>JAHLJS010000006.1:76996499-78247714 GCA_038502445.1 Eremochloa ophiuroides
CTTCGCGCGCCTCTGTGGCCATGCGGGCATCTCCCGATCCACCCATTGGGTCCACTTGTAAGGCTACATGTGTGGATGTAATAATCAAATTGTGTACAGTTTACAAGAAACAAAAGAAGAAGTTGTTGATAGTACCATGAAGTAGTCATCCAGATATGGGCACCCGAGGTACCTACAGCCATAGTGTCGGTCCAAACTCCATCCACACGCACAACCTAGTGACAAACCCACAACGACACTTTGGCCGCTCATGCCACGACGGTAGCCTGAGTTAGGTTAGTTGTCCATGACGACATTGTAATTGAATGAGGAGGGTTTGGAGAAGAAAATGTGTGGTATGCTACTCGTCGGATGTCTTTAAATAGGTCAGGCATGGAGTAAGCACAGTAATTTCATAGACCCCAGCCTTTTCAGACTTAGTCCTTTATAGGCTTTACAGAGTTTGTTTTTCGCAACAAGTGCATATGCCCTAACCTTTCAAGTGCTTGGTAGAACACAAATAATTGCGAGTAGCCTGTTCCTCACCTCAGATTACACAGCGAGTAGCCTTTTTAGTGTATTGGCAAATCAAGAGTAGCATGTTCAATCAGTCAGAATTAACAGCGACTAGCCTTTTCAGTGATTCAAAGGGCTTGCGAATAGACTTTTCAGTGCATAGTCTTTTCAGTGATTGCGATACGAATCCTTGTACGTTCCAAATGTCTTCTCCAGAGCTAACTGTTTTGCTCTCCAAGCCATGTCGTAAAATATGTCATAGCCATATCTGTTCCGTATAGCCAGCATTATCCGAAAACGAGAAATGCCAAGTTTTTCAACAATCTCCCCATGCATCTCATTTGCCACGAACTGTGTTGTCATGTTTCGATACTTGGTCAGCGTCGCCTCCAGTAAGCAACTATGTGGCTGCGCAATAGTAACTATGAAGTTGCTCTCCGTACGTGGCATATGACCATGAACACGCCAAGTGCACCCTGGGCTGACGCACTTAACGTCCCACGTCTTGGGTTTGGAAATAACAACCCTAAACTGCCTCTTATCACAATAAGCCCACCGCCTGACGGCGTGCTGCAGATGAACCTTATCATGAAACATCTGCCCCTGCATCACCTCCATCCTTGAATACTCCCACGCCGAGTGATGACTATCGTCCACCATCATGGCATCTGGTGAGAAGTTAGTCCATTCCGCGGGAATGTCGGTCTCGTCTTCGAACCTCCTACCAGCGTGCTCATCCACAAATGCCAGGTGTTCTGTATTGTCAAGTTTCATCTGTTCCACGATTCTTTCATCCTCCTCGTCCTCGTCAGCTTCCATGTTTGTACTAAAATCTTGTTCTTCCGCATTCTCTGTCCAATGCTCAACCCCTCGAGAATCGGAAAACAAGGTCTGCTCAGCATTTGTTGCATATGCCCATTGTCCTGCATCCTCTGTCCCCAACTGAACATCGTCAGAATCGTGAACATAGGTCTGCTCTTCGTTTGTGGCCTCTAAGTCCTCTACTTCTCGAACTGTGCTGCTACTCTCTTCTTGCATGACACCATCGACGAACTGAACAAGCATGATATTGTCATACTCACATTCCAAAGCCTTACTGACGAGAAACTTCCATTTGTTCGTATTGCTTGCCTCGTATAGCTTCCATCTCCATCCATTGTCCCTTAACCTGGGCACCAACATACTAATCTTCAAACGTTGCTGCGACGGCGGAAAACCAAACCATTCATGCAACCAGGCTAATACTTGTCTCCGGCTGTGATCCAGCGATGAGTTCAGTTGTGTGTCAAAGAACTGGAACGGACTAAGGTCTACACTGCTATCCCCAGTTCTGATTTCACCCTTGCCATAGTAAATTCTGAAATGAACTAGACCGGACAACATTCCTGCTCTCATCGTTAAAATTACACTCTCAGTTGAATATTGTTATAACTCCTAAACCCTACCAAGAAATTAATTACAAAAACTAATACAAGTAGGCAAAAAAATTCCTAACTCTAATAACCCTAAATCAAATAAACAAGTACTACTAGACAAAATAAAAATAATCCTAAAATAAACTAATACTAATTACATAAATAAACTAACACTAACTACATAAATAAACTAACAGTAATGAAAGTGCATTTGCCCCATCGTGGGTTTTGGTTAGTTGATGACACCTAAATTAGGGACTAATGAACTCTACTAAGACTATGTGCAGGTTTAATCCCGTGAGAGCATACTAAAAATCTAATTGGGATTAAACGGTGCCCCTCAATTCGACTTGAATTTCGGCGCTTCGACTCAAGCGATGGTTATAATTACTTTTATTATTTTCTTGAGTTAGGAATGCCGTACTATTAAGAGGGATGCAAAACTAAGTGGTCTGATGAAGATAGAGTGCTCAAGCTTTAATTTAAAATCAAAAGAGAGACACTCAAAGCACCACACGAACACGATCGAGAGCTGCTGGAACTTGACCAGTCGGAAGTTCCGGCCGGAGCCGGAAGTTCCGATGTTCAGCCTTCTGGTGGCGTGGCTAAGTGCTGAGAGGTCGGAAGTTCCGGCCCTGGCCGGAAGTTCCAACTCGTCGGAAGTTCCGGCTGGAGCCAGAAGTTCCGACTGTCCCGCACTGAGACCTATTTTGAATAGCAGGGTCGGAAGTTCCGACACCGATGTCGGAAGTTCCGACGCAGATCCGAACGGTTGAATTTGGGCTCGTCTATAAAAGTTTCTCTCTCACTTCTAACCGTTACCATTGACTCTCAGCAATCTAACTCCGTCCAAAAACAGCTCCCAAGCATTGAAGGCTCCCCTCTCCTCCCCCCTTTGCTCCCAACTTCGATTCCCCCAAGGATTTGAGTGAAGAGTGAGTGAATCGAGTGAGGAAATCATCTCTTGAACTTGAACACTTGATTCTCCTCGTATTGCCGGTTGGTTTTGCGTTTGTTACTCTTGGAGCTTTGCTCCTAGCCAGCTAGGCGTTGCCCAAGAGCATCCAAATTTGTGGATTCGCCTTGGAAAGTTTGTATTACCCGTGATTCCTAGTGGAAACCTCGAGTTACCTTTGTGGTTTCTTTGAGAGAGGCTAAGGAGGTGAAATGGACTCCGACCTTTGTGTTCACCTCAACAACGAGGACGTAGATGCTCCTTTGTGGGGTGGCCGAACCTCGGGATAAATCCTTGTGTCTCTTGTGCTCGTTGTTTTTGTTGTAATACTTGTTTTGTATTACTCTTTACTTGTCTCTCCCTACCTCCTTCTACTTTCTAGGGTTTGAACTCCACACGTGGCTTGGAGCATCTCCGGAGCTGAACAACCTCGACTGTTACCTCACTTCATCACTAGGTAAAAGGGTTGTAAGTTATCGCACGCGTAAAAGTTCATTTGGCCACTAGGGCTAATTTCAACGTAGGGCTCGGAACCTCCGACAGTTTGGGCCGGAAGTTCCGACACAAACTGCCGGAACTTACGGTAGTATCTGATCAAATAGAACTAGAGTGTGTGCAGATTTTTAATTAGGCCTGTTCACCCCCCTCTAGGCCATTATAGATCCTTTCAAGTAACTATTCCTAAAATTCTAATAAATAATCCTAATAAATAAACTAATCCGAAAAACTAAATAAACTAACCCTAACTAACTAAATCAACTAACTTGACCCTAAATAAACAACTAAAGAAACTAACCTAACCCTAACTAACCCTAGTAAAAAAACCAAATAACCATAAAACCATATATGGCACAATAATCTACAACTAAAAGTTACCCTAATCGAATCTACAATTATAAATAACCATAAACTAATCTACAAGTAAAATGAATCTTAAACTAATGTACGACTAAAAATAACCCTAAACGAAACTACATCTCAAACTAACTATAAACTAATCTACAACTAAAACTAACTCTAACTCTGAACAAATTTACAACTTAAACTAATTCTAACCTTAACCCTAAAACTAAATATACTAACTAAATTTAACTAACCCTAAAACAAATCTACATAAATAACTTATTTAATCTAAACTAAATAACTAAACTAATCAAATATCTAAAGTAAAAAAAATAGAAAAAAAACATACCGACGACTGGGGGGCGACGACCGCGGTGGCGAGCGCCGTCCGTGGCTTTCCGCGCCCGCACGGGGAGCGTGGAGGGCGGCGGCGGGGGCCCCTCCGCCGGATCCGGTGGATGGGGGCGGCGGACGGCGGCCCGAGCGGCGGGACGGCGGCCGACGGCGGTGAGCGCGCGGTGAGAGAGAGAGAGAGCGCGCGCGGCGTCGGGAGGAAGGAGACGGCCGCGGTATGTATAGGGACCTGTCGTCTCCACGGGGGCCCACAGGCCCCTATCGGGTCGCCAGCGGCCGACAGGCCTATTGGCCCGACAGGCCCGACATCTCTGGCTCGGCCTGCTGGCGTGGGACACTAGTAGGCCATGGAGCGGCCGATAGGGACTTGTCGGCTCCTCAACGGTCGACAGGTCCCTAATTAGCTCTCCAGCGGCCGACAGGGTGCTATTTTTGTAATTTTTGGAATCTAAATACTACATTTGCAATTAATCATTAAAAAATATTATTTAAAAAAATCCTGAACTAGCGTCCCTGGACATGACCCCCCAACCAGTAAAACCGTCTAATTTACCTTTAAACTATACAAAACCGTCTATTTTACCTCTGGGCGGTTTTCGACGGCGGTTTGCTACAGTAAAACCAGTTTTTTATTTTTTATTTATTTCCGTAAAGTGTTTGAAAAATCATAGTAAATCATAGAAAAATCATAAAATAAAAAATCTAACTTTGTTGGACTCCACATAATTAAATATACACAGTGAAAATATAATATGGTATGCTTTAGTATAAAGTTTTCGCTGTAAAAAATTTAGATTTGTTCATTATAAATCTACAACAAAAACTTTGTACTAAAGCGTACCATATTATATATTCACTGTGTAGATCTAATCATGTAGAGTCTAAAAAATTTGAATTTTTATTTTATGATTTTTCTATGATTTACTATAATTTTTCAAACACTCAGCAGAAATAAATAAAAAATAGAAAACCGGTTTTACTGTAGTAAACCGTCGTCAAAAACTGCCCAGGGGGTAAAATAGACGGTTTTAAATAGTTTAGGGGTAAATTAGACCGTTTCTTAGGTTGGGGGGTCATGTATTCCAAGCTCCATAGTTCATGGAGGATTTAGACTTTTTCCCTACTACTACTACTCTCTCACTCTCAAGTACAGAGAAGGTCTCAACACAGCCGCTCAAGACGGTGAGGAAGGAGAAGGCATGGTGACCATCCGCACCCTGTCGATCGCCCTGCTGCTCACGTCGTGCTTCGCCGCCTACGCCTGCGCGCCCGTAGAAAGGCAGCCCACGAACAGGTACATTTCGTACGCGGGCGTGCCCCATGGCGGGAGCGGTGCCGGCCGCAACGGGACTCGTCGGGGTTGTTCGGCTCTAGACAAGGTAAGCGCGAGCTTAATAAATCCTCGCCTTCTCGTTGCTTGATATCTTTCCTGCAAACTCTCAGTTGAGTTGTATCATGCAGCTGTGCCGGCAGCGGCAGGAGGGCTCTATGCCCCCGCACCGACCACCGAAGCCCAGCGCCACGACGCTGGCAGCGACAGTGCAGGGCCTTACTGCTCTGCCGATGGACATGCAGACGGCTCCGACGAAGGGTGGAGCCAAGGCGCAAGCCACCGGGTCCAAGGGTGGCAGCTACATAACCCATGCTGCAATGTCAAGTGTAATACCCTGAGTATTACGGCTAGTTAATTATGCTATGTCATCATGTTTAATTTAATCATCTGCATATGATTGTGCTTAGGGCTTCTAAAGTGATTTAATTATGTTTAGGTTTGATGGTGTAATTAAACCTTTAATTGGGAATTAAAGATATTAGCAAAAGAAAAATTCCAATCAAGCTTTAAATTCTCAAAACCCTAATTTAAAAACTGTTTGGAATTAGATGGAAGTGCCTTAATAAAAGTTGTAGATCTGTTAAAATGAAACAATTTTTATTTTTGAAGATTTTGAAGTTATAATATAAAAATTTAAATTAAACTCAAATTACTATGTTGAAATTCAAATTTGAAACTTCAAATTTAAAAATATTAGGAATTTGAAAAAACCTCCTTAATAAGAGTTGTATAGATCACTGAGTAGGACAACTTTTATTTTGACAATTTTTCAAGTTGTTAAATAAATTTAAAAGTAATTTTAAAAATACAGTTTGTAATTCAAAACCCTCTTTTACCCCCTTTACTGTATTTTCAAAACCATATGGAATTTGGGTTTGGTTCAAAAACAAAAGTTGTCCAAAATGTTGAAACCTACAACTTTTGTGTTTACACTTTTTCAAGTTTGTACACGAAATCTTGCCAATCGGGTCAAAAACCGAGAGGGGGGCACTGTATTTGCTACAGTAACCCGCCCCCCTCTCTGTTCGCGCACAGGCGCTGGCCGCTGGGGCGCGCGCGCGCGGCGCCGCCCGTGCCGCCCGGGATCCTGCCCCCGGCACGGCTGCGCGTGTGGAGGACCCCGCGCCGCCCTATGCCGCTCCTGTCCCTCCCTCTGACCGGCTTAAAAGACGACGGCCACCCCCCCCCGTTTCCTTCTCCCTTCCTCTCAGCGCACCGGTGACCACATCCACTGCCCCGACCAAATTGGCATCAACCCATGCACCATTCTTCAATTGCTTGAGCACCCAACCTCCCTGCTCCCTTGCGCATCCTGTGCCTCCGCCTGAGTCGACGTTCGTGCTTCGAGGGCTCAGGAACGCTCGTCGTCGTCCGTGCGTCCGGTCGGAGCTCCGCCATAGTCGTTCTCTCGTTGTAGCTTGCTGTGGTGAGTCTCATCCGCGCTAGTGTTACGTTTTGAGCTCCTTAACCCTTGCTGATCTTCCTGCGTGCGGTGGTCTTTCGTTTGGTGCCCCAGAACGCTCGGAACGGAGGGGTCACCGTCGTGGAGCACCGCCGCGACCGCTGTCGTCGTCAAGCTCGCTCTCTCCCACCACCGCTGCTCCTGCCGTCTGCCGGTCTAGGACCGTGGTGAGCTCCTGGATCTCCCCAAACCTTTTACCTAAACGCTATCGTACCCCTGCGGCCGGAATGGGTTGGCCGCGCCGCCGTGTCCGCCATGGGCGAGCTCGAGCTCGTCGGAGGCGCGTAGCTCCCTGGTTTGATATGCTAGGTTGTCTGCTGGGTCTTACGGTTCGCTGGGGTACGCTCGGTTTCGTCCCGGGGATCGCCGGCGGCGAGCTCCGCGGCAAGCCGCCATGTGCGCGTGTGTGCGTGTTTGCGCGAGTGGGCGCCGGCCTGTTGAGGAGGAGGAACTGACAGGCGGGGGCCACCTGTCAGCGCCTCGGCATGGCGCCTGGGCGCGCGCGCGGTGCGTGCGGGCTGTGTGGGCCGGCCTACTCTGTTCGTGGGCCGTCTCGAGCAAAATATGTTTTTTAATTTCCCAGTGAATTAATATGCGCTTTTCTTTTATATTTATGAATGAATAGTAAACAGTTTTGTTATTTTCTTAGGAATATTTCTGTTGATCTAAAAATCATGAAAATAATTGTGGGTACTCTCTGGAGCATGTAGAATTTTACAAAAATATTAAATAGAAGATTTGGACACTTTCTGTAGGGACTAAACGTCAGCTTATTAAAGGGTAAATGCAACTTTGGACAATTTTAATAAATTCCAGATTAATCCAAAAATCATAAAAATTTATGTGGCACTGTTTTAGGGTAAAGCCTACCTATTGGTTAAGTTTGGGCTCAATTTGAAATTGTCTGATCACTTGATAAATAAGTATTGGGTGAATTGAATAAAAGAATCGATTTTAGCAAATGATCCCTGAAGTGTGGTGTGATTTTTGGATTGATTGAGTTCATGGATCTTTCACCATAGTGATCCTTGTCAAGAGTATTAGAGTCACTTGTTGGTTGTAGTAAAGCTGTGCAGCGGCTTTCTATGACCGTTAAAATGATCAATAAAACAAAAGTAAGAAAACACTGTTTTTGCCTTCCGTAAAACGTTTACAACTTTACCGTGAAGGAAAGTTGTACTCAAGGTCTATATGGTTTACTTTCAAGCATTTCATTCATTGTCCTCATGCCATGCTAAGCATACATCATTGCATACGTGTAGTGCCCGTTCCCGAGGAGGTCCAAGTTGAGACTACTGCTGAGGAGGTCATTCCAGAAGTCATTCAGGGATTCGACATCTGCGGGACCAATCCCGACCCGACGCTGTACGCGATTCAAGGCAAGCCCCGGTGCATTCAGCCCCGCCTTGTGTTTTACAAAATATTTATAACTTGAGTCTATTATTGCATTAGGTTGTTAGGAGTTGTTTGTCACCTATATTGATGCATTACCTGCCTTGATACATAATATCCCGGAAACCTGTTTAAAAATAAAAATATTCAAAAATGTTTAGCCCTGCTTAATCAATTTAGATTTGCATAAAAAGGCTATTTTTGACCTATGAAAATGTGATAATTATGAATCATGAGAAAAGGGAAAGGGATATTAGTCCGTTCGGAAATTGTGTACTTGGGTAGCAGCCCCAGTGCACCGTAACCGTCGGAAAGGGTTTTCCGTTCGTTGGTTGTGAATTTAGGTTAGAGTCCCAATGCTTGACCATCGGCGGAAAAGGGATTTGAAAACCGTTGGGACATTTTTATTTGGGTTAGAGTCCCAATGCAGTGTCACTGGCGGAAAAAGAATTAGGGACCGTTCATTGTAGGCCTGCTGTGATCGGGACTTTACAACTATGTAATACCCCGGGTATTACGGATTTAATTAATCTGCCATGTCATCATATTTAAATTAATCATTTGCATATGATTGTGATTAGGTCCCTAGAGTGATTTGAATTTAATTAGTATTTGTTTGTAGAATTAAATTCCCAAATAAAGGTTTAAAAATTTACTTTTATTAGGGCCAAAACCTAATTCAAAATCTAAAAGGAATTTGGAGATAGTCCCTTAATAAAAGCTTTAGATCTTTTAAAATGGAACAACTTTTATTTTTGGAGATTTCAAAGTTCTGTGGTGGAAATTCAAATTTATTTCAAAACAATGATTTAAAACTTAGTTTTGGATTGGCATTTCAAAAATTATTTGGAATCTGGAAAAACTTCCTAAATAGAAGTTGTAAAGCTCATTGAGTAGAACAACTTTTATTTTGGCAATTTTTCAAGTTGTTGTGTAAAATAAAAAGTAATTTTGAAAATGCAGTTTAAAATTCAAAAACCAAGTTTACCCCTTTTGCTGTAGTTTCAAAAATATTGCGAATTTGAACTTGGTTCCAAAAGCAAAGTTGTTCAGAATTTCAAACCCTACAACTTTTGTTTTTGCAGATTTTCATGTTGTCATACAAAATCAGTCGAATTTGGTCAAAAACCGACAGCCCCTAGGGTCTAGGTGCTACAGTGTTTCGCCCCTCGCCCTGTTCGTCAACAGCACCGGCAGCCGCCGTGTCGCGCGCGGGCGCGCGGCGAGCCGTGCCGGCCGGGATCGTGCCCCCGCGACCTCGGCAGATACGGGCGCGCGTGCGCCGCGTCGTGCCGCGCCTGTCCCCGCCCGTTGCCCCTCCAAAAGGGCAGAGACCACCCCTCTCCACGCCATTTTCCTTCTCCCGGTCGCCATCGCCACCTCTCGGTCCCCGGCTAAATTCGCCGCGCTCCGTCCATCACCACCCTCTCCATCTTGCAGACAGCTAGCTAGCTTCATTGCGCATCTCCTGCGACCGTCGGCGGGAGCTGTAGAGCTTCGTAACCACCGAAACACCGGTGTCTCCTTCGCGGGCGGACAGAGCGCCGCCGCGAGCTCCGCCGTCGTCTCGAGCTAGTTTGGGTAAGCTCTGAACCTCGGATTGTTGCGTACCGTGATCTCCGTGACCCCTTGAACCTTACGCGTGCGTCGGCGTGCTCTCTGGCTCCCTAGGTTCGCCGGAACGCGTGTTCGCCGTTGTGCCGAGCCGCCGGGATCCGCCGCCGTCGCCAAGTCGCCTTCTCCGAACCACCTCCGTCTCCACCGACCCCTCGGCCAGCTTCGTGGTGAGCCCCAGATACTCGCGCACCTTTTTCCCCTCTCTTTACCGGCTTGTGCTCGCCGGCGACGTGCTCGCCGCCGCCACCGAGCCGCCGCGTACGTGTCTCCAGGTGCTGCGCGCCTCGGATCTCGTCGTGTCTTAGCTTGGTAGACTCGCCTTGGAGTGTAGAGTCCGTAGGTGCCCTCGGCTTCGTCCCTCGGCTCACCGTCGGCGAGCTAGGGGCGGCGAACCGCCGGCGCCCTCGCCTCTGTCAGAACAGAGGAGAGGCCAGGGGCCTCGGGTTAGAAGGAGAATAAAGGCAGGGGGTTAAGCGCGAAGTTCATGACTCATGTGAATAGTGTAGATCGGACCGCGGGTTGATTTCCAGTTTCCCCAGGGTCTCTTTTGCAAAGCCGTCGGCGCCGGGCGCGGGCAGGCCGAGTGGGCCGGCTCGCTCTGGACTTGGGCCGTAGTGGGCTGCTTTGGTTTTTCTATTTTCCCAGTGAATTACTAAATGCTTTTCTTTTATATATTCATATGAATAGTGCTGCAGTTTGTTATTTTCGTGTGGATTAATTTACTGCGCCAAAAATGATGAAATTAATTGTGTATGCTCTCTGAAGTATGTAGTATTTGTTAAAAATATAATATAGGGTGTTCCAGTGCCTTTAATCTGCTGTATAAATCAGTGAAGTAATTAATAAATGCAAGTTTGTGTAATTTTAATTAATTCTCTGTAAATCCAAAAATCATGAAATTTATTGTGGCTCTGTTTGGTGATAAAACCTAGCTGTTGGTAAAGTTTGGTTGCAATTGAAGTTAGTTTGGTCAATTAATAAATATATGTGAAATTAGGGATTAATAAAGTAAATAGAAAAATGAATTTAGGTTTGTTGTGTGAATTTTTGGGTTGAATGAAGACCAAGGATCTTTCGCTGTGTGATCCTTGGCAATTCGAGAACTTAGTGCTTGATAGTAGTCATAAAGCTGTGTAGCGGCTTTCTGTGACCGTTAAAAAGGTCAATAAAACAAAAGTAGGAAACATTACTTTTACCTTCCGTAGATCGTTTACAACTTTAGCGTGAAGGAAAGTTGTACTCAAGGTATTAATGGTTTACTTCCAAGCATTTCATTTGTTGCCCTCATGCCTCGCTAAGCATACATCATTGCATACGTGTAGTGCCCGTTCCCGAGGTGGTCCAGGTCGAGACTACTACTGAGGAGGCCACTCCTGAGGTCATCCAAGGATTCGACATCTGCGGGACTGATCCCGATCCGACGCTGTACACGATCCAAGGCAAGCCCCGGTGCATTCAGCCCCTCTATTACAAAATATTTATAATTCGAGTTAATCTACTGCATTAGGTTGATAGGAGTTGATTGTCACCTATCCAGATGCATTGTCTCAAATAAATACCCTGAAACCTGATTTAAATAAAATGGTTTGAGAAATGCTTAGGCATGCTTAATGAACTTAGCTTTGCGTAAAAGAAAAACTATTTTCTGTGCCATGATTATACTTATACTTTGATTGGTGAAGAACTGGTTATCCGTTGGTCGATGTGTATTTGGGTTGGAGTCCCAATGCATGGTCGCTTTCGGAATAGTTTGGAACTGGTCGATATCTTTGGAAACGTGTTTCGTTGGGTGGCCAGCTCATGGGGCGGCGTTCCCTATGTCTCACTCACCCGACAGGCACGATAATAAAAACTGTCGGGTAGTCTTGTACTTGGGTTAGAGTCCCAATGCAGGATTGACGGCAGGAAGGAAGTAGGGACCGTTCGTTGTAGGCCTGCTGTGATCATGATGAACAGCCTAGCTACATACCAATGCGGAAAGCCTAGAGTTCGGTGACGCTATTGCTGGAACCGACAACCACGCACTGGGAGTGGAGAGATGGCGAGAGTAGCTTGTACCCACGTGGCCGGCGTGCCTGGATAAGAGTGGAGTACTGTGCTCTCGGGTGGCGCAGGACCGGTTCCGGGATAGCAAAGCCGTGACAACGGGTTGGTATATGTATGCCGGCGTGCTGCATATGCAGTGTGGTTAGAATCCCCAGCTGGGTACTTTCTGGATTCGAATCGACGTGCTCCTCGGTTATGGAGACTTGATCCTCACACTCTACACCGAAAAGTGGTTCTCAACTAGGTTATCTGAATGAATAAAGTAATTGAAAGAATGATGATACATGAGTCTGAATATTGGAGCTATAAATATGATTATAATAATGACAAAATAAAATATGGAACAGGATAGATTGCTTTTCTGCAAACTCCTCATCCTCTGCTAGCCTTACCCATAGCCTTGCATTCCTGAGTCTCATTTTACACCCTTAGTCGGGTAAGTCTTGCGGAGTACCCCAAGTACTCAGGGTTTGTTAACCCCGTTGCAGGAGGACCGCAGTCGGAGATCTGTCTTGCTCCATGTTGCGTGACCGTGGTCGAAGAAGAAAGCGGCGATGAGTAAAGTGGAACCCGTGGGCAGGGTTCGAGTTTCCTTATTTAGTATTGTGTAATTATTCCACTGCTACTGTTACGTCCTCTGGCCTGTAATAACTATATTTGAATCCTATTTGAACAACTGGTTTGTAATCTAAATGTTATGTAATCTTCCGCACTGTTACTCTGATGTATTTTATTATGAAATGTTGTAATCCTGTGATGATTCTGCAATGGTGATCCTGTCGGAGAAAAGGGCGCTAATGTAGCCCGACAGACCTGTCTAGATCATTTGGGACACGGGCCCGGCTGTCAGAAGTCGTTAGTGACAATGACAGGTGCCGGTGGGCCAGGTGATTTAGCCGGTTCTGTTACAAACTACCCACATACTGCGGAAAGCCTCTGACTCCGGTGGCCCTACTGCTTGAACCGACAATCACGCACTGGGAGTGGAGAGATGGTGAGAGTAGCGTGTACCCTCGTGGCCGGCGTGCCTAGAGAGAAGAGGAGTACTGTGCTCTCGGGTGGCGCAGGACCGGTTCAGGGGTAGGATAAGCCGTGGTAGGCGGGGTTGGCATATGCAAGCTTAAGTGCTACATATGCAGTGTGGATAGGGATCCCCAGCTGGGTACTAATCGATTCGAATCGTCGTTGCTCCTCGGATATGGAGACTTGATTCTTTGACCTACAATTAAAAAGTGGTTCGAAACTAGGTGTTTTTGAGAATGAGTAAGAATTTGAAGGTATGATGATACTTGGGAATGAATTTGGAATTATGGATATGATTAAAATAAGATTGAGTTAAAATATTGAAATAGGATAGTAATGCTTTTCTGCAAAATTTTTGACTCTTGCTCAAGCCTTACCTTGACTCCCCTCAGCCGGCATTCCTGAGTCTCATTCATTTTTCTTAGTCGGGTAAGTCTTGCGGAGTACCCCAGTACTCAGGGTTTGTTAACCCCATGTTGCAGGGACACAGCAGCCGGAGGTTTGTCTCGCCCCCTGCTGTGTGACAGTGGTACAGGAGGGAAGTGAGGAGGAGTAATGTTGAACCCGTGAGCAGGGTTCTTATCATCAAATACTTAATATTGTTGTATCGTCATTCCACAGCTACTTATTTTATTTATGGTCTGTAATATTTGCACTTTAATCGTATTTGGACAAATGGTTTGTAATCTAAGTACCTTATAATCTTTCCGCGCTTTCACTCTGATGTAATTTGTTATGAAACGTTGTAATTCTGTAATGGCTTCGCAATGGGATCCTGTCGGAGAAAATCGGGCGGTAATGTAGCCCGGCAGAACCTTCTAGATCATTTGGGACACGGGGCCGGCTGTTAGAGGTCATTAGTGACAATGACAGGCGCCTGTGGGCCATGGGATTTAGGCAGTTCTATCACATCAAGGGACAAGCTGTGCGACCGTTTTGGCTGTCTCAACTCCAACTCCCAGCCGCCCGCAGGTCCGTAACTGTTGAGAGCCTGAAACGCTAGTTCTGAAGCAGAACAGAGAATAAAAAGGTGAGCCTGGTAGGCGGGATACGTAACGACGTATTGTATTTGCTCAACCTGTGTACGTGATGTGAGTGTCGATGAACAACTGCTGCTATGTCGTGTTTCGAGTGTTCCTTCACTATAGAAATGTAATATCTGAAGGAGCTATCATGTAAAACTCAGAAGTTCTGATCAAGAGCCCTGAGAACTTCCAGGCCCTCGCGTCGCTCTCCGTACGAGCGACACGGGCGACGAACACACCCAGCCACCCCCGCCGCCCCTCCCCACCTCCTCCTGCGCCTCGCCACCGCCAGAGGCAGCCTCCGGTAGTCGTGTGGCTCCCAAGGAAGGCGGCGGCGGGGATCTCGTCCCTCTCCAGGAACCGTCTCGAAAGGAGGTGCGGCACTCAGCGGAGGGTGGCAGCTACCTTCTCCGCCAAGTGGGCGGTGGATCCGGCGCCGCCCAACGGATCCGGCCATCCCGCGGCCAGATCCGGCGAAGGAGGCCAGGAGTCTTGCCTGCGGTGGCGGCGACTACGGCAGCGGTGGCGAGGCCCCTTGTTGCCAGGATTCGGCGAGGTGTGGAGGGAGCCACGCTCTGCGGCTCGATGGAGATGGAGGTGGCTGCTCACCGTCGAGTTCTTCGATGCTTCGGGCTCAAGGGCAACGGATCCACTCGTTGCTCTTCTCCGGACGCTGCAGAGGTCCGGGCACCGTCGGGGTGGTGATAGCGGCAGCTCCTGGATGCCGGATCCGACAGCCCCCGAAGCAGGGTCTGCGGAGATGCGCGACCAGGGCGCGCGCGAGTCCACCGGTGGTGGGCGCCGTCGGTGGTGGCCACAGCGGCCAGGAGGCCGGAGCAGCGACCCGCCGGCCTTGGTGGCCGCGCTGCCAGGGCGCGTGCGGGGTGACGTCCGGCGACGGTGGTCGTGCCGTCAGAGGCGCAGCTGCAAAGGTCGCGCGACTCCGCAGCGCTGCGAGACCCGGCATGGCAAGGTGCCCATGAGGAGGTGCGGGTGGCGCCGTGCGAGGGGCACGACGACGCTGCGGTGGCACGGCAGCACAGCGTGTTGAGGTGCGGCGGCATGGCAGGAGAGGCACGGTGATGGCGCCACCCATGGGTTGCGTCCTGTTGTTACTGGGTCGAGTGCGTGCAGTGGCTTGGGTTGGGATAAATTGGGCGAAAGCCTTGGCCAGCATTCTTACCGGTGGCGATGGCGACTGCGCCTTCGGACGTCGTTTTTCCTGTTGGGGGCGTCATTGGAGCTCCACCCCCACCGCTTGGAATTCTCAGGTTGAAAACTCTGTCCAGATCCTGGACGTGCGACGGCGGCGCCACCGGCGTCGTACCCTCCTTGGAGGCGTCATACTTAGAGACCCAACTCGGCTTTTGGTAACACCAGCGAGTCCCATGGGAGTCTGGCGCATGAGGGAGAGCTTGATGGGGTTTGCGGCGCTCTAGCGGAGGTGATCGCAGTTGTGGTGATGGCTAGGGGTTGTCGCATGTTTGTCGGGATGGCTGCTTGCAGCGGACCCTGGCGGCTGGCGCTGCTTGGCAGCTGTCAGTGCGGTGGGGGACTACGTCGGAAGATGGTGCTTGTGGCAACGACAACATGGGGCGGCTAGGCTTGCAGCGGACTGTGGCGGGTGGCTCAGCTCTGCTGGAGCTTCTTCGGTGCAGTACATCGTCGGTGGACGGCGCAAGCGACATCCTTGAAGCAGTCGCGGCGGCGGTAACCATGCACTTGGGATCCGCAACGTGAGAAGGTCGACCTGTAGCGGCGACTTGGCAGTTAGGCAGGGACATTGGGGAGCAGGGCGACTTTGCCTACCATTCTGCTGGCAATAAAAGAAACAGATCTGTGACATGGAGGCGGACGTGGCAAGGCCCCCGCATGCGGTGTTCTCGAGGCGATGAGAGGTGGAGTCCAATGGCGGATGTGGCGAGGCCCCCGTGCGTTGTGTTGTCGTGGTGTTAGACTGCGAGGAAGTCTCGAGAGGTCCGGATCTGGTGGTTTCACTCTGTCGGGTGATGACTGGAGTTTGCAGCGGCACTTCGGCGTTGGGTCCTGCATGGCGGTGGCCTTCTCGGCGTGGTGTCGTCTACTCTTCTTAGTACTTGTTGACGCGGAGTCATGCGTGGAGGCTTCGATGACTTTACGAGCGTGAGACCGTTGGGAGATGCCGTGAGCCGTGTTTTTTCTGTTGCCGTATAGTTGTGCGACCGCGTTGATGCGCCAATCCAACCGGCCGTTTTGAGTTGGGTGCTCACCCGCGTTGATGTCCCAATCCAATCGGGCGAGTCTTTTTTCTTTTTTTTCTTTTCCTACCGAGGGCTTTTCTCTTTGTCCCTTGGTTATTGTTTTTTTGTTTGGTTGTACTGTGCCTGTCTAGGCTTCTCCTTCTTTTTAATATAGCGGGCAACTCTCCTGCCAGTTCGTTTCAAAAATAAAAAAAAGTTCTGATCAATAAGATACGGCCTATCAAAGATAAAAACGGCATAACTCCAGAGATGATGTTTAGCAAAGTGTTACAAATTAAACTACATTCACACGGCAACCGGCACAAAAGCTTTTGCTATATGGCTAGGCTGAAACTCAAATATGATCATCTCCAACGAGAGATGTATATGGAGGCCTAAGGCCCTGTTTACTTTCCAAAAAATTTTCTCTTTTCTCGTCACATCGATTATATTTTACGCCTGCATAAAGCATTAAATGAAGTAGCAGTGGTTGCATGTTTGTACTTTTTGTCTAGTTAGTTCGAGATGAATCTTTTGAGTCTACTTGGGTCATGATTGGACAAAAGTTGTCAAATACAAACAAAAGTGCTACAGTGCACTTTTCACCCCTTTTCGCCCACCTAAACAACCCCTGAACTTAAAATAGGTTTTCGACACTATTATTTTAGTTTCCAACAGAATATTTATAAGAGATCCATTTTAGTTATTAGTAGAGATATAATCTAAATTTGAGTATGCTCTCTCTAAAAATCCATTTGTAGAGAGATTTTTGTTGTTGTTATTGTTAGAGAAGACTAAAAATAGAATTAAATCCATTGATAATAGCGCAACCTAAATCAGCACTCCGCGTATCCACACAGGCGAGTCTTAAAAAAAGGATGTCTCCAATCTCCACCAAGGCAATCCCTAATAATTGGGCTGAGATGGTCACAGCTTCCTTTCACAGCCCATAGCGTGAGGGCCCACTTGGAGTTGTCGAGGCTGGCGTACTGGCTAGTCGCGTAGAGCCGAGCGAGCGGTGCGGGTGCGGCTCACCGTTCGCCACGCCGAGCCGACGACGAACCCGATGCCGCCCCACCGTGCCGGAGGGGCCGCAGGCGGCGGTGACACGAGCGCGTTCTTCGCGGCGACGCTAGTGCTCTGGGCTGTGTCTGTGGGGTTCGAGATTGGCGTGCGGGGGCGACGCGAGCTGGCGCCCGTGGCCGCCGGCTTCGCCTTCTTCCAGGCCGCCAACGCCGCGGTCCGCGGCTCGGTCTCCCGGGACCCGCTCTTCGTCAACACCGCCGTATCGCTCCTCCACTCCTCCCTCACCTCCGTCTCCGGTACAGATTTTTCCCCTTGCCTCCCCCGGCTCCCCCCAACCCCCTCTCTTGGTACCTTAGTTTTGGTGCTCAGTATGCGTCGACTGCAAGGAAACATACGATTAATTCGGTTCCAGCTTCAGATGAGTTTAGGAAATAGAACTGCACAGTGGATTAATAATAGACAAAGCAGATGATACTTAACGTCTGGGTTCTTACTTGTTGGGGGACCGGGAGCAGCTTTGATTTAATTACTGTTGATTTTGTCACTTGCTGCTTCCATGGTGGCAATGTCGTTTGTCTGGTGTGAGCTTGACATGGTTGAAATCGTGCGAGAATACTCAAATTCCCTATTGGCGCAGGATTCTCCGATAGTAGCTTCTAATAGTTGGCATACAGTGGTTCAGAACAAGGGCGTTGCAGGCAAATGCGCTGCCAACTTAGTTCAAAAGTATTGATGTAAAAATGCCCATAATCTTTAGTACTACTGATCGAATATATGCTCCTTTAAGCTGTATCACAATCTATTGTCTACTCTAGTACTCTTAAATTTGGGTCCGGCGAAGCAAAGAACTACTCGTATTGTGCAAAGATACTAATAACAATGCATATGGGGCTTGTTAACAGACAGATACTTTCCATTACAATTTCTTAACACATTCTTATAATGTGCAAGCTGTAAAGATGTTACACAAAGCACCATCAGTTACATCATGTATTTAAATCTTGGGCTTGTTCATATGCTCTATTGCATTAGCTCATCTTTGAAGTGCTTGCGTTGCACTTGCAGTTATCTTTGTTCTTGTCAATCAATGGCGTAATAAGGGCCTTGAGGACATGTTTGAGCATGAAGAACTATTTGGTGGCAGTTGGATTGGAGCATATTCTGCTCTGTGCTTTTCTTGTGGCTACTTTGCATATGACCAACTGGACATGCTCCGTTACCGGCTATACAGTGGACGGATTCCTGGAATTCTCATGCATCACCTGATCCTACTCATTTGCTTTACACTAGCTCTGTATAGGAATGTCACAATCAACTACCTAATTCTCTCCCTTGTATGCGAGGTACATCTATCTCTTCTCATTGTGGGAGGCATTTACTTTTCATGCTTGAAATAAAATGTTATCCTTTATTTTATCATCTTTTTCAAGCATTGACCTTTTTACTCACTTTTATCATTGAAGAAACATATGCACAGCAAAAGGGAATGCTTGCCATAGAATTTTTTGTGCCATTGACCCTAATCTGCTTTTGAGTCTCCAGATTGGCAACTACTGAAATTACGTCACAAGTATAACCTTAGCCAGTAGATAGTTGTGTGCACCAGTTTTAACTTTTAACCCCAACTTTGTTGCAATGAGCCTGAAATACAAGTAATATGCATTTTCCTTCTATACGGTTGCCGGGATGATGATATGACTATAGGACATTTCACTTTACCCTGCCATGTAAAACAAATAAGATGGTTGGTCCGATCCAAATTATAAGACATTTTGGCATTTCTAGATGCATAACTTTTGCCACACACTTAGATATACACTATGTCTAGATACATAATAAAAGAAATAGAGCAAAATGCACCACAGGCCCCTCACCTTTAGCCGGTGTGTCATTTAGGTCTATCACCTTTGAAAATGCAGTTTTAGGTCTCTAACCTTTGCTATGTGTGTCATTTAGGTCCATCACCTTTGAAAGTGCAGTTTTAGGTCCCTAACCTTTGCATGCAGTTCACCGGCAGTCCATTTCTATTGTAGCAGTGACGTCACCTTTTTGTTTTCTATAAGTTTCTCCCAAATTTGTGTAATAACTTGAAAAAGTCCCAAAATAAAAGTTGTACCAAATTTTATGCTCTACAACTTTGTTTTTTAAACTATTTTCAGATTCTATCTAGTTTTTGAAATTTTAAATTGGGGCTAAATTGGTCATTTGAATTGAGGTTTCTGATTCAATTTTTTATTTAACAACTTCAAAATCTCCAAATATAAAAGTTTCTCAAAAATAATGAGATCTACAACTTTCATTTAAGACTTATCACCTTCAAATTCAAAACCCTATTTTCAAAAATATTAAGAATTTAGTGATAAGTCTTAAATGAAAGTTGTAGATCTCATTATTTTGAGAAACTTTTATATTTGGAGATTTTGAAGTTGTTAAATAAAAAATTAAATTGCAAACCTCAATACAAATGACCAATTTAGCCCCAATTCAAAATTTCAAAAACTAGATAGAATCTGAAAATAGTTTAAAAAGCAAAGTTATAGAGCATAAAATTTGGAACAACTTTTATTTTGGGACTTTTTCAAGTTATTACACAAATTTGGGAGAAATTTGGAGAAAACAAAAAGGTGACGTCACTGCTACAATAGAAATGGATTGCCGGTGAACTGCATGCAAAGGTTAGGGACTTAAAACCGCACTTTTAAAGGTGATGGACCTAAATGACACACAGAGCAGAGGTTAGGGACCTAAAACTGCACTTTCAAATGTGATGGACCTAAATGACACACCGGCCAAAGGTGAGGGGCCTGTGGTACATTTTGCTCAAAGAAATATATCTAGGAAAGCCAAAGCGTCTTGATTAAGTCAAACTTCCTGAACTTTGACTAAGTTCATATAAAACTTGCACTAATATCAACGATATCAAATTAGTTTCACTAAATCTACCATGAGGTGTGTCTTGATAGTGCATTTATTTTTGGTATTGTATATATTAATTCATTTTTTCTAGAAACTCGATCAACGTTAGAGAAGTTGGACTTAAGATAAAATTAAAATGACCTAGTGACCTACATTTCAGAATTTAGGGAGTAACTATTTTGCTTGCCCACTTGGCTTTCGACCCCTGGCCTATGTAGTTGCATCTTTGTTTTGACTATAACGCTTTTACTGAGATTGAATTGATGGCATGTATGGATGCATCTTAGAGCCCCCTTTTTTTCGGCAACGGACTGTCAGTGGAATTAACAAAGGCTCTTTCTTCATCTTGCTGCAAGAGAATTTTGATGTGTTCATTCATGTATACATAAATAAAGGTCTCCCGGAATAAGTAATCTGTCTCATCTTCCACTGTGAGCAGTTGATGCCTTTGCTTGAATTTTTTAGGGTTCCCCGTAATTGTAGTGATTTATCTAAATTACTAGGTTGTGTTCACACAGCAGAAAACTGACAAAGTTTATGGTTGCAGCTGCACTCCATATTTTTGCATGTAAGAAAAGTGAGGCGGATGGTTGGGTTTCGGGATTTCAACAGAACAATGGTGAAGCTGGAATGGGTGCTCAACTGGACTACCTTTGTGACAGCAAGGGTGATATGCCATATCTTGATTACTTATAAGCTCATCGCTGATGCCCACAAATTTGGGAAGGGCATTGAGCTTCCACTAGCTCTTATTGGTATGGCAGGAATGAATCTGCTCAACATATTTCTAGGGCTCGATCTAGTTAAAGCATTCGCACGAGAAAGAAATCAGCAGAACCATCAGGATTGAATGCACCTTGATTGTGGTGTACTCTAAATTTTGAGATGGCTGTAGTTCCGTTCGTGTAGGGACAGAGAGGTATGTTTAAGTCTTCATTAGCAACTACACTGGAGGCTGTTTATGTATGCATTCTTTATGTATACCAACACGAGCTAATGCTAAGATCTCTACCAGAAAAGGTTATTGCCAGTATGTGCATCCATGTAGGTATGACAATACTGTTCATTAGGAGGATACAGGTTACCTGGATGCATGATTTACATACATTTTGCAACTAGAAAGAAGAGAAGTGTATCAAAGCCTTTGGTCCTAACTCCGAAACCTCATATATAGTAACAACTAAGCAACTTGTGGATTGGCCCTGTGAGGCTACAATGCTCTTAATTTATCTTTATAATAATAGTTGATGATTTCTTGCTGCGAAGCAAAAATTGTGTTTTTTTGTTTATATATGCATTGGCTCTACTTATTACGGCTAGGGAAGGAAGTCGGTACTGCCCCATTTTATTGTCTTATAAACCTGGAGTCATGGACTGATTCATTTGGACGTGTTTTGATCGACCCACACCACAAAGGAAAGCAAAACTTGCATTCTGAATTGTGCATCCATGTAGATATGGATCTCATGCTATTTCAAATTGAAGTGTTTTGAGTCAGCCCGCAACGGAAAAAAAAAATCAATAAAATAAAAAGGTCCCACCGGGATTCGAACCCAGGTTGCCAGATTCAAAGTCTGGAGTGCTAACCACTACACTATGGAACCACTTGATAGACCACTTGTACCGATAGTGGTATTTATATCGTTTTTTCGGTTTGCTGGAAAACACAGGGATGTCCGGCGAATCTCTTGTGGTTTTGTTGCACTCGAAATGGCGTGATGTACCGCTAGATGTATCTAACTTTTGTTTCGTGCGAAGGGAAGGGAAATAACAAATCTAACTTATAGCAACATAGCCCCAATGGGCCTTTTTACTTGGTGAAACAAGTTTTATTTCATAAATAGATATCTTCAAGGTTCAAATATAAAATGTACTACATCTACAACTATTTTAAATTATAAGATGTTTTGTATTTTAAATATATATACTTTGCTTTTTCTTTCAAAATAGATCTTCAAGGTTCAACTACAAAATGTACTACAACTACATCTATTTTATTGAATTATTAGATGTTTTGTATTTTTAAATATATAGACTTTGCTATGTATTACTTAGACAATAAGTCTAGACACATAGTAAAAGTAATGTATCATGGAAAAGGCAAAATGTCATATAATTGTCAATAGTTGTGAAAGTTAAAATTTCGTAGCAAGATCCAATCATCATCCTGACAGAACGGGATTTTGATTTCTTTTTGAAATGAGTGTTTTTTTTTAGACAAGCGAATATGAGTTCATGCAAAAATCTAAGTCTGGAGGGACGACAGAAACAGAACACTTTGCCTCAAGTCTGGAGGGACAGGGGACAGAACACTTTGCTTGACGCGTGTATCTCACCGACCGGCGCCATCAGTTTGTTGCCCGCGCTGACGCCCGCCCAATGCCTCTCCAGCCGTACGTGTGGCCGGAAACGTACCGCACGCACTGCGCGCAGCCATAGACACTGGATTCGCGGCGACGTGGCCTCCTGGCAGCCCACCCCGCAGCGGCGCACCCTATCCTCCGGGCCTCGCCGCTCGCCAATCGGCACCGCCAGTTGGCGCCACTCCAGCTTCACGCTGCCCGCGCCTGTGGCCACCATTCATAAGAGCTGGCCACACACGCGGCCTCGGAGCCCACGCACGACCACGCAGACTCAGTGACGCCGCCGCCTCGCGCCCGCCTGCGACTACGAGTACACTGCAGCGCTTCGATCCTCGGCGCGCGCGACGCGAGTAGCTTGCTGCTGCGCGTTCCTCTCTCGTTCTCGGCGTTCGTGAGTAGGCGGCCGGCACATATGGCGCAGTCCATGCTCGTGTCGACCAGTGTCAACGGCGGCCGCGCGCTGCCATCGCTGCAGTCCGGCCGGCCGGCGCCGTCGTACCCGCGGCTACCGCTGCCGTCGTCGTCGTCGACGGGCGGCTACAGGCACTCCAAGTCCGTCTCCGTGAGGACCCTCGCTCTTTTCGGCAAATCCAAGGTCAAGACCGCGCCGTCGTCGAAGAAGGTCCGTGGCTATATATCTACTAGCTAGCTGCACGTACACTGCTGCTGCTGAGCCGCCGTGCGCATGCTGTGTCCACGCACGCATGCTCCTAGTTTTATTATGTTCCGTGTTCCCCCTGTCATGGCATGTGTATGTGTGTATGATGGTGTCGATCGTTCCTCTGCTGTATGTGCAGGCTGCTGCGCCCAAGCCTAAGCCGAAGGTCGAGGATGGTATCTTCGGCACGTCCGGCGGGATCGGTTTCACCAAGGAGAACGAGCTGTTCGTCGGCCGTGTTGCCATGCTTGGCTTTGCGGTGAGTATTCAAAAGACACTGACGCCCTTTGTTTTGCAGCTGCATCTCTGCATGGAGTGTATTCATGCACGCTTATGAAGTACTCTCCGTATTTTTAAATATATATGACGTTTAGAATAAGCTAGTTAGCTTTTTTTTAGAGTAGTACATACCATCGATCTCTTGTATTATAAAAGGAAAAATTAATATGTATAGCTTAGTAAAAAAGCATAGCCATTCAATCTGGATATGGCAGGTGCAGTACTTGTGAAATTCAGTACGGTAGTTCGAAAAGAAAATCGTCAGTTCAAACGAGGATTTATTAACACTGGTGTTGAACATGCATGGCAGGCATCGCTACTTGGAGAGGCCATCACCGGGAAGGGCATCCTTGCCCAGCTGAACCTGGAGACGGGCATCCCCATCTACGAGGCGGAGCCCCTCCTCCTGTTCTTCATCCTCTTCACCCTCCTTGGCGCCATCGGCGCTCTCGGCGACCGCGGTCGCTTCGTCGACGAGGAGGTCACCGGCCTCGACAAGGCCGTCATCCAACCCGGCAAGGGCTTCCGCGGCGCCCTCGGCCTCAGCGAGGGAGGTAAGAAAAATGAAAAAAAATAAAAACTGCTCACGACATGCACTTTCGCAACTCTCTCTCTCTTGTCTGTTGATTACTTGATTTGAACATTTTTTTTTACAATTAATGGTGGTGTCTGCAATGCAGGGCCGCTGTTTGGGTTCACCAAGTCGAACGAGCTGTTCGTGGGGCGGCTGGCGCAGCTGGGCGTGGCCTTCTCCATCATCGGCGAGATCATCACGGGGAAGGGCGCGCTGGCGCAGCTCAACATCGAGACGGGGGTGCCCATCAACGAGATCGAGCCGCTCGTCATCTTCAACGTCCTCTTCTTCTTCGTCGCCGCCATCAACCCCGGCACCGGCAGGTTCATCATTGGCGAGGGCGACGAAGAGTAGGCTGCTCATGCTGGCCTCGGACATGAGATGAGTAGTGTGCGCTTGGGTTACCCGTGATTGATCGATCAGTGCGTGTGCGTACGTTCTTTGTTGTGTATTAGTAAGCGTGATGAGACCTCGAAGGTAGGGTGCCGTGTTGGGTTGTCTTGTAGAAACAAGAGCTTATGTTAGCTATGCATGAATGGAATGAGCATGTTATCCTAGACTAAGAACTTTCCTCAGTTCGAGAGATCGATCGATCGTCGTTCGCGCCTGTCAAACATATATGGACGACTATAACAATACCATCGGTATAAATCACATTGACCTTTGGTACTGAACTGCATTTCTCGGAGGAGCCAATGCAAAAGCTCTCTATCTTCTGCATCTCTAGCACTATGCCCCGTTTCGGTTCCAATAACTTTTGCCGGCAGGGCGACTTTGGCTAACGACTAAGTTTCAGACATAAATGGGTCTATCCATTTGTGTGCATTTTCTTTTCGATAATGAAAGCTTTATTAATTTCGAAATCGTTATATCGAAATGATATAAAGACCTTGAAATACTTTTGGCTTTGTATAGCAAGGATACACACAACCTTACCGGGAAAAATCTTTTAAAAGCCAACTCTGCAACACTATGTGGTTGAGACAAGTCTGAAGCCACCTGAATAACAAACCCAACAGAATGAGCAAAACAACAATCAAAATACAGGTGCTTAATTGTCACATCTTTGTGAGAAAAACAACATTGTTTGATTTCGTGCCAATTACTTCTAGCTAAGTTGATCCACTTGTGTGTCTATGGACTGGTAAGCCGGGAGTGTGATTTGAGCCCAAAGCAATTGGATCACACACACGAGGGCCTTGGGCCTAATATCTGATCGCCTAACCTTTGAGCCCAATTAGCAGCACGAGTAGCTCTATCCTTATTATTATTGTTATTATTTTGGAATTCGCCATATCCTTATATTCCTGGAGTACGGAGTATTCTCTTGGTAATTTTACGGCTACAGGTAAACCACGTTTCCCCATCAGCTAGCTAGACGACGCATCTACGGAACGCATAAATAAGCACCAAATGGTCTCCTCCACCGTCCCCACGCGTAGTATAGACCAGGCTGCCAAAAGAAGGGGCCCTGCTGAATCATGCCATGCATAAGCTGAGCTCAAAAGATGCAAATCACAGCCCACGCTTACTTGCTATCCTGCCCTTGTTTATTGATGCAACCAAAGACGGTGAGGAAAGAGCTGTGGTCTCAGATAGAATCAGGCCCCGATGACTGATGGATTTTTTTTTTCTAATTATATGCTCAAGGACGGATATTTTAGGAAAGCAAGCAAGTGGGATTTGGAAAGCTACTCGTATAGGAATACCAACCAAACTGTGTTGCTTCGCTGTTTGCATTGGTTGCTGGCTTTCGACCGGCCATCAAATTGATTGAGATGGGGGTTTTCTTTGCATAGATCCCACGCCACACGCCAAATTAAAAAGGGTCCCTTCCTTTTCCCTCAGGTTGGTTAAGGGACTGCTTGCTCCATTTAGCTACTCCTTATTAGCTGCGAGATTTTGCGAACATATACCAAACGTAACTTACGTACGTACCCATGGGCCGGCGGATTTGGGTCTTCCCTTCAATATCCTTTGGGATGGATGAATTTCAGCTCTTCGATTTGATATATTCTTCGATGTCTCGTGCAATTAATGTATTACTGTTTCGTAGGATATATAGGATCCGTTAACTCTTTCTCTCAAGATGGAAACGGAGAGGCCAGCTGGTGTCGAAAACGGCACCGGCATGGGCACACCGCACAATGTGACAATGTGCAAGAAAGGGAGATCGCTGTGTTTTCATCACAAAAAAGAAGAAGAGAGGCCGCTGTGACATCGTAGTCGTACGATGGATGGATCGTGGATGGATACGCGAGTTATTTCCGCCGGGCGGGGTGGCATCACATGGGCATGCAGTGGCAACAATGGCGCATGATGCACTGGTGCACGAAAACAACCATAGCCTTTATCAATACTCGCACGTACTACACTGTCTCGGCTAGCTAAGGTACGAGCGGTACTAATCATGTGTATATAATCAGCCCGTGATCCGACAGGGAATTCGCACGGTGTGCCGGCCTTTCGGATTCCGAATGAATCTCGCTTTACGCCACGTAGGTACTACGCGTGCGTTCGTGAGTGGCCTTTCCAGGTCGGAGAGAATATACACGGCCGCACTATAGTACTTCTATATGATGAGGGTGAGTTTAAAAGCGGAACCCAATTTCTATATCTAGGACCAGCGCATTCAGCGGGACGACTGAAAATTGGTGTAATTAATTAAACACACGTAGTACTAGTATAAGCAAAAGTTTCAGTTCAGACAAACGACGCAATTAACCAACCTATACGTGCGTGCGTGCGTGTGCTGTGCCTGTGCCCAATACCGACCGCGCTACGGCTTTGTACCGATCCCATGTGGCCCTGCACGTCGTCATGCGTGTGTGCTGCGTTGCTCTAATCTTGGATTATTATCCAAAAACAGTTCGGCCTGCGTACGTACGTGACCGGGGCAGGAGGGCAAGTAATAAGGCAGTAGCAGTAGCCATGCGGATCCGGCCATGCGTCCGTGTTCCGTCGTGACGCGCGCCACGTCGGCAGCGTGCCGCAACAGGGGGTTGGTGTTGGTCGCAACAGGCTACCAGAGTACCACCACCTGCTGGGCGCTGCTGGCTCTTTCTCGCCTGTCGCTTGCGTTCGTCCCAGTCCCGGTCCTGCCGGGCCCGGCCACATGGCGCCCCGGAGCTGCTGCCTTCACCGCTAAGAACCTCTGAAAAGGAACCAAAGGAAAATGCAGATGCCGCTTTGATTGATTTTTTACTAACTCCCTCCACTTGTGCCTGCGTCTTTGGTGTTTCAACATTCAGCGTTCAACCCATGACCTGGTCTGGGTATTAACTACTCCAGGTGTAGTTACATTTTTTCTTTTTACTTTGACGATTTTACTTACACACACACACACGCGCGCGCGCGCGCGCGCGCGCGCACACACACATCCTGTGTTGTTTTCTTCGGAGATTAAAAATTACACGACACTACCAGCATTGTTTTCTGTTCTGTCAACATCATAGGACATGTAGTGTGGTCAATATAAGTACATGACCAAAAACATGTCACGCTTTCTGGCCTCTGGAGCCTGGACCCCCCATCATGCTGCTGCGTGCTATTACCACACTCGTATCTTTGTGCCAGCGAATCAAATCTGTGTCTGCTGGCTCCATGCCTCCATCTACCGCGCAGTATACGATGCCCTCTGCTCATTCACAGTTCTATAGGCATAGTGCAGCCATGCACACGATCGTACTGAAGCTTAAGCAGAGACGTCTACCACTGATGGCCTGATGCATGCAGGTTGAGTTTTGCCGTTTGATCTAGTAGTATATATACTCCGTATATCTTGAGATAATCTAGTACGTACTCCTACAAGTAGTAAGCTGGCCCGGTAGCGCATTCTTCTGATGATGTTACGGCAGCCTGATGCGTTCGTTGGTTGAACGACTCAGATAGACATGACGGATTGACGGGCCGTTAGCATCGTCGCTCTAACTGACACTTGCAAAGATCTTTCTTTCATTCAATTCGCTAACACACTCGGTCACGCCTCTCACCGTCACCGGCTCACCGCCCATCCCCACTCCATGCATGCAAAATCCCAACACTAACACTAGCGAAGTCCAAATCGTTACCCCCCTGACGCATCCCTCTCTCCGTTGAAGTAAATGCGATCGATCCATCGTCGGTCGGCAAACTCGACGGGCGTTCCATTCCATCCAACCGCGTAGCAGCCAGCAGGGATGACCGGCCATGCGCACGCGGACAGCTCAGCCGATCTCGAGGACACGAGAGACTAGCTAGAGGGGGGCCGGCTCGGCAGGGGAGCGAGAGATCTGGACGGACACGCCTGCCTGCCACCATGAAGCGCAGGCTACCTACGCTTGCCACCGGATCGGAGTCGGCACGTCGTCACCGGCCGGCCCCCGCAGCTGCCGCGCGCGCACGCACACGTCCGGGTCCGGCCGTCGGCCGTCGCTCTCGCGCGCGCGGTCTCGGCACTCGCCGCACCGGCCGGCCGGCCCACCCCCGCGCTGAACTGTCATGTATACGTACTACCGAGGAATTGAATTGACTGGCCGATGGAAGGAGGATGATACGTGCAGTTGCGCGGCGTACCAGCCCCATACCACACCATTTGACACCGCCACGCCACACACCGGGCGCTGCACGCGCCGCGCGACACGTATATCCTTGCTTCGTGCAGGCAACCCAGCTAGCTAGGCTTTACACGACGCCACGGTTTTGTGGTGGTGTCCGCCGCGGCATTTGGCACGGGCGCCGGTGACTATGCATGAGCGGGATATGCACAGCACAGCATCTGATCGAATACCTGCGCTTGTCACAAGCGAGTACTAGAAACAAAAGCTGCCGGCCGCGGGCCGCTAAGATCGATGCACACCAACTAAAATTTAGCTGGCTAATTGATAAAGCTAAAGTTTAGCTATCTAAAGATTACTTTAGCTGGGGGTGTTTGGATCCTCTAACTAATTTAAAAACTTGACCATGTCACCTCTCATTAATACTATTGTTTAGATAGCTAAACTTTAGTTGGATGTGTTTGGATGCTCTAAGTAAACTTTAGTTGGGGATAGTTTGGTCATTTAGACCGTTTAGCTGGTTTTAGTTAGGTTGAAATAGCTAATTGGATTGTGTACATTTTGATTTCTAGTTAAACTTTAGTTAGGTTTAGCTATGTGGTGTTTAGATGCATCATAACTAAAATTAGCTAACTAAAGTTTAGTTTGTGTTTCCAAACAGCACCTAATTAGCAATTATACCTTCAGTGCCCGGTTAATCATGGCTGACCGCCGCGGACGTACACGCTCACATGGCGGCATGGCGCCGCATGAAAGCGCCGGCTCCATGATTTGGCGGCGCCTCCCCCGTGTTTTCAGGGGAAGGGAACAGATGGGAAAGAGAGACGCTGTAGTACGTGGCAGCGGCAGTAATCGATCCCTTTCTTTTTTTGCAGGATAGTAGTACAAAGTTTGCTCGTCCTTTTTCAAGTGTGCGGGTCATGAGTTCAGTTCCATTTATTTGCTGTAACGTAGATTAAGCTTATAAATTGGTTAATGGATCATGGGTGGTGGATGAATCGAAAATCAATTGATCGATCGATCGATCTAGTCATCAGATCGAGGCGTGTTTGAGTGCCAAAGTTCTACTAGCTCCTTCTCTTTAGTTAACATCGCTGCATAATAAAAAATCACAACGCAATGACTTGACCCTAGTAGTTTAGTAGCTGACAAGATCGCTCGAAGCACCCGGTCATGGGTCTAGTCTTAGCCAAGCCTATCCAAGTTTATCAAGTCGTCATTATTCATCATATTTTAATGGAAAAGTTAAACCTAATTCATGAACCAACCCATGGGCATGAATGGTTTGTTCAAACTTTCAGTCTCACATATTTTCCCACATGAACAGTTGAATACCAGTCCCCCTAGTTTAAGGATTGAAGTGTACATTAATTAGAAATAGTTATGGCCGACCGTCTAGCTAGCTACTCTGCGAGGTTGTGACGTGTGGAGGAAAAAATATGTGATGAAACCACATAGTATATATTATTAGCTAGAAACAGAAAAAACCAATTCAAAAAACACATAGTATCTGTTTATACGTAAGGATTGAATAAGAAATTAATGACAAATTGGAGCTTAGAACTACCAAGAAGTTTTTTTTTTTTTTTTACATAAGTTTCTGATTGCACATATGGATTGGATAAAAATTAATGACAGTTTGGAGCTTAGAAATAACAAGAAGTATTTTTTTTTTACACATTTTCTTAGAATGAACAATACATGTGGAACAAAGTTTAAGTAAAATTTGTGACATACCAATCTTATTCATACATTTCGAACATCGCTTAAAAGGAAGCTTTGTCTGGAAAAGCCCCCGGTTCAGGCGAAACGGAGGTTCACACGTCGGATCCGACGGCGAACCGCAGCCAGCCAGGCACGCATGGCCCCCGCACCCGTGCCCGGTGCGGGACGCGGACACCGACGGCGGGGCCCACCCGACCTCCCCTCCTCCCCGTCCCTTTCCTCCGCTTCCTTTCCTTCCCTTCCCCTCCTTGAGCTCGCACGCAGCCTCGCACACGCTGGCGCGGCTTGCCCCCACGCTGCGCTCCTACCACCACCACCACTATATAATCCCCGATCGCCTCACGCACACGCACCGACCCACCGGCCGACGAGGCGCAACCGCCGCAGAACCCACACGCCCGCCGCCACCACCGACGCCGCCGCCGTGCCGTACCGACGTACTCCTCCCTCCGCCCTGGTGCCAGCAGGCTACGGCAGCAGACCCCGCAGGCTGCTCCCGGACCGAGGGAGAACGAGCGGGGCTGGGCTAGGCGGCTAGAGGAGTTACGTATGGACAAGTACGAGGCGGTGCGGGACATCGGGTCGGGGAACTTCGGGGTGGCGCGGCTGATGCGCAACCGCGAGACCCGAGAGCTCGTCGCCGTCAAGTGCATCCAGCGCGGCCACCGGGTTCGTTGTTTTTTGTTTTTGTTCGTTTCTTAAACTTCGTCGTTGCGGTTTGTTCGGCTTGGTGTCGGATTAATTACTGGTTCTGGGTGGATTGCGACTGGGTTCTAATTTTGTTGGTTTTGGGACCCATGCTGTGCAGATTGACGAGAATGTGTACAGGGAGATCATCAACCACCGCTCGCTGCGCCATCCCAACATTATTCGCTTCAAGGAGGTTGGTCGTTATGGATCGAAACGTTTAATTGCACGCTTGATCATTTCCTTTTGCTTTTTATTGTTATTATATATCACAGGGTGTTTTATGCCGTTTTAGTGTTATTAGGGAGCACGTTCAAAGGGTGGCGGATAAAGGACTTTTCAAAAAATATATATATTGTATAGTTCATAATTCGGGACGTTGCTGATTCCTCTTAGCTGCATATAGTGGGGGAATATTTTGATTGTTGCTGTTTAATTAGGTGCAACTTTTGCTGTTTTCCACTGTCCCTTACGCTTTTCCTTCTAGGCTATTCCTCTTCTTATGAATTTGGTATGCAATTTAGTGTCAGGGATGCATCCACTTTCAATACTCGTTAGGCAGTATGTTTTCTATCTCAGATTGTTCACACAAATCTCAAAAGTTATAAGGTGCCGTCTTCTATTTGAACTGTTATGAGTTTTAAATGGATGGTGAAAACAGATTATGCCTCCGCTCTGTTTGCTTCAGTAGTATATTTTCTCCTTTTTCTGAATCAAATAGTTTTAATTGTTTTGGGAAAAACGTCTGCAGGTGATACTTACGCCAACGCATCTTATGATAGTGATGGAGTTTGCAGCAGGTGGAGAGCTTTTTGACCGGATCTGTGATCGTGGGCGGTTCAGTGAGGATGAGGTCTCGGAAAATTTTCCTGAGTTTATGTTAATGCTTTGATGAAAGAGTGGCACTTAATTATTTTTTTCTGCTTAATGCAGGCCCGGTATTTCTTTCAGCAGTTGATCTGTGGTGTGAGCTATTGCCATTACATGGTAAGGAACACACAAGCAAAAGATTTCTGTTCATTTGACAAATAAAACCACAATCTACTCTTTTAAGAACAAAAGACTTGTATACCTTGTGTATTGTGTTTATCATTTTTTAGAAGAGGCACTGGTAGTTAACACAAAAGGTGTACTCGATGTATCACCGTGTATGTGTATTGTTATTTCTCATAATTCATTCTGACGATAAAATTTTCAAACACCAGCAAATATGCCATAGAGATCTGAAGCTGGAGAATGTTCTATTGGATGGCAGCCCAGCCCCACGGCTTAAGATATGCGATTTTGGGTATTCCAAGGTGGTTTGTTGGACCATGGTTAATACAACAATGCTAAACTTAGTAAAATCTTTATAAATTCTCATCAAATATTCTTTTGCCTTGTTTGGAACAGTCATCAGTGTTGCATTCAAGACCCAAATCAGCAGTGGGAACGCCAGCATATATTGCACCTGAGGTGCTATCCCGTCGTGAGTATGATGGAAAGGTGAGCTTATTTCCCCCCTGATTCCTCCATGGGCTAAATGTTTTCTTGTTTCTGTTACACTTTCGCAAGATATTCTGTTAGGTCACTTGCAATCTTTATCACACCGTTTACAACTTTGTGCAAGTATCCTTTTGCCTTGCTCTTATTTCATACGTTGAAAATTTGCAATGTTTTAGCATAACAGTACTGATTTACCCAGTTATTTAGGTGCATAAATTAAATGATCGTAACCAGACTTCCCCATCACAACCACATTGTGGGGGTATATTTCTCCATGATTGTGACATAGCATGCTTAGCTTCTCAATGTAGTGAAAAGTCAGGTTGAATGATCAATCATTCTGTTACAAAAGTTGATCCTTCTGAAATTCTGCATACGCAGGGAAGAATCTTAGGAAATATCTGATCTGTATGCTTATTTGTCAAATCTCAACAAAAGGTTGTGTAGCAAGTTTATATATTTTTGGTCAAGCCAAATACATCACTGTTATGATGATGAACTGTTTGTATAATTCTACTGCATGCACCAAACCTCTTTCTTGTGAGTTGTGACACATGTGTTGGTGTACAGTCTTGTTCGTCAGCTTGATGGACTTATCTATTCTTTGATAGTGCATTTCATTATTAGCTAAGTGCCGAAACAACAAAGGATCTGAAATTCTCTTGATAAATGCTTCTAGTTTGGATGATGAGTCATTGTCAGCATGAGGTGCTGGAACATTTTCTGTTTGGTTTATTGAGGTAATATGTACCACAAGGGATGTTGACACGAGAAAAGTAGAGCGGAGGCTATTTGATAACAGACATCTACAAAAGAGGTTCTTATCCTACAGATTCTCCATGTTCCTATAAAATAGTTCACCTTTGGACTGTGGATGGAGGTTTTAGCTTCTAGTTTCTTGTCTATAACAACATTGTCATGAATAAATAGGTTCTGGTAGGTTTACTACTAGCTAGTTTATAAGGACGAATTTTCTACAGTCTTATTTTCCGTCATTTCCCCCTTTGTTAAGTTTAATTGTCAGAACACAGTAAGTGCAACTAAATCGATAAAGGACACTACTGTGAAGTATGAGCATGGATCACAATTGCATCAATAAAGAGTACCGCTGTGAACATGTGCATTGCACAATCTGAGTGTTGCGCAAAAAATTCGATTTCACTCCATATCATAGGAACTATGCTCTCATGGCTAGCATTAAGTTTGATATGAAGATTTTTGTATGCCAACTTCATTTAAGGAAATTTCTGAGAGCAGTTTATACATCCACAACTTGTTGGCCAACCATTGAGCTTTATGCATATCTCATAGTGCTAACTTGAACAAGATTGTAGATCCTATTTATGTTTTGAATTTGATGCTTCTTCTTACTTCCTTGTTGAACATAAAATGCATGTGGAGCCTTTTTGGTTCCTCTTGATTCTTATGGCTTATATTTTGTATTTGATGTGTTTGGGGGTCAACTTCATGGTTCTAACTAGCCCGCTATAGCACCACTATTGCATCTAGCATTACTTTAGCTCCACTAAACACCTCATTAGGATTACCGTGAATTTTTTTAGCACTGCTAATTCTGACCGAGTCAAAATATTCATTCTTTGCTCTAGATGACTAGAATCTATGCCTCTCTTTTTGCTGTGAGAGATGGTTGATTGAATGATTATGAAGCAACAGGCATGATGACATGTCTCCTAGAGCTTTTGACATGTATTCAAGTATCATGAGTTCATGGAACTTCCTTAGTTCTATGTTTCTATTCACAATTAATTTAAATTCCATTTTTTTAAGTAAAATCACTAAATAAAATAACTTCCCCTGTATCCTGGTATAGCTTTTTACAGCTTAGCCCACTATTTAAAACTGTTGTTTTAAGTTCATTATGGTTTATGCTGTCGTGTTTCGTCACAACCCACAAGCAACTTGCATACTGTTTATGTTTTCTATTTTTAATGCAAATAGCAATAGCTATGTATTTAGAAAAGCTAAAATGTCTTATAATTTGGAGTGGAGGGAGTATCTATCTAACAAACTATTCATCTCCACTCATTTATTACAGTGGTACTTGTTCATGTAGCTTGCAGACGTATGGTCCTGTGGGGTGACTCTTTACGTCATGCTTGTGGGTGCATACCCATTTGAAGACCCCGATGACCCCAAGAATATACGCAAGACCATTCAGGTGACATGCTATGCACCAGTAATATAGATATCTAATCTCTGCTATTATTATCTTTTTGACTTTTTCCGACATCACTTTACCCCCATTCCCGTCACTCTTCACCTGCAGCAAATAATGCAAGTGCAATACAAGATACCAGACTATGTCCACGTATCTACGGAATGCCAGCAACTTCTTGCCCGTATCTTTGTGGCCAATCCAATGAGGGTAATGATCTCAGCCTGTAAATTATAGTGATGATGTGTCGTCATACATGTGGGATAGTGTAAACCTTGGTAATTTGAAACATTGATGCATTTTACGAATATTCTCCAGAGAATCACAATGAAGGAAATAAAGAGCCATCCATGGTTTTTGAAGAACCTACCACGGGAACTCACGGAGACTGCACAAAGCATGTACTACAGGAGGGATAACAGGGTGCCTTCTTATTCAGACCAAACGTCGGAAGAAATCATGAAGATAGTTCAAGAAGCAAGGACCATGCCAAAATCATCAAGATCAGCATATGGGTGGAGCAGTGAGTATTCGGATGAAGAAGAAGGGAAGGAAGAGGAACACAGACCGGATGAACATGAGGAAGAGGAAGATGAATACGATAGGAGGGTGAAGGAGGTCCATGCAAGCGGAGAACTCCGTTTGGATACTCTTCACATATGAAAGCTAGTGGAAGAAGGTTACGTGTAGATAACTGGGTTGTTGCGGATCTGAAAGATCCAGTGGGATCTATGCAATTTTGGCTTCAGAATTGCTTCTGTTTGGTCAATTTTCATGTAACATAATTTAATACACTGAGGCAGACTACCGTGTTCTTATATTGGTAAATATATGAAGCATGTACCTGTCTGTCTGCATTGTACAGTCTGCTAGGTTCCGGTATGATAATTCTAACGTTTACGTGGGATCGGTGCTATGACCACTAGATCACCACCATCTCAGCCTCCAGCGTAGACATGGAAAGCCGATAATAGCTGGCTGATCGGTTTGAAGTTTTACACTATGAAACACATGCACCAGAAAAATTGATATAAGAAGCTCTTCGCAGTAGTAGAGGCTGTATCAAAGGTGGACTGCAAGTCTGCAACATATACTTTCACGTAAAGGTACACATCGTATGCTGTTCTAAAAAAAATTACACATTAACACTGTCAATATCTATGACTGACGACAACTATCTGGATTCATAAATAGAAAACATCAGACGCATAATGGAACTATTCTGTAATAACTACTGAAAGAAAAACGAGCGAGCAGCACTAACCACATGTAGGCTCAATACGACATGCTGCATATATACACCATTAATTGCATTGGAATTTGATAATTTGTGAAATTCAAAGGATCACAAGTTACCTCTCCTAAACTGCTTCATTATACTATTAGCTACAACAAATTTCCAGTTGCAGACAGGGAGTTGTTTGTGCCAAGACTGATTGAATGCTACAAATTAACATGTACATAGCTGACTGTTTGGATCAGGACTGTACTTTACAGTATGTTTGTCCGGTTATATTTCAATTAGCATGGATTAGCATTAGAATATACACTTACACAAAAAAAGTGACGCTCCTGAAAATTAGTCACCTTTTGAGATGACAACAAAGACATCATCTAGTGACCACTTCCTAATCTCAGACTTATGTTCTGGGTTAATGACCGCTTGGTCAGTGTTAGCAAGGCGGTAGCCAATCACAATCTCATCTCTCTCACGCGCCCTAACCATGATATCAAAGAAACTCAATCCCTCTTGCTCATAAAGGTAAAATTCAGCAGATCGAATACACATCTCGTTTCCCTGCAACATGCAAAGTATCAATAATCGGGAGCAACACATGCCAAAATGGGTAGTCAAGAGATAGAGGACGATGAATTTTAGAAAATACCTCCTCAGCAAAAAGTTCTTCAAGAACTCTGTTTATTTGTTTGTCTTCCGCTACCATTGCTAGTGCCATACTTACAAGCTCATTTGACAGAACATAATCGCTGATTTTGGAGACAGATACAAGGTTTCTTGTTCTCGAATCGAGTATTTCGCTGATGATTATAGATTTGTCTGATGCATGTTGCATTTCCCTAATCCAGGCACTGTGACTGAAGCCATTGTAACGATGAGGTGATTTCTGCTCCTTGGATGGAAGACGCTTCGACTGTAGAAGGAGGCACACATCAATGATACAGAAGTCATTCATTTATGCACTATCACACTGTGTCTATACTCACCTGAATGTCACGAATAAGAAGAAGTGTGGCCAAAGAACGTGAATCAGAATGTACGATGGAGTCCTCTACTGACTCATCTGCAAGAATTAAAATCTGTGGTTTCAAAGTTAGCATTGAGATATTTTTGAAGAAGTAAATCAGCAATCAAAGCAAACCAGAGGTGGTATTTTTCTTCCAGTTGGTAATGGTGCAGTTGTTTTTCTTAGTAGTTTGGAGTGCACCTCTAGCAGTAGGTCTTACCGGCTCTTTGGGCAGAGCGGTTGTTCGGTTTTCAGGCCCGGTTTCACCATAAAACTGGGTCAGCCCTTTCCTTCTAATAATATATGCTGCAATGCTCTTGTCGCCCTTTTGTTTTTCTTTTGAGAAATATAGATCACGACATGAACATGATCTTAATGCTTTAATTATATACAAACAGACCAATTTGTACTAGGCTCTAAAGTTTTCTTTTCAGATATGTGATGAAGATCTAGCATAAAATGTGAATGCAATTTGTACATGTACTAAACAGACTATTTCACATAATTGCAAACACAGGATTATATTGGAGCTCAAGATCAAGAAGAGTATGTCCATTCTAAATTGCATGTCATTTTTTTTGTCCAAGACAAACTTCACTACTTTGACCAACTTTATAGAAAAATGCATTAACATCTATGCCATCAAATTGAATTGGTTCCCTTCATTAAACACACCACAGAATGTGTTGATAGTGCATTTATATGGTTGTAGATGTTAGGTCAAAGTGAGAAAAGTTTGACATAGGACAACTAAAACGACCTCCATTTTGGAACAGAGGGAGTAGTGACCAGTTCATCAACTATTTCTTTTATTGAATAAACATTGTGCAGAATATGCAGAATATCTCTAAAAGAGTAATTTGTACTCACAGAGTCAAATGTCTCCAGAGGCAAGCTTTCCAAGTGTCGCCTGATAACAGCATTGCCTTCTTTATGTACAAGTTTAATGTTTGTTAACCCGCCTATATCCAAACCACCGTCAGTCAGTTTTATCTCCCTCTCCTTCTCCGGCACTTCATTGAACATCCATAATTCAGAACCTGGAGCAAGAAATGCTTCCAGGACCTAAATAATAGCACTAGCTTTCATTACCAAAAATATGATTTGTAAGACATCAATCAGGGAACATAATTTAGTACATTTACCATTATCATATCATGGATGTCACGGCGCCAACCACAGAACAAAATTTTCTCTGGATATTTGGGAGGGGTTGGTATGTTAGGCAGAAAACCCTTATTCACCTGAAAAGAGATAACATCTATAAGGTAAAACTCAAGGTGAAAGGAAATATGTTGCATGATGATCAACACACAAAATCAAATATTATTGAATTTTAAGTGAGGAAATTTACCTCTGGTAGAGGAGCAGGAGCATAGGTATCATCATCTTCTGCAATAACAAGGACCTCATCGCCTTCTCTTAAAACATAATCATCATCAGGATTCATTAAGATCTTTCCAGATTTTGAAGCAACCTTGACTCCACAAGGTACAGCATCAGGAAATGAGATCAACACATCCCCAAACCGCATGCCATCCAATTCTGGCCATCTTTTAATATAAAACTCTGCATTTTCAAATCCCAATATGTCTTCCCATATCTGCAAAAGTGGTTTGACGGGTTAGTACTTTGAGTATTATGACCCATCCCGAGGGAAAATAACTCAAGGGTTAGTATTTTGAGTATTATGACCCATCCCGAGGGAAAATAACTCAAGACCAAATAAAATTCGGTTTCCCTGGTGTTAGAAGAGTAATTACATTACTAGGCTAACCCTAGAAGGGTAGCAATATAGTAGCACATACATGGGCCACATGGGCCTAGCCTCATGGGCCTAATACACACACTCTAACACCCCCCCGCAGTCTGGACTACCGGCGCAGCGGAGTACGAGACTAGACAAGAAAGAAACAAGAACACAGGACCTCCCCGCAGCCACAACTGGCCACTAGTGATGTTGAGGCTGAAGCGAAACTCGGAGAAGGTCGAGGAAGGGAGGCCCTTGGTGAAGATGTCCGCAAACTGGGAGGTGGTCGGGACGTGGAGGACCCGGACGTCGCCGATGGCCACGCGGTCGCGGACGAAGTGCAAGTCGATCTCCACATGCTTGGTCCGCTGGTGCTGCACAGGGTTGGTGGAGAAGTAGACCGCGCTGACGTTGTCGCAGTAGACGAGCGTGCTCCGGGCGAGGGGGTGGTGAAGCTCAGCCAGGAGCTGGCGGAGCCAAGCGGCCTCGGCCACGCCGTTGGCGACGGCGCGGTACTCCGCCTCGGCACTGGAGCGTGAGACCACCGGCTGGCGCTTGGACGACCAGGAGACAAGGTTGCCGCCCAAGAAGACAGCGTAGCCGGAGGTGGACCTGCGGGTGTCTGGGCAGCCCGCCCAGTCAGCGTCGGTGTGGTGTGGGAGCGGGACAGGCAGTGGAAGGTAGGCGGTTAAGGAGGTAGGTGGAGGTGTGCAAGCTCTCGGCCCAGAAGCGGGCAGGAAGGGAAGCCTGTAGGAGAAGAGTGCGCACGGTGTCATTCGTGGTGCGAATCATGCGCTCAGCCTTGCCATTCTGGGGGGAAGTGTAGGGGCAAGACATGCGCAACTGGACACCGTGAGAGAGAAAGAAGTCCCGAGAAGTGGAGTTATCGAACTCACGCCCGTTGTCACACTGGACGGCCTTTACGGTAAGGCCGAACTGAGTAGACACCCAGGCGAAGAAGTGACGAAGAGTGGGAAACGCCTCAGACTTAGCACGTAAGGGAAACGTCCAGGAATAATGAGAGAAATCATCAACTATGACAAGATAATATTGATAACCAGAAATGCTCATCACAGGAGATGTCCACAGATCACAGTGTAAGATAAAAAATGTGGGTCGCATGTGAGGAAGAGGTGGGAAACGGAAGACGAACATGACGACCCAATTGGCACGCATGACACAAGTGCCCATCGTTAGCCCGAGTACATGGTATGTCGGAACTACGACTAAGCTGCATCAAGACATCACGGCCTGGATGTCCGAGTCGGCGGTGCCAAGTAGTAGCAGAAGTAGAAGTGGCGAAAGCAGCGGATGTAGTGGAAGCCGAAGGAGTGGAAGCAGAAGAAGGAAGCCGAAGCGTGTAAAGGGGTCCCGCGCTGTCACATCGGAGAAGAGGACGCCGGGAAGCCAAATCCTTCACAGTAAGACCAGAGGAGTCAAACTCAACAGAACAAGAATTGTCAGCGGTAAAACGACGAATAGAGAGAAGGTTGTGAACCATCGAAGGAGCAACTATAACATCAGGAAGACGGAAAGAACCAGGTGTGGTGGCGGAACCCACGGATGTGACAGGAATACAGGAACCATTGGCGACAATGATAGAGGAAGGAAGAGATGAAGGAGGGTGGACCGTTGTGAGTATACCAGGGTGGGACGTCGTGTGGTAAGTGGCCCTGGAGTCGGCAACCCAGTCAAGCCCGGTGGGAGGCGTCAGGCCCATGGTGCTGAAGGAGCGGGCCAGAGCTGTCGCATCCCAACCGGCAGGTCCGGGCGGCGACGTGAGAGACGGAGCGCCCCCAAGTGGTGGAGCCCACGGAGTGGCCGGGATAGCACCGGCAAGCATGGCCGCGGGGGTGCGAGGGTCACCACCGGCACCCTGGAACGGCCACATGGAGATGCGCCCTGACCATGGGTTGCTGAACGATGGCCAGGGTGCACCCTCCCGTGGTGGTGCGGGCGCTGCCCCACGCCCAGAGCCAGCACCACGCCCCCCTCCGCGTCGACGACGGCCACCACGACCCCCCCCCACCCCCGCTCGGCCCGGGGGGAGGAGGACCCAGAAGAGACGACGGTGCCGGTGTGGACGTACGCGGCGGAGGAGTGGCTGCAAGGGCGGTCGAGGACGAGGAGCCCGGTGCGGAGGTGGGAGCAGGCTGGACGCCCTAAGTGAGCTCCTCCATGACAAGATCGTCACGGACCTGCAGGAAGGTGGGGAAGGGCCGCTGCCGTGTGATCCAGGTCCGGAGGTGGCCGTAGCGGTCGCTGAGGCCGCGGAGGACGTTGAGGACAAAGATCCGGTCCTCCACGGGCCAGCCTAGGTCACCGAGGGAGTCCGCCATGCCCTTCATCCGGCGGCAGTACTCCCCGACGGAGAGGTCGCCTTGGACGAAGGTGTGGAAACTGGCGTCAAGGCGTAGAGCCCGGGCCTCGGCGTTGCCCAGAAACTGGCCCTCGAGTGCCAGCCAAGCACGCCGAGCGTCCGGCGTGTTGCGGACGAGGTCGTGGAGGTCGGTGGTGATGGTCTCGAGAATCCAGGACAGGACGATGCTGTCGAGACGCAGCCACCCGGGGGTCTGAAACGCAGGTGGGGTGTCGAGGAGGACGTGGTCGTCAAGGGCGTATCGGCGGAGGGTGAGGACGACCATGTCCCGCCAGCGGGCGTAGGAGGACGACTCCGGGTCAAAAACGACCGTGACCAGGCTCCGGATGTTCTAGACACCGCCGGCCTGGTAGTGAAGCTGCGCCACGAGCGGATCCGCCGGATCAGGGACCTGGAGAGGAACGGCCCGCGAGCTGGAGGAGGTGGCGCCGGTGTCGTAGGACGTAGGGTAGCACAGGAGCTGCTCCGCCTCGGCGATTTGACGCGCCAGGGCATTAGCCGCCTCGCGCTCCCGCTCCCAGGCGAGAGCAGCCGCACTCACGCGGGCCGCACCTTGGGCGGCGGCAGCCCGGGCGGCGACGAGGGCAGCGGCGAGGTGAGGGTCCGGGCCGGGCGCCTGGAGAGGCAGATGCGGCGTCTGCGGCTGGAGAAACAGCTGCTGAAGCTGCTGCTGCAGCGCCACCTGCGGCTGCTGGAGTTGCTGCTGCAGGGCCGGCTGCTGCGGCTGCTGCAGCGCAGGTCCGCGTGGAGGAGGCGGCGGCGGCAGCTGGCCAGGAGTCTGGCCCGCGGTGGCCGCGCTAGCGGCGAGGGCGGTGGGAGGAGGGAGGTGGCCCGCGACCTGGGCCGCGCCCCCGGATGCCGCGTCCAGCGGATCCGCGCCCGCGCCATCAGCGCCGGCGGCCATGAAGGCGACGGCGGCGGCGGCGGCGCTGGAGCTGGGAGCAGTGGCGGCGGCGGGGCTGCTGGCCGCCCGCTGCGCCCAAGAAGGGGAAGGGAGGGAGGGAAACGAGTGGAAATAGGAAGGGGAAGGAGGAGGAGGAGCTCGGCCAGCCATGGTGGCGGCGGCGGCGGTCGGCCGGCCGGCGGTGGTGGCTGGCGGCTAGGAGAGGAGGAGAGAGGAAAAAACTAAACCCTAGCTTGATACCATGTTAGAAGAGTAATTACATTACTAGGCTAACCCTAGAAGGGTAGCAATATAGTAGCACATACATGGGCCACATGGGCCTAGCCTCATGGGCCTAATACACACACTAACACCTGGTACATTCAAACTTCAGTTACATAAACTGCATAAACTGTTCCTTTTTTTTTGGGTGTGGGGGGTGGGGAAGGGGGAGGTCAAATGGTTAACATATGTGATGTTTCTAGGTTGCGCCTTTGTAAATCCGCAGCGATAGCAACAGAGTCATTTGTTACATGTACATTTGTGTAGAGAGAAAAAAGCTATCACACAGAAATCCTAAAATACCATGATACAAGTAAAATTATAGGGACAAATATTGTTCATTATAAAACCAGATGTACCTGTGCAAGGCCAGGTTGGAGTGCACATTGTATCATCAAACGTCCAATCACATCATGGGCAACAACTGTTTCAATTAGTTCACCACCAACCAGTTTCACTAAAGGTTCGTTGTCAAGATCACTCATCTCTACAACAACATGGCCTCTTAGACCCTCCTTGACTCCAGTCAGACTCAGCACCACCCGCAATGCCCGTGCATCACTCTAGGGGCCACAGAGAATGTGAGCATATGCAATAATATGACAGGTTAGCTCTCAAAAATATTAAATGTGTGCAGAATAAAATTACTAACTTGGTCTGCATTTTCATCAGATGCTAAAACAATAATGGCCCGTGCTTTAGAAACAGAAACCTGGAAAAAAAAAACATCTGAGGTATGTTATTTGAGATCTTAATATGGAATGAGATGAAATCATCAAAAGGAGCACTGCATAGAACATGTAGCAAGGATAACCAGATGAGGATAATATCTGAAAATTTTACCTTCTTCAGGTCTGCTAGAATTAGAGGACTGCCACTCCTACAAATTACAGATGTTCCCATGAAGTCAAATTCTAGCTTTGCTATGTCCATCTCCATCTCTTCTTTGTCCCTTTCAGCAAGAACAACAACTACACCACCACCAATACTCTTGTTTGCTATAGCCAGCTGCTTCAGAAGAGAGCCCTGGTCCACAGTGCAGATATCGTAAGACAAGCTATTCGATCATATCAACCTTGAAGAAGAAAGAATTTAGCATTTGTTGCACAGTATCTCTCAGTGATTAGAGGATAAAGTACAAAAATGAAGGGCATATTATCAGATCATATCTTTTCTTACATACTAAAACAGCTTTACATCAGAATGTTACCAGCTTATCACTCCATCCGAGGATTAGTATGTGGTTGATTTCTATCACCTCACTTTTTCCCTTGCGCCAAGAATCCACCTTCTCTGATATTGCATCTGACACGAGCCCAAGCATTGTGGCAAACACCAGCATGCCCCCAGAGCTAATTGACACGGATACAATCCTCGGCCCCAAGCCAACCTGGTCGGCATGGTTTCCAGAATCTGCCACAAAAGTCCAGGAAAGCCAGAGAGCCTCCAGGAATCCACTGCCACTAACAACATACAGCGCAACCCCCCCAAAAGCAATGAGAATTATGGTGGCTAATAGGAGGGCAAGAAGCTTTGCATATGGGTGTCCTGAGAAGAACACATCAACTTTGTAGGCAATCCTCTTCTTGAGAGGCACTTCTTCCTCACCACTTCTCCCCCTCATGGAATTTGTTTGTCTGCGTCGGAGCTGATCAATGTACTTAAACAGAAACACTGGAATTGCAATAGCAAAGATGGTGCTAGATGGAGCTAAATTCCAACTCCCCGAACCAGTAAAAGCAGAGCCATGGTCCCTGTCAATCCAAGACACCTTCTCAGTACCCTCACGGTCCCCAGCATTGGCGTCGCTGCATGATCTGATCTTTTCCTGGCATAATGTTAAAGATTTCTAAATTGTTAGTGGAGGGAACCGTGATGCAAAGCAGTTAGTAGCACATAATTTCACAGATCAAAGAGATAACCTGAAGTCCCATAACTTTTATCCATTGCCAGACAGCGAGGGTAGAGCTTGCGATAGTTATGACCAGCAGCTGCCATTACTCAACGGAAATGGACCAAAAATAGCACACAGTCGTCAGTCCAAAGAGAGAGAAAAAAAGCATACTCTCCATCAGTCGTGAAAGTTACGACCAGCTTTTATGGCAGGCGAATGGTACAGCTAGCATGACTTACGAGTGAGAGATACGGAGAGAGATCAAATCGCGGAGCGCGCGGGGGCGGGAGTGAAGGTGGCAGCGGCCTCCGCTCCTCAAGCAGCGCCGGGCGCTTCACGACGGATGCCAGGCTCTTCTCCTCCTCCCGCTGCGACACCGCCACCCTCGGCGGCACCGGCGGCACGGTGGGCTTAGCGCTGCGGCGGTCGGCAGCCGTCGGCGTCTGCTGCTGCCGCGGCGGGCGCGGGCGCGAGGCGTGCGGACCTAGGAACGACGGGTAGCACCAGTCGCGGTCCAGCACCCCGCCGTTGGGTGTGGCGTAGGAGGGGTCGTCCACGGCGACGGTGAGCCGCCGCGGCGCCGAGGACGCCCCCGCCGCTGACGCCGTAGGCGGCGGGAGGGGCGCCGTGGAGGAGCGGCGAACGAGGATTCTGTCTCTTAGACCACCGCCGCCGCTTCCTCCTCCTCCTCCGCCTACCCTATCAGCGGCCAATATGGACGCCGCAGCAGAGCCGGAGATGGTGCGCGACTTGGTGAGCTGCGGCCGCGGCGGGCGCGTGTCAGGGCTCGCCCCGCCACCGGACCTTGGATCAGGGGTCGGGCTCTCCTCCGCCTCGCTGCCACCATCGCTCTCCGCCATTAGCAAGCGAGCTCGAGCTCCCTCCTCTCCCCTCCACTCCGGCGCCCGCCTGGTTATAATAATAATTCCCAAATGGCCCTTTAACCCTGTGATGATTACATATATCCGCACTAACCCCACTTCACCAGCGACTCTGACCTGCGGGCCACCCTCATCGGACCCACCTGTAAGACACACCCGCCGCGCGATGCGGAGCCGTTTGGCCTTTTGCTAATGGCGTTAACTGTAACTGCTACAGCAGGTGCGAGAGGAAGCGGGGAACGGCCGGCCGAACAGAGGAAGCAGAAGCACACACAAACCAGACGGCACGGCACGGCAGCGCGCCGGAATCGCACGGGAGTCACGTGCGCGGCCGCAAAGGCGGCCGATCGCGTGATCGTGATCGCCGGTGCCGCCCTGCCCCATCGAACATCCACTTGGTCCTACCGGTCTATCTCCACAGTTCCCGCGGGGTCCACCGCGCAGTCCGCGGTGGATGAGATCTTCGCGCTGCTGTTGTGGTGGCGGGAAGGAGGCCGATGTGAGGGGCACGGGCATGTGACGCCCCGCGGCGCGTCGGGCGATAGAGGCCGTCGGCCGCTGCGCTTGCCGGCGAAGGAAGCGGAGCTGCGCCGTCCGCGGCGTAGAATACCACCACTGGCATAGCATTAGCCTAGTGGACTGTGCCTCGCTAACCGCTTCAGCTGGCGATAAATCTATGCGCCGCGGCAGGAGGTGGTGGCCTGATGGGTGCCGGCCATGTGCCCATGCGTCGTTTGATGCTTGATTCTAAGCAGGGATCTTTCCACAGATCTATTTTTTTGATTGAAAGGTACCCTTTTCCTTTGCAGGCCATGCAGCTCGTGTGACAGCGGACACGATTGTCACAACTGAGTATAGCAAGTTAGCAACTGTAGTAGAGACTAGAAGCACATATTAACAGATCTAGAAACCTGCAGTTCCAGAACAGATCACACCCTTTCTTGGGTGGTCAACTAATTTGCTGAATCAGATCTATGGGTCTCGTTTTTATCAAAATCAACTCCTATGAGGCTATGACCCAGCTACTATGGCGTGATGAACATACGCTTAAACCATTCCGAAGGTGCTAAAGTTGGAAATGCCATCGCATATGAGCATGTCAGCCGGATTCTGCCATCTAGGGCCCAAATGTCAATGCAACGTATTTCCGACTCTCGTATTCTTATTATGGTTGCACGTTGCCTTATTATAATCGAATACGGAGTATATTATATAGTACAGTTGTTAAGTCAAAACCTATATTATCCATCTGCCGACATTTGAATTACACAACCGAAAATTAGTCCTAGATTCTAATGCCGAATAGGAAGGCTATGGTTAGTCTATACTGTATACTCTAAATATCCAAATACGCCCTAATGGGTGGACTCGTTTTTAGGCTACATTTCAACTGAACTAGTTCACGTTCATGAGTTTTTAGGCTGAGGAGCCGTCGCCTGCCCCGTCGCGAGCTCCGCCTGTCCACCCACGAGCTCCTCCCGACAGTCTCCCTCCCATTCTCCTGTGCTCTTCAACCACGCCAGTATCCTTCCTTTGAGTACACCAAAAAGAAAATGGCCTCAACCATCACTTTAGGGCCGTGGACAAAGCCACATGGAATGAGACCCGAGGGAAGGAATTAAGAGCCCCCTCAAATTTGAGGGTTGAGGCCTCTACTAGAGCTCATTTTTTAGCTTCAAATATTTAAATTTGGTTTTAAGGGCTCAATCAGTGCTCAAGTTTTCTTAGACTATGTATAGTTGGAAAAAAAAGTTTGGGTCCTGCTACTGTAGAATTTTTTGTTTGTATTTAACAACTTTTGTCTAACCATGATTCAAAAGGTTTGTCTTGACATATACAGATAAATTGTGCAATTAGTTTTTTACATGCATTTAATGCTCCATACATGCGTTTAAAGATTCGATGTCACGGGGAATCTGAAAAAAGTTTACTCCCTCCGTCTTTAGACTTCATATTTGACCTTCGTCTTATTCAAAATTTTTATATAAGTAAGAAAGTAAATAAATCATTAGTAAAGTATCTCTAATGATAGACTAAGTTATAACAAAATAAATAATATTTATATAATTTTTTTAAATAAGACGAACGGTCAAACGTGAAGCCTAAAAGTAAAAAATACATGTTATTTTGAGACGAAGGTAGTAGGAAAATTTGGTAAGTAAACGGGGCCTTAGCAATCGATGATTCAGTGTCTCCTACTGACATGCTCTGGTGGCCTGGACTGGACACCTGCTCCAACTTGAGCTGGCTGGCCGTGTCCAAGTATAGTTGGCCAATGGGCCAGCCCGACACGGCACGGCCCGAGCACGGTCAGGCACGGGCCGGAGGGCGTCGGGCCGGCACGGCACGCCGTGCCGTCCGTGCCGGGCCACTTCGTGCCTCGTGCTTGGCCGTCGGCCCAAGCACGGGCCCACGAGCCTACTTTCGTGCCGGGCTAGCCCGTGGAGCACGGCAAAATAACCGTGCCGTGCCAGCCCGGGGCACGCTGCCCTCCAAACCCCTCACAGATTTCAGCTAAGTCTTCAAAACTCAAATTTAAAGTCAAAATTCACAGAAAAAACATTCAAACAGTGGAGAACACCAAATTTCAGTGGCGAAGCTAGAGAAAATGGGTGGGGGGTGCCTAACTTCATCATAGGTATAGCGGCTCATGTGACCATCTCACAATTTTTAACATCAAAGTTCAACTTTCAATAGCAGCAATGTGATTTTGGTCGAAACATAAGTAAAATGATCGAGACAAGGGCAATAGCACTCACCATTGATAACGAAAGATTCCATTGATCATTGTAGTGTAGTGATTGAAAAATGCCAAAACGATGAACAAAAGTGTCCCATATAGCAAAATATATGATGCCGCCTATATAAAGAGAACAAATACGTCAATTATTTAGCAAAGAAAATATACAATTATTCATTAAAAGTAGATGCATTGCCTTTGTATTACCTCGTAGAGTTCATATTTACGCCTTTTTCCTTCCATGATCATGAAATGACGAACTAGTGCCTCATTGCTTACTTTCTTCATTTCTTCTTTCTCTATGTAGCAAACAAGTCTATGACTCAAGTGTTGATCACCCATGCGATTAGATAAACTTGTTTTTTATCTTCATGCACGAAAAACATCTCTCAACTGTTGCTGTAGCTACAGGCAATACTACCACAAGCGCGAGGCTGACAAGGTCCATTCTCCAAGTATTTTCTTCTAACCTTTTTCTATTTGGTTCGGTTGATAAGAATCAATTTCTTTTCTCAGACCGGGGTCATATTTAATCTCCTCATCCCAAATGATTTCATCCGTAGATGAAATTATGTTAGCATGGATCACATCTTGTGCTTTCCGTTTATAATACCTCTCCATGAGTACCTATAATTTATTCATAATCAAATTCTATTTCATAATTGACAATTTCACATATAATCAATTGAGGAACAACGAATAAGTATTGAAGGACTCGACTGAGGAACAACCGAACAAGCAGTAAGCAGTATGGTGCTCCATCAGGTCATCCTGTGCGTGTTACTGATTACTGAGTTACTAATGCAACGAACAAGTACTGAAGTAGTGAAGTACTCAACTGAGTAAATGACCAGTGACCAGGCGGGCGGCGGGCGGCCACCGTCCTCCGTCCAGCACTCTGCACTCCAGCGAGGCAGCGACCTGGACCTGGACGGCTAGACCCCTGGAAGCTGCGACCTGCGATATAGCCACCGGGCCACGGCGACGCGCCGTGCCGGCGGGCGGCGGCGCGAGTCAGTAGTCACGGCTTCTGTCTCTTCGATCTTCACGCGGAGACGGAGGCTGACAGGCAGGTGAGCGAAACGTCGCGACTCTTCACGCCGAAACGTCTGCGACTGCGATCGGAGGGAGCGACGGACCCAGGAAGGAACGCGACGTGGGCTTCGTGGGCTGGTGGGGGTGCCTCTTGTTGGGTCATGGGGGGTGCCTACAAGGCCGGATTGATCCTATTCTCATGAAAATTTGAAATTTGGGGGGAGGGGGTTGGTGGTGCCTGGGCACCCACGCCACTCCACTGGGCTTCGCCCCTACCAAATTTAAAGGATAAATGACATGTGTGCAATACTGGCTCGTTAAAAACCTTTCTGGGTAAAACTCACCTTTATGAGAAACCCCAGAAAGGAAAAAGGAGTGCAGCACAGCTCTTATAATAGAAAATATTGTTCAAAGGTTCACAACAGGTCAACAGTACAGATACAGATATAATAGACTGATAGAGTCTCACGCTCTCACCCTCACACTCAGTCTCACTCTTAGCCTCTTAAGTTCCACAAGCAGATGCCACAGAAGCAGAAGCAGAAGCAGAAGCAGATGTACCAGCAGAAGCAGGAGGTCCAGAACCAGTTGCATCTTCATCAATGTAGAGCTTCTCAAAGGACTCCACAAGTTCTTGGTTGTCAACACAATGCTGCAGTCTCTTGTCACCCAGCTCCCAATCTTTTATGCAAGCAAGCATCTCAACATGTTCAGGCAACAGTCGCCGTCGTCGCTCCTCAATAATTCTTTCAGTCATGCTGAAACAGGACTCAGAAGACACAATAGAAACAGGAACAGACAGAATGTCTCTAGCCATGATAGAAAGCACAGGATAGGTCAGTTTGTGGTCACGCCACCAGAGAAGCAGATCAAATTCATCCTCATATGCAGTGACATTGTCACTGTCCAGATAAGCAGAGAGTTCACAAGCAGCAACAGAAGAAGATAAAAGGTGCAGTAGGGGCAGAGACAGGGGAAGGGCCAACAACACCAGAGGCTCTAGGTCCTCCAAATTTTTTTCCCCATGTATGCTTTCTCTTACCAGTGTTGGTTGCAGGCTGTGCAGCCCTCCTTTGAGACCTAGACAAACCAAACTTCTCCTCATACTTGTTATAAAGTTCGAAAATTTCAGTTTTAACATCAGCATAATAAGAACTGTAGTCACTACCAGTTTTATCTTGCAGTATCTGAAGAACATTAAAAAGACCTCTCATTTTACCTCTAGGATCAAGAAAGAATACAAATGAATGTAGCATAGGTATGTCTTTCCAGTATTTTATGTAGTTAAGCTTCATTGGATAAACAACAACAATCAGAGCCTGATCCTTTTCACATTCATGCAAATGAGATGCAATTTCTAGCAGATAGTGCAAAGCAAGTGGACTAGTTGGATAGTAGACCCCAGATAGAACAACAGTTGATTCATAAAAAAATTTCAGGAACTCAAGTATTTTTGTAGCAATGTACCAATGCCTATAAGTCAACAATGCACCATGATTAGAATTAATGAACACAGAAAAAACATCTTTATATGGCAGCAAGTGCTTAAAGCATAAGGTATGTAGCATTTCATCTAACTTCCATGTCCAAGCCAAATTTTCTGGGTCTAACACCCTGTGCTTCACAGTATCTTTTAAACATAGCAATTCGTTGATTAGAAGAATTTAAGTATTTGATAGCAGTTCTGAAATCATCAGTGTAAGGTTTGAACCTTTTTAAGCCAGATTTTACAATGAGATTAATAATATGACATGCACAGCGCTGATGCATAAGATTATACTTGACTTTGCTAGGATCTGAAGGTTCAGGTGCAGTTTCATAACCAAGATAACCAACACACAAAGGTGCCAATTTATCCATGGCCTTAGCATTAGAAGAAGCATTATCAAGAGTAAAAGAGAAGATCTTATCAGACAGACCAAACTCAGAAATCACAGAGCCAACCTTCTCAGCAATATTGGCACCAGTGTGTTTTACCTCAATCAACCGGAGACCAATTACCTTTTTCTGCAACTCCCAGTCAGCACTAACATAATGAGCTACAACACTGATAAAATCTTCTTTAACATTACCAGGCCAAATGTCTGATGTCAAAGCAACAGAGGAAGCACCAGACAAGACATTGTTCATAATAATATTACGGCGCTTAGTAAAAAGTTTGTTAAGACCTCTAGTAGTGGTCTGTCTAGAGACTTTAACAAACCTAAGATTATGAGCTCTAACAATGTATTCTTCCCAAGCATCTGTCTCACCAAATCTCAAAGGCAGATCAAGCCTATCAATCAAACGTGGTAATTCAGTCTTAGCAACTTCAGGTTTGTATTCCCAGTTATAAACAGAGCCATCGGGATTATAGGAAAGCCTAGACTGAACCCTAGCACGTTGATCAGTTTTAAGTTAACAAGTTTTTTGGTGCCTTATTAAGTGACCAGTGCCAGCATTAGAGTGAGCAGACAACACAGATTTGCACATCTTACAGCGTGCCTTAGTGCAAATAGAAGAACCATTAACCTCCTCATAAATCTCATCAAAATCATCCCACACAGGCGATTTGCGCTTACCAGTGTTACCCTTACGAGCAACCGAAGGAGCAAGGCAGAGGAGTTACCAGTCGCCGTCGCACCTTCACCACCGTCGCTGTCCAGATCGATCAAGGGAGGCTGAACAGCAGAGCCGTCCCCAACATCGATTCCAAAGAACGCACGAGCGTCCTCACTGACGTCGTCGTTATTCTCGCCCTCTGGGGCAAGGCCTGGGAGCTGGAGGTCATCCTCTTCAGCCATGGCCTCCTCTCCAGCACCGTTCCTCGACGGTGCGAGTGGCCACTGTTGACGGTGGATAACGTCAACTTTTATTAGAACTTTAGACACCAAAAGATATATGAATACACACTAGTTTAGGGTTTTAACTGACAATTTCCATGAGTTTTGCATGTTCTGTATTTTCCAGAGGCTATTCCAGAAAAGCGTAAAAGAACGATTAAAGAGCATAAAAGACACGAAACTTAATCGCGAAGGAAACATCGTCATCAGGACGTGAGAAGGATCTAGAGAACACCCGAAGCAACCGGGGCCCCCCACCTGACAGGTGGCGCCGGCCGGCGCCAAGGGGGGGCCAGGCGGCGCCCCCCTAGGGTTTCGCCGCCGTCTTCTGGAGTCTTCTTCCACTGCCTTTGAGGAGTTATCTCGGCCCTTGGTTAAGTCGGTTTGATCCTACGGCGCACTTGCAACCCACCGAGCAATAAATAAAGGCATCAAGTCTTCGGTCAAGCCATCAAGAGCCTTCTAGTTCATCAAGAGCCATCTAGTTCATAGTCCTAGCCTAGTTAGATTAGAAGTAGAGGGGTTCTAGTTCTTCGACAGGATCTGGAGCCCTGGCATTCGTCTAGAGCGCAGAGTTCGGTATAGTTCTAGTTCTTTCTCTATTATTGTATTCTTCATTATGATTAGGGAAATATTGTTCGTAATAGTTTATATGTTCTTGATTACAATTGTCTTTGTCTAGTATATTTGGTTTGATCTTATTGAATTCATGTAATTGCTCGTATAGCGTTTATCCATACGATCGATGGGTAGATGATAAACAATATGTGGACGTGGTGTCTAGATATTCTATTTATTTGCGAGTGCACCCTGATGTGCCGGGTCGTGTGATAGATCATGTAGGTGACAGCAGCGTTGAGTCCTCTGTAGTCCACCCCCCTGTATGTAGGCAAGCAGACACGGTCGCAAAGTTGGGTGATGACTCTGTTTCACATCCTTCCTAGATGATGCCCTTTACATGTGATCATGATATAGAACTAATCTAACAATGATTGCTAGATGTAATTACACTAATTAGAGTTATTCATTGGCGTAGTTATAGAATTACCTTAGATATTAATTCCTTAGTTTATCCATTGGCTAGCTATTACAGAAAGTGCTCTGATGTGTATCCTTTATTTATGATGCTTGATCATACTTATCACTTTATTTATCTTTAATATCTTGTGACCTCTACCTATTATGAGTAGAGTAAATGACATCGGTAATGTCACTTATCCATTGTATATAATCACTATCAATATAATAGATTAAAGTTTATCCAGTCCTTCTGGTAGACTCTAGGTAAAATGCTACAGTAGTATAATTATCTGTCCGATTGCAGAATTGATCTTAGTTTATATTTATATATTTCTGCCTAGTCACATTGAATAGTGTATGAACACTTTATTTATTCTTAGCATATATAATTAGGGATGACAACCTAGTTCATGCCTAAGAAAATATTGGTGATAGATAAGTGGCTAGTTGCTAATGACCAGTTAATTAATTACCATACATTTTCTAATCTCGTCTCTCATATTAAAAGTTATATAGTTATATTTGGCGATGTTAGTAGATGCCAACAAGCATTTTTGGCGCCGTTGCCGGGGAAGGCACGTTAAACTTTGGAAATATTGATAACATATATACATAATGAATAAGATTGTGTTACCGATTGATCTCTAACTCAAACAGGCACACCCTTATTTTTATCATTTGCTTATCTTATGCAGGGTGATGAATGAATGGTTTTTCTCTTCCAAACAACTTCACTGACGATTCAGAGAAACTTCTTAGAAGTAAGAAGGTTGTAGAGGCGAGGGACAATTTCGAGTCACTATCAATAATACCCATTGCCACTCAAGCTCGTCCATCAGCGTGTTGACGGTGGATATACCATAAAATTCCACATTTAAACACCGTCAACAGGCCTCAGATTCAAGGGAAGATAAATATATCATGAACATATTTTATCAATATTTAGTTCCACATGTACTCTTAAACTTGTGAACGCAGGGAAGATGAAACAGAACAGAAATGAACACTTGGAGCCCAATAATGTGGTTCGGTCGAACCATGTATTTGGGAACCAAGTCATCACACATCAAGACATGGTGCAAAACATCACTTGGAAGATATTAGAGCCAAGGGTGGGCCCACCCATGGGTCGGCCTAACTGCCCATGGGGCCCACCTGGCTCTGGTAACATGGCAGGATCCGTGTGACCTTCCACTCAGCTCATTTCAGCTCTCAGATCAACATGTGTTTCCATTCAACGGTTGAGAAGCAAAACACAAGGATTCAACGTGACAACATGCAAACGAAGTGAAACCAACACATGGAGATAGTTTATGACAGATGGGGACCACGGTGGTGGGCCCAACCCACCAGGTGTGGGTCGGCCGAACCACTATTTGTTGGCCCAGGCCACCTACACCTTCCCTGACAGGTGGGGACTCCTTCTAGAAGACCCTGGCTGGGCCCACCTGTCATAGGAGGGTCGGCCGAACCCCCTGGTGCCCAGTCAGGTCGGTTGGCCGCCACCGCCTTCCAGCATGATGTCCACGTGATGCATTCACCTCTGCCGTCCATCTTGAGACGGTTCATCCAAGGGTGGAGAGGCAAGGAGCATGCGGATCGCTGACGTGGCACCCCCTCACTCTCCTCTATAAATAGAGGCTGCCCACTCCTCTTCAAGACAAACAAGATACCCAAAAGTCACAAGTCACAAGAGTTCTACTCTTTAGTAGTAGTAGTAGTAGTCTAGTGTGGGAGTTAGAGTCGAGTTGAGCTACGCTCGGAGTCTCCGGAGTCGTCTGTTGGAGAGTCTGGTATAGCTCTTGTACCTTTCTTTCTGTGAGACTTTACCTTTATCAATATATTATCTTTACTTTACTTTACTAAGTCTTTACTTAGTGCATTACTATTCTTTATAGTATTGTTGTGTTTTGTCTTAACTTATAGTTGAGTTATATTGGATAATGATCCTGTAACCAGCTCACGTGTATAGTTCATTGCTTGTCATAGGGTACTTTAGTTGTTGGTACGCAACTAGAGTAGTAAGGCTTAGTGTAAGCGTGGTGCTTAGACTAGATCTTACCTTTGAATGCCGCTTGTCGCATGGATTGTTTGTGGGTGCTAGCAGGTGGTGACAGCCCTGTCTAGTATTAGTATCCCTTCACGTGTTTTAGGCAAGTTCTTAAAAGGTAGGCTCCCATAAGAGAATAGCCGTCTAGGGTAGAGGTTATATCCCCTACTGTCTCGTCTATCCTCTACACACCGGAAGTAAGGTAGCTGTTTTATTATAATTCATCTATTTGATAAGATAGTTTACAAGAGTAAAGTAAGTGTCATAGGAGTCTTATACTCACTCATTATCCTCCTACCTAGTTATACTCTACTAGTTATCTTTAGTTATCCCAAAACCTTGTCGTGTCTTGGTGTCATTACTCTTTTCTCTATATATCGATTTACCCCCTATCACTAGTTGATACTAAGTTGTTATAGACTTAATGATCTCTCTCTTTTTATTAATTATTCCTAGCAACCGCTTTCTCTTGGGATAAAAATAAATAACGATACCTTGGAATACTCCCGGGTGAAGTGTTACAGCGGTATATTCTGTGCACTTGCGGAATTATTTAATAGACATAAGAAATACCACAGGCACTTCTGGCGCCGTTATCAGAGATAGCCTAACACTCTGTCTCTGGCGGTTGCGCTAAGAAGTGTTAACATAGAGGGGCCAGCTTTAACATTGGAAGAAGAACATTTAGGAGAAGATTTAACTCCTGTGTTTGAAGACATGACTGAGAAGACACTGCGCGAGTTCTCTGTCCCAACAACAGAAAACATCCGGACTGGATCAGCAGTCAACACTGGGGAGAATGGATTCGAGCTCAAGCCTGCTCTTATCACCATGGTTCAAGCCAGTCAATTTTGTGGAAAAGCTCGTGAAGATGCAAGTGCACACTTACAACACTTTCTAAATATCTGCAGCACCTTCACGATCAGAGGAGTACCAAGAGATGCTATTTTATTCCGTCTTTTCCCATTTTCACTTTTGGGGAAAGCTAAGCAGTGGTTCTACGCCAACAAAGAGAAGAACACTACATGGGACCGATGCTCAACTGTTTTTCTAGCAAAGTTCTTTTCTACAGGCAAGACGAATGCTCTACGTGGGAAAATTTTAAGCTTTCAACAGTAACATGACGAATCATTCACTGAAGCATGGGAAAGATTGCAAGATTATATTAAAGACTGTCCTCATCATGGGATAGAGGATGTAATACCTTTGGTATTAGAGTTCAATTAATCTGCCATGTCATCATATTTAAATTTAAGCATCTGCATATGATTGAGCTTAGGGCCTAGAGTGATTTGATTTCAGCTAAGTATTGATTGTGTACTTGAGCCCTTAATCAAAAATTCAAAAATGAAATTAAATAGAAATTGAATTAAACCCTAATGTTGATCTAAAAACCCAATTCAAAATCTATATGAAATATGGGAAAAATGTCTAAATAAAAGTTGTAGAGTTTTAAAAATGGAACAACTTTTATTTTTGGAGATTTTGGAGTTATATTATAAAAATTCAAATTTAACTCAAATTACTATATTGAAATTTATATTTGAAACTTCAATTTCAAAAATATCAAGAATCTTCAAAAACTTCCTTCATAGAAGTTGTCAATCTCTCTGAGAAGAACAACTTTCATGTTTACCAATTTTCAAGTTGTTGAGAAGAATCAAAAGTAATTTTAAAAATTCAGTTTGAAATTCAAAACCCCTTTTTACCCCCTTTTCTGTAGTTTGAAAATTTGACCGAATTTGAATATACTTAAAAAAGCAAAAGTATTCTACACAAAATTCTCCACAACTTTTATTTTGGGACCACTCACTGATTCAGCTTGGGTAGGGCTTAATTGGAGAAAATAGTTTTTGACCATTCCTCTGTGCTACAGTAGCCGAGGGGGGGGGTCCCCTGTTCACGAACGCCGCCGTACGCGCGTGCCGCGCCGCGCGCCGGCCGTCGTCCGGCCGCCGGGGCCGGGGCACCGCCGCGTGGTGCGCCGCAGGGGGGGGCCCCGGGACGCCTCGCCCTTATCTCTTCCCCGTCCGCGGCTTTAAATGGCGACGAGCTCTTCCATCGCCTTCTTCTCCTCGGTTCACCGGCAACCGGTACTACCGATCGGTGGCGACCGTTACTACCGATCGGCGGGAATTGGTCGTGTCCCGACCAACTCCACCCTCTCAATTCCACAGCCAGCTAGCCAACTTCCTTGCGCGCCACCTGAGCCACTTGTTGAGGGTTGCCGTTGCCGGAATCCCGCGCAGCTGCTGCTTCGTCCTCCGCGCCAACCGAGCGCCGCCGAGGGTCTTCTCGACGCGGATAGCTCGTCTCGGTGAGCCTCTCTCCGTTAACACGTGTGTTCTACGTTCTGTGTCTCGCCGTGGTGCTCATGTGCACGACGGTTTCTTGTTTGGAGCTCAGGGTTCGCCGGAACGGGAGATCGCCGTCGAGCCCAACTTGCTGTTTCCGACCGTCACCGTCAAGCTCGTCGTTCTGAGCCTTCTCCGTCTCAACCACCTGTGATTCGTGATCCCGGTGAGCTCTGTGGTACCCTCGATGTCGTCGGTTTAGCTTGTGATGGTCCGTAAGTCGCGGCAGTCGAGCCGCTGCCGCGGTGAGCCGCCATGGCCGCTCTCGGTCGTGCTCGGTAGGCCGGGGGCGGTGCGGAGTCCGTAGCTGGGGTGCGGTCGTCAGTGGGAACTCGTCGGGTGTCGGCCTCCAGTGGCGATTCCGCCGGCACGGCCGCGCCGGTGGCGCAGAGCCGCCGCGCGCGCGTGCGTGGGAGACGGCGGGAGGAAGAAGAAAGGAGGGAGGGAAGAAGAGACTGACGGGCGGGGCCCGTTCGTCAGCGGCGCGGGGCAGAAAGAGGCCGCGCTGGGCCGGCCTGCGTGCTGTTGGGCCGACCCGGGCCAATTTGGCTTTTTCCTTTTTTCGGGAATTTCCAAAGGGTTTTCTATTAATAATTGAAATGAATAGTTCTGTGTTTTAATCTTTTTGTGAGAATTAATATACTGCCCCAAAAATTATGGAAATTTTTGTGAGTACTCTCTATAGTGTGTAGTATTTTATAAAAATATTAAATATAGATTTTGAACACTTTATGTAGTAGTTAAAAATCAGTATATTAAATAAAAAATGCAACTTTAGGCATTTTTAATTAATTCCCTGTAATTCCAAAAATCATGAAATTTTATGTGCCACTATTATAAGTCAAGATCTATCTGTTTGTGAAGTTTGAGGTCAAATAGAAATAATTTAATTAATTGTTACTTATATGCTTGGTTAATTGATTCATAAAATAAATAGGAAATTTTGGTGATTAGGGTTTGACGTGGATTTTTGGATTGATTGAAATTCTAGGTCAATCACCTTTATGACCTAGGGCAGTATGAATTAGATTATTCATGTCTAGCTAAGATAGGGACATATACTCATGTGTGGTTTATTTATTTGTTATTAAATTTCGTCTGTCATTTCATGTGCATCACATTCATACATTCATTCATTGCAAACGTGTAGTGACCGAGAATCCAGAGGTTAAGTCTGAGGGTCCATCTGAGGAGACTACTCAGGAAGTCATACAAGGGTTTGACATTTGTGGAACGGACCCGGATCCGACACTCTACGCAATTCAAGGCAAGCCCCGGTGCATTTAACCCCTCCTTGTTATTTAAAAATATTTATCACTTGAGTTAATCTATTGCATTAGGTTACTAGGAGTTGATTGACAACCACTTGATGCATGACCATCCTCGACCAATTACCAATAACTGATAACCTGATTTGATTAAAAGTATTGAAAAATGCTTAGTCATGCTTGACGGTTAGATTTGCAAAAAAAAATGCTATTTCAAACTATGATGATACAAATGCAATGAATCACTTTATGGGACTGGTTATGTCCTTGTTGTTGGCAGTGTTCCTAGCTAGTTCATTGTCATCAACAGGGATGGTTTTTCCCGCTTGGTTGGCCAACTGCTTGGGTTAGAGTCCCAACTTTCGTCGCCATCGGGAAAGGGATGTGAAAACCGGGTAGTTACCAGTGTACTTGGGTTAGAGTCCCAATGCATGGTTTCTAACGGAAAAATATTAGGGACCGTTCGTTGTCAGGCCTGCTGTGATCAAGACTTTGCAACTAGCCACATACTACGGAAAGCCTCTGACTCCGGTGGCTCTACTGTTGGAACCGACAACCACGCACTGGGAGTGGAGAGATGGCGAGAGTAGCGTGTACCCTCGTGGCCGTCGTGCCTGGAGACGAGAGGAGTACTGTGCTCTCGGGTGGCGCAGGACCGGTTCCGGGGTATGAAAAGCCGTGGTAGGCGGGGTTGGCGTATGCAAGCTTAAGTGCTACATACGCAGTGTGGATAGGGATCCCCAGCTGGGTATTAATCGATTCGAATCGTCGTTGCTCCTCGGATATGGAGACTTGATCCTCACACCTACAGTGAAAAGTGGTTCGGAACTAGGATTGTTTTGAAATAGATTAAGTAAAGGAAAGAATGTTGATATATGAGAAAGAACTTGGAGAAATGGATAATGATGGATAATGTTATTGAAATAAAATATTGAGATAGGATTAGTAGTGCTTTTTCCGCAAAACTTTTGAACTCTTGCTAAACCTTACCTTGACTCCCCTTAGCCTGCATTCCTGAGTCTAATTTTACACTTTTAGTCGGGTAAGTCTTGCGGAGTACCCCATGTACTCAGGGTTTGTTAACCCCGTTGCAGGAGGGCAGCAGGAGACCGAAGTTTGTCTCGCCCCGTGCTGCGTCACTATCGTCCAGGAGAGTGAAGAAGACTAAGTTAAACCCTTGGGCAGGGTTCGTGAAATATTTAACTATCTGTCGTATTGTTGTTCCAAACTCTACTGCTACTCTTTTAAATTTATGGTCTGTAATAACTGCACTTAATTTTATTCGAACACTGGTCTGTAATATTAAGTATTATTTATTCTTCCGCAAATTCTACTCTGATGTATTTTGTTATAAAATGTTGTAACTCTGTAATGACTTCGCAATGGGATCCTGTCGGAGATAACGGGTGCTTATGTAGCCCGGCAGAGCCCGCTTAGGTCATATGGAACACGGGCCCGGCTGTCAGATGTCATTAGTGACGTTGACAGGTGCCTGTGGGCCACGTGATTTAGGCGGTTCTGTTACAGAGGATTGGCTATTAATACAGACCTTCTATCACGGGCTTATCTCTAGCACCCGTGAGTCCATAGATGCTGCAGTAGGAGGAGCTTTCCTGTCACTTAAGCTTCTAGAAGCTAAAGCACTTGTTGAGAAGATGGCCTAAAATCTAAGTTGTAATGAAGAACGTACTCAACCTCGCAAGAGAGGAGGAGGCATCCGTCATCTCAAGGAAACTGACATGGTCACTGCCAAGATAGACCTCATCATGAAGAAGCTAGATATAGAGAAGAAGGAAGTCATGCATATTAATGATTCTCGCATGACCTGTGAAGAATGTGGAGATTACGGGCATTCAGCTATCAACTGCCCTACGTTGCAAGAGGATGTGAACTTCATCAACAATAACACCTACTATCGTCCTCAGCAAGGTCAAGGATGGAACCAGCCAAATCAAGGATGAAATTAGCAAACTCGACAAGGTAACTACCAAGATAACAACAAACGTAATAATTACAATAATTACAATCTTCCACCTTTAAGAGATTTAGTTGCTGGTCAATGTAAATTGTTAGATCAAATGTCTAGAAAGGTAGCCTCTAATGATAAAGTTTTAGAAAATATTAATACTAGAATGGATACCTTTGTTTCTGCTATAAAGAATCAACACAGTTTTAATAAAATGTTAGAATCGCAATTAGCTCAGCTACTTGCTGCTGTCCCTCCATTTGAGAAAGGTAAGATTCTGAGCCAGCCGGAAGATTTAGAAACTGCTAACCTTGTTGATATTCACAATGCAACCCAATACCATATTGAGCCCGCAAATATACAGTGGATTGATCAGTCACTACCTGAGAAGATGGGAGACCCTGGGTGTAATACCTCTGGTATTACTGGGTGATTAAAATGCCATGTCATCATGTTTAAATTAATCATCTACATATGATTGTGCTTAGGGCTCCTAGAGTAATTTGATGGTGTTCATATTGATTGTGTAATTAAACCCTAAAAAGAAAAATCTAAATTGAATTTAAAAGGAGATGGATATTAAACCCTAATATGACCCTAAAACCCTAATTCAAAAACTATTGGGAATCAGATGATAGTGTGTTAAAGAAATTTGTAGATCTTTAAAAATGGAACAACTTCTATTTTTGGAGAATTTGAAGTTATACATTGGAAATTTGAATTAAACTCAAAACAATGACTTGAAATTCAAATTTGAAACATTAATTTAAAATCTATCAAGAATCTGACAAAACACCCTTAATAGAAGTTGTAGGGCTCAGTAGGTTGAACAACTTTCATGTTTACAGATTTTCAACTTATGTGGAAAATTTTGGAGAAATTCTGTGAATTGCAAATTAAATTTAAAAACCAGTTTTACCCCCCTTTCAATAGTTTCAAAATTCTGCAGAATTTGAAAAATACTCCAAAAAGCAAAAGTGATCAGTACAAAGAGTACTACAACTATTTTATTAGTGGATTTTAGAGTTGTTATACTAATTTGAATTTAATTTGTGCAATTTGATCAAAAGGTGGTAGTACAGGGTACTGTACTAGGGGCATGGCCCTGTACCCGGCCGTCCGGCCACGACGCCGGCGTGCTCACCCAACGTCACCGCCCATCCGGAGGCCATCCCGTGCCCACGTCGAAGGGAATCGACCCGTGGGGTCCTCCTCTACCCGTTGCCATCCTTCTCAACCACTATAAGGCACCCCCTCGTCGGATTTGGTTCAGTTTACCTCAACCACCGCCGCCGACGAGCTTTCGGTTCGCGGTGAAATTGGCCGTCCCTACTCCACCTCCACCCTCTCCATCCCGTCCACATCTTCACCACTCACTAGCGCACCTTTAGAGCCCTTCTGTGTGCTCTCTCGTCGCCTTCAGCGCTCGGACGCCATCGTCGTCTTCCTCGCGACCGGTCGTGCTCCGCCGCGGGTCGGTTCGTCAGGGTGGGCCGTCTAGGGTGAGCTCTGGACCAAACCTTTATGCGTTTTGAGTTTCGTGTGGTCGATGGCTGCTTATGCGCGCGTTGGTTCTCAGTTTGCTCACCTAGGTTCGTCGGAACGCGAAGCACGTCGTCGGCGGACATCTCTGCACCCGCCACCGTCGTCGAACTCGTGTCCCTACACCATCTCCGTCTCTACCATCCGGTCAGCCAAGTCTCAGTGAGCACCCAGATCCTCTAGGTGTAGCCAGATGGGTTTCCCGTGGCGCTGTCTCGTCGGAGCACATCGCACCGGCGAGCCGTCTGCCGGTCGTGCCGCCATGGGCGAGCTGGTGCTCGTCAGAGGTGCGTAGTGTAGGAGCTATGCATGCTCGGGTGTCCGTTAGGTCCTAGGGTACACGTTGGCCGGGGTGGTTTCGCTGCCGAGGTCGCCGGCGGCGAACTGCGCGGTGAGCCACCGTGTGTGCGCACCGGGAGAGAGAGAGAGCTGAGGGAGGCAGAGGGAGCTGACAGGGTGGCCCCGCCTGTCAGCGTTGAAAGGTCCTTGTTTGGTTTTGGTAATTGAGTGACAACTTAGGTGGACTAATATGTGTCTAAGTGTTGATTACACAGGTGATTAGTCCACAGGTACATGTGTGTGAGCAACTATGCCATGGAGGTGGATATGGCGTGTTGAGTGTTGCTTAGCTCACACATATGGAGATGAAGGAGCTAAACGCATGAGACATGACATGGAGTCATGTGGCTAGGTGGAGAAGATCAAGACGAGGCTTCGCGTCGATGGACCGGTTGCAAGTGTGAAGGGCAAGTCGGGTGATGGCTTGGCGCCGATGGACCAACGCAACGGTGAAGAGCAAGCAAGTCAAGGATCGATGAACCAAAAGCCACGTGATGATATGAAGTGGATCATATCATTCATGAGGTGTTAGTGCATGTGTTGCATTGGCATCGATGGTGTCGGAGACGGTGATGAAGACGGTGATCGAAATGGAAAGCGCAAGGCAAAGGTATAACCTAGGGCATTTCCATTTCACCGGTCTAAGGTTGAGTAGAGAAGTGTTTGACCGGATTTAGGATAGATGGCCGTACTATCAAGAGGGGCAAACTTGTTTGCATATCGGTCATCTAGTGCCACTTGAGCGATCTAACTTGCATACGTTGCTAGGATCGAGTGGCGTGGTGAAAAGAGTGAAAAATCCTTTGAAAAATGTTTGTGAAAAGCTAACACACATGCACATGAGGTGTACACTTATTGGTGTTAGAACTTTTGCAAAGGTGAAAGTGTTTGGAGATGGTGTTGTGAGGTAGAGAGGGTGTGGTTCTCTTTCTTCCTCCTGCCGAGCTTGCGAGGCAGGATTCAGAGGTTTTTGGCAAAGTAAAAGGAGCGTCGGACTGTGTGGAGGGATAGCGTCGGACCATTGAGTAGAGTCCGACGCCTAACCCTAGTTCTGGCCAATAGCGAGCGTCGGACGCTCGGTTAACGAGCGTCGGACCATTGCCCGCTTCGGTCCGACGGTGGCGAGCGGTGTCGGCGTGACGCGTGGCGTTCGGGAAAGCGTCGGACGCTAGAGTTTAGTCCGACGGTAAGCGTCGGACTGGAGTCCGACGGTTTTGAGCGCTCGGGGAGCTCTCTGGAAGCGTCGGACCGTGGTGATCATTGGTCCGACGGCTAACCGCGCGAGAGTCCGACGGTGGCCGAGCTGTGGCCCGTCTGTGAGAGTCGGACGGTCCGACGCCTGGAGCTGTGCGCGCGTCGGACCATCGGCTTGAGCGTCCGACGGTTGGAAAAACGGCGCGAGAAATAGCCGTTGTGATCCAACGTTCGACTTCAAACGGCTAGTGACACGTGGCGGCCATCGAGAGCGTCGGACCGTGGGCTTTGGTCCGACGGTGGCGCGCTGGTTCGGTCCGACGGTCGGTCCGACGGCTGTTTTCAGTTGGCAACGGCTCTTTTGAGCTGAGGGCTATAAATAGAGGGTTGTGGCCGGCTGTTGGAGTGGTCTTGCACCTTGGGAATGTGTCTCCCTTGTTTGTGCATGGCTTAGTGCTCTCCAACTCACTTGTGCTCATAGAATTCAAAATCGAGGAGTGAGTGATCGATCGATAGTGCGTTGCATTGAGAGATTGCATCGTGTGGCACTAGGTGATCGAGTTGCAAGCCGGTGGTGCTTGTTACTCTTGGAGGTCGCCACCTCCTAGACGGCTTGGTGGCGAGAGGCTCCGTGGAAGCAAGCAAGAAGATTGTGCTTAGCTCCGGAGAAGCTTTGTGAGGGGTTGGAGCTCACCCCGCGGGAGATCGCAAAGAGCATCGCTAGTAGAGCGAGACGTGAAGAGCGACAAGTGGTCCGGCCGAGTCAAGTGCTAGAGCTTGTGGTAAGCACTCCACGTGGGAGAGTGTGACTTGCGGGTCACCACTAGCAAGAGGACCGGCGGCAACCTTGGAGCTTGTCTCAGCGGAGGACGTAGCTTGTGGCGACAAGTGAACCTCCGGGAAATAAATCACCGCGTCAACATCTTCCCATCCTTCGCGGTGGTTTGCTCCCTTCTACACAAGTTATTTATATTGTGCATTACTTTATTTGTGTAGTTGTAGTTGCTCATGTGAGACCGATTAGCTTGTGTAGCTTGCCACTCACCTTCTTAGCTTGTGTAGCTTAGAAGTAGTTTTCACTTAGTTTGTGTAGCTAAAGTGGGTTGCGCCCTTTAATTTGGATTGTGTATCCTTGTCATTGAGCAAGTAGTGAGCTTAGATGCTTAGTGCTTTTTGGTTGCTAGTTAATAGGAGTTTCCCCGGTGCTTAAAGTACTAGCGCTTAGGTTTGTGTGATCTTGCGCTAGAACGGTTTAGGGAAGCTCAAGCTAGACTTGCACCTTTGCTTCTCGCTAGGATCTTTGGCAAGGTGTTTAGAGTCTTAGTTAGAGGGGTGAATTGTCGCTAGGACCGATTAGGTTTTATTCCGCTGCGATTAGTTGTTATAAAGGACTATTCACCCCCCCTCTAGTCCGCCATCTCGACCCTACAAGCGTCCCTGGGGCGCACGTGTGCGCGCAGGAGGGCGAGCGGGCTGTCGCCAAGGCGCTGGGCCGGCTTGCTGGTAATGGGCCGTCTCGGGCTGATTTTGGTTTTTTCTTTTTCCGAAGAATATCAACAGCTTTTCTATTTATATTTTAGATGAATAGTGCTGCGTCTTAATCTTTTGTAGGAATATTTTTACTGCTCGTAAAATCACCAAAATTTTTGTGGATGCTCTCTGTAACATATAGTATTTAAGAAAAATATTAAATATGTGTTTTGGACATTTTCTACAGTAGCTAAAAATCAGTATTTTAATTCATAGAAGCAACTTTGGTGAATTCTAATTAATTCTCAGTAACTCCAAAAATCATAAAATTTATTTTAGTACTGTTGTAAATTGAATGCTATCTGTTGGTGAAGTTTGGTCTCAAATGGAAATAGTTTAGTGGTTTATTAACTAAATGCTTGATTTATTGATTAATTAAAGGAATAGGAGATAGAGATAAATAAGATATTGTGTGATTTTTGGATTGAATGTGGTTCTAGGTCGATCACCCTTATGACCTAGGGCAGGGTGGATTAGAATAGTCATGATTAGCTTGAGGTAGGGTTATAACCATGAGTGTATTATTTATTATCGAATTATGTCTGTCATTTCATGTTGCATCATATTAAACATGCATCATTGCATACGTGTAGTGTCCGCGAACGAAGAGGTCAAGGTTGAGGGTGCTACTGAGGAGACTGCTCTAGAGTTGGTTCAGGGTTTCGACATCTGTGGCACTGATCCGGATCCCACCCTCTTCGCGCTTCAAGGCAAGCCCCGGTGCATTTGCCCCTCCTCGTATTTAAAATGTTTTATTACTTGAGTTAATCTATTGCATTAAGTTAATACGAGTTGAGTGATAACCTATTGATGCATTACCTTTCCTTGACCACTAATTATACACCGAGAACCTGATTTGATTAAATATTGAAAAATGCTTAGCCCTGCTTAATTGATTTAGATTTGCATAAAATGCTATTTTGAAATATGATTTTATGCAAAGAATGAATCATGGAAAGAGAAGGGTATGGTCTTCATTGTTGGCAGTGTACTTGGCCAGTCCATTGTCATCAATGGGGACGGGTTTTCCGGGTGGTGGTCATATGTTTGGGTTAGAGTTCCAACTTATCGTCGCCAACGGAAAAGGGATGTGAAAACCGGGTGGTTGCCAGGGTATTTGGGTTAAGAGTCCCAATTCATGGTATCCAACGGAAAGTATTAGGGACCGTTCGTTGTCGGCCTGCTGTGATCGAGACTTTGCAACTAGCCACATACTACGGAAAGCTCTATCTCCGGTGGCTCTATTGCTTGAACCGACAACCACGCACTGGGAGTGGAGAGATGGTGAGAGTAGCGTGTACCCTCGTGGCCATCGTGCCTGGAGACGAGAGGAGTACTGTGCTCTTGGGTGGCGCAGGACCGGTTCAGGGATAGAAAAGCCATGGTAGACGGGGTTAGTATATGCAAGCTTAAGTGCTACATATGCAGTGTGGTTAGGGATCCCCAGCTGGGTACTAATCGATTCGAATTGTCGTTGCTCCTCGGTTATGGAGACTTGATCCTCACACCAGCATCGAAAAGTGGTTCGGAAGTAGGATGATTTTGGGAATGAATAAGTAATTGGATTTGATGGATATATTAGTAAAGGTTTGTGAATTATTAAATACTGACTATTAATAATGTTCATTAAAATATTGAGAACAGGATTAGTAACGCTTTTTCCGCAAAATATCCTAACTCTTACTAAAGCCTTACCTTGACTACCCTCAGCCTGCATTCCTGAGTCTCATTCCTTTTTCTTAGTCGGGTAAGTCTTGCGTAGTACCCCAGTACTCAGGGTTTGTTAACCCCGTTGCATGTAGTCAGCAGCAGGAGGTCTGTCTTACCTCTTGCTGTGTGACCATCATCCAGAATAGTGAAGAAGAGTGAAGTGGACCAGTGGGCAGGGTCCGTGTTATTACGTATCTTATTATGTTATGTCGTTGTTCTACTACTGCTACTACTATTTGAACTATGGTCTGTAATAACTGCATTTGAATTCTATTTGAACAACCGGTTTGTAATCTAAGTACTATTTAATCTTCTACACTTTTACTCTGATGTATTTTATTATGAAATGTTGTAATCCTATAATGGCTTCGCAATGGGATCCTGTCGGAGAAACGAGTGTTGATGTAACCCGGCAGGGCTGTCTAGATCATCTGGTACACGGGCCCGGCTGTCCGAGGTCATTAGTGACAATGATCGGTGTCTGTGGGCCATGTGATTTAGGCGGTTCCGTTACACTGGGAGACCTGTCATTCCTATCTCTATAGGACGTCATAGTTTTCCAGAAGCTATTTGCGATTTCGGCGCAAGTGTCAACACAATGTCCAAGGTAATTTATGAGAAAATATTAGATGATCCTTTGTTATACACAGATATGCGTTTGCAGCTTGCAGATCAGTCCATTTGCTACCCTAAGGGTGTGCTAGAAGAAGCTGTCATCAGAGTGGGGCAATCATATGTCCCAGTTGACTTCGTGATTATGGAGATAGGAGGAGATGAGAAGGCACCCATTATCTTGGGACGACCATTTTTGTGCACAACTAAAACCATCATCTATGCGGAACACGCCAAAATTGTCCTCTCCATCAAGGATAAGGAAGAAAGATTCTCGCTTAAGAACCGCACTTTAAAGACTCCTACAATTCCGAAGCAATTCCATTAACAAGAAGAGCAACAACAACCAGCACGCAAGAAGAAGAACAATAAAAGATGGAGGAAGAACAAGCCCAGCATGTACCTGAAGAAACTACTCAACTAATCACTGCTCTCAACACAGAAAATGATCATATGCTCCCCCAACCATTTCCAACGAAGAAAGGTGACCCTGGTGTACCAATCATTGAATGCATAATCAGAGACACCACTTTTGCTGACACCATCTGCGACACTGGATCAGACGTCAACGTAATGTCCAAACAGGTATATGATGATTTATTTAATGATTTACCTCTATACCCAACATATATTCAGTTGCAGATGGCAGACCAATCACTAAGATTCCCTGAAGGCGTGGTTAAGGACGTTATGGTATGAATTCAAGATAAATACGCAGATTTTCTAGTCCTTGACATGCAGGGAGACGATGAATTACCTATTCTTTTGGGAAGACCGTTCCTCTACACTGCCAATGCTATTATCTACATCGGGTCCGGACATATCCACTTCAACCTACCCACAGGAAAGATACGCTGTCAATTTAGAACACTTGTTAACCATGAGCAGAACAGGAAGCAACGCAACAGGAGAAGACGCCAAGCTCGCCGTCAGGCTGCCCAGCCTCACTGTGGATGGGAGGAATTCCCTGGCAAGATTGTGAAGTATGAAGACTGCTACAAGGAGCAAGAAGAAGCCGTACAAGCACCACGCTGGAGTGAGTGGGAAGCGGAAGCTGAAAGGATGGACCTGATTCCTAAGGCAGAGAAGGAAGAGATCCATGCACAATTAGAAGAATAGATGAAGAGAGATGAAGAATCAAGAGAAGCACACCTGAAGGAGTGTAACAAGGAAGAGCTGGAGCTAGAAAAGAGAGAAGTAGAAGAGACATAAATGAGATGAAAGGAGAAAGAAGAAGCACCTACTATACCACCGCAGAATGGGGAATTCACTGAGATAACCTCAGACGATGAACCTACTGAGTAAGTACTCTCCTCTATTTAAGTCCTGTCGGTAGACTTTAAATTCCGTACCTTAGACATAAGGTCAAAATGGTAGTTATCTAATTAAGTTAGCATTCATTAGTAATTTTACTTTAACACATTTATTAGTACAATCACTTTTTGCACATTAAATATAAAATAATAAAAATATTTACTGGTTTATTTACTACATCATAAAAACTAAAGCCCCATGTGAATGCACTTATGGTAAACCCTGTAGGAATATTCTCCGTGGTGGCATAAAAAACTTATTATATAGCATGCATACATATTTGATTGTTGCATAAGAAAATTAGAAAAACTCAAAAAAAGAATCTTGCTAAAATCCTGCTAGAATCTATTAATTAAAATCAACCCAAAGAATAATCAATTACTCATTGGCTGACCGCTAACCCCTTATTAAATTTAAGCCTCGAGTTTTGGTTTTCTTGTTGGAATATAATTACGCAGAAACAATATTATGACTGAGGAGAGAGTCTATCAGTGGCACCCACCAGGACTACCACTGGCTAGCTCATTCTGAAGATCATTCAACACCAAGTATTGCAAACATCTAGCTTGGGGGAGGAGCATCCCCTAGTTATCAGGTAATTATACCTAACCGATTATTGAATCTGTTTTATATAGTCATAAAATACAAAAAATTTGTGAGCACATGAAGGTTCACCATAGTATCATCAGAAACACCAAAAAGATTTATTTTGAAAACTTAAAATGTACATGATGAACTCTTGTATGACAAAGTGTGAATTCCTAACAAAGCCATATATGATATATTTAGATAGCAAACCTTTGCACATTTATGCTGCTTGCTTTGCATTGAGTTCAGTCTTGTCATGCTTTTAAAACCAAGATCACTTACACACTCCAGCCACATATGCATTATTCCTACCCTGGGTGTAATTGCAACCATTTCCATTTCCATCCATATTCATCATAAAAATATTTTTCTCCTATATTGGGAGTAAACACCCAAAAAAATATACCCTATAGGACATCCCCAGTTTAATTGCTCTAAGTTCTTATCATTATCTCTCCAATTGTTTATATTCAAAGGATACATGTGGTTATGCAAAGTATGAAAAGAAAAGGGAGTAAAAGACGGACAAGTGTTCCAGCAATTAAAACAATGGGTACTAAATGCCCGCCTCCCTATTGAAAAAAAAGAGAGAAAGAAAAAAAGAGAGAAGGAGAAAAAACAAAGATAGCCCATGTTTCCTGCGAGTCTTAAAGAGATTTATTTTCAAAAGAACATAAGTAGAATTAGGATTAGCCACCGTATATACACCTATCCATTATATTCCATATACATGCACATTTTGATTTGATTGTATGCCTCGATTCTCTGTGGATCCATTGTTTGACTTTACAATATATGAACTGCAAGTATGCTTATCCTTGTTATTGCCACTCCTATAAGCTCCACTATATATTCTTAGCGATAGGGGGGCATGAAATTGTTAATGCCTAAGTGAGATCTATAAATACTACATATTAAGAGACTTGAGGGTGTCATACAATTAAGCTCTGAGTTTTATTTTTAAACTTATAAAAAACTCCGGAATATTAGTACTGTGAAAAATTTGTGTCGGGTACCAAAGTTGGGGGTATCCAACTTCGATGCAAAAATGCTCATTCCCAACAACATGGCCTGGCCCAAGTAAGGCCAGTGGAAGCCCACGAAGGCCGCGTCTATAGAGGCCCACGACTCCGATTCGCCCGAGCACCCGAGCGCCCAAGCCTCCCCGGGAGAGCTCGAGAGAGCGGCACCCTCGGCGCCCAAACCTCCGATTCGCCCGAGCACCCGAGCCTCCCTGGGAGAGCTCGGGAGAGCCGCACCCTCGGCGCCCAAATCTCCGATTCGCCCGAGTCTCCCCGGGAGAGCTCGGGAGAGCGGCGCCCCCGGGAGAGCTCGGGAGAGCAGCACCCTCGGCGCCCAAACCTCCGATTCGCCCGAGCGCCCGAGCCTCCCCGGGAGAGCTCGGGAGAGCGCCCCTCGGTGCCCAAATCTCCGATTCGCCCGAGCACCCGAGCGCCCGAACCTCCCCGGGAGAGCTCGGGAGAGCAGCACCCTCGGCGCCCAAATCTCCGATTCGCCCGAGCCTCCCCGGGAGAGCTCGGGAGAGCGGCACCCTCGGCGCCCAAACCTCCGATTCGCCCGAGCGCCCGAGCCTCCCCGGGAGAGCTCGGGAGAGCGCCCCTCAGCGCCCAAATCTCCGATTCGCCCGAACACCCGAGCGACCAAGCCTGCCCGGGAGAGCTCGGGAGAGCGCCCCTCGGCGCCCAAATCTCCGATTCGCCCGAGCCTCCCTATCCCCCTCGAGCGCAATCTCGCAAAGGCATCCAAGGCACAGGTGATGTCAGCGGAGCAATCTTGGACCACAAGAGATCTCTCTGACCACTTTACAAGCACTGTCCTGTCAGGAGAGACTCTCGATGCGACTGTGCTTCGCACGCCCCTGACGGCCATACTCTTTCTGACCACTTTACAAGCACTGTCCCGTCAGAAGAGACTCTCGACGCGACTGTGCTTCGCACGCCCCTGACGGCCATACCACCTGTCAGAATTTCCTTGGCAGCGGATTTGATAGGCCCACTACGGCCGTCCTCCACGCTATGGTCTACGGTGCGCCGCTCCGTTTTCCGCCGGGATCTATCAACTCCGACTGTGACATTCCAAGCGCTTGACGACGGGCTACGCAAGAACAGGAAAGGCGCCTACTGCGATGTCCACTCGAAAGGACGAGCACGCCTTCCATCCGGGCCCGCCTAAGCCTCGGGAGGTGCTGTTCAAAGGCCAGAAATATGACCAGGGGAGATATCCCCCGCTCCATCCCATCACGCCTTCAGAGTCCCGAGCCTCGCCCTAAGGTGACTCACCCTCTTGTCGCATCGTATGGAAGGATAGCCGATAGATGTGACCCTACGGCACGTCGTAATCCGACGACTGCTGCCGCCTTGGAACTCACCAAGGTCGTGCGAATCACGACAGCCATGCCCCGGAGACGCGGAGAAAAGGCAGTAGCTGCATAGTCAAACGGGGAACAGCAACTCCTCACTATTTTATAGGTAGCATTGTAAGCGCTATCCTGGCCTCTCCTTGCGACTATAAAAGGGAGGGCAGAGATCAGCTTTAGGACGACGGAGAAGTTCTAAGTTCTCACCCACACAAACGTACCCATAGCAAATGACTTGTAAACACTTAGACACACACACACGAGACCTGAGAGCACTTCCCTCTCTCGCCTAGCTTGTAACCCCCTACTACAAGCACCCCGGTGCAAGGCAACACGACTCTCCTCTCCACTGGACATAGGGTTTGCTTGGCCTGAACCAGTATAATCCCTGTGTTCCCCTTGCACACCATCCGTAGCCTCAACCGCAAAACACATATTTACTAGCCGGTGTTAGCCCCGCCAAAACTAGCACCGACAATTTGCTACATAGTGCTTGACTTGATTGTTCTATTTTTCAATTGTTCAAGACTTATGCGAAAGTTGTAAAGCTACATAGTTAAAGGTAAAATAGGTAAATTTGAAGGTTAGAGCAGTTATTGTCTAATTCGGAGGAGAATCTCTGTTTGAAAGCATGTGTACTTGGCAAATGTGAAAGCATTGTAGCAACTCCTGATCCAAATACTTTGGTAAATTAGGCTTAATTTGTTTGTCAAGGGACTGGTAAACAGGTAAGTTTGGGGGTGTTATTGACGGTGGATAATGTAAACTTTTATTAGAACTTTAGACACCAAAGGATATATGAATACACATTAGTCAAGGGTTTTAACTGATAATTTCCACGAGTTTTGCATGTTCTGTATTTTCCAGATGCTATTCCAGAAAAGCGTAAAAGAAGGATTAAAAAGCATAAAAGACACGAAACTTAACCGCGAAGGAAACATCATCATCCGGACGTGGGAAGGATCTAGAGGACACCCGAAGCAACCGGGGCCCTACCACCTGACAGGTAGGGCCGGCCGGCGCCTCCCCCTAGGGTTTCCCTGCCGTCTTCTGGAGTCTTCTTCCACTACCTTTGAGGAGTCGTCTCGGCCCTTGGTTAAGTCGGTTTGATCCTACAGCGCACGTGCAACCCACCGGGCCATAAATAAAGGGGCAGACCCCCCTGGAGGAATCCCATCATTCATCCAAGGCATCAAGTCTTTGGTCAAGCCATCAAGAGCCTTCTAGTTCATCAATAGCCATCTAGTTCATAGTTCTAGCCTAATTAGATTAGAAGTAGAGGAGTTCTAGTTCTTCGCCGGGATCTGGAGCCCCAGTATCTGTCTGGAGCGCAGAGTTCGGTATAGTTCTAGTTCTTTCTCTATTATTGTATTCTTCATTATGATTAGGAAAATATTGTTCGTAATAGTTTATATGTTCTTGATTAAAATAGTCTTTATCTATTTTGTTTATATGTCTAGTATATTTGGTTTGATCTTATTGAATTCATGTAATTGCTCGTATAGTGTTTATCCATATGATCGATGGATAGATGATGAACAATATGTGGACGTGGTGTCTAGATATTCTGTTTATCCGCGAGTGCACCCTTATGTGCCGGGTCGTGTGGTAAATCACGTAGGTGACAGCTGCGTTGAGTCATCTGTAGTCCATCCCCCGTATGTAGGTAAGCAGGCACGGTCGCGAAGTTGGGTGATGACTCTGTTTCACATCCTTCCTAGATGATGCCCTTTACATGTGATCATGATATAGGACTAATCTAACAATGATTGCTAGATGTAATTGCACTAATTAGAGTTATTCATTGGTGTAATTATAGGATTACCTTATTAATTCCTTACTTTATCCATTGGCTAGCTATTACTATGACTAGAAAGTGCTCTGATGTTTATCTTTTATTTGTGATGCTTGATCATACTTATCACTTTATTTATCTTTAATATCTTGTGACCTCTACCTGTTATGAGTAGAGTAAATGACATCGGTAATGTCACTTATCCATTGTATATAATCACTGTCAATATAATAGATTAAAGTTTATCCAGTCCTTCTGGTAGACTCTAGGTAAAATGCTACAATGCTATAATTATCTGTCCGGTTACAGAATTGATCTTAGTTTATATTTATATATTTCTGCCTAGTCGCATTGAATAGTGTATGAACCCTTTATTTATTCTTAACATATATAATTAGGGATGTGTTAACACCAAATTTTGGACTGGGAGCCGATAGCCGATACCAGAGGAAGATAGCCGATCTCGGAAGCAGATTCCGTCCATCGGAAGGAAGGAAACAGCCGATTGCGCAGTGAATCGGTTATCGGGCCAAGGTGACAAGAGGCGCGCAGCGTCAGTATTGATGACGTCATCCAGAGTCCGCGCCGTCAGGGTGCGATCACGATCGGGGTCCATTATGGAAAGGGAAGGTTGGACTCCAAGTTACCTTAGATATAGGATAGTTTGTTAGTTTCCTTATCTATTGATAAGTTGTAATTCGACTAGGACTCTATCTTCTTATGCTCAGGGTATAAATATAAGCCCTCAGCCATTGATATCGACAACACAACATCAATACAACACAACTTTCGGCTCCGGCCAACAAACCCTAGAGTCAGTCGAATCCGGCGAGTTACTTCATCCAGGCTGGGTGTCATCCGGTGGACGCAGACTTGCTTGTAAGTATCGTCAACCCCCTGTCAAACTATGTCTTTTTAACGTCATCCGGTGGACGCGGAAGCATGGTGGATCAGGGTCCTTGCTAAACTCTGTTTCTTTGGCGTCATCCGGTGGACGCGGGAAGCATAGTGAGTCAAGGATGATTCACGCTGGTTTACTCGATCAATCTGTGTTAACCGTCATCCGGTGGACGAGATGCAGATTAGGACGGTTTTCACGCGCGGATTAGTTATCGATTCGTGTTTGTTTGCTTGATTAATCTATTAGTTAATGTCATCCGGTAGACAGGCTATATATTGAGATAGTTTGCATGCATGGATTAGTTATCAGCTCTAGCTAAATATGGCAATTTAGTTAGATTCAATAAGTTATCAGTATTGTTTGTTTAAATTGATTTACCTTATTATAACAATATCTCTGCCCGATCAAGATTGATAGATTTGGCCTTAGATTTACTTGAATCTGATCGTCGTTTACGCTTTTTTATGCTTATCTTACCATGATGATCAATTCCATGCTTACATCGGCTAATTCTCTATTAATCTTGTTCGTTACATGTTGTGCGTTCGGTTCTAGTTGAGACATAAGTGGTTCTGAGGTTATCATAAGTCTTGTTTTCGTGTCCTTGTTTAAGCATAATGTCGTCCGGTGGATGTTATGTATTAGGTTAAACTGAGTGTCATCCGGTGGAACAGGTTTAACCTGAACAAGGTTCGCTAGATTAGACTTACTTTAATTTGAGCTCTGTTTATGACTACGCTAGCATTCGTTTGTGCTTCATGGACCCTGCATCGGCTAAAAAGCCGATTCAGTTGTGCTTTCACGAATAAATCGTGCATATAGACTTATTTGGATATCAAACGATCTAGCTTTATTTGCTGGGTTTGTTGAAGCCCGCTGGCCGTTAGACCAGGTGAACGCAGACTTGGCGAACTTAGCGAAGAGGGTTTACTAAAACCGCCGGCCTTCTAGATCAGCTTTAGTAGATCTCTGCTTATTTGATGTACAGATCAGATCTGTACACGTGATCTATTTTCTTTTGTACACATTAACCGAATTAGATCGGCTAGCACGTTATTATCCTTACATGAATATCCTGATAGTCGTTTTACTTCATTATTATACTATCACTTCATGACATGACGGAATCGGCTTTCTAGTCGATCTCTGATTATACTGGCTCTTTGAGCCGTACAGTTGGAACTATCTGGGCTCACCAGTCAGTTCCGCCTTGTGGTATTGATTATCTCTGTTTCTTTGTCAATTGCAGGTCAAATTGACTGGCATGCTTGGGTGTTACCGACACTCTCAGACCGGGTCCGAAGCTAGCTGGATCTGCGAGAGCTCTACTGCTTTCAAGGGTCGTTTCTGGTTTCGCTGGTGTGTTGGACTTAGGGAACCACTTTTTGCGCCAACAGGATGACAACCTAATTCATGCCTTAGAATATTGGTGATAGATAAGTGGCTAGTTGTTAATGACCAGTTAATTAATTACCATATATTTTCTAATCTCGTCTCTCATATTAAAAGTCATATAGTTATATTTGGCGACGTTAATAGATGTCAACAATTATTTTTGGCTCCGTTGCCGGGGAAGACACGTTAAACTTTAGAAATATTGATAACATATATACATAATGGATAAGATTGTGTTACCGATTGATCTCTAACTCAAACAGGCACACCCTTATTTTTATCATTTGCTTATCTTATGCAGAGTGATGAATGAATAGTTTTTCTCTTCCAAACAATTTCACTGACGATTCAGAGAAACTTCTTAGAAAGAAGAAGGTTGTAGAGGCGAAAGAGACAATTTCGAGTCACTATCAATAATACCCATCGTCACTTAAGCTCGTCCATCAGAGGAGTTAGCTCTAACATTGAAAGAAGAACATTTTGGAGAAGATTTAACTGCTGTGTTTGAAGACATGGCTGAGAAGACACTGCGCGAGTTCTCTACCCCAATAACAGAAAACATCCGGACTGAACCAGCAGTGGGAGAATGGATTCGAGCTCAAGCCGAGGGCCGTGCTCCTGTCGGGCCAAAATCCTGGGCCGTGGGCCGGGCCGCCGGGCCTCGGGCTTCACGGCCAACTATATGTCCAAGCGTATTGTACCGTGCACCACTTGCTAGCTCGGCCCATAGCGGAGGGCGCGCAAACAGGAAAAACACACAGGCGCCGAAGGCCGAAGCGGATCAGAAGCGAGCGCCCAAAAAGGCTTTCGAAATTCCGGTGAAAAGGGGCGACGAGAGCTCCAGAGCCCTAGCCATGGCCGGAGAGGCTGGAAGAGACCCCCGAGCGTGGCTAGCCGTCGACGAGACGGCGGCGGCCTTCCTCTCCCGTTCACTCTCCTCGCGGCCCCCCATCAACCTCCCGCCGCCACTGCACCGCGCGCCTCTCCGCCCGGGCAACGTCGTCGAGATCGCCGGCCCGTCCAACTCTGGCAAGTCCCACCTCCTCCTCATGGTAAGCAAATCCACACCGCCTGTACTCTTTTGGTCCAAATATGATGCAAATGGGACCAACCTGGTGGCGCGCTCGCAATATTTCTGGAAGTGTCTCCAGTAATGGTCGCCAAGAGTATTGTCATAAAATGGGAAAAACATATGTGTAACTTAGTGTGTACTAATGCAATGTTGGTTAAGTTCTATATATTTTTAACTGGAAATCTGCAGGAATTTAGGAATGTGGGCAACTTTGTTAGGCTACAATAGTTTCTGACACTGGATACTTGTATCTTCAAAACAAGGGAACGCAGTTGTTCCATCCTCTTGGTGCTTGCTCACTTGCAATGCTTTATACTGGAAATGAAGGAAACGACTTTGTTTTTTGCATTTTGATACTGAGTCTCTTTAGATGAAGATTATACAAACGTGAGACTCCTATTTGGAGAAACAAAACACTGGGACTAATTCGTCATTAAAACTCCACCCTTGTTCTGATAAAGTGGAACAGCTAACATAGACTAAGTTTCTTATCTCAGGCTGCAGTGCAGTGCATATTACCAAAGGAGTGTGAGGGAATCTACTTTGGGGGGCTCGGGAGGGCGGTCATGTACTTGGACTTGGATTGCCGATTTGATGTGCTACGGCTGGCTCAAATTCTGAGGAATCGTATTGCAGAGGGCTGCCGTAAGTTCCACTTTCATACTCAATCTTGTATTTTAACTTGCACTGTTGCATATCGAAGAGTCTGGGCTCAACGTTAACCTTTTATATGCTTTATAATTTCATCAATCTGCACTGCATATCTTCATAGAGCTCCTTTCACATTTGACAGGTTCAGCGCACCTTAGAAATGGAGACCCTGAAAATGATGGCACTAAAGATGAGTTTCAGTGCTCTCTTGAAAACACACTGTTTTCTGAATGTATGCAGCGCTTCTTGTATGCTCGATGTTGCAACAGTCCTGAATTCATAGCTGCTTTGAAGGTAAGTTCTCTGTTTTTGCGGCATATATCTCAGGAAATCACTACCTGGCTGGCATACTCAGAGATTCCTCACTTGCTTGAGCTGGTGTAAAAAAAACAAAAAAATATTGCAACTGGTCTATCTTAAATTGCTTACTGCTGACCTATAGAACCATTGAACTGGCTGGATTATTTGTTGTTAGTAATTGGAAAAAGAATTTCTGTGGTTAGGAATGCAAGATAATTGCTTATTCCGATTGGCCACCAATGAAATTTTCTGTGTGTGTGTGTGTTTTGGAAAAGATGATATTTGCCGCAGCCAACTATGCTGTATGTTGCACATTTAGCACCAAACACTTCTGAAATCATTCATGAGTTTTTTTTCCTTTCATAGTCTTGTCAAAGAAAATTGGATTTTATCATTTTACTAGGTCCAACATGTGAGAAGTGTCAATAGCACTGGCTTTCTAGAACTAATTTCACGCTCACCACCTTATGGACAATCATCTTAATACTACTGTGCTTTAGAGTCCAAGCTCTGCCCAGAAATAAGTATTATTTTCCTTGTGTCTGAATTGCTTGTTTTTCTTTTAGTCTGTGCACACATTACAAGAAAGGAGCACTATCATTTCCAGCCTATTAGAGCCCAAGCGATGAAGAGTCAACTCCAGACCTCCCTAGGGTCGGCACACTGTTCACGTGAACAGTACCACATGTTGCTGTTTACGTTAGTTCCACAGAGGGCTTGTTAAGTTAAACTGTTAGAGATTACATTAGATCAGATTGAGTTGTTTTAAACTTAACTCTAGTGATTATTTTCTTAAGGATCAAGTCTTCTAATTTGTGTAAGGATGAGATCGTATCTCCTTTAGATTAGCTAAGAAATAGGTCACAAGTTCCTACCCCTTCTCTATCCCTGCTCTGGCGGTGTGGCCGCTGGGCATTGGCATGGTCGTGCAGCTTGGGTTCTAAACTCTAAAGTGTGTCCATGACAAGTATGTACTATAGTATCGAGTCTCAAATACTATTGTAGATAGGCAATCAACAGGGGCATTGGTGGAAAATGAAACCTGACATCATATTTCTCTGATTTCATTACTTTAGACTGTACAGTCTCAATCAAGGAGGGAAGTGCCCGGTGCTGGGATATATTTTGTTATGATAGACAGGTATTTTGCTATATACTTAATCCGAATTTCAGATTAGGTTAAACTTGTTACACCTTTTGCTCTAACTGATCCTATTATAGCTATTGGCTTATTGCTGTCGCATAGAAAATTACAATTGATATTTAACCTTTGTTTTTTTATGAAGGCAGATAACTTGTATTTTCATTCCCGTTTCTGTGGCTAACCTTTTGTTGAAACCTACCCCTTTTTACAGCATTGGTGCGTTCTACTGGATAGATCGTGGTTCTCAGCCTGCCCGAGAGAATAAAGGGTGATTTGAAGAAACATTAATACTTATCATTACCACTTGATTTTTCCATGTGCTTGATTCAATGCAGCAACTGTCAATTTGTCATTGTTTTCATTTCATCTATTGTGTTGAAGTCACTGTTGACATCTGGATGGTCAAAAGGTTTTATCTCTACTTTGTTCGAAGGAACTTTCTTGCAACATATGGGAGAATGGCCTTCAGGAAAGGAATAGGGAGAGTAGTTTGGCCAGGAAATTTGGCCACTCTGATACTGTCTGCATATAAGAATATAACAGTTATATCATGTTATATACATGCTAACAGGCAGCAATGGCACCAAATTATATTTTAACTGAATCAGTTCAGTTCCACTGTTCCTTTTTTTTTTTTTTGCTAAAATGCTTGAATTTTATCTCTGTGCTTTTGGGCCTTAGAATTATTGGTGCAGGAAAACACTGCAGAGCATTACTGAAAGTGTTGTCCAAGAGTTACGCAAGCTTTTGCAACTTCAACCTGCATTGGTTCTGGTCACAAAGGCGCCTATTTATGGGGAAGGCACTACGGCAGCAAATGACTTCAATCGGTAATCAATATTGTGGCCTCACTTTTCTCTAAACAATTCTACTTTGCAAATTTATGTTTTGTGCTGCCATGTAACTGTAGGATGTCAGAGCTATATATCAGTCTTAATGTTTGTAACTATTTGTTCTAATTAGTTTAGTTATGTTTTCAGTTCAAACAGTATATCATATGGGAAACATGTATTCTCAAAGCTTGGTATTATTAAACACTGAGATTATATTTCATATTCGAACCTACCTTTTAGTGTCCGTGCATCAGGTTTTGGCACAGCGTGGGCTACTTTGCTTGAACATGATGGGAGATGAATCATAGTGCACTTCTGTAGTATACAAAATGAACCATTAGATCCTTGTCACTGTTGAGTTGAGCATTTCAATAAAATTTGCCACCAGGACAGCTTGCTTATTTTTCAAATTATATAGCTTGGGCAGCTCACCTGAAAGTGTTTGGTATCTTCTATGGTATTTAGGGTTTCTTCAAAATACATGCTGGAGGATTCAACCGGTTTGGGATATTCAAAGCAGGAGGAAGAAAGAACTCTCTCTAATCGGGAATATATGCCATCAACATGGCAGGTCTGATAAATTGACGATGAGGTTCAATCTTTATTGATGAGTACTCATGTATACAATATAAATCTCTCTCTTCTTTAACATATTAGAATAATCATGACCATGCAGGCTAAAATTTCTCTAAATTTGTGTTTTTGCAGTCCTTTGTTACACACAGGATAAACCTTCAAGGTATAGGTTGATGAATTTATTATAGATTATTTATAGTTGACTCTCTTGGTAATAGAATCTTATTAATTTTATTTTACAGTAGAAGAAGCAGAAGTTCCCTCTGTGCTGAAAAGTGAGGCGTTTCTTATGCATACTTCTGAGTGGGTGCAACCTTGCCTCAAAACGAAGGAGAGGTTCTGTATTATGGATGTAAGATTTTAGTACTCATATTCCTTTGGCCTGCTGGAAACATAACAATTTATTAATACGATCTGAACTTTACCGTATTTGTGTTAATTGAGAATATTCCTTTTCAATGATCAGGATGGTGTTAGACTTATCCAGTGAATTACCAGTCTGGCATTCTGTGATGAACATGTTGAACCTTGCTGAATTGTTGTGATCTGATAAAAAAAGCAGCTCGCCCATGGCATGACTACAGGATATTATGTGGCAGTATCTCTATTTTGGTTCTGTGGCATCGCGCGCGCACCGAACACAGAAGCATAAAGTGATGGCTGAGGCTGAGTGCTGTACGATTTTAAAGTTTATCCACCAAAAAAATGTGAACGAGACTCACATTCAAGAATTCTTAACATAGTGGAGCTGAGTAATCTCTACTGACGTAAGTCTCCTAGTTTTAAATATTTTCAATTTATGTGTGTAATTCACTGTAAGAAGTGAGGCATGACTGAGTGGGTTTTTTGTCAATTCGCTTTCTTTGTTTCCTTCTTAATATAATGATATGTGGCTTTTGTGCGGTCGAGAAATTTTTCCATTTGTGGGGCTTACTTGGCAATTTCAAATTGTTCAGCTTTTATGCCTACCTTTCATTGTGCTTTTATATTGCTATTTTGAAGTTTTTGATAGGCTTGCAGGCTTTGCCTATCATCTTAGCATATTTGTTTTGCACATATGTGCAGTGTTACGAGCCAGATGCTCTAAATCATGTTTTCATGATACTTGAAGATTGTTAAACAGTCCACACTCCACAATTTATTCACACATGTATTTACTTCCAGTTTTCGTCAGTGTGATTGTTTCTATTTGTTCATCTGCAGATGTGAAATTATTTCGAACTTTTCCTTGTTTTCTCACACAAAATGTATCATTACCATGACTTCATCTTTAACTTGTTGCAACACCTAAATATGACCCTGAAGCCCAAAAATAAACTCACATGACATCATTGCAAACTCAAATAATACTATAGTAGAAGAATGAAGATAAATGTGACGATTAAGTAAAATGATGAGGTAACTGTTTTTTCTTGGCTTTGGCGTTTGGCATTATATAGTGGTACCTGGAACTATAATCTACTATAATGTTCCTTTTGAAAAGAGAGCCATTTTATTTATACAATCATTTGTCTGGTCTATTTGCTGCTATGTATACATGTCATGCAAGTTTAACTTAAGAGTTGTTTATTCCAGGATCCAAGTGCATGAGAATATGAGATTTCCATTTTTGTAGAAGTGTAGATCATAGGAAGTGCATGAGATGCATAACCAGTCACCAGAAGGAGAATAGAAGGCATAGGCTGCAGAGGCACTAAAGCATTAGGTATGATCTTGCCAAAGGGTGCTTGGCCTAATGGTTAAGACACTCGAGCGGCACTCCATAGGTCTTGAGTTCGATTCCCCGTGGAAGCGAATTTCAGGCTGTGGTTAAAAAAATCCCCTCGTCGGTCCCGTGTGCCAAAGCACTGGTTTAGAAACGGCCCAGGTCGGCCTGAGGACCGCGTATGGCCCAGGCAGTCGTCTCACGGGTTACGGATCCCAGTGTCAGGGTGGGGCCGGGGTTCGGGGGTTTTCTCGGCCTGTGTGAGAAGGCCTTCTTCTTACTATTAATGCCCGGGGGGCGGCTTGCCCCTCGCAGGTCGAGTTTTTTTTTATTAGGTATGATCTTGACTGGAAAGGTATAAATTAGGAAATACCATCCAGTAAGTCATGTGCAAACTGGCAACCCAGCATGTAGCAATCTTGGTGGTACAACTGTGCGAGATCTTCTGCTCAGAGTGATTTTAAATGTTAATGAATGTTGGAGCTCATCTCACCGCCAGAAACAAGAAGGCATTTCAACTGAGACCTGAGAATTTTGGAAACTCATCTGGATATAGCATAAATAGTTCGATTGGACACGTTGATTTATGTAAGGTAGCTGATTGGTTGGTTGCTGTGGAAGTGCTCACTATGTTTTTGTAATGTTTACTAATTAATTGTCTTATTCTATATGGCGTCATGTACTATGCAATATTTTGTTGTTGGAACATTTCATTTTAAGTTGTGAATCTTGTTTGTTTTCTAGACACTAGACAAAAGTTAGTTTTCACTCTGAGTTGTTACTGAAGATTTAATTGTTATAATAGCTGTACTTTATCCTTTTTCGTCAATGTCCTTGCAGATTCTTATGTTCCATCTAGTGTTTCCCGCTCCTTTTTCTAGGAAGAGATGTACCCCGTTTTGGTGATCACAAAGTTACGGTACTTACATTGTTGTTATGATCATTTTCTCAGCCTCTAGCACTGTATTTTTTCCTCATCTTTTACTCATCACTGTTTATCAATCAGCATGTCGACAATGAAGGTGAGACCAAAGCAATCATCATCAGTATCATTTTCTGCCGGCCTTCCAATTGGCGGGTGGGGACTCCCAGTACCAATGATGATAGAGCATGTCATTTTCTGCTATCGGCTTATATTCTCAAGTTGCTGACTTAACGATGTTATCACCTTATTTTAATCATGGTGATGCGTGGTGCCTGGAATGATGGAGTGAGCATGTCGCTATTTGTTCTGTTTTTATACATATTTCGGAAGTGACGCTGTGTTATGTATCAACTCTGTTCAGACTGGTATGTTTCGATTTTATTACCAGCGAGAGTTCACTTCCCACAACCTTATTATGTTTCCCATAACTATCATCTCATCCATAAAAGCTGCCAGTACTGCAATATGGAAGCAGGAGAATTAAAGATGTGTTGCACCAAGAATTTTGATTTCAGCCCGTCGAGCGGCAGTCTCATGCCATGCCATATGTTGATGCGCTATTGCACGTACGCGGACAACTTACATAGGCCATCTGATATTGTAATATTGCTGGAGTCAGCACGGGCATTTTGTATGCTAGTTGTCTTTCGCTTGCTTGGTCGGTCGAAGTTAGCCATCAGCAATTCAGCACAAACAAATGCATGCTCCAAGAGGCCTGGAGTCTCCTTTTTGTCCAACCAAAACGCTAGTATTGCAGCTGCTATGACACCTTGTAATGTTCTGACGCACAAGTCGCCGATCGATCCGTCTCAGTCAGCTGTCTCTAGACTCTAATTCGGATGGTTGGCTCAAAGGAACCTTACAATATATGCAGACACGATGGCAATTCCTTTGGCTTCGTTTTCGCGCCACTGACTTGCTGCCCCAGGAGGGAATCTTGCGGATTCAATGATCTTCTTCAGCTGTCAACTTAGGCTGGATTCCTGGCAACCATTTTTGGGTTGTCTCTACATAATAAGGCCTGTAGAACTGAGGGGCATATGCTTGATATTGACAACCAATTGAGATGCATGTACGTTATGCTTGCGCAGGTATTGGCTCTCAGGTCGATCGAGACCCTTGTTGGCGTATTTGCATATGCGATGATGTGATCGGGCGTCGCCGTGAGCGCATGCTGCTGTAGCCAGCCACAACAACAATGGTTATGGTTATCTGAGCCCGGATTTCTACATAGTAGTTGCCAAGTTTCTAGTCTGGGGTTCGTGCACGATGGATAGGCCCGAGAACCCGACAAGGACGCCCAGCCAGGCCGAGGCGACCCGCAATGATTAAGCTCGCGCTAAATGAATTGAAATTAATGGAATGGAATGGAACTAGTAGTAGCAGCAGCCCCAAGCTAGACGAGCAACAACAACAAGAGCACTAAAGAAAACCAAGGAAGAAGAGTCCTGGATGACTTGGCGCTTCCCAGAATCTTTAAAATGATTGGGGGCCTCCTTCAAAACCAAAGCCCCGCACTTGGATTCTTCAATTCCCTCCCCTCCCAACAGCTGGCCAACTTATATTTCCTGGCTCCTCAAGCCTAGGATCTAGCTCCGCTCCTTCTTCTCTTCTCCTTGAGCCACTCACCGGGGCTCTCGCCGAACTCGCCCGCTCTTAATTAGTAGCTTTGTTCGTTGCCCCCACGCGCGTCAGCCGGTCCCTATATATAACGGCCGGGAGCCTCGCCATAGCAGCCTCATCGATCACCACCGTACCACACAGTGTGCCGGCCGGTACACACACACACACACACGGTGCCACCACTGCTGTGGTGTGATCGATCGATCGCCGTCGCATCTCGCCACCTGCGAAGATGTCGATCGCTCCGTTCAATGAGACGATGACGGTGGGGTACCAGCCTGGTACCGGCATCCCCGAATGGCTGAACAAGGGCGACAACGCGTGGCAGATGGTGTCGGCGACGCTGGTGGGCCTGCAGAGCGTGCCGGGGCTGGTGATCCTGTACGGCAGCATCGTGAAGAAGAAGTGGGCGGTGAACTCGGCGTTCATGGCGCTCTACGCGTTCGCCGCCGTGTGGCTGTGCTGGGTCATCTGGGGCTACCAGATGTCCTTCGGCAAGCGGCTGGTCCCGTTCTGGGGCAAGGCCGACCACACGCTGGCCCAGCACTTCCTCCTCGGCCAGGCGGCGCTCCCGGCGACGGAGCACCACTTCCACGGCGGCGGCGTCGAGACGGCCGAGATCACGCCCTTCTATCCCATGGCGTCCATGGTCTACTTCCAGTGCGTGTTCGCCGCCATCACGCTCATCCTCCTCGCCGGATCCCTGCTCGGCCGCATGAACTTCAAGGCCTGGATGCTCTTCGTCCCGCTCTGGCTCACCTTCTCCTACACCATCGGCGCCTTCTCCATCTGGGGCGGCGGGTTCCTCTTCCACTGGGGCGTCATGGACTACTCCGGCGGCTACGTCATCCACCTCTCCTCGGGCGTCGCGGGCTTCACCGCCGCCTACTGGGTCGGGCCCAGGCTCACCAAGGACAGGGAGAGGTTCCCGCCCAACAACGTCCTGCTCATGCTCACCGGCGCCGGCATCCTCTGGATGGGATGGGCCGGATTCAACGGCGGTGACCCCTACTCCGCCAACATCGACTCCTCCATCGCCTGTGCTCAACACCAACATCTGCGCCGCCACCAGCCTCCTCGTCTGGACCTGCCTCGACGTCATCTTCTTCAAGAAGCCCTCCGTCATCGGCGCCGTCCAGGGCATGATCACCGGCCTTGTCTGCATCACTCCCGGCGCAGGTACATACATACTACTGTTCACAATCACTACTAAGTACGTACGATTTGTCATTTGTCATTACTCTATAGTTGTAGTATATGCTGTATTATCATATTATCATAAGCGGCAGATACGTTAATTACAAGTGTGCAACGGGCATATATCTCACGAATAGCTTGTTCGTTTGAGTGTTCAATGTTTATTTTTTTTTAGGGAAGTTCAATGTTTCAACAAATCAACTGGTCTACAGCTAGCTGGTTAAAATGTTATAGTACGACTTAGTCGCCGATCGAGATAGACTTGCTGACGTACGTTTCTGCCCGGCTGGAACCGAAAACACCGGACCCATCATTTTCTATCTTGTGATTCTGCACGACTACGCAGCTGAATCTACACTCTTTTGACCCATCTGTAAACGGACCAATGAAATCCAGGATTCGACGTCACGCGAGTCTGTTCACTTTAGTCTTTACCTAGTGCGGTAGTTTATCTAGAACGCTACTTTGGCACGAGTGCTCTGCAGTATTGCCCTCAACTGAGGAAGTTTGAAAAAGGTGTGATGAAAACGCAGCTTGGATTCCACTTCCATGAACGAGAGATACAACTGAGTTGAGGTCTGAAACCAAAGCTAGCAAGACTATTTTCTCCAGATAGAATGATAGATAGCGTCAGTGTTTGCCTGAATGTTTCTACTAGAATCTAGAAGGATACTAAAAGCAGCAAAGCAGTTTCCTTCTTTTCAAAGGTACGAGTACGAGGACTTCCTTGTACCCAGATTGGACCGATCACTGCCTGTTATCACCACACATACGAATTATCTTGAAAGGATATCATTATCTTGTCAGTGGAGTGATTTCATGTATGCGTGTTTCCATTGGTTCTTTGACAGTCTGACGAGCTAATTAAGAAACTAGAGTAGTAGTGTTTTTTGATGCACGTACGCATCGAGTTAAAAGCACTAGTACACAGTACCTTTACAGTAGCGCCATGTATTTTTTTTACTGACGGTTTCGCTTGACGTCCGCTGACGGGTCACTTAAGTAACCGCCACTAGATCTGTAGAAATAATCTGAATTTTGATTTTTTTGAGTTTTACAAATGACCTTGTATGAAAAAAATGTCTAAATAAAAGTTGTAGATCTCGAAAAATTATGAAACTTTGTAGTTGACAACTTTTTCATTTGAAATCATCTTGGTGGCGAAAAATACGTTTGAATTTGTCAAATTTGAAATTCAAATTTTGTAAACGATCTCAGATGGAGAAACTTCCAACATAAAAGTTATAAATCTTGAAAAGTTATGCAACTTTATAGTTGACAACCTTTTCATTTGACTTCATTTAGAGCCTTAAACAGTCAATTTTCTATCGGTTTCGTAACAATATGTGACGAATCTAATTCAACTAAGACACAAGTGACTGATGGACGGAGTGATTAGAGGAGCTCGCGCACGAGAGAGATGTTACGGGTTCGAATCCCCACGGCCGCGTAGCACGTGAATTTTGCGCGAAAAATACTGAGACTTGCGACTTCGACGTCCGCGTACCCAGGTTTTGTTTTTTTTGTTTTGCTATGTTTAAAACACGATTTTCGAAAAATCATTTTTACTGGCGGTTTTTTAAGTGAACCGCCAGTACAGATCGATTTATACTGGTGATTCGCAAGCAACCTAACACTGGCGGTTCAAAAAAAACGACACCGCCAGTGCTACACTCCTGTGTACCAGTGAAGTTTATGACTCGCGTGACGATCCCATGTGGACTTTCGACATTCAGCCGCAGGCACGCGTAGCATGCACTAAAATCCATAATCCAGAAGAAGAAGAAAAATTAGCATCTGGAGTATATATAATTTTCTTGGTAGCAATAACTTGTCTTACGCCGGATCGATCGTTTTCGTCGATGTCTGTCTGCAGGTCTGGTTCAGGGCTGGGCGGCGATCGTGATGGGCATGTGCTCCGGCAGCATCCCGTGGTTCACGATGATGGTGGTGCACAAGCGGTCTCGCCTGCTGCAGCAAGTGGACGACACACTCGGCGTGTTCCACACCCACGCCGTGGCCGGGTTCCTGGGCGGCGCCACGACGGGGCTGTTCGCGCACCCGGACCTGTGCCCGCTGTTCCTGCCCGTCAGCAACTCCCGTGGCGCCTTCTACGGCGACGGCAAGCAGCTCCTCAAGCAGGTGGTCGGCGCGCTCTTCATCATCTCCTGGAACGTGGTGGTCACCAGCCTGGTGTGCCTGGTGGTGCGGGTCGTGGTGCCGCTGCGCATGCCCGACGACGAGCTGGCCATCGGCGACGACGCCGTGCACGGCGAGGAGGCCTACGCGCTCTGGGGCGACGGCGAGAAGTACGACTCCACCAAGCACGGCTGGTACTCGGACACCGACACGCAGCACAACAAGGCGCCCAGCGGCGTCACGCAGAACGTCTGAACTCTGACGGGATTATTGCCATGTCTGGATTGGAGGGAGATTATTTGAATAAGGGATCAGGGTTTTGGTTTAAACACCTGCTGGGGGTTCGACTGAACAATTGGTTGATTCGCCGGCGTGATAGATTGCTACGGGCTGGGATGCAGTTTTTACGGTGATGGCGCGATCGTGTGTGGGTGGAGTTGCTCGTTTTTCGTTTTTTTTTTGTTGTTGCATTGCAGTTTGGTTGTCGCAGCCACCCGCGTGTCCTCCGCTGCATGCGTGTGGAACAGTAATAATGGTGTGTAGACAGTGTGGTGCCGTGATGAGCAAGAGGTTTTCCTAATATTGTATTCGTCCGACAAGAATACACTTTGGCATGCCTTCGTGGCTTCGTCGAGTTGCAGCAGTAGCCATCGTTGTTCCACCGAACATGAAGTTCATACTGCACTGCTGAAACGTCACCTGGTGTATCCGATGCATAAGAAGAGAGAAAGAACAAGAGAAACATAGCCTATAGCGTGTTTGGTTCCAGGGAAAAAACTATTGTGAGGTTTTTGGTTCAAACAATTGTGAAATCTACCCCTCTCTATACCCCCTTTAAACAACCGTGAAACATATCTCTATTTCCATATATTAGGAAAAGCACAAAATATAAAATTGTACAACACAAAGGAGTGGTTTTTGAAAAGCAATTTCATTTTCCACTTGTCTGACCAACCTCAAATTCATCTACTCAAAACAAAGGTTCCGACTTGGCCGGGCGAGCGGGGGTGGCGCACTGGCCAAGTTGCGGTGTAGGCTTTACCTAGGCTGGCACTTAATTAGGGATCGGAGACCTGATGGTTTGGAGCAGTGGTCGATCATTGAGTGGCTTCGGTGGTTGTTGTCGGATTCAAGTCGAGTTCTTTGTGAGGGATTCTTGAGCTTAGTCCTCGCGAGAGATTTGAAAAAGGCTACTCCAGTGAATCGTGGCTTGAGGAGCTCCCTCTAGTGTGGTTCTTACGACGTTTAAGGTGTGGTCTAGGCATGTGAGCCAACTAGTTAGTGTCTCGCTGCAACATGAACATAGATTGTCGGCACAACATGGACGTAGGTTGTTGGCACAACATGGATGTTAGGGATAGATTTGATCTTAACGGATTCTCCATGGATGTCCTCAAACGGGAATGAGCCCTCAACAGCAGTCCTCCGAAATCCCTTCTGCTCGACATCAATCGGTAATCCAACATTTCTCGGCCTACTCCGATTGCTACTCTCCACAATCAATGGAAAATTCTCTCTATATGACTTTGGGGAATTGTGATTCAACTGCTCACTCTCACCCTCGTCTCCCTACCACCGCGCTAGACGGGGAAACGTGTGATAAACTCGAGGGGGAGCGGCGGAGGGACGATGAAGGACGCGGTGGGAGCATAAGGGAGTGCGGTGGAGGCGAGGCCATTGGTGGAGACGGAGGGAGAGACGGTTCAGCAATGGCCACTGCACCTGCATTCTGAGAGAAGAACTCGAATTATGGTTGGTTTAATGACCTAAAGGTTTCATGATAGCTGGGTCACTGCCTAGCCTATAATTAGAAGTAGGCTCACAAAAGGGGAATGCCGAACTGTATACTCTGCTTAAAGGAATAAGCCTCCCTTGGATAGATCGAAGAATTCCAACCAAGTTATGTGCGTTACCTAGGTGTAGTGGAGAAAGTAAGGACGAAGCCGTTGAGTGAGGATTGGCTGAGGTGCTTATAGTGCAGTACTCTTTTAATTATTTGCTCTATTATTGTTTCAGGATAGTGATTAGGAATTAAGCCGCGTGTCCTAGACGCAGGAGGAAAAGGATAAGGAATGTATTCTATGCCTATTCACGAGAGGAAGCCGAAGCCAACCCAGTCTGCCCAACGCCAATCTGCATTGAGATTCTTGACCTTCGAATTGTTTTTTAGTTACGACTTCTTTTTGTACTAGCGTCTTCCGTCGGAAAAAAAAAAAAAGGACATTACGATCTGGATGGAGGAAGTTCAACCGCTCGTCTTGGCCGCACGCACCAACAAACGTGGACGCTGGCCTCTGTAAAGTGGGGCCAAAACATCGGATCTCCTGGTAGTCACGTCGTCCCGCTTCGCGATTCGCCCGACCACCGAGCCCGACGACGTCACGTGTCCCCGACATCCATGCCCCACCCGCGAAGGTCACTTCACGACAAGGGCGTAATCGTCACGGTGTGAATCGCGTGGTCCGCCGAATCTCGGAATAGCCGCCGCTCGAGCCAGCTTCATATAACTCCCACCGCACCGGTCGCCTCGGCGCGCCGGCGAGGTGACCTCGAAGAGCGCGCGCCGCTGACCAGGCCCTGCGCCCGGCGGCATCTTACCCTCCTTCATCGCGGAGCGGACCGCCGCTCCCAAATCGCAGAACCCCAAGGCGGGCGTATCGTAGCGTAGCGAAGGATGTCGGAGGCCGTCGGCGGGGGCGAGTCGTCCGTCGAGCTGCTGCTCCGCGCGGCGGCGGCGGTGCCCGCGGAGCGCTACGCGCTGGCCGCCATCATCGTCGTGTCCGTCTTCCTGTACCGCTTCCTCGAGCTCCACGTCATCGGCGACATCCTCCGCGGCTTCCGGGGCGGCCGCATCGAGCTCACTTTCCATCCTGCCTCGGAGATCTACCACCACGTCGCATCCAAGTGCCGCTCGCTCCACGGCAGGTATGGCTATGGGCCCTAGGCCCGATCGTCGTGGTGTAGCGGTAGCACCAGCATTGGGGGTGTTTGGTCAACTGTGATGGAATTTGCAATTTGGGGTTCTGAATCATGCGACAGATTATTTCCATTATGTGATAATCAGTTTAAGTTGGGAGTGATGATCGATTTGTGATATAATTATTCAGGTATCTGGCGACGCCATGGCTGGCGAGCCCGCATTTGCAGACATTGTTTCTGGGCATCCACGGGATGCCGCCTTCATTCACGTACAAGAGGTTATATTGGTTACCCAGGAGAGAGTTTCATTGTACAGTTTTCCCTTACCCTAAATGTACAGTGGACACACAAGAGTTTATTCTTTCGAGTATAGCTAGCATCCCATGGCCATATTGCAGTATAATTATAATTTGTTTAGGCCATTGACACGATCTTCAATATGACACTTTGCCCAGCAATTTTTTTTTTAAATGTAGGACTATTACAAGTAAAGGATTATATAGTATGAGAGTACCTTTTACCATGAATCTAGTAACATCGACCATGTGCTGTCAATCTATGTAGCTTCTTATATATTTATATGGTCAAAGTTTATAAGTTTGACAAAACAAGAATCATAAAAAACACATATCTGAAATTGGAGTAAGATCTAATGTTGATAAGTCCATGATGCTTCTATTTTGCTTTGGAGTGGTATATGCATGTCTCAATAAGTTTATATGAGCGGCTTGAGCACTGCAAGAATTTCTGGGCATTCTTGCCTGCCTCTTTTCAGTTCCGTGGATGAATTCCTCGACATGTCAAGATCATTTTAGTCACTATTGGTTTTCAGGGAAATTTATGGTTTGATAATACAATATGGACCTTGCTTGAAAGGAAAGAAAAAGAAAGAAAGAAAGCTGAATAGCAATAGTTTGCATTTCTTATTGAAACTGATTGTGTGCTTCCTGACAAGGAGCACAATAGAACTGTTTTTCTCAGGATCTATGCTTATTGTTTAGAAGAGCGAACAAAAAATATTTTCTTGCTTTCTTAGTTGGCTCTGCACTGATTAAAATCTCTGCACTGCAGACAGTTGTACACAGTCCGTGATGGTGGGACCATTGCTTTGGATTGGTTGCTTGCATCCGATTCGGAAGGTAGAGACTCCCAGATTCTGTGTAATATAATTATATATATATGCAACATGATGGTATCGTCTGACCTCTTCAGTTATTTTGCAGCTGTCGATGGATTCATTTCTAAAGATGCTTCAACACCCCTTGCAATTGTGGTTCCTGGATTAACTAGTGATTCTGCTGCTGCTGTTAGTTTCTATCCTTTTTTTTTCTGATGTTGACTTATTTCTGTATTGTATTTGCATATTTGAAGAGCTCTTTTTATTTCTGTTGTATAGCTTATTTCTATTTTTGCTAGTCATTCTAAAGATGTAATCACTTGCTTGCAGTACGCAAAACACTTGGCTTATTCCATGGCAAGCAAAGGATGGAATGTTGTTGTAAGCAACCACAGAGGTCTTGGTGGTGTGTCCATTACTGTAAGTTATCTAACTGAAACAGCAAGTATTTGAAATTCACTTACTTACCATTTAAACTTTCTTGAACACTCATGATCTCTGTTTGGGTTCAGATTGTAATGCTCAATGAGTATCTGATTGCCACCAATGATGGTGCAAAATGATAAAATCCACATTAAGTTATAGTTGTCTTTTACACTGCATCATGTTTCTGAGGCACTAAACGATTTTTTTCAGTATCCATCGCCACTAAGTTTGTAGTTTTTATTTCCTTTGGCAGTCAGATTGCTTCTATAATGCCGGTTGGACAGAAGATGTACGAGAAGTCATTAAATACCTGCATCACAGATATCCGAAAGCCCCACTGTTTTGCATTGGTACAAGCATAGGTGCCAATATTGTGGTATGCATCTTTCTCCTTGGCCTAATTTTTTTTTTTCAAATATGCATGTTTCATTATTTCATATTCTGATGTCCGTCATTTCCTGCTAGCTACTATGGAAAAGTGTTAGTTTTCAGTTTTATACTGTTAGCTAAAATTGTGCAAGGTTACTTGTTTTTTTATGGATGGTAGTAGCTTCTTGCTAAAAAGAGTTATGCATGTACAAGGTTAAGTTTAACTTTGATTTGACTCTTCAATTGTGATTTTTTTTTCTAACTAGGCTAAGATTAGAATGAACTTAATTATTTTGACAACTCTTTCTTTGCATATGTTAAATTATGTGAAGATTTTTTAGGAAGCACTAAATCAACTATACTTTAGTAAAGCAGTGGGTTTTACTGAAATTTGGTGAAGGTTCATGAAACCTTGTAGCCTAGCCTCATTCATCAACCCCTTAGTCTTCCTATTTACTTTCTTTGAGCAAGCTCCACTGTTTTAGCCTTGTCAATGAGTAATTTTGTCTGGGCTTTGATTCTGTTCCTGGTACTCCATTCGCATTCAATATTGGTGGCCAGTCATCTGATAATCATGGACCATGGTCAGACTTGTAATTAATTAATCTTGTGTATGTACTGAATCCCATGATGTTCATGATCATTATTCCAATTCATCCCTCAACCAATGGCAATTTACTCTAAAAAGGATGATTTTGACAGTGCATAAGTTGATGTCAGAACATGATACAGACAATACATTTTTATTCCACATCTTTGCACAGGTCAAGTATCTTGGAGAAGAAGGAGAGAATACTCCAATAGCTGGTGCAGTATCTATTTGTTCTCCATGGGATCTCTTGGTTAGTTGCTCAATCGTTATTCACTAGGAAAACTTTAATGCTTATAATAGTATAATCTTTTATTAAGTTGCGTCTTAAGAACTTCAGTTCACTTTTTGTATTGCTTCAAATGCATAAATGCTTAAATGACTTAGATCTTGTTCAGTTTCTTTTTCCAACTGTTCCTAGCCTTATTGGTGGTCCATGTCTGCTTGCTATTGAATAATGGCCCATTTGGAGCAAGGAAATCCTTGCTTGTTGTGCTCAAGAAAACTAGACTAAGGAACCAAACATGCCTTTTTTTGCCAATGTATTACAACTCATTGTGGTACTTAGGCATGTATTCATCTTGAATGTTCATCCAAGTTTAGATTCTTTTTGACGTAAAAGGCAGGAGCTCTACCGCTCAATTAAGTAGAGGAAAAGAGTTTTATGTACACAAGGCAGTCAAAGTGCCAGACAACACAATTTTAGAAGACGAGTAAAAACTCTAATAAACCCCCTTACACAAGTCAACCCATCCAAGTTTAGATTCACTGCCAATTTAGGTTGTATCACACTTGAAAAGGTATTTTGGCTATAGTAGTTCTTAATACGTGTTCTATAAAAATGTTTCTTGATATATTAACCAATTGTATCGTTGTCCTTATTATTGCCGACAATTATCTGTAACAAAGCTTATGCAGTTGTCTGAACAGCACAGTGCCGTAACACCAAACTGGCCCTTATCCTCACTCTGTTTTCTCATTTCACTTCAATTTTGTAGATAGGTGACAGATTTATTTCCCGCAAGCTTGTGCAGCGTATTTACGGCAAAGCACTTGCAATTGGTCTGAAGGGCTATGCAAAATTGTAAGTTTTCCTCACTAGACTGTGTACACTGTACACATTTGTACGAGACCTTTACTTTTATTCTACAGAATCACCACGTCTTATAAGGTACGCTAGAATCTGGAAACTTTAATTTAAGTTATCTCTTGAGAAAAAGTTTTGCATGGTGTAATAGTTGTTAACAATGTAAAAGTGGTTGTACCATAGTTTTATAGAGCGATGTACAAGTGAATGCGATAACATTTCCATGATCAATGTATTTGGATGCTTGGACTATTTAAATGTCGTGATTCTAATCTCTGTCCAGAGCTTGAAATTGGACATATCTAAGAGTGGTCTTAAATGTTTTTTGCTTGTTTAGTTTCATTTTTTCCTCAAGCAGATGAACCTGCAGGAGAGCTGTGTATCGTTATATTAACTAGAGAAGAATAAGAGAATAGGAGCTCTTACAGACACAGACATCCACGCACCAGAGTTTCTTAGGTTACATGGGCACGCTTGACTACAAATAAATAAATAGAAAGAACTCGACCTAAGCATCTAATTGCCTCCTGGCGGCTAGACCATCCAGGTAGGAAATACCACGAGTTCCAGCCATACAACACCTGCAACGAGTTCAAGCCATACAACACCTGCATTTCCTTGCTGGCGAGCAAAAAAAAAAAAAATCTGCATCTATGTTTGATGGAGCTCAATCAAAGACACATCAGTTGCCATGATTCCAAAGTGGCCTTGCCCCTAAGACAATGAGGGAATTAAGGCCTTGCCGTGCCGTGATGTCGACCGTATCATTAGCTCTAGACACACCAGTCATCAAAGGACGTCTCCCCAGGCTGCGCTGGAAGGGCCTGCAGGCTGAATCAGAACTGTCATGCAAAAAACACTGGTGACGAGCAGATGATGGATCATCTCTTCGGCCTTATCACAGTGTGGGTATTGAAGATGGTCTATTAGACCCTGTCGTGCAAGTCGATCAGCAGTCCAGCACCTGTTATGCGCAACCAAGCACATGAAGAAATGGCATTTGTGTGTCGCCCATGATTTCCCTATTGGCTCCCACGGCCTAAACAGGACAGCTCCCTGAATAGGCCCTCATAAACTAACTTAGCTGAGTATTCTCCTGAAACTGAGAGGCGCTAGATATGTATATCCTCCATGCCTGGCTGCATGAATTATTTGTGTTATCTGTTTTCTGTCCTTTGCTTGTTGCTGCTTTCACTAGGGTAAAATTTCTTGCACAGGAGCCAGAAGCATTATGACAATATGACCGCATTCTGCCTTCTAGGAATGAAAATTCCAATTAAATTCGCATAATCTTGGTGGACACAAATCCACCCACCTAGCACTGTCGCAAATAATAAGAACATGATCACTATTCACTATTGAGGAAGTATTAACCTTTGCCTTTTGCAGACATCAACCTGTTTTGGCCCGTCTTGCAAACTGGGAAGGTATTAAAAAGGTTTGACTCCCTCTCCTGCAATCTTTGTTGGTACCAAACTGTATATGTTATATAATATTTACAGGATCTTTTTTAATAAATCCCAATCTCTATATTTTTTTTTACAAAAAGAAAAGATAGACCAGTTCCATGCCCTCTTAATTAGTTTTTGTGGTTGCTAGTTTGTGTTATGAAGAAGGGTAATCTTCAAGCTGCCAATTGTTTGACTAATTATGTAGTCTTTTGAATTCCTAGATTACTGTAATCATGACTTTGTATGATATCCCACTGTTTATTTTCTTTTCTATCTAATTTGGCAGTCACGATCTATCCGGGAGTTTGACCACCATGCTACTTGTGTTGTTGCAAGATATGAGGTACTCTCAATCATATGCTTTTATGGCATCCACTTCTCTATTATAAACAGATAATATTTCAATTACTGCTGTAACTGCTGATATTGTTCAAAAATCTGATCGTGTGCAGACGGTGGATACCTACTATCGCCGGTGCAGCAGTGCTAGGTTATGTCGGAAATGTGTCAGTTCCCTTGCTTTGTATCAGTGCTTTGGATGACCCCCTTTGCACAAGGGAAGCTATTCCTTGGGATGAATGCAGGTGAATTTTTCTTGTGGAACTTATGTATTAATCTTTGATTAATCACTAGGATCTTTATTTGATTTATGGGCCCATAAGAATGTATTAATCAGAACTCAGAAGCTTCTTGATTTGATTTAGGGCCAATAAAAACATTGTTTTAGCAACTACTCCGAATGGTGGTCATCTTGCATTCTTTCAAGGACTAACTGCTCGAAGACTATGGTATGCTTTCTGTAAATCTGAAAGTTTGAGTATTACAGCATGTATATCTTCTGTTAATGAATAATCTGAATTTGATGTCATCTGATATATTTTGTAGGTGGGTTGGAGCTACTTCTGAGTTCCTTTCTGCTCTTCATGACAGCTCCTACATGCATAGGCAGAAGGTGTGCAGGGCCCTAATTCATCAATGAAATTTGCCATCTTAAATGCTCAGCTTTTCTGTATGTTGACTAAAATATTCATCTCATGACTAAATACAGGCAAATGACCATGTTTTGCACTCTTCTTTGGAATCCTCCATTGATAAGAGTCCGTATGTTAATCTCATGGAAGATGGAATGATAGCTGCAGTAACAAAAGATGGCCCTGGCAATGATGGCTCACCTTCGAACCATCCAGTTGATGAAGAACAACTATTAAGTAACGACGAGGTGGGCGGGAGACCACAGAATGCGGCATCTGCGTTGAACGACAATGAAAACTCGAGTGGAGCGGGGAACGACAGCACTGCAGGGCCAGCAAAACAGCAAGGCGATGACATCCACAGCAATAAGCTTCATGAGATAATTGCTCCCGTCAAGAGATCTATAAATCAACTGACTCGATACCAAGGGAGGTCAGTCTGGTTGCTTGCTTACGTTGCTTTTGTAACATCATGGCCGTTCCTTGGCTCCCTAGCTTTCATCACCTTCCGGAAAAAGTTCAGGAATCCATTGCGAGCTTAATGAACCCTACTTGTATTTATCTATTATATAATTATTACGTCATGCAATACTCTATTATAATTACCTCCTGTGTACAGTAGTATCATCACCGATCATCGGCAAAACATGGGGGTTCCTGGATAAACTGATACTTGTAATATATTTACAACCAGACAACATGCACGAGAAGCATCTATGCCATCGTTACTAAGTAAAATCTGCCTTGATTTGCTGTTTGGCTTGTGTCGAGCTTTACTTTTTTTTTTTTAATCCAAAGAGAGAAGGATGCGAAACATGTGAACGTGTGATACATACTAGTAGACCGTAAAAACCCTGTGAGATGGGGCTGATGTGTGGTGCAGCGCGAGGGGTGCCCGAAGTATCTTTTGATGTGGCGAGTTGGCGACGACGGCATCAGGGTCACAGGCTCACAGCAACCTTTTCAAATCTGCAATGGTTTTCTTGTAAACGTTTTCTGCTTGGTACGTGCACGTTTCTGTACCACTGGAATGTCTTTCAGCTTTTCCCAGCATATGTGCTCTGGATTCCTGTTAAGATGTTAATTCTTCCCCTGCGACGGCTAACCTTTAATTTTGAATGAGTTTCGGAGATCAGCTTGATCAGTCTTTGCAGGATAAGTCCCATACTTATTTGTGGGTTACGCAAGTCAGTTGGATTTTCTATTTTTCTCTAGACAGTTGCTCACCACCTCACCTTGCTGGTTCGCTGTCTTCCTCTAAGATATTGTTTACCCCTTGGCCCTTGCAATTTGCACTACTTTTCAGAATAATATCAAATTCTGTGGTCAACCACAATCCGTGACGGAAATTGTCATGCTCTGGATAATAATAATAACAAAGGCCCACGATGCTGACACCATAGCTCTAATTGTAAACATGCGTATCACACGTTGCGTTTTGCAAGTCTTTGAAGTGATCAAGAGAGGAGGGGCAACCATTTTAGTCGGAGCAGGGGGTGGTGGGGCCACTGGCCACCCGGTACAGATTTGGACTGCTGGAGGAGCAGAGCCCCGGTATTCTTTCTGTGGATCTGTTTTGTTTTGTCCCCGTGTGATCTGACCTCACTGATGATGTCAAAAGGATGGTTCTTCTCGGGCCGTGGCCGTTGTGGCGCACACTGTGCCGTCGTGGGGATTGGATAGCGTGATCTGCACCGTTGCATCCCTAGCCTTTAGGTTTCAGCTTCAGCTCCAGCTCCTGGAAAACTTCACTTTCAATTCTCTAGTGGAGCATGAGTCAGTGCATGCCAGGATACCACATAGCATGCATGGCAAGCGTTCATGACACTTGTCAGACATTGGGAACTACCGGAACAAGGGAATTCCACGGGAAGGGAAACATACGGCGTGTTTGATTTAAGGCTGTGTTTAGTTGAGAAAAAGTGGGGGAAAAAGTGTACTGTAGCACTTTTGTTTGTATTTAACAACTTTTGTCCAATCATGACCTAAGTAGACTCAAAAGATTCATCTCGAGATAGACAGGCAAAAAGTACAAACATGCAACAGGTGCTACTTTATTTAGTGCTCCATACAGACGGAAAGTACAATCGATGTGATGGGGAGAGAGAAGGAAAATTTTCAAACTAAACGGAGCCTTAGGAACCTACAGATTCAGAATCATCCAAACGTACGTCTATCTGATTTGCAGCACGGGATGAACCCATCTGGCATCTGTTACCAACCTATCCCCCATAGTGTTCCCGCTAGCGTAATATATAGGGGGTGGACTTGCTTGTTAGCACAGGTATAGCTCCTTCCAACTTCCATGTCTATGAAGTTCTCTCGAACCAGCGTCATTCCCAAACTCACTGAATAACTGCATCAAACCTCTATTAACATTACGTGATGATTTCTCTCTGATATTCCTGACCAAGAAGTTAGAATCTCCTCCAACTATTATTGGTGTGTCTTGCTCTGTAATCACCTCTAATGTCTCTCAAAAACGCTGGCTTAGTCTCATCTCTCACTGCAGGTCCACAAACACTAACTAACCTCCACCTGTCTCTTTCACTTTCATAGTTAAACATTGACAAAAACTACCATTAGAATATTGAAGCACCTCCACCATGTCTTTCTTAACACGTATGCATGAGCATCCCTCTTAACCTACCAAATGATGGTTCCCATCTCCCAAAATATAATCCAGCAAGCCCCATATCAGTAAACTCTTGTTTGATTGTCTCTTGTAAACATATCACCTTCAATTGACGTTTCATGAGAATCTCGCCTAGTTGTTTCTTTTTCCCTCCACTAATATTGAAAGACAAGATATTCAGTTATTTCTGCTTTTTCTTTGCCCCTGGCCGACTATAGGGTTGGTTGTGTCACCAACTTTCAGCAAGGGGTCATCACATTCCCTGTTTAACTCCTCCATTAGCCTGGCAAGATCTCCTGGCATTTTCAGATTCTGAATCACTTCACTTCTCGTAAAAAAAAATGTTGATTTTATCTGATGCTGATTTGTTAAGAGAGAAAAACACTGTTCTATGCATAAAAAAGAAACCAAAATCTGGACAAGCGAAACCTCCTCCACTATTTTGCCATTATGTTTCTCCTTTGCCTTTTCCCATCTGAAGATTTGAGTTTGAGCCACTTCTTGGCCTTCATAATAAACTAGCTATAACTACTTTTCTTGCCTTTGAACCGGAGCATATTAGTCAGTGATGATGGCATCCGTACCTACAAATCAAGCAGGCCGCAACAGTGCAACACAAATCCAAATGAAATGGCATCGAGCAATACAAGTACAAACATTGAAAAAAAAAACTCTCAAACATTCCCACAATTTTGGCATGCTCTATTTGCCACGACTCCTTTTCCCCACCGGGCGAGTAGCGTGGGTCGAGTTCACATCAGCAGCAGCATGGCACCCCAGAGGAAATGGAGAAAAGAAGAGGAGAGGAGTAAACCCTACCTCACCAATCTCTCGGTTTAAAAATAATTTAAATAATTACGCATTTTATTTCTAGAGTAGAAAACAGTATTTATTTATATTTATATTTGTAGTAAGTTAAAATATGTCATCATTAATTTAATAATACCTGTCATTACATATTATAAATATAAGTATTTTTATTTATATATGTTTAATCAATTTTACTCTCTACCCTAAAAAGAACATAACTATGGGCTGTGTGTCAGTTAAAGTGGTCTCCGTTTAGGGCTTGTTTAGATTCATTTGAAATGCAAAAACTTTACACTCCAAAAATTTTTCCCATAAAGTTTTGGCATGTCAGGGTGTTTCGTTGCATGACAAAAAGTTTAGCTATGCTGACATAGCACGCGCGCTCATGACTTTTTTACCCTCTTTTGGGTCTCTTAGGTGCCAAATGCCAAATGCTAAAAATTTTGTTGTTTTATACCATGCAAAAAAGTTTTGGTTTTTTATCTTATCTTTTTGTAAAATGGAGTAACTAAACAGACCCTTAATAAAATTTTTAGTGAAGTCTCGGGCTAGGCCTTGTTTAGTTCCTACCATAAAAACTTTACACGCATCACATCGGGTGTTTAGACATATGCATAGAGTATTAAATATTGACAGAAAAATAATTCATTATACAAATTACGTGTAAATTGTGAGATGATTTTTTTGAGTCTAATTAATCCATGATTTGACAATATCATGCCATAGTAAACATTTTCTAACGATTAATTAGGCTTAATAAATTTTCTCGCACTTTATAGACGGAAACTGTAATTTATTTTTTAAATGAAATATGAATGACCCATATGACACTATATGAAACACCCGATGTGATAAAAAAAAAAATTACACAATGAAACTAAACAAGACCTAAGCTACCCTGAATTCATCCTGTTGCCTAGGCGAGTGGCCTGAAAGTGAGATGATGTCTGTAGCGAGAAGAACTGAAGTATTTTCATCATTGTCATGTACTCTCTCGGTCCTAAAAAATTATCGTTTTTTAACTTTCAGACGTCGTGTTTGACCGTTCATTTTATTCTAAAATATTATACAAATTATAAAATAAATAAATCATTATTAAAATATCTTTAATGATAAAATAAGTCGTAACACGATAAATAATATTTATAAATTTGTTTTTGAATAAGGTGGATGGTCAAACAAGATATATGAAATTTTAAAATGATATTTTTTTAGGGACGGAGGGAGTACTCGTTGTGGACTGGACTCGGAGGAATATAAGACATGATAGAGAAGCCGAGCTACCGATGGCGACTAGTTAGGTTCTCTTCTTAACTTGACTGCATCATATCTAGATAACCAGGCCAACGCTAGCTGGGTTGTGCCCATACAAGCCACTTTTGTTTGGTTGTCTTCTTCAATTGAGCCTGGATATAATGAGAAGTTGTTTAGTTGCCTTGATTTGCATTTGTACTTGCATCGCCACACTCTAGCACATACGCACATGCTGCCCAAAAACAGATTCTAAATCCGTTTCCCACGAGCCAGGCTACGGGGAAGTGCCTGCATCAGACTAGCCAGGCTCTGAGAGAAGTTTAAGCAACCAAACATTGAAAACTTGCATCTGATGAGCCAGGACAGGTGATATGTAGCCAACCAAACAGGCCCTAGGAGTACTGTCGAGTGGTGCGTTGATACAGCCATGGACCTCTGGCAATTTTGCAAGCCTATCTAGTCGGCAAGCTGAAACGCACCCGGCAGTGCCAACATGGAATCCATCGCAGGAAGGCTGGCTTAAGTGCAACGTGGACTAGGTGAAGGAGCAATAGGAATTGTTCGGCGTGATGTGCCGGGGACATTAGGGGGTCAATTAGGTACCGCCATCGGTTGGCACGCCACGATGGAGCCGCATTTGCACAAGAGAGAGGTGTCCAGAAGCTGATCATTGAAACTGATAGCCAGGAACTGCTCAAGCTCTGTGAAGTAGTTGCCAACCAGAGATCCAGAGTAACATCGACCATCAGGGAAGAATTTTTTCTGATTTTAAATTATTATATGATAGCAGATCTTGTAATCAAGTAGCTCATACTTTAGCAAAGCAAGTTTCAGGAGATACTAGGTTGGGTGAGTGACAATGTATCCCTTCTTGTGTTGATGACCTGGTGACTGCGGACTGTAACCCTGATGCATCGTGAATGGATGGAAAAATTGAACCACAACAACAAAAAAAAAAAGCTCCAAATCAATTTATTTTGCATTATAGATAATGATGGCTTTGTTCACTTGAGCTTATCAGCCAGAACCAGCACATTAGCATAAGGGGAAAATCAACGCTTATTTTTAACTCGAGCGGACAATATTTTTTTATTTATAATAGGTCAAACTCGGGATACTAAAACATAATAATACTTGACCACTTGTGTTATTCAAAAATTATATAAATTATCACCTTTGTTGTTATGGATTGCTTTATATTAATAAAAATTTATTAAGAATGACTTTAATTTAACTATGTTTATATAATTTATTAATAAAATAAGTGATCAAATTTGTTGTCAAACAAGTCAACTGACTTACAATTTGAGACGGATGAAATAAAAAGATATGGGATAAAGGAGAGAAAAGAACCCGTTTCTTTTCGTTGGTGGGCCCCCCTTGGATTGGGGCTGCCGTTTCTTTTCGTTGGCCTCGAATCATCGGCACCTGATGTCTGATCTGACGACGCACCCCGTTTCTCTTTTCTTATCTGCATCCCGTGCGGCGCTGGAGACGCTGACGCTGAGCCGCTGAGGGCGACTCTGACCTCATGGGCCCGCACGAAACGGGATAGCAGATGCAGCTGGAGCACGTCACACAGGGCCGCGAGAAATTTTAATATTTAACTGCGGCTCTCAAGATTTGACATCCAATTCGTATATTTCTGAAAATATAACCCTGTACACATAAATTCTTTCAATTTGAGGGATTTTTCCCCTTTACTCTCCAATCTTATTTCCAATATATCCTTCTCACTATTCAGAGCAGGGGAAAAGACCATAATGCCCCTCGCTTCTTCTAGAACAAGGATCGGAGGGAAGCTGACGACGCTACAGGCGTGTGGCAACTCCACCAATGACCGGCCAGTTCCGGCCCGCTGCCTCAAGCTGCTGCATGCGTTCCTGGATGAAGCATACTTGACCACCGCCATCTTGCTCAACTGCTGGATGAACGGGAGCACCTCTGACAGCACATTCACGTGGCTCAGCGGTTGCCGTAGGGCCCGTTTCTTCGTCACGGCCGCCAAGCACCTGCGTTCCTGGCTTGCTGCTGCCGCCGCCAAGGCCAGCAACGAGGGACGCGGTGGCTGTGGTGGACGTACGGGAGACCGGCCTTGGGGCCACGCAGTGGCGCTGGAGCACGACACGAACGTGGCGCCGGCCATGTGGCTCCGGCCACGGACGAACGGCGGCGAGCGTGCTAACCGGCAGTCAGCAGATCGAGGTTCGAGGTGGGGGCTGGGGCAGGCGACGGGTAAGCGACGAGCGGCGGGCCGAAGCTGGCTGATCGATGGCGCTGGAGTTGCTGCCGGCGGACGGCGTCATTGGATGTCGTGGGTGCGCCGTCAGGGTCACCACTCGAGTAACCGAGCCAGACCTAAATGTTTGTTTTAGATGGGAGGGGCACTATGGTCTGTTCCAGTGCCCTGAATAATGAGAAGGAGATATTGAAAATAAAATAGGAGAAGAAAGGAGAAAAATCCTTTAAATTAAAAGAATTCGTATGCACAGGGCTATATTTTTAAAGGTATACAAATTGAATGTCAAATCTTGAGAGGCACACGAATTGAGGGTTAAATATTGAAATTTCTCCAGGGCCGCTGGGTGGGTGGGGGCGCACCGCACCGGACCTCGCACAGCGAGAGCGAGGTAACGGAAGGTGAGGGAGGGGAGCTCGAGAGGTCAACGTGGGGGGAGCAGGCAGGAAGGCTCGGTGCTCCTTCCTCCTCCTATAAACCCACCGCACACGCCTTCCAGGCTCCCATTTTCTCGCCCGGGAGCCGCAAATCCATTCTGCTGCTCGGTAAGTCCACTTCTGAAATAGTTTATCTACGACTTTCTTTTCGTGTTTCCGTCACGCTGGATCAAACAAGAATATAGATTCAGGCATCGGCTATGGTAATCTGGGCTCTATGGTGCTCGTCCTCCCTGTGCTGATTTCTTCCACTGTTGCCTGCTTTGTCTGATCTGGGCCCTGTCTGTTGAACGATAAAATATCTCCTTTTTTTGGGGTGGAATAATTGTATCTTGAGGCATGGGGAAAGGATGATACATGAGGAATTTGAGATCTCTTGATCTGGAATCTGTGTTCTTGGTGTCGGCTTGGTTTGATTCGCGTTCTGGAAATTCCATGGGGGGGCTAACAAGGGAAGTTGTTCACTGGAGTGAATCTTTCTTTGATTATTAGGATATTTGGGATCTTCGATTTGATCTCCTTAGGGTCTTTGATTGAACTGAACCGTCATGATCCCCTCATGATTCATCTCTTCGATCGACCTTTGGGTTGCGTGTATTGAAGTTTCCATCCATCATTCTGTTTGTCTCAGCTAGGTACCATGCTCCTTTATTTATTTACTAAATATTGCTAAGGTCTGACCTTTTGGGATGTGCTTCCCTTCTGGCCACAGATCTGTCGGTGTTCAAATTAGATTATCTTAGTGAAGAAGATCTCTCTTTTTTTTTTTTGAGAAAAGTGAAGAAGATCTCGATAAGTTACCAATCAGTAATATAGTTAGTACTATGTCTATACGGTAAAAAAAAAGTTCCTGAAAAGGCAGGAGCTCTGCCGCTGGATTAAAGACTGTTCGGTAAAACACATTATCTCGGGTTTGTTGAAATACTAGGACATGATGTTATGATCCGGTACCATTGTCGTTTTAACTTCCCACTTGGTTCCTGAGGAAATTATGTACCCTTCCTATTTCTGGCATGTTATACATGTGAAATGAATATGTACTAGGATTGTTATGCCTTTATTTTACAACTGGAGTAGGCACCTCTTCTTGCTTGTTTCTTTTCTCTCTTTTGATATGAGAAAGGCCATTTGTGCAGGCGACTAGTCATATCTTCCTTCCAACTTTGTCTATGACACGTCGAATTTAACATTCTGCTGCTTATAATCTCTGAATCTCTCTTTTGCAGGGTTACATAGTCAACCAATAGAACAATTCAATGCCAGATGATTGTACTTCCTGAGGTAGAAGAGCATACTGAAGCAGAGCTCGAGCGGTGCTGAATCGAAATGGAAGGTGGGATGACAAGTTTGGAAGCCACCATGAAAGCTTCTTCGTCGATGGCAAGCAGCATGTCAAGGAATGCTGACCCTGACCAACAGACTCTCCGCCCCAATTCGGTGGAGCAGTTTTATTTTCCAAGACCTGGTCAATCTTTGCCAGGCATTCCTCCATTCTTTGGGCCTCCCTCCTCCAGTTTGTATCTTCCTAATGGCAATGAAGCTAAATTTGGCAACCAGTTTGAATCAATTCCTTCACAGAATACAGATTGGGACCCGCAGGCAATAGTGAGCAACCTAACTTTCCTTGAGCAGAAGATCAAGCAGGTAAAAGATATTGTGCAGTCCATGAGTAATCGAGAGAACCAAGTAGCTGGCGGTTCCTGTGAGCTAGCTGCAAAGCAGCAGCTCGTAACCGCTGACCTCACTAGCATTATAATCCAGCTCATATCTACTGCGGGTTCCCTGCTCCCTTCAATGAAGAACCCACTTCTTAGCAGCAATCCAGCAGTCAGGCAACTTGGCAACACTCTTGGTTCTCCTATGGGCTTTGGCATGAGTGCTAATCAGCGACCAAGCTTAGACAGCAAGACTGATATTCCTGACACAGGAAAAACTTCTGAGTATGAGGAAATGATGGATACCGTTAATACTACTCAAGATGAAAGAGATGAGCTGATCAAATGCCCAAATCCCTGTGGTGGGGAAGGGTCTGAACCGACTCTGATGGAGGACCATGATGTGAAGGAGAGTGATGATGGTGGTGAAGGAGAGAATCTTCCCCCTGGTTCATATGTAGTATTGCAATTGGAAAAGGAGGAGATTTTAGCACCACATACTCATTTCTGTTTGATCTGTGGTAAGGGTTTCAAAAGAGATGCTAACCTAAGGATGCACATGAGGGGCCATGGAGATGAGTACAAGACTGCAGCTGCTCTTGCCAAACCCACAAAAGATTCTGGTGCAGATCATGCACCGGTTACAAGGTACTCATGCCCATTCGTGGGTTGCAAACGGAACAAAGAGCACAAGAAGTTCCAGCCTCTCAAAACAATCTTGTGTGTGAAGAATCATTACAAGAGAAGCCACTGTGACAAGAGCTACACCTGCAGCCGTTGCAACACCAAGAAGTTCTCTGTCATCGCAGACTTGAAGACTCATGAGAAGCACTGTGGTCGCGATAAGTGGCTCTGTTCTTGTGGAACAACCTTCTCCAGGAAGGACAAGCTTTTTGGACATGTTGCGCTTTTCCAAGGCCACACACCTGCGCTCCCCATGGAAGATGTGAAGGTATCAGAAGCTTCTGAGCAACCTCAGGATAGTGAGCCAATGAATGAAATGGCGAGGAGCATGGTGTATAGCTTCCCGTGTAGCTCGTCTGATGGTCTATCGAACCTCGATATGAAAATGGCTGATGATGTGCGTGGTTATTTCTCGCCGCTGAGCTTTGATCCTTGCTTTGGCGCGCTTGACGACTTCACTCGCCCTGGATTTGACATCTCTGAGAACCCCTTCTCCTTCCTGCCTTCAGGATCTTGCAGTTATGGGCAGCAGAACGGAGATATCTGATGGATGCCGCCATCGATGATGACGACAACAGCGCTGTCAACCTTTATATATGTTGTTGCATGATGCTAGTTTGGTTCTTCTCCCGTTCAAGAGCCATTTTAGGTTATGCCTTTATTTTTCTTATTAAATGTACTTCCGTTTGTGATCATTAATAATGATCAAGGACTTCTAGCATTTGGTAGACCCAGATAGCGCCAATTTTCATTATGCCTATGTAAGCATTGCTTATTCATTTTGTCCGAATCAACGCGATGGTTGTAGCGCTGACAATTTGTCAGAACAAGCTACTAAGCTATTAATCTGGTTCTCCAATATGGTGATGGTATAGGCGAATAGCCTTGTCCTACATGCTGGATAACATCGGGTGCGCTAGATCTGTACAGAGTTTGCATCAAGCGAGTAGAGCAAACAAGGTAAGAAATTGAAGCCGGCCTCTGAACACGCCACGGGGTTGCTAATCTGGAGTATTGCTCTTTTCGCCACTGCACCTGACAATGGCGATGGATACAGAAAATTCTCGTGGCTGCTTCTCCTCTACTCCCTCTCTGAATGCTAAACATGGTGGCCTGTCAGGAGGAAATGCAAGAGATCGAAGACATCAAACATCTACCAAAACTACCATGTCTACCTACCATCCAGCGCTACCACCCAATTGGCAGATTCCAATCGGACGAACAATCGGACATTAAAAAAGAAAAACATTTATTTTAAAATACTATAACTGTAGAATGGCGTATCGATTTTTAATTTTGTCTGCATCATCAGTGTATTCTACTCCTACGTGACAGTCTAGCTTATCTTCTGCAAATTCAGCCAACTATGATTTTTATCGTCATGATGCCAATAATGTCTCACGTGTTTTCTGCAGTTCACCTCAGGTGCCAGCAGCATATCAGAGAAGGCAGGGCTTGCAGCTCTGAACCTTGGCTATGCTGGTGGCAAAGCAGTATCAACTATGCTCAAAGCATTCCTGGAACGCCGTGACTATCTTGCGAAAAGCTTCAAGGAACTGCCAGGTGTGAAAATGTCTGAACATCAGGTAAAAGAAGATATTACAATGGTTTTGAAATCTAGTTCTACACTCCTATAAAATGGCTAAATGAAATCATCAATCTGCAGGGTGCCTTTTATTTGTTCTTTGACTTCAGCGCCTACTATGTACTATGGGTCTGAAGTAGAGGGGTTTGGCGTTATCAAGGATTCCGAGTCTCTTTGCATCTTCCTATTAGAGAAAGCACAGGTGTGAACCAGCAATTTATTTATATACATTCATCTGTGAATAATGTAGAAATAACATAACCTCTATATGTGGATTGCACTTTAGGTTGCCCTTGTCCCTGGCGACGCATTTGGGGACAAGTGCATTCTTATATCATATACTGCATCCCTAACTACACTTCAAACTGCGATGGTAAAAATAAAGGAAGCTGTTGCTCTGCTCAAACCCTGTGTTTCTGCGTAGCAAGATCACCAAATTGCAATCAGGAGTGACCCCTTCAACTTCCCTTTCAAATTATTTGAAGCACAATGTTCAAATTGTTTTGGCAGACTTGGTCTGTTGTTTTATATGTAATGTTAAGGAATGATCATGTGTACATCCAAATGAAAATGTTTTATTTAGAAAAAGCGGTTGTGAGCCTATATGAATTACCTTCTGTAGTTCTGTACAAAAGAAGCTGGTCGCAGTAGCAGTAATCACTTCAGTCTTGCAACACTTAGGTGGAAAAGAACAGCAATGCATCAACTCTTCAATTGCTTATAACCCAAGGATATTCAATTTAAGTAAGGCAACTATTGTCGGTGCTAGTTTTACCGGGGCTAACACCGGCTAGTAAATATATGTTTTGCGGTTGAGGTTACGGATGGTGTGCAAAGGGGAACACAGGGATTATACTGGTTCAGGCCATACAAACCCTACGTCCAGTGGAGAGGAGAGTTGTGTTGCCTTGCACCGGGGTACTTGTAGTAGGGGGTTACAAGCTAGGCGAGAGAGGGAAGTGCTCTCAGGTCTCTTATGAGTGTCTTAGTGTATGCAAGTCGTTTGCTATTGGTGTGTATGTGTGAGTGAGAGCTTAGAACTTCTTCCCGGCTCTCCTAAAGCTAGCCTCCACTCTCCCTTTTATAGTCGCAAGGGAGAGGCAAGGGCAGCGCTTACAATGTTACGTATGTTACAGTGAGGAGTTGTTGTTACTCGTTTGACTATCGTCAGCTACGGTCTTTTCTCCGCGTCTCCAGGGTATGGCCGTAGTGGTTCATACGATCTTGGTGAGTTCCGAGGCAGCAACAGTCGTCGGATTACGGCATGCCGTAGGGTCACACCTGATGGCTGTCCTTCCGCACGATGTGACAAGAGGGCGAGTCGTCTTGGGGCGTTGTCTCCCGAGGCTCGGGACTCCTGGAGGCGTGATGGGATGGAGCAGGGTGATATCTCCCCTCGGGCGTATTTTCGGCCTTTGGACAGTACTTCCCGAGGGTTAGGTGGGCCCGGATGGAAGGTGTACTCATCCTTTCGAGTGGACAGTGCAGTAGGCGCTTTTCCCGTTCTTGCGTAGCCCGTCGTCAGGCGCTCGGACTTTTGCAGTCGTAGTTGGTAGACCCCGACGGAAAACGGGGCGGCGCACCGTAGACCATACCGTGGAGAGGACGGCCGTAGTGGGCCTATCAAATCCGCTGTCAGGAAAATTCTGACAGGTGGTATGGCCGTCAGGAGCGTGCGAAGCACAGTCGCGTCGAGAATCTCGCCTGACGGGACAGTGCTTGTAAAGTGGTCAGAGAGATCTCTTGTGGTCCAAGATTGCTCCGCTGACATCACCTGTGCCTTGCATGCCTTTGTGAGATTGCGCTCGAGGGGGATGGGGAAGTTCGGGCGAATCGGAGAATGAATGCCGAGGGCGCCGCTCTCCCGAGCTCTCCTGGGGAGGCTCGGGCGAGCCGGAGAATGGGCGCTGAGGTGCCGCTCTCCCGAGCTCTCCTGGGGAGGCTCGGGCGAATCGGAGAATTGGCGCCGAGGGTGCCGCTCTCCCGAGCTCTCCCGGGGAGGCTCGAGCGAATCGGAGAATTGGCGCCGAGGGTGCCGCTCTCCCGAGCTCTCCCGGGGAGGCTCGAGCGAATCGGAGAATTGGCGCCGAGGGTGCCGCTCTCCCGAGGGTTGGCTGTCATTGGTGCAATAACGTCGTGGGCCTCCGTAGACGCGGCCTTCGTGGGCTTCCACTGGCCTTACTTGGGCCAAGCCGCGTTGGGAATGAGCGTTTTTGCATCGAAGTTGGGTACCCCAAACTTTGGTACCTGACAGTAGCCCCCGGGCCTGTGGCGGAGTGAAGGCACTCCCCCACAGGTTCACGCTGGTTCTTCCTGTCAAAAAGATAAAGTATGGGTTGTTTTTTCCGGAGGAATGATATATCCCTCCAAAGGCTTAGAATCGTGTTTGTGAGTCCTCGGGTGGTTTTCGATTTATTTAGGAGGGTTCTTTCCTTGGAAGCGGAGCTCCCGAGCCTCCCATCGTGTTGGGAGGTCGTTCGGTGGTCTTTCCAAGGTGCAGGACAAGTTCCCGAGCCTCTGTTTTTGTATTGGAGATCGGTCGGGCTCTTCCCTGTCTTTTTGATTCGACCTTCACGCTCTTTTTTTCGGGAAGAGGAAGGTTTGGTCCTGCTCGACTTCCCCGCTGGGGCACGAGTCGGCATTTCCAGTGAGCTACAAACGGGTTGGTCCAAGTGGAGGTCCGTGCCCTGTTCGTTAGGGATCAGCTAGTGGCCCGAGCACACTCTAAATATTTCCCGAGGGTCAGTTAGTGGATGTCGGGTCCCTTCGATGGGTCCCGATGGCCTGATGCCTCCCACGGAGGGATTCCACGTAACCGACTCGCTACTGGGATTTGGACACAGCATGGGATGTCCCTTATGACGTTTCGGGCGTCGGGAAACATCCTTGATTTTCCACGATGGGAAAATCCACAGAATGAGATATAATGTGATAAAACCAAAGATTGATCTCATCGCATTATCATATATCAGTTGATATTAAAGTCATACATCGAGAATACTTACAAAATATTACATCAACTGAGTGGACACCTATTACAGGGTTAATCTAGCGGAAGCATATCTAGTCTTCATCAGAGTTGGCGGAATATGTTGTCGAGTGGAGGCTCCTCCTTCACGGGTATCATCAGAGTCAATCTTGGCACAGCATAGTCTTCATCTCCTGAACCAAACTTGAGCGTAGGCACGAGACCGTCTAATCTTTCGTATCTCACTATCTCTGTTAGTCAGGTAATCTGCACACCGCCAGATATGTGCAGGCCATGGTCAGCACCGATGAGCTTTAGTGGAAAAGAGAAAACAAAGGATCTGGCGATCCTAATATTTGGCTGTGGTTTGCATCCTAAGCGCATGCAAGGTAGTATCTAGTAGTAAATATTATAATAGTTCGTCAAGTTTTAACCCATATCACCCATCCATCAGTCCATCCCAAAATCCATCAACCCACCCATACACCATCTCACACACACACCTCACGCTCAGTCGACAGGCCCAACTCCCTCTCGGGTCCTGTCTCAACGGCACACTGCCACGCCGGGCACACTGCCGGACAACCATCAACCAGGAGAGAAAAGAGTATCGCTCCCTACACTAGACAGAGCTTCACAGGAAAGGTCCATAGCCGACGATTCGGCATATGTATCGATCGATCAACCATAACACTCTGCAGAGGTTTTACCACTCACAAGATTAGCCATCATCGATGCTGTACAATCACCTAGGCAGAATTCCGGGTGCTTGCTTGCCTAGGTCGATGCCACCCTACCACTCAGCCCTGGGTAACTTCGGCCCTACGCCGAAACGCTGAGACTGGGAGACGCAGTACCGGGCCCAATCAGTGGTACTGCGCATCTAGGACGGTTCAGGAATCCCACATCCTTCACCGCCCACCCTAATCACCTCACAACCTAGCAGTAGTGGCACCGCCCTACCAAGTAGTCCAGCCGTCTCCCGCCCATCAGAAGCGAGTGAGCAGTAAAGGATTCCCATGAACCTGGGCTAGTCCTTCCTAAGTTTGACCAAGCAGGCATCTTCTCTTAGGGGATACTCTCCCCGTGCCACCATGGCACCTCCATTCACGGGACTTCAATGCACATCCCGGAACCACCACATAAGTCATTACCCGCCACAGGTATCTCTCGAGGGAATGCCCAGATGCAACTCCCGGCAAGACTTGCTTACACAGCTCGTCGTGTATCCCACTTGGTCGACTCGACCCTCACCACACACCCAAGACACACGCAGCACGCTCACATACCACCAGTCCGGCATCCCAAGCCAAACCATTCCCAGGGGTTCACCGCCAGCATCACATCATAGATACAATGCGAGTGGGGTTAATAGATAAATATAGCGATGTAACATGCAAGCAAACAGGTAGATAGAAATATGTATAAAAGAGCGTGAGCACGAAGTCGGGTGGTATAGTAGAGTGGTTGCAAGCGGGGTAGTAACGGCTTAGGTAGTAACATGCATCATATACTAGCAAAGGAGTAAATATAAAGCGCTAGCAATTCTAGATTTGCAATGTCTAATAGGATTCTCTAAAGGAAGGTGCTGCCATGACACCTGCGTTGTCGAGGAAGTAGTGGTATGAGCACTCCTCAGTTAGTGTAGTCGTTCTGCTGGATCACCTCCTCCAGGGTGACTCCATTCTGCGGGTCCTTGCGCCGTCCACGTTCTCTTCCAGCGGGTCTCGATCCGATCGTCGCTAATCCGGAAACGGCTACTCCGCGAAGCAATACTAGGCAATAAAACACCCAATTCACCAAAGACGACGGGATGCGGGGAGACCCATTAACCGCAAAGAAATAATAAAAGGTACACGGCTTAGCCCTCTCGGCGTATGTCCGATTTCATCAGGCCAAAGAAACAAGAGTGGTGGTTTGCTAAGCACAAGCATAAGTCACAGCCAAGCCAATATGGCTTTATAATAAATGGTTTTAGGCCAAAGCTTATCCATAGCAAACACCACGGCACACGATCTTCCGATCCGTACGCCACGGGAAAGACGGGGATCGGAGGACGGCCGATCAGCAGGAAAGAACGAGGAATTTCCAACAATAAATGTTGCACAAAATAGTGCGAGTGTTTAATCCACATGTATGGTACCAAGGCTGTGATTCAAACGGGTACAATCATACATGTGCTTAAACACCAAGAATTCAAGAGAGAGCGAGGGGAGAGGGAGGAGCTAGCTAGGCATATCCATATCATATTCTCGGTCGCATCTTTAGTGAAGATGGTTTTAAGTAGTCGATCGGATCGACTCACATAGGTCCGAGATCTTGATATAGACCATAGCTTTACTAACTAAAAAGGGTTAGTCCGATCTTTGATCCAATCGCCACGAACAAGACGGGATCGAACAGAGCGGGCTATATGGAAATGAAGAGCGAGGAACATAATAACATGGTGGTCAACTTCTTCCAACACACACGCCATGGCATAGACGTGGCATCAGAAGAGAGCGACACACTGGAGAATACAAGTGCACAAACCACTCATAGGGTACCATGACCTGGGTGCACTGGCACTAGGTCATTACTCGGATTCATAGCGATGCGGTTGTCACCGCGAGAATCAGAGGAATGCGACGGTCGCGTAGGGTACGAGCATACGAGGGTTGGGCACGAAAAGCTAGAGAGCGGCATCGTGAGGTTGAGTTACATTCGCTATTACGGCCATGGCGAGACGAATCCCGCGGTCGCAATATCCAAATGAAGTACGATCCCACAACCGGCACGAAGGCACGGCACACAGATAAACAACTCAACAACCAGCAATAAGAACCAATGACGTGACTCAAAAGACTCATTATAAAACAGCGGAGTAGCACAATTCCATAGCATTATGATAGATGGATCCTGTATTACAGATTTAGATAAAGACAAATCGTGAGGACAGGGTACAGCAGATAGAGTATAAGGATAGGGTACAACAGATATAGACATATCATAAGGATAGGATACAGTATGATGGATAGATGTACAAGGAGTAAGAGCAGGGGTCCAATAGTCCGGCGTCGTATATCACGTTGGCTTTCCAACCGTCCAACATTATCTATGGGGCCTCACGAGGTGGCAACAGGGCTATGGCACAAGGTCGGACAGGGCCAGTGTCAAAGGAAAAGTAGCGAGGCTTGCTTCTACACGTCCCGGCTCCACTGGGCCAGCTGTTGGTACCTTCTGGCCTGCTATGGCTTGCTTCGGCTGGTCGCGGCTAGTCGTGGCCTACTGCTGGCTGGTCATGGCTGGCTGTGGCCTGCTGCTGGCTGGTCGCGGCTGGCCACGGCTGGCCGGGCGGGGCTGGTGACTGGCCGAACGAGGCTGTGGCTGGCCGGAGGTGGCGTCAAGTGGCCGGGAGGCGGCGGAGCATGGCCGGGTTCCAACGGTGTGCACGGTAGCTAAGGTGAAGCTTGGACGGGGCGTCGGTGCGCGTCGGGGCAATCAGGCAAGACTTCCAGTGACCTTCTCCTTTCTCGATCGGCGTCCATCGTGTCCTTCGGCGACATGAGCAGAGTGACGGCAGTCTCGGAGTCCAAAGGCATAAGGTAATTTTCGGAACGCGATCAAGGTGGTGGTTTGGGTAGTCCTCGGCCACGCCGGCGTTCTTGGAACGCCGGTGGTTCGATTTGGCTAAATGGGTCTCGTGTCGTGTGTGCGCGTGTCCTGAGCCGGGAGAGGCTCGGCCTACGCGTCCCTGAGGTGGGACGCCATGGCTCATATGGCGGGTCCGGTCACGGTGACGGTGCTCACCATAGGGGTGAAGATCGTGGCTCACCGTGGGCTTGTGGACGGCAGATCGCTCACGACGGCGGGGCCGAGATGGCTCGACGTGGAGGAAGAAGGGATCGAGCTCTCCGTGATGGTCGGGCTGGCCGGAAGGTAGTGGTACGCGTCAGAAGATGGTGGTGCGCGACCGGCTTTCCTGCAACATATGGAACACGGCACGAAGGCCGGTCTCAGCTCAATAGTGCTGGAAACAGACTTAGGGAAAACAAGGGCTTGGCTCTTGACGCTCACCACTAATAGAGGAACTCCGGCGAGAGAGGAGATGGCAAGGACAGTGCTGCAAGATGGTTGCTCTCCTGCACAGTGAGGAATCAGCGGCGCGAAGGCCGAAATCAGTTGCAAGCATCCACATGGAGCGGTTTGTGTGGGAGCTTGGTCTGTGGTGGCTCACCGGTGGTAACAGAAGCAGCGAGGTGTAGAGGTTGGGTCCGAGGCGGCTGTCAACCTGGTGAAGCATCAGTGAACATGGCGTCGTGAGGGGGCTTTGGCGAGATGCCGAGGTACTGCTCGGGAAGGCGGTTGCCGGTGATGCTGCTTCGACGGGGAGGTCGCAACGCAGAGTGCAGGCGACCTCGCAGCGACGTCGGTGGTGTGCGTCGGTGGCGTGGTCACGGGCGTCGCCGCGACGTAGGAGCTCTGGCGGAGCAGCGTGCCATCGTGGCGTCTCTGGCAGGTACATGGCCGCTGGTGGCTTGGCGTCGCCGTGGCAGTGGAGCTCGCCGTGGTGGCGGTGTGGACGTCGTCGCAGCGGGGCTCCGGCGTGCACGAGGCGAGGCGACGCGGCTCGACGGAGTGGCTCCAGGCGGATGGCGGTCGTGGCCGCGGCACGGCGAACGCGGCGCGCGGCGTACGCGGTCGGCTGCAGCGTCGGAGCGTGGACATCGTGAGCGGAGATGGCCAGGCTCGGGAGGTGCGGCTGCGTGGCTGCGGTCGGCGGGAGCAAACCGCGCGGCAGCGTGCAGCGAGGCAGCGGCGGCGGCGGCGGCTGCTCGGGGAAGATGAACAGGGGCGCGGCGCTTCGGTCTTCTTATACGGAGGCGGCTAGGGTTCATCGGAGTCCTCGGCGTCCACGCCGTTGATGCGACGGCCGGGGCACGTGGCGTGCATCGTGGGGCACGGACGCCGAGAGCGCCAGGGTTCGCGTGGGGGCGCGCGCGTGCTTGCGCTCGGGCGGCGGCGGCGGCCAGGACTGGGTGCGGCGCGGCTAGGGTTTCCAGGTGGGGGCACCGGTTGGGCCTCTCGGGCCAGCTGGGCCGCGCGGACATGAGGAGCAGGGGCGCGGCTGAGTGGGCCGCTAGGTGGGCTAGCTGGGCCTCGTGCGTGAACGGGCCAAGGGAAAGGGAGAGGCGCGCTGGGCCGGGAGGTGGAGTGATGGGCCGCGCTGCTGCTTGGGCTGCGCTGCTACTTCGGCCAAAGGGGAAAGAAAGAGGGTTGGGCTGGATTGGAGAAGGTAGATGGTTTCCCTTTTCTAATATTTGAACTCGGAGAAATTTTAGGTGACATTTGTGAGTTAGTTTGAGATGAAATCAGACGGGTTATGACTCATGGAGAGGAGAATAATCCCTCCACTTGTTCGGGTAAATTGAGGGGTCCGAATAAATCCTATAGGGCCTTGGAGAGATTTAGAAAGGGGAATTGCTATAGAATCGTGCACTCCGACACAAACCCATTACTAACTCACCAACACGAGCACACTCCTACAAACAACTCTACATGTATGCAACGATCGTTAGCGGGTTAGTCTCGATTCGACCTAGTAACTACATGCTTCACACACATTGCAAGAAAAATTTTAGAAAGTTCGTATTTTTGGTTTACCGAAAATCCGGGTTGTTACAGTCCACCCCCCTTACAAGAATCTCGACCCCGAGATTTAGGAGTTAGTTGTCAGTGGCAGGTATGTTCCGATGCATTGGTTTGCAAGTAAGGATTTTGAAGGAGGGTTTTGTCGATACAGTTTCGGAATGAGAGAATGATGAAACAAAAGGGAGTGGTAATTTGTTTATCTTATTCTTTTTATAGCAATTTGTTTTGTAAATCAAATTAACGTACAAGGTAGGTTTTGAAACCAATACTCTTATTTAGAAAACAAATATTTGTTTCAAATTATTTGTAGTGTTTTGGAAACCAATAGCTTGTAAACTTTGTAAATCTTTTTCGAAGGCCTTCGTAGGTTTTCATAAACCTTTTGAGATCACCTTTTTAAATGGAAGTAGGCTTTCCCAAAACTTTTTGAAAACACACGCAAGAGGCTTTGATTGCTGTTTCACAAAACATCTCTCAAACAGAACTTTTGAGAACAAAGTTTTCATAAACCCTGGCTTTTTGAAAGAGTCGTAAGAGGGTAAGAATATTTTTCCAAAATTTAGAGAAGGAAGCCACGAAGTCTTTGAAAACTTTATTTTAAGCGATCTTTGAAAACGGAGAGAGAGTTGTCGGGGTATTTCAAGGTAGAATTTGGGATTTTCGGTGTCGAAGGGTTTTTGTAAATTCCATCAGATTTTGCTTTCCTTAAAACGTTGATTTTATTTTATAATATGAAAGGTTTGCATTTGCAATAATTTGAATTTGAAATCTATTTTCCTTCCTATGACAAGGCGGGGTGCTTGAAAAAGGAATTTCGAACCTTTTTAAATCAAATAGATTTCCAAAATGATCGCTTCTCAAAAACTCAATTTTGCTTTTGCAAGAAGAGTTTTGATAGAGTTTAACTTGGAAGTTCAATCGTATCCAGGTACTGTCTGGGGGCGGTCACGATCATACCACGTTACCTGCATACGCCCGGCAGCAAGCCATGTGGATGCATCACACATGTGGCCCCAAGTTTCGTAGCGGTACCGTAGGTCGGGAACGACTTGTCCCATCGGGGTACTAGGATCGGTTTGATATTCCAAGCTAGAGGGAAAAAGAAGGAACCTTTGAGAAATCCTTTTTAAACAATTTTGGAGATTTTTCTTTTACAACCTATTTTTAAATTCTTTTATTTCACAAATTTGTAGAGGAGAGGGATACAGCCTTGGATTTCGAAACCAACACAAATCTTATTTAAAATAGGCGGTACCCCATCCGCTCTTTGAAGCTTTGAAATATTGGTGACTTTTGAAAGGAAGAATTTAGAAATTAAACCATTTTATAATCCTTTTTGCAATGGACTTTTGGTAAAAAGGTTTTGATATGGTGATACGCGGGGTTGAAACCATTTTGAAGAAGACGTTTCGCAATTGCCCAAAAGTCATTCAAGCGAGGTCGTTTTGGAAACTTGTTTGGAAATTGGAGACTTATTTTGAAAACTTGCTTGGATTCGGGAAAATATGAAAAGAGTTTTGAAATCGATGCAAGTTTTCGGAAAGCAAAAATATTTTGAATGACTTATTTTGTGAAACAGTTTTCAAAACTTAGTTCAGGTTTCAAATCAATGCATCACTTCCTTTTGTTTACTTTAATTGAAACCGTTTTTTTTTTGGATAAGGAGTTAGAAATCATTTCCCATTTTTGAAGTGCACGGCTTTTGCAATCAAATTGGTTTTTCGAAAACCGTCTTTTTCCAAAGTAGTACTCTTTTGAAAACAAGTTTGAAAAATAAACTTATTTTGGTTTTGCTAAATTCTTTTCACAAGAGTTGGGAATACCCTTTTCACAAGCGTTTATTTCGGAAACGGAGTTTGCTTGAAAATAATTTGGTGGGTTGGGTCAAATCAAAAGCTTTTACACAAGATTTTGAGTCTGTTTGAAAATATTTGGGTGAAGAGTAAAACGTCTTTCGAAAACATTTGTAAGACCTTATGAAAGACCGCATGTTTTCAAATCATATTGCAAGTAGCTTTTGAATATACAGTAGGTAGAGAAAGAGCTGATATCGATACTCAGAAAGTTTTGAATTCATTTTTCTTTTGAAATGGAGTTGCTTTTAAAATGGAGAAACGAATCTTTTCAACTCAAAGTGGGGAGGAAATTTTGAATGTGCATGGAGTTGTAAATCTGAAATCAATCTTTGAAATGGAGTGGTAAAAATATGCTGGTTTGGTCTTGCATGTCCAACTGGTGGTCAGGGTTGCTCGTTTGAGCATATAGTGGCCTTGGTTTTCAGCTAGCTAGGTTTCGATCCTCGGACCTGTGGGTTATTGGCAGTTCCTGGAGTCTCACTTATATAAAATAATTCTGTAGCCTACACTCAGGCAATATAAACGCAAAGAAGCATAAGAAGCAAAAAGATCCAGGCAATCAGGCAGCATTACAACTCCTACATGCATAGTGTTGACTTAAGGCGACTCCTAAGCCTTTATAGTCTTACACATCTATCGGTCTATCGTGGGCAACAAAAAGGCAGTCCATTCCCTAGGGATCAACTTTCAGAATAGGTAAGATCAGTTAGCGGAAGAATTCAAGGCGCGGGGAAAGAATCAAGCGTTAGCATCAAAACTCAAGGCGGAGGGGAAAATTGTTTTCGCAAATAGTTTTTAGACAGATTTGTTGGCTCAAAAACTAGCATCTGGTCCTAATGGTCTCGTCCTAAGGTCAAGTATGGCTCTGATACCAACTGAAACATCCTTGATTTTCCACGATGGGAAAATCCACAGAATGAGATATAATGTGATAAAACCAAAGATTGATCTCATCGCATTATCATATATCAGTTGATATTAAAGTCATACATCGAGAATACTTACAAAATATTACATCAACTGAGTGGACACCTATTACAGGGTTAATCTAGCGGAAGCATATCTAGTCTTCATCAGAGTTGGCGGAATATGTTGTCGAGTGGAGGCTCCTCCTTCACGGGTATCATCAGAGTCAATCTTGGCACAGCATAGTCTTCATCTCCTGAACCAAACTTGAGCGTAGGCACGAGACCGTCTAATCTTTCGTATCTCACTATCTCTGTTAGTCAGGTAATCTGCACACCGCCAGATATGTGCAGGCCATGGTCAGCACCGATGAGCTTTAGTGGAAAAGAGAAAACAAAGGATCTGGCGATCCTAATATTTGGCTGTGGTTTGCATCCTAAGCGCATGCAAGGTAGTATCTAGTAGTAAATATTATAATAGTTCGTCAAGTTTTAACCCATATCACCCATCCATCAGTCCATCCCAAAATCCATCAACCCACCCATACACCATCTCACACACACACCTCACGCTCAGTCGACAGGCCCAACTCCCTCTCGGGTCCTGTCTCAACGGCACACTGCCACGCCGGGCACACTGCCGGACAACCATCAACCAGGAAAGAAAAGAGTATCGCTCCCTACACTAGACAGAGCTTCACAGGAAAGGTCCATAGCCGACGATTCGGCATATGTATCGATCGATCAACCATAACACTCTGCAGAGGTTTTACCACTCACAAGATTAGCCATCATCGATGCTGTACAATCACCTAGGCAGAATTCCGGGTGCTTGCTTGCCTAGGTCGATGCCACCCTACCACTCAGCCCTGGGTAACTTCGGCCCTACGCCGAAACGCTGAGACTGGGAGACGCAGTACCGGGCCCAATCAGTGGTACTGCGCATCTAGGACGGTTCAGGAATCCCACATCCTTCACCGCCCACCCTAATCACCTCACAACCTAGCAGTAGTGGCACCGCCCTACCAAGTAGTCCAGCCGTCTCCCGCCCATCAGAAGCGAGTGAGCAGTAAAGGATTCCCATGAACCTGGGCTAGTCCTTCCTAGGTTTGACCAAGCAGGCATCTTCTCTTAGGGGATACTCTCCCCGTGCCACCATGGCACCTCCATTCACAGGACTTCAATGCACATCCCGGAACCACCACATAAGTCATTACCCGCCACAGGTATCTCTCGAGGGAATGCCCAGATGCAACTCCCGGCAAGACTTGCTTACACAGCTCGTCGTGTATCCCACTTGGTCGACTCGACCCTCACCACACACCCAAGACACACGCAGCACGCTCACATACCACCAGTCCGGCATCCCAAGCCAAACCATTCCCAGGGGTTCACCGCCAGCATCACATCATAGATACAATGCGAGTGGGGTTAATAGATAAATATAGCGATGTAACATGCAAGCAAACAGGTAGATAGAAATATGTATAAAAGAGCGTGAGCACGAAGCCGGGTGGTATAGTAGAGTGGTTGCAAGCGGGGTAGTAACGGCTTAGGTAGTAACATGCATCATATACTAGCAAAGGAGTAAATATAAAGCGCTAGCAATTCTAGATTTGCAATGTCTAATAGGATTCTCTAAAGGAAGGTGCTGCCATGACACCTGCGTTGTCGAGGAAGTAGTGGTATGAGCACTCCTCAGTTAGTGTAGTCGTTCTGCTGGATCACCTCCTCCAGGGTGACTCCATTCTGCGGGTCCTTGCGCCGTCCACGTTCTCTTCCAGCGGGTCTCGATCCGATCGTCGCTAATCCGGAAACGGCTACTCCGCGAAGCAATACTAGGCAATAAAACACCCAATTCACCAAAGACGACGGGATGCGGGGAGACCCATTAACCGCAAAGAAATAATAAAAGGTACACGGCTTAGCCCTCTCGGCGTATGTCCGATTTCATCAGGCCAAAGAAACAAGAGTGGTGGTTTGCTAAGCACAAGCATAAGTCACAGCCAAGCCAATATGGCTTTATAATAAATGGTTTTAGGCCAAAGCTTATCCATAGCAAACACCACGGCACACGATCTTCCGATCCGTACGCCACGGGGAAGACGGGGATCGGAGGACGGCCGATCAGCAGGAAAGAACGAGGAATTTCCAACAATAAATGTTGCACAAAATAGTGCGAGTGTTTAATCCACATGTAGGGTACCAAGGCTGTGATTCAAACGGGTACAATCATACATGTGCTTAAACACCAAGAATTCAAGAGAGAGCGAGGGGAGAGGGAGGAGCTAGCTAGGCATATCCATATCATATTCTCGGTCGCATCTTTAGTGAAGATGGTTTTAAGTAGTCGATCGGATCGACTCACATAGGTCCGAGATCTTGATATAGACCATAGCTTTACTAACTAAAAAGGGTTAGTCCGATCTTTGATCCAATCGCCACGAACAAGACGGGATCGAACAGAGCGGGCTATATGGAAATGAAGAGCGAGGAACATAATAACATGGTGGTCAACTTCTCCCAACACACACGCCATGGCATAGACGTGGCATCAGAAGAGAGCGACACACCGGAGAATACAAGTGCACAAACCACTCATAGGGTACCACGACCTGGGTGCACTGGCACTAGGTCATTACTCGGATTCATAGCGATGCGGTTGTCACCGCGAGAATCAGAGGAATGCGACGGTCGCGTAGGGTACGAGCATACGAGGGTTGGGCACGAAAAGCTAGAGAGCGGCATCGTGAGGTTGAGTTACATTCGCTATTACGGCCATGGCGAGACGAATCCCGCGGTCGCAATATCCAAATGAAGTACGATCCCACAACCGGCACGAAGGCACGGCACACAGATAAACAACTCAACAACCAGCAATAAGAACCAATGACGTGACTCAAAAGACTCATTATAAAACAGCGGAGTAGCACAATTCCATAGCATTATGATAGATGGATCCTGTATTACAGATTTAGATAAAGACAAATCGTGAGGACAGGGTACAGCAGATAGAGTATAAGGATAGGGTACAACAGATATAGACATATCATAAGGATAGGATACAGTATGATGGATAGATGTACAAGGAGTAAGAGCAGGGGTCCAATAGTCCGGCGTCGTATATCACGTTGGCTTTCCAACCGTCCAACATTATCTATGGGGCCTCACGAGGTGGCAACAGGGCTATGGCACAAGGTCGGACAGGGCCAGTGTCAAAGGAAAAGTAGCGAGGCTTGCTTCTACACGTCCCGGCTCCACTGGGCCAGCTGTTGGTACCTTCTGGCCTGCTATGGCTTGCTTCGGCTGGTCGCGGCTAGTCGTGGCCTACTGCTGGCTGGTCATGGCTGGCTGTGGCCTGCTGCTGGCTGGTCGCGGCTGGCCACGGCTGGCCGGGCGGGGCTGGTGACTGGCCGAACGAGGCTGTGGCTGGCCGGAGGTGGCGTCAAGTGGCCGGGAGGCGGCGGAGCATGGCCGGGTTCCAACGGTGTGCACGGTAGCTAAGGTGAAGCTTGGACGGGGCGTCGGTGCGCGTCGGGGCAATCAGGCAAGACTTCCAGTGACCTTCTCCTTTCTCGATCGGCGTCCATCGTGTCCTTCGGCGATATGAGCAGAGTGACGGCAGTCTCGGAGTCCAAAGGCATAAGGTAATTTTCGGAACGCGATCAAGGTGGTGGTTTGGGTAGTCCTCGGCCACGCCGGCGTTCTTGGAACGCCGGTGGTTCGATTTGGCTAAATGGGTCTCGTGTCGTGTGTGCGCGTGTCCTGAGCCGGGAGAGGCTCGGCCTACGCGTCCCTGAGGTGGGACGCCATGGCTCATATGGCGGGTCCGGTCACGGTGACGGTGCTCACCATAGGGGTGAAGATCGTGGCTCACCGTGGGCTTGTGGACGGCAGATCGCTCACGACGGCGGGGCCGAGATGGCTCGACGTGGAGGAAGAAGGGATCGAGCTCTCCGTGATGGTCGGGCTGGCCGGAAGGTAGTGGTACGCGTCAGAAGATGGTGGTGCGCGACCGGCTTTCCTGCAACATATGGAACACGGCACGAAGGCCGGTCTCAGCTCAATAGTGCTGGAAACAGACTTAGGGAAAACAAGGGCTTGGCTCTTGACGCTCACCACTAATAGAGGAACTCCGGCGAGAGAGGAGATGGCAAGGACAGTGCTGCAAGATGGTTGCTCTCCTGCACAGTGAGGAATCAGCGGCGCGAAGGCTGAAATCAGTTGCAAGCATCCACATGGAGCGGTTTGTGTGGGAGCTTGGTCTGTGGTGGCTCACCGGTGGTAACAGAAGCAGCGAGGTGTAGAGGTTGGGTCCGAGGCGGCTGTCAACCTGGTGAAGCATCAGTGAACATGGCGTCGTGAGGGGGCTTTGGCGAGATGCCGAGGTACTGCTCGGGAAGGCGGTTGCCGGTGATGCTGCTTCGACGGGGAGGTCGCAACGCAGAGTGCAGGCGACCTCGCAGCGACGTCGGTGGTGTGCGTCGGTGGCGTGGTCACGGGCGTCGCCGCGACGTAGGAGCTCTGGCGGAGCAGCGTGCCATCGTGGCGTCTCTGGCAGGTACATGGCCGCTGGTGGCTTGGCGTCGCCGTGGCAGTGGAGCTCGCCGTGGTGGCGGTGTGGACGTCGTCGCAGCGGGGCTCCGGCGTGCACGAGGCGAGGCGACGCGGCTCGACGGAGTGGCTCCAGGCGGATGGCGGTCGTGGCCGCGGCACGGCGAACGCGGCGCGCGGCGTACGCGGTCGGCTGCAGCGTCGGAGCGTGGACATCGTGAGCGGAGATGGCCAGGCTCGGGAGGTGCGGCTGCGTGGCTGCGGTCGGCGGGAGCAAACCGCGCGGCAGCGTGCAGCGAGGCAGCGGCGGCGGCGGCGGCTGCTCGGGGAAGATGAACAGGGGCGCGGCGCTTCGGTCTTCTTATACGGAGGCGGCTAGGGTTCATCGGAGTCCTCGGCGTCCACGCCGTTGATGCGACGGCCGGGGCACGTGGCGTGCATCGTGGGGCACGGACGCCGAGAGCGCCAGGGTTCGCGTGGGGGCGCGCGCGTGCTTGCGCTCGGGCGGCGGCGGCGGCCAGGACTGGGTGCGGCGCGGCTAGGGTTTCCAGGTGGGGGCACCGGTTGGGCCTCTCGGGCCAGCTGGGCCGCGCGGACATGAGGAGCAGGGGCGCGGCTGAGTGGGCCGCTAGGTGGGCTAGCTGGGCCTCGTGCGTGAACGGGCCAAGGGAAAGGGAGAGGCGCGCTGGGCCGGGAGGTGGAGTGATGGGCCGCGCTGCTGCTTGGGCTGCGCTGCTACTTCGGCCAAAGGGGAAAGAAAGAGGGTTGGGCTGGATTGGAGAAGGTAGATGGTTTCCCTTTTCTAATATTTGAACTCGGAGAAATTTTAGGTGACATTTGTGAGTTAGTTTGAGATGAAATCAGACGGGTTATGACTCATGGAGAGGAGAATAATCCCTCCACTTGTTCGGGTAAATTGAGGGGTCCGAATAAATCCTATAGGGCCTTGGAGAGATTTAGAAAGGGGAATTGCTATAGAATCGTGCACTCCGACACAAACCCATTACTAACTCACCAACACGAGCACACTCCTACAAACAACTCTACATGTATGCAACGATCGTTAGCGGGTTAGTCTCGATTCGACCTAGTAACTACATGCTTCACACACATTGCAAGAAAAATTTTAGAAAGTTCGTATTTTTGGTTTACCGAAAATCCGGGTTGTTACAGGATACTGGCCGTTTTCGTGACCCATCCACTAGCTGTCCCTAACTCGGTTTCCCTAGGGCGACTGTTCGAGCCACGGAGGGCCAGTCTTCGATCCCCTGAGAACATAACGGGCGCCCGAGCCCGGGGTTCCTTCGTTCGGAAGGAAAGAATGTTGGCGGAATTGAGGTGCGCAGGAGTAATGATTCGGCTCACTTTCTGAGGCGCGAAGCCTGACGGACGCGACGGCTCGGCTCAGTCGAGGCGGTTTACGTGCGCGGCGATGGCGGCGACGTGGGGATCGTGGCGGGTCCCACGTAATTAATGCGGCGGATTTACTGCGGATCACAGCTCAGGTGTATAAGAAAAGATCGTGATTTCTTTCTTTTTACCTTAGCCATTCGCTCGCACGGCCGCTCGCCTTCTCGCTCCCGTCGCCTGTCTCCTCGCCTTCGCCTCCTCGCTAAAGCCATTGTTGCCGCGGCCATCGTTCTTCCCGCTGCCCTTCCCCCCTTCGCTTGCCATGGATTCCTCCTCCGCCGTTGTCGATGCCGCTGCCGATGTCGCCACCACCGACGCCGCCGCCACCGACGCTGCCGCGGCCGCCGCCGGCGTCCTCAGGCTGGAGCCGTGGCCGAGGAGCATTGTGATGGAGGCGCAACTGGAGCGCCTCGTCACTTTGGGGCTGCTACGTCCTCGTACCGACGCGCAGCACCCGGAGTGGGCCGTACCACCGCGCGACCACGAGGAGCTGAACCCCGGCGAGGGGTACGTGGTGAGCTTCGTTGCTTACCACGAGCATGGGCTCAACTCGCCGCCAAGCCGCTTCTGCCGGGCCATCCTCTTCGAGAACGGGCTGGAGCTCTACAACCTCACCCCGAATTCCATCACACAGGCGTCGATTTTCGCCGCCCTGTGTGAAGGCTACTTCGGGGTGCCCCCGCACTGGAACCTGTGGCGCCGCATTTCCCGCGTCGACTTGTACACCAAGTGGGTCGGCGCGAGGAAGCCATGGGAGATCCAGCGCGGGGGGGGGGGGGTGCGGCCTCGTGATCCGCTCTTTATCGTAGATCCCATGAAGGGCCCCCTCCTCCAACAAGGGGTGGCACAGTCGCTGGTTCTACCTTCGCAACGACGGGGGTCTCTTCCCCAAGTTCACGGGAAGGGCGCTCATGGCTCCCCTTCCCCAATGGGAGTGGGGGTGCCCGTCGAAGAAGTCCAAGCACCTGGCCGTCTACTTCGACGCGCTCAAGGAGTTGAACAAAAGGGGCCTTACAGGGACCGGCGTGGTGGGGAACTTCCACATGCGGACGGTGCTACCTCTCTCCATCAAATGGTAACCGGGTCTCAGCGGGAGGGCACGATGATGCTGGCCCGTGACCTTGGCGAGGCGGAGGTCATGCGCCACGTCGGCTACATGGTGGGGGGTCATCCCACCTGGGAGGAGGTGACCCAGGTGCCTATGCATCCCTGCGCGGGCTTCCCGACGTTGGTAAGTGTCGTTCGTTTGATCGGGCCGCTGGTTTCCCCATCTTCCTCCTAACATTTCTTCTTCGTTCTTCGTAGGGCCTCTCGAGGTCCGGGAAAGCTTCCCTTCCGCCCGTCCCGGAGGACAAAGAGCGGCGAACCCAGAACCGCCTCCGGGCCACGGAGGAGAAGGCGAGGAAAGACAAGGCGACCGCCCGGAAGCAGAAGAGGGCGCGAAAGGTGGAGGAGTCCTCCCAGCGCCGCCGCCGCCTGAGGGAGGCCGGGGAGCCTGAGGTGGATACCCCACCGAGGACGACGACGACGACGACGACGACGATGATGAAGAGGAATATGATTTTTCCATCTTCGATTTGATGGAGTCTGATCGGCCGCTTGCGGCCACACAGCCCGCGGTGGACGCTGACGAGCCTAGAAAGGCTCCGCTGTCAGCGTCCGCCGGCGGAAGTGCCAGGGTTCGTGATCCGAACCCTCGGGCAAACCTGCCAGAGACCGCGTCCAAGGACGCGGCTCCTGGCAAGGCGACAACAGGAGGCGGGGCTCCGCCCGCCATCAGCAGCGTGGTTCGGCCGGAGGGGCCGGGGACGGGCTCAGTCCCGGTGCCCGAGATGCCTCAAGGCTCCAGCGGGAGGACCGAGAGTCCCCTGTTTCGGCGGACCCTCCCCGCCGACGCGTCGTTGGTCGGCGCGGCGACCGAAGGCGGGGGGAGTGCTGGGAAGACGCCGCCGGAGCTGGAGCCCACCGGCGCCAAGACGCCGGCGCTTGAGCTGGGGCCCTCCCAAGCTCAAGCTTCCCCGCCGAGGGGCGGTGACGTCGGGACGACCCCCGGCGCCCAGGCGGAGCCCTCGTCACTGGGCGGCGCTGGCCCGGACGCCGGGTTGGCGCCCACTCCTCCGCCGCCGGCGCAGCCCACTCCATCCATCGTCTCGCCGAGCGTGGGCGCTGCGAAGAAGAAGAGGGTGATTCCGAAAACGAGGTAAGTATCTTTACCTGTAATTCCTTCTAGTGGGGATCCTTTCATGAGCGCTGCTTTCTTCCTTCCTTCTCTGCTTCAGGAAACGCTCGGGGGGCGGACCTCCAGGTGTCGCACCTGAAGGTCCTGAAGGTGCAGGGGCATGACACGGCCGGGGGGACTGCCCGGTCGGCAGGCGAGGAAGTCCGTCCCCCCCACGGGTCCGCCCATGGCGTCCGAGGCTCCTCCCTCGGGGAAGGCTATCTCGGCGGCGGCCGCCGCCGTCGTGCCCGTGATCGACCTAGAGGCGGAGCCAGCGCGGGCTTCCGAGGCCTCGACCGTCGGTTCCAGAGACGCCTCGGGAGCGCCAGCCGATGCCGTCCCCACAGAGCCTGCTGCCACGGGGTCATCGGCCGTGGACGTCAGCGCAGGAGGTCCCCCCGCCCGTGAGGAAGGCCCCTGGGCGCTGGCCTTGAGGGGGCCTCAGCCTCGAGAGCTAACCGCCTCCCGGATCGAGTGGGCGGACCGCGCAGGCGCCGCCCGTCTTCTCGCTCCGGGACGACCTCGAGGCCCCCAAGTGGGACGCCGTTCAGGAGCTCGGGTTTAGCTCGGCAGCGGGGCTCTGCGCGATCGCCGACGTCCTCGAGAAGGACCTCCCGGCCCAGCTTCAGGTAAATCCCCGTGTCTTGTAAACTTTTCCTGCATATGAGCATCGTTCTTACCGTTTTCGCTTCTTCCTTCTTTTCAGGACCTCATGCACACCTCCCGGGACAAGTCCCGCTTCCTTCGTGGCGGGCTCGGGCTCTGAAAGCAGCTCGATCTCAAGGGGAAAGCCCTTGCCCGCGCCCAGGGCGAGCTCGCCGCCGCGACCTCCAAGCTTGCCGAAGTTAGTGTCGACAACACTATCCTGAAGGGGGAGGTCACGGAGGCGCGGGGCCGAGCCGCTGCTTCGGCGACGCGAGTGCAGGAGTTGGAGAGCACCCTGGCCGTGATGTCGAGGGAGCGCGACGCCGCCCGAGAGCTCACCGCCGAGAAGATTTCGGCCGCCGAGGCCTTGGCTCTCGACCTGGATGAGACTCGGGAGGCGTTGCGCCTGGCGCTCGGCGCGGCGGACTTGGCCGAGAAGGAGGCACAGAAGGCTCGGGAAGAGGCTAACCGTAAGTGCAGTGTTGTATTTTTTTCATTCTGCTCGTCTCGGTTGCTCGCTGTATTTTTACTCATCTCCGTGTTTTGCTCCCACAGTTCTGCAAGCAGCTTACGACGACGAGTTAGCCGAACACCTGGACCTGCAGAAGGTCGCGCGGGCACTGTGTGACTCCGTCGGCACCGGTGGAGAACCCTCGGGGATGTCGCTCCGGAGCCGACTGGAGGCACTCCACGGTAGCATGAGCGGCCGGATCAAGGAGACCCTTCTGACGGGTGTCCAAAAGACACTGGCGGTCGTGAAGTCCCACTACGGAAATTTTGACGCCGGCCCTGTCAGCGAGGGCTTCCTTGAAGCCGACGACGCCGAGCTCCTGGCGCTGGAGGATTCGGTGAAGGAGCCAGGAGAAGTGCTGGCGGGCCTCTTCCAAGTCGAGGTCGAGCTCCCTCCCCTGAACCTGCCGTGAAGAAGAAGCGGGCCATAGTGCCCTTGTAAAAAGTAACCTTTCGTGAGTTGCTTGAGAGGAAACAAACAATATGGCCCTTCGTGGCCTCAATATTTATGTAAATATTTGCTGAATGTTTGTTTCGCTTTGTTTCGTGCTTTTTTCCTTAGGCCTTTTTTCTTGCCGATCCTGTGCCCGGGCCATCGAGCCTCGGGGGACGCTTTTCGGGTGTTGTAGCTTTAGCGGCATAGACGCGGCTGATGTCCTAGGAACTTTGGCAGAAAGGATCCTTCGAAAAAAAGGCTTAGGGGTTTCCTCCTGAGCTTCCTCCCTTGGCCAAGTGTAGATCTTATAGGTTTTCTTCCGAGTGCGGGTTAGCCTTCGAACGTGGAGTGGCGAGGGGAGATACTGTGGCCCTGGAGCGTAAGCGGTCTCCTCGACTCGGCTGGCTCTATTTTCTGGGACTTCCCTCACTCTTCCGAATTCTATAAGTTCATGCTTGATTTTCGGAGGGAAGCATATTTTAGGGAGAAACGAATTCGACGAATTTTGAAATTTTTTGCGTTTCCAAAATTGTTGGACCTCGGGAAAGTCTGGGGGTTCCCCCCGTCTTAGCCCCCGAGGAAGGGTCGGCCTTTCCGTAGGTTAGGCCGAGCCTCGCTTTTAATGCGCGGTGAAATAAAGGGTCATTTCACTCCCGAGTGTAGGCTCGGATTGAAAATCTAAAAATCATGTAAAAAGAGTAGAAGTCGGGTCTTTTTATTGATTTTAAAATTTTCAAAATAGTACAATGCTCGAAATCTTAAGGATAAAAGCGACGTAGCTGTTCGATGTTCCGAGCGTTGCTGTAGACCTCGCCCTTCTCGTTCGCGAGCTTGTATGTGCCGGGGCGTAGCACCTCGGCGATGATGAATGGCTTCTTCCCACGTGGTGTGAGCTTGTGACCTGAAGTCCTCTGTCGTCCTGTGAACAATAAGTCTTGGCCGAGGTGCCTATGTAAATATTAGACATTGTGATGAAAGTTGAGGACTTAGCATTTTTAGGGATGCCGTAGCCTCGGTGGCGTAGGCAGTGCCAGAGCTGTGCCAGTCCGACTTGAGGGGTTCCCACTTTGTCTTGCACACAGCTAGGTATCTCAGAGAAGGCTCGAGTGAGATCGTTTTTTACTAAATTTCCCAAACGCCCGTCTCTCGTCTCGCACTTAGGCAAAATTCGCGAAATCTTTCTGGAGCGCAAGTCGACCCTCGGGCGGAGGGTGGTGAGTGGAGGTGCCGTAGCCCGAAGGCGTAGGCGATCTCACGGCTCGGCCGGCCCTGCCCTAAGAGTGTCCTTTTACTTCTTTGGATCTCGCAAGTTTTGCTAGAGTGCAGAAAGGAGTTCGGCGCGGAATTTTTGAAAAAGCGATCGAAAAGGCGCAGAGGAAATTAGATCGTCAGTCCCCAAGCGTCCATCCCTTGTCCCATACTTGAAAAATTCCATGAAATTGCCTCGAAACGTAAGTCACCCGTCGGGCGATGGGTGGTGAGTGGAGGTGCCGTAGCCCGGAGGCGTAGGCGGTCTCGCGGCTCGGCCGGCCATGCCCTAAGGGTGTTCTCTTGCCTGTTCGGGTTTCACGGATTTTTTCAAGAGTGCAGGAGAGGTTCGAACGCAAGGGAGGTTTCAGTTAAAATCTCAAAATCTGTGATAATTAAAGAACGCTTATTTATCGATTCCGAGACCACAAATATGAACAAAGCCTGAAAGCTTAAGGGTAACTGTGACTTAGCTGATCGAGCTACAAGCGTTGCGCTGGTGACGATCGTAGAGGAGGTGTCCCGCGTGGGGGGGACTGGGTTGGTCGAGTTGACGCCAATGCGCCTCCCCCTCCTAGTTTGGCGGGAGCGGCGCGTGGTGTTCCCTCCGTTCCCTGAAACGGGTGGAGGTGTCGTCGGGGTTCCTTTCCCAGCCACTTGTTGGGGCGGGGTCAGGATGATGATGGCCCGGGGCTCAGGTTGGGCGGAGGTTCATCTCGAGGCCATGGCCAGTGGCCACGAACTCGAGGCTCCCGAACCGGAGCACCGCGCCAGCAGGATGCGTAGGGACGTTGGCTGCCATCCGCAACCGGGATCAACACAAAAAAGGCCCCTACCTGGCGCGCCAACTGTCGGTGCTAGTTTTAGCGGGGCTAACACCGTTAGTAAATATGTGTTTTGCGGTTGAGGTTACGGATGGTGTGCAAAGGGGAACACAGGGATTATACCGGTTCAGGCCAAGCAAGCCCTACGTCCAGTGGAGAGGAGAGTTGTGTTGCCTTGCACCGGGGTGCTTGTAGTAGGGGGTTACAAGTTAGGCGAGAGAGGGAAGTGCTCCCAGGTCTCTTGTGAGTGTCTTAGTGTATGCAAGTCGTTTGCTATTGGTGTGTATGTGTGAGTGAGAGCTTAGGACTTCTTCCCGGCTCTCCTAAAGCTGGCCTCTGCTCTCCCTTTTATAGTTGCAAGGGAGAGGCAAGGGCAGCGCTTACAATGCTACGTATGTTACAGTGAGGAGTTGTTGTTCCTCGTTTGACTATCGTCATCTACGGTCTTTTCTTCGCGTCCCCGGGGTATGGCCGTAGTGGTTCGTACGATCTTGGTGAGTTCCGAGGCAGCAACAGTCGTCGGATTACGGCATGCCGTAGGGTCACACCTGATGGCTGTCCTTCCGCACGATGTGACAAGAGGGCGAGTCGTCTCGGGGCGTTGTCTCCCGAGGCTCGGGACTCCTGGAGGCGTGATGGGATGGAGCAGGGTGATATCTCCCCTCGGGCGTATTTTCGGCCTTTGGACAGTACTTCCCGAGGGTTAGGTGGGCCCGGATGGAAGGCGTGCTCGTCCTTTCGAGTGGACAGTGCAGTAGGCGCTTTTCCCGTTCTTGCGTAGCCCGTCGTCAGGCGCTCGGACTTTAGCTGTCGTAGTTGGTAGACCCCGGCGGAAAACGGGGCGGCACACCGTAGACCATACCGTGGAGAGGACGGCCGTAGTGGGCCTATCAAATCCGCTGCCAGGGAAATCCTGACAGGTGGTATGGCCGTCAGGGGCGTACGAAGCACAGTCGCGTCGAGAATCTCGCCTGACGGGACAGTGCTTGTAAAGTGCTCAGAGAGATCTCTTGTGGTCCAAGATTGCTCCGTCTGTGCCTTGGATGTCTTTGTGAGATTGCGCTCGAGGGGGATGGGGAAGCTCGGGCGAATCGGAGAATGGACGCCGAGGGCGCCGCTCTCCCGAGCTCTCCTGGGGAGGCTCGGACGAGCCGGAGAATGGGCACCGAGGGTGCCGCTCTCCCGAGCTCTTCCGGGGAGGCTCGGGCGAATCGGAGAATTGGCGCCGAGGGTGCCGCTCTCCCGAGCTCTCCCGGGGAGGCTCGGGCGAATCGGAGAATTGGCGCCGAGGGTGCCGCTCTCCCGAAGGTTGGCTGTCATTGGTGCAATAACATCGTGGGCCTCCGTAGACGCGGGCTTCGTGGGCTTCCACTGGACTTACTTGGGTCAGGCCGCGTTGGGAATGAGCGTTTTTACATCGAAGTTGGGTACCCCAAACTTTAGTACCCGACAACTATAATCTTCAAGTAGAAAGAGGTCGAGGAGATGGGCCATTGCATCTTCGTCAAACAGTCAAAAAAGAATCAATAGCCATTCCCCATTTGATGGGGACAGGAGCATTGCCACCAATAGGTTGAGCAGCATGTTGACAATTGACGCCAATACATTAAAAATGATGCACCACACAAAACCTATGAAAATTGACTTCATATGGGAAAGCTGAAAGAGGTTTCGTCCATGTTGATATACAGGTAACAGGAAAAAAATAATACACCGAAAAGTAACAGGAAAAAAATAATACACCGAAAAGTTGATATAACAGCACAACTTGACAAGTGACAACTATATATCAAACCAGGTACTAGATAGACAGATGTATGCTTGTCCTGCCAGATGATAGTTTTTGTCCAACCTAGATTGAATGCCGAGCACCCTACTCTAGTTTCCAAAAACAATCTCATCAAAATTCCAGTTTCTGACGAGGTCTCTTGAAACAGCATGGCTCCGCTGAAGGCGAGGAGCACCCTCGGTGCCCTGACCAGTAGCCATTAGAGGAAAAGGGGTCACCTTTGACGTCCCAACACCATTGGCGGCTCCAGAAGGCATTACTTTCCGAGATAGGCAAGCTACTACAGCTCCACACCGGTTTTCCCCCTCTGAGCTTGAAACTGAGTAGCTTCTAAAGGAGTTTGAAGGGCTGTTCATTCCATGGCATACTAGACAAGCTAGACTCATGGTTATAGCAGAGACGAAATGGCCTGTTACTGCAAAATGGAGCAATGAAAAATATTTCAGTGGCGGTAACAAATTCTATCAAGAACAAGCTGTGAAAGAAGTCTTTACTGATGAAGATATATTGGAGGAAACAAGTATATGATAGTGGCCATGAATGGTTGTAGACTTCATTTCAGTGCAAACTTTGTTAATATTATGTAAATGGTTCTTGAAAAAAAATCTAGCAAATAACTTCAAAGTGGTTCTCTCTTCTCGAGACTAAAAGTACATTCTTTCACATGGCTCTTCTTTTTGGCTGAAACTCAGCACCAGAATGCGGGGATGAGCTCAGAAACAGGCTACCAATTAAAAGGAGCAGAGCAACTTCCGTTCAAAAAGATTGAAAGAAGCAACTTCAAACTTCCTTCAGACAGCATACTGCTTAAATAAGCAAATGAAACATATGATCCAGATTAGTTCCCTGAAATGAAATGTATGCCTATTATCGAGCACAGGAGCTAGCATCGGCATCAGTTCCAGATTGCATTAGGCCACCAGTCTGAGTGTCAGCCCATGACTTCTTTCTTTCTTTTTTTTTTTTCTTTTTTTTTTTTACGGGACCTGCAAATGGATGTGGTTGACTGCTAGGAGACACTACTTTGTGCACATCCAGAAACTAACCCCAGCACAAAAATACCATATACTCAACAAACCCGGACAAATCGATAACACAAAACAGATTCTTAACTTTTTACAGAAGACTGGAGATGCAAACTTGAGACTTTCATTAGGAAATAAAGTAAAATGCGTACCAAGCTTGCAAATGTTACAAGTGTCATAAATTCAAAGGGTTATATTGTGTATCATTCTTTTGGAAGGATGTTATGCACAATTCAAAAGCTGGAGTTTTTCGAAAACGAGCATCAGCATTTCAATGGATAGATACCAACTCAAATAGAACAAGTTCATACCCCCATCCTCATGAACATGCATAGCATAATCAGCACAGTTTCACATACAAAAAAATTCATAAAATGGGGATTGAAATTAAGATCTCCAAATTGAATACGAGAATCGATAAAGGTGTAGCACTAAAGCCATTCATGATGGGACAATGATCGTATAAAAGGCGCCCTGATAACCCAAGAAAATAAGCTGCATCCGCACCTTAATCAGGTGCCAGAAGGGCAATCGAGTCGGAATAACGTCGATCTTGTGCACCGAATGAAGAAACTATAAACAGAAACATGGATATTTGATTGGATTAGCATAAAACGTTACGAACCAATCGAAACCACCTGACTAGAACCGGGTTTGATTGAGAACAACGCAGCTCACAACTAAATCCATCCGAGCAAGCAAGGATCATCTAACAAGGAATCAGTCCTCACCAGAACGGATCTCCACCACACGCTGAGTAGAGAGAAGAGCGGCGGGCGGAGGATCCGGTAGGGAGGGACCGGCGGTGTTGTGCTCGGCTGCGATTCGTTGAGGCTTCAGAGGAGCGAGGGGAACTTTGTGCGGTGCTACTACTGCAGCCGTCTGCGGGAGCCCTCGTTTAGCCCGGCTTGTACCATTCCATCCTAAAAAATATATATCATTAGTTTTTCCAAACATCAACTATCCTTAACTCTAATTAAATATATAAAATATTAGTATTTGCAGAAAAGTATTTGAAGGTAAAAATATTGCTAATAATTTTTGTAAACCTAGTTAAAATTTAAGAAAATTTGACCAAGTTTTACCATGACTGAGAGAGTACTTATAATTAGGGCATGTTTTTTTAGTTTTTATAGTGGTTTTATTATCAAACCAAAACAATAAAATCATGCGTTTAGAAGGAAAAGAAAGGTGGGACATGTTTAGATAGTGTCCTTGCTTGGGTCGAAACCTTATGGGACCAACTAAGATCTTCAGCAGCGTTTGCCTGTCTAGAAAGAAGTGTTAATTTTAGCTGATGCTAATTTATTATAAAAAACGTTGTTCTATATCGAAAAGAAACTCAAATCTTAGCTGAGTGGAGCAGCGTAACATGGCCTTTGTGTCAAAAGCTATCACTTGTTCGTCTCATATGTTGGATGCATGATTAAATATTGGTGGCCTGTTTGCTGCAAGGACTATATTTTTTTTTTGTATAACTGATTAGTATGGATTAGAATATTTCAAAGTCAATGGAATAGGATTCGTAGTTTTTCCTGCGTCGTCACTGTCTCGTGCCTCTGTTAGAACATGCAGATATCAGATCCCATTCCGTGAGCCAGTTCCAACCAAAAGTCTACATATTTATCATGTCATATAGACATTCTACACAGAACTACATTTTTAATAGATAGATCCTTTAGTTTAAATTTTTAGTCGATTTCTTGTCTTCTATTTCCTATCATCCGTGTATATACATCTTTCTTTCTTTCTTTTTTTGTTTTGAGGAGACACATCTTTCTATTTTTTTAATAGATTTCAATAACTGGGGCCAAATATTTGGCCAACAGTTCATAATACACATTCGGATACTGTCAAAGACAAGGGCAGTACCCGGACTTAGCTTATACCCATGAACTGAAATTACAACGCTGCAAAATAAACGCTGATTTTGACTAATGCTAATTTGTTTTTAAGAGAGAAATATTATTTCATAACTGAAAATAAGTACTGATTGGTCCGAGCTCCCACACCAAGCCATTGGCTGTGCTTCGATCATCAACGGAAGATAAAGCTGCTTGAACTACCATCACTGCATCGGTTTCCAGGAAGATCTTCTGTAAACCAAGGTCAGCTGCTCTTTGCACTGCCTACAGACAAGCAATGATTTTCTCCTCAAATTAATTCAGTAGAGATATATATTTTTTGAAATAAAAATAGGGCTGGTCTCGTTTGGAAAAAAAAGTAGAGTTATATAGCGTCTCCTTCATTCAGTCGACTGACAAAGCCCAAACCTCCCAATCGATCTTCCTGCATAAATGCGCCATCATATAAAGGTTTTCAATGAAACTCATTTGATGTCATAAATATATTCTCTTTCTTGAAAAATTGGTGAACTTATGATAGTTTGAATCAGAACAATTGAAAGTATATTATATTTTCACGGATCTCGTTTCTCGAGAAATCACACTTTAAATTTGACTAGTTTTATAAAAACATCATTAACAATTTGATCTCTAAAAATTTATTATAGGAATACACTACAATGAATATAGTACTAACATTTATGATACATTATAAATTTTATGATTTTTATGTATATATATATTTGGTTAAAAACTTGAAATTTCTTTACTTCTCGATAAACGAGTAGCTTCTTAAAAAAAAAAAAAACAGTCCAACCCGAAAAAACGAGACCACACACTCTCCAATGATTCCTGGCAACACGGGCCAATCCACCGGCCCACGGGCCACGGGCACCGAAACAAAGCAAGCCGTTTCTCAGCTTTTGTGTCCTACCGGCTCACGGGCCAGACAAATTACAGATTAAGACATCCGACGAGGCATAGCGATATTCGAATTACTTCTCCCAGTAAAAGTGGGGTTTTTATAGTGCTCTGCCATTTAAAATTTAGTATAATTTTTTATACTGAATGTCTTCTAGTGAAATTTTCATGTGTACTCCATCTGTCCCAAAAAGAGTGTCATTTTTTGATTTCGAGATATCGTGTTTGACCGTTCGTTTTATTCAAAAAATTTGTGCAAATTATAAAATAAATAAATCATTATGAAAATATCTCTAATGATAATATAAGTCATAACAAAATAAATAATATTTATAATTTTTTTAATAAGAGTCAACCAATATGCTTCTGAAATTTTAAAACGACACTCTTTTTGGGACGGAGGGAGTAACTACTAGTAGTATTTTACTCTTTTTTTTTTTTGAAAGGATCAGCAGGGGTGCCCCCTAAATATTTTTTTGGTATTTCAAAGAATGAGTATTTACATATTTACAGAGATTACAAGGCAGTCAATGCCCAAAAGGAAAAGAAATAACAACAACATTAAGTAAAATTCTCACACCACCTAAACAAACCTTTCGCAGTTTTTCTGTTGGCCTTGATGCAAACCAGACCAATCTCACTTCTGAAATCACGTTTCCATTGATCAAGACTGAAATTTTCCCATCAAAATCACTTTGTTTCTTGTCGTCCAAATGATCCAATAAGCCGTGATCACTAATTCTCTGAAGATTGGTCTACTAAAATTGTTTCTAGCTTGACACACCATATCCGAAGGTTGAAGATTGTGATCCCAATGTATGTTTAAAGAATTCCAGCAACTAGTGCTAAACGGACAGCGGAAGAACAAATGAAAACTAGCTTCCTCCGTTGCTCTATAGTAGATACAGTTGTAATCATCAAGATGCATGTTCTTTCTTCTCAAAATATTTCTCGTATTCAGTCGGTCAATGAGAAGAAGCCAAAAGAAGAATTTAACAGTGATTATAGCCTACGCGAATTTTTACATCACCGGTCGCGCTCAGTACAAAGCCACAAGATTTTTAGTCAGCGACGCAGCGACAGTTGACGTGCCGAACAAAAAAAAAGAAATGACATAGTGTCACAGTGTTGCTTGCTGCATGAAGGACGGGGAGGAGCAGCCTGCAGCCCGTGCCATGTGTACATCTGTCGTCGGAGCAGGCGGGCAGCTACGTAAGCGGCGAATGTGTCCGAGGTGGCGTGCCCACTCCGTTCGCAGCAGGTGAGGCGCGCCCCGACCACGCGGGCCGCCGCCGCTGCGCGCGTGTGGGCGTGCGCCGCGGCGCGGCCGGCACACGCATGGGATCCGCTGCGCTTACCGGAGTTCGCCGGAGGTTCTGTGGCTGGAGATCCCACGAGACGTTTCTTCCATCCTTCGGCTACTACTGGCATTTCATTCCAAGAGAGCTTCTCTCTCAAGACTCTCCTAAGATAGAACCAGGAAGCATGAGCCAGGTGCCGTCAAGTTTCGCTAATCGGCGAACACTCCACTCCAGCGATCTGTGCTGCCAACCCGACAGTGAAAGCCCATATGGCACTATCTGTAGTAGTGTACATTCAGTCATTAATTATATGAGTTCAAATGTCCAAGGATTTCCTTGTCATCTACTCCCTCCATTCCAAATTGTAAGGTCATTCTAAAAATATTGGAGAGTCAAACAATCTTAAGTTTCACCAAAATTTATAGAGAGAAATATAAAGATTTTATAACATCAAATAAGTGCACTGTAAAAATAAACTTGATAAAGAATTTAATGATACTTAATTGATATTGTAAATATTATTAGCTTGGTCAAATTTTAGATGCTTTGGTTTTTCTGGATTTTTAGAATGACTTATAATTTGGAATGGGGGGAGTACTCCACGGGACCCGATGCCTGAACTTACATCCCTTTCAGAATCAGCAGTATTGCAGCCAAGGAGCCGACACCGATGGTTCACAAGAAATCCAGGATCATACTGGGAGCCCCCGCGCGATTCCGCCCGCCGCAACCGGCCAAGCGAGCTCGCTACAAACCCCATGAGCCATGAGGTCAGGTGGATCGCCTCTCGCTCTACGCCTGTCCCCTTCCTCCAACATATCTCAGACGGCGATAGAACATTTCTTTCTTAGTTTAATCCAAAAGAAAAGATCTTTCGCGTGTGATGAGCCTCCGAAACCGCAGTCTGCACACCTAGTCACATGGCGTAGCGTAACCTGGCTGGGCCGCGCCGATCGAGCTGCTGTCTGTTGCGGCAGGGCAGGCAACTGGTCATCCGCTTCGTCGTGCTCCGGTGCAACTGCACTCAATGCCACCAGCCACCGGGCGTCACTCGGGGTAACTGGTATTCTGGTAATGGTAAGCAGCCATGAGCCATCCGAATTGACAGTATTACCAAGTCTAGAGCGGTAATGATATCAAAGAAAATAATGAACCATAGACCATAGTGGTACGCAAGTTGCCAGGATTAAAAAAAACCAAAAAAACAAGCAAACGCCATGCATGGGTCCCCTACCCCGTTGGCCCGTTGTCCGAAAGTCGTCTGGTGCCATGCGAGCTGGTCTGATCCTCTCCCGCCAGACGCCAGCGGCACGCCAGCACCAGTATAAGGTGACGATCGCCGCGGCCTGCCGCCTCGCTCCACTCCAGTACACCACACCACACTCGCAGCTGCGGCGCGGCAATGGACGCCAACACCCTCCTCCTGCCCTGCTCTGACGGCGCCGTCGCCGGCGCGGTGGACTACCGTGGGCGCCCCTCGTCCCGGTCCGGCACCGGCCGATGGACCGCCGCGATGTTCGTCCTCGGTACGGCGCCCTCTGTCCTCGTCCTCGCTCCAGTCCCCTTCCAGTCCCTTTGATGGCGTGCCGGGCTCGGGGTTGACTAACCGAGAGTGCTGGGTTGGATCGGTGCTGTGCAGGGGTGGAGATAGCGGAGAGGTTCGCCTACCACGGGGTGTCGGCGAACCTGATCAGCTACCTGACGGGTCCCCTGGGCGAATCGACCGCGGGCGCAGCGGCCGCGATCAACGCATGGAGCGGCGTGGCCACCATGCTGCCGCTGCTGATGGCGTGCGTGGCCGACGCCTGGCTCGGCCGCTACCGCACCATCGTCCTCGCCTCCGTCCTCTTCGTCGTGGTCAGCTCATCTTTCTCCGATTCTCTCCCCTGCCTGCCTTTCGATGTCTCCATCTCCCATTTCCATTTGGGCGAGACAGCGCGCACTTGGATTTCCATAAAAAAGTGCGTCCACTTCGGCTGGGCTCGTGGATTCCGCCTGACCCGTGTTTGGCTTCCCTGCAGAGCATGGGCATGCTGACGGTCTCCGCGCTCCCGGCGTTCCACCACGACGGCTGCAGCAGCAGCCGCTACGGCACCGGGTCGCTGGCCTGCTCGCCGTCCCCCGTGCAAGTGGGCGTGTTCTACGTCTCGCTGTACCTGGTGGCGCTGGCGGAGGCCGGGCACAAGCCGTGCGCGCAGGCGTTCGGCGCGGACCAGTTCGACCAGAACGACCCCGGGGAGTCCGTGTCCAGGGGCTCCTTCTTCAACTGGTGGTACTTCGGCATGTGCTCCGGCACCGCCGTCACCACCATGGTCTCCAGCTACATCCAGGACAACGTCGGCTGGGGCCTCGGCTTCGGCGTCCCCTGCCTCGTCATGGTCTTCGCGCTCCTCATCTTCCTGCTCGGCACCAGGAATTACCGCTACTACACCTCCACCGAGTCCAGCCCCTTTGCTCGCCTCGCCAGAGCTTTCGTCGCGCTCCTCAAAGGCTCCAAATCCAGCCAATGTGACGGGTAATCTGCTCTCTGTGTTCGTCGATGTTTGGTTCTCGAGGTCAACGAACTCTGGTCCATGACTAAACTGTTTGATCATCATCCTTGCAGCACTCTTGCGAGCGACGACGCCGTGCACCGGGAAGAAGTGAAGGGCGTGCTGCGCCTGTTCCCCATCTGGGCGACGTGCATCATCTACGCCGTAATCTTCTCGCAATCGTCCACGTTCTTCACGAAGCAGGCGGCGACGCTGGACCGGCGGATCGGGTCGGCGCTGCGCGTGCCGCCGGCGGCGCTGCAGACGTTCATCAGCGTGACCATCATGGCCTTCATCCCGGTCTACGACCGCGCGTTCGTGCCCCTGGCGCGGCGGCTCACGCGCATGTCGTCCGGCATCACGATGCTGCAGCGGATCGGCACGGGGCTCGTCCTGGCCCTGCTCGCCATGGCCGTGGCGGCGCTGGTGGAGGCGCGGCGGCTCGCCGTGGCGAGGGACGCCGGGCTCGTGGACCAGCCCAAGGTGGCGCTGCCGATGAGCCTGTGGTGGATGGTGCCGCAGTACGTGCTGTTCGGGCTCTCCGACGTGTTCGCCATGATCGGCCTGCAGGAGTTCTTCTACGACCAGGTCCCCGACGCGCTGCGCAGCCTCGGGCTGGCCTTCTTCCTCAGCATCTTCGGCGTCGGCCATTTCTTCAGCAGCTTCATCATCTCCGCCATCGATGGAGCCACCAAGAAGAGCGGGGCGAGCTGGTTCTCCGACAACCTCAACCGCGCGCACCTCGACTACTTCTACTGGCTGCTCGCCGGGCTCTGCGCCGTGGAGCTGGCTGCGTTCGTCATCGTCTCGCGCGTTTACGTGTATAAGAAGAGGGTGTCTCACGACAATAATGCTGCTGTCAACTGTAATGTAGATCAGTAGGCGTACTCCATGCTTAGCGCTTACGGTGCTGTGAATGGTAATACGCTAAACCAAACCTTGGTACGATACTATGATACTATACTTCCACACAACTAAAAATAGTGTTGGTAGCTCCTGCAGTCCTGCAATAGCGTGTGCTCTAGTTGGAGGTGATGCCGGCCCTCCACCTTGTAGCGGACCAAAGATAGCATTACAACACAGCGGGGCAGCTCCGAGCTATCTGACGTCGGATTGAAGCCGACGTGAGGGCAGAGGAAGGTAAAGATTCGACGATTTGTGCGCCCCGAGATTTGGTTGTTGTAATATTTTTCTTTTAGAATAAATCAACATCATCCAAAATCAGTGTACTAGTGTTTGTTTCTAGCCCAAAAGAACAGACGGAGATTGGTATTAAAATAAAATTTACAGTAGGCGAGAGCTTTGCCTTGAAACGAGTGAACTGTTGGACGAGTATTTTCGTGCTGCCACCGTGTACATGCTCCGAGCTAACCGCTAGCTAGGATCAATTAGGATGCCCTGTTGTTAACTCTCACAAAGTTTTAATAATAGATAAATAACAAGCACCTTAGAAATTCCATTCACTTATCTTTAGTGCAAGATTATCAATAGAGCTTCGTATGCTTAATAGACTAAATTCTATACAAAATAAATTATATAAAGTAGTTAATATATTAATACATGATTATTCTAAGAATTAGTTTCTTGGGACGGGGATGCGGGAACCGAGACTAGGGATGGTTCCCCGTCCCCGTGAAATCTGACGAGAAAGTTTCCTCCATTTCATTTTTATGGGGACTAAATTCTCTTCATCCCCGCCTCTTAATAAGAGAAGAATTATCTACGAGGAAGGTCCTCGTTTCCATCTTTAACTATTTCGATGCCCTATTGGCTATTGTTGTCGCGAGTGAGTGTTTCTTGAGGAAAAGAAACACACTTTATATATTACCGACGAGGATGAGCTAAACTTTACAGACCAAGCTCGCTCAGGGAAAATTATTTTACGCCAGGATATATGCGGCACACTTTTATCTCTCTAAACTGTACAAACCAAGTTCGCTTAGAAAAACACATAGCGCCAGGATATATGCGGCACACTTTTATCTCTCTAAACTGTACAAACCAAGTTCGCTTAGAAAAACACGTAGGGCACGCTTTTACCTCTCCCAACTTTACAGCCGCCACCCCCCCCCCCCCCCCGACTTAAGATCTAATTTGGACTACTCCATAGACTCTTCTCCACATATTCCATCCTATTTGGCAGAAAACATAGAACATAGCTGAAAAGCGTGAACCGGAGTAATTCCAAACGAGCCCTAGGTTGAGTTAACAGTTAGCGAGTCCCATGTGAGACTAACATTTCAGTGCATTAGCATTTTATTCAGTCCTTAAGATTTATTTTGATCTTAATTGAATAAAATTGGGCCTGTGGTCCAGTTAATATCCAACGCTTACATGTTCTTTTAACACACACATAATGCAAAGTATTTCTATACTTGCAACGTTCCAAGGATTACAATTTACAGATTCACACCTCGCTTTTGTTTGTGTAGGCGTATCGATTTGCAAAATGCAAGAATGCGGCTACCTCCAGAGCCGCGAGCCCTGCCAGGAGCCCGTAGAAGTAGTCGAGGTGGGCTCGGTTGAGATCATCGGAGAACCAGCTCTCTCCCTTGCTTCTCGTCAACCAATCGACCACGGACACAAGCATGCTGCTGGCGTAGCTTCCCGCGCCAAAGATGCTCAGGCACAGCGCGAGCCCGACGCTGCGGAGGGTGTCGGGCACCTGGTCGTAGAAGAACTCCTCGAGACCAACCTTACCCAGCACTTCGGCGAGGCCCATGAGAACGTACTGCGGAATCATCCACCACAGGCTCATCGGCACTGCCACGTCCGGACGGTCGACCAGGCCTGCGTCTCTGGCCACGCGGAGCCGCCTAGCTTCCACGGCCGCCGCGACGACCATGGCAGCGCAGGACGCGGCCATGCTCGCGCCGATGCGCTGGAGCATCGTGATGCCCGCGGCGTGCCCGGTCAGGCGCCTCGCGAAGGGCACGATCACGCGGTCGTATAACGGGAGCATGACGATGAAGGTGACATTGATCAAGCACTGGAGCGCGGCGGGCGGCACGACGAGGCCCGTAGTCGCCGTGCCAAGGTGCCTGTCCAATGTGCTGGCCTGCTTGGTGAACAGAGTGGACACTTGCGAGTAGATGGCCGTGAAGACTAAGCTCGTCAGCCATATCGGGAGCAGCTTGGCTATGAGTCCGCCGCCCTCCTCAGGTTGTGGAGCTAGAAGCAGCCTGCACAAGTCAAGAAGCTAGCTCCATCAGGACAAGACCCAATGTGCCTGTGATGTTCACGTACACGTTCCTGCTATACAACGGCAAATTAAAGTGTTTGTTCGTGTTCACCTTTCATCAGTTGGAGTGGTGTCCTTTCGACGGGAGACCCTGGCGCCCAACGCTCGCACGGTCTCAGCGAACGTGCCGCCATCAACGGGCCGTTGCTTGGCACGGTACGTCGGCGTGCCAAGCAAGAAGACGGCAAGGCATAGCGCCAACGCGATCCAGCACGCGCCGAAGCCGACGGTCCAGCCGGCGTTGTCCTGGACGTAGCTCAGCCCGGCCGTCGCGATGGCGTAGCCCCAGGACATGGAGAAGTGGAACCAGTTGAAGTAGGAGCTCCGGAACGCGGGCGCGCTGGGTTCGCCGCCGCTGTCGCTAGGCGTGATGAACTGGTCCGCGCCAAAGGCTTCCCCGCATGGCCCGTAGAAGCCTTGCGCCAGAGCCAACAGGTAGAGCGCAACGTAGAAGAGGGTGAGCCGGGCAGGAGACGCCGGCGGCGGCGAGCTCGCTGTTGGCATCATGGACGAGGCCGTTAGCATTCCCAAGCTCTGTACGTAATCATTGAAGTATGGCACAAGTGTCAGTTGTCAAATATGGTTGCAGTTGCTGCCGATGAATGCCCGATTATTCAGGATTACCATTATGATCCTAGGCTAAGAATTTCGTAGTTCGAGGGCGTACGTGCAAGTAAAAATTCCGACATCACAACAAGTGACATCTCTGATCTCATTCTAAGAGTATCGAAACCCCTATGTATATACACTTAATTAAAAGTATTATGAACTAACTGATATCGTCTTTGAACATGACGACGCCGCTAATCGCCCCAGCCGCTCGTGCAGACACGTGCGCTTTGGGCTTTCCAAACCTCAGAACGTATAGCCTAGCTCCCATGCATCTAGCTACAAATGAAATGCTAAAAACATCACGCTCAAAGTAATATACAACAAACATTCAAGCTTGAGTAGTAATATATATACAACAAACTATTCAATTTTAGTCGAACTTGTAGAAAAAATATTTAAAATCCATTATACTATTGCCTCCTTTGGATTGCGATTTTTTTTTTTCTATTCCTGCGTCCAGAAGCTATCTTATGAGGTGCTGAATGAATGAAATGTCCACGTCTTAATAATGCGGAGCCTCTTTATCGTGCCCAAATTTGCCAACTGCCAAAGATAGTAACGTTGTTGTTCATGGCCAGTGGTTAAAAGTCCGTTTAAAATTTTAATCATACTACTATATCGACATCTATATCAAATAATAAAGAAACAAAACTTCAGCCTATTTTTTAATCCATCGTCTGCTAACTAACTCAGTGAGTGTAGGAAATTATCTTTTGTGTTTGTGTCTTGGGGATTCCGTCGGTAATTCCTAAGATTACTCATCTCTTAGTATCCCGTGCTTCGGCCTTTCTTTTGGCCCGTCCTCTTAATGAAACGGGCAAAAGACCTGATCTAGAAAAAGAATGTGGAAATTATCTATAACTAGGAATCCTAATCTAAATACAAGATGTTCTGATTTGATTCCTTTTGTGTTTGTTATAGAAGGAAACTAAGGTAATGCATCGGTCACCGACATTTTTGTCTAAGAACTTCCAACTGCAAGGTCCACCAAGGCACCAACTCCATGAATCAAGGAAGAGAAAGGCGAAGAAGACGTGAGGAAACAAAGAAAAAAAAAGTTCTTTGGAATGCAAACTGACCAAAAGATAGAGCACACAGGCGATCAGGACCGCTCGATACCGGCCAAGTCGCGAGTCAGCAACGAGCGCGCCGACGAGCGGCAGCACATTCACGGTCCCAGACCACGCGTTCACGCCGGCGGCCGCGGCGGCCGTGGACATGCCGAGTGGGCCGGTGAGGTACATGATCAAGTTGGCCGACACGCCGACGAACCCAATCCGCTCAAAGAACCCAACCGCTGCATGGTAATAGCAATGACAAACAGTGAATCATGATGCAAACCTGCGGATGAACTAGACTTGCGATCTGCATGATTACCGACGATGAAGAGGGCGGCACGCCAACCGCCGCGGCCAACACCGGGTTTGGAGGTTACGGGCGGCAACCCAGGTCCGGGCAGAAGCTCGCCACCGCCGGACTCCATCGTATCAGCCCTGCGGAGGATCCGCGGTTAGGAGCACCGAGCACATGGAACTGAGCTCGCTCTTGCGGCTTTTGTCTCGTGACTAATTTGTCGCAGCACCATCGGTGGTCCGGGACCCTGCAGGTGTTGCCGCTCGTAAACGCGTGGTCTGGGACATATCGCTACAAGTCAGCGAGTATTTCTCGAGGACAAAGACAGTATTTATTACTGACGGGGACGAACTCAGCTATGCAAACCACTAAACGAAGTTCGTCAGAAACCCAGGACGCGTAAGGTCGTTGTCACTTGTTAGCGAAAAGTTTCGTAATGTTTTTTTTTCTTCAAGAATTTCAATAACTCGTCTTGAATTTAACTGAGCAAGAGAGTTGCACGAGAGCAAAAATATCACGTTACATAGCGATTGTGTATTTTATCTCACACATCCGTTTGGCCTCGTCTTCCACTTTACAATGCAAGAAGTGGCATCAGTCTAATAATTTATCACAAGCGATCTCACCCGATGCTCATTCCGAGAGCAAAAAATTCACATTAATTATATAGTTTTCACTCGGCTTCCAGGGAATGCCATCACCCAGTAGAGCCTCCCTCTTTGCTGATGACGTATTCATAGCACCAAACCACCAGGACATCGCTTGCTTGCAACAGATCCTGCAGCTGTTTGCGGGGCCTTGGGTCTTGTGGCTAACATTGAGAAGAGTGTAGAGACCCCGATCCGATGCTCAGAAGACATGGTGGCAGAGCTGCAACAAACCTTCCCCTGTGTGATCCAGGCAGTTTCATGCAGGTATCTCGGCGTGCCCCTCTCGCTTACGCGCTTGCGGAGGGCTGAGGAGTTGCCACTGGTCGACGCCATGCTAGAAGAATACCAACGTGGAAAGCTGGCATGCTCACCGCGGCGGGGCGGGTGCTGCTAACCAAGGCAACTCTTTCGGCCATCCCAGTTCACTTGAGTATAGCGTGCTGTCTTTCTAGTTGGGCTGTCCGAGAGATCGACAAGAGACGTCGCGCCTTCCTATGGGCCGGTGCAGACAAGGTCGTTGGAGGCAAATGCAAAGTTGCCTGGTCGCGGGTATGCATGCCCAAAGACCTTGGCGGCCTGGGTGTCATTGACCTCCGTTTTTTTGGCATGGCCCTCAGATTGCGATGGGAGTGGTTGCGGCAGCGTTGACAATGGACGCTGTTGGGCACAGTTGCCTTCTAGGTCCGAACCAGTCGTCACTGCCATGGCTGACCGTTAGCATGACTGTGCGTGTGGGTGACGGGGCTTCCATCAGAGTTTGGACAGACTCCTGGGCTCCGGTCGGCCCTCTCTACCGGTTTGCTCTAGACCTATTCGCAGCCATCTCGAGGGTCGGTAGGAAGATGACGTTGAAGGAGGCTCTTCATCAGAATAGGTGGACTCGAGAGATCTGTAGCGCTCTAACCACGCAAGTTCTCTGCCAGTACGTAAGGACCTGGTCGCTGCTGCAGGCGGTAGTGCTTGAACCTACCTAGGCGGACAGGTTCATTTGGAGGTGGTCAGCGGATGGAAGGTACTCAGCGTCATCGGTTTATCGGGCTTTTTTCCATGGCTCCACCTCACTTCTTGGAGCTCGGGAGCTTTGGCGGACAAGGGCGCCACCGAACGTGGAGTTTTTCTTTTGGCTGACAGCATTGTAGACTCTGGATGGCTGAGCGGCGCAAGCGCCACAGCCTCCAGGACGACGATGCCTGCGCTCTGTGTTGTCAAGGATTCGGAAACTCCGGATCACCTGCTCCTCGGGTGCGTCTTATCTCGACAACTGTGGTTTTCTCTCCTCGTGCCGGTACGGTGGAGCGGTCTGCTCCTGGCGGCAAACTCGGTGCTCGTCGATTGGTGGACGTCGCAGAGGATGGCCGTGGCGGCTGAAGCACGCCCGTCCTTTGATACCACCGTTCTCCTTGTGTCTTGGTCGATTTGGAAGGAGAGGAACAATAGAGTGTTTGGCAGGTGTGTTCGTGGCCTTCGCGACATCTTTGGCGCCATTTTGCGTGAGGGACAGGACTGGGCGCAGGCAGGTTTCACTTCTCTGGATGATCTCCTTCAGTGGTGGTCGCACGCCTTGGCCAGTATGTAATTAGGCTTTCGTAATCTTTGGCAGGTGCTTGGGCACCGGGTTCGGTGGTGTGGCCGCTTGCCACTCCTGTTTGTGTTGTAAACATTTTGGACCTTGTTCCTCCTTTCCTCTTAATGACAAACAAGTGAATTGCTCGATCCGAGAAAAAAAATTATATAAGGACCGTGGAGTTTATCTCACATGTTCATCCATATTGAGATTTGGTCATGTCCCCACTTTACATGCAAAAAGTACCATCAGTCTAATAATTAATCACAATAGACCCCCTTATGAAACTTAGTCAGTCCTAATCGTAACTAATCACTGATTAGTCGGCCTTCATTAATTCATAGCAGAATTACAATCATTGGCTGCTAGATCAACCAGCCACTCTCGAATACAATCAAGCCAAAAAATGGAGCTTGCTTGATACTGTAGCGGCACAAACATGAGCCACCGAATTAGCATCCCTACTAACCCACTTAATTTGAAAATCAGAGAAAACTCCTGCCAAACTCTATGATGTCGAAACAAAACCCTCCAATGGAGGATCTCACCGACTCCGAGCCTTTCAGATAGTTTTGCCAAGACCTGGTTGTCGATTTCCAGGATCACTCGATCTAGGCCGAGTTCTTGGGCAAGCTCAAGCCCCTCCAAAGCTGCCCAAGCCTCCGCGGTAATAGCATCCGAGACTCCATCAAGCCATCTCGCCGCAGCTCCTTGGACCATGCCATCTGCATCATGAATGACCACACCAGCAGACCCCATGCACGTAGCATTGTTAAAGCCCGCGTCGGAGTTGATCTTGGACCACCCTGGCTCCGGAGCAACCGAGCGCATCCTGGGCTTCACGATGATCGCCTCCTTCTTCCCCTTCAGCGAGGCCAAGGCCTCCATGAGCGAGGACATATACCTGCGCCGCCGCCCCGGGTTCCCAGACTTTACTGTCCGTGCCGACGTGCGTTTCTCCTCGTCCATAACGCCCACGCACCACTCACGATCGTGGCCGCCGTCGAGGGGGTGCAGACCTCTGGAAGTAGCACATCAGAGGCCCATGCCCATGGTGACAAAAGTAGGCAGCACTATTCCCATCAGCTTCTTCACCTCATTCCAAAACCTCCTCGCGATAGGGCACTGAAACAGCACATGGTAGAGGTTCTCTGCTGGGTCGCCACACATTTCGCAGTGACACTCCTTCACCACATGCCTTCGCCCTAGCTCAGCTTTCGACGACAAGGAATTGTTCAGCACCCTCCACCATAACACCTTTATCTTTGGTGGCATGTTAAGTTTCCAGAGAGCGCTCCACGAGCGCGTGTCACTTGACGTCCTAGCCTCCCCTGATACGTCCATTGCTGCAGCCATTTGTTCTCCCTTTAACAGCCTGTATGCAGATCGCACCGAATATGAGCCATGTTTTTCAAAGGCCCATGCCAGCACGTCCTCCTCCAAGCGCAGGCTAGCTTGGCTTGATCTTGAGAACCTCTTCCGCGTCAATAGCCATGAAGGACTTGTGCACTTCCCGTTCATCCCACACCCTGGTGCCCGGAATGAACAATTCGTGCACCTTCTCCACCGAAGCAGTGGGCATCCGCAACAGAGGTTTAAGCGCCTTGATCCCTGGTATCCAATTATCTTCCCACACATTGATATCCCCAGGTCCAACTCGCTTGATCAATCCCCTCGTTAGCACATCCCTATCATGAAGGATCGCCCTCCACGTAGCCGAACTCCGTTTCTTTTTGGTAGCCGAGAGGAAATCTGTGTTGGGATAATATTTCCCCCGCAGCACCTTTGCACACAGCGAGTCCGGCCGTGTTAGCAATCTCCTGCTTACCCAACATTGCTTTGTTAAACAGCGAAAAATCCCTGAATCCTATTCCCCCATCAGCCTTGGATCTGGTGAGTTTCTCCCATCGCACCCAGTGTATCCTGTGACTATCCAGGGAGCTCCCTAACCAATAATTCAAGACCGCCCATGTCAACTTTTGGCAGACCCCTGGCGACAGCTTGAACACCGACATAGGATAGGTTGGTACTGACTAAAGATGGCAATAGGTACCCGAAACCTGAGTACCCGACGGGTTTTACCCGATAAAAAGACGGATATAGAATAAAGTTTCTACCTGTGGGTATGTTATTGGGCAGAATCCTATACCCATCGGGTATGCGGGTACGGGTGTGGGTGTATACTACCCATACCGGCATACCCGCGGGTAAGAAATACCTGCAGACGAGCCATTTTAGCAATTTTTTTACTAGCTTGACCATGATACAATGATGCTATATTTATATATTATTGTCATCTTAGTGCAGTGATGTTTTTTAAATATGAATGTTACTATGCAATTTGTTGGAATGATATTATTTTTTATGTGAATGTATGATAAATATATGTAAATATCGGGTATGTTGTTGGGTACGGGTTACCCGTCGGGTAGAAATTACCCGCCGGGTACGGGTATGGGACCATTTTTCTACCCGTGCGCGGGTACGGGTAACCCAACGGGTAAAATTTTATTTCGCGGGTACGGGTATAGATTGCTACTACCCATCGAGTATTTACCCGTTGCCATCTCTAGTACTGACTGCGCATTCGCCTTTAACAGCACCTCCCGCGCCGCACAGCTCAACTCCTTCTCTGCCCAGCCCCCGATCATCCCCCTAACCCGACCAATCACTTAGTTAAATGCACTGGCAGCTCCACGACCTGCTTTGGTCGGTAGGCCAAGGTACTTCTCACCAAGGGCCTCAGTAGATATATGCAGACTAATAAAGACACGCCTACGCTAAATATCAAGAAATAATTTAATCTGAATTTTCACTAGAACGGAAGCTTCTCAATAACTATTGCTGAACTGATAAACTGAATATTAATCAAAAATAGTGTAACTGAATAATCCAAACACCACTAGCAGCAAAGACACGGAAGATTAAATCCAGATGAGATTATTTTAATCCGTCTGACACAACACAAGGTAGCAGCAGTACTACTCAGAATAGCAGTTCAATCTAACAATCAAGAGGAGGAGACAGGAATCGGCAAACAAGCAAAGTGAACCTCACGGCAACTGAACCCGTAAGGACTAATTCCAACGTGATATCTCCGAGCAACGGAACAGCAGTAGATAATAGATCCAGTTCGGCTTACAAAACCTAGTAGCAGATGCAATCCGAGCAGCAACGACGTTTTTCCACCCGTGCTTCAAAGAACAGGAACAGAAGAGAGGGAATTCCAAACGACGCATCCTAAACCATAGCAGATTGATCACGTCGACCACGTAGATTCACGAGAAATCCGAAAGATAATCTTCAAGACGAAGAACCTGATTGGATCACTATCTTGGGTTTCACGAGCGGCGGCTCGATGGGGAATAATCCACGATAATAAAATCCAATCTCATCTCATTACAAGGCACGATGGCCCTATGCATAAAAGGCACGCAGGCCACCGACCCGGACTCATACTCGAACCAGAAACGCGACCGTGTACGACTTAGCCAGCGCACAGGCACGGACTCGACTCAACCAAAACTAATGCACGCAGACCTTGGCACAATACCAGAAGACACGCAGGTCTCTAACTCACGTCCGACTTCATAGCAAATAAAGAATTGCTAATACTAAAACCAGCTCACACATTTATATTAAAATATATTACGGCCAGATGCTAATCACGTTAGCATTTGTGACATCCACCAACAGCATGCATGAAGCGACGCCAGTATAACAACTCTCTCTGCATATAGTTCTTTGTGCCAAAATAATTCAAGAGATGTCAATCTTCATAGCACCAATATAAATATATTGTCTTGGCTTTTTATCCTCTTCTTTCTTGAATGTTGCACCCCTAAAGGTGATCATCGATGATAGACCAGCAATACTAAATTTATCCATGCATACGCTATGTTTCTCATCAAAGATAATAGCTCCAAAATGAAGGCAAGAGGATATTAAAGAATTACCAGTTACTTTATTTAAAATATTGCTAGACTGGTCTTCATGAATATCTTGATGAGGCATGGCCTCATCATCCTCCCTTCCTTGGAACAAAGCCATCCTCGGCTTTGGAATATCCTCAGGTGAATTCTCCAGTTGTGAAATAATTATATCCTCAAAATTCTTGTCATGGTGCTTCACTAATTCAGATTCATTGCCAAGCTGTATAGATGATGTTTGGACAACCATCGCTGCACTTCCTTGATCATCATAGTAACTTCCAGAACTCTCACACGGAGAACAAATCATCACACCATTAGAAATATCATTTACTACCACATCATCATACATGGGTTTAATTTTTGGATCAATAGTCATCGACAAAGAAACATCATGAGTAATATCACCAATAATTAATGGAACATCAGGAGCACTATCAATAATTTTTGGTGCCGGACATACCTCATCACAAACTCTCGTGCACAGCCTGTTTATCTTCTAGCTCACAGTTTTTGCTAAAGAAAATCGCTGACTTGTTCTTGTTCACCATTTGACCCGAGCCCTGATGATACTCCTCTAGAACAGCAGCTATCCGCTCGGCACCCCTTTTAGAAGCTTGGGTAAAAATTATACAATCATCAGCGAACAAAAGATGAGATATCCAAGGGGCATGTCTGCTAACCCTTACCCCTCTAGAGACATAAAGTGGCCCAATACTTTTTAGCATGCTTGATAAACCTTCCGAGCACAGCAAAAAAAGATACGGCGAGATTGGGTCGCCTTGCCGTATCCCTCTTGAGGGAACAAATTTATCTGAAAAAATCACCATTGACTCGGACGGAGAAAGATACCGACGAGATGCATTTCATGACTAGAGTACACCAAGCATCCGGAAAACCCAAAGCACGCATGATCGCTTCCAGATATCTCCAATCCACTCTGTCATAAGCTTTGGCCATGTCAAGTTTAATCGCACAATCCCCCTTCTTACCCTTCTTGCCCCTCAAATAGTGTATGCACCCATATGCTATGAGCACGTTATCGGTGATCATCCTCTCCTGGTACAGATGCTGACTGCTCCTCCGATATGATATCATCCAGCACGAGCCGGAGTCGGTTAGCCATGGTTTTGGAGCAGATTTTGTACAGCACATTACACAGTGAGATCGGGCGATACTGAGATAGGTCTTGCGGATTCGCCACCTTGGGGATCAGAACCAACAGAGTATCATTCACCCCAGCCGGCAATTCTCCACCATTCAGAAAAGACAGCACTGTCGGGATGGTAGACTTTAGCAACTGCCAATGAGTCTAGAAAAATCCGGCATTAAAACCATCCACGCCAGGTGCTTTATTGGCCGCCATTTGGAACAAGGCTCGTTCCACCTCGTCACCTGTGAAAGGCTTGGTGAGAATATTGCACATAACCAGAGTCACCTTCGTCGGTACATGCTGACAAACCAACTCCGGGTGAAGCCCATCCTGCGCCATGAAGAGTTGCTGGTAGAATTGGCACGCCAGTCGCTCAAGATCCTCCTGCTCAGTGTAAAAAAAACCCATTCCCATCCATCAGCACTTTGATGCGGTTAGCTCTCCCCATGGCCCTTGCTTTTGCCTGGAAGAAAGCCGTGTTGCGGTCACCTTCTCGGAGCCATGTTATTCTCGACCTTTGCCTCTCCATCGTCTCCTCCCTGGCCAAGACCTCATTGAGTTTGGCCGTGATCTCATGCTCCCTTGCCGTTGGCCCCCGGTAGAGGGTACCCCCTCGCTCATCCTCCAACTCTTTCCTCAGTTCTCTCAACTGTTTCTTCACTGAGCCGAACACCTCTCGGTCCCAATTCTTCATCGAAGCTTGCAAGGATGATAGAGCATCAGCTACCGCAGAGAGGCCCCCAGTTCGTGATCCCAGATCCCATGCCTGATTGACGAACTCCTTGTATTCACCATGGCTTTGCTACATATTTTCATACCGGAACGGCCTTTGTTTCCGCCGGTTCCGGCTTCAGCCAACAGGGGCCCTTTGCCTTACCTCAACCAGCAGGCCACAGTGATCAGACTCCGTGAGCCGGAGATGGAAAACCTCCGACTCTCCCAATTCCATCATGAATTTATTGTCCCCCAAGGCACAGTCCAGACGCGCCTTAACGTTCCTATCTTCTTCCTGGAGATTACCCTAGGTGTAAGGAAGACCATGGTAGCCAAGTGTGACAGAACCGAACCAATTTATACAAGATTAAACATGATTGCCTCCGATTAACACGTTAGGCATACACATACTCTCTCTTATATAAATCCGGTAGTCCACCGAGTGTCACGAAGGACCTCGGTAAATCAACTTACAACAGGATCGTACTGATTGAGGAAACATCAATTTACAAGCACAGAGTTCACAGCGGAGATTTATTACAAACAGAGTAATATAGTTATTACAATACCAAGTTCAAATATTATACATAAAGTATTTGGTTTTGAAAACCATTTATTCAAATCCATAAAACACTGCCATACTCACGTATATCTCCATACACAGCAAAGGAGAGTATAAGATATATGACCATACCCTGTGGTCTTTACTCCTCTGCATCCATGGCAGGGTTATTACAGGTAAGGCAATAGCCTTCATACAGCACATCACCTGCAATGTTAGGAATAAAACCCTAAGTACTCAATTGTACTCAGCAAGACTTACCCGTCATAGAGTAAATAAAAAGGCTCTCAAGGATATGCAAGGCTTATTTGGTGGGGTTCATGGGGTAGCATATTTTGCGGAAAAAGCATACTATCATATATCCTTTGATCAAAGTTTTAACTATCAACTTATCATGGAGCTAAATAGAACTACATTAGCAAGCTTTTATAAAGCGAATCACTTGACAGTTGATAGGAAAAGAATCTCATTCTCTCTTCAACATTTTATAATGAGTTGTTGCTACGTTTCTGGCACATGGATAAGTTTCTCCTATCCGGGAGAGACGGCAATTCGAATTGATTTACACTAAGCTGGGTAAGCCCGTATCACACACCCTTACGAACCCATCCAAAAGTTCGTATTTGTGTAGGGTAGCTTTTCATTCTATTCGGGATACCGTGGGCTTTATCCACAGTGCAAGGCTCAGGGGGCAGCCGGTGCTAGGACGCTCAGGCAGTGCCTGCCCTTGGTCAAACCCTGTCCCACCGCACATCCTTTCTCTCCGCCAGCGATGCACTGCAGTTCAAATCCCAGCCCGACTAGTAGTGCTATAGCTTCACGGTCGAAACGACTTATTCGGCTGTTATGTGAAGGTACGTTCAATCTTAACCATTGACCAAAATACGGATTAGTTCCTAGTCAAGTTACATAGGTAGGATCCAAAGGTGCATGTCTAATCGACATCAATGACCATAATGCCACACCATATCCCGTCTGAAATTTATATCTCATGATTCTTTCTCAATATCCATTCACCTGATTTACTAAGCATGGCTAAGCATAATACTAACCAATACTAGTATTATCAAGAAACTCTTCTTTCTAAACAAGGTAGGTAATGCATCCACGGTTTGACTATAACTCATCAATTTAATGCATAAACTGTAATTTAATAATACTCAAGTAGGAATTTTAAAACAAAAATAGAGGGGTAATAAGATGTCCGGGGCTTGCCTCGGCGAAAGGTAGATGGTCCGTGATTAGGACACTCCGGAAGTAAAGTCAGTATTTAGTTCCTCGCCTTTGGGTGACAACTCCTGTGGATTCTCCTCGACTATCTCGTATTCGACGAGATTTTCCTCTTCCGATCCTATATGTATGAATAGGATGTTTACATGAAAATCATGCACTACGATATGTTGGATGAATATGATATGATGACATGAAGTGTGGAAAGATGCACCCATGTAACCCTAGTTAAATAACAAGTTTAAGTTGGTGTGATTACATGAAATGATAGTCTTGTTTTTATTTATTTTACTGAGTACGTGCATATTTCTTCTCTGGTAGAGAAGTTTGTACTCCTACAAATCATTACTTAAACAGGCATGACATGATATTCACGATAAAGTTGCAAGCCAACAAAACCTAACTCTATTTTCTTAATAAAGCATAAAATGTTGATTTTAATTTATAAAGTAAGGTTAAACTTAGCAAAGCATTATTATTGCCATGGAACAGCAGAGTGAGTGTCCCGTGGTCTTCAAACATATAATTTTTCATGATTTTATCGCTGGTAAATAAATAGTTATAAAAATAACAAAAATAGATACTATTCATTTTAATAGAAAAATGAATAAAACGAAATAAAAAGGAAAACGTGCACGGGCTCGGATTCGGCCCAGCTCGGCCCAGTCCGCACAGAAGTGGCCCGGGCCGGCCTCCCGTGCGGCGCCTGGCATCTTTGCAAAAGAGCCCTTGGGTTTCAAGGAAATCAACCCACGGTCTATTTTAAACTATTCAACAGAGTCATGGACCTCTCACTTAACTCCCTGAGAAACTTTCTATTCTAATTCACTGGTCCCTGGATCTCTCCCCGAGTTGACCCGAACGCCGACGACTTTTGACCGGCAGTTGCGCAGTCGATGTAGGGCCTCACCGGCGAGACCGAGGGCACCAACGTGCTCCTGGTGATCTCCCGCGTAGTTTGAGCTAGGTTAGAGGCTCAGAGGTGGACTGTGGCTTCGGTGGCGACGAACAGAGCGGCACGGCGGCGCTGCTCGTTGGTGTGGCCACCAGTTTCCGGTGATGATGAACCTAACCAAGCTTTGTTCTTGCCTTGTGGTGATCTGGTGAGGCTCTAGGGTAAGTTTTGGGGCTTGGTTTATTATTTGTTTGGCTCTGTGACGTGCACCGCGGCTCGGCGGTGAGAGCACGGCGGGGACAAGCCCTGTTCTGGCTAAACGAGGACTGGTAGCGTTTAGGATTATTGACCCTATGGCTTTTAAAACTCATGTATAGTACGAAACACAAAACAAAACGCACTGGAACATTACAAAAAGGGCTAGCCTCATGCATCCGTATGATATGAAGGAAAAACGGGAGCACAGGGACGGCGAGCGAGTACTGAGAAGCTCACCAGCGGCCTAACGGTGACGAGGTCGGGTTCACTGGATAGCGTAGCTCGTGGTGAAGCTTTGTGTGCAAGCAATTTGGAAATGGTGCAGTGGCTACGGCCAATTTCACCGGCGTGTCGGAACTGCCGGTGGTGAACCGAGGAGGGTGGTGTGAGAAGAACGGCGGCCTCCGACGACTTTTATAGGCACGGGCTGGGGTAGTGAGGTGGCCAGTGAGTTCGCGAGCTCGGCTACGCGTCCAGGGAGGTGGAAAGGTGGCCGAGACAACGAGAAGATCGCCGGCGGCGCCACCTCCTCGCCATGAACAGAGAGAGGGCGGCAATGGCGAGCCGCCACCGCCGACGGGGATGGTTCTACACGCTTGCCAGCAAGGTTGGTGGTTCTTAAATGGTGATCAGGTGCGTGGCCAAGACGGTGTGGCCACCGAGGCGACGAGGAACACGGCGGCGCCACCTCCTCGCCGGTGCACAGAGGGAGAGGAGCAATGGCGAGCCACCACCGTTGAAGGAGGAGGTACAGCGGCGCCTCTCCTCTCCTGCGAGTGAGCTGGGGACTAAACTCAGCCAGAGCCTGTGGCTGGGGGCGCGACCGTGGCCGACGGCCTTGCCGGTGACACGGGGAAAGGAGGAGCAGGCGGCGGTACGGGCAAGCACAGTCGAACTACTGTAGCAGTGCAGTGCAAACTTTCCCTTTTCAAATTACTCTCAAATTCATATAAGAACTTGAAAAATTTCAAAGATAAAAGTTGTTCAAAATTTTGAATACAACAACTTTTCTTTTTGAACCATATCCAAATTCCTTCTAGATTTTGAAATACAAGTTTGCCCTAAAGGAAATCATTTGAAATTTGATTTGAAAATCAAATTTTTGTCTAACAACTTCAAAGAATTCCTATATGAGAGTTGTTCTAAATAATGAGGTTTACAACTTTGCTTTTTACACCAAAGTCATATTCTCATTATTTTTGAAACTATGGTTTACCCTTTGAAATAGGAATTAAATTGATTTTTCTTTTATTTTCAAAACAAACCAAACTTGGGTTTCAAAATCACCAATTTGGGAATAAAACTAGGTCTGGGTCATTAAACCAAAGTTATAGCAATTATTTATCTCTATCACTTTCATTTAGGGTCCAATTTCATATAAAGCTTAGAAATTAAAATCCTATTTCAAATCAACTTTAGGCTTTATTAATCCAAATGCATTTTTATTCCGACCAAAGCAAGTTTTAGCATTATTTGTTCAAGCAATAATATTAACTTTCTTCAATGATGAATTTAGGTTGATCAAAATTACTCAAATAAATAGATCACACATAAACATGAAATATTTAACACATAATTTTAGGGAATAGTGAAAATGAAAATATTTCTTTCATGTGATCATGATTATGAATGATAATGAATGTTTATGTGTGCAAATGCAATGTAATAAAGTAATTAACACCTAGGGTGTTACACCGAGGTCCGTGAAACCACAGTCATCTACCACCTCCTTGAAATCTCGAACCTGCCACTGTTCATGAACATTCTCGCCAATTTGTTCCTCACCAGCGATCACCTCGTTAAAGTCTCCCATGCACAGCTACGGGACGTCGGATTGTGCACGGAGAAACCGCATCAGGTACCAACTCTCCTTGCGTCTCTCTCGCCTTGGCTCCCCATAGAAGCCAGTTAGCCACCACTGGGTGATTCGCAGCCTGTCACGCGAGAGCAACACATCAATGTGAGACCGTGACTTACTCATCTCTGCAACTATCACATCCTGACGCCACAACAACATCAGGCCACCACTCAGCCCTTCTGACTTGACGACAATGGCATTTGTAAACCAAGGTCACGCTTCAAGCCAAGAGCTCTCTCTTCCCCCATCCTTGTCTCCATCAAGAACACCACCATGGGCCTCCTCTCCTCCACCAGTGGGCGGAGCTCCTGAACTGCCTCGGGCCACCCGCAGCCTCGGCAGTTCACGCTGACGAGATTCATGGCTCCCGGGCAGCCCCCGCCGATCTCTCGGAAAGTGTTGTGCCACGCTTCTGTTTCTTCAAGGTCTCGATCATACTAGACCCCCCACTGCTTGTACCAGTCCCCAGCTGATTCACCCTCGAGCTCACCAGTCCCGCTAGGACCAGCGCACTAGACGTGCCAACCGGGACATTCAGATCAGGCGTTTGGTTGACCGGTGTACCCACTTTAGACTTCCTCGCGAATGACCTCACAATGCAAGAAGGTTAGAATCACCACTAGCTGTGTGAATGTGGTGAGGAACATGCAAGGCTCTGGGATGGGCGGCTATGGCCATATCATCAGGGTGATCAAGTCGAGGAAGGCGGATTTGTGAAGGCGAAAATAATTCATGAAAGCAGGGCTTCGAATGTTGATGCCCATAATTTGGCCAAGAGCTCGATTTAGGAAGACATGTGTGGTTGTCCTCCGTATGGAGTTTGTACCAACTATTCTAATATATGAATAGAAGTGTTACTTCCCTCACACAAAAAAAAGGGGGATAATTCTGTTCTTTTGGCTTTTGCACAGCGTATAACTTAGTAAATAGTCTTCTTTGAAAACTACTTTGCATTTTTGAAGAGACACTGGTCTATGCCTAAAAATACAGTCATTACGAACTTTCCAGATAGCCAAGACAATGAGATCAAAACTTCCATAAAGAAGGAAACTGCTATCTGATCCTTGAAGCTGACCACAATATCAAAGGGATTGCACACTTCGTCTTCAGTCTTCACATCCATGTCAAGACATCAAGAGGCTGCCCTGATTCATCTCCTGGCCGACAATCAGGCCGCAATCAGTTCACGCCTCTGATAATCAATATGCCAGTGCCGCAACTGTGGCTGATGCAGCATCCCGCTACCATCTGACTGCCTTGCGGCGTCTCCTTTGACCTTGCTGCAAACATAAGATCCCTTGATCCCTATTGTCACGGCGTCTCCTTTGACATTGCTGCACCGACAAGATCGTCCTTCAGAATCTGTGGGCAAGCAGTTGACCCTTGCTTGTCAGCAAAGTATGAGACTAGCTAGCTATCCTGTTGTTGCATACTCCCTCCGTCCCTAAATATCTAGTCTTTCTCGCTTCCTGAGAAATGACTTTAATTAATTTTATATAAAAAGTATTAATATTTGCGATACATAATTGATATCATTAGGTAAATCTTTTAATGTAGTTTTTTAACAAATTTATTTTGAGATACGAATATTGTCCGCATTATACATAAAATCTAGTCAAACTTGTGGCACAAAAACCGAAAACGACACATATAAAGGGACGGAGGGAGTACCTGTTAAGAGCACCCACAACAATAGAGTTAACTTGCCATACTCAGTATGAACTTAAAAAGATATACAAATAGAGTAATCTAACATGCTAATATGAAAAATGTGTAGATGTACATATAGAAGTGTATGAGCTTAGCTCTTCATGAAGGCCTAAAATATTCTATGAGCTACTAGCCCTTAAAATTAAATATTATATGAGCTAGCTCTTAAAAAACTGTTTGAGCTGCCCAGGCACATATTCTCCTCGTAGTAGTACTTGCAGCAAGCTTTTGAGGCCTTTCTAAAAATATTTTTCAAAGATGGTATCTGGAGACCCAGCAGGCAACAAGGACACCTCCATCCCTCCCTCCAAAAGTATAGATGTCATCTCATAATATATGCTTCATATGAAAATGTTTTTTATGCATATATTCTCTTTACTGTCCGGGACGCGTTCCTGGAGGAGAGAAAACCGCCGCAGCGGGTCCGGTACCCCCGTCCGGAATCGACGTGGACGTCCGCTCGTCCTGAACTGCGAGCAGAGGTAGAGGGCGTCCGGTTCGCTCGCGCGGGGCCCACGCATGCTATCGCCGCCCGCCGCCCGCCGGTCGCTGCTCGCCGCGTGGCACTGAGGGAGGGAGACCGAGGAGAGAGAGAGGGAGCCGCCGCCGCTCGCCGCGCCGGAGCTGGCCGCGCGCGCTCGCCGGGGCCACGCGGGCTCGCCGGGGCCGCGCGCGCTCGCCGGGAGGGCTCGCCGTCGTCGAGGGAGAGAGAGAGGAGCGGAGCCGCGCTAGGAGGGCTCACCGGCCGCTCGCGCGCTGCTCCTCTGCCCGGCGGAGGCCGCACTTCTCCTCCGCCCACCGGAGCCGCGCGCGCTCGCCGGGAGGGCTCGCCGTCGTCGAGGGAGGGAGAGAGAGGAACGGAGCCGCGCCAGGAGGGCTCGCCGGCCGCTCGCGCGCGCTGCTCCTCCGCCCGCCGGAGTGCTCGTCCCGCCACCCGCGGCCTGGCTCGCCCACGGCTGGGGGTGGCCGGCCTGGCTCGCCGGCGCCCGGGGAGGGTGGCGGCGCAAGGGGGCAGGGAGGGACGGGGAGAGAGAACGGGAGGGAGGGTGGGTGGGTGATTAAAAAAAGAAAATATATAAATGAGAGATATAGAGGATAGATGGGTGCGGGAGAAAGTAGTGTAGAAGGAGAGAATCTTGATGACTATGACGAAATATACCTTTTAGAGGATGAATTTAGAGGACGATAGTGCAGATAGTGTAAAGAGATCGAGAATTTATTTCTCTCATGTTGTCACTCAGTTGGTACGCGGCTAGCTCAAATAATATTTGTTTTACCTCTCTACTCCACATGGCATCTAAACAGTAAAAAAACATGGCGTCTAATTAATACTAGTATCGAGTTGGCAATTGAAGATCTTCCTTAGTTTTGACAGGTGTCTGCCGGTTAGCAAGGTTATTGTAGTCCGTATTGTAAACAATTCCGCATAAAATGGTCCGTCTAAAAATATATAAGAATATAACCTATTTTGGAAACTATTTGTTCTTGTACCGTAGCGGTGTGGGAACGAAACTGTTGGGAGTGGACGTGCGTATGGAAGCAGGGAGAAAGCGAATCGTTGTTATACAATGTGTGGCTTATTTTTTTCTTGAACTCCACGAGGAGTACAAAAGTTCAAATCCTAATGTAACTTTTAAGGTGCTCCAGCAAAAATATAGAGTTGGTTCCTAATGCTATCTCTCTCTTTTTTTCTTTTGAGAAGTTTTAAACACTGAATTGAAGGTGCTTCACTAGACAAAGTTGAAGGGGCTGGACCAAGAGTCCTCTTCCCTAGCCTATTTTTGGAATCTTATAAACCAAGAGAGAACCAGTCCAAGGGGAAAACAAATATATTTGTGTTACACTAGAATCCCCGTATTCACTCCGTACGGTTGTTTTTCCAGCTAGGACTGGTTCTCTACAAAGAACTACAGCTACAGGCATCCCTCAAGTGATCAGTACTGCTCAAACTGCAATATATCACACGAGATCACCATTGCCACCATCATCGCCACTCTTTCTCTTGTAAGCATACACTCGCGAGAAGAGCACAAAGGCGGCGAGCTCGACGGCGCAGAGTCCAGTGAGCAGCCAGTAGAAGTAGTCCAGGTGGGCGCGGTTGAGGTTGTTAGAGAACCAGCTCGTCCCGCTCCTCGCCGTCGTCCTGTCGATGACGGAGATGAGCAAGCTGCTGAGGAGGTGGCCGACCCCGAAGATGCTCAGGAACAGGGCCAGCCCAAGGCTCCGCGCCGCGTCGGGGACCTGGTCGTAGAAGAACTCCTGGAGCCCGATCATGGCGAACACGTCGGCGACGCCGATGAGGACGTACTGCGGCACCATCCACCAGAGCGCCATGGGGAGCTGCGCCTTCGGGGTGTCCACCAGGCCGGCCTCCGCCGCGACGCGGAGCCGCCTCGTCTCGACGAGCGCTGACAGCGCCACGGCGACGAGGGAGAGCGCCAGGCCGGCGCCGACCCTCTGCAGCATGGTGATCCCCGTCGGCCTCCCCATGTAGCGCCGCGCCAGGGGCACGAAGAGCCGGTCGTACGCCGGGATGAAGACGACGATGCTGACGCTGATGAACGTCTGCAGCGCCGCCGGCGGCACCTTGAACCTCGCGCCGATCCGGCGGTCCAGCGTCGCCGCCTGCTTCGTGAAGAACGTCGACGTCTGGGAGAAGATGATCGCGTAGATTATGCACGACGCCCATATGGGCAGCAGGCGGAGCACGCTCTTCACTTCCTCGACGGCGACGGCGTTGCCCTCGTCGCCACCGCCGTCGCCTAATTTTCTGCTTGCACCAGTGCACGGACTGTCATATGTCATTGTCACACAACACAAGATGCACAACAGCACAAAGATTCAATCGGAGCACCTGGTGCGATGCTCCGGCGCCCAGCTGTGGACCAAGGCCAGCAACGCCTTGCCGACGCGAGAGAAGGGGCTGGCCTCCGTGGTGGTGTAGAAGCGGTACGACCTGGTGCCGAGCAGGAAGAGGGCGAGCGAGGCAACGATGACGATGCAGGGGATGCCGAAGCCGAGGCCCCAGCCGACGTTGTCCTGCACGTAGCTGGAGACCATGGTGGTGACGGCGGTGCCGGCGCACATGCCGAAGTACCACCAGTTGAAGAAGGAGCTCCGCGCCACGCCTCCTCAGGGGTCCTTCTCGTCGAACTGGTCCGCCGCGAACGCCTGCGCGCACGGCTTGTGCGCGCCCTCGCCCAGCGCCACCAGGTACAGCGCCACGTAGAAGATGGCCACGTGGCCGCCGCGCAATGCTGGCAGCGCCGACGACAGCGACAGGGACCCCATGCTCTGCAGCGATCCAAGAACATGGCCACGTACGCACGGTTCAAGAACAAGCTAGGCGGTCCCGGGCGGCGGAGACGTGTGCGGGGCGGGAGGGAAGACTGAGACTGACCACGACGAAGATGAGGGAGGCGAGGACGATGGCCCGGTAGCGGCCGAGCCAGGCGTCGGCGACGCAGGCGAGCGGCAGCGGCAGCATCTGGGAGACGCCCTTCCACGCGTCGATGGACGCGGCGGCGCGCGCCATCGGCTGCCCCAGCGGCCCCGTCAGGTACGTGATCAGGTTCGCCGCCACGCCCTTGTACGCGAACCGCTCCGCGATCTCCATGCCTGCGCATGATGAGAGCAAGATCGATGAAAAAAAAAGGTCGTCGTAGTCATGTCAGATGTATCATGTATGCGCGATGTCAGCTGTCACGCGCTGTAGTAAGACGAAGGAGATCTGGAGATGGGGAACGACGTACCCATGACGAAAACCGACGGTTTCCAGCCCCCGGTGGCGGCCCGAGAGGCCGGCTGGCCGCGGTAGTTGGTGGCGCCGGCGACGGTGTCGGCCATGTCTGCTGGTTGATACAGCACGCGGGAGACGACCTCGCTCCGATGACACATTGTGTCGTCGTCGCAGGTTAGGGCTTTATAGGTAGACGCGCGCGGCGGCGCCGGCAGAATCGACGGCCAGATCGATCTAGGTGGCTGACGACTGCGCTTTGCTTTCCCGAATCGCTCCCCTCTAAACGCCTGCGCGTGTCACGTAAACGTTGCCGCGCGCGACATCCGCAGGCACGCTCGTGTGCGGCCCCCGCAGGCGCCATGCGCGCTGGTGAGCCTGCGGCGGCGCGCGTGCGGGCGGCACGGGTTCGGAGAGTCCCACACGCGTGTCCGTGCCAACGAGCATAGGGAGGCACGGGTCCCGAGTGTTTCGGGTGCGACCGCTCGAGCGAGGCCGTCCGATCAGGGATCTTTGGCCGTGATCTGCCCCTAGCATTTATTTCGGATACGCCACGCGCATCTTTGACTCTGTTCGCTTCAGCTAAACAGCACATATTTTTCAGTTCTGGCAACAGTATTTCTTCCTCACAACAAATCAGATTCAGCCAAAATCTGCTTAGCTTTTCAGCTGAAGCGAACAGAGCCTTGTTGATGAGTTGCCTGGATTTGCCAAACTGGTTGCTTCGGAGGATTTTTTTTTTTTTTAAGAAAAAACAACGGATGGCAAGTGTTGCCGACCACTGCACGAATGGAAATGTTCAGCTTCGGCACGCGTCGTCTGAATCTGAACGTCTCACGTCTGAACATTTCACGAGCTCTGGAAATTAACTCCAAAGATGCTACGCTGCTGCCTTCCTGTACTGAACCATTCCTGTTACGGTCTTCTACGATAAGTTTTTGTCATGATGTGCACATAGTGAACATGCACAGACAATGGACCAGTACCACACCAATGCAATTTTAGCAAACACAAACTATCTCTTTCTCAAATTTAGTTTCTCCACGGCAACTCACTGGTCACTGCAGGAGCGAAAGGTTAGGTTCCTGTATCCTTTGCATGATGCCTATCTCCCAGGTCCTAACATGTCATCAACTGTCTTTCGTAATCACACCATGGCATCACAATAGGACAAATCTGCAAGAGCAGCTCTAAAAGCCACTTTATCCTTCAATATTGGTAGCCATAGAGATTGCGACGAATAAATTATCTCCCAACTGCTTGACAACCATTTCTTCAAGTATATCATTCTCTCCATTCCCACAGATAGAGAATAGAGCTGGCTTTAAAAAAGCTAAACACGATATAGAGAATTTATTAAAGATCGAGGGATCTAGAGAGCGATTATTATTAGAATATCCCCCTAATAAGAATTTACAGAGTTTGTTTAAGAAAAACTACAGCATACGCTTCAAGCTTATTAGATTTTTCTTTTTTAAGGGGAAGTTTATTAGACTAGTGGTTTTTTAGGAAAGTTTATTAGACTAGATGGAACAGGTAGGCTAGTAGCTCTCAGGCCTAGTTGACCCAACAGTAGGCCAAAGCCCAATAATCCCCAAGGTGGATGGGCGATCTCAGCCCACCGTCTCGTTCCCAGTTGTGGGCGATTGTGGCTTCCGTATCTTTTTAAGTTTATCTTACTTATTACTATTGCTAATTAGATGTCATAAATAAAATTGTTGGTTTCCCCAAAGTGTGCTAACAAAATATAATATTTTAGAATCTCACGACAATTAGAAAAAAAAATATTCTTTAATTTGATAGACTCTGGTCACCATAGTTAGTAATGGCCATGTGGTTCAATTATTCTGTTTTATAAAATAATACTCACCTCTATTATTATTATTATTATTATTATTATTATTATTATTATTATTATTATTATTATTATTATTATTATTATTATTATTATTATTATTATTATTATTATTATTATTATTAAAAATACATTAAAAAACTCCTAATTTACATCTAATTTATGCACTCTGTCATTATGGAAGATATTTTAAATTAACTACCTAAATTCATATATAATTATCCACCCTATCATTATGAAAGGCAATATATATTGAATTAGAATTATGAATGAATGAATGAGATATATATAAAGAAGACACGTGGATATAAACTATCATTAAATTCTCATACCAATTAAAAAATGTATCATTAATCATTCCATCCTTCTTTATGATGGTCCAAATCACCATCTTAAAAATTTTATTATCGTTGGAATCATCCACATCATGACTTGAACCATAGGCATAATGAATAGCAACTCAAGACTAGTAGGCCGTCTCCAATGGTTAGCTCTTTGCTAGCTTATAGAATTTTTCGTATATTAAAATAGGGGAGAGAAGAAAGCTATCTCTTGTTCAAGAGATAGTCTTATACACACACTATGAGGTTACGTGAGAATGATATATAGGGTCATTTATATTATGAGCTATGTGCCGATAGATAGATCATTGAAAGAGTTGTCTCTTAAAATGCTTAGAGCTAGATACTGGCTCTTATTGTTGAGGATGCCCTTAGTGGGAGTTTCAATTCAGTTTCATTTGTATTAAATATGTTACTACATAGATATATTCGATGACATGACAGTTTATTTAAGAAGAGAGAAATGAGTTTCATCTCAAATGAAACTTTCTTGACACGTTTACTAACTGTTCATAAATCATGGAATTTAATACCAATGAAACTATAGGATAAAATACCTATTCTCAGTGCAAAATTTTATTTAAGTTTTATTTTATTTTATCACTTTTCCTATATTTCAGGTGCCTGAAATTTTAGATAATTTCAGTCAACACTCATATCATCAACTAGTATAAGTATATTGTTACTTTTATGAATTGTTATTTATCTTTATGCCATTACATATTAAATTTTTGTCTTTCTCTTCCTATAGAAATAATTGTAAATTGTTTATCTTTGTGCTAACCTAAATCAGACTGCATATATAGAAATTGCAATGAACGAAACCTACGGTTTTAATATAAAGTATATGCAATAATCATTGCCTGAAAGAAAACTAAATTCCAGACAACGCAATGAAACTTGTCACTAACAATGGCATAAGCGGCCCATGGGAATTAATTCCCCGACGGAGACAAATTAATACTATAGTAGGAACGAAGTATCTCCAATTTAACGTAAAGAAAAAAAAAAGAAAGTATCTCCAATACTCGCGGGACGGGAACATGGACTGAAAATTTCTCCCCCGCGGCGACTGGGACGGCCGGACGGGGACCTAACCCCGACAGGGAATTAATACTCCAACCTGTGCTGCGGCTATTTTGTCACGAGACAAAGCCACAAAAGGTTCGAAGTGCTCCTATCCTCCGGAGGCCTGGGATCCATATACCAATGGAGCCCGGCGGCGGCGAGATTCTGCAGGGACCTGGGTTGCCCGTCACCTCCAAACCCGGCAGTGGCCGTGGCGGTTGGCGTGCCGCCCTCTTCATCGTCGGTAATAATCATGCAGATCGCATGTCTTCCAATTGCCCAGTTCGTCCGCACTCTGCAGGTTCGCATGCTTCATTGTCACTGTTGCTTGCTGTTGACTATTGTTGTTGCTACTACCATGCAGCGATGGGATTCTTTGAGCGGATTGGGTTCTTCGGCGTGTCGGCCAACTTGATCATGTACCTCACCGGCCCACTCGGCATGTCCACGGCTGCCGCGGCCGCCGGCGTGAACGCGCGGTCCGGGACCGTGCAGGTGCTGCCGCTCGTCGGCGCGCTCGTCGCCGACTCGCGGCTTGGACGGTATCGAGCGCTCCTGGCCGCCTGTCTGCTCTATCTTCTGGTCAGTTTGCATGCATTCCAAATGTTTTCTCTCGTCTTGCCCTTTCTCTTCCTCTCGGCTTCATGAAGTTGCATTGGTGGAGTCGATGGCTCGTTTTAAAATTGATCTGATTATATTAATTTTCTTTTAAAATTTGAAATAGCTTATTTAAATAAAAATTTTGTTTTTGACTCCGCTCGTAGCCTCGTTTAATGTTTAGATCACCTGTAACCAAGGTGTTTCTTCAAGAAATCAAAAGACGGTGGCAAAAGTATATTCAGAATTTCAGATAGCCCCTCGCCCCCGCGTCGCCCCCGCGCGGCGGCTCGGGCGGCCACGCGAAACCCTAGCCGACGCCTCTTCTCCCCGCCTTCTCCGGTCGCGCCGCCACCGGAGCTGGCCGCCGGCTTGGCCGCTCGGCTAGCTAGGATGGTGGCGGCGAGGCCCTTCCTTCCTCAGGCTTTGGCGGCGCGCGCGGCAGCGGGCCGGCGGCCTCTCTGCCGTGCGAGCGGCGCGGAGCTCGGCGGAGTAGGTCGCCGCGGTTGCGGCGGCACCGGCTGGTGCCCTCGTTGGCGCGGGGGATGACGGCGAGGTCTCCTTCTTCTTCGTGCTTCCCCTCCTCCTGTTCCTGTCGGCGACGTCGGCGGCGGCTGGGCTGCCGGTCCTGTGCGTCAGCGGCCTGATCCGGTGCCTGGGTGGCCGGATCCGAGCGCCTGGCTGCCAGATCTGGCTAGCGAGCCAGCGACGGCCGTGGCTGCAGCGGCGGCCGGTGCCGGTGTTGGGGCTAGTGCGGGGCTAGCGGCCGGGCAAAGCCGGGCAGCGGCGGCGGGGTCCGTGCAGGCACTGAGGGGCGGCGCTCTCTTCTTTGCCTGCCCCTCCCCTCACGGCCTACCTCCGGTTGTGGTGGCGGCTTGTCTAGGCGGCTACGGCGATGACCAGGACTGTCAGGACGGAGGCGGCGGCGTCAGCAGGGCGCGTCGGGTTCGGGACCTGACGTCCGGATTCGGCGGCCCTAGGGCAGGGGGCGGCGCCCGTGGTGGTAGGGGCACACGCCCTATGGCTGCTTGGCAGTGACAGTGGCAGGTGCCCGAGCCAACGATGTTGGTCAGCGGTGGCCTCAACGTGCGGTGATGTGACGCAAGCGATCGAGTTTGGTCCGGCTCTCCGTGGCTCGGTCGGAGGGGGGCAACAGCCGACGCAGCAGCAGCCGGCGCGTCGGTGCTTCTCTGAAGGGGCTGCCGTGGAGCGATGGGACAACGGCGTGGACAGTTGAAGATTGGAAGGGGGTCTGGCTTTGCGGTCCGGCGTTCGTGTTTGGAGACTCTCGGGCGAAAGCCTTAGCGACGACGGCGCCGTTAGGCGTCGTTTGCCCTGTTGGGGGCGTCGTGCTTCCCCTCGCATGTCATCCGAGGGTCAAAACCCGATCCACTATGGACGTGCGACGATGGCGCCATCGGCGTCATTCCTTCCTGAAGGCGTCGTATTCGGATCATCGTCGTAATTTCGTTGCAGGGCGATGGTTGTGACTGGAAGTCGGAGCTGCTCTTCTTGAGCTGGGCAACGATGACCGGTGGCGACGGTCGGCTTCGGACCTATCGGGGCGTGATTGGTGGGTGGTCTGCCTGGGAAGTCGGAGCTGCTGGTGGCTTAGCTGCCATGCTCGGCAACGATAACCTATGGTGGTGTGCCGTGTTGTGCTCGCCCGTGTTGCGTGGGTGGTTAGTCCCTCAGGTGCCTTTTTGGCGGCTCGTCTGGCTAACCTTCTTGTACATATTATTTCTTTCGACTTAATTGAGCGGCAGAGCTCCTGCCTTTTATTTCAAAAAAAAGTTTAGATCACCTAATAATAATTAAGATATATTAATTTCCAAGAAAGCCTAGAAAAAGGTTTAGTTGGCTTGTTGTTATTTTATTTATATATATATATATATATACCCCTCCTAGTGTTCTGAACTCTGTCATGTAGACATGTAGTGACTACATACGAGGTGTATAGTGATCATAATAAATATAGCAGTAATGTGGTATGACTGAAATTTTGAACGAATTTTTAGAGATAAATATTGCAATGATTTTATTTTGTATATTTGTTATAGGAATTGATATTTAACCCAAGCGCTTTTTAAATTTAGCCCTTAATGAGGTAACATCAACGTATATTTGTTATAGGAATTGATATTTAACCCAAGCGCTTTTTAAATTTAGGCCTTAGTGAGGTAACATCAACGTACACGCTACTATCTTCACAGTTGGTAATATTGGGCACAGCATAGTCTTTGCATTATTAAGGCGTGAACATTATATATATCGTGGGGCCGCTGAAAATAGCTATACAACATCCTTATTGATGTTTTTATGAGGCGTCAATGTCTAAAAGGACAAGCCAAAAATTAATATGACCCTTACAAAAGAACACCAAGACCAGTTCCCACAATTCATCCCTCAAACTTTGGTTTTATATGAAAATAAAAATATCTTTGCATTATAAAGGCCTGAACGACATTACATATCGTGGGGCCGCTGAAAGTAGCTTAGACACCATCCTTATTACTGTTGTTTTATGAGGCGTCGATGTCTAGGACAAGCCAAATATCAGTAGGACCCTTGTAAAAGAACAGCAAGACACCTTGCCTCTGCTCGTAGCCTTAGTGTGGTTACGCTTTTGTGTTCTGGGTCTTGACTCTTGATACTTTTCCGTCTGGGTGTGACTTCGATCCACCAGTTTCTGTGAGCCGCTGTTGGCTGAAAATCTAGTTGGTTGTTTTGCTGGTAGCTGGTAGCTCTGATAGTCTAGGTCTTTCTTTTTCCTGTTCCTCTTACGAAAGTACGTTGTATTTCCGTTACTTGTTAATGGAAATGGGGTCTCCCTCGATTCGAAAAAAAAACAGCAAGATCACAATTCAACCTCAAACTTTTGGATTTACATGAAAATTAAAAATATTATTGAAAAAAGCTACAGTTTTGAATTTTTTAGTTTATACTCCCTCCGTCCACAAATAACTGTTCATCACGTTTATCGAGAAGTCAAACTTTTCTAAATTTGACCATATTTATACAAAAGAATATTAATACTTATGATGTATCGTAGAATATAATTTTACACTAAACTTATTTGAAGATATAAATATTGATATTATTTTCTACGTCTTTAGTCAAAAGAAAAGAAGTTTGTCTCCTTAAAAGGTGCATTTCTTAGTGGACGGAGGGAGTACATTTGCTAATTGTTATTAGTAAATGTAAGCCTTTTTTTTTCAATCATGGTACAAACATAATGGCTCATATATATATGTATGAACACATATTTACAAACACATACACATACCCTAACCCTCCGAGCCCAAAAGATTGAGCCAGTAAATATAGCGATTGACGAAATTATGCGCATGTTAAGTGATAAAATAAATCTAAGAGCATCAGCGTCAATGTTAAGAATTTGAACCCAAACAAGCAGAATTTATCACAAGAGACTTATGTTTATGCAGGTGCGGATTTGGGCCTAGGGCCAGTAGGGCCGCGGCCCTATGTGTGGCCCAAATAGCCCCTTGTAATATACCTAGTTTTTTTTTCCCGGCCCTAGGTGTTGGGCCCAAACAGTTAGGAGATGCGAGAGAGGTGCATCGCGATCGTGTTTGGCCCTAGGTGTTTGGCATGATGAAGGTATCTTTGCACAAATGATTTCAGTTTTCTTGTTTTTATCGATTATAGTAAACTCAAGCATGGAAATAAAATTAGACCCCATGCACTTGAGTTAGTTTGTTATTTATCGATATTAGACCCGGTGCATACAGTATATGCTTTAATACTGGCCCTAGGCGTCAAAATTGACGAGATCCGCCACTGTGTTTATGTGTAAATCATGGATTATAATTTGCACGAGTCAATTTGTACATTGGCACTCCACTACCGCGGCAATAGGCGGTTCCTTTGTAATATGTGTTTGCACATGACCACATCCATCGGCTCCTGTTTGAGAGATCTTTGGCTCTCAAAAAATTAGATTAAAACAACAACTCTATAGTGGAACACTTTCACCATCGAACTAGACTTCCACAAAATTGTTTGTAAGAGCTCCACTGTAGATCTAAAGACACTCTGCTAGATTGGCCCAACAGATATCTAGCTGCATCCTATTTGTGGAAGTTCTTTCTTCCCTTTATCTTATCACCGCCCTAGGACCGCGCATCATGCTTTGGCTGGTGGGTTCGATGGAGATTCTTGCCAACAAAATCAGCCCCAAGCATTTGTACACAAAGATGTAGATACCTGCACTACGATTTTAGGGATTTTGATGGGTTTGCTAGGTGGACATGTCAACAGGAAATTCCTCGTCGGATCACTTCACCATCCCCATCGCGCCAGGGGTAATAGCTCACAGGTCCCTGTCCACACAAAATTTGGACCCGACAAGGTCCCCATCCCCACGTAAATTGCATCTTAAATTAAATGACGTAGTCAATTAGGAACAGCTCATCGACTTGAACTAGTTTTAATAGAAGAGAGAGAAAAACATTTTCTTCATATTTTAATTTTTTTGATAGAAGAGAGAGAAATTAGTTCTTGCCCATATGAAAAGTTAGCACTATGAAATATGACGTGGGGCTATCTATGTTATAGGTTATGTACTGAAAGTTAGCACTATGAAAAGTAGTTTTAGAGGTAGTAATTGGATCTTACTATTACAAAGATCGTTAAAAAGTTAACAACACATAATAAACACACTTGCACACAAGTTGCGCACAAGTGGTCCAGCATATAGTTATAGCAACACAATGTTGGTTGAGGTACACAAGTCCATGGCACTTGGCACAAAGGCTAAGTCTGTAAAGAAACAAAAGAAGGATGGGAGAACTGAGGAAAATAGGATACACAACATGCTTGAACCAAATCTCTTTTCTCGAATATGCATGAGAGTGCATATCATTGTATTAGAGGAAAGAAAATTCGAGAATTCAAGAGTGCCACTCCCGGCGTTAGTGTATTTTAGCAATTACATTTTGAAGTAAACCACCTAATTCTGGACTTGGGATGACTAGTTCTGCACTAACGCCGGCAACCCAAGTGCCCCTGCTTGTGATCAGCCGCTAGCTTCATCCTTGATGATGAGGTCGCTTTGTGGAAACAACACGCGTTCCTCTCTTTCCACAACACCCGGGAGACCAAGGCGAAGAGGGAGTCGAGTCCAGCCTTGAGGTTGTCGGGGAACAGGGTGCGCAGGCTCCGCCACCAAGAGATGGTGGTCGATTCGGCGTTGGGGCGACCAAGCGGTGAAAGGACGAAGAACCATACTTCCCTGGAGAATGGGCAGGCCGCAATGATGTGGTTGATTGACTCTAGGCCTTGGTCACCCAGAAAGCACTGTTTGGTTAGAAGACTAGATGTGCTGGAATGGGTCCTTTCTCCGATTCATAAGACAGGACGATCTGATTTTCTGTTTGGTTGAGGAGGGTGAGATAAAACCGTTTTCCGTTTGGTTTAAAGACATGAAAAATGGGATCTGCTATTGCACGCCACTTTGGTATCAAAATGGTAATCTCTACTAATCCTGAACCGGGCATCCATAGGCATGCAGCAACTGCAACTGCAACCATATTTGACAATTGACACTGTTCTACCATACTTCAATTACTACAGAGCTTGGGAATGCTGACGGCCTCATCCATGATGCCAACCGCGAGCTCGCCGCCGCCATCGGCGTCTCTGCTCGCCCTTTTCTACATCGCGCTCTACCTGCTGGCTCTGGCTCAAGGCTTCTACGGGCCATGCGGGGAAGCCTTTGGCGCGGACCAGTTCACGGCGCCTAGCGACAGCGGCGACCCCACCAGCGCGCCGGCGTTCCGGAGCTCCTACTTCAACTGGTTCCACTTCTCCATATCCTGGGGCTATGCCATCGCGTCGGCCGGGCTGAGCTACGTCCAGGACAACGCCGGCTGGACTGTCGGCTTCGGCGCGTGCTGGACCGCGATGCTGCTATGCCTTGCCGTCTTCTTACTTGGCACGCCGACGTACCGTGCCAAGCAACCCGCCGCTGACGACGGCACGTTCGCCGAGACCGTGCGGGCGTGGGTCGGGAGGGTCTTCCGCCGCAAGGACTCCACCCCAACTGAAAGGTGAACACGGGGAACTGGGCAAGAGGCCAAAAGCAAACACTTGTCTGTTGTCTTGCAGGTGCTGAGTGAGTTTCTTGACTTACTGTGCAGGCTTCTAGCTCCACAACCTGAGGAGGGCGGCGGGCTCATAGCTAAGCTGCTCCCGATATGGCTGACGAGCTTAGTCTTCGCAGCCATCTTATCGCAAGTGTCCACTCTGTTCACCAAGCAGGCCAGCACATTGGACAGGCACCTCGGCACGGCGACAGGCCTCGTCGTGCCGCCCGCCGCGCTCCAGTGCCTGAGCAGCGTCACCTTCATCGTAATGCTCCCCTTATACGACCGCGTCATCGTTCCCCTCGCGAGGCGCCTGACCGGGCACGCCGCGGGCATCACGATGCTCCAGCGCATCGGCGCCAGCATGGCCGCGTCCTGCGTCGCCATGGTCGTCGCGGCGCTCGTGGAAGCCAGGCGGCTCCGCGTGGCCAGAGACGCGGGCCTGGTCGACCAGCCGGACGTGGCTGTGCCGATGAACCTGTGGTGGATGATTCCGCAGTACGTTCTCATGGGCCTTGCCGGAGTGCTGGGTCAGGTTGGTCTCGAGGAGTTCTTCTACGACCAGATGCCCGACACTCTCCGCAGCGTCGGGCTTGCGCTGTGCCTCAGCATCTTTGGAGTGGGAAGCTACGCCAGCAGCATGCTTGTGTCCGTGATCGACTGGGCGACGAGAAGCAAAGGCGAGAGCTGGTTCTCCGACAATCTCAGCCGAGCGCATCTTGACTACTTCTATGGGCTCCTGGCAGGGCTCGCGGCTCTGGAGGTTGCCGCGTTCTTGTATTTTGCAAACCGATACGTCTACACAAACAAAAGCGAGCTGTTAACCTTTGATTCTTGAAACTTTGCAAGTATAAACCATATTGCGTATATTTTGAAGAACATGTAAAATCAAGGAATTTCACGGACGCACTTTGTATGTAGAGTGGTGGCAACTTTTCTAATGCTCTAGCCGGCTTCGGCACAAGAATAAAAATTATGTAAAAGTGACGAGTGAGCCATATATTAATTGTGAATGCAACTATTATATAGATAGATTAAGAAATAAGCTGTAAGAGTCTTAACCACCAGGAGTAGTTTGTACTGTTATCGACGGTCTCTTCATTGCCAGCAGGCAGCAGCGGACTATATTATTAGCCTTGCTCTTAGGCATCAGATCGGCGGCCTCTGACCGGGGTAGATCAGTAGATCAACGTAGGGGCACGAAAGCTACGTCGTGTCTTGCGTGCGTGCGTGACCAACTGCCCCTAGCGCACCATCTTTGGCTATGTCGTTGTAAAATCTAATTTCTCTATCTTTAATACAAAGATATAAAAACCTTTTGCGTATTCGAGAAGAAATATTCTACGAAGAAGAATAGAAGAACCTAACCTGATAGGGGTTATGGTTCAGTAAGACAGTACGAAAAATTAGGGGTTTTGGGATAGAAAAGCAGGTCGAAAGAAACACTTCATTCTTTAGGGCAAGCCTCGTAATACCGTCAATCTGTTGGTTGTATGGTTATTTACGGCCTTCTTTCGGTCCACTTGTATAATAGCCAATTTTTCACAGTTAATACATGGCCTATTTATCTCTCTCGCACTGTGCGAAGTTGGCTGTAACCTTACAATCCGCTTCTCTTCTCTCTCCTTATTTTTCTCCTCCACGTCAGCTTTTAACTAACTTACAGTCTTTTTATTATACTACACTTCACCTCCATGAGGCTACACCTCTAGTCTTGTCCGTGACTCAAAATCACGACCTGTGTTTATATACAATCGAAGCACGCTATATCTAATTTCTTAAACATATTGGAATATACAGATGTACCAGATGTACCTTCCGTTCATAACTCATAGATACATGAGATACGAGCAATTATTAAAATGCGCAGGCATAAAAGTTTAAGGACCACACTAATGCCCGCATGAGATAACGTTTCCGCACACACGCTTTCTTCCTCCACTCAGCTGCGCTCTTCTTCCTCACCTCGCCTCCTCTTTTTCCTCTACGCTCCGGCGCCGCCGCCTCCTCACCCTTCCAGATCCGGCGCCGCCGCTTCCGACTTCACCACTCCCACCACGACGCGGTAGGTCTCACCGGAGCTCCAGCGAGATCCTACCGTGCCACGGCGGCCTCCCTCTTCCCCACCCCATCCTCCACCCCTCTCCCACGGCTTTCTTTTCTAAGTCCGGTGACCCAGCTCGTCGCCGTCTTCCCTAACTCTGACGAGCTCGTCCCCGCCCTGACCTTCACAGCCGTCTTCACCGCCGCTAAAACCTAAAGCCGTCCGCCCCCGACTCCACCGCCTGGCAGACCTTCCTCCCCCGGCTGGCCCTTCTATATCCCGCCGGAGTTGGAGAAGAGGGGTGGCGTGGCTCGCCGGCGGCGCATCTTCTCCGACCGTGGCATCGAGCGCGGGCTGGTGTGAGCCTTGAACTTCGGTAGCAAGCGCATTGGACGGTCGTGGCAGGGAGCGCATTGATCGGGCGGCTATGCGGGCGTGCACGTCGAACATCGCAAGCGCGCACGCTCTTAAAGTAGTATTTAGGAAAGTTTAATCGAGTTGTGGTAGGACGACTCTAGAAGGCGTGCACCGGACCGCGTGGAGTCCAGCGTACCACCAGAAGTCCTACCCCTTGCCATGGGCTATGGTGATGACGATTGAGGACCTGATGAACACCGGCACGGCGGCACAAGCCTGCAAACCAACGACCCCGATACTCAGCATTACCTCTGTTAGACATGCATCTGCGGGACTGCAATTCAGTGGAAAACTTGCTTCCATTCAGTCTCTAGAGCCATTGCCGCCTGTTGCAGCACCGAGCAACGAGCAATTTTCCAGGAACAAAGGCTGGTTAGAAGAAATTCAACATCTTGGACATGCCGGTACATCAGGCAGAAACACTTTCAGGACTCATTCAGTTAATCATCAGGATTAGAGGGGATTGAGATTGAATCCCCTCCAATCCCCTCGGATTGGGGACAAACTGAACGATTAACCGTAAAGCTTTCACGATGTCAGTCTGAAGTACAAAATGGACATTGAGAAACTGAAATCGCAGTCATTTATGTTCCTACAATCTATAAAACCAAATTGTTTCTTTTTTTTTTTGTTCTCACAAAATGTTAATCACAGTTGTCCCTTGTTCTTGTACACAAATCGCTTTGAAAAGTACAAGAACACGGCCACGTCTAGAGCGGCGAGCCCAGCCAGGAGCCAGTAGAAGTAGTCGAGGTGCGCTCGGTTGAGGTTGTCAGAGATCCAGCTCTCCCCGCTACCGCCGCTGCTCGCCCAGTCGACCGCCGACACGAGCATGCCGCTGGCGTAGCTCCCTGCGCCCAGAGCGCTCAGGGACAGTGCGAGCCCGACGCTGCGGAGCGCGTCGGGCACCTGGTCGTAGAAGAATTCCTCCAGCCCGATGTCGGACAACACCATCGCCATGCCCATCAGGACGTACTGGGGCACCAGCCACCACAGGCTCATCGGCACCGCCACGTCCGGCAGGTCCGCCACGCCCGCGTCCCTGGCCACGCGGAGCCGCCTGCCTTCCACGAGCGCCGCGACGACCATGGCGACGAAGGACATGGCGACGCCGGCGCCGATGCGCTGGAGCGTGGTGACTCCCGCGTGGTGCCCCGTGATGCGCCTTGCCACGGGCACGAAGGCACGGTCGTAGATCGGGAGCATAGTGATGAAGGTGAAGCTGACTAGGCACTGGAGCGCGGCGGCGGACACGGTCAGGCCGCCGACGCGCCGGTCCAGCGTGCTGCCCTGCTTGGTGAACAGAGTGCAGACTTGCGAGGTGAGGGCTGCGTAGACCATGCCACTCAGCCATACGGGCAGCAGCTTAGCGAAGAGCCCTTTGCCTTCGTCAGGCTCTCCATTCAGAAGCAGCCTGCGCAAATGGAGGAGGGCACCCTGCACTAAGGCGCTGAAGTCGGCACATGAGAGAGGTCGCAGAGGTTCACGTTCACGGATGCTCACCGTTCCGTGCTAGCGGTGTCCTTGCGTCTGAAGACGCTCGCCGCCCATTTGCTCATGGTCGCGACGAGCGAGCTCCCGTCGTCGGCGGGCTGCTCGGTAAGATACGTCCGCGCCCCGAGCAAGAAGACGGCGAGGCACAGCACCATCGTGGCCCAGCACGTGCCGAAGCCGACGGCCCAGCCTGCGTTGTCCTCGAGGTAGCTCACCACCGTCGTGGACGCCGCGTAGCCCCAAGAAATGAAGAAATGGAACCAGTTGAAGTAGGAGCTCCGGGACGCGCGCGGGCTGGTGCTGCCGTCGCTCGGCGTGAACGTGAACTGGTCCGCGCCGAGGGCCTCCGCGCACGGCCTGTGGAAGCCCTGTGCCAGTGCCAGCAGGTAGAGCGCGACGTAGATGAAGGCGAGGTGTGCAGGCGACGTCGACGGCGCAGGGTGAGGCCAAGCTGTTTGCAGCACGGATGAGGCCGTCAGCATTCCCAAGCTCTGTCGTCGTTGCAGTTCGCGTTAGACACGGCTTCAAACGCCATGTACATGGATTGAGAACCACACGAAAAAAGAGCAAACTAGCACAGGCAGCACTGCAGCAGTCGTCCAAAACCAAAAGCACTAACCAGCAGATAGAGCACGCTGGCGGCTAGAATCGCGCGGTACCGTCCGAGGCGCGAGTCGGCGGCGAGCGCGCCGACGAGCGGCAGCACCTGTACGGTCCCAGCCCATGTGTTGACGCCGGCGGCCGCGGACGCCGTGGGCATGCCGAGCGGGCCGGTGAAGAACATAATAAGGTTGCCCTGCACGCCGTAGAACCCGATCCGCTCCAAGAACCCGACCACTGCAGGGCCACGGTTGAAGGCAGAGCAAGTTAGTTTCGCATGGCAGTGATAACTGATGAGCCCGAGTCAAGATCTGCGGAATTTACCGATGAGGTAGGAGGCAGCGCGCCAGCCCCCTCGGCCCTCGGGTTTGGAGACGATGGAGGGCCCGGGCCAGCGCAGGAGCTCACCGGACTCCATTGCTGCGCCTCCGGAGCTGGATGTGTGGGCGTCTTCCCCCTGATCCGAGGATAAAAAGGGACGCGCGCTTAGGCGCTGTTTAGAAGCTTTTAGCTGGATAATTTTAGCTATGATATATTCAAATACCTCATGGTTAAATCTATCTAAAGTTTAGCTGGAGGTCAAAATATACACAATTCAATTAGCTATTTTAACCCAGCTAAAACCAGCTAAAAGGTCTAAATGACCAAACTATCCCCAACTAAAGTTTAGTTAGAGCATCCCAACACGTCTAACTAAAGTTTACCTATCTAAATAATAGTATTAATAAGGGGTAACATGGTCAAGATTTTGAATTAGCTAGAACATCCAACACCCCAGCTAAATTGATCTTTAACTAACTAAACTTTACCTCTATCAATTAGTTAACTAAATTTTAGTTGGCGTGCTTTTAAACAGGGCCTTAATGTTTCTATTGCTGTCAGCGTCCCACGTGCTGCGTGCGTGTTTCTTTTTTAATTATTGAGTGACCGTTTGGGTGAAACAGATCACTCTATAATCACTGGTCTAGTTCATTTAGAAGTCATCTAGCTGTTGCTTTCCAAGCCACGAAGTCGCAAAATAGAATAATGCATCTGCTCGTTTAAGCTAGATTTAGTTTACTTAGTTTTTAGCCGCAAGAGTATTTTTCTCTTATAATAATTTAGACTAGCCTTTCAGCTCAGCCAAACAGTACAAATCTCGTGCGAATATAAACGAGGTGGAATGAAGAATTACATATTTTTTGACTTAATTGAGTGGCCCTATTTTTATTTTTAAAAATTAAATAATTTCTTATTTCCCAGCTTTTCTTAAAGGAGGGATAATAGCACTGTTTAAAATTTTTTAGATTAAACAAACGAACAGATGCCCATATTTCGCCATCAAGATAAGCATATACATAATTCAATTCATATCTAATTGTGGTGACCAGGTGCTAGAACATCATGCACGGAATCATATTAGTGCAATTATACTAGCAATCATAGCAAAGATACCTTATACTCACACATAAGGGAATATTACTAAGAAAGATCAAAAGCAAGTCTTCTATAGTAATAATATGTTCCTACTATCCCTACACTCGAGGAGTGGACTACAAAGGACTCAACGGAAGTATCACATCCGTGATCTACCACAGGGCGCAGAATGTAGGGTGTATTCGCAGCTATACGAACTTATGTATAAATATAATGACATCCTAACTACGTAAAGTATAATCAAGAATATAACCAATAAGTAGAACAATGTCGATTAACTTTATCTAAAGTACTCAAAAGAGATATTAGATACAAGAGAGAGCTTCTTACAATGGCTCCGGGAAGACTAGATCCAGACAAGATCTAGAATTCAAGTAGAATTTGCTCCTTCTACTTCTAAATCTATGTAGCTATACTCTAGATAGCGAAGCTGGAATGATCTAGGGTTTCTCGCTCTAGTTTCTGGATGCTATGAACTACAAATGAATTGATATGAAGCCCTGGTGCGGTCTGGGGCTATATATAGTCCGAAGAGATAAATCTCAGCCCTCGGATCAAATCGACTTACAGTAGTGGTCCAGATTAATCCTCAAAGACGGTGGATGTGACATCCGGACCAGTTTAGAATTTGGCCCATGTACAAGTAATGAGATATTATAGAGAGTTTAGTCCCACTTTGGTTGTTAAAGGTGGGATAGACCAACATATAAGGCTCCTAGAGTCTATCCCACCATCCCCGAGTTAACTCAGAGTGGATCTGAGTTGTTTGGACTCTGGGGTTTTACAAATGGTATCAGAGATGACCTTCGCGGCCACAGGCATGTGCGGGCCAGGGGCTGAGCGAACCACACCTACCACCATCTCACTTATGCTTTCGTCCTAGTTTCGCGTAAAAGAGTTAACTCGGGGATGGTGGGATGGATTTTAGAAGCCTTATATGTTGGTCTATCCCACATTTCACAACTAAGGTGGGACTAAACCCTCTATAATATCTCATTAATTGCACATGTGCCAAATTCTAAACTGGCCCGGATGTCACATACACCCCCCCTTAAAGGGTCCGACGTCCTCGTCGGCCCAATACTCCCATAACCGGGCAAACGATGACCAAGAACGTTTCCCTCTTAGCACACGTGACCGTGCGCCTAGTGTCGACACATGTGCCACGTCGTGCGCCCCGCAGGGCCTACACATGCAATGAACCCCCATGTGCGCGCCCCTGGCCCGCATGCGCCCCTGGCCGCGAAGGTCGGGTCTGATACCATTTGTAATACCCCAGAATCCAAACATCTCAGATCCACTCTTCACGCTGATCGAACCACACCTACCACCATCCTACTTACGCTTTCGTCATCGGTTCGCGTAAAAGAGTTAACTCAGAGATGGAGGGATTGACTCTGGAAGCCTTATATGTTGATCTATCCCACCTTTACAACCAAGGTGGGACTAAACCCTCTATAATATCTCATTACCTGCACATGGGCTAAATTCTAAACTGGTCTAGATATCACAGTGGAGAACCGACATACGAAACCGGAGGCTGACAGTGGACCCAGGGGGTCAGCCGACCTAGGAGGAAGGTCGGCCGACCTCCTATCTCTGTCGAGTGGGTCCTACTTTTGTAAGTTGGCTTCTGGTGTTCTCTGAATATTCTTGATCCACTATCGCCACGTAATTCGATGTATTAGTCCGACATGTGGGTCTCCTTTGGTTCTTTTCTGTAACACCCGGAAATTTTCAATTTTTGAAATAGGAATTTAATTTGATTTATTTATGCAATTGATTAAGCATTTAATATATAGAATAATATTTTTTGTGAATTAAAATAAACCCTAGGGCATAGAAACATGTTATGTTGCATACATGCCGCTGCACATATTTATTTCCTGAGATTTGATTGGATTTTGCAAGGGTACAAAACTTAGTTTGAAAAGCCATTTGGAAAACAAATTTGAAAATGAATTGAGAAAATTAGAAAAGGGAAAACTCCCTCCCCTTCTCTGCAGGCCGAGCCGGCCCATCCCCTCTCCTCCTTCTTCGCATGGGCCGAGCCGGCCAGGTCGAAGCCCAGCAGCACCACCGGCCCGTGTGCATGCTGGAGCCCCATCCCTCTCCGTCTGTGACTGACACGCGGGGCCCACAAGTCATCTTCCTCCTCCTGCTCGTGTTCGAAGCGGACACGGCCGCGCCGTAACCACCCCGGCCTCCTCTCTTGGCGTGGCCGAGTCCATCCCGTGCAAGCCTCCACTGGCCCGTAAAAGGAAGCCGCGACCCTCTTCCCCCGCCGCTGACGCGTAGGGCCCGCTGCCCCGTGCCATCCCCTTCCTCCAGTCGGAGTCCGAGCGGAGCACGAGCGCCGCCTCCGACAGAAGGCAACCGCCGGATTTTTCGGCCGAGTCCGTCCCAAGTACGCCTCCCTCGCGCCCCTATATAGGTCGGCCGAGCCCTGCCGTCCCTCCCCACAAGTTCCCGAGCAAGCCACGCCCTCCAATCTTGCCCTAGCCGTCGTCCCGAGCTCCGCCGCCGCCGTCGATTTCTCCTCGGGAAGACTTCTCCGTCGAAATTGGTTGTTCTCCAAGCTTCGCAGCAAGGTCAGGAACCTTTCCGACCCCTTCTCCCTCGGTTTTGTGCACTACAGCCATGATGCCGAGCTTCGCCGCCACCATAGTTCCGCCACCTAGCTCGCCGCATCCTCCCCGAGCTACCCCTGTGGCAACCAAAACCATAGATAGGTTCGGCTTGAGCTTCTCTTGCTTCCCGACCAGATCCCGAGGTGTGCCGAGCTTCCTAGCCCCGAAAATGCCGTCTCCGGCCATCTTGCCGGCGAGGAATCGGCCGGGCGCCGCCCGACTCCGGCGACCAGAGCCGTCCCTCTTTTCCCGAGCTACCTGCGCCGTCCACGGCCGATCCAACGGCTCACAGTGAGAGATACCCCTTTCGCCGGCACTTTTGCAAAAGAGCTCCTGAGTTTTTTAATGTTCTAACCCGCGGTCCTTTGGCGTATTTCTCTGATTACGCTTTCCTATTTAGAAAACGTATTTCCTCGGTTTTAATTTAAAAGGCGTTTTCAATATTTACAGATTTGCCACTCAGTTTATTTCGGCCATATTTTATTCGTTTTAGCTCCGATTTGATCCGTTCAAGTCTCGTTAGATTCGTAATTTCGTAATCTACCTAATGATGCTACTGTTACTCATGTTTTTAACTTTTAAAATTCGAGATTAGATTTAATCTATTATTTTATTAAAGTAAAACTTGTTTATTTCATAACTTTCCCGTTTGAACTCCGATTTTCGTGATCTTTATATCGTTGGAATCGTAGCGACGCGTAGATTATTTTTATACACTTTTCAATCTGTTTTTCCACTGTTGGTGTAATATTTCTAATATAGATCTTGTTTGCTTCGTGTATGATTGCTACGATGATTGTGTGGTGATTTTATGCTCGAATTCAGACGGTGAGCAATATATTGGTGATCAAGAGTACTCCGTTGAGGATCCAAATTCTCAGGATCACTTTGATCAAGGCAAGTATAGCATGGACCATCCTTATTGCCTATTCACCTTAATAACTAATTTCATGATGCATATGTCTACCTTGGCAACCGTAGTGATTATTCCCAGGTTTTGATGACTTGATCCTTGTTACCTATGAGATTGCATTTGAGTAGTGATGCTAGTGCTTTGATGGGTCATGATCTTATGAACTTGAATAATTGATTATGGAATAAAAGTTAAAAGATACTTTTTAGCTACATGGACTAAGGACTTATCTGTAAGTATGACACCGGGACTTACAGCGCAACCATGGGGGCTATATGCCTCTGACTTTAGTCAAGTATGAAGTTACTTTCTATCATGTTGTTAATCTTGAAAGGTTCCTTGCCGAGCTGGTTGTTTTGCGGCTCCTGTCTTTGTGTGTACTGCTGCGTGTGTGTGCCACTTGGAAGGAGGGCTCTACCGCCCCTTGCCATTGCGCCCGGATTGATTAGTAACTTGTTAGAGAGCCTTTTGAAAGACTTCATAGTGAGACCCTGTTATGCACCTTGGCAGTGTAGTGTAGGCCTTGCAAACCCCGACACATGGGAATCACGACTCATGGTGAAAGTGTGCAACCTCTGCAGAGTGTAAAACTGATATATCAGCCGTGCTCACGGTCACGAGCGGCCTTGGATGTCTTACAGGAATTTAACTAATTGAATATTGATTTATTTGAAGTTTCTATTGATGTTTATTCCATATTAATTATCATGTTTATATGATCATGCAAATCTTGTTCCTTGGTATAATCTATTGCTGCTACTCGAATTGCTAAAATGTGATCAACTAAAAGCAACCGCTGTCAACCTGTGTCTTGCCTTATTTGAGCCTCATAAACCCATGTTATTCTTGTTGAGTACGACATGTACTTACGCTTGCTTTATTTTTCATATTTGGATAAAAATCCCGGATGGGTAACAGATGACTATGAGGATTCTTCTGAGGATTATTAGGATTGTGTTCACCAGTCAACTATTCCCTGTGGAATGGAGATTCTACGAGAGAGTTATCTGTATTATTCCGCTGTTATTAATGTAAAGACTCTGTGATATTATTCATTATATATTAAACCTTGTGATGGTACTATGTAATTTGTCGCTTATGTGTGTGATTGATCTCTGGGCACACATAAGTTGGTTCATTCAATTTTATCCTTAAAATTGGGTGTGACATTTTCTGAATAACACCCTGCAAAATACTGAATCATCAAAACTGTAGAATTCTGTCAGTTAAACCATATTCTATGGTGGTGTTTGCATTTATACCCTTATTTCATGTTTGGTTGACGGGTAAAATCATACAATAATTACCGTCAACAAGCTCTTTCTCTTTTCACGAAGACAAAAAGAAAGAAGATATATGTGAAGTTTGCACTGAACGAAAATAAGTGGCTCACGCACATACTACCAATTCAATCGACTAGGAACTTACGGAATACGTTCAACTATGGGAACAGGTACAACAAGCCAACCTACAGGAAGAAGTGGAAGACCAAATACCTTGGAGATAGATAAATGATGGAGAGTACACTACGAAAAGCGCCTACAGAATACAATTCGAGGGAGTCTATGCAAAACTAAAATTGACACCGATTTTGGGAGTAAAAGCAGAACCAAAATGCCGCTTTTTTGCTTGGACGCTCCTCCATAACAAAATACTCATATCAAACAATTTGGCGAAACCAAATTGGCCTAATGATCCAATGCGCAAGCTTTGTGGTAGTGAGCCAGAAAATCCATCTCACATTTGCAAGGACTGCCCGTTAACTATACAAACTTGGTCTTGGGTTAAAAGATGGTTCCAACTGGAAGCGACCGATGCAGTGGGCAGAAATGGTTCGCTTCATAACTACTGGAGAAAATGTCGGGCCAAGATGGATAAAAGACAGAGAAGACATTTCGATGGCATGATATATTTTTGGTGGAACGTATGGAAAGAAATAAATAGAAGAACCTTCCAACATCAAGTTTTGCAACCATATCAAGTAGCTCTACTTTGTAAAGATAATTTGCAGTTTTTCCGAACAGCGTCTTCAGGGGAGGTTTCCAGTAGTTAGTTGTTTTTTGTGTTCAGCTATAGGTTTTCTTTTACGCCCTTTTCCTTTTTCCTAGCCGTTTCTAGACGTTTCACAAGTAGATTCTCGTAGTGGTTTTTCTCTGTATTTTTGGTAGGCGCTTGGTTTTCTTTGTATTCTTTTCCTATTTCCTCATCTAATAAAAATTTGGCAAAACTTTTGCCGCATTTCTAAAAAAAAATCATGCAAAGAAGATATAATAGACTAATAATATGCCCTCATAAATCTCATAGGTGTTGTGAATCAAAGACAATATGAACAAAAGTTTGGAATGGTGGCCAATTAAATGAAGGGGGAGAGAAGATCAAATTGATGAGCTATAAGATTAGGAAGAATACAACTTGACTAGATGATGATATAGCTAGCATCTCATGTAACATGAGCTGTAATTTGTATGGTGGTTACTGTAGCAAGGTCGGTTACTGTAGTAAACCGACCTCATTGCCTATATAGAGACATTCCTAGTTCTTTTGTAAGATGATTGATTCCAAGAAGTGAAATACTTGAACCCGCTCTTCCTCCCATCTCCCTGTGTTCTATAGATCTCTTGTGCAGTTGTGACAGCAAACGAACTCGATTTGTAACAATAGGTTCCGCCTCGTTCATATTTGAACGACATTTTCTGCGGTGGCTTGGCAAGCAACAACCAGCAGCTAGCTGACTAGTGTTTGACCAATCTATCCGGTCACTCAATGATTAAAAAACATAGCGCCGATCGGATCCCCACAGATCAACCACGCCGCAGCACGAGGGATGCTAACAGAAATATATATAATAACATGAAGCGCGCGTCCTTTTGTTCCTCGGATCAGGGGGAAGACACCCCCACATCCACCTCCGGAGGCGCAGCAATGGAGTCCGGTGAGCTCCTGAGCCGGTCCTGGCCCTCCGTCGTCTCCAAACCCGAGGGCCGAGGGGGCTGGCGCGCGGCCTCCTACCTCATCGGTAAATTCTCTTCCTCAGATCTTGACCCGGGCTTATCACTGCAATGCGAAACTAACTTGCTCTGCCTTCAACCGTGGCTTTGCAGTGGTCGGGTTCTTGGAGCGGATCGGGTTCATCGGCGTGCAGGGCAACCTTATTATGTTCTTCACCGTGCCACTCGGCATGCCCACAGCGTCCGCGGCCGCCTGCGTCAACGCATGGGCTGGGACCGTACAGGTGCTGCCGCTCGTCGGCGCGCTCGCCGCCGACTCGCGCCTCGGACGGTACCGCGCGATTCTTTCTGCCAGCGTCCTCTATCTGCTGGTTAGTGCTTTTGGTTTTGGTTTTGGACGACTGCTGCAGTGCTGCCTGCGCTAGTTTGCTCTTTTTTTCGTGTGCATCTCAATCCATGTACATGGCGTTTGAAGTTGAAGCTATGTCTGACACGAACTGCAACGACGACAGAGCTTGGGAATGCTGACGGCCTCATCCGTGCTGCAAACAGCGCGGCAACCGTCGACGTCGCCTGCACAGCTCGCCTTCATCTACGTCGCGCTCTACCTGCTGGCACTGGCACAGGGCTTCCACAGGCCGTGCACGGAGGCCCTCGGCGCGGACCAGTTCACGTTCACCCCGAGCGACGGGAAAGGCAGCCCAAGCCCGCCGCGCGCGTCCCGGAGCTCCTACTTCAACTGGTTCCACTTCTTCATTTCCTGGGGCTACGCGGCGTCCACGACGGTGGTGAGCTACCTCGAGGACAACACCGGCTGGGCCGTCGGCTTCGGCACGTGCTGGGCCACGATGGTGCTGTGCCTCGCCGTTTTCTTGCTCGGCGCGCGGACGTATCGTGCCGAGCTGCCTGCCGAGGACGGGAGCTCACTCCTCGCCACCATGAGCGCATGGGCGGCGAGGGTCTTCACACGCAAGGACACCGCTAGCACGGAACGGTGAGCATCCGTGAACCTCTGCGATCTCTCTCATGTGCCGACTTCAGCGCCTTCATTTGCGCAGGCTGCTTCTGAAGAGAGAGCCTGACGAAGGCAAAGGGCTCTTCGCTAAGCTGCTGCCCGTATGGCTGAGTGGCATGGTCTACGCAGCGCTTACCTCGCAAGTCTACACTCTGTTCACCAAGCAGGGCAGCACGCTGGACCGGCGCGTCGGCGGCCTGAGCGTGTCCGCCGCGGCGCTGCAGTGCCTAGTCAGCTTCACCTTCATCGCCGTGATCCCGATCTACGACCGTGCCTTCGTGCCCGTGGCGAGGCGCGTCACGGGGCACCATGCGGGCGTCACCACGCTCCAGCGCATCGGCGCCGGCGTCGCCATGTCCTTCGTCGCCATGGCCGTCGCGGCGCTCGTGGAAGGCAGGCGGCTCCGCGTGGCCAGGGACGCCGGCTTGGCGGACCTGCCGGACGCGGCGGTGCCGATGAGCCTGTGGTGGCTGGTGCCGCAGTACGTCCTGATGGGCATGGCGATGGTGCTGGCCGACATCGGGCTGGAGGAGTTCTTCTACGACCAGGTGCCCGACGCGCTCCGCAGCGTCGGGCTCGCATTGTCCCTCAGCGCTCTGGGCGCAGGGAGCTACGCCAGCGGCATGCTCGTGTCGGCGGTCGACTGGGCGAGCAGCGGCGGCGGCGGGGAGAGCTGGATCTCTGACAACCTCAACCGAGCGCACCTCGACTACTTCTACTGGCTCCTGGCGGGGCTCGCCGCTCTAGACGTGGCCGTGTTCTTGTATTTTTCGAAGCGATTTGTGTACAGGAACAAGGGAGATCTGTGAATGCCATTTTGTGAGAACAAAAAAAAAAAAAAAAAACAGAAACAATTTGGCTTTATAGATTGCACATCATAATGCATAAGCGATAAAAAAGGGAACATAAATGATTGCGATTTCAGTTTCTCAGTGTCCATTTTGTATTTCAGACTGACATCATGAAAGCTTTACGGTTAATCGTTCAGTTTGTCCCCAATCCGAGGGGATTGGAGGGGATTCAATTTCAATCCCCTCTAATCCTGATGATTAACTGAATGACTCCTGAAAGTGTTTCTGCCTGATGTACCGGCATATCCAAGATGTCGAATTTCTTCTAACCAGCCTTCGCTCCTGGAAAATTGCTCGTTGCTCAGTGCTGCAGCAGGCGGCAATGGCTCTAGAGACTGAATGGAAGGAAGTTTTCCCCTGAATTGCAGTCCTGCAGATCCATGTCTTCCGGACAGCCGAGCAACGGTGACACCATCGGCGTTGCTACCAGCTAGGGCACCACCCGGTCCACTTTGTACCTACCTGAAGGCGTCGTATTTGGATTATCGTCGAGACGTGAGGGGTTTGCGATTGGAAGTTGGTGCAGCTCTTTTTGAGATCGGCAACGTTGATTTTTGAGATCAGCAACTCGGGTGTTTTTTGGCATCTCGTGTGGTTAACTTTCTTGTACATAATTTTTTTCGACTTAATTAAGCGGCAGAGCTCCTGCCTTTATTTTTAAAAAGTGGTTTCTTATTTCCCCTTTTTTCTTAATTAAAGGAGGGATAATAACGCTGTTTAAATTTTTTTATCTTAAACAAACGAACTGATGCCCATCTTTCCCCATCAAGATAAGCATATACATAATTGAATTCATATCTAATGGTGGTGACCAGGTGCCAGAACATCATGCACGGAATTAAAGAAAGGGTCGCGGGCAAATTTGTAAGGTTAACAGTAGCAGCTAATGTTTCAATGAGTAGCTCTTGCCACTGAACGCTTGGAACCGGGGCTCGTCCTTCTTCGCCGGTTCCTCCTCTTTAACAGGAACCTTTTGCAGTTCCCTTTTGTTGCCTGCACTTGAACCAAAAACAAGCTTTCCAGTTTTCTGTCGACTGTAATTGCTAGCTACTGAAGCTGCCGGTGCTGAGATTAGCTGATTTGCTCCTTTGTTTGAACCTGAAGGTGCAGAAAGTGCAGTGGAAGGAACCTCATCAGATGCTTGCTCTTTTGATGAGGCCTTTCCATCCAACCGCTTTCCAGAACCAGTAAATGGTTTGAATTTCGGTTCATCCTCCACGACAGGTGCCTTGTTGCTTGCGGGAACTGCTGGTTGCCGTGGTTTCTCAGGTTCTTTATAATCAAGAGGAGGCGCAAAGTCCACTTCACAGTCTGTCTCAATAATGCTAACCGCTGAAGCAGGCTTTGTCTCAACGATATCAATGTAATACTGTTTGCTGTTGTAGGCCACCATGATGCTGTCTCCCGTGGTTAAGCAGGAGAAATTCCTCAGAGTCTTTTCCAAGACGGCTTTCGGGTTCGAGATGTCCAGAAAATCAGCCGTGTGAGGTTGCAGTTTCACGTACGTACCCTTGGGAAGAGTCGCGTTCTTGACATCGACGGTTTCGCCCTCTTCAAGACGCAGGTTCTGCATCATCCAGCTGGGCATGATGATCATGCCTTCTTCCGCCACGAACTCCAGGACGCCACAGTGTGAAACCCGCTGCTGGGTCGTTGCATCATCGACGATGTGCTTGCGCAGCTCAAATAGCATAGGGTACGAGATGTGCAGCGAAACGAGACGATCAAGGGCAGACTGTGGCATTATTACTTTGTCGCCGGCTTCCAGGTGTGGCTTACCAACAAAGCATGGTGGATAGCAGCGGTACACTTGCTGAAACGAGTTGGCATATCGCCGGTAAAAGAACATGTTTACCTACACCTTTGCTTCAACTTCCCTCGGCCGGAGAAGAATGTGATGGATCTCAGCTCCTTCGAACCGGCGGCGATCGATCGCGTTTCCCGGCGGCCTGGCCGGAAGAGGTTGCTGGTGAGCTCTCCGGCGTGTTCGTCGTCACGCGCGTGCGCAGGTTTAATGATGTGAATTTGTGATCGACGATGTGAGCCGCGCGGCGGGCATATATAGATGACACCGTCCCACCGAATCCGATCAGATGGTTTTCGATTCCATGACGATGGGATTTGGGGATTCGAGATCGAGAAGAAACACGACGGTATATGGGTCAGAGGGCTGGATTGGGTTTTCGACACGAGCACGGAGCATCCATGGGCCGGGATTGGGCTTTTGGAAGTTATATGGGCCCCGTTTCTTATTTCCCAGTCGGGACGCGGCCTTGTAGCCCAGGAAGCAGGAAGCGAGAGGGCGTGTAGTGTGTCAGTCAGCTCACCATGGACGCGGCGGCGGAGCCCCTCCTGCCGCAGCCGGCGACGGCTCGGGACCACCTCGGCCGGCCGGTCTCGCGACACACCACCGGCCGGTGGTCCGCAGCCGTCTTCATCATCGGTACCCTACCCAAAACACGCCTCCGAAAGCCCGTGGCTGCAGGCAAGTCGGGCAGGGCCGGCCGTCATCTCCGCCTCTCTCTGACCCGCCTGCCGCCGTCGGTGTGCCGCAGGGGTGGAGATCTCGGAGCGGTTCGCGTTCGGGGGCATCTCGGGGAACCTGATCACCTACCTCACTGGTCCGCTCGGGCAGTCCACGGCTTCGGCCGCCGCGGCCATCAACGCGTGGAGCGGCGCCGCGCTTATGCTGCCGCTGCTCGGCGCCGCCGTCGCTGACTCATGGCTCGGCCGCTACCGCACTATCTTCAGCGCCTCCCTCCTCTACATCCTGGTATGCTCTCGTACTGCTCTCGCGGTATCGTCTCTTCGGCCTCGTCGATTCCATGTAACTTGGGTTCAGATAATTATTTGGAGAAAATCATTTTGATCGACTCTGTGTTCAGATAAGAGGACCTGTGGCTTCCACAATAAGTCTCCACTAACTACTATAAACAGTTATGTCCAACTGCCTGAATCTTGAATGGACTGTCAATACTGAACTTCACTGGATAAAATTTGCTTCTGAACTAATTTATTCGGATCGAATTGCTAAACTTTCTGCTGTTTCGAAACAAATCGTGTAGAATATTACCATAGAGGAACAGCGAAACATATAAAGTTTTTTAATCAGTGCTTGATGTAATCAATGAAAGAGCCTAGGATTAGGAAAGATTACCGATTGACATGACACATATGATTTTTATATTTATTTTGCTGGATTGTGTGCAAGTTTTGCTGAATTGTATCAACCTTTCAGGGACTGGGTATGCTCACCCTATCATCAATTTTTGTGCCACAACAACCAGCACAATTTGGAGACGGCGTGGGTTCCTCGGTATCCTGGATGGGTATTCATTTAGCTTTCTTCTATGTGTCACTTTACATAGTGGCATGTGCTCAAGGGGGCCACAAGCCATGTGTCCAAGCATTTGGGGCTGACCAATTTGATGAGAATGATCCTGAAGAATGTGCCTCAAGGAGCTCCTTCTTCAATTGGTGGTACTTTGGGGCATACGGATCTAATATTATTACAATTTCAATCTTGAATTACATTCAAGATAACATAAGCTGGCAATTTGGGTTTGGTATCCCATGCATTGCCATGTCTGTTTCTCTTGCAATTTTCTGGCTTGGTACGAAGAAATACCGCTTCTATCCTCCACTCAGGAATGAAGGCCTATTTGAAAATATCGGTAAATCACTTCTTGCATGGATTCGATGCTGGTGTGTATCATGGTATCCAAAGTAAGTCCACATTTTAACTACCATTGAGCTTTCTTTTTGAACTATGGTCTTATTTGTTCTTTTCTTCTTCTGGCCGTGCAGATCATCTGACGAGTCTCACTTTGCAACTACATCAACATCCAATGGAGACAAGGACAACAGAGAAATTAAACATTTTCCTTTCCCTGATGATGCTGTTGCAGTGCTTAAATTGCTCCCGATAGGGGCAACCTGCCTGATCTATGCAGTTGTCTTTGCTCAGTGGATGACACTATTCACTAAGCAAGCAAGCACACTAGATAGGTGGATAGGTACCTTACAGGTACCAGCTGCTACCCTTCAAAGCTTGATCAGTGTGTCAATCGTTGTATTTGTTCCTATATATGACCGCATCCTCATTCCAGTGGCCAAGAAATACTCAAAGAACACTTGTGGTATCACAACATTACAACGAATTGGGATTGGATTGGTTATATCTGTGATCCTGATGGTTGTTGCAGCCCTTGTGGAGATGAGAAGGCTCAGGGTAGCAAGAGATTATGGCCTAGTTGATAAACCTGGTGTCACGATTCCAATGAGCTTCTGGTGGGTGGCCCCTCAATTCATTCTGTCTGGCTTGGCAGATGTGTTCACAATGGTCGGCTTGCAAGAATTTTTCTATGACCAAGTACCAGATGGTTTGCGCAGCTTGGGGCTTGCTTTATACTTGAGCATATTTGGACTTGGGAGCTTCATCAGTAGCTTCCTTGTGTATACAATCGACAAACTAACCAGTAGTGGAGGTAACAGTTGGTTCTCTGACAATCTAAACCGAGGGCACCTTGATTACTTCTATTGGCTTTTAGCTGTACTCAACGTCCTTGGGTTGGCCGCATACCTGTATTTTTCACAAGTGTATACTCACAAGAGAAAGGGTGTTTTAGCACAGTGATTGTTTGGCAACACCCATCAGGGATAATTGTGCCTGAGCAATGCATGGGGATGCCTCTCTTCATCATAGCAAGTTTCGGTTTTAGTTCAACAAAAGCTATCAAGCTGGAAGATGGGTTGCAGCTTGTTATGTTGTACAACACCTATCATGGGAGAGAAACTGTCTGTCAATGGGCACACTTGTATTTAGGCCCCGTTTAGATGCGCAAAACTTTTAGAATTTTGAAAAGGAATCTTTTGCAATAAGTGTCCAATTATGATCTAAGTAGGTTTAAAAGATTCATCTCGTGATTTACATGCAAACTGTGCAAACATGCAAAAATTTTATCTACATTTAATGTTTTATGCATGTGCCGCAACATTCGATGTGATGAGAATCCTGGAATTTTGAAGTGTAACTAAACATATTCTTTCTCCTGTGCATATCTGCTTCAAGCAGTGAGTTATACTATGTCGTGCAATCTTTTTTCTTGTCAGCAACCATTGCATTCGGGTGTCGGGACTGACGCGAGAAGCTTCTGTCCTGGTCGACCAGATGGCCGTGCATTGAATTCAACCAATACTTCGTTTCCTGAATTGCTTGTGTTTGTCGAGATTAATTATGTTCAGAAGAACTGACACTTTGAACAACAGTCTAGTTAATTGTATTTTCAAGGGAGGGAGTAGAGAAAACTTTTTGTGCTCACAATACCCAAACTGTACAACAATGTTTGCAAGAAATGCCGTTGTGGCTTGTGTCCTTAGCACAGGCCCACTAAATATCTCTTTTAGAAGAGTGTTTGTAAAGGAACGTAAAATATAAGGACGGCGGTTGGTGTTCACGGCAATGGCAGGCAGGACCGTAGAAGGGGGGCTATCAGCCTATCACTATCAGCACGGAGCATGTGCAGTTCGCCGATATTTAGACTTCAATTCGCAATCATACTGGAAGGTCTTTTGACTTTTGGTGCGAGGACGAACACAGACAGCACGCTGAATTCGAACAGTGCAACAACAAGGCAGCACAGCAGCAGAGGCTGCCAGATGGAGGAGACGGAGGCGGCGCTCCTGCCGCGGCCAGAGTCGCCGCCGCTCTCCGCGGTGGACCACCTCGGCCGTCCGGCGTCACGCGGCGGCTCCGGCCGTTGGCGTGCTGCGCTCTTCATCATCGGTACGGTACTCCTACAGGCTACAGTTTGCGCACCACTTCTTTAGTGATCTGTCGTATCCGTTACTCAGGCGTGGAGGTGGCGGAGCGGTTCGCCTTCTTCGGCGTCATGGGCAACCTGATGATCTACCTGACCGGCCCGCTCGGGCAGCCCACGTCGTCGGCCGCCGCGGCCGTCAACGCGTGGCTTGGCACCGCGCTCCTGCTGCCGCTGCTCGGATCTGCCGTCGCCGACTCCTGGCTCGGCCGGTACCGGACCATCGTCTGCGCGTCCCTCCTCTACATCATAGTATGAAGCGCAACAAATAACTGGTTCACCACGCGCGATTCTGTATATGGGATCTTTGAACTGAACCTCTGAATTGCTGTTGCTGTTGCTCAACTGACTGTCTCCAGGGGCTAGGGATGCTCACCATCTCGTCAGTTCTTCTGCCAGAAGAGCCATCATCAGAGTCTTCTCTTGCTGTGGCTCTCTTCTACGTCTCCCTCTATGTGGTGGCATTTGGTCAGGGCGGCCACAAACCTTGCGCCCAAGCGTTTGGCGCAGATCAGTTCGACGAGGACGACCCTGGAGAACTAGCCTCGAGGAGCTCTTTCTTCAACTGGTGGTACTTCGCCGCATATGGTGGCAACGCCGTCACCGTGTCGATACTAAACTACGTTCAAGAAAGCATAAGCTGGAAGCTTGGGTTCGGGATCCCATGCCTTGCCATGATAGTTGGCCTCGCTCTCTTCGTTTTGGGGACCAAAACTTACCGCTTCTATCCTCTCAAGACTACTGGAGGCCTGTTTGAACAAGTTGGCAGATCGCTCCTGGCATGGCTTGCGCCATGGCGCGCAAAGTGAGATTTGTTATTATCAAACGACCTTCTTCCACTGAGGCAAGCCATTCTTCTGAAACAAAACCAAAGAATTAATCGTTCTCTCTTTTGTCTTGCAGATTACCTGATGATTCTCACAACTCTCTGGCCTCGTCATCTGATGGCGATAATAGCAACATCGACGGCGCGAATTTTGCTCATGAACTGGAAGCCGCGGCATTGCTCAAGTTGTTCCCTATTTGGGCCACATGCCTCATTTACGCTGCTGTCGTCGCGCAATGCTTTACTTTCTTCACTAAGCAGGCAAGCACACTGGACAGGAGGATTTGTGGCATAGTAGTACCAGCTGCTTCCTTGCAAACCTGGAGCATCGCTTCAATCATGGTCTTCCTGCCAATCTATGATCGAATCCTTGTGCCGATGGCTAGAAAATGCACCAGGAACCCTTCAGGCATCACAATGCTGCAAAGGATCGGCATTGGGTTGGCTATTTCGACCGCCATGGCCGTCGTTGCTGCACTCGTGGAGACAAGGAGGCTCAAGGTGCATAGGCGGAGCTAGCGGGTGGCACGGGTGTGGTGCGGCATACTCTAGGCTGCTGCAACTGTACCTCTATGAGTGGTCCTGAAACCTGGAGCATGGAGACATGCAGGACGGAGGACGGAGACAAAGGTTGAAGACAACCATGGCCAGGTTCGGCCGTTCGGAGTGGCTAGTGGAAATGGCGCACTGTGCTTCAGCTATGGGTCAGGCCTATTGTCACATTAGTTAGTCTAAAAAATAAACAGAGCATAGTCAGGTTCACCTCCCAGACGGCCTCGAGCCCTCGACGGCGGCGCTCACTTCGTGCTCGACGGACGCTGGCTACGGTCCGCGTGCCCTCATTTTGCGCCAGCACGTCGGCCATCGCGTCTCAGCTGGCGAGCGCCTGCTCGGCCCCGGTGGTGGAGGGCAGCCGGCGCGCCCTGTCTTCTCGTCCCCGGGCCTCACCCGCAACCGGACAGCCTTGCCGCAGCCCCGGGCTCCCGCCTCCTGGTCGGCCCCAGCTTCGCTGCTCCATATAGCCTTGCCGCAGTCGGTGAGGGCTTGTTTCCTCTGCGTTTTCATTGTCTTAGTGCTAGCAAGTTCCCCCTAAATCCCTAACCGTAACTGTTCTTTACTCTGATCTAATTTGTTAGCTAGTTATTGTTTGATCTTTTCCTTGATTTAGTTCAATTGATGCATCTTATAGATATATGCTGTAAAAATTAGGGCTGTGTTGGTCGATTATATATGAATTATGTGTGATTTAGTTGTAGGATTGTGAATTAAAAAGATGGAGACTATTTGTATTGTAACTGAAGACCTATTATATCATTTAGTAGTTGTGTACTGAATTGTAGGGTATTTTTTATGAAAAATTGACTGAATTGCTAAATCGTTTTTACCGTCTCGCTTACGAAAATTTTAGATCGGCCTACCCTAGACAAAAATCCTGGCTCCGCCACTGTCAAGGTGGCTAGTGACTATGGCCTACTGGATAAACCTCAAGATGTTATTCCTATGAGCTTCTTGTGGATTGTCCCTCAGTACATTATGGTTGGATTGTCTGACACTTTCGCCGTTGTTGGCTTGCAAGAACTGTTCTATGACCAAGTGCCTCATAGTATACGCAGCTTGGGCTTGGGTTTATACCTCAGCATAGCTGGGACAGGGAACTTCATCAGCAGTTTTCTTGTGTACACCATTGACAAGGTGACCAGTAGCACAGGAGGAAGCTGGTTCAACGACAACCTAAACCGAGCCCATCTGGATTACTTCTACTGGTTTCTTGCCGTCATCAGTGCTTTTGGCCTGGCTGCTTACATGTACTTTGCAAAAATGTATGTGCATAAGAAAAAGGCTTCTATTTCAGCACAATGACTGTACAGAGCCAAGTCTTGCTTCAAGTGGTTGTGGGCTCTCTCTTCATATTGATTAACTAGAAACATAACCAGGATCTGGATCCTGCCTTTGTCCATCAGATCACGGCATCACGCCCTCGGGGGATAAGGCAAATAATTGAAGTAGAAACTTTTGTTGTGGTCTGGTGGCCGTCACTATTTTCATCCCTGCCCTTAAGTTGGCTCTGAAACCAGCGCCGCAAATTTGATTCACGGTCTTCTAAAACATTATTTGTTGCCTAAACCAAGGCCTTCATGTTTCAAGCAAATCCTGAATACATCATGGTCAAAACTGTCAAGATATATGTTCAGAAGACCGTGGGTCAAATTTGCGGCGCAAGTACTCCTTGAGGCAGCTCATGACCTTTGGGGTACAAACCAAATACCAAATTGATCACTTGGCATCAAACATATTTCGCATGAATGCAACTAACTGGGCGTCCCCGATCCTCTCCTATATTAGCGAAATAAGCTTAGAGATTACAGTACCATCAACTTCCTTGTGCAAGGGTACAGTAAAGCACCAATCTGGAACCCCGATTTCATCAGATATGAACCTGAGAGTTGAGTGATACCCTCGCCCACTGTGACAACCATGTAATATCTTTGAGAACTGAGGCCTATAAACAACCTCAAGCACCACCCTCATCGCTTCCTGAACCACTTTCAAGTTCAGCCTAGGAAGAACTAGGTGTCCCAGTTTCCTCTTCGCCACAACCGAAAATATTCTGGTTGCACCGTTATGCGTCCTTTTAAGCAGCTTGATGATAATCTACATGTCCATCAAGGAACTGCACGCTGAGGCGCACTTAAGTGGTGTTTGGTTCTATCGACTATTTTTTATAGTATTAAATATTGATTATTATTAATATTATGCTCGTGCGTTGCAACGGGAACCAAACAAAATCTTAGGAACAAAACTCGCACGAGCTAGACCAAGTCAGTCGGACCATATCGAGCCATGGAACAGAAGAGGCATAGAATTTTACCCTAGCCCATGTCTTTGCAAGCATTCTAGAAGCAAATCAGGGTTCCAAAAGCTAGTCACGTGTATTACAGAATCATGATGCTAACTAAACACTATTTTTCGTAGCTTTACTTTAGAGTTAAAATGTTTTCATCAGTGAAGTAATGCTAGACGAAAATTATAAGGGGCTCCTTTCAGTAGCATAATAAATACTTGGATATGACTTAGGGCTGTTAAGAAACCTCACATATGATTTTGATACAAGGTGGAGGCCCTTATATTATTTTCTTAAGTGCAAAGTATAGTACGTACATGCTGGAGGAATCTGCAGATAGAAGATGTCCATGCTACAAGCTCGTTCTGCAATTGATTTTGTGAGAGCAATTTTGAATCTTAAGGAAGATATACGTCTCAAGGTGATTGTGCTACTATGATAAATCGAATGCGGGAGAGAGATCATCGTCAAGCCAAGAAATGTGTGGAGGAATTTTTAAAAATAAATGTTGATGGGGCTTTCAATCTTCAAACATCAACAGGAGCAATGGAGCATGCGATTTCATGATCAGGAATAATACAAGAGAACCAATTATGGCGGAAGCAGAAAAATTAAGGCATGTACCTATGATGGCTGAAACCTTGGCTTACAAATTTGCACTGAATGCAGCAGAAATGTATGATGTCTCGAGGATTGAGGTAGAAACAGGTAGTGCCATACTAAGGGAGGCGCTGACTACATGCTCCCGGGATCTTGCTCCAGAGAGTGCCCTGTTTACGGGTATACGGAAACTCCTCGCCCATCAATTTATTTGTAATAGCATTTGAAATTTTGCACTCTTGTAATTCAGTAGTGCATGAGATTGCGAAAGTGGGTATGAGTTCGGACCCGGGAATGGATCCCCTCCTAGAGTTGGTAAACTCTCTAGTTGCTTGGGATTTGGCTGAGCATTTGGTTATAAATCAAGGGCCATAAGAGCCTGTTTAAGATAAAAAAAAAGGTCATTATAATAAATTTACGTTTCTGAAAGACTTGAACAATTCTCACCTGATATGACATTTACCTTGGTGCATTTGGTTATCTAAACGACATTGTTGGTTATCGACATACGAGTGTTAGGGGAAGATGGACGAGAAAAATGAGAAAAGAAAACATTTAATATTAGGTATAAATAGACATGCACATTGCATAATAGATTCGACAATTGTTGAAATTTAGAAGAAATAGCTATAGCTCTGTTCCCTGGAGCTGATAAGCTGAGCTAATTTCGGCTGTTGCTGATTTTTTGTGAGAGGAAAACACTGTTCCAGAGCTGAAAAATAAGCGCTTTTTAGACGAAGCGAACAGAGCCATATGTTTATGAAGAAAACTCTGCTTTTATAAAGCAGCATTGAGTTTTAAAATTTAGAAGAAATAATTGAAAGAAAAAACATCTTTCCAATGTATTCTAATGTATTGGATTACTCTTGGTCCATCTAGCTGTAGTATTCTTTTGTACTTTCTCTATTCTCAAAACGCAAACATTACATGTTGCATAGACACTTGTCGTTGGCTGGATATCACACAAAACAACAGTTGCCTATACCTCAACCAAATGTTTTGAGTATTTATTTACAACGCTATGGAAATTGGACAACAAGGTTAGACACAACGCCTTCCGTACTTCTATAGACTGGTGCTGAGATTCCTGTGAAGTACTCCAAATGTGATGAAAGGAAAAAAAAACACTGATTTGTTGTGTACTAGGAGGTGATATAAATATTGGTTCACAATGCATTGTTACTTGAATCGGGATATTGAAATTAGACTAGAGCCCAAGTGCTTCAAGACAAGAAGCTGTGGACAATTTATGCGTCAACAATAATTAACATAACATTCAATATTTTGCAAAATCAAAGAATTACTCTTATAAAGATGCTCTAGAACAGAAGACAACAGAGAGAATTAAGTATGGCAGACTATTAAAATCGTTTAGATGAAATAGTTTCCTGTGTCAATATTTCCAGACTGCAGCCTGTTTTGATGCTATCTGCTGCAACGGTTCACAAAAGTAACAAACAAAATTGTGTACTAAATGAAAATATAGATGGAAAAAGAAAAAAAAAAATTTTTGGGGGGGGGGGGGGGGGCACCATCTAGTGTGTGAATTAGCGAGTAGGAAGTTCCTTGCAACCAGGCATGGGAGCAGGATGGCAGGAGAAATAAAGCACCTCATGTTCCTCCAAGTGAAAAGGATGCGCTGCATTAACAATGCCTAATCTGAGATTTTAGGGTTTTGATTTGAATTGAAAATTAATTCCTTTGGCAGCGTTGGAGGTCTTCAATTGCCTTCTTCCATTGCCAAGCACGCAGTTTCGCATCCTCAAACGTTGACACCTTCTTTGGCTATAAGAGAACTCGATTAGGTGTGATAAGCAACAAATTCCAGCACAATATTAAAGCAACAGTAGTTAGATGAATACCGTGCATATTCTAAAATGTGAGGAATTTGTTACTTGCACACTGAGTTCACTTGGATCATCGGACCAAACAATGTTTCCCTTGGCCACCATTTTTGAAGGGTCAACACAGATCAATTGAGGCTTGTCAGTGAGGATCAACTGGACCTTCTTGTTTGCTAGCTTATTAATCTTCTTCACCTTTGATATCAAGACTACAGACTCACCAGGGTCCAGGAATTCTTGCCTGCCACATTGTTTAAGCAATATATCCGTCAACATGAATTTCTTACTAGTGGAAAAAAATGAGAGTACCATGTCTACAATATCCACATTGTATTTTATTTTGACTTTTGTAGGGTATAATCAATTTCATGATACACAAGATTTACCATTTTGAGTCGAAGGAGTCGATGGAAGCTAATTTTGATATATGGGAGCGCACTTCAGATGATGATGGGGCACCATTATTACCAACAGTATTTGACTGTTGGTTGACTGCCGCAATTCCCATGTGCGCCAACCAATCTGAATCCTGGCCATCCTCATCTTCATTTGCCTGAATCAGGATATTGTTAGGAAGAAGGCGGCCGGAGTAGAGTAAAGATTCAGTTGACATATGTAACAAAAAATACATTTGCATCGACTGCGAGCTTAGGTGGTCGTGTCTTCCTCAGGTTCTTCCAGTCTATGCCTCTGAAGAAAGGATGCTCCTTCAAGGAAGAATAACCATCAGGTCCTGCACCTGGCCTTTTGCTTGGATCAGCATCCTACATAATCATAAGACAGATACTGGATAAAGTGAAGCCAAACATCAAATTCACGGTTTTTTGAATTTGGGATCAAAGGTCAAAGGCGTGGAAACCGTTTCAGGGAGACGAATGCAAATTCACTGTCTTAAAAGAAAAAGTCACCTTTGTGTTTGGACAGTAAGCATAACTGAATCTGACTTACATACAATTGCAGTTTCTATTACCAAACTAGAGATGGCCCTGGCAAAGCTTGGCTAGGTTACTTTCTTTATTTGTCACCATCCTTGTTACTTTTTAAACTAATCCTGGTTTTTTATAGGTTTCTCCATACAGTCCACAGGGTACAAACTCACTCATTGGTCCAAAGGTAGGCACTTGGGATTCGAACACACTTCATTTGCATAGTGGACTCATTATTTCCACTGGACACACATTTCAAGTGTTTATTTGTGGTATTTATATAAAACAAAACAACATTTCTTTTTGCATGAATAATAAATGAGGAACTTGTGCACATGATCCATAGAAGCAATAGGTATATGTATACATACCAGCAATTTGTCAATAAGATCTCTTGCTTCAGCTGAAAAATACTCTGGAAATTTGAGGTCCCTTGCGATAATTCTCTGGAAAATTAACCACTCACTGGCATCTTTAAACGGCGAAGAGCCAGAAAGCATTTGGTACAGTGTGCATCCCAATGCCCATAAATCATTTCTGTGATAAAGTTCATATAGTACAAATAAGCATAAGTCTATATTCTTTGCTCATATCATGTCATGGGCAGCCAATGGGCTGCCAACGGCCCAGGATGGCCCAGGAGTGAACAGTACCGCGCGGGCACTGTAGCGCGGTACTGTAGCGACCAAGGAAGGGAATATATTAGATGGAAATAAATAGAGTCCTATTAGTTAAGGAAATAGAGTCCTAATTAGTTAAGAAAATAGAGTCCTAGGATAGATATTAGATTAGATCTATTAGAGGGATAAGAGTCCTTTGCTTAGGGGTCAAGTAAACCTCTCTATATAAGGAGAGGAGATGTATCATTCTAATCAAGCAATGAATAATGAAGAAACAATTATCTAGTCTCCCTCAATCTCTCAAGCTCTAGGCAAAGCATAAGGCCTAATTATCCCCCTACTATCCACCCCATAACATATCACCATAAAGTGCAGTTACAACTTCAAGGCATGCATTCATCTCTTGGGCAATGGATGTTTCTAGCAATGTGAGCAACCATACATTTAACTCTTGAGCATCTTATGCACGAATGTGCATTACTGCTGACTGTGAGGACAATGCAGTCTGAGTATCTCATTTATCTTGTGTTGTCAGCAATAGTGTGATGCTGATTCTTGATAATCCAGTAAAGAACTCACACAGCTATAGAAACATAAATGAATGTATGATAAACAAAGACTTTGAGTATAATGAAGGAGAACAGATCTTCCTACTACTAGTAGTAATGATTTGTTGTGTGTTTATCAGATGTAGGTTTACTCACCCAAAGGTTGCTGGTGCAGAGTTCAGGACCTCAGGCGGCACATATGCGGCGGTTCCAACAAATGTACAGGCCCTTTCAGCTGTACATGAACGTTGGGAAAACAAGAATTAAAAGGCAGGATATTTAGAATTCTATCATGATCCATAGCAGCTTATGCTATGTCTTACTAGTTGAATTTGGGAGAACTTTGATTGGAGTATCCTTTGTAGGCTTGACACTACCAAAGTCAGCAATCTTGATGTGCCCATCAGAAGTAAGCAGTAGATTTTCTGGCTGAAAGACCAATGCAGTCCATGTCAAATATCAAATGCCATAAGCAACTCCATCGTCATTTTCATTTCAAACCTACCTTGACATCCCGATGAATTAGGCCGACGCCATGCAAATACTCCAATATATCGACGATTTCAGCAGCATAAAACCGTGCATCGTCCTCAGAGAGCCGACCTTTCTGCAACCGAATTATGAGCACAAGAAGCAAAGGCACAACAGGAACGAACCCACATTGTAAGCAGCTGGACACTAACCCGGACAATTTGGTCGAACAACTCCCCGCCTTCGCACGACTCAAGCGCCATGTCTACACGGCAAAAGAGACATGGTATTGATCCCCGGGCGGCATTACTTTATTTACAATCGAATTAGTAGCTCTTCACCGTTAGTTCTGACAACTTTGCTGGTTGAGGAGGGGGGCACTAACAGAGGGAGTATGTGTCCTGGAAAGTGAAGAAGAGCCTGATGACGCCCGGGTGGTCGAGCTGGTCGAGCACGATGCGCTCCATCTTCACGTAGGAGATCTTGTTCTCCTTGGTGATGAACTTCTTGTCCATGATCTTGAGCGCGTAGACGCGGCCGGTGTCCTTCTTCTTGGCCCGCACCACCTGCCATTTTTGTTTCCCATCATCATCATCCCACCTCGGTGAATAACCGCAATTCCCACGATCCAGGCGGCCGCGCAGCGCAGGCCACGGCACACCCATGCAGTAAGCGAGCAGTGGCAGTAATAAGAGAACCTTGGAGTACGAGCCGACGCCGTAGATCTTGCCGAGTACGAAGTCGTCGGCGGTGAACTGCTCCTGCGGCGCGCGGAAGGCGATACCCCCGGCGGCGGCGGTGGGGGAGGAGGAGGCGGTTGCGGTAGCGGCGGCAGGCGTGGCCGGGGAGGGCGAATGCGCGAGGCGCAGCCTGGCGGCGAAGTCCCGCTCCATGCTGTCGTTGTCGCCGCCGACCGCCATGGGGCGATGCGCGGGCGGGTGTATCTATAGCAGGAGGCGGGCGCGGGGACCGAGGAAGCAGGCGGGGAGGGGGCGGCGCGGCCTCCGATGGCGGAGGCGGTCAACGGGTGGAACCATCGGATTCGGCTTCGAGGGGTGGGAAAGCGAAGCGGGAGGAATCGATGGGACTGCGACGGCCGCAGCCTTTGGGGGGTCGGGGCCGGGGCGCAGCCGCAGCGGCAGCGGACGGAACGGAATCCGATCGAATCACGCGCGCGCAACGCGACGCGAGGGGAACGAATGAGAAGAGAATGGGCGGGAGATCAGAGATGGAGTGGTATGGCCGGCCGCCGGCGAGGTTTGCTTTCCTCTGCTGCTGTTGTTGCCTTGCGGTTGTCTCGTGCGCTTTGGACCTTTGGTGCGGTGTGTGTGATCGAATGATGGAAGGAGGATGGGACGGGATGAATGGGGGTCATTGGCGTCTTTTTCGTGACTCTGTTTAAGATTAGCTGGCGTCTCCACTCTCCAGCAGCATTTTTTTTCTCTCCAATGTTTTTCCAATATATATATATATATTTATATTTTGGTAATGACTTGTTTCTGGCCGGCCGTGCCTTTGTCCTATCGCACGGATGCCCAGTCCCACGCGCAGTGTTCGGCATCCCACCGCCTTTCCTCTCTCCAACTCTCGTGTGTCGTCTTCGACCTTTTCATTCCCCACCTCTCTCAAACTCTCCTCGGCGAATGGCGATTGGCAACCAACGACCGGTGACCTCCTCATGCCTGCACACGCACCGCCTCCCCATGCCCGCGCCAAGCTCCTCCCCGCCCCCATCTGCGCTGGCCATGGCGGATTCGCCGGAGATTGGGTACCGGCGCCCCCACCCTACACCAAGTGTTCGTCGGGCCCTTGGCCACTCGCTGGCGACGAGCACCCACCAGGTTCGTCCGCCCCTACCTTCCTTCCCCTTCCTGCTAAGTGAAACTGAGCTCTCGAACCCAAACGTAAGATTTGCTTCAGATCTACGCCTTCGCTAGGCCACTGGACCGCCCGCCCCCGTCCTCCAACGCCCGCCCCTACCTTCCTTCCCCTTCCTGCTAAGTGAAACTGAGCTCTCGAACCCAAACGTAAGATTTGCTTCAGATCTACGCCTTCGCTAGGCCACTGGACCGCCCGCCCCTGCCCTCCAACGCCCCTGCCCCTACCCAAGTATCCATTGACCGACGGTCGTCGTCACTGATCTAGTGCCCTGCATCTGCTCCTGCTGATTTGCCTCTGCTACACGCTGACTGCTACTCTGCATCTCTGGTGAGTAATTGATAATTGTGAATATGTGAATGGATTTGTGATTTAGCATATGAATGCCACGTAGAAGAGTTTCTAGTATCTTTGCGTATGAATGCCTCTTCATCTCTGCGTACCAATGCCTTTGCTGCACGCTCACTGCAGTTGCGCTAGTGTGCTCGGTGAAAAAAGCACACCATTTCTGCTGCATGCCTTTTGCAACTAAATATTCTGTGATTTTAGTAGAGACAAAGGAAACAACATGCATCTTAGTTTCGTGATATTTCTTGAAGTGTGTGGTGGCGGTGATTAAGTGTATGTAGTGTTAAGTGTAAGTACTGTTAAAGTTTTCGAAAACTGGATGTTGGTGATTCTATAGCATTAAGTGTCAGTACTATTAAATTTCTAAAAATTGGATAGTGGTCGTATGAGCTAAGTGTCATTGCTCATTTCAGTCAAGTTTCAGTGCTCATTTTCAGTTCAGTTTTAGTGCTCATTTCAGTTCGGTTTCAGTGCTATTTTTCTGAATGTGAACTACCTGATACTGTGAACTACCTGATGCTGTGATCTACCTAATACCTGAATGGTACTAGTTACTGTATTAATATGTCTTAATTTCAGTTAAATTCTAGTTACCTGATACCTGAATGCTACTACCTAATACCTGATAACTCAATGCTTCATAATGTACTTTTAAGTTTCAGTTCATTACACATGAATGTTTCTGTTTGAACATGTAGGAGTTATTTGAATGCCTACAGCAATGTTCAAAAAGGCGCTAGGCGACTTCTAGGTTTATTTCCTTCTCCTTTTACTATCTACTATAGTTATGAGTATATATCATCATTGAGTGTGAATTGAGCCACTCATTGATTTTTTTCCCTTCTAAATGTGTACATACTCTAACTAGTTTAGGCACAACTCTATTTTGTTCCTAGAAAAGTTAGTAAAACTGAAAAAGAGCATGTATCCTTTCTTTTCTCTCCTGTAGCTTGTTGGGTCTTGGACATTGAAAATAGCTAATAAGTTCAAGCTTTCTGATTATCGATAGCCATTGTTTGCTTTTGGTCATGCCTTGTCCCCTGATGTTCTGTGCTCAGTTGGTCCATATATACTAGAAATTAGGCAGTAGAGAGATGATGGAAGTAGAGAGAGAACAGAAAAACATTTAACTGGTGATCAAGTTTTCTTAACTGTAGAGGAGAAAATATTTGGGAGTTGGGACATTTAATTGCATCAAATTCAAACTACTATCCTTGGCTGTTAGATCATATAACCTGAGGCGTTGACACCCTCTAAGAAGGAAAGAAATGGCTACTTATAAATAACCAAGCAGCTATATGCTTGAGACAGTCTGAGTTGATGACATTAATATTAATATACTAGTATTTTCTGATCCAATCATCAATCTGTCAAAGCCTACAATATGAACTTAGCACTCATCATGTCAAAGCCTACAGTCTATGCTTGGGGGAGAGGAGAAAATATTGTTCAGGTAATAGGCCTTGATGTTACTAGGATGTTATTGGCTTAGGTTGCATTAACATTTTCTCTGCGCTCATCATGAGTGAGTCATCTATGTTATTGGTGTACTTTTTTTTGCATGCCATCAATGAGTGAGCATGTGGGGGCTGTGGGTTGCAAATGAACATAGACACTGTACTTGCTTTATTAGAATATAAAAATTGCCTATTTAAAGAGACATTGTTGCATAACGAATGTCACTTAAATTGTCTAAGAAAATGTAATCCACTACAACATTACCACTCTTCCGTCCACCCCCCCTGCAGATATGTATTTAGGGCACATTGGTTCATTTATTTGATGTACTGAAATTAAAAATAATAATTCTCAGATTTCTAAATTGTAAATCCGTATTTGTAATATTTTTTGTAGACATGATGACACCCAGATTTTTAGTAGGCATAATGACACCCAGATTTTGGTACGGTAACTTTCTCTAAGTTCACGCTGATTTTTCTTTTCTTACTTGGTTTTTAGTGTTAACAGTTATCATTTTTTGGTTCATACAACCATATGTGTCGGTTTATTTTTAAACCGAGGGTGGGGATGGGGTTGTGGGTTGCAAATGAACACAGACTATAGTTGCTTTTTCAGAATATATAAATGCCTATTTAGGAACATATTGTTGCGTAATGAGTGACACTTAAATTGCGTAAGAAAATGCAATACACTACAACTTTACTCTATTTGCTTCATGTGAATTTCTGATTTCTAAGCATGCTTGGATGTCATACATTATTTCAGCTAGTTGCCCTTGTATTGCCATATCGTAGGCATTTAACTGTAATGTTTTTACATCTTGCTATATGCATTAGGATTTCACAAACATACCTATGCGAACATCACCAAGTATGGCACTGGCTTTGAGATCAATAAGCAATTTCCTTTTGACACGGGGTAATGACATCACGCATGGGGGTGAGGCATTTGCCCCCCTCCTCCCCCCCCGAATTTTCATTCTCTTGCTTGATCTATATGTTTGCCCGTTACACAAATAGATGCAATGCATAAACAAATAAAAAGCAAAGCTCTGTATTTTTTTGCAAAATAAAGTGGGGTTGGGACTATGTGTTGCAAATGAACGGACACTGTACTTACTTTTTCAGAATACATAAATTGTCTAATTAGGAAGACATTATTACCTTATATGTTTGCCCGTTACACAAATAGATGCAATGCATAAATAAACAAAAGCAGAGCTCTGTATTTTTTTTCAAAATAAAGTGGGGTTGGGACTATGGGTTGCAAATGAACAGACACTGTACTTACTTTTTTAAATACATAAATTATCTAATTAGGAAGACATTGTTGCCTTACGATTGCACTTAAATTGCCTTAATCACCTTGGCTCTTTTTTTTAAGATACAATTGTTTTTTATTTTAGGACGCCACACCTTGGCTCACAAATTTATGGCATGTTATATTTTTTAAAACATGCAGGATGTAGCGCATGTATAGAGGAGCAAGATCCAGGTCATGTACAGAGGAGCTGCGCAAATTAGTAGATGTATCGTGTTGTGCTCTAGGAAAGTGTAAATGCGAATGTGTTCTTGTGCAGTAAGATGGCTAATTAGTCTGATGAGAAGCTTAGTGCACGTGTCCATTTATTTTTAACATACACAGTACCTAAAAGTGTATATTTGGGCCTGATTTGCCCGTAATAAGTGTGGTCTAGGTCTAGGCTGTGCAAGTCGCTTGGTTACCTACAGTGGGAAAAAAATTATTCCATGCGCTCACAACAAACCACCGTGATTAGTATTCTTGCCGAAAAAAGAATACAATAATTACACTAGTTACCAAAAATGGCATGGCCGTGTGTGTAACAGAACCGTCTAAATCACGTGGCCCACAGGCATCTGTCATCGTCACTAATGACATCTGACAGCGGGGCCCGTGTTCCAGATGACCTAGGCGGGCTCTGCCGGGCTACATAAGCACCCGTTATCTCCGACAGGATCCCATTGCGAAGGCATTACAGAATTACAACATTTCATAACAAAATACATCAGAGTAAAATTTGCGGAAGAGTAAATAATACTTAATATTACAGACCAGTGTTCGAATAGAATTAGGTGCAGTTATTACAGACCATGAATTAAAAGTGTAGCTGTAGCGGTAGGATCAACAGTACGACAGATAAATAAATATTACACGAACCCTGCCCAAGGGTTTAACGTTAATCTTCTTCACTCTCCTGGACGATGGTGACGCAGCACGGAGCGAGATAAACTTCGGTCTCCTGCTGTCCTCCTGCAACGGGGTTAACAAACCCTGAGTACATGGGGTACTCCGCAAGACTTACCCGACTAAAAGTGTAAAATTAGACTCAGGAATGCAGGCTGAGGGGAGTCAAGGTAAGGCTTTAGTAAGAGTTCAAGAGTTTTACGGAAAAGCATTACTAGTCCTATCTCAATATTTTATTTCAATAATACTATTCATCATTAGCCATATCTCCAAGTTCTTTCTCATATATCAACATTTTTTCATTTGCTTTATCCATTCAAAATCAATCCTACTTCCGAACCACTATCCGATGTAGGGGTGAGGATCAAGTCTCCATATCCGAGGAGCAAAGACGATTCGAATCGATTAATACCCAGCTGGGGATCCCTATCCACACTGCGTATGTAGTACTTAAGCTTGCATACGCTAACCCCGCCTACCACGGCTTTTCATACCCCGGAACCGGTCCTGCGCCACCCGAGAGCACAGTACTCCTCTCGTCTCCAGGCATGACGGCCACGAGGGTACACGCTACTCTCGCCATCTCTCCACTCCCAGTGCGTGGTTGTCGGTTCCAGCAGTAGAGCCACCGGAGCCAGAGGCTTTCCGTAGTATGTGGCTAGTTGCAAAGTCTTGATCACAGCAGGCCTGACAACGAACGGTCCCTAATATTTTTCCGTTAGAAACCATGTATTGGGACTCTAACCCAAGTACACTGGTAACTACCCGGTTTTCACATCCCTTTCCGATGGTGAGGATCGTTGGGACTCTAACCCAACAGATGGTCGACCAAACGGAACAACCCATCCCGTGGATGACAGTGAACTAGCTAAGAACACTGCCAACCAACAAGGACATACCATTTCCCTAAAGTGATTCTTTTGATTAATCTCATCACAGTTCAAAATAGCATTTTCGCAAAACTAACCATTAGGCATGACTAATCATTTCTGCAATACTCTTTAATAAATCAGGTTCTCAAGTATTGTCAGGCATTCAAGGATGGAAATGCATCAATTGGTTATCACTCAACTCCTATTGACCTAATGCAATTAATTAACTCAAGTGATAAATATTTTTAAAACAACAAGAAAAGGGGCAAATGCACCGGGGCTTGCCTTGGATTGCGTAGAGTGTCGGATCCGGGTCGGTACCACAAATATCAAATCTTTGCACAATTTCCTGAGTAGTCTCCTCCGATGGACCCTCAGACTTTACCTCCGGATTCTCGGTCACTACACGTTTGCAATGATAAATGTATGAATGCAATGCACATGAAATGACAGATAAAAATTAAATAATAAATAATGCACACACGTGATCAAGACCCTACCATAGACTAGCCATGATTACTCTAATTCATAATGCTCTAGGTCATAAAGTGTAACAGAACCGCCTAAATCACGTGGCCCACAGGCACATGTCAAAGTCACTAATGTCATCTGACAGCCGGGCTCGTGTTCCATATGACCTAAGCGGGCTCTGCCGGGCTTCATAAGCACCCGTCATTCTCCGACAGGATCCCATTGCGAAGTCATTACAGAGTTACAACATTTTATATCAAAATACATCAGAGTAGAATTTGCGGAAGAATAAATAGTACTTAATATTACAGACCAGTGTTCGAATAAAATTAAGTGCAGTTATTACAGACCATAAATTTAAAAGAGTAGCAGTAGAGCTTGGAACAACAGTACGACAGATAGTTAAATATTTCACGAACCCTGCCCAAGGGTTTAACTTTAGTCTTCTTCACTCTCCTGGACGATAGTGACGCAGCACGGGGCGAGACAAACTTCGGTCTCCTGCTGCCCTCCTGCAACGGGGTTAACAAACCCTGAGTACATGGGGTACTCCGCAAGACTTACCCGACTAAAAGTGTAAGATTAGACTCAGGAATGCAGGCTAAGGGGAGTCAAGGTAAGGCTTAGCAAGAGTTCAAAAATTTTGCGGAAAAACACTACTAATCCTATCTCAATATTTTATTTCAATAATACTATCCATCATTGTCCATTTCTCCAAGTTCTTTCTCATATATCGACATTCTTTCCTTTACTTAATCTATTACAAAACAATCCTAGTTCCGAACCACTTTTCACTGTAGGTGTGAGGATCAAGTCTCCATATCCGAGGAGCAACGACGACTCGAATCGATTAATTCCCAGCTGGGGGTCCCTATCCACACTGCGTATGTAGCACTTAAGCTTTCATACGCCAACCCCGCCTACCACGGCTTTTCATACCCCGGAACCGGTCCTGCGCCACCCGAGAGCACAGTACTCCTCTCGTCTCCAGGCACGACGGCCACGAGGGTATACGCTACTCTCGCCATCTCTCCACTCCCAGTGCGTGGTTGTCGGTTCCAGCAGTAGAGCCACCGGAGTCAGAGGCTTTCCGTAGTATGTGGCTAGTTGCAAAGTCTTGATCACAGCAGGCCTGACAACGAACGGTCCCTAATATTTTTCCGTTAGAAACCATGCATTGGGACTCTAACCCAAGTACACTGGTAACTACCCGGTTTTCACATCCCTTTCCCGATGGCGACGAAAGTTGGGACTCTAACCCAAGCAGTTGGCCAACCAAGCGGGAAAAACCATCCCTGTTGATGACAATGAACTAGCTAGGAACACTGCCAACAACAAGGACATAACCAGTCCCATAAAGTGATTCATTGTATTTGTATCATCATAGTTTGAAATAGCATTTTTGCAAATCTAACCGTCAAGCATGACTAAGCATTTTTCAATACTTTTAATCAAATCAGGTTATCAGTTATTGGTAATTGGTCAAGGATGGTCATGCATCAAGTGGTTGTCAATCAACTCCTAGTAACCTAATGCAATAGATTAACTCAAGTGATAAATATTTTTAAATAACAAGGAGGGGTTGAATGCACCGGGGCTTGCCTTGAATTGCGTAGAGTGTCAGATCCGGGTCAGTTCCACAAATGTCAAACCCTTGTATAACTTCCTGAGTAGTCTCCTCAGATGGACCCTCAGACTTAACCTCTGGATTCTCGGTCACTACACGTTTGCAATGAATGAATGTATGAATGTGATGCACATGAAATGACAGACGAAATTTAATAACAAATAAATAAACCACACATGAGTATATGTCCCTATCTTAGCTAGACATGAATAATCTAATTCATACTGCCCTAGGTCATAAAGGTGATTGACCTAGAATTTCAATCAATCCAAAAATCCACATCAAACCCTAATCACCAAAATTTCCTATTTATTTTATTAATCAATTAACCAAGCATATAATTAACAATTAATTAAATTATTTCTATTTGACCTCAAACTTCACAAACAGATAGACCTTGACTTATAATAGTGGCACATAAAATTTCATGATTTTTGGAATTACAGGGAATTAATTAAAAATGCCTAAAGTTGCATTTTTTATTTAATATACTGATTTTTAACTACTACAGAAAGTGTTCAAAACCTATATTTAATATTTTTATAAAATACTACACACTATAGAGAGTACTCACAAAAATTTTCATAATTTTTGGGGCAGTATATTAATTCTCACAAAAAGATTAAAACGCAGAACTATTCATTTCAAATATTAATAGAAAACCCTTTGGAAATTTCCGAAAAAAGAAAACGCCAATTTGGCCCGGGTCGGCCCAACAGCACGCAGGCCGGCCCAGCGTGGCCTCTTTCTGCCCCGCGCCACTGACGAACGGGCCCCGTCCGTCAGTCACTCCTTCTCTCCCTCCTTTCTTCTTCCTCCCGCCGTCTCCCACACACGTGCGCGCGGCGGCTCTGCGCCACCGGCGCGGCCGTGCCGGCGGAACCGACACTGGAGATCAACACTCCGACGAGTTCCCCACCAGCGCCCGCTCCCCAGCTACGGACTCCGCACCGCCCCCCGGCCTCCCGAGCTCGACCGAGAGCGGCCATGGCGGCTCACCGCGGCAGCGACTCAACTTCCGAGACTTACGGACCATCACAAGCTAAACCGGCGACATCGAGGGTACCACAGAGCTCACCGGGATCATGAATCACAGGTGGTTGAGACGGAGAAGGCTCGGAACGACGAGCTTGACGGTGACGGTCGGAAACAGCAAGTCGGACTCGACGGCGATCTCCCGTTCCGGCGAACCCTGAGCTCCAAACAAGAAACCGTCGCGCACATGAGCACCACGGCGAGACACGGGACGTAGAACACACGTTAACGGAGAGAGGCTCACCGAGACGAGCTATCCGCGTCGAGAAGACCCTCGGCGGCGCTCGGTCGGTGCGGAGGACGAAGCAGCAGCCACGCAGGACTCCGGCAACGGCAAACCTCAACAAGTGGCTCAGGCGGTGCGCAAGGAAGTTGGCTAGCTAGCTGTGGGATTGAGAGGGTGGAGTTGGTCGGGGCACGACCAATCCCGCCGATCGGTAGTAACGGTCGCCGCCGATCGGTAGTAACGGTCGCCGGTGAACCGAGGAGAAGGAAGGCGATGGGAAGTGCTCGTCGCCATTTAAAGCTGCGGACGGGGAAGAGATAAGGGCGAGGCGTCCCGGGGCCCCCCCCTACGGCGCACCACGCGGCGGTGCCCCGGCCCCGGCGGCCGGACGACGGCCGGCGCGCGGCGCGGCACGCGCGTACGGCGGCGCTCGTGCACAGGGGACCCCCCCCTCTCGTCTACTGTAGCACAGGGAGAAGGTCAAAAGCTATTCTATCCAATTAAGCCCTACCCAAGCTGAATCAGTGAGTGGTACCAAAATAAAATTTGTGGAGAATTTTGTGTAGAATACTTTTGCTTTTTGAAGTATGTTCAAATTCGGTCAAATTTTCAAACTACAGAAAAGGGGGTAAAAAGGGTTTTGAATTTCAAACTGAATTTTTAAAATTACTTTTGATTCTTCTCAACAACTTGAAAATTGGTAAACATGAAAGTTGTTCTTCTCAGAGAGATTGACAACTTCTATGAAGGAAGTTTTTGAAGATTCTTGATATTTTTGAAATTGAAGTTTCAAATATAAATTTCAATATAGTAATTTGAGTTAAATTTGAATTTTTATAATATAACTTCAAAATCTCCAAAAATAAAAGTTGTTCCATTTTTAAAACTCTACAACTTTTATTTAGACACTTTTCCCATATCTCAAATATATTTTGAATTGGGTTTTTAGATCAACATTAGGGTTTAATTCATTTTCTTTTTAATTTCATTTTTGATTTTTGATTAAGGGCTCAAGTACACAATCAATACTTAGCTGAAATCAAATCACTCTAGGCCCTAAGCTCAATCATATAAAGATGCTTAAATTTAAATATGATGACATGGCAGATTAATTGAATTCTAATACCAAAGGTATTACAGCCTTCCCCCCTAAAAGAAATCTCGTCCCGAGATTTAATAGAAACATTAACTGAAACAAGGAATGGACAAGAATGGGTCTCAACCAACTAATTCTAAAATCTGCAAAAACAGAAGAACGTTTACATATGTCGAGACTAAAAGTGTACATTCTACAAGGTAGCAAAGAACTCAGGGAAATTCTCTGCGAGGTAATCTTCCGACTCCCAAGTGGCTTCTTCTTCGGAATGTGCATTCCACTGGATCTTATACCATCGAGTTGTATTCCTTCGCGTGACACGATCCTTTATGTCCAAGACTTGAATAGGATACTCCGAGTATGTCAGCTCTGGTTCAAGCTTCACTCCTTCCACTTCGACGACTTGATCAGGTACTCGAAGACATTTCTTGAGCTGAGACACATGGAATACATTGTGTACTTCCGAAAGATGCTCAGGCAACTGCAGCTTATAAGCTACTTTTCCCACGCGTTCTATGATTAGGAAAGGTCCAACATAACGCGGGGCCAATTTGCCTTTAACGCCAAATCGGCTGACTCCTTTCATTGGCGATACCTTCAAATACACATAGTCCCCTATCTTGAATGCCAAAGGTCGACGCCTTTTATCGGCATAACTTTTCTGCCGAGACTGTGCTACTTTCAAATTTTCTTGAATCTGCTTAACCTTCTCTTCGGCTTCGTTGACCAAATCCACACCATAAAACCATCTCTCTCCAGGTTCAGACCAATTCAATGAGGTTCGGCACCTTCGACCATAGACTGCCTCAAATGGGGCCATCTTGATGCTTTCTTGATAACTGTTGTTGTACGAGAATTCAGCCAATGCCAGACAATCATCCCACTTATCAGGGTAATTGAGCGCACAAGCCCTCAACATATCCTCCAACACTTGATTGACTCTTTCCGTCTGCCCATCCGTCTGCGGATGGTAGGCAGTGCTATGCAAAAGCTTTGTACCTAAGGACTTGTGGAAAGCTCGCCAAAACTTAGAGACGAACTGGGTACCTCGATCGGAAACGATGGTCCTCGGTACACCATGCAACTTAACTAAGTTTTCAATGTAAAGCTTCGCGTATGTCGGTGCCCGGAAATCTTTCTTGACTGGTAGGAAATGAGCTTGCTTCGTTAGGCGATCTACAATAACCCAGATGGAATCAAAACCTCTAGTTGTCCTGAGTAATCCTACTATGAAATCCATGCTGATGTCTTCCCACTTCCATGCAGGAACAGGTAATGGCTGCAGCTCCCCTCCAGGCCTCATGTGAACAGCCTTCACTTTCTGACACGTGTCACATCTCGCGACATACCGGGTAATCTCTATCTTCATCTTTGCCCACCAGAATTTTTGTCTCAAATCCTGGTACATCTTGTTGCTGCCAGGATGGATGGAAATCCTCGTCAAGTGTGCTTCATCAAGGATCTTTTGTCGTAACTCCGGCACTTTCGGAACTACCAGACGATCTTTGAACCACACGACACCATCATCATCAATCCGGAAACAATCTGCCTTGCCAGCCTGAACCTTTTTCTTGATGTGCTTGATTCCATTACTTTCCCGCTGAGCGGCAATAATCTCATCCCGGATGGGTGTTTCAATACTAATATTGGTCAAACTGCCTTGTGGAATTATTTCTACCCCTAATTTTTCCAACTCATAGCACAAGGACATATCATACAGCTTGACTGTCAAACAATTGCAGTGCACTTTTCGACTGAGTGCATCAGCGACCACATTCGCCTTGCCAGGGTGATAATGCACTTCAATATCATAATCCTTGATTAACTCGAGCCATCTTCGCTGTCTCATGTTCAGCTCTTCTTGAGTGAAAATGTATTTCAGACTCTTGTGATCTGTATATACATTACAGGTACTGCCCAACAAGTAGTGACGCCATATCTTCAAGGCATGTACCACAGCTGCTAACTCTAGATCATGAGTGGGATAATTCTCCTCATGACGCTTGAGTTGCCGTGAGGCATAAGCAATGACTCTTCCTTCTTGCATCAAGACACAACCAAGTCCGGTACCAGAAGGATCACAGTACACATCAAAGGGCTTTTCTATATCTGGTTGGGCCAGTACTGGTGCAGTGGTCAACAACTTTTTCAAGGTTTGAAATGCCTTTTCACATTCTGGCGACCAGATGAACTTGACCTGATTCTTCAGCAGGTTGGTAATGGGCTTGGCTATTCTTGAGAAATCTGGAATAAACCGACGGTAATACCCTGCCATTCCCATAAAACGCCGGACTTGATGAACTGTGGTTGGTGGCTTCCAATTCAAGATTTCTTCCACCTTGCTGGGATCCACGGATACACCTTTAGCTGATAGAATGTGTCCGAGAAAAGGAACTTGATCTAGCCAAAACTCACATTTACTAAACTTGGCATATAGTTGGTGCTCTCTCAAACGGGTCAGGACAATACGGAGGTGGTTGGCATGTTCATCAGGGGTTTTGGAATAAACAAGGATGTCATCGATGAACACGACTATAAACTTGTCAAGCTCGGGCATGAAAACAGAGTTCATGAGATACATGAAATAGGCAGGTGCATTGGTTAGGCCAAAAGACATGACCAGATACTCATAAAGGCCGTATCTGGTGGTGAATGCCGTTTTCGGAATGTCCTCAGGACGGATCTTTATTTGGTGATAACCAGACCTAAGGTCAATTTTAGAAAAGACCTTGGCTCCAGCTAGTTGGTCAAAGAGTAGGTCAATGCGAGGCAAAGGATATTTATTTTTAATGGTGACCTCGTTGAGTGGGCGATAATCGACACAGAGTCTGAGTGACTTGTCCTTCTTTTTCACGAATATAGCAGGACAACCCCAAGGAGATGAACTTGGTCTGATGAAACCCTTATCAAGCAGATCTTGCAGTTGAATTTTAAGCTCAGCCAATTCCTTGGGAGGCATCCTATAGGCTCTGCGGGATATAGGTGCAGTTCCTGGCTTCAACTCAATAGCGAACTCTACATCACGGTCAGGTGGCAGACCGGGTAGGTCATCAGGGAATACATCCGGAAATTCACAAACTACCGGAATATTTTGGATTTCTTGAACTGAGGTGGCACACAATCTCTGCACTGTCTTCTCGATCATTCTCACGGGTAGTGGCAGTTGGATAAGAAGTTGAGATTGACTACCAGGTATGCTGACCCTTATGGTCCTATTCAGCACATCTATCAGTGCCTTGTGCTGATACATCCAATTCATACCTAATATGACATCTATGTCCTGATCCTTGGTGGTTGGGAATATATGCCCGCCCAATTCGATAGGTACTCGATGCACTACCTCCTTAGTATTTATACGCCCTCCGGGCGAATGTATAAGGAAGTTTTCCGTTATTTCCCCAATTGGGATCTCATGTTTTACCACAAATGTACGATTGACGAATGAATGTGATGCACCAGAATCAAAAAGTGTAATAGCGGGGTGACTGGCAACAGGAAACCTACCCATCATGACGGGCTCTCCTGCAGGGATGTCATCCACATGAGTGTAATAAACGTGTCCAGCCTTCTTGACAAGCTTGACCTTCTGAACCTGGTGCTGCTGACCACGGTGCTGATTCTGATGCTGCTGTTGCTGCTGTCCAGGACTCTTCTGGGCATTTTGATTGTACTTCTTGGGGTATGGACAGTCACGAGCCCAATGCCCCAATTTGCCACAGTTGTAGCAAGGATGATTATAGGTGGTCTGAGGTGTATTGATACGAACGCCTGGGGCATTCGGCTAAGTGGTGTTCTGTTGATTCGAGGTATGGGAGGTAGCCGCGGTGCGTACCACGACTTGCTGCTGAGGGTAAGCGGGGCGATTGTGGTGTGTAGGATGATAGATGATCTTCTGGCGTTTTTGACCGCCAGAAAAGCCTGACTTCTTTTTCTTCTTCTCATCCTGATGCTTACGATCACTTTCTTCGTAAGCAATGGCACTGTTTACAGCTTCATGATAAGAGCAGTTGAGGTTGTTAGCTAAACTACGCTGGATTTTGAAGTTTAGGCCCCTGACAAAGCAATCTTTCTTCTTTTGATCGGTATTGGTGTGTTCAGGAGCATACTGGGCTAGATGGTTGAATTGGTTCACATATTGCATCACAGAAGAATCTTTCTGTTGCAGAGCTAAGAACTGGTCCAGTTTCATCTTCATTACACCTGCTGGGATGTAATGTGCTCGGAAAGCTTCGCGGAATTCTGCCCAAGTAAGCTAATGCCCCTCGGGCTGTGCCGACAACAGGTTGGCGTACCAGGCACTGGCCGGACCACGCAGCTGCTGAGCCGCGAAGAGTGGCTTTTGGATTTCCGTACAGCGGATCAAACTGAACTTTTGCTCCATAGTACGAAGCCAGTCATCGGCCTCCAAAGGTTCTTCAGCTTTTGTGAAAACTGGTGGACGGGTTTCAGTAAAGTCTACATAGGTGGTTTCCTCATCCTCGCGGCGGCCCCGACGCCCGCCACGGTTTTCTCGGTTCTGAGCCATAGCGTTGGCTGCATGAGCTAGGGCTGCGATGGCATCTGCTAAGGATGGCGGAATGGGTGGTGGATAGGGAGCAGCTCCTTCGTCAGAAGTACCAGCACCATTTGAGTGAGTGTTGACCATCTGTTTCAGGACAATCACTAAGGACTCACATTGCATAATTAAAACATAGTAGCATTACAACTTAGAACACCAAATTTAGCAAGGTTCAACACACATAAACGGAACAAGGCCCGCCCAGGCTATGGTTCTTGGCACTACGATTGCAATACTCGGATACAGAAGACTAAACCCCACTAGTCCTAAGACTAGCTTAGTCGATAACGACAACCTCCTCCTCCTCGTCCTCCGCGACGACTACATCCTCCACTGGGTTGGCTGCCTCAAGGTAACCATCCTCTGAAGTCTCGCTGTCATAATACTCATCATCTGGTCCTATGACCACACCCTCCTCAGGCTCCTCCTCTCGTGGAAGCAGAATCGGGTTAAGCTGATCGTTCAGCCTATGCACTTTCTCGTGCAGCATCCCGTTGTTCCACTCAAGGTTCTCGATGTACCCCTCCAGCTCCTCAACGCGATCACGTGCCGCGCCAATTTGCTCCAAAGCTTCCTCCCTCTCTTGAGTTAGGCGGTCGATCTCCCGCCGTAGGTCCCTGTTGGTCCTCACATCCCGGTAATGATCAGCCCGGGCCACCTGGAAGTCCTCCCTCAAGAGACTCATCTCACGGTGCAGTTCCTTGATTTCTTTCTTTAATTCCTTGCGGCTGCGGCGGGGCGGGCGGCTGCCAGACGCCTCGTCACTGTCGCGGGGTGCCAACTGGTGACGTGGAACTCCACGAGGACCAGTCATCTTGCGCGCCGTTAACCTAGTTCGTGCCAGCTGGAAAGGTAAGTTTGAATTAATAAGGATATACAAGGCTAGCAAGAATAGGTGTGATAATTCCTAACCCATATACCCACTTTTAAGGAGGAAGTTATTAACATGGGTGATTATCATGATGCATGCACGTACTTACAAACTTTAAACCATGCAATACAAATCAAAGCATAATTAGTTTAAACATAGGGCTAGTGTTAATAATGTTGTTCCACCTGCTACCATAACCATAATAAGATAAATTACAGAACAAGATAAGAACTACTGAGTAAGGTAAGATTGTAAGCAGTTTGGACTCAAAATATCAGTTTAAGTTTTTTTTATGATCCAAAACATTTTGAAATTTTCGAAAGGTAACCTGCAATGATTTAGCAATGGAATTCTCTGATACCAGCTGTAACAGAACCGCCTAAATCACGTGGCCCACAGGCACCTGTCAAAGTCACTAATGTCATCTGACAGCCGGGCTCGTGTTCTATATGACCTAAGCGGGCTCTGCCGGGCTTCATAAGCACCCGTCATTCTCCGACAGGATCCCATTGCGAAGTCATTACAGAGTTACAACATTTTATATCAAAATACATCAGAGTAGAATTTGCGGAAGAATAAATAGTACTTAATATTACAGACCAGTGTTCGAATAAAATTAAGTGCAGTTATTATAGACCATAAATTTAAAAGAGTAGCAGTAGAGCTTGGAACAATAGTACGACAGATAGTTAAATATTTCACGAACCCTGCCCAAGGGTTTAACTTTAGTCTTCTTCACTCTCCTGGACGATAGTGACGCAGCACGGGGCGAGACAAACTTCGGTCTCCTGCTGCCCTCCTGCAACGGGGTTAACAAACCCTGAGTACATGGGGTACTCCGCAAGACTTACCCGACTAAAAGTGTAAGATTAGACTCAGGAATGCAGGCTAAGGGGAGTCAAGGTAAGGCTTAGCAAGAGTTCAAAAATTTTGCGGAAAAACACTACTAATCCTATCTCAATATTTTATTTCAATAATACTATCCATCATTGTCCATTTCTCCAAGTTCTTTCTCATATATCGACATTCTTTCCTTTACTTAATCTATTACAAAACAATCCTAGTTCCGAACCACTTTTCACTGTAGGTGTGAGGATCAAGTCTCCATATCCGAGGAGCAACGACGACTCGAATCGATTAATTCCCAGCTGGGGGTCCCTATCCACACTGCGTATGTAGCACTTAAGCTTTCATACGCCAACCCCGCCTACCACGGCTTTTCATACCCCGGAACCGGTCCTGCGCCACCCGAGAGCACAGTACTCCTCTCGTCTCCAGGCACGACGGCCACGAGGGTATACGCTACTCTCGCCATCTCTCCACTCCCAGTGCGTGGTTGTCGGTTCCAGCAGTAGAGCCACCGGAGTCAGAGGCTTTCCGTAGTATGTGGCTAGTTGCAAAGTCTTGATCACAGCAGGCCTGACAACGAACGGTCCCTAATATTTTTCCGTTAGAAACCATGCATTGGGACTCTAACCCAAGTACACTGGTAACTACCCGGTTTTCACATCCCTTTCCCGATGGCGACGAAAGTTGGGACTCTAACCCAAGCAGTTGGCCAACCAAGCGGGAAAAACCATCCCTGTTGATGACAATGAACTAGCTAGGAACACTGCTAACAACAAGGACATAACCAGTCCCATAAAGTGATTCATTGTATTTGTATCATCATAGTTTGAAATAGCATTTTTGCAAATCTAACCGTCAAGCATGACTAAGCATTTTTCAATACTTTTAATCAAATCAGGTTATCAGTTATTGGTAATTGGTCAAGGATGGTCATGCATCAAGTGGTTGTCAATCAACTCCTAGTAACCTAATGCAATAGATTAACTCAAGTGATAAATATTTTTAAATAACAAGGAGGGGTTGAATGCACCGGGGCTTGCCTTGAATTGCGTAGAGTGTCAGATCCGGGTCAGTTCCACAAATGTCAAACCCTTGTATAACTTCCTGAGTAGTCTCCTCAGATGGACCCTCAGACTTAACCTCTGGATTCTCGGTCACTACACGTTTGCAATGAATGAATGTATGAATGTGATGCACATGAAATGACAGACGAAATTTAATAACAAATAAATAAACCACACATGAGTATATGTCCCTATCTTAGCTAGACATGAATAATCTAATTCATACTGCCCTAGGTCATAAAGGTGATTGACCTAGAATTTCAATCAATCCAAAAATCCACATCAAACCCTAATCACCAAAATTTCCTATTTATTTTATTAATCAATTAACCAAGCATATAATTAACAATTAATTAAATTATTTCTATTTGACCTCAAACTTCACAAACAGATAGACCTTGACTTATAATAGTGGCACATAAAATTTCATGATTTTTGGAATTACAGGGAATTAATTAAAAATGCCTAAAGTTGCATTTTTTATTTAATATACTGATTTTTAACTACTACAGAAAGTGTTCAAAACCTATATTTAATATTTTTATAAAATACTACACACTATAGAGAGTACTCACAAAAATTTTCATAATTTTTGGGGCAGTATATTAATTCTCACAAAAAGATTAAAACGCAGAACTATTCATTTCAAATATTAATAGAAAACCCTTTGGAAATTTCCGAAAAAAGAAAACGCCAATTTGGCCCGGGTCGGCCCAACAGCACGCAGGCCGGCCCAGCGTGGCCTCTTTCTGCCCCGCGCCACTGACGAACGGGCCCCGTCCGTCAGTCACTCCTTCTCTCCCTCCTTTCTTCTTCCTCCCGCCGTCTCCCACACACGCGCGCGCGGCGGCTCTGCGCCACCGGCGCGGCCGTGCCGGCGGAACCGACACTGGAGATCAACACTCCGACGAGTTCCCCACCAGCGCCCGCTCCCCAGCTACGGACTCCGCACCGCCCCCCGGCCTCCCGAGCTCGACCGAGAGCGGCCATGGCGGCTCACCGCGGCAGCGACTCAACTTCCGAGACTTACGGACCATCACAAGCTAAACCGGCGACATCGAGGGTACCACAGAGCTCACCGGGATCATGAATCACAGGTGGTTGAGACGGAGAAGGCTCGGAACGACGAGCTTGACGGTGACGGTCGGAAACAGCAAGTCGGACTCGACGGCGATCTCCCGTTCCGGCGAACACTGAGCTCCAAACAAGAAACCGTCGCGCACATGAGCACCACGGCGAGACACGGGACGTAGAACACACGTGTTAACGGAGAGAGGCTCACCGAGACGAGCTATCCGCGTCGAGAAGACCCTCGGCGGCGCTCGGTCGGTGCGGAGGACGAAGCAGCAGCCACGCAGGACTCCGGCAACGGCAAACCTCAACAAGTGGCTCAGGCGGTGCGCAAGGAAGTTGGCTAGCTAGCTGTGGGATTGAGAGGGTGGAGTTGGTCGGGGCACGACCAATCCCGCCGATCGGTAGTAACGGTCGCCGGTGAACCGAGGAGAAGGAAGGCGATGGGAAGTGCTCGTCGCCATTTAAAGCTGCGGACGGGGAAGAGATAAGGGCGAGGCGTCCCGGGGCCCCCCCTGCGGCGCACCACGCGGCGGTGCCCCGGCCCCGGCGGCCGGACGACGGCCGCCGCGCGGCGCGGCACGCGCGTACGGCGGCACTCGTGCACAGGGGACCCCCCTCTCGTCTACTGTAGCACAGGGAGAAGGTCAAAAGCTATTCTATCCAATTAAGCCCTACCCAAGCTGAATCAGTGAGTGGTACCAAAATAAAATTTGTGGAGAATTTTGTGTAGAATACTTTTGCTTTTTGAAGTATGTTCAAATTCGGTCAAATTTTCAAACTACAGAAAAGGGGGTAAAAAGGGTTTTGAATTTCAAACTGAATTTTTAAAATTACTTTTGATTCTTCTCAACAACTTGAAAATTGGTAAACATGAAAGTTGTTCTTCTCAGAGAGATTGACAACTTCTATGAAGGAAGTTTTTGAAGATTCTTGATATTTTTGAAATTGAAGTTTCAAATATAAATTTCAATATAGTAATTTGAGTTAAATTTGAATTTTTATAATATAACTTCAAAATCTCCAAAAATAAAAGTTGTTCCATTTTTAAAACTCTACAACTTTTATTTAGACACTTTTCCCATATCTCAAATAGATTTTGAATTGGGTTTTTAGATCAACATTAGGGTTTAATTCATTTTCTTTTTAATTTCATTTTTGATTTTTGATTAAGGGCTCAAGTACACAATCAATACTTAGCTGAAATCAAATCACTCTAGGCCCTAAGCTCAATCATATGCAGATGCTTAAATTTAAATATGATGACATGGCAGATTAATTGAATTCTAATACCAAAGGTATTACATAAAGGTGATTGACCTAGAATCTCAAGCAATCCAAAAATCACACCAATCAATAATCATTTGATTTCCTATCCCTTTTTATTAATCATTTAACCCAATATATAATTTAATAAATATTTAAATATTTTCATTTGATGTCAAACTTCACCAACAGTTAGCTCTGGACCTAAAACAGTACCAATTAAATTTTCATGATTTTTGGATTTACAGAGAATTTATTAAAAATCATCAAAGTTCCTTTTATCATTTAATGTGCTGGTTTTTAATTAATACAGAAAGCATTCAAATCCCAACTTTAATATTTTTATTAAATTCTACACATCACAGAGAGTATCCATAAATATTTTCATAATTTTTGGTGCAGTAGATTAATCCACACAAAAAGATTAAAAGCTAACACTATTCATTTTAATTAAAAAGAAAAAGCTCTAATAAATCGGTCGGGAAAAAGAAAACGGCCATTCGGCCCATTCAAACGAACAGGCCCAGCATGGCCCAGCCGCGGCCACGCGCGCACGCCACCGAGCCGGGCCGCTGACAGGCCGGCCCCAGCCGTCAGCCCCCGCGCGCACGCGCGCTCTCCCTCACCCGGGCGCTGACAGGCGGGCCACCCCTGTCAGAATCTTCTACCTCCGGCCGTCGCTCCCGCGCGCGCGTGCGCATGGCACGGTGCGGACCTCGCCGCCGGCGGCCCTAACAGCGAGCGCCATCGGCCGGACATCTACCCCAAGACCCTAGCCGATTCCCTAAGAACCTATCCCTAGCTCTAACCGCCTCCGACGAGCGGGAGCTCGCCCATGGCGGATCTCGGCGGCACGGCGAGGCCGTTCCGGCCGAGGGGACACGGTAAGGCCACGGGAAAAACATCAGGGAGAATCAGGGGCTCACCACGAAGCTAACGGGCGAGTTAGTTGACGAAGAGGCGGTGCGGTGAGGATGGCTTGACGACGACGGCGGCGGACACGACTCGGCCGTCGGCGACGAAGATCTGTTCCGACGAACCTGGTGCACCATATCACAATCCACCGGGCGCATCAGAAACTACACCACCACGGGAGCTTAGAACGCTACCCGGAGAAGAAGGACGCTCACTCTAACAGACCGGACGAGAAGAGGATGGCCGCGGCGGAGCTCCGGTGACAACCTGAAGACGAAGATGCTCACCGCGAGCCACACAGAGTACCACGGCTCACGCGACGGGCACCAATCGATGCGCCACGAGCTTGGCTACCTATCTGGGAGATGGAGAGGGTGGAGTTGGCTCGGTGGCTGCGAATTTGGCCACGAACGACGAGGTGGTTGCCGGCGGCCGCTCAGGAAGAATCGGGAAAACGGAGAGCTCGTCGACTTTAAAGGCCAGGGAAGGGGGTTGGGATAAGATCGGGGCGTCCGGGGCCCCCTCCTCGGCCGCTCGACAACGCCGCGGCGTGCCCATGCCGGCCGGACGGCGCTCGGCGCCGGACGCGGCACGCGCGCGTACGGCCGTGACGATGAACAGGGGGACCCCCCCTAGCTACAGTAGTAGGCTGAGTAGGTCAAACGCTATTTGATTCAATTCGATCTGATCCAGCCAGAATCCGATGAAGTGGTGAATACAAAAGTTGTAGAAAATTTTGTTTAGATCATTTTTTCTTTAGACATGAAATTCAAATTCGGCCAAATTTTCAAACTACAGCAAAGGGGGTAAAAGTAGGGTTTGAATTTCAAACTGAAATTTTAAAATTACTTTTGATTTTACTCAACAACTTGAAAAATGGTCAACAATAAAGTTGTTCTACTCAGTGATATTGACAACTTATATTAAGGGAGTTTTGGAAGATTCTCAATATTTTTGAAATTGAAGTTTCAAATTTAAATATCAACTTGCTAATTTGGGTTTAATTTGAATTTATATAATATAACTTCAAAATCTCCAAAAATAAAAGTTGTCCCATTTTAAAAGCTCTACAACTTTTATTAAGACACCTTTATCAGATTCATTATAGATTTTGAATTAGAATTTTAGGTCAATTCTAGGGCTTAGTTTGATTTCTATTTAATTTTTATTTTTGAATTTGATTAAAGACTTAATTACACAATCAATCACTAACTGAAAATAAATCACTCTAGGCCCTAAGCACAATCATATGCAGATGCTTAAACTTAAATATGATGACATGGTAGATTAATTAAATTGTAATACCCAGGGTATTACAGTGTGATAGGCTAAAATACGGCCGGCCGTATTTTAGCAACCTCCATATATTTTTTGTCACCAATATTTTCTTCATCTTCCTTTAAACAAAGCCGATTTTATCTCCCCAGTGGTAATGGACCCATCCCAACCACAACTTTTCAACCATCTTTTATGTGGATATTGATAGAGATATTCGCAATAGCAACTGTCCAAATAAAAATAACATTGGGCTACCACAATTTTACCTACTTATTACAAGAAGATAGATTATTATTGGAAGATTAGTGTGCATACGCTTGAGCCCTTAGTACACCTCCATGTATCAACTTCAATAAACTGGTTATAGCATGAAAAGAACTATAAACCAGTTATCAGACAAATGTATTAACTAAAATTACCACGGTCAATTTTAATCAATTACAGACTTAGGCCCCGATTAGCAGGACTTCTCGACCAGCTTCAGAAGCCATTTGTACTAGACTAGCGTCTAGACTGTCTAGACGATGATTAGACATGAGTAGACGAATTAAACAGTTTTGTACTAGAACAGTAGATATAAAATAAATGCAAATGTCAAGTCTCAACACAACAAGAAAGTCACGTACTGGGATAGTAACAAAGTCCTCACTTCTTAAGTCTCAACATAACATGCTCTATAATTGATGTGATATAATCATTAATTAAATAAAAGCTATATTATGATTAGAAGATTATATCAAATATTCAAATATAGTGACTTCTCATTATTCTCTTTGTCTTGCTCACTTAGACTTAAATCTAGAATGTCTAAACACTCGGCCAATCAAGCATACCATAATTACACTACGGTTCCTACATTGTTGGCTTGCGTCCTATCACCTAGAATTAATTCTTGGATGTCTAGACGATAGTCTAATCACGTCTAATGGCTATCTAGCCCTAACCTATATACCATATTTGACCAAAGTTGACTATCTAGATAGTCTAACGGTCTAGCCCAAAGTCTAGAGGCTAAACTAGTCGCTAACCCCAAGACTAGCGTTTAGACGTTGTCTCGAACTCTCGACAGGCTAGACTTCGGTGTAAGTAAACACTGTATGAGATCCATATTTCTTAGTTTATGTTACCATATTCATATATTTTCTCCTCTTATTTCATTTTCAAGACACATTACTATTGAAAGTTATTTTGAAGATAACGATTCATAATAGGAAATGTGAAGGCCACAAATCATCTCTTGGTAGTAGCGGATTGTCTAGTATTTAGTCCCTCTGTCCCCAATGTGTGTCGTTCTAGGAGGAATAGTATCACTTTTAATGTACCTGTACACACCTATGTTCAGGTGTAGTTAACTGTTGCTATACTTGGTGTAGAGCCAAAAACGACCAATATATCAGGACGGATGGAGTATAATTGTTTGACAAGTTAGAACAAGTGTGTATATATGCTCCATCCACCCTCTCAAGTCTCAAGACATTCAATATAGCATTTGAGTCTAGAATAGATGCTATAATTGATTCATGTGAGGTTTAGGCTTTAGAATATCTCCTACAACAACATCCAAAATACAAGACCCATTGCATATTTAGGTTGTGCTACAGTCAATAGGTTTAATACACATTTTTAGTGTTCTTCAATAACGCTACACAAAAGAGAACCCTTTCAGCAAACGGGTTTTCAGAAGAGATGAAATTCATATTTAGATTGGGTCTCTCCTGCACTATAAACGCGTCTTTTGTATAGGTGCTCTGTTGGATGTTAAACAGTACTTTTGAAGACATATTTTGTATTTAGGTGCCCATATAATCTCTGGTGAGACGAGAGAATATGTTGGTGTGCTCTTTATCTCAACGATTCAGAGCGCTTGAGATTTTACGGTCTTGTAGCAAGAATTTTACCCTAAAATCTCTAAAGCTATAGATGTCATCCTGGTTAGAGCTAGAGCCGCTTAAAAACACGGCCAAACATGTCCAAAGTGTACCGGCGGCCTCCTCTGTCGTCACGTATAACATCCTCTTGACTGTTCGCTAGCTGATTTTAACTGATGCTGATTTGTTGTGAGAGAAAATACTGTTTCAGAGTTGAAAAATAAGGGCTGATAAGCTAAAGTGAACACTGTGGCCAGTACAGTAGGTGGTAGGGCCCCGGCCCCCGGGCCATGAAAAAAAGCATGATGATACGGGCACGGCACGGCTGGGCATGATTCTTTTCCGGCTGTGTCGGCCTCCTTGGCCCGCGCGCCACATTGCGGAAAGCAGCACTGATAGCCCCGGCCAGGCTTTGGCATGTTTGCGTTGCGCGCCCGAGAAATTCCCTGCGGGTCAAAAAAAAGTCGCTGCCGCCCGGGGAAAAGCCGGGCCAAGACTGGAAAGAGGCGACAGGCGAGAGATATTTCATGGTACTGATCGATCGAGCGGGACGCAACACGACGCGCTCCGGTGATGCAAGCTTCTGGTGCTGAAAGACGAGAACACACGAAGATGGGGTGGACGGAACATGCACGAGATTTTCTAACGAAATCATACGTTCCTTCTTGCCGATTGCCTAAGCCCTTGTTTCGCATCTTTACGGTGTGCCTAAACTTCTCTCAAAGAGCAATGCAACTCGATAGTTGCAGTGTAGAGTTCATTTGTGTATTGTTGTTCATTTTTTAATAAATAGAATGAACATTCGGCTTCATCCTCGCTTCTTAGTAGGAGTCAAACCATATTATTATAAAGTTCTCACACTTATGTTTAAAGCAGGCTCACAAAAAAAGACATAAAAGATCCGTTCATAATCCTAGACATAATAGACCATCCATAAGAGTAAAAAAAAATATCAAAGCCGATGTCTTCAGAGTTGCATTCTTTTTTTTTTCTCACTTCGCTGCAACTGACCTTTAAACACCAATGCGTCTTCCAGAATAAGACTTACAAAAATATTTAAAACTGCTCTTATCAACAATATTATCATTTATAGTGAGCCATATGCATCAAAAGAAACTAGCCGTCCGCGCTAGTAATAACAAGTTTGCATCTTCCACATTGTTTATGCCAAATCCTAAAAAGGTTCACTACAGTATGCGGTGGGGTAATACCAAACACCATATACAAGGCACGGTAAAAAAGATTAGCATATTTACACTAAAAAAAATATATGATGAATAATTTCAAAACTACTGCAGAAGCAGTAATATTTGCTTCCTTGACATTTTTTTAGCTAGATTATCTTTAGCCAGTATTACATCCTTTTGAGGAACTAAAGAAAAATCTTAATTTTATGTAGCTGCTGTAGACGCGTATTTGGGATCTGCTATCATGGGAACCTTGAGTTCCTTGTAGCTGTGTTAGTCCTTGATCATGCAGCACAGGAGCGGATTCAAAGGGGAGGCTGGTGACCATGACTTTTTTAATAAACTACTGTTGTTTAGTATCAAATCATCATTAATCTCTAACTTTATATCTAAATCTTTATTATTTAGCCATCCCTTTTGTCCAATCCCACATTCGCCACTGATGCAGCACGCTGGCTAGTACAGCAAGCAAATGTCCTTTTAATCAAACATCGTTAGAGTATTATTTTTTTTCCTCCTCTTTTGGTAGAACTCGTCTCTTTTGTACCAATAGCAGCAGTTTTGTTTTTATAGCGTGTTTGGTTGTGTGCTCAGCGGAGCCTGACTCATATATATATATATATATATATATATATATATATATATATATATATATATATATATATATATATATATATATATATATATTATTTATATCTTAAAACATATTGACTATTTATTAATACCATATTTGCTTATTAATATATCGTATCATGGGAGCCTGGCTAAGTAGAAATGAACTTCATTTTCGTTTATCGAGAGTCAGACTCCGCTTTTGCATCCCAAACAATTATGCAGACATGGCTATAAAATGGATTTCATATTCGTTTCCTGGGGTCAGAGTCGCAGATTGCTGTTGCATGCCAAGCAATTATGCAGACATACAAATCAACTCTAAAGTTTGGCCAAACCATTGACTCTCTCCATTCTTAATTATAAGACGATTTTGGGGTATTAACTTTTTGTTGTGTATTTAGATAAACGCTATGTCTAGATATATAATTAGAAAAATCAAAATGTCTTATATTTTGAAAGGAAAGAAGTACAAACTATTAATCTCTGTTCCCATACGGCTAAGCATGGTCCCAGCCAAGAAGCATAACAGAGAGTAGAGCATTAGGGAGTAAGAGCAACTCCAACGGTTTTGCATCTTTTGTTCGGCAAAACATGGAGTTTGCCAACACCCAAATCAATATGGCAAAAGGTAAAAAGAGTCAATCTCCAACAGTTCCCCATTATTCACTTGGCAAAAACGAAAATCTGTGGACCCACAATATTTCCCCGCGATTTTTTTCTCGCGGGAGAAGCAGTACGCGCCATCGAAGAAGGGGAATCGATCCATGGATTACCTGAAACCCTAGCAGACGCCGCCACCGAAGAATATGACGAACATAGGAAGAAGAAGGGGATCCTCCCCTGGACCTGGCCGGCAACTGGATGCTGGAGTCTCGATCACGTGCGGCAACGGAGCATACGCGCGGGAACTACGACGGCGGCGCGCGGGAGAAGCAGTACGCGCGCGGGAGGAGTCCCTCCATCGCGCGAAAACATGGATGCCAAGTCTGGATCACGCTGGCATAAATGCCAAGGGTGACTCTCTATTTGCCAACTCGCAAAATATGCCAAACCTAATTGGCAAACCGTTGGGGAGACATTTTTGAGCTTTTATCAAAAAACAAGAATGTCAAACTCAAATGCAACACCGTTGGAGTTGCTCTAAGAATAAACTGTGCTGACTGTTCTGTAGATCTTGCGAACTTAAATTTGGAATTCATTGGATTTTATCTGAACAACAATAATCTGATTCCAACTAGTGCGAATATTAACCTAAAAGTTGAGAAGAATACTGTCGCATGGACCTCAAGTAAAATTGATAGTTTTACGATTAGATCGATGTATAAATACCTAATCATTAATAACATCAAGGTAACATTGGAGATTTGGCGTGTAAAGTTGCTACTTATGCACAAATGCATAGCAGAACATCTGAAAGAGTTTAACAAACGTCCAATCCTCGAATAACCGTTGCCCTGCGGCTGTTAACCCAGGAAGAACTGAAAGAGTTTAATAGACGTCCAATTCTCAGATAACCAGAATCACTGAAAGATATATGCTCGGTGCAAACGAACCTATCCTATTGGGCACCTTTTTTTGTGCCCACCCGAACTAGGAAAAACAGCACATATTCTCTGCCGAAAGAAGGGGACCTCACAGTGCCACTCACCCAAATATCCAATTCATCCGCTGGAAAACTGCGAGTCTCTCCTGACCATTCAAACTTGCGTCCTGCAGTTCAGTTCACCTTACAAATGGGCCCATGGATTCGGAAGAGTACTTCAACACAGTTCACCTTACAAATGGGCCCATGGATTTGGAAGAGTACTTCAACAGATGCTCGAGCAACATCACATAGGACATAGGAGCTGATAGCTCACGTTCACAAGAAGACACGGATACATCCATATATTCAGAGGAAACAATACAAAGATGACCATTATCACGAAAGCACGAACAAAAGATGGGATCACAACATCCATAAGGTGTATATAGTAGGGCAAAGATTTCAAGGATCAAATCTGAATATGTCAAATGCATGTACTCCAACAGAAAACAAGCTTTGAGTCAACATAGTATACTACACAGAAGAGTCAAGCGTAGAAGACCACAAGCAGTACATCAGATGAGCAGCAACCCTGCCAAATCCATGTTTGTTTTGGCCAGTACGAAATCATAAACAAGGATCATGTCAACATCATGACATTCTGCTTACCTTTGAATGCCTTCTTCTTGAATGCAAATCAACATCTAAACAAGGATTGTCATCAGAAGATAGGCAATTGGTATGAAGCATGCAGTCTTGCAGTCTTGTAGTCACAGGCAAGCAAGGAAATTCCTAAAACCTTGCTAGTCTAGTTTGCCTTGGTACATTAAGGACTTGTTTGGTACTGCTCACTGTTTTTTTTTTTTTGCCAACCATCTTTTTTCAAAACAAATTCAGCGGTGAAGCTGTTTTTTCCTTCTCTCACAAAGGGATAAGTTGGGATGAACCTTAAAAAAGTAGCTTTTCACAGCTCTCTCCCTCATTTCTCTCTCAACCATGCATAAAGTTATTAGTAAAGCTGTTTTGTCAAACAATTTTTATCCCCCCCCCCCCCCCAAAAAAAAAAGCTTCACTGGTGAAACTGAGTTGTGCTAAGCGAGGCCTAAGAAAACTTTGAAAATATATGCTTATATACTATTCGCTGTCCAATTCAACAAGACCTTGGAGAAGGCATTTCACTAGTGATTGGGATTGACACTCTAGAAAAAAGGATAAAAAAACTCTTCCAAAGAAGTGATGCAAAGTTTGCAACTACGAATTTTGAAAATTTTTCATGTACCCAATCTGGAACAACAAGAATTCCAGATGAAAACAAAAAGTTAGGAAATTGCATTCCTAACTTTGACTAGCACTAAATTCAGTTACTATTAGCTAGTACAACACCACTAACATAGATCAAACTAAACTCTGAATGTGCATTTGCCATATCCAAAACCGGCCCATTACTCAACCAAATGTGGAACTTATGCAAGAATGTTAAGCAGGATCCTGGAAGGTGAGAACGACCTCTGAAGAAACTCAAAACAGCAGCAGACTAAACCTGAAATTTGTGAAAAGGTAAACATGCACCACTGAGATAATTTTCTTGTCATTCATTGTCATTGTCATCATATAGCAATACAATAGATTAGATCAAACTCACAATAGCAGTTCGATCAGTGTCTAAACCTTGTAACCTCAAAATTTAGATGGATGAATGCATTTGCAAAGACAAAAATGCTATGCCAAAAATTGAGTCTAGATTCTATAGTAATAGTGAGCATGCAGAGTATAGTGCCACACCCTTTCTCGTTAGTCTTCGAAGGCAGACACCAGCTCCGGGACCGGCTCCGGCACGGTGGGCAGCACCGGATAGTTCCGTGAGAAGCAGGCGTCACATAACTCATGTGCTTCATTGCCGTAGATGCTGTGGAGCTTGTCGAGCGAGAGAAAGGCGAGCGAGTCGCAGCCAATGGTCCTCCTCAAACCCTCGAGGTCCATCCTGTTGGATATCAGCTCGCCTTCGCTTGGTGTGTCGATGCCATAGAGGCAGGACCCGATGACCGGGGGGCTGGAGATGCGCATGTGCACCTCACGCGCGCCGGCATCGCGGAGCAAGCGCACAATCTTGCCCGAGGTGGTGCCGCGCACGAGCGAGTCATCGACGACGACCACGCTCTTGCCGGTAATGACGCCGCGCACGGGGGCGAGTTTGAGCTTGACGGCGAGGTCACGGATCGCCTGCGATGGCTGGATGAAGCTGCGGCCGCTGTAGTGCCACCGGATAAGGCCTTGCTGGAACTCGAGTCCCGACGCCTGCGCGAAGCCGAGCGCGGCATAGAACCCCGAGTCAGGCACGGGGATGACGACGTCCGCGGTCGGGGCGGGGGACTCCTCGGCGAGCGCGCGGCCGTATGCGCTGCGGCGCTCGTGGACGGCGTGCCCAAACACGACGGAGTTGGGAAGGGCGAAGTAGATGTGCTCGAACACGCATGACTTGCGCGGGCGATGCGGGACGAGGCAGGCGTAGGACACCGACATGTCGCGGCGGTCCACGACCACCACCTCCCCGGGCTCCACCTCGCGCTCATAGGTGGCGTCGATGAGGTCGAGCGCGCAGGTCTCCGACGAGAACACCACGGCGCCGTTGGGGCGGCGGCCCATCACCAGGGGCCGGAAGCCGAACGGGTCACGCACGGCAAAGAGCTTGTCGGCAGTCAGGAACAGCAGCGAGTACGCGCCGGCGATGCGCTCGCAGGCGTCGCAGATGCGCGAGAGCAGCGGGCGCGAGAGCGAGGTTGAGATGAGGTGCAGGATCACCTCCGTGTCCGACGAGGTGTTGAAGATGGAACCCTGTGCCTCCAGCTTGTTGCGCAGCGCCTGGTAGTTCACGAGGTTGCCGTTGTGCGCCACAGCCAGCTGCCCGAACCTGTACGCGGCGAGGAACGGCTGCACGTTGCGCCTTGAAGAGGCGCCGGCCGTTGAGTAGCGCACGTGGCCGATGGCGGCGTTTCCGGGGAGCTTGGCGAGGCGCGCCGGGTCGCGGAAAACGTCGCCGACGAGACCCAGGTCCGTCACAGAATTGAGCTTGCCGTCGGCGTCCGACGCAACGATGCCCGCGCCCTCCTCCCCGCGGTGCTGCAGCTTCTGCAGGCCGAGGTAGCAGAGCGACGACGCGTCCGGGTCTCCAATGACTCCGAACACGCCGCACTCCTCTCGGGGATGGTCGTCGCCGTCCGCATCGACGGAAAACGGCGTGACGTGGTCAGGGAGCAGAGCTCGCGCGGGAGCGAGACGCGCGGCGCGGTGCCGCAGCACGAACTGCGAGGGCTTGGTGGAGCACCTGAGCTGGTAGTGGTGGCTTGTGGTCGGCGCCGCAGCGGCGCGGCGGGCGCGGCGGAGGAGGGAGGAGGATGGCGTGGAGGTCGTCGCGGCGGCGGCGGCTGTGGCGGCCATGCGTGGTGCGCGGCGGTATCGGACTCTGGGCCTTTGGGGCTGGTGAGGGCTTTCGAGGATGCCCTCCCGAACGCACGTGAAGGGGCAGGATTTAAGCAGGCGGGCCGCCGTGTGGACCGTGTAGTAGTCTGTATTGGAGTCAGTTCAGTTGTTTAGGATAATGATACAGGCTCTGTTCGCTTTAACTAAACAGCACATATTTTTCAGCTCTGAAAGAGTATTTCTTCTCACAATAAATCAGCTTCAGCCAAAATCAGCTCAGCTTTTCAGCTGAAGCGAACAAAGCCACAGTCTCTAAAACATAACTTTAACTTCATATTTCTATAAAAATATTTATTGAAGAGTGATATATGTATATTTTTATGAAAGTATATATTTGAAGACAAATTTATTTATATAGTTCTCATATTTTCAAACTCAATAATTTAAAAATTATTCATAATTTATATTCTAAATGTTTAATCAAGATCTTTTCTAAAACAACATCCTTGTTTTATATAGAGGGAGTGCACATCTCTCCTTTGAAGAGTAATTTTTTAAGCTTAATTACATAAATAGTATATAACTACTAATATTATTAATATATAATAAGTGTTATTATATCAATCATGAAATACATTTTGATATAAATATAAATATTTTTTTTAAGATTCAGCTATAAACATAAAAAAGGATTCAACTTCTTGAGAGGGGAGACATGCATTTCTTTTGGAACCGTGGATTCTGTAAATTTGTAAGACCTGTTTTGATGCTAGTATATCCACCTCAATTCATCTATATTGGAGCGATTTGATGTGTCTTAAATTCTTAATTCATATGTGTTTCACTTTGGAGTGGATACATAGACATCCAAACAAATCCTAAATTACCTCAGGAGATGTCTCCTTGTTCTAGCCGAAGGGACTAGAGAGCATGAATTTGCTACCTGTCTTCTTAACCTCGTTGTTCTTCCCCAGTTTGGTATACGGGCATAAATTGACTATATATACATAGTCTGATCTTTTAGATTTTTCTTGAAGTTTGAATTCTTAGGAAAAAAAATAGTAGAGCGCTATGTTGTTCTTTATTGCTTGTTTAAAACTTTCATTCTCCTATACCAATATGAATTTCATGGGAATTTGGTGTGTACTAACTTTATGTGGATTATCCCTATGTTTGCAATATGATATCCAACAATGTGGCATGCACTCGATTTAGTTTCACTCTCGTCTCCTCATCTTGTTGGCCCATTTGAAACCCTACAACTTACAGTAGCTGCTAAAAATTATATGAGAATCCATTTGGATCCCCAACTAATAAGTTTAGCTAATGTTCTACCAACCACCTAGCTAAACAATTAGCTATTAATTTAGCTAACAATCAACTATTAGCTGGTTTCTCCTAGTTAGAGCATCTCTAGTAGTTTCAAAAATTAATAGGTGAATCAATGATTTTTCCAAGTGGCTATAAAAATGGAAGTACATTGGTTTGATTGCTCCATCAGTTTTCAAAATCTCGCTCTTAAAAATATAAGAGACATTTTTTGCTTATAAATCTTGTACTATTTTAAAATCACCTGAATTAATTTTATTTTTTTCTCTACTTATTGTTCCCATGTGCTTCCACCTCAAATTAGCCTATGCTCTGGTGTATTTCTATGATTCGATCAATTTTCCCAAGTGCAAAAGGCTATACGCTGTTGTAAAATTTCTGCATTCTAAAATAGTAAGCGCAGAGAACGCAGCCACGGCAGATCCTGAGATTCCATGAGCGCTGACGACTGGAGCAGGAGGAGCCGCATTTCTTTTCCTTTCGTGAGGCCGCCTTCACACGCTTTCCAATTCCGGATGGCTACTCCTGTGGTGGCCGGTGGGCTCGAGGCGACAGGCCCATTTAGGCAGACTCCTGGGCCCACCACCACTTGCCGGCTTGACTTGGGCCCACCACTGAGCCGACTTGACTATGACTAGTACTATACAGCAAGCAGGTCTGCAGCCTGCAGGTGGTCCCAGCCAAGTGGACGTTGTGGGCCATGGTGCTGCTTTCACCTACAGTAAATAATAAAGCCCGGCCCCGCCGACGCCGATCATATTGGCCATACTTGCGGCCCACAAAAGCGTAGGATGGCTAGACGACCACTACGGCCTATACGTACAGGGCTATATAGACCTGTACAAAAACGGCGGAAGAACTAGCTTCGCCATCCAATCCGAGTCACAACTCAGGTCAAGAATTGTTCTCCGCTCCCGCAGCTGTGTGGATAATACTAGCTAGTAGAGTTTAGTGGCTGGAGGCTGGAGCAACGTGTTGTGTTTTGTGAACGGCAGTCACGGTCGAATCTAAAGCTCTAGCCCAAGCAGAGAATAATCTTATCCGTGCTCTGGTCTTTCTCTCTTCTGGACCGCGAGCAGAGAGTTGTAGCACGTAGTAGTATGTCAGCCAGTCGGTCCGGTGGTGGTGGTGGCTGGAATCCTAGGCGCGTTGCGTGATTCCTCTCGCCCTCTCGGCATTCGCTGTTCGCCATCCGCCTCCTCCCGTCCTCACCGCAACGGCAACGCAAGCGGCACGTTAAAACCGGGCGCCGCGCGGCCACACGCCCACTCGCGAAGAGACGGCGCACAGCACAGCCCGGCCGCTAGCGTCCAACGGGGAGAGTCCCCGTCGCGGAATCGGAATCAGGGCCCCGGCAGCGTGTTGCGGAGCGCCCTCGCGGGTCGCGGCCACTCGGGCCGGGTGGTGGTCAGCCCGCGCCTCATCCGCGCTGCGTGAGACTTCGACTTTTGCTCGATCGCATGGTCCATCCTCTCACACTTTCACCATAAAAAAAGGGAGGAACTTTCCGTGCGAGGTAGTAGAGCTAATGTTGGGATTCCTCCCGCTTCCTCCCCCGTCCATGAATCGAACCCGATGTTCTGCATCTGCGATGCTTGGATGTAGCCAGGGCGCATGCAATGCGACCCTCTCGTGTGCGGGACAAGACGCCACGGCGCCTTGGTCCATCCTCCCGTCCCATCCAAGCTCTCCGGCCATCCCACGGCGGCCCCAAGCCCCAGCACCAGCAACCGGCAGTCCGGCACGAAGAGGCCAAAGATGAAACAGTGGAAGGGCTTGACATGAGACGAGGCGAGACGAGACGAGCCAGTCGAGTTTTTAAGCGCGCGGCGTCCGAACCGGCGAATAGAGGCCAGTTGCTCCGCCCGGGCGGGATTCCATCTGAGAGCACTGGACCGTGCGCTCCATGACAGTCTGGGTTCACGTGCGGACGTGCTGGCCTGTCGCTACGAGCAGCATGGAGGTTAATGCTACGCCTGCATTGCATCATCAATCGTTCCAGGTTTACGTTGACCACCCGTTGGAATAGTAACGTAACGTAAGAGCATGCGCATCGGTCTAGACAACAACTGTTTATAACCATGACTACATATCAGTTACAGACAAATAATAGATAAGTTATTGTATAAATTTCTAGGAGTAATCTAAGTAATACTCTGTCTATTTCAATTATAAATTGTTTTGTTTTTTAACACATAAGAGCAACCCCAGTGGAGGCCCCTAAATTAGCCCCTTAAAATTGTATTTGCATGCTGAGCTAAAAAAAGTAGAGGCTCAAATTGAGGTCTAACTCCAGTGGAAAATCAGACCAAGTCCCTATCCTGTAATGGGACCCACTTGTCAGTGAAATTTTCCAGCCGCTCGTCCGTCCGCGTTGCTCCGGTGCCGCCACCGCGCCACGGCGCCTACTCTGCCACCCGCCACAGAACGCCACCGACGCGCCTCGCCACCGCACGCCACAGCCGCGCCCCGCCACCGACGTGCTCCGCCACCGCGCCACCGCCGCCCGCCGCCGCCCGCCACAGCCCCGCCCCGTCAGGCCAAGAAGTCGTTCCCCTCCGGCGACCTCCCTCCATTCCCTCCGGCGACCTCCCTCCGTCCGCCACAGCCCCGTCCGCCGCATCGAGGCCATCGGCTTCCAGGTTGGGCACCAACTGTATCTCTGTATCTCAGGCAGCTTGTGCCTAGTTGAACTGGTGTTCGTGGATGCCTGAATGTCTCTGTTGTTTCTGCTCACGCTTCACAGTGAGGAGTAGATGTGTAGGCCTTGGAGGTGGATCCAACATTGGAAATTCGAGGCACTAGCAGTAGTTTGTGCGACACATTCAGTGCTTAAAATACCTGAGGAGTTGTTTGTTGGATACACATCATCTAATGTTCTTTCACCTGGTCCAATTGATAGCTAGATATTGATGCTTAAAATCTATGTATGATTGAAGGTTCTAAATTCAGTACCGCTTCCATGTGTTAGATGCATGGTTGGTAAGATACCACAACAACATTAGTGTGGGCAATGAGGTATGCTGATCTTCAGCAACAGTGCATATGCAATCAACTAGTATGAATGTAGACGTCAATGCCTAGTGTAGAAGTGTTATTGTTGGTATAAATTAACTGCACTCTATTAAAGATTATTATTATCAAGGTATCCGCAAGCGCACAGATAAAACAACCGATGTAGCACTTCACCAGACAATCTCGGTTTTAATATCGAACCCAAAGGAACAGTAGGTGATACTGACTAAGTCTATTGGCTCTTAACCCGATAATACAATCAATCCAGAGAAAATCAAGAATGAGGAGATAACAAATGATTATCTAGATCCGACAACCGGTAAACTTTGAATAATATCGTTCTAATCGGGCAGTGACATGAATAAGAGACGAAATCAGAGTTCCCTCCTACCAGACACTTATACACCTATCGATCCTATCAACGGGAAGTGGACTACAGAGGACTCAACGCAGCTGTCACCTACGCGATCTACCACTGTCCGGCCAATCAGGGGACATTCACAAGTAATTATAGCCCTGACACCACGTCTACACTACAAACTACTACTTCAACCAAAGAGCTATCAAGATCAAAGCACTCAAATAGAGTTGTAAACTTAAGAACGAATAAGAACAAATGCTTACTTGAATCAGGATGTTGGATACAAAAGTACCTCAGAACGCAACTCCGGGCGAGGGAGCTGAATCCAGACGAACACAGCTACGAAGAAGCTCCGACAGGCCGGGACTCCTCCGAATCTCTACTCATCTACTCTATCTCTCTAATCTCTCTCTTGATTGCTAGCCTAGATCTAGTGGATATCTATCTAACGCTTCAAGGTTTTCATCTCTTGATCTGGCTCTCCTCCAGGGAGGGTATGCCTCTCTATTTATAGTCCGGTGGGATACACGTATGCCGTAGGATCAAACCGACTTGACACAAGGGACCAGATGACTTCTAATAGGCGGTTGTAGAAGACTCCAGAAGGCGGCGCGGGGGAAACCCTAGGGGGGCGCCGGTGTTGACGGTGGATAACGTCAACTTTTATTAGAACTTTAGACATGAAAGGACACATGAATACACACTAGTTTAGGGTTTTAACTGACAGTTTTCACGAGTTTTGCATGTTCTGTATTCTCCAGGGGCTATTTCAGAAAAGCGTAAAAGAGGGGTTAAAGAGCATAAAAGACACGAAACTTAACCGCCAAGAAAACATCACCACGAAGACCCTGAAAGGATCTAGAAGACACCCGAGCAACCAGGGCCCCGGATCCCACAAAGTGGGGCCGGCCGGCCCTAGGGTGGGGCTGGCCGGCGCCCCCCTGCTGAGTCTGGGCCCCACCTTCTGGAATGTTCCTCCCACGCTTCCTTGGCACCCAAGTAAAGCATCCTTCCGTCGATCTAAAGTTGGTTTGATCCAACGATGCACGTAACATGAGACGCGGATCGATGATGTGGCGGTTCCTTGCCCCCTATTCCACCTCGGCCTATATAAGGACGCCCCAGGCCCCCTTCAGAAGGCATTCTACACCCCGATGCTTCATATTCTCTACATAAATTAGAGTTAGGGTCCCTCTAGTTGATCTAGTTCTAGTTCATTTAGTTCTAGTTCATCTAGTTGTAGCATTTAGGAGAGACTAGTTCATCTAGATCTAGTCTTGTTTAGAGATTAGAGAGATAGAGTAGGAGAGTAGAGATTCTGGAGGAGTTCCGGCCTGTCGGCGCTTCTTCGTGGTTGTATTCTTCTGGATTCAGCTTCCTCGCCCGGAGCTGCGTTCTGAGGTACTTTTGTATTCAATTTCTAATTCAAGTAAGCATTTGTTCTTATTTGTTCTTAAGTTTGCAACTCATATTGAGTGCTTTGATCTTGGTCATTACTTGTTTGAAGTAGTATTTCGTAGTGTAGGCGTGGTGCCTAGGCTAGGTTTACTTGTGAATGTCCCCTGATTTCCGGATAGTGGTAGATCGCGTAGGTGACAGCTGCGTTGAGTCCTCTGTAGTCCACTTCCCGTTGATAGGATCGATAGGTGTATAAGTGTCTAGTAGGAGGGAACTCTGATTTCGCCTCTTATTCATGTCACTGTCTAGTTAGAACAATATTATTCAAAGCTTACCGGTTGTTGGAACTAGATAATCATTAGCTATTTCCTCTTTCTTGATATTATCTAGCCTAGTTGTAAGGTTAAGTTCATCGGCTTAGTCACTATCACCTATTGTTCCTTGTGGATACGATATTTAAAACCTCCGGGTGAAATGTGACAGCGTTATATTATATCTGTGCGTTTGCGGATATCGGAATACAATCTTATTTAAGTAGAGTGCAGTTAATTTATACCAATAAGCATTTCTGACGCCGTTGCCGGGGAACGGTTTGCTATTTTTGACTTAGTTTAGCTTAATCTTGTATTATACTTTTATCTTTTCTATTTTATCCCTATCTTTTCATCATTTTATGTTCATCCTTATGGATGCTTTAAATTCCATGCCTATCTATCTATATGGCATGCGCAAAAACTTTGAGCCACCAAAATCTATAGAGCCTATCATAACACCTGACTATGAGGTGCGCCCATGTCTAATTAATTTGATTCGGGATAAACCCTTTTCGGGAGAAGATAACGAAAACTCATACTTACACCTACGAGAATGACCTGTGCATGCTTGCACATTGCTGGCATGTCTGATAAGACTTTAAGATGGAAGCCTTTTCCCTTCTCTTTGATCGGACGAGCTAAACGTTGGTATAATCGAGCCGTAGGAAGTATGCAAGGGGATTGGGAAACTTTATGCTCTAAATTTTGTTTATATTTTTTCCCATCTATAGAGTAGTTAACCTTCGAAAAGAGGTTCTAATTTTTAGGCAACTAGAATAAGAATCTCTTAGTACATCATGGGATCGTTTGAATGAACTTGTTACATCTGGCCCTGACCTTGGTTTTCCGGACCCCGTACTTATTCAATATTTTTATTTGGGTCTTACCAAGAATTTTAGGGAATCCCTTGATTTATCCTCTGGAGGAGCCTTGCCTTATTTGTCTATAAGTAAAGCAAGAGCAATGATTAACAAGGTTGCTCTAGCTAATTCCGAGCTCCCCGAGGAAGAGAAGGAATCATACCCCGAACAAGAAGAGGAAGCTTTGGTAGCTAAAACACAACCACTCCAATCCCAAGATTTAGCTGTCAGTTCTAAACCATCGAAACCCCACTTTGATGATTTAGACTTTCAACTAGCTAAGATGCTTATCAATTAATGTACATCAGATCTTCTTAGAAGAGCATCTTGGAAAAAGTGTCGTCAACTTCCTTTCCCCCCTGAAAGACATTGGGAAGAATGCAAGGATGGCATGTGTAGTGATGTCATAAAAGGAGAGCTAAGCCACTTAGGAATCAATTCAACCTTCTCCCCTTCTATGCTGACATTAAATGGCTCATCTAAACCCAAATCTAAACCCATCCTTGACCCTGATGATCCTTCTTATGCTCTCTTTCCTAAGTCTCATAATGACCCTACGATCCCATTAAGACATCCCAAGAATAGGAGTCATGAAGATTTTTGGAATGACCAAGAAGAGCTATGACAATGGCAGGAATGCATATAACATAGTAGAAACACATAAGCTATTGTCAAAGAATGGATGGAAGAGGACGAAGCCTTAGTGCTAGCATCTAAACTTGGTCTAGATTCAAATGGTGAGCTTAAATCAATTTCTGTAGAAAACATAACTCATCCAAGTTTAGAGAAACCCTTAGATGAGACCAAACTTAGAGACACCAATCCATGGGAAATCCTAGAAAATAAAATATCCGATGAATGTCATAGACATGAAATAATAGAGGTAAACTTGTTGCCTATAGACATCTATGAAGAAACACCCTTGGAGTTTGAAAAGGGAGATCATATCGATGAGCATGGGAATTATTTCATTAACACCTCATCAGTTCCATGCTCATATGAGAAATCTCCTGGATCAATTGGTCTCTCTAACATTATCACACACGAGATCTTCGGTCTCCTTATTCTACCTGTTCATAAATTTTTTGAAATGGTGGTTGTAGATGTATATGTTTATCATAAATATTGTAGATCTCGTTGTAATCTTAAGATAGGTGCACATAGGTTGGTGTTCTAGAGGAAACCACCCAATGAACTTAAAGTACAATAATTAGAAGGTTTCCCAAAAATGACTTTGTATCCTAAAATAACCACTCTTGAAAAATGAATTGAGCTTGCATCTTTAATTTTACTATAATGCCCTTTTGAATTAAGCATAGAATTATAATTATAAAAATATTTCCTTGGGTATTTTTGTCACTAACCATTCCAGGCTTGAAACAGAAGGATGACATCATCAGGTATGTCCAACCAATCATCATATAATATTGAATTATATCCATCCAAGCTTAACTTTGCTTTGCAAAATTCCAACTTGGGAGAATGGGCTTAATTAGAAAATCTTATGTTGCTAGTATTGGTTGTCTCTACCTTTCTAATCCATGTTCAAATGTTCGTCTTTTCATCTCTAAATGAATAAATCTCTATAAGTGCTTTCATGTCACATTTGTTTGCCATAGTAAGATTTGGTTTGGAAGTACTGCAAATATTTCCATTGGCATTTAAATTGAGTATGGTGCTCAGGTTAAAAACGCCTTCCTTAATTAAAACTAGACATGGAGTTTGGTTTGGTTGTTGAACTATAAATTGCTGTAGTAGACATTAGATATTTTGTTGGACTAACCCCTGCATGAAACTTTATACAATTAATCTGAGTAAGTCATGAGATAAATTTCAAATCAGAGATGAGACAGGGCATAGGCTGAATTTCAATAACTTTGCAGAGGAAGACACAGCTCATTCATCATGAATGGAAGAACTGTGACTATTAATGATTCATTCACTTTATCTTCTGCTGCAAGTTACTTGAACTCAAGCCATGCCGGTATAGAACACGATCTATGCTAACATAATATCAACCCTATCTTCGTAGTAGCATAGACGGAACATGATTCTGGACAAACAACCTATGTTCCAAAGTCGTACATTCTTTCGGGTATGTGTTGTCCACTAATCTATTGCAGGGCATAATAATGAATGGACTGACAAGGTGTCATAAGATCACAAAAGTAAAAGATGGCAAAGAGGATAAGCAACAAAGGAGACAAGATGCTCATGAACAACTCAAGATGCAAGAGAAGGAAAGGACCACCAGTCATCTACCCTTCATTACTGAGTGCCATCACGCTCTAATAATGAAGGTAATATCTTAAGGTAAGCGGTCACTATTTTCCTCTTGATCTTAGTATGCACATAAATGAAGATGCAAACATGTTAGAGTTACAGCTTTAATTAATTAACCTAATTAACTCAACATGCTTTGTCCTTTAAGATTGTTCATGGCACCATTCTTTTGATCTCAATCTTAACCAAATGTGGTAAAACATTGTATTCTATATTTGGAAGATGATAGTCATACTCATGTGAAAATTTATATAGAGATAGACAACCCTTCCATTGGTTAAGCAATTTAATTCTTTTCCACCATATGAAGTTAAATGCAACATAAATGCTTAATCTTCTGATCTTACCACTCATGGTATAAGTAAACAAATTATGCAACACACACTTCATCTTGTTCAATGTACCTAAGGCTAGAGAAGAATAAATAAAGAAATAGATTTGGTTCTGTTGGTGTTTTTCCACCAGCAGAGTCCCATGCACATGATCTCTACCTTAGTTTTGCAAACAGGACAACACTTCGACCAAAGTTTATTGATTCCCAAAATTTCACAAGTGGAAGTCTTGTGAAATGCACACTGAGCAAGATGCTGCCAGATCCAACTATTAAGGCTCTACTCCAACCTGCTGACCAAACAAAGAATAAAAGTGACATTATCATCAGAAGGGGTGCAACCATCAAGACCTCCATCTTTAAGACGAAGAGATACATAAGAGTGGAAGAAAAAGTCCTGTCGGTAGACTTTAAATCCGGCACCTTTGCCATAAGGTAATATGGTAGTTATCTAATTAATCAGTATTTCTGTCTGCATTAGTAATTTCACTTTAGCATATTCATCTTTATGCAGGTCAAAAATACAAAAAAATGATAATAATAATAATAATAATCTTTATTGTCTTATTTACTGCATTACAAAATATTAAAGCCCCACGTGAATGAACTTATGGTAACCCTGTAGGAGTATTTACTGTGGTGGCATAATATATATATATATATATATATATATATATATATATATATATATATAATATAATAGCATCTGTATTTACTTTCTTGTATTATGAAAATTCTAAGCCCCATGAGAATAAATATTCTCAGTGGTGGCATAAAAATAAAATATACATCATGTATACATATTTACTTTTCTGCATAAGAAAATCAGAAAATCCTAAAAAGAATCCTGCTAGAATCTGTTAATTGAAATCAACTCAAAAGAATAATCAATTACTTATTGGCTGACCGCTAACCCCTTTATCACATTCGAGCCTCGAGTTTTAGTTTTCTTGTTGGAGTATAATTATGCAGGATGACACTATGACTGAGGAGTGAGTTCATCAGTGGAGCCCACTAGGACTACTGCTGACAAGCTTGCTCTAAAGACCATCAACATCAAGTATTGCAAACATCTAGCTTGGGGAAGGAGCATCCCCTAGTTATCAGGTAACTATACCTATGCGATTATCGAGTCTGTTTTATAAAGTCATAAAATACCAAAAATATGTGAGCACATGAAGGTTCACAATAGTATCATAAGAATATCTAAAAATACCAAAAATATGTGGGCACATGAAGGCCCACACTTTTTAGAAAAAACAAAAATATATGGGTACATGAAGGTCCACACTCTTAGAGAAGTTTCCTAATTGGGTAAAGAAGCTTAAACTTCTGCTGAAATATAAAATCAATCACTTACCATGAAGTGGTACTAAACCTAACCCCTCTCCATGAGATTTGGTATTTTTGTTGGCAATTGAGTTTCACAGGAAAATATAAGATCAAAGAGCTAGTCAACCTGACGCCCTTACACTGTCGATACACCTGCTCCCAGAAGGATCACTCAATTTGCAACATCAAAGACCCTGTCAAACATCCAGCTTGGGGGAGGGCACCCTCCATTTAAAATCCAGCTAAGTACAAGTTTTCCACCTTATTATTATTACCATATCGCTTTTTCGCGTGAGTTAGGTAGTAAGATAAAATTTGAAAACCAAATAAAAACTTAGCTATATATTAGAATGGTCTTAGAGTGTGTCTATAGTCAGTCTAGGTTAGAGTCAAATAAAAATTAGAGAACATTAAAATTTTATCTTGGAGATGATGAATAGTTGCTCTGCTGTAATTCCTTTCAAGTGTCTAGTTTTCAACCTTAAATTCTTCCGAGTTTTGGATACTACTGTTTTGGTTTAAGAATTTACTCTGAACCTGAAACTTGTGGAGGCATATGCTTGAGTTAAGTCTAGGTGATTGATTGATATGATACATAAAGGTTGAGCTGCTATTTATCTTATTCCTAGCAATACTAAGTTCTGGAGATTTATTTTAAATTTAAAATCTTACATGATGAGCTCTTGTATGACAAAGTGTAAATTCCTACCAAAGCCATATATGATACATTTAGAGATAGGAAAACCTTTGCACATTTATGCTGCTTGCTTTGCATTGAGTTTAGTCAACCTTTGTTGTATACCTTATGAGAGTCTTGTCATGCTTTTAAAATCAAGATCACTTACACACTCCACCCACATATGCATTACTCCTACTCTGGGAGTAAGCGCAGTCATTTTCCGCTTTCATCCAGATCCACCTTAAAAATATTTTTCTCCTGCACTGGGAGTAAACACCCAAAAATATACCCTATACGACAGCCCCTGTTTAATTGCTCTAAATTCTTATCATTATCTCTCCAATTATTTATATTCAAAGGACACATGTGGCTATGCAAAAGTATTGAAAAAAAGAGAAAAGGGAGTAAAAGATAGACAAGTGTCCCAACAATTAAAACAATGGGTACTTAGATGCCCGCCTCCCTATGAAAAAAGAGAAAAAAAGAGAAAAAAGAGAGAGAAAGAAAAGAAGAAAAAGAGAATAAAGATAGCCCATGTTTTCCGTGAAAGTTCTAATTTCCAAAAAGAAGAGTGAATCATTGTCAAAGAGTAAAAGTAAAATTAGGATTAGCCACCATATATACACCTATCCACCATATTCCATACACATGTATATCTTGGTTTGATTGTATGACTTGACTCTCTGTGGATCCATTGTTTGACTTTACAATATATGAATTGCAAGTATGCTCATCTTTGTTATTGCCACTCCTATAAGCTCCACTATAATCCTTAGTTGTAGGAAGGCATAACATCATTAATGCCTCAGTGAGATCCATAAATACCACATATATTAAGAGACTTGAGGGTTTCATACAATTAAGCTCTGAGTTTTATTTTGAAAACTTGCAAAACTCTGGAATATTGATACTGTGAAGAATTTGAGACATAGTGCTTGACTTGATTGTTCTATCTTTCGCTTGCTCAATACTTATGCAAAAGCTGAGAAGTTCCATAGTTAAAGGTATAATGGGTAAGTTTGAAAGTTAGAGCAGTTTTGTCTAATCCAGAGGAGAATTTCTGTTTGAAAGCATGTGTACTTGGAAGGCATAAAGCATTGTAGCAACTCCTGATCCAAGTTTATTAGCAATTAGGCTTAGTTTGTTTGCCAAGGGACTGGCAAACAGGTAAGTTTAGGGGTGTTGTTGATGGTGGATAACGTCAACTTTTATTAGAACTTTAGACATGAAAGGACACATGAATACACACTAGTCTAGAGTTTTAACTGACAGTTTCCACGAGTTTTGCATGTTCTGTATTTTTCAGGGGCTATTTCAGAAATGCATAAAAGAGGGGATAAAGAGCATAAAAGACACGAAACTTAACCGCCAAGAAAACATCATCACGAAGACCCTGAAAGGATCTAGAAGACACCCAAGCAACCGGGGCCCCGGATCCCACAAAGTGGGGCTGGCCGACGCCCCCCTGCCGAGTCTGGGCCCCACCTTCTGGAATGTTCCTCCCACGCTTCCTTGACACCCAAGTAAAGCATCCCTCCGTTGATCTAAAGTTGGTTTGATCCAATGATGCACGTAACATGAGACGCGGATCGATGACGTGGCGGTTCCTTGCCCCCTACTCCACCTCGGCCTATATAAGGACGCCCCAGGCCCCCTCCAGAAGGCATTCTACACCCTGGTGCTTCATATTCTCTACAAAAATTAGGGTTAAGGTCCCTCTAGTTGATTTAGTTCTAGTTCATCTAGTTGTATCAGTTAGGAGAGACTAGTTCATTTAGATCTAGTTTTGTTTAGAGATTAGAGAGATAGAGTAGGAGAGTAGAGATTCTGGAGGAGTTCCGGCCTGTCGGCGCTTCTTCGTGGCTGTATTCTTCTGGATTCAGCTTCCTCGCCCGGAGCTGCGTTCTGAGATACTTTTGTATTCAACTTTTAATTCAAGTAAGCATTTGTTCTTTTTCATTCTTAAGTTTGTAACTCATATTGAGTGCTTTGATCTTGATCATTACTTGATTGAAATAGTATTTCGTAGTGTAGGCGTGGTGCCTAGGCTAGGTTTACTTGTGAATGTCCCCTGATTGGCCGGATAGTGGTAGATCGCGTAGGTGACAGCTGCGTTGAGTTCTCTGTAGTCCACTTCCCGTTGATAGGATCGATATATGTATAAGTGTCTGGTAGGAGGGAACTCTGATTTCGCCTCTTATTCATGTCACTGCCCAGTTAGAACAATATTATTCAAAGCTTACCGGTTGTTGGAACTAGATAATCATTAGCTATTTCCTCTTTCTTGATATTATCTAGCCTAGTTGTAAGGTTAAGTTCATCGGCTTAGTCATTATCACCTACTGTTCCTTGTGGATACGATATTTAAAACCTCCGGGTGAAATGTGACAGCGGTGTATTATATCTGTGCGCTTGCGGATATCGGAATATAATCTTATTTAAGTAGAGTGCAGTTAATTTATACCAATAAGCATTTCTGGCGCTGTTGTCGAGGAACGGTTTGCTGATTTTGACTTAATTTAGCTTAATCTTGTATTATACTTTTATATTTTCTATTTTATCCCTACCTTTTTCATCATTTTATGTTCATCCTTATGGATGCCTTAAATTCCACGCCTATCTATCTATATGGCATGCGCAAAAGCTTTGAGCCACCGAAATCTGTAGAGTCTATCATAACACCTGGCTATGAGCTGCGCCCATATCTAATTAATTTGATTCGGGATAAACCCTTCTCGGGAGAAGGTAACGAAAACCCATACTTACATCTACGAGAATTTGAGCAGACCTGTGCATGCTTGTACATTACTGGCATATCTGATAAGACTTTAAGGTGGAAGCTTTTTCCGTTCTCTTTGATCGGAAGAGCTAAACGTTGGTATAATCGAGCCATAGGAAGTATGCAAGGGGATTGGGAAACTTTATGCTCTGGATTGGGACTCAACGCAGCTGTCACCTATGCGATCTACCGCTATCCGACCAATCAGGGGACATTCACAAGTAATTATAGCCCAGACACCACGTCTACACTACAAACTACTTACTTCAACCAAGGAGCTACCAAGATCAAAACACTCAAATAGAGTTGTAAACTTAAGAACGAATAAGAACAAATGCTTACTTGAATCAGGATGTTGAATACAAAAGTACCTCAGAACGCAACTCCGGGCGAGGGAGCTGAATCCAGACGAACACAACTACGAAGAAGCTCCAACAGGCCGGGACTCCTCCGAATCTCTACTCATCTACTCTATCTCTCTAATCTCTCTCTTGATTGCTAGCCTAGATCTAGTGGATATCTATCTAAGGCTTCAAGGTCTTCATCTCTTGATCTGGCTCTCCTCCAGGGGGGTATGCCTCTCTATTTATAGCCCGGTGGGATGCACGTATGCCGTAGGATCAAACCGACTTGAAATAAGGGCCCAGATGACTTCTAATAGGCAGTTGTAGAAGACTCCAGAAGGCGGCGCGGAGGAAACCCTAGGGGGGCGCCGGCCAGCCCCACCCTGTGGGGTTTCGGGCTCCGGTGCTTCGGGTGTGTTCCAGATGCTTCTAGCGTTCTCGTGAAGATGTTTCCTTGGCGGTTAAGTTTCGTGGTAATTATGCTCTTTAATCCTTCTTTTAAGATTTTCTAGAAAATCCCCTAAAAAATAGACAATTCACCAAGACTCAGTGGAATCTGTCAATAATAACCCTATTCTACTAGATATTCATGTTTAATGCAGGGATAATTGATAATAAAATTTGGATAATAACAGGTGTCAACAGTTATGTGCCTGCTGCTTGGAATGCACTTACTATAAAATGGTCATTTGTCATGTTTGAAGTCTCACAAAGGAATAGAATGAAGTTAGTTTTGTAAAGTTGACACTTTTTGTTGGTTTAGTGAATCTTAATTACAGAAAGAATTAATCTGATGAAAATAATTTAGATTAAATCATTAATGAGATGAAAAGCATGCCATCTTATTCTATAGATATGTGAATTCAGAGATAGTGACTTCCCTTTTTTTGTTGCTATGGCAGATGTCAAGGTTTGGGACTAGATAAAGAGGACGAATCTGATGTTGACGAACTCTTCATCATTGCTGGTCTTCTTGAGGGCTCCAAGAGAAACAAGTGCAAGAAAAAGTTCCGTGCATCGTTGCCGGGTCGCCGCAAAGTGCCACGAGACATTTCGGGAGGTCACAATCGCATCTACCTGGACTATTTCGCGGACCAGTGTGTATACAGTGAGAAACATTTCAGAAGGAGGTTTCGGATGTCCAGGTCGCTCTTTCTACTGGATAGTGGATGCAGTGGAGTCTCATGATGACTTTTTCCGTCAGAAGCCTGATGCCATCGGAACTCTTGGCGCCTCTCCCATACAGAAGGTTGTTGCCGTAGTTCAGATGCTTGCCTATGGTATTTCAGCTGACTTTTTGGATGAGTATGTGAGGATGGGAGAGAGCACAATCATTGAGTGTCTGAAATATTTTGTGAAGGCTGTCGTCGATGTCTTTGGTGAAGAATACTTGAGGGCCCCCAATGCCCAGGACACATCCAGGCTGTTGGCAATTAATAGTGCAAGAGGGTTCCCAGGTATGCTTGGTTCCGTTGATTGTATGCATTGGAAATGGAACAAGTGCCCAGTTGGTTGGAGAGGAGCATATGAAGGGAAGGAAGATGGGCCGACCATGATCCTTGAGGCCGTTGCATCACAAGATCTATGAATATGGCATGCATTCTTCGGCCTTCTTGGTTCTCTAAATGATATCAATGTCTTGCGCCGCTCTCCACTATTTTAGAGTCTGACTTCTGGGACGGCACCACAAGTGGAATACATGGTCAATGGAAACAAGTACACAATGGGGTACTATCTTGCTGATGGTATATACCCAGCCTGGGCAACGTTTGTCAAAGCTTTTCAACATCCACAGGGCAACAAGAAGATCCACTTCACAATGGCACAAGAAGCAGCGAGGAAAGATGTCGAAAGAGCTTTTGGGGTACTCCAAGCTCGCTTTGCAATTGTGCGGGGTCCTACAAGAATGTGGCACAAGGAAGATCTATGGTATATAATGCAGGCTTGTGTAGTCTTGCACAACATGATCATTGAGGATGAGCGAGATGAGGAAGATGATTTTAACTACCATCAGGAGGGTGTCCCTGTGTTGCAACCTATGGACTACCAACGTCGTAATCCGCGTGTGCTAGAGGACTTCCTGAAGATACACGACGAGATTGAGGGTAGGTCTTCACATGAGCGACTTCGGGATGACCTTGTAGAGCACTTGTGGGCAATTCATAGTTCTAGGTAGTTAGAGATTGAGGATAGGTAGTTAGCTGCAATCTGTCTATGCTATTACTCTGTAATTTGGAAGACTAAATTATGTAATCCTTATTCAGATATGAGTTGAGTTGCCAGAATGTCTCTCTATTCATTTTAGTTTGCTTCAGCATGCATGTAATCTAGCAATTATTTGATTTACATTTCCTTTACTCTCTGTTCAAAAAGTGTTCTTTAATTCAGGACTATTATGCAGCAAGGGATTAATTTAGGGTCACTATACAGTTGTTTGGGAGAGAATCATTATTCCAATAAACCGTTGAAACACAGCCATCAAATGATAAGATGATAATGACTGCATCTGTTGAAACTTGGTGACCACTGATATAAGTACAGGCAATGAACACAGATGTAAAAGCTTTCTCCTTTCAGAAAGCAATATTAATAGCGTTAAAACTGAAACAAGTGGATGGACCATGCTGATCACCAAACAATAGTAAGGGTCCATGATATTTGAAACTGAAACAAGAAAACACAGTAATAAGTTTGGTAAGAAATAGCACAAGGAGAGGGAATTGAAATAACACTCTGCTGCCCATCCAGGGGACAGCACTAATTCTCTCCCATGCTCATCAGCTGGTACTGCAGCAGGGGGCATCCAGAAATCATAGAGATATAATAACACAGAATTATCACACAGAATTCTATTGTCAAAACCATAGGAAAACTAACACCATCCTTCCTGGTTCATAAACAAATATATCCAGAAACCATGGAGACAAATTATCACACAGACCTACACTCCACTCTCACCAAACCTACACTCCACTCTCACCACTAGCCGTCTCGCCTACACTAGCACTCATCGCCTTCGCAATCTTTGCTCTCTTCGCCTGCACATATGCCCTTTGATCATTGTCCAAAGTAGTGACATCACAAAACATAATTTTTTGTTCCGTCTCCCACTGCAGCCGGTCCTCCTCCATCTTAAGCCTGCGCTCCTTAAGCATCATATCCTTTTCCCACCTTTCTTTCTTCATCATATGTTCCTCGGTCTTCATTACCAACAAATTTTGCATCATATCCTTGTACTCGTCATCTCCTTCATTTTTTTAGCTTCTCTTTGGACTGCTTTCTACCCGAAGGTCGGACTTTCTTGGCAGAATGGATTGAGGAGCTCTCTTGGCCTTGGGCGGTTGACTCATAGTCCTCTTGTTCACTTCCTACCGGAAGGTTGAGCTCTCTGGACTTGGCCGGCTTCTTGTTGGCTTCAAGCGTTGATTCGAACTTCTAAGTGTGCCTTAACGTGAGCCAGCATTGTTTGAATTGACAACTTTTGCCATTCGCTTTTTCTGGCATACCTTGCTTGGGCTTCCAGCAGCTGCAAAGATCAAGTGCATGATTAGATATATAGCAATGACAAGATATGGGGTGAACCAAGTGAAAGATCAATTACATGCTCTTGGTACGGAATGCCGCTTGGATGACGACGCTCGACCTCCTCGTAGTAGCCTTGGAATTTCATGCACTCCCTCAATATGATTCTAAAGCGATGCTCGAGTGAATTGGGAGTCCTATCGGACTCAAAGTCCCTGTTCATGTAGAAATCATTTGCGATCCTCTCCCAATAAGTTTTTCCTGGCTGTTCGTTCCCTATGATAGGGTCATTGCTGATAAGAATCCAAGATTTGCAAAGTTAGATATCTTCTTGATTAGTGTAGTTGCTGCCTCGCTTGGATTTGCCGCCGGTACTTGGAGTGGCATCCTGCTGCCTCAGCAATTCCAAATAATAATCCACTTCCTGTGTCAACATATTTGTGAAATATTCACTTCCTGGTGCACTTGAAGCCCTTGGTTGCTGCAAAGAAATTTACACAAGCTTTAGAATGCTGCTATATGAATCCACAAGACAAGCAAGAACTGAATCAAATCTGTGAACTGAATCAAGACAAGCAAGCTTGACCATTGACTACCATTTGCTGCTGCCCACCAATTATCAAGAATAAGAAGTACTAAATGTATTCTCAGAAATATGAGACAAGGCTGGCAAATTCACACTACAGAACGAAGACATCAAGTGGCACAGAGGTGACAATCAGTTACTTGCTTAGTACCATGATTCCAGCATGTGTGGCATCAATCAGTTAATTGTAATAAGCTTTTGCTATAGCCTATAGGGGACAAGCAGATTCAAATAGTCCTAGATTCTCAAGTTTGAACAATCCCAAAATTCAGCATTTTAGCACACAATGCCCTCTTTTTTCTTAACCAAGAAAATATTACCCAAATAAAAATCCAATGAAATGCAACTGTACTTATTACATCGATAAAGTAAGTGTTACCAGGGAGTTCAGTATCAGTATGTAGCAACAGTTTTTTGTTGCTGATTTCGCCTAGGAAAATACACTTATTACATCAAGAAACAGACGCCAATGGATCTGCCGTAGTTAAGTGTATACTGCATGCATTTGTCGTCTACCTATATATATGATATACACGGCAATCATAAATTATCCATTTGATAAACACACATGAGGCTCATAAAAAAGGTACATAAAAATTATTCAAGCATTCAGCAGTTCAGCTGAAGTGAGAGCCTGCATTTTTGTAACACCTCTGGTGTTACGGTTAATTAAAACCTGTCATGTCATCACCATTGCATGTAAATCATCCTGCGTAAACTCATTTTTTTTACTATGCATTATCAAAAATAATTTTTATTTCAACATGTGATTATGCATAAGTACTTGAGGGTGATTTATTATGTGAATGTTTGGGTTTGTATGCAATTATCTAAATTAAATTGGGAAATAAAAAGAAAGTCAATTATAAACCCTAAAGCGGGCCTAAAAATCTAAATAAAAGAACTAAGCATAATTAGGGGTTGGGCCTCAAACAAAGTTGTAAATCTTTAAAATTTGAGCAACTTCTATTTTGGGCAATCTTGAAGTTATTAAAAATAATTTCAAATAAAATGTTAATCTAGGTTTTAAAGTTTAAACTTAAAATACAAATTCAAAGACTAGTAGGAATCTGAGGATAGTCTTTTAATAAAAGTTTTAGCCCTTGTAAAATGGAACAACTTTCATGTTTAGAGATTTTAAAGTTTACCAGTGGAAATTTAAATTAAAACCCAATTAGTATTTGTTTATTCAAATTTAAAATGCCAATTCAAAAACTATCAAGAATTGGGGAAAACTACTTGAATGAAAGTTGTAAGGATTTTTAAGTTAAACAACTTTTGTATTTGGGGATTTTGATATTATGCAGTGAGATTTCAAAATAAACTCCAATGTGTGTTTTGAAAATTTGAAATTGAAATGCTATATAAAAAATTATCAAGAATCTGACAAAAATCCTTTAATGAAAGTGGTAGGGATTGATTAATAGGACAACTTTTATATTTGGGTATTTTCAAGTTGTTAAGAAAAGTTTTGAGTTTTCAATTGAATTTGAAATGGATTTAAAAAGGGCAAATTACCCCCTTTTAAATTATTCAAAAATTATTCAAAATTTGGATGTGGTACAAAAAACAAAAGCTGTTCAACATAAAATTTTCTGCAACTTTTATGTTGGTGATTTTTCAACTTTATTCACAAAATAAAAAGTAATTTAGAGAAAATATTCAGGGGAGGGTGAGCTCAGCTACAGTACTAGGGAGGGTGCTCTGCCCCTGCTCGCGCGTGGGGACCGGCCGCGCGTGCCGCGCCGCGCGCCGGCGACGCCCGGGGCCGGCCGGCCGCGTGTCGCCGTCGGGGCCGGGCCCGTGGGGGTCCATCCCACGTCTCGCCACCTTCCCTCATCCTATATGAGTCGCCACCGGCGCCATGGTTCCTCCTCCTTTCGGTTCTACTCGCCGCCGATCGCCTCTCGGGCAACGGCAAAATTTGTCGTCGCCGTTCAATCATCATTCTTTTCACTTCGCCACTGGCTTCGCAACTTTCCTACGAGTCTATTGAACCCACTGGTGCCGCTTCGCATCGCCGGAGTCGCTCCCGCTACCTTTTCTTCTTACGGTCCGGCGGGAGCGCCACCATGAGTATCTCCATCGCAAACTGGCCACTCCTGGTGAGCTAAGTTTCAGTCCTCTGGGTGTTCCCGCTTCTACGTAGCTCCACGAATCTCATGCATCCGACCATATCCCTGTTGGTGCGTAGGACGCGCCGGAACACACCGTCGTCGCCAGTATCCGCCGCCGTGCTCACCCTCACCGACGACGACCCGTCTCCGTTCATCCTCCGTCTCTACCAGTGCACGCATCACGCCCTGGTGAGTCTCCTAGGTATTTTTCGAACCTCATCTCAACCTATACTGCATACTTGCGGCTGGAACGGTGTGCACTGTCATGACAAGCACCACCGTGTCGCCATAACCGTGTTAGGGCTCGCCGGAGGCACTGCTCTCCTCAACCAAGCTCCCAGATAGGTTCGCAAGCATATTTCTCACATAGTGGTACCCTGGTGTTCGCTGGGAAGGCTGCCACCGGCCAGCTGCCGCGGCCGGACTCGCCGCACCGCGCGCGCGGAGGACCGAGCGGGAGGTAGGGGATGAGCTCGACTGGGCCTCGCTGGGCCAGCTGCCCGATTCGGTTGGGCCGAGCCAGCCTGTTGGGTCAAAAGGGAGCGCGTGGGTGGGCCGGATCGGTCTGCCGAGTTGGGCCGGTTCAGGCCAAAAATTTGGTTTTGCATTTTCGGATTTTCTGATGCGGTGAATAGTAAGGCAATTTGTAAATATTGTATGAATATTTTTGTGACACCAAAAATTATGAAATTAATTGTAGAGGCTCTCTGTGAAATATGGAACACAATAAAAATATTAAATAATGATTTTCAGCACTTTTTGTAGGGAATAAAAATGTACCTTTTAATTAATAAAGGAGGTTTTCCGGATTTTTGTAGGTCAAAATATTAATCCAAAAATCATGAAATTTGTTTTGGAAATGTTTTAGGATAAGTACTATCTATGGTAAAATTTTGAGCTCAAATGGAAATAATTTAATTATTTCTTATTTATTACTTGTTTAATTAAGTAATTAAGAAAATGTTATTAGGATTTAAAATTTTAATAATTTGTTAAATCTTTTAGGGTTTCGTTAAACCTCTCGTAGCACCTGAACCCTGCTGCTCCAAGTTTTGATGACCATTTACTTTGTAAGTATAAAATGAATTACTCTATGTAGTAATTAAATGCCAAAACGAAAATTCTAATTGATGAATGGACGAATAAAAATGAGTAGAAACCCTAATTCACTTTTGTGTGGTGTGACATTTGGATTGAGTGATATCTCTGGGTCATTAACTTGAGATGATCCTTGGCACCTTAATTAGTGTTTGGGGTTCTTAATTAAGTTGTTAAATTGGAACACAAATAAATTGTGTTAGTCACATATGATGACCGGGTTTAAATAATTTGCTTAGGCAAAGGGGTTGATAGTGTTTTAGGGGAAGAACCAATCCGACTTTCAATGACTGTTAGAATGGTCAATAAAGCAAAGTAGTTAATACTCGATAGTAATTAGTTTTGTTGACTTACAACTTTATCGTGAAGGAAAGTTGTACTCAACTTTCAAATTAAGTTTACTTACTATTGATCGGTGATTTTGTGCATCTCCTGCATCATGGCATACATGTCATCATATAAGTGTTGTATTATTATTTCGTGTAGTGAACGTGCGGTGATTATTATCTGAAGCGTGTCCCGAGTAAGTTCTTCACTCGGTGGACGTGGATCCTTCTCGGTGATTGACCTCAGGGTTTTGTCTACTTCAAGCAACAGGCAAGCCCCGGTGCATTCAGCCCCTCCTTATTATTTAAAATATTTATCACCTGAGTTAATCTACTGCATTAGGTTAATAGGAGTTGAGTGATAACCTATTGATGCATTACCTTTCTTTGACCACATATTATACCTGAGACGCTGATTTATTTAAAGGATTTAAAAATGCTTAGTCATGCTTAGTGATAGAGTTGCAAAAATGCTATTTTGAAAACTGTGATGATATGAAACAAATGAATCATTTTATGGGAATGGTATTGTCCTCGTTTGGTGATGGTGTACTTGGCCAGTCCATTATCATCAACGTGGATGGGTTTTCCGTTTGGTTGACCATCTGTTTGGATTAGAGTCCCAACGATCCTCGCCATCGGAAAAGGGATGCGAAAACCGAGTGGTCACTATTGTACTTGGGTTAGAGTCCCAATGCATGGTGTCCAACAGAAAAATATTTAGGGACCATTCGTTGTCGGCCTACTGTGATCATGACTTTGCAACTAGCCACATACTACGGAAAGCCTCTGACTCCGGTGGCTCTACTGCTGGAACCGACAACCACGCACTGGGAGTGGAGAGATGGCGAGAGTAGCATGTACCCCCTCGTGGCCGTCGTGCCTGGAGACTAGAGGGGTACTGTGCTCTCGCGTGGCGCAGGACCGGTTCCGGGGTATGAAAAGCCGTGGTAGGCGGGGTTGGCATATGCAAGCTTAAGTGCTACATATGCAGTGTGGATAGGGATCCCCAGCTGGGTACTTCTGGATTCGAATCGACGTTGCTCCTCGGTTAATGGAGACATGATCCTCACCCCTACAGCGAAGAGTGGTTCGGAACTAGGATGTTTTTGAATGGATGAAGTAAATGAAAGAATGTTGACATATGAGAAGGAACTTGGAGATCTGGTTAATGATTAATAATATTATTGAGATAAAATACTGGAAATAGGATTAGTATTGCTTTTCTGCAAAATCCTTTGACTCTTGCTAAGCCTTACCTTGACTCCCCTCAGCCTGCATTCCTGAGTCTAATTTTACACCTTTAGTCGGGTAAGTCTTGCGGAGTACCCCATGTACTCAGGGTTTGTTAACCCCTGTTGCTGGTAAACTGAATGTGCAGTTCTGCGTGGGACCGTGCCGGTCAGCGGATCGTGCAGGGATGAAGATGTGTATATAATGAGACCCTTGGGCAGGGTGTTTAGTTGTATATCGCTACTCCACTACGAAACTCTGGTTTGGGATAATGTAATTGTAATCTATGTTTAATAATACTTCCACACTCTTTACTCTGATTCAAATTATTTGTGTAAACTGTGGTAATACTTGCAAGGTCTTTACAATGAGATCCTTGGGGATATTAGGGTTTCCTATGAGACCCGACGGGCCACCTAAGTCAAAGGGAACTTGTGCAGACTAGTCAACGGTCCTTAGGGACGATGACGGGGCACGTGGGTCCTATGATTAAGGCGGTTCTGTCACAATTTTTCTATCAGTACACTAGAACCACATATCTATCCAATGCTGCCTAAACAAGGCATCAAAGCATTTAGCCCACCGAGCCCTGGTTTTAGATCAGTAACCACAACTATTTTGTCTAGTTGTCACAAAGCTACAACTGCTTGAATAGCATCAAGGCAATATGGACCTCTGAATCTGAAGGCAACTCACCGAGTAGTCAGGCGTCCAGTGGTTGGGACTGAAGTCGTCGGCGGCGACCTCATATACTTGTGTTTTTGATGTCGTGGTGTTGCTGGCGTCCCAGGTGGCGGCGTGAGGCTCCGTGAAGGTCAACGCGCGAGGGCCAAGTCGAGGCGAGTAGTTAGGGAGCCGATGAGGTAAGCCGCCGCCGCCGCCGCCGCCGCTGCTAGGAGAAGGCATCCTGCCACCACTGCCACCAACGCCGGGAGAAGCCATCCTGCTGCCGCTGCCGCTGCCATCGGGAGAAGGACGTTCTTGGGTACGAGGCAGGTTGGCGTCGAGAGGAGTCGAGGTAGGACGGGGATGCGGCGCGACGAATGCACGACGTCGCGTGGGACCCACCATCGAACGGGGAGGCAGCCCGCCTCCGGAGAATCCACGGGATACGCGGCCATCCATGGGAGAGGAACCGGCAGGAGAAGAGGAAGAAGAGGGGCGGGCGCGGCGATGGAGGCCGGGAACGCGGACGAGGACGCGGAGGCAGGCGAGGACGCGGAGGAGGACGGGGAGGCAGGCGAGCTGGTTGCGGTGACCGCGGTGGCGGGATGGCGGCGACCGCGGAGGCAGGCGAGGACGCGGAGGCAGGCGAGCTGGTTTCGGCGACTGCGGTGTTGGGATGGCGAGATGGCGGCGACCGCGGCGGCGCGGCCGCAGTGGCGGGGGCAGCGCGCAGGGGATAGGAGGCTCCTGTTGCTGGGAGCCTGTGACTAAAATTTGGGAGGGCTTCTAAATTGGGAGCCCAGTTAGAAGGTCCACTGGAGTTGATTTTTTTTCTAAAACTCTTAAAATTTGAGATGGGGGCCTGTTTAGGGCCTGGGCTGGAGTTGCTCTAATAAAAGTTATATATACGCATAAAAAAGTATAGACTAATTTAGTAGAGCTCTGCTCTCAGCTTCTTCATAGTAGATTTTGTGACCTTTATAGGTGTCAAATGCTTAAAATGCAACTAGATTCTGATGAAAAACTATGGAGAATCATTTCACCATTTACCTTATGAGCTGATAGTTAAAGGAATCACTTCACACAACCTCGTTTGATGGCCACTAGAATTACGTTGGAATCAAAATAAATAAGTAAAGCTAAAGAATTAGGAAAAAGTGCTTTATCAATTTGACGCTATTTATCTTAAAAAGAGCTAAAATATCTTATAATTTAGAATGGAGAGCTGTCAGATGACATATGACTAATATCATATATAACACCTTCACAATAGAAAACTTGTTGTCTCAAGCTTTTGAGATCGTCTAGTAATTACTCTCTAGACAATGTCTTCCTCTCTTCCCTTCTCTCACTTTCATATTGGTATTATTAGACAAAATCATCCATGGCACCTATCCCTAACGTCGGTGTCACCTCATTTAACAGGTGCTAATCCATGAGTGACGTGTCCTTTTGTAGCTCTTGTGTTTGGAACCCCAGGTAAACAAATTAGACATGGTCAGAATTAGCAGGTACTGTAATCACCGTACTTACCCAAGGGGATCAATAACACTGTAGCTGGGCAAACTTGCGTTGCGTGCTCGTTTCTGTCGCCTTCGCTCAAAGCCTCAAACTCCCAAGCCGATCACGGCACTTCGTCGTGGCAGTGCCTGCGGATCCCATGTACTGTACTCCAACCCCAAGCAATGAATGGCAAACTCTGTTCGGCTGACTGGTACGGTACGGTTGGTTAGCTAATTGTTTTAAGAAAAAACACTGCTAAATGACTGACGGGTGCTGTCTGGACCAGCTAGCCGAACAGAGGAAAAAAAACTCAAAAACGTGGAATCGAATATAATACCTTTCCTTAATCAGGGAAGTATCCCTTGTCGGAGAGGCCTTGGTGCAGTGTTCAGCTGGCGTCATCAGTTTTTTTTTTCTGCCCACGCTCAAAAAAATTTCGTCGGTTTTTTCTCGTACAAAATTTTTCACCGGGTGTTTTTAAGTTCTTATTTTGCGGTTCAGATTTTTTCAGCCGAGTGTATCGTTCAACACTGACTCGGTCAGTAGTGCGTATTTTTTTATGTTCAGATTTTTTTATCGAGTCCGCCATTTAGCGCCAACGCAGTGGTGCTGCGCCTACCATACGATATTTTTTGGATTTCTCTTTTGCCGTTCATATATTTTTCCACCAGGTACGTCGTTCAACACCACCATATTAGTAGCACACATTTTTTTCTGTCTAGATTTTTTCACCACATTCGTCGTTCAGCGCGCTACGGCGATAGCGCGGCTAATGTGTTTTTTTCTTCCCATCCCTATAATTTCCACCGGTTCTTTTTTTTTTGCCACCTAAATTTTTTCACTGGGTATTTCTTAGTTTTTCTTTTGCGGTCTAGATTTTTTCACTGAGTGTGTCGTTCAACATCGAAAGGTTGGTAGGACGCATTTTTTTTCTGTCCAGATTTTTTCACTGGATCCGCCATTTAGCACCAACGCAATGGTGTCTCGCCTACCATGCGGTATTTTTAGGTTTTTCTTTTGCCATCCATATTTCTTTCACCGGGTGCATTGTTCAGCAACAAAATATCAGTACCGCTTTTTAGTTTTTCTTTTGCGATTTAAATTTCCTGAAAGATCGGTAGGACACATTTTTTCATGTCCAGATTTTTTTATCGGGTCTGTCATTTAGCATCAACGCAATATTACCGCGCCTACCGTGCGTTGTTTTTTGGGTTTTTCTTTTACCGTCCATATTTCTTTCACCGGATGCATCGTTCAGAAAAAAAAGCATCGGTACCGCACATTTTATTTCCTATCCTTAATTTTTTACCGGGTTCGTCGTTTAGCACCGGCGTGGCGGTAGCACGTCTACCGTGCTAGTAATTAATAATAGTAAATAAATCCTCCGGCCCCTCCCCTGCGGGCTGCGGCACCTGTTCCTCTCCCTCGTTCCGCCGCCCAACTCCAAATCCCATCGCGCCCATCGCGCACATCGCCGGTCAAAGCAAAACACTGAAACCTCCATTCCAGATCGAACCCTGAGTCTGGACTCCGGAGGCTTCGCTTCACCAAATGCGCGAGGCGCGTAACGCCGCCGTACGCCACCGATGACCCTCGACGCGACGGAAGCTGGCAGCGGCGGGGACCTCTTCGCCGCTAACCTCAAGGGCTCGCTCCTCGCCGTTGCCTCCTCGGTGTTCATCGGCGTTAGCTTCATCGTCAAGAAGAAGGGCCTCCGACGCGCGGGGGCCGCAGGCGCCCGAGCAGGTATCTACTCCTCTCCCCGTCATCGCTTCCTGAAACTATCTGCCCCTCTCCCCGTCATCGCTTCCTGAAACTGCTGTTGTCTTGCTCGTGCTGCTCGTCGAGATTCTAGGTCTTTCTGGTTCTTGGTTGCTAATTCGAACCCTATATGCCGCGAAATGCGACAAAGGCCGCCCCTTTATGCCCATTCCGGTCGATTTCACGTAACAGACAGCGTAACCTTCCTTGATTTGTCCAAAATTTCAGGTGTCGGAGGGTATGGCTATCTCTTGGAGCCACTCTGGTGGGTCGGGATGGTCACCAGTAAGCATCAATGATCCCCTTGGCCTCTTTATTCTTAATTATGCCAAAATTTGTGCTGAAATTTTATCAAAAATGGAATTTTACAGTGCTTATTGGGGAGATTGCAAATTTCATTGCTTACATGTTTGCGCCGGCAGTCCTCGTCACGCCGCTGGGTGCACTCAGCATTATTATGAGGTATAGTGGCGGATGCCGCAGGTGGTTTGTTCTGAATGTGTGTTTGTATGTTTCTGATGAGTTTTGTTATGTGCAGTGCTGTTCTAGCTCATTTCACACTGAATGAGAAGTTGCATCGGGTGGGCGTGCTGGGCTGTGGCCTCTGTATTGTTGGATCAACGATGATCATTCTTCATGCTCCCCAGGAGAGGACCCCTAGTTCCGTGGAACAGATTTGGAACTTGGCAACACAGCCTTGTAAGCTTCTAGGTCTTGTTTTCGTAGCTTAGATAGTTGCCATCACAGTTGACAAATGTTTTGATATTATCCTGTAATTTTGGCAGCCTTCCTTTGCTATGCTACCATTGCAGTGGGAGTGTCCCTGTTCCTTATGCTATACTGTGCACCACGCTATGGACAAACAAAAATAATTGTTTATGTTGGGATTTGTTCAGTGGTTGGATCCCTGACGGTAAAAACATGTCTTATTTTCTTCCCATCCTGACGTGTGTTGTCTTGTTTGTGATCTGAATTTTGTTTGATGTTGTGGTATTATCAGGTAATGAGCATAAAGGCTGTGGGCATTGCCATTAAGCTAACAATTGAAGGAATAAATCAGGCTGGCTATTTCCAGACGTGGGTGTTTGCAGTGGTTTCCACAACATGTATAGTTATCCAATTAATTTACCTGAATAAGGTGCACTTCTTGTCTCATCAGTCACATGAAAAGGAAGCCTGTTTTACTTCAATTTTTCACAAAAGAGTGCACGCAGAACAGATATATAAACTATTCCATTTAAAAGCCATGGCATAGGTTTTGTAAAAGGAAATTGTCTCAGAAGTGCAATATTCGCATCCACATTGGCTAACTTTTTTTTTTTTGCAGTGCCACAAGAGTGATTGTGCAGCACTCATTTTCAATTAGTGACATTTCAGTACTTAATTCCAATGTGTGTGTACCTTAGTTAAAAGATTACCCATGTTACTTTTTACTTAAATGCTAAAAGAAGAACGCACGCACTCGCGTCGTTCGGCGCACACACTCGCATCGCTCGACGCACACACTCGCGCTGCCGTCTGATGCGCATCTGACAGCCCGTCCACTCCGGCCTGTCTTGTTCCAACGGAGTCCGAGCCCGCCTCGGCCCACGCCTGCCGGAGGCCACGCCTTGTGCCTGCGCACACTCCGCCGGAGGCCGTGCCCGAGAAGAAGAACCACGCCAGCGCCATCGGAGAAGACCGCACCACTGCCAAAGATGGATAAGACGACGCCTAGGGTTCCGGCGAGGAGGTCACCGGAGAGGAAGCAGCAGCTACTCCGGCGACCTTAGAAGGGGCCGGTCAGGGGGGTTGGGGAGGCAGGGAAGACGATGGGGATGGTTGGAGGGTGGTTTTGGGGTCCTAGCGGCGGGGGAGGTGGCCAGGCCAAGTCTAGGGCGGGGGGCGAACTCACCGGAAATTGCCGGACTTCATCGGAGATCGCCATGGACGTGTGGGAGGGGGTGGCGGGCTCCGGGGCAGTGCGAGGTGCTCGTGGCGAGGGCACTCACCGGAGCCGTGGGACGGCGGTGAAGAAGTGCTCGCCGAGGCTCTGCGAGTCTGTGCGCGCGCGTGTGTGTGGATATAGCGTGTGGGCGGAATAGCTTCCGCGTGCGTGTGCGGGCTTTAGCAACGCCCTACTTTTTAACTAGGAAATATGAACTCATATTACTATATGTGTTAACTTCAGGCACTGGACACTTTCAATACAGCAGTTGTTTCTCCCATCTACTATGCCATGTTCACGACCCTTACCATCTTAGCAAGTGCCATAATGTTTAAGGTGAGAATAGTTTTCATGACCTTTAGTATACACATAACATCAGTAGCACTGTGTTAATTTGGTAGTAAACCTTTTCTGGTGACCATACAGGACTGGTCTGGGCAGAGAGCAAGCAACATCGCCTCTGAGATTTGTGGATTTCTTACGGTTCTTGCAGGCACTGTTGTGCTACATTCTACTAGAGAACCTGATCAAACTGTACCAGCAGGTAGTTATTTGTTTAGTTTGGTAGAACCCTGGTAGAGCAAGTATATTCTCCAAATTATTCTCATTTTCTTTTATGTTTATTACCGCAGACCTGTATGCACCACTCCCGCCAAAAATATACTGGCATATCCAAGGGAACGGCGATGTTGGGAAGCAAAGAGAGGATGACGCCCTTACATGCGAATTCATCACTGTTGTGCGTCAAGATTACTTTGTGTAGCATTCTGCATGCTTGGTGTTACATGTGTTCTTTCTGAGACCCTCTGCTGCAGCTGTAGACAGAATCTGGTGTGCACCCATCAACACCAGGTCGAAGCAATTCCAAAATTTTGTAGAAATTGCGACCAGCACACTGTTTCCAAGCCAGTGCCCACAATGTTTGCTTCTAAACAACCTAGCCCTCTTGTCTGACAATGCCTTGTAAGATATTGTAGGAAGTCTTTTTCTGCCCCCCATTTGAGTGTAAATTATGTAAGTTGGCTTTCTATTGCTGTATCTTGTCATGTTTATTTTTTGAAGTTGTAAGCCCTTTTCGGCCCCAGAACGTAAGTCGGTGTATTAGAGGTCTGTATTTGTACAGTCCGTTGGTGTATTAGATCTGTAATTATGTTGTCCATTCTGGCATTGTGTGTATGTAAAAGCTCAGTGAGGTTTTGACATGAAGCAATGTAACAACCCTAAAAATCCCAACCAATTAAAATTTTTCATTTATTTATTGTGAAAACCCATTTTTCTTGTGCAAGCATATAGGTTTCATTATGAAATTGGTAAATAAAGGAGTGTAGTTTATATTTTAATTCCATTCACATAGAATAATAACTTATGCATCACATTTGGGATTTATGTTTGTATTTACTCAATATTTAAAATGGGCAATATATGTATATATATACTAAATTGAAAATAGAAAAGGAGAAAGAGAGTTAGGCCAGCCATTCGGCCAGCCGGGTCGCTAAGCCAGCCCAAGCCAGCCCGACCTTCCTCTCCTCACCTCACCTGCGCGCGGCCCACGTTGCGGCTCGGCAGCGCGCGCGCGACCGGCACACACACGCTCGCGCTCGCTGCCAACCCGGCCCCGCCTGTCAGCCGCTCTCGCCCCCCCACTGTTCTTCTTCCTCACAAAGGCGACGCGCCTGCCGGGGGTGTCACGCGAATGGCGTGACCCCGGTCCCACAGCCGACAGCATGGCAGAGCCCTGACCCCGCTGTCCCCCTCCTGTCCCCTCCTTTCTTGGCCGCCAAGCGAACCCGCGCCCATCCGGAGCTCTAGATCCACTCGAGCCACGGCCCTTCGATCGGTCGAGCGCGATCAGGACCGTTCGCCATTGGAGCTGGCCAAGCTCGCCTATAAAAAGGAGCTCACCCCGAAGTCCTACCCTCATTTCCCCTCGCCGCCACCGCAGCACAGACCGGCACACTGCACCAAACCGAGAGAGAGAGCGCAGGAGAAGGGCGGAGCAGAGGAGGAGAAGCTGCCGGAGCGCCGCCGCCGCGGAGCACGCCGGAGCCAGACACGGAGGAGAAGCCCGAGCTGCGGACGAGGAGCGGCACGGCACTGCAATCGCTCTGCACGGCTCCGACTTGCCACTGCACCGCCATCCTAGCTTCACTGACACCACGGTGAGCCATCGCACGCCATGTCCGAACCTTGCCCTGCTTTTGCCATGGCGTTCCACCCTCGGGACGCGCAGGCACGAGCCTTTACCGGCTCGGGAAGATCACCTGCACCATGCACTCATTCGACCGGCCGAAACCCCCGGACTACAAGCTTGCTAGACCGAGAACGCAGCACGACGCGTTCTCGGCGGAGCGCGTTCACCACCGACGCGTTCCGACGCTGAATCACCCGTTCCGAGCAATCCGACTAGCACCCGTATAGGTTAGAGCGTCGTGGAGCACCGCCACGACCCTCCTCGAGCTAGCTACGCGGATCTAAGCGCTAGAGGAAGCCTGAATCGCCTTGGCCGCGTGCGCCGCGACCTTACCGGAGCGCCGCCGCGAGCCGTCGCCAAAAGAAGGTCATGCCATGGCTAAAGTTCGCCACTAGAGTGTTGTATGCTTCTCTGGCCTCACCAATTTGACAAGACCGCATTCGATTGAACCAATACTTGGTCGTAGCCGCGTTGCCGCCTTCCGCCGTCGTCGGCGACACGCCGCCGCCACGACCGAGCACTTTAGGAATCTCGGTAGCCAAAATTGGTAGTTGGTATACCACCGCCATAGACCCTGGACGCGTATACATCTCTTAGAAGACCCCCTTAGCCCCGCCGGAACCTCACAGTCGCGGCGACATCGCCGCCGCCACGTTCCGCCTCGCCTAAATCCGTTCCGAGTACCCCCGGTCGCCTCGCGCTGCGGAGAAAGGCCGCCGAGGTTCGCCAAGTCTGCCTCGGCACCGCCGCTAGATAGCCGAGCCCCGAATCACAACTGTCGCCTTGGCTACGTGCGCCTCCACCTCGTCGGAGAACCGCCGTATGCCGAGGGAGAGAAGGAGGCCATACCACGACTCTAACCCGCCACCATCTGGTCGGACGACTGCCTGAGCACGCCAATTGGGGAAAGCCGAGCCCTCTCTTGCCGAAATATGGTCATCGCCGCCCTGTCATCGTCCGCCGCACCGGAGAGACACCGCCGCCTTGAACAGACGCCCTGGAACCCTGCTAGCACCGAATCTCCGATTCGCCCGAGCCTCCCCGGTAGACCTCGGGAGAGTGGCCCCCTCGGGCGCCCAAATTTTCGATTCGCCCGAGCCTCACCGGGAGAGCTCGGGAGAGCAGCCCCCTCGGCGCCCAAATGTCCGATTCGCCCGAGCCTCCGCGGGAGACCTCGGGAGAACGGCACCCTCGGGCGCCCAAATTTCTGATTCGCCCGAGCCTCACCGGGAGAGCTCGGGAGAGCAGCCCCCTCGGCGCCCAAATGTCCGATTCGCCCGAGCCTCCGCGGGAGACCTCGGGAGAACGGCACCCTCGGCGCACCAAATCTTCGATTCGCACGAGCCTCCCCGGGAGAGCTCGGGAGAGCGGCACCCTCGGCGCCCCGAATCTCCGATTCGCCCGAGCCCCGCCGAGCTAAACCGAACTACGCCGAGCTCCACCGAGCTAAGCCAAGCCTCGCCGAGCTACGCCAAGCTCCGCCGAGCTAAGCCGAGCACCGCCGAGCTCCGCCGAGCTACCCCCAACCACAGCCGAGCTACCCCCGACCACCGCCGAGCCACGCCGAGCTACGCCAACTCCGGCAACTCTCTGGGAACCAGCATCGAACACCTGGTGGGCGACCATCGGGTCTGTGTTCTGTTGAGGCGCCACTTGCCGCACTACTGGACCCGCGCGCCACGTGGACCAATCCCGAGCTGTCCCTGATTAACCGACCAGTTTTCCCATTTTCAGAAAATAGGATAATCTTCGGAAATTCATAACTTATTCATACGAAGTCCAAAAATTGCGCACCATATATCAAAATTCTCAGAAAAATGAGATCTACAATCTAAGACTGTGTTTGTGTGCATTTGGCTCTTTATTTTATTGGATTTTTCTGAAATACTCTATAGGAGTCGCTGACGCGACTATTTCGTGTTCGATTTCAGAGCCGGAGGAGGATCTGACTAAGGAAGACGACCACGAGTACTTTCAGGAGCTAGGAGACGACTACGAAGGTGCCACGTCCCACCAAATCCTTAGATCCTAATTACGCATTGCAAATGACATTGTTGCTATTGCTTTATGATTATGTATGGATTGGTTGCATGGTAGTATATTTGAATTCCCTGCCTTGATAAGACTTTACCCTGCTGTCCGCTGCTAGGTTAGCTGCTGCTTAATTTACTGTTACTTTTCCACTACTTTCTACTTGCTATATGCTATGTGGTGGAATTGGGACGGCGTATAACTGATTATAACCACTGGGAGAGAGTGCTGTGTGCGTCTTGGGTGCGTGGTAAGGGTTGATGTCGACCAAGTGGGATGTGAGACGAGCCCATGGGGCAAGTCGTGCCGGGGGTGCAACCTGGGCATCCCCAAGCGAGGTACCTGTGGCGGGTAAAGTTGTTGAGGAGGTTCCGGGTGGGATAGCCTTGGTGGTTTGAAGCCCGTGGACGGAGGTGCCGTGATGGCACGGGGAGAGTATCCCCTAAGTGAAGATGCCTGCTTGGTCAAATGTAACAGAACCGCCTAAATCACCTGGCCCACAGGAGACTGTCATTATCACTAATGACTCTGACAGTCGGACCCATGTTCCATGTAACCTAGACCGGCCTGTCGGGCTACATCAGCGCCCAAAACTCCGCAGGATCACATTGCGAATACATTACAGATTACAACATTTCATAACAAATTACATCAGAGTACGGAAGCGGAATATTACATAACTTAATTTTACAAACCAGCTGTTCCAAATAGAATTCAAGTACGATTATTACAGTCCCTAGGTAGTGGCAGTAGCAGTTGAATAATTATACAACATCATACATATGATAATTCGAACCCAGCCCACGGGTCTCACATTTACTCTTCCTCGCTGCCCTCCTGGATAATGGTCATGCAGCACGGGGCGAGACAGACGTCAGACGGTGGTTCTCCTGCAGCATGGGTTAACAAACCCTGAGTACTTGGGGTACTCCGCAAGACTGACCCGACTAAGGGTGTAAAATGAGACTCAGGAATGCAGGTCATAGGTAAGGCTAGCAGGAGAGAGAAGATTTGCAGAAAAGCATTTCTAACCAACATTGTAATTATTTATCATTATAATCATAGTCATAGTTCCAATAATCAATCTCATCTATCATCAATTCTCAACTTCCTTTGATCGTTCAGTGAACCTAGTTGCGAACCACTTTTCGGGGTAGGTGTGAGGATCAAGTCTCCATTAACCGAGGAGCACGTCGATTCGAATCCAGTAAATACCCAGCTGGGGATTCTAACCACACTGCATATGCAGCACGCCGGCATACATATACCAACCCGTCATCTAGGTCTTTCTATCCCGGAACCGGTCCTGCGCCACCCGGGAGCACAGTACTCCACTCGTCTCCAGGCACGCCGGCCACGTGGGTACACGCTACTCCCGCCATCTCTCCACTCCCAGTGCGTGGTTGTCGGTTCCAGCAATAGAGCCACCTGACTCTAGGCTTTCCACATAGGTATGTGGCTAGGCTGTTCATCATGATCACAGCAGGCCTACAACGAACGGTCCCTACTTCCTTCCTGCCGTCAGACTTGCATTGGGGCCTAGCCCGAATACAAGACTGCCCGACAGTTTTATTATTATGCCTGAAGAGTAGTGTGACATGGGAACGCCGTCCCATGAGCAGGCCACTCAACGAAACATATTTTGGGTGATACCGACCAGTTCCAAACTATTCCGAAAGCGACCATGCATCGGGACTCTAGCCCGAATACACATCGACCAACGGATAACAAGTTCTTCACCAATCATAAAGTATATACATGTACATAGTACAGAAAATAGTTTTTCTTTTATGGAATTCTAATTTCATTAAGCATGCCTAGCATTTTTCAAACTATTTATTTAAATCAGGTTTCAGGGTAATTATATGGGACAATGCATTTGGATAGGTAACAATCAACTCCTAGCAACTTAATGCAATAGATTAACTCGAATTGTAAAGATTTCACAATAGAGGGTTAATGCACCGGGGCTTGCCTTCGATTGAGAAGAGGGTGGGATCAGGGTCGGTTCCGCAGATGTCAAATCCCTGGATCACCTCCGGAGTTGGCTCCCCAGCAGTGGCCTCGACCTTTACTCCTTCGCTCCCGGTCACTACACGTGTGCAATGATGCATGCTTAACATGATGCAATAATACAGGTGAAAATGCGATAGTCAAAGATTAACGTCTTGAGTACAACTTTCCTAATTTGCACTCCTATTTATTAACTGACCAAACCAACTCCAATTATGACCAAAATTTACCCACAGCTAGATTTCATCATCAAACAGTGCCACAATTAATTTCATGATTTTTGGAACTACCCACAATTTATTAAAAATCATCAAAGTTGCATTATTTATTTATTTTGCTGATTTTTACTCCTAACAGAAAAGGTCCTAAATCTAGATATTATATTTTTCCTAAATACTAGGCATCACAGAGAGCATACACAAATATTTTCACATTTTTTTAACTAATAGATTAATCCCTATGAAATTAACAAACATCAGTACTATTTAAACAAATCAATTTGGAAAAGGTATTTGAAATTCTTCTGGAAATTGGAAAACGAATCCAGCCCGCGACGGCCCACGCACCCGAGCGCGGCCCGCACGCGCCTGCTGCCAGCCCCGCCGCAGCCGCGCTGCTTGGCCAGCCCAACGGCCCAGCAGGCGGCCCGCACGCGCGCGCCTCTCTCCCTCTCTCTCACGCGCCCGCACCGAGCCGGCCCATGGCCAGACACGGCCCGGCCGCCCCCTTGCTCTCGCGCGCGCGCGCGCACACGCGAACACGGCGGCTCGCCGGGAAACCTGCCGGCGACGACCCCTGATGCCAAACCGAGGACACCCCCACGGCCTATCACACCCCGCGAACCATCCTAGCCAATAGCCGTAGGTTCTACGCGCCTCCGACGAGCACGAGCTCGCCCATGGCGGACCGGCGGCGACCCGCACGCCGGCGCATCCTACGCCGGCCGCGAAGGACCGGAAGAGGGGAAAAAGAGGCAGGGGAACAACCAGTGGCTCACCCCGATCCTAGCCGAGCAGCCGGGTGAAGCAGAGGCGAGGTGGAACGATGGCTTGACGTCGAGGGGATCCGCGGCGGTGACTCCCGGCGGCAACTCCTCCGTTCCGGCGAACCTAGGGTACCGGGGGAAAAACCATCGCGAGCATGAGACGCCACCGAGAGCGCTGAGATGGAAACGAATGGACTCAAGGTCCAGAGCTCACCCGAAGGGCTTGGACGCGACGGTGGGACTCGCGGCGGTGCTCCGGCCGGAGCCGAGGAAGAAGAAGACGGCGTCTGGGCTCCTCCGGCGATGACAAGGCGACAAACCGAGCCCAAACGATGCGCAAGGGAATGTTGAATCTAGCCACGCGGTGAATCGGATTGGAGTAGAGGATGGACGACGAATTTCGTCGGAAACCGAGAGGGTCACCGGCGGCGAGGAGAAGAGAAAAATGGAGAAGAACGGCGGCCGCGGGTACTTATAGAGGTGGAGCGAGCTGGGAGACGAGAGAGACGACGCTCGCGGTCGCTTTTGCGAGGTCGTGGGCACAGGAGCGACGAGAAGACGGCCGCGACGCCCCGGCCATGCCGGCGGTCGCGCGAACAGGGGAGAAGGACGGCGCCCATGCCGTGGCTACTGTAGCAGCTACATACTCCTCTCTGATCTTTTGCTCAATTGCGCCCAAACCGTGTGTCAAATGAAGAAACAGCAAACACCAAAGTTGTAGGGCTATAAAAACTGAACATCTTTCATTTTTGGACCAACCCCAAATTCGGCCGAATTTGAAAATTATTCAAAAGGGGGTGAATAGGGTTTTTAAAACCTAAATTGAATTTCTGAAATTACTTTTGATTTTTCATAACAACTTGAAAAATGGTCAAAATAAGAATTGTTCCCCTCAGAGAGCTTTACAACTTTCGTTAAGGGAGTTTTGTCAAATTCCAATTAATTTTTTTTGAAATGACATTTCAAATTTGATTTTCAATTCACTGTTTTGAGTTAAATTCAAATTTTTACAACAGAACTTCAAAATCTACAAAAATAAAAGTTGTCACGTTTTAAAAGATCTACAACTTTCATTTAGGGGTCATCTCAAGATTCCTTATAGATTTTGAATTAGGGTTTTGGGCCAAAATTAGGGTTAATTCGGATATCCGATTAGGGTTTTGAATTTCCAGATCAATAATTTATCAATCCAAACCACTCTAGGGCCCTAAGCACAATCATATGCAGATTAATTAATTTAAATATGATGACATGGCAAGTTTAATTGACCCGTAATACCCGAGGTATTACAGCCTTCCCCCCTAAAAGAAATCTCGTCCCGAGATTAGCTATTTTAGAAACTGAAACAAAGTAATGGAAAAGAAAATACATGAGACAAAATATTTACACGAGCTCACGAAATAAGTAGAAGGATTTTTAATACGGAAAGCACTAATTAGACCGTTACATCTACAAGGTGGCGAAGAATTCTGGAAAATTCTCCGCAAGATAGTCCTCCGATTCCCAGGTAGCCTCATCTTCAGAGTGATCACTCCACTGGATCTTGTACCACCTGGTTGTAGTCCTTCGGGTAACCCGGTCCTTAATGTCCAGAACTCGAACCGGCTGTTCTGAATACGTCAACTCGGGCTCAAGCGCCACACCTTCTACGTCGGTCACTTGGTCGGGAACTCGTAGACATTTCTTGAGCTGAGATACATGAAACACATTGTGTACTTCTGACAGATGATCTGGCAATTGTAATCGGTAGGCAACTTTTCCCACACACTCGGTGATTAAGAATGGTCCAATGTAGCGCGGGGCTAACTTGCCTCTGACTCCAAAGCGGTTGACTCCTTTCATAGGTGAAACCTTCAGGTACACATAATCTCCAACCTTGAATGCTAGCGGTCTACGCCGCTGATCGGCATAGCTCTTCTGTCGGGACTGAGCCACTTTCAGATTCTCTTGTATTACTCGAACCTTCTCCTCAGCTTCATTGACCAAGTCAACACCATAAAACCATCTCTCACCGGGCTCGGACCAATTCAACGGAGTACGACATCTGCGGCCGTACACTGCCTCAAACGGAGCCATCTTGATGCTTTCTTGGTAACTGTTATTATACGAGAATTCGGCCAATGCCAAACATTCGTCCCACTTGTCAGGGTAATTCAATGCACAGGCCCTCAACATGTCTTCCACTATTTGATTCACCCTCTCGGTCTGACCATCGGTTTGGGGATGATAGGCCGTACTGTGTAAAAGTTTCGTGCCCAGTGATTTGTGGAAGGATTTCCAAAACTTGGATACGAACTGAGTACCCCGATCTGAAACAATGGTCTTTGGTATCCCATGCAGCTTCATGAGATTTTCAATAAATAGTTTGGCATAAGTTGGCGCCCTATACTCTTTCTTCACAGGTAGAAAATGGGCTTGTTTCGTGAGACGATCTACGATAACCCAGATGGAATCAAAACCTCTTGATGTCCTGGGCAATCCCACGACGAAATCCATACTAATGTCTTCCCATTTCCATGCGGGGACCGGTAACGGTTGTAGTTCTCTACCAGGCTTCATGTGCACAGCCTTAACCTTCTGACAGGTGTCACACCTCGACACATACTGTGCAATTTCTATCTTCATCTTAGTCCACCAGAATTTCTGTTTTAAATCCTGGTACATCTTGTTGCTTCCTGGGTGGATAGAGTACCTTGTAAGATGAGCTTCATCAAGAATCTTGCGACGTAGCTCAGGAACTTTTGGAACCACCAAGCGATTCTTGAACCATACTACACCTTCATCGTCAATCCTGAAACAATCTGCTTTTCCTGCCTGGACTTTTTCTTTGATATGTTTGATGCCCTTGCTTCCTTTCTGAGCGGCCACGATCTCATCACGGATGGAAGTTTCAATACTGATATTTGTCAGACTGCCTTGTGGAACTATTTCTAGGCCCAACTTTTCCAACTCACAGCACAATGACAGACTATAAGGCTTCACAGTCAAACAGTTGCAGTGAGCCTTCCGACTGAGTGCGTCGGCAACTACATTAGCTTTACCAGGGTGATAATGTACTTCAATATCATAATCTTTGATCAATTCTAGCCATCTTCGCTGCCTCATATTCAGCTCTTCTTGAGTAAAAATGTACTTCAAGCTTTTGTGATCGGTGTACACATTGCAGGTGCTGCCTAGCAAATAATGACGCCAGATCTTCAATGCGTGAACCACAGCTGCCAATTCTAAGTCATGAGTAGGATAGTTTTCTTCATGGGGTCGGAGCCGTCGGGAAGCATAAGCAATAACTCTGCCCTCTTGCATCAAAACACAGCCTAGGCCAGTGCCGGATGCATCACAGTACACATCGAATGGCTTCTCAATGTCTGGTTGAGCTAGGACTGGTGCAGTAGTCAAACACTTCTTCAAGGTTTGAAACGCTGTCTCACAATCTGGCGACCACACAAACTTGACTTGATTCTTCAGCAAGTTGGTGATTGGCTTGGCTATCCTTGAGAAATCTGGGATGAAACGGCGGTAGTATCCCGCCATGCCCATAAAACTGCGAACTTGATGCACAGTGGTTGGCGGCTTCCAATTTAATATTTCCTCCACCTTGCTAGGATCAACTGATACTCCTTCAGCTGAAAGAATATGTCCGAGAAAAGGAACTTTGTTCAACCAAAACTCACACTTGCTGAACTTTGCATACAATTGATGCTCTCTCAAGCGAGTTAGGACAATGCGAAGGTGGTTGGCATGTTCTTCGGGTGTTTTGGAATAGACAAGGATATCATCGATGAACACGACAACGAATTTGTCGAGCTCGGGCATGAAGACGGAGTTCATGAGATACATGAAGTAGGCAGGTGCGTTGGTTAAGCCGAAAGACATGACTAGGTATTCATACAGGCCATATCTGGTGGTGAAAGCTGTTTTCGGAATATCCTCAGGACGAATTTTGATTTGGTGGTAGCCGGACCTAAGGTCAATCTTAGAAAACACCTTAGCCCCAGCCAGTTGGTCAAAGAGTAGGTCGATACGAGGTAGCGGATATTTGTTTTTAACGGTCACCTCGTTGAGTGGACGATAATCGATACAGAGTCGAAGAGACTTGTCCTTCTTTTTGACAAAGATAGCAGGACAACCCCAAGGAGATGAACTAGGGCGAATAAAGCCTTTATCAAGTAGTTCTTGCAACTGAATTTTAAGTTCTGCCAATTCCTTGGGAGGCATCCTATAAGCTCTACGTGAGATAGGAGCTGTTCCAGGTTTTAGCTCAATGGCAAATTCCACATCTCGATCAGGTGGCAAACCAGGCAACTCATCAGGAAACACGTCTGGAAATTCACAGACCACTGGAATCTTCATCACTTCTTCCACTGAAGTAGCACACAACCTTTGCACGGATTTCTCCACCTTTCTCACAGGTAGTGGAAGTTGGATAAGAAGTTGAGTTTGGCTATTAGGTATGCTCACTCTTATGGTTCTATTCAGCACATCAATAAGAGCATTGTGCTGATACATCCAATTCATACCTAATATCACATCAATATCCTGATTCTTTAGCACTATCATAGTAGTAGGGAACTTATGCCCTCCCAACTCTATAGGCACTCCCTGAACTACCTCTTTAGTAGACATACGCCCCCCGGGCGAGTGTATAAGGAAATCTTCCTTTATCTCCCCAATAGGTATTTCATGCTTAACCACAAATGTACGGTTGATGAATGAATGTGATGCACCAGAATCGAAAAGCGTAAGTGCAGGGTGACTGGCAACAGGGAACCTACCCATCATGACGGGCTCTCCCGCAGGGATATCATCCACTTGTGTATAATAGACCCGACCTGCTTTCTTGACGATCTTGCCCCTCTGAGCATGCTGCTGATGACCACGATGCTGACCCTGCTGCTGCTGCTGATGTTGCTGTTGTTGACCACCTGGTGCATTCTGGTTGTACCTCTTGGGAAAAGGACAGTTGCGTGCCCAATGTCCCATCTTGCCACAGTTGTAGCAAGGATGATTGTAGGTGGTTTGGGGAGTAGTAACGCGAACGCCAGGGGCATTCGGCTGAGTGGCATTTTGTTGATTTGAGGTGTGGGAGGTGGCGGCAGTGCGCACAACCACCTGCTGATGAGGATAAGATGGGCGGCTTTGGTGAGTGGGGTGATAGATGATTCTTGGGCGCTTCTGGCTGCCAGAGAACGCAGGCCTCTTGTTCTTCTTCTTCTCCTCCTGGAGCTGACGGTTGCTTTCCTCGAAAGCCAGTGCACTATCAACTGCTTCATGAAAGGTGCATTTGAGATTATTGGACAAGCTGCGCTGAATCTTGTAGTTCAGGCCCCTGATGAAACAGGCCTTCTTCTTTTCATCAGTATTGGTGTGCTCCGGTGCGTACTGTGCCAGATGGTTGAACTGCCCCAGGTATTGAGTGACAGTGGATTCATTCTGCTTCAGAGCTAGGAATTGGTCTAGCTTCAGCCTCATCACACCCGCAGGGATGTAATGAGCACGGAACGCCTCACGGAATTCCTGCCAAGTGAGTTGATGTCCAGGATCCTGTGCTGCCAATAGGTTGGCATACCAAGTGGTGGCAGGTCCACGGAGTTGCTGCGCTGCGAACAGAGGTTTCTGTATCTCTGTGCAGTGGATCAAGCTGAACTTCTGTTCCATGGTACGAAGCCAATCGTCTGCTTCCAGAGGTTCATCTGCCTTGGTGAACACAGGCGGACGGGTGTCGGTGAAATCAACATAGGTGGTTTCTTCGTTGTCGCGGCGACCACGACGCCCACCACGGTCTTGTTGACTCTGAGCTAGCATTGTTGCGACATTGGTGAGTGCGGTGATGGCCTCTGCCAGAGTGTTTGGAAGTGGTGGTGCTTGGGGAGCTCCAGTCCCATGAGCAGAGTGATCTCCCATCTGTTAACAAGCAAACCCCTTAGGACTTATATTACATTATTATACTACACGACTCGCGCCCACGCAAGAGTCACGTCCCATGACTAAGGTTCTTACTACAAGCACCTATTTTACAAACTGGAAAAAGATACTAGCTAACGTCCCTAGGCCTACACTAGCCTAGTCCTCGTCGACTGCAGACGCGTCACTGTCCTCGAAGTCCTCCTCGAAGTCCTCGTCACTCTCCTCGGAGTCCTCGTCACTCTCCTCGGAGTCCTCCTCAGAGTCTGCCTCCTCGACCTCGAGAGGCTCAACCTCCTCGTCAACGTCCTCCATGTCCTCATCCTCACCAAGGACAACTCCAAGCTCCGGATCCTCCTCCTCAGGTGCCGGAATAGGGTAGAGCTGATCGTTGAGCTGGTGCACCTCCTCCTGCAAAGCGATGTTGTCCGCCTCTAGCTGCGCGGCACGCTGCTCCGCCCTCAGCATCCTGTCGACGATCGCATCCTCGCGCTCCCAAGCCTCATCCCGCTGCTGCGTCAGGCGGTTGACCTCCCGACGCAGGTCACGGTTGGTCCTCACATCCTGGTAGTGGTGGCGGCGAGCAACCTCGTACTCCTCCTCCCACTGCCCGACCAACTCCCGAAGTCTCCCGACCTCAGCCTCCAACTCCTCACTACTGCGACGGGGTGAGCGACTCCCAGAGGCCTCGCCCTCCCCAGTACGCGGCGCCAGCTGGTGGTGCGGAACACCACGCGGTCCCGTCATCTTCCTGGCGGTGAGCTTGCAACGGGGCATCTGGAGAAGGTAAGCGGATTTTATAAGATATACAAGTTAGCAAGAATAGGTTTGGTAACTTATCCCAATTACCCGCTTTTAAGGAGGAAGTTATTATTATGTGATTAACATGATGCATGCACGTACTTACGAATTTAAATCATGCAAGTAAACATGTACATAAGTAAATAAACTTTTAACATAGGGCTAATAATAATAATATTATTCCTCATGCTACTACAGCCACATAGTATTAGATACAGATTAAACTAAGACTACGGAATAAGTTAAGAATAGAAGCAATTTGGACCCAAAATAACATATTAAGTTTTATGATCCAAAACCTTTTAAAGTTTTCGAAAAGTAATCCGTGATGATTAGCAATGTAATGCTCTGGTACCAACTGTAACAGAACCGCCTAAATCACCTGGCCCACAGGAGACTGTCATTATCACTAATGACTCTGACAGTCGGACCCATGTTCCATGTAACCTAGACCGGCCTGTCGGGCTACATCAGCGCCCAAAACTCCGCAGGATCACATTGCGAATACATTACAGATTACAACATTTCATAACAAATTACATCAGAGTACGGAAGCGGAATATTACATAACTTAATTTTACAAACCAGCTGTTCCAAATAGAATTCAAGTACGATTATTACAGTCCCTAGGTAGTGGCAGTAGCAGTTGAATAATTATACAACATCATACATATGATAATTCGAACCCAGCCCACGGGTCTCACATTTACTCTTCCTCGCTGCCCTCCTGGATAATGGTCATGCAGCACGGGGCGAGACAGACGTCAGACGGTGGTTCTCCTGCAGCATGGGTTAACAAACCCTGAGTACTTGGGGTACTCCGCAAGACTGACCCGACTAAGGGTGTAAAATGAGACTCAGGAATGCAGGTCATAGGTAAGGCTAGCAGGAGAGAGAAGATTTGCAGAAAAGCATTTCTAACCAATATTGTAATTATTTATCATTATAATCATAGTCATAGTTCCAATAATCAATCTCATCTATCATCAATTCTCAACTTCCTTTGATCGTTCAGTGAACCTAGTTGCGAACCACTTTTCGGGGTAGGTGTGAGGATCAAGTCTCCATTAACCGAGGAGCACGTCGATTCGAATCCAGTAAATACCCAGCTGGGGATTCTAACCACACTGCATATGCAGCACGCCGGCATACATATACCAACCCGTCATCTAGGTCTTTCTATCCCGGAACCGGTCCTGCGCCACCCGGGAGCACAGTACTCCACTCGTCTCCAGGCACGCCGGCCACGTGGGTACACGCTACTCCCGCCATCTCTCCACTCCCAGTGCGTGGTTGTCGGTTCCAGCAATAGAGCCACCTGACTCTAGGCTTTCCACATAGGTATGTGGCTAGGCTGTTCATCATGATCACAGCAGGCCTACAACGAACGGTCCCTACTTCCTTCCTGCCGTCAGACTTGCATTGGGGCCTAGCCCGAATACAAGACTGCCCGACAGTTTTATTATTATGCCTGAAGAGTAGTGTGACATGGGAACGCCGTCCCATGAGCAGGCCACTCAACGAAACATATTTTGGGTGATACCGACCAGTTCCAAACTATTCCGAAAGCGACCATGCATCGGGACTCTAGCCCGAATACACATCGACCAACGGATAACAAGTTCTTCACCAATCATAAAGTATATACATGTACATAGTACAGAAAATAGTTTTTCTTTTATGGAATTCTAATTTCATTAAGCATGCCTAGCATTTTTCAAACTATTTATTTAAATCAGGTTTCAGGGTAATTATATGGGACAATGCATTTGGATAGGTAACAATCAACTCCTAGCAACTTAATGCAATAGATTAACTCGAATTGTAAAGATTTCACAATAGAGGGTTAATGCACCGGGGCTTGCCTTCGATTGAGAAGAGGGTGGGATCAGGGTCGGTTCCGCAGATGTCAAATCCCTGGATCACCTCCGGAGTTGGCTCCCCAGCAGTGGCCTCGACCTTTACTCCTTCGCTCCCGGTCACTACACGTGTGCAATGATGCATGCTTAACATGATGCAATAATACAGGTGAAAATGCGATAGTCAAAGATTAACGTCTTGAGTACAACTTTCCTAATTTGCACTCCTATTTATTAACTGACCAAACCAACTCCAATTATGACCAAAATTTACCCACAGCTAGATTTCATCATCAAACAGTGCCACAATTAATTTCATGATTTTTGGAACTACCCACAATTTATTAAAAATCATCAAAGTTGCATTATTCATTTATTTTGCTGATTTTTACTCCTAACAGAAAAGGTCCTAAATCTAGATATTATATTTTTCCTAAATACTAGGCATCACAGAGAGCATACACAAATATTTTCACATTTTTTTAACTAATAGATTAATCCCTATGAAATTAACAAACATCAGTACTATTTAAACAAATCAATTTGGAAAAGGTATTTGAAATTCTTCTGGAAATTGGAAAACGAATCCAGCCCGCGACGGCCCACGCACCCGAGCGCGGCCCGCACGCGCCTGCTGCCAGCCCCGCCGCAGCCGCGCTGCTTGGCCAGCCCAACGGCCCAGCAGGCGGCCCGCACGCGCGCGCCTCTCTCCCTCTCTCTCACGCGCCCGCACCGAGCCGGCCCATGGCCAGACACGGCCCGGCCGCCCCCTTGCTCTCGCGCGCGCGCGCGCACACGCGAACACGGCGGCTCGCCGGGAAACCTGCCGGCGACGACCCCTGATGCCAAACCGAGGACACCCCCACGGCCTATCACACCCCGCGAACCATCCTAGCCAATAGCCGTAGGTTCTACGCGCCTCCGACGAGCACGAGCTCGCCCATGGCGGACCGGCGGCGACCCGCACGCCGGCGCATCCTACGCCGGCCGCGAAGGACCGGAAGAGGGGAAAAAGAGGCAGGGGAACAACTAGTGGCTCACCCCGATCCTAGCCGAGCAGCCGGGTGAAGCAGAGGCGAGGTGGAACGATGGCTTGACGTCGAGGGGATCCGCGGCGGCGACTCCCGGCGGCAACTCCTCCGTTCCGGCGAACCTAGGGTACCGGGGGAAAAACCATCGCGAGCATGAGACGCCACCGAGAGCGCTGAGATGGAAACGAATGGACTCAAGGTCCAGAGCTCACCCGAAGGGCTTGGACGCGACGGTGGGACTCGCGGCGGTGCTCCGGCCGGAGCCGAGGAAGAAGAAGACGGCGTCTGGGCTCCTCCGGCGATGACAAGGCGACAAACCGAGCCCAAACGATGCGCAAGGGAATGTTGAATCTAGCCACGCGGTGAATCGGATTGGAGTAGAGGATGGACGACGAATTTCGTCGGAAACCGAGAGGGTCACCGGCGGCGAGGAGAAGAGAAAAATGGAGAAGAACGGCGGCCGCGGGTACTTATAGAGGTGGAGCGAGCTGGGAGACGAGAGAGACGACGCTCGCGGTCGCTTTTGCGAGGTCGTGGGCACAGGAGCGACGAGAAGACGGCCGCGACGCCCCGGCCATGCCGGCGGTCGCGCGAACAGGGGAGAAGGACGGCGCCCATGCCGTGGCTACTGTAGCAGCTACCTACTCCTCTCTGATCTTTTGCTCAATTGCGCCCAAACCGTGTGTCAAATGAAGAAATAGCAAACACCAAAGTTGTAGGGCTATAAAAACTGAACATCTTTCATTTTTGGACCAACCCCAAATTCGGCCGAATTTGAAAATTATTCAAAAGGGGGTGAATAGGGTTTTTAAAACCTAAATTGAATTTCTGAAATTACTTTTGATTTTTCATAACAACTTGAAAAATGGTCAAAATAAGAATTGTTCCCCTCAGAGAGCTTTACAACTTTCGTTAAGGGAGTTTTGTCAAATTCCAATTAATTTTTTTTGAAATGACATTTCAAATTTGATTTTCAATTCACTGTTTTGAGTTAAATTCAAATTTTTACAACAGAACTTCAAAATCTACAAAAATAAAAGTTGTCACGTTTTAAAAGATCTACAACTTTCATTTAGGGGTCATCTCAAGATTCCTTATAGATTTTGAATTAGGGTTTTGGGCCAAAATTAGGGTTAATTCGGATATCCGATTAGGGTTTTGAATTTCCAGATCAATAATTTATCAATCCAAACCACTCTAGGGCCCTAAGCACAATCATATGCAGATTAATTAATTTAAATATGATGACATGGCAAGTTTAATTGACCCGTAATACCCGAGGTATTACATCAAACCTAGGACGGACTAGTTTCAGGTTCATGGGAATCCTTTTCTACTCACTCGCTTGTGATGGGCGGGAGACGGCTGGACTACTTGGTAGGACGGTGCCACTACTGCTAGGTTGAAAGGTGATAAGGGTGGGCGGAGACGGTCGATGGGTTCCCGTTCCGTTCTAGATGCACAGTACCACTGGATGGGCCCGGTACTGTGTCTCCCAGTCTCAGCATAACTGTGTAGGATCCGGAATATTCCAGGGCTGAGTGGTAGGGTGGCATCGACCTAGGCAAGCAAGCACCCGGAATTCTGCCTAAGTGTTTGCGTAACACCTATGATGGCTAATCTTGTGGGTAGTGAAACCTCTGCAGAGTGTACGGTTGATCGATCGATACATATGCCAACCTGTTGGCTATGGACCTTTCCTATGAAGCTTCTACTAGTGTAGTGAGTGTTCTCTTCTCCCCCTGGATGACATTTTTCCGGCAGTGTACCCGTTGTGGTAGTGTGCCGCTGAGATAGGCCCGAGAGGGAGTTGGGCCTGTCGAATGAGAGTGAGGTGTGGGTATGTGAGGTGTGGTGATGGGAAAAGGGATGATGGTGTTAATTGGTGATAAAACTTGACTAATTAAACATTGATTACAGCTGCATAGGAAAACCTCAGCCTATAGGTCTGCTTGTATAGCCTTGCATCCACTTTCCACAAAGCAAATGCTGCATAGGTGGGCTCCGTGGCTAGTACAAATCGTACTGATAAATTTGCTGTCAGGTGACGAGAATGAGTACGACTTTGAGGGAGATGATGACGAGGAATAGGGTCACGTGCTACACTCAAGTTGGCCGTGAAGAATGAATCGCTTCCGCATCTTCTAAAGCTTCTCTGAATGTTGATTCCGCCAATGTGGCGATGTAATAAGTGTTTATGTAAGACTTAATTACTGTTGTATGGATCCTGGTGTCAACTGAGATATGGGTAATTTCATGGATTGTCCCAAGCAATCTGTTGAATTACAATTCGAGCCTGTGGATTTCCCTTCGCGAAAATCGAGGTCGTTTCAAGCAAGCTGCTTGCCTTGATTATTTGTAGGGATCGTTGAGATCCTATCATTAAGAGGAATTGAAATCTAGTTAACAACTTAGGTTATTTCACTTGAAATGTAACATTACACACCTTTCTAAAGTTCATATGTCTAGCTCACACGATAAAAATATCTCTCTTGTATAGCTAACAATAATATACAAATATAATCTATATATAATTATATTAAATTAATTAATATGGTGTAAATTATGATTCTTAAAATGAATTCAATGTTAAGGATCCAAACGACGCCTTATTGTAAAATCTTTGAAGCACGACTCCATCAGATTTCCTATCTTCTCCCTTACCCTTAAGAAGTTAATATAGGAGAGAGAAATGTATAAAAAATAGAAATATAGGAGATAGAGGTGATCCAACATACTCCTGTACCATTCCCATCGATAGATCCACTATCCATATCTTCATTTATCACAATCCATGGATTAAACTCTATTAAAAAAATTCAAAAAATATGCTTTTATTTTTTTAACAAATTATGCTTTTCTTTTTAACAAATTTTGTTAAACTGAACGTTGACACCACATAGAATCTCTCAGATTGTATTATGAAATTCAAAGTCATAACACACTGTATTCTAGGATGGCAGGAGTATTTTTAGGAGTTCCATAAACTCTCACTCGTAAACAGAGGAGATCCTCTCCTCTCTTAAGTCATATCGGAGAGCAGCATGACCTAGCATGGCTCACTGTGCGACAGCTTGCAGAATTTTTTTTGTCAAATACGTAAAATGTTTGGGCATCATTATATTAAAAAGAAATATGATTACGAGAGCGACGGAGCGCTGCAGCGAGGAGGCTAAAGGTAGGAAAGTAGCGTGGCCTCCCTGCTTTTTTTTTACAAACGCTGATTACTCACGTACTAAACGACTAAGGTTGCACGCTCCAGCCGCGATCCATTGATCGGCAACCTGCTTGATGATGAGGAACCAAGGACTCAACGTTCCTAAAGCACCTCGCGTTTCTTTCTTTCCAAATCTCCCAGGCCACCAAAACGAAGAGGCTATCGGTACCCTTCCGTTTCGGTCCTTGCAAATGGTTGGAACAGCTTGCAGAATTCAAGCAGTCGGAGAATTTTAAACCTCGGTTGGAACAGCACAACAGTCTGCCAAGATGGAGCGCCTCTGAATGGCATGCTGAAATTCATGAGGGTTTCAGTAAAGAGAGTGGTCAAGGAAAAGTTGGGGTTTCATTTTAAGAGATGGCAATGGAGATATCCTCCAAGCAGGAGCAGGAAGATAGAACACGCACTGGAGGTCTTACAAACAGAACTGATGGCGTGCATGTGCATCAAAGGTGTGAAAGCAGCCCAGGAGATGGGCATTCAAAGAATCATCCTCGAAACAGATGCCATGATGGTCACACGAGCTAACAATCTGTGTGCTGGTGCACGAGCTAAAAGAGTTGTTAGCTGGGGAATTTTCAGAATCCCAAGTGTCTTTCACTCCGCGGAATTGCAATGAGTAGCACATGAATTAGCGTGTTTTCGTAGGTTATGTCAGGAAGACGTTGTCTATGGTCCTATCCTAGTAATCTACCAGATTGTATTCATGTGATGGTGGACAGTGATTTATCTGGTTCACAAGGTTAATGGATTCGGATGTTTCCTAAAAAAAGGAAATTCAGTATGTCACCCGCTTGCAAGCAACCACCACGTTCGGTCGGAGGGCAGTAAGAGCGCTCGCGTAATGACTTCAGATCCAAGATTAAAACGGTAGAGAAACACTAAGAAGAGCCAAGAAATTTAGTGACGGGTCACTGGTCACACATGGCCATCACTTGTTCGCATCACTAGTGACTGATTTTCACGAGAAAGTAGGCATCTACAGCACGTTCACTAATGTCTTTCACACAAAAATTATAGAATAGCATAAAACAGAGCTCATGTGCGGGATGGACCGTCGCGCGGACTGCTGAACCTTATGATGTATACACAAGCAATAGACTCCTTATAAATCAATTCCCGCTTAGATCTTTACTCCACGCCTATGATCGATTTCAAGAACCGGAGTTTTGTGTTGAGATCATTCAGATCAGATGCACCCCTTGACCTGACAGGAGGTTCCACGCCCACGAATGTATACAGCCCCACAAGCTCAGCTTCCAGAGTCAAAGATGGTGCCGGGCGGTACCCGGTTATTGTTCTTAGTGTATCAAGCTGCTCCTTTAACTGTTCCTCCGTATAATTGTCCTGGCAGAAATAAGTTAATTATGCCTCAGCGTCATTTGAATATAAAAGTACAACATCAATCATGCTACGAAGGTGACTAATTAGAAACACGAACTGGATTCAGGATATAGTTTTACAGACTGCCCAACCTGATAGTTCATGATTAGCAGTTAGTAACTTCCAACTTTTCGTGTTATCAGATGGGAGGAAACCATCAAATGTAATACTGCATCAAACTTTGAACTGGTTCAAATGGTACCATGATGTGAACCCACACAGTTAATTGATCATTCATCCTTTTCCCCTGTTATCACCCGTACAATAATCTCCAAGCCATTCAAAACGTTTTGAGGTTGGGTACCTTTTTTTTATGTTAATACATTATATAAACAATTCCATAAAAAAAATCTTTTTATCAATAAACAAGAACATGTTTAGGCTGCACATAGTAATTGTGCATAGAACAGAATTATAAATAATACCTGTTAATAGAAAAATCCAGAGTTGGTTCAAATTATAAGTGAACAAATGAAATAAAACAGATATGCCATAACTCACCATGTCCTCAGCTACCACATCCGTTGTAAATTCTTCACTCACTGCCCTGTATTCAACACCAGTTGTTTGATGTGGGTTGTCAAAAACCGGCGTACCCTCAACACTTGAGGCGCTATCACAGGCTGAGACAAAACTGCAAGTACCTCTGTCACTGTGGTGCTCAACACCCTCTGTTGTTCTGTCACTAAAATCATTTTTAATGTCTTCAATCACAGTACTACTCCCTTGGATCTCATCAACAACCTCAGCTTCGCTCACAGCCTGTAACTCTTGAGCCACATGGCCACTCACTGACGGCGACTCACTTTCACTAGCAATAATGTTCAATTGCACAGCAACCACCTCCCGTGTAACAAGATCGTCAGGGTCACTCGTCACTCCTTGCAGCACCATCTCCACACCTACATCGTCTTCTATCTTGCTCTGATCGTCTGGCACTGGAGATTTAGAAACATCAATGATCTGTGGTGACATGCTCCTTGTAGGCACCTTGTCATCCATGGTTTTCTTCTCCTCTGTTTTCACACGCTACCAAATTTCACAAACAAAATTCAGATGGGCATCTTTATGGATGTCAATTATTTAAACAATTTTACAACTTGGTAAGCACGACTTATTTAGGGTATGCGGTCAATTCTAGCCAAATTTATTGGGTTACAGCGGCCTGTACCAATAAACAATGACGAATAAGAAAATGTATCATGCCTAGAACGCACCTAATATTTTGTATCCATAGACATGTATAAGCATTTTTTATAAAAATAAACCTGCAGATGATTGATGATTTAGTAAACTCACCTTGTCCTCTGTTGTCTCTTTCTCCAGAAATTCCTTGTTCCTCAGTGTGTAGCCAGTTGTGGAGCGGTCAGCAACTGGCCTCCTCTTGACACTCGTCATGTCATCACTGATGCCTGAGACTGCTGGGATCCTACTGGAAACTACCTCTGCAATATCATCCACGGTCACCAACGAGACGACACTAGAAACACCTCCCTCGCCATAGTGCTCCATGTCCTCTGTACTAGTATCACCAATGTCCAATACAACATCTTCTGTTAAAACAGCATCCATAATCTCATCAACATTTGCAACTTCCGCCATCGCCTGTAACTCCTGAGCCACAATGTTGCTGGCTTGCGGCGATTCGCTTTCAGGTAGGGCAGTAGCAATAGAATCCACTTGCTCACCAGCCACCTCCCCTGTAAAAGAATTGGTGTTAATAGCCAGTTCTTCCACCACCATCTCCACTGTTACATCAGCTTCTATCTTCCTCTCCAGCATTGTATCATCCAGCACCGATGATTCAGAAACGTTAGCCTCCTGCAGCAGTATCTGCATCTCTTCTTTGGTTTCGCGGTCCTCTCTTTTATCCCCAATATCTGGTAAATGAGAATCTTGACCTGATTCTCGGACAGAAAGTTTTTCTCCATCTCCTCTCCGAACCATATTGTCTCCATCGCGCAACACTGGCACTGCTGATCCGAAAACATCGGAACCCCGCGGCGGTGCCTCCATCGTTATATTCCCAATGTCCTCCATGGTTGTGCTTGTGCCCTCCTCTTCCAATTTCCTATTATCCAAGACTAGTGACCCGTGGCCCAATTCTCGGGAAAGAAATTCACCTTCAGTCACCTTGTCCTCCACATCGGTCGACGACGGCACCGGCGGGTCTTCGCAGAACCGCGGTTCCCGTGACAGCGGCAACGACACAACGCTCTCGTTGTCCTCAGCGATGGCGTCGTTCTCTGTGTCGCGCCAGTGGATCCTAGGCGCAGGCAGGAGTGCCGCCATGAGACGGTCGGTGGCGGCGAGGCTGGCCAGGTAGGCGGCGAAGGGTAGGGACAGCGCGACGCCGGCGAGGGACAGGACAAGCAGTGACGGGGCCAAGACGGGCGCGGCTGTGGCCGCGACGCCGGCGATGGCTGCCTTCCGGGACAGGTCCCATCCCCGGCGGAGCAGCGCGCGCGCCCAGCTGTCGCCACTGCCACCGTCTGCGGATGTGGCACTGCCGCCGAGGTCGTCGTGCTGGAGCCCGACGTCGGCGACCTGATCAGGATCCATATCCGTGGGAGTTGGCTTTGGATGCGGCAGGGTTGGGCAGGCCCGCAGGGTGGTGAGCGGCGGGCGGCGGCTACTGAGAAAGTGAGAAGGCTGTGTCGAGAGAGGCGGCGCGGTGAGCGGAGCCCGCGTGTGCATGAGGCCGGACAGGTGTGAGACGACCACGAGCTTGGCTGACACGTGCTCAAGCAGTCCAAAACACACCGCGGTCCTTTTTCTTTTTTCCCCTTTCTCTCTTTGTGTCGCGCGCGAGGGCCAAATGACGTATTTTTTCTTTAATAAATATATATACTTATGTTAGACTGTTAGAGCCCTTTCACGGATACATGATGCATAAGGAAGCACGACGAGATGTTTTTATTTACATTCAGTACGTAATAATAATACAATTGTCGTAGATTGTGTTGTGTGCCCTGCTGCGCTGAGTACCGACGTTCCTCAACCTCTAATACATAAATGCAGTATTTAGCATTTTTTTTTAAATGTGCCGATTTCACCGGTGGAAACGTGAAAACCCTTCAGTTTGAAAACCTCTGGAAGATCTGTATCTTCATTACTCCAAGCCAATATTACACTAAAGATGCATCCCGCTTATAGGTAAACACACCCTTTTTATTGATATTTTAGTTTGTAGAAGCAGGTAAACCAACTATTCTAATCTTAAAGTACATAGCACTTCCGGAGTACTTCACTATTTTTCGTGTTTATACAATTATATACACGTTAGAGCAGTGTGACTAGGCACATGCAAAATTCAATTCACATGACATAATAACTGGATAAATTCTCAAGCCTCTCATGCCATACAAGTTTTAGTGTGTGCACAGGTAAGAGTGCGAAGTTTGCTACAAGAAGATCTGAAAGCCAGGAATTAAAGCTAATAACAATAAATTTCAAGCCACAAATTATTTAGGTGACCACACAATAACGGTTTACTCACTCCGTCCAAGAAAACATGCAATTCTCGGAGAAGAGGTTTGCCTTGGGAAGTTTACATGTTTTTTTTTTTAAAAAAGAGGGAGTACATTTTACATCCTGCTATAACATAAAGATATATTTAGTAGTTTTGATAAAAAGAGAACAACGTTACATGTGTCGTTACATGTGCCCCCAAAGGATGTAACGGAAATTAGTCGTCTAGCACAGCATTCCTAATAAAAGCAACCGTGATTCCGTGAATACCATTGCCCATTGGGACCAAACTTGAACGTCAAGGGCAAAAGAAAGATTTTCCTAGGCTTGTAGGGCATAGTTGTATACTTGTATAGAAGAGAAAACTGAACGGTTGGAAAAATACTAGAGCTAAACCTGCAGAAGCAAGTATCAGCGAACCAAAGGTTCTAATATGGCTCTTAAGAAATCCACAAGGAAAATTCATCGAAAAAAACCGCGAGGGCTAAATCACGAAGAAAAGCTAGTGCGGGAGGATTTGAGTGCATATCTGCAGAGAATACTGTCGGTGCTGGTTTTAGCGGATACTAACACCGGCTAGTGATTTTATGTTTTGCGGTTGAGGCTCCGGATGGTGTGTAAGGAGAAACACAGGGTTTATACTGGTTCAGGCCAAAGGGGCCCTACGTCCAGTGGAGAGGAGAGTCGTGTTGTCCTTGCACCGGGATGCTTGTAGTAGGAGGTTACAAGCTAGGCGAGAGAGGAAAGTGCTCCCAAGTCTCTTGTGGGTGTCAAAGTGTGTACAGATTGCTTGTTGTTGTGCGTGGTGTGGAGTGTCTGTGAGAGCTTGAGAACTTGGAACCTGTCTAAGGTTGACCTCTATTCTCCCTTTTATAGTCACAAGGGAGGGGAGAGGTCAGCGCGTACATTGCTATGTATGTCACGCTGGGGAGTTGTTGTCTCTGTTTGACTGTCGTCAGCTACGGTCTTGTCTTCGCATCTCAGGGGTATAGCCGTAGTGGTTCGTACGATCTTGGTGAGTTCCAAGGCGGCAATAGTCGTCGGGATTACGGCATGGCGTAGGGGCACACCTGGTACACCTGATGACTGTCCTTCCGTACGATGTGACAAGAGGGAGAGTCGCCTCGGGGCGTTGCCTCCCGAGGCTCGGGGCTCCTGGAGGCGTGATGGAACGGAGCGGGGCGATATCTCCCCTCGGACGCATTTTTGGCTTTCGGACAGTGTTTCCCGAGGGTCAGGTGGGCCCGGATGGAAGGCGTGCTCGTCCTTTCAAGTGGACAGTGCAGTTGGCGCCTTTCCCGTTCTTGCGTAGCCCGTTCGTTAGGCGCTTGGACTGTCGTAGTCGTAGTTGGTAGATCCCGGCAGGAAAATAGGCCGGTGCACCGTAGACCATACCGGGGAGGAGATGGCCGTAGTGGGCCTATCAAATCCGTTGCCAGGGAAATCCTGACAGGTGGTATGGCCATCGCGCGTGCGAAGCATAGTCACGTCGAGAATCTCGCCTGACGGGACAGTGCTTGTAAAGTGGTCAGAGAGGTCTCTTGTGGTCCAAGATTGCTCCGCTGACGTCAACTGTGCATTGGATGCTTTAGAGACGTTGCGCCCGAGGGCGGTGGGGGAGCTTGAGCGAATCGGAGAATCGGTGCCCGAGGGTGCTGCTTTCCCAAGCTCTCTCGGGGAGGCTCGGGCGAATCGGAGAATTGGCGCCCCGCTTTCCCGAGCTCTCTCGGGGAGGTTCGGGCGAATCAGAGAATTGGCGCCCGAGGGTGCCGCTTTCCCGAGCTCTCTCAGGGAGGCTCTGGCGAATCGGAGAATTGGCGCCCGAGGGTGCCGCTTTCCCGAGCTCTCTCTCGGGGAGGCTCGGGCGAATCGGAGAATTGGCGCCCCGCTTTCCCGAGCTCTCTCGGGGAGGCTCGGGCGGATCGGAGAATTGGCGTCCGAGGGTGCCGCTTTCCCGAGCTCTCTCGGGGAGGCTCGGGCGAATCGGAGAATTGGCGCCCGAGGTAGGTTGGCGTTGATGCAGCATCGTCATGGGCCTCCGTAGGCGCGGCCTTCGTGGGCTTCCGCTGGCCTTACCTGGGCCGGGCCGTATTGGAAATGTGTGTTTTTGTATCGAAGTTGGGTACCCCATACTTTGGTACCCAACAGTAGCCCCCGAGCCTGTGGCGGAGTGAAGGCACTCCTCCACAGGTTCAAGCAGGTTCTTCCTGTCGAGGAGACGAAGTATAGGTTGTTTTTTCCGGTGGGTGCGCGCGAGCGCACCCGCCGGGTGTAGCCCTCGAGGCTTTGGGCTTAAAATCGTGATTATGAGTCCTCGGGTGTTCTTTAATTTATTTAGGGGGTTGTTTCCTTGGAAGCGGAGCCCCCGAGCCTCCCCTCGTGTAAGGGAGGTCGTTCGGTGGTCTTTCCAAGGTGCAGGGTAAGTTCCCAAGCCTCCGTTTTCGTATCGGAGATTGATCAGGCTCTTCCCTGTCTTTTTAATTCGACTTTCACGCTCTTTTTCGGAAAGAGGAAGGTTTGCTCCTGCTCGACTTCCCCGTTGGGGCAAGAGTCGGCATTTCCGGTGAGCTACAAACGGGTTGGTCCAAGTGGAGGTCCGTGCCCCGTTCGTTGGGGGTCGGCTAGTGGCCTGAGCACACTCCAAATGTTTCCCGAGGATCAATTAGTGGATGTCGGGTCCCTTCGACGGGTCCCGAGGGCCTGATGCCTCCCACGGAGGGATTCCACGTAATCGACTCACTACTGGGACTTGGACACAACACGGGATGTCCCTTATGACGCTCGGGTGTCGGGATACTAGCCGTTTTCGTGACCCATCCGCTAGCTGTCCATAACTCGGTTTCCCTAGGGCGACTGTTTGAGACACTGTGGGCCAGTCTTCGATCCCCTGGGAATGTAACGGGCGTCCGAGCCCGAGGTTCCTTCGTCGAGAAGGAGAATGTATCGGCGGGATCGAGGCGGGCGGGTGTAATGATTCGGCTCACCTTTTGAGGCGCGCAGCCTGACGGACGCGACGGTTCGGCGCAGTCGAGGCGGTTGCGTGCGCGAGGCCGACGGCGATGCTGGGAGCCTGGCGGGTCCCGCGTAGTTAATGTGGCGGATTCTCAGCATCTCACACGATCCGTCGCCTGGGTATATAAGAAAACTCGTGATTTTTTCTTTCCGCCGGCATTCTTAGGTTGGAGCCGTAGCCGCGCAGCACCGTGGCAGTAGGAGGATCTGCAGCGGCTCGTGGAGCTGGGGCTCCTACATCCCCGCACCGACGTGGAGCGTCCGGAGTGGGTCGTGCCGTCGGACGACCACGACGTGCCGAAACCCGATGAGGGGTACGTGGTGATCTTCATCGCTTACCACGAGCGTGGGCTCGGGTCGCCGCCGAGCCGCTTCTGCTGGGCGCTGCTCTTCAACAACGGGCTGGAGCTCCACAACCTCACCCCTAACTCCATCACTGCAGGCGTCGATTTACGCCGCCCTATGCGAGGGTTATCTAGGGGTACCCCCGCACTGGAACCTATGGCGTCATATCTCCCGCATCGACTGGTACACCAAGACGGCTGGTTCGAAGAAGCCGTGGGAGATCCCGCGCACGGGGGCTGCGGTTTCGTGATCCGCTCTGGCCTGTACATCCCCTGCAAGGCCCCCTCCTCCAACAAGGGCTGGCACCACGACTGGTTCTACCTTCGCAGCGACAGGACGCCTTCCCCAAGTATACGGGAAGGGCGTTCATCGCTCCCCTTCCCTCAGTGGGAGTGGGGGTGCCCGGCTAAAGAGGCCAAGCATCTTGATGCCTACTTCGGCGCGCTCCAGACGCTGCGCGACCGGGGTCTCACGGGAGCCACCGTGGCGGCGCAGTTCCATGCGCGGACGGTGCTGCCGCTGATGGACCGCAGGCTGACGCTGTACCAGATGCTCATCGGGTCAGTCGCGGGAGGGCACGGCGATGCTGCCCCAGGACATTGGCCAACAAGAGATCATGTGCCGTGTTAAGTACATGGTGGGTGGTTACCATACCTGGGACGAGTTGAACCGGATACCCATGCGCCCCCGCACGGGCTTCATCGCGCTGGTGAGCGTCATCTGCTCTGTCGAGTTTGCAGTTCCCCTATCTTCTTCCTGATTTCCTTCTTCGTTCGTCGCAGGGTATTTCAAGGACCGGGAAGCCTTCCCTTCCGCCTGTCTCGGAGGACAAGGTTCAGCGAACCCAGAACCGCCTTCGAGACGAGGCGGTGAAGGCGGAGAAGGACCGGAAGACCACGCTGAAGCAGAAGAGGGCTCGGATGACGGAGGAAACCTCCTAGCGCCGTCGTCACCGTAAGAGGCGGGGGAGCCGGAGGAGGACACCCTCACCGACGAGGATGACGAGGAGGATGACGAAGAAGATGATTTTTATGATTTGATGGTGTTGAAACGGCCCTTCGTGGCCACAATGCCCGTGGTGGGCGCCAACGAGCCTGGGAAGGCTCCAATGTCGGCGTCCACAGGCGGAAGTGCCGGGGCTCGTGACCCGAGCCCCCAGGCAAAATTGCCGGAGTCCGCGTCCGAAGGCGCGGTCTCTGGCAGCGTGATTGTTGGAGCCAAGGCTCCGCCTTCCAGCGGCCACGACGGGCTCGCTGGAGAGGCCAGGAATGGGCCCAGACCCGGCGCCCGAGCCAAGCCTGGCTGCTGCTGGCGGGGCCGGGTGGATCTTGTTTCCGCGCACCCTCCCTCCCGACGCATCGTTGATCGGCGCGACTGCCGAAGGCGGGGGGAGCGGCTGGCGGACACCGTTGGAGCCTAAGCCGACCAACGCCAAGACGCCGGAACCCGAGCTGGGGTCCTCCCAGACTCAGGCTTCCCCTCCGAGGGACGGTGACATCGAGGCGACCCCTGACGCCCAGGCAGGGCCCCCGCCTCAGGGCGGGGCTGGCCCGGATGCCGAGGTAGCGCCCACTCCTCCGCCGTTGGTGCGGCCCACGCCGTCTGTCGCCCCGCCGAGCGCAGGGGCGGCGAGGAAGAGGAGGGTGGTGCCGAAGACGAGGTAGGTGACTTTACCTGTTATTTCTTTCGTCGGAGATCTTGTTACGAATGTTTCCTTTCTTCCTTCTCTACTTCAGGAAGCACTTGGGGTCGGACCTCCAGGTCTCGCACCTGAAGGTCCTGAAGGTGCAGGGCCACGACACGGCCGGGGGGAGCGCCCAATTGACGGACGAGGAAATCCGTCCCCCCACGGGTCCGGTTGTGGCATCCGAGGTCCCTCCTTCGGGAGGGGTAGTTGTGGCCGTGGCCGCCGTCGTCGCGCCCGCTGCTGACATGGAGGTGGCACCAGCGCCGGCTCCCAAAGCTGCGGTCGTCATCCCCGGAGACGCCTCGGGAGCATCAGCTGATGCCGCCCCCACGGAGCCTGCCGCCGCGGGTTCGACGATCGTGGATGTCGACGCGGGAGCTCCTCCCGCCCGTGAGGAAGGCCCCTGGGCGTTGGCACTGGGGCAGTCCCGGCCTCGGGAGTTGATCGCCTCCCGGATCAAGTGGGCGGACCGAGCGCATCCTCAAGCGCCGCCCGTCTTCTCGCTCTGGGATGACCTCGAGGCTCCCAAATGGGACGCCGTTCAAGAGCTCGGGCTCAGCTCAGCGGCGGGTCTCCGCGCGATCGCCGACGTCCTCGAGACGGAGCTCCCGGCCTAGCTTCAGGTGAGCCTACGTGTTTCGTGACTTTACCTGTGTATGAGCATCGTTTTTACTGTCTCCGCTCCCCTCTCCTTTCTAGGACCTTATGCATACCTCCCGGGACAAGTCCCGTTTCCTCCGCGGCGGGCTCGGGCTCTGGAAGCAGCTTGACCTCAAGGGGAAAGCCCTTGCCCGTGCCCAGGGCGAGCTCACCGCCGTGACCTCCAAGCTCGCCGAAGTGAGTGTTGACAACACTATCCTGAAGGAGAAGGTCACGGAGGCGAAGGGTCGAGCCGCTGCCTCGGCGACACGGGTGCAGGAGCTGGAGGGCGCCCTGGCCGAGGCGACGAGGGAGCGCGATGCCGCCCGACAGCTTGCCGCCGAGAAGACTTCTGCCGCTAAAGTCTTGGCTCTTGACCTGAGTGAAACTCAGGCGGCATTGCGTCTGGCGGTTAGCGCGGCAGACTCGGCCCGGGAGGAGGCGCAGAAGGCTCGGGAGGAGGCTAGCGGTATGTGCCGTGTCGTGCTTTTCACTTTGTTCATCTTGGTTGCTCATTGCTTCTTTGTTCATCTCCTTGTTTTGCTCCCGCACTGCAGGCGGCTTATGACGGCGAGGCGGCCGATCACCTGGAACTGCAGAAGGTAGCGCGCGCGCACTGTGTGACTCCATCGGCACCGGTGGGGAACGTTCGGGGATCTCGCTCCGTAGTCGACTGGATGCACTCTACGGCAGCGTCGGCGGCCGGGTCAAGGAGGCCCTACTAACGGGCGTCCAGAAGACATTGGCGGTCGTGAAGTCCTATTATGGGAGCTTTGACGCCGGCCCTGTCAGCGAAGGCTTCCTTGAGGCCGATGATGCCGAGCTTCTGGCGCTGGAGGACTCAATGAAGGAGCCCGGAGAAGCGCTGGCGGGCCTCTTTGAAGCCGAGGTGGAACTCCCTCCGTTGGACCTGCCATGAAGAACAGCCGGGCCATAGTGCCCTTGTAAAAAGAATAACTTTTGGTGAGTGGCTGGGAGGAAACAAACATGTGGCCCTTCGTGGCCTTTATATAGCATGTTTGTTTTCAATTCAGTTTCGTGCTTTTTCCTTAGGTGTTTTTTCTTGCCGATCCTGTGCCTGGGCCATCGAGTCTTGGGGGACTTTTTCGGGTGTCGTAGCTTTAGCGGCGTAGACGCAAGTCGATGTCATAGGAGCTTTGGCAGAAAGAATCCTTAGAAAAAGGGCTTAGTTGTTTCTTCCCGAGCCTCCTCCCTTTGCCGAGCGTAGATCCTATAAGTTTTCTTCCAAGCGCAAGTTAGCCCTCGAACACGGAGTGGCGAGGGGAGATGCTCTAGCCCAGGGGCGTAAGCGGTCTCCTCGACTCGGCCGGCTCTGTTCTCTGGAACTTCTCTTACTCTTCCGAGTCTTATAAGTTCACGCTTGGTTTTAGGAGGGAAGCATGTTTTAGGGAGAAACGATTTCAACGTGTTTTGAAATTTTTGCGTTTTCAAAATCGTTGAGGCTCGGGAGAGTCCGGGGGTTCGCCCCGTCCTAGCCCCCGAGGGAGGGTTGGCCTTTCCGTAGGTTAGGCCGAGCCTCTCTTTTTAATGCGCGGTGAAATGAAAGGTCATTTCACTCCCGAGTGTGGGCTCGGATCGAAAATCTAAAAATCAAGTAAAAAGAGTAGAAGTCGGGTTTTTTTATTGATTTCAAGATTTTATAAATTGTACAGTGCTCGGAATCTTAAGGATAGAATCGACGTAGCTGTTCCAAGTGTTGCTGTAGACCTCGCCCTTGTCATTTGCGAGCTTGCATGTGCCGGGACATAGCACCTCGGCAATGATGAATGGTCCTTCCCATGGTGGTGTCAGCTTGTGACGCCCTTTGTTGTCCTGCCTGAGCCGCAGCACCAAGTCGCCGTGTTTCCTGAGCTGCCGTGCCTTCTCGGTGGAGGGCTCAGGCATGCTCCGGAGCAGCATTGCTGCCTCCGTGAGCTTGCGGCTTGCTCGAGGCGTGGCTCCTGGTGTCCCGGCTCCATCGTCGGTGATGATATGAGCCTGAACGTCCCGGGCTCAGTGACGAGCTGCTCCAGCCGGTGCCCTACTGCTCCTCGCGCTCGAGCGTGGCTTGTAACTGAGTGAGGCACAGACGGTCCTCATCCATCCGTGCCTCCAGCTCCCGGAGCTGCTCTAGCTCTGGAGACCGGTGCATGGGGCATGACGTCCCAGCCCCCGGGTCCTGCGACGGAGCTGACCGCGCAGGCCGCGGAGTCGCCGGAGGCGGGGTGCGTTGCTGAAGCTGCTGGTTGGAGCGGAGAAGGTGCTTCGTTGTCATCCCCCGAATGGACGTCCTCCACCCGTCCGTCGTCGGGGTACACCAAATGGTAGCATTCCCGAGCGGGGTCGACGTATGATTGGTCGGAGTCGGTGACGATGCTCGGAGCGTCTTCCCACGAGTCGTTGGGGTGGACGGTGAAGTCCACATTCTCCCAGAACTCGTCGTTGTCGTCGCTGAGGCCCCACCGCGATGGTGAGGTCCAACTGCGACGATCCCAATCCTCCGAGTATTCTCGGGGAGTGAGACCGTCAGTGGAGTCTGTCTCCCCCCGCCATACGCCCTGGGACAGCTCCCGGGAGAGGACGGTGGGGAGGCCACGTGGTCGCCCACGAGGTCATCTAGACGCTCGAGGTGATGGACAGGTGTCTCCCCCAAATCATGCAACAGAGCGCGGACTGCGCGGATGTGGGCGTCCACCGCGCTTTGGAGCTCGATTAGAGATGACGGCGCCGTCTCACTCCCCTAATGAGGGCGGAGAGAGATCCCTGTTGACGCCGTGATCCCGTCCCCACCCGTCCTTCGGGTGGTTGGCGGGTGTGAGGCTGCCGGCGCCGGAGGTGTCGGGGCGGCGGCCGGTGCCGGGTTGGCGTTCCATGCTGGGGGCACCTGGTTGGCCACGCCTTCCGCGACCAGGGGTGGATTGGCGTGGTTGCGCCTCCTCCTGGTCCGCCGGGAAGCGCAGGCGTGCGGCGTTCCCCTCGTCCTCTGGGACGGGAGGGGCGCGTCGCCGTAGTTCTTTCCCCGGCCGCCTGGTGGGCCGGAGTCAAGACAATGACGGTGCGGGGCTTGGTCGGGCGCGGGTTCATCTCAAGCCCTTGGCCGGTGGCCACGAACTCAAGACTCCCGAACCGGAGCACCGCGCCCGCAGAAAGCGTCATGGAGATGTCAGCCATACGTAACCTGAGTCAACACGCAAAAGGCCCCTACCTGGGGCGCCAACTGTCGGTGCTGGTTTTAGCGGGTACTAACACTGTCGGTGCTGGTTTTAGCGGGTACTAACACCGGCAAGTGATTTTGTGTTTTGCGGTTGAGGCTCCGGATGGTGTGTAAGGGGGAACACAGGGTTTATACTGGTTCAGGCCAAGGGGCCCTACGTCCAGTGGAGAGGAGAGTCGTGTTGCCTTGCACCGGGGTACTTGTAGTAGGGGGTTATAAGCTAGGCAAGAGAGGGAAGTGCTCCCAAGTCTCTTGTGGGTGTCAAAGTGTGTACAGATTGCTTGTTGTTGTGCGTGGTGTGGAGTGTCTGTGAGAGCTTGAGAACTTGGAACCTGTCTAAGGTTGACCTCTATTCTCCCTTTTATAGTCGCAAGGGAGGGGAGAGGGCAGCGCATACATTGCTATGTATGTCACGCTGGGGAGTTGTTGTCTCTGTTTGACTGTCGTCAGCTACGGTCTTGTCTCCGCATCTCAGGGGTATGGCCGTAGTGGTTCGTACGATCTTGGTGAGTTCCAAGGCGGCAATAGTCGTCGGGATTACGGCATGGCGTAGGGTCACTCCTGGTACACCTGATGGCTGTCCTTCCGTACGATGTGACAAGAGGGAGAGTCGCCTCGGGGTGTTGTCTCCCGAGGCTCGGGACTCCTGGAGGCTTGATGGAACGGAGCGGGAGCGATATCTCCCCTCGGGCGCATTTTCGGCTTTCGGACAATGTTTCCCGAGGGTCAGGTGGGCCCAGATGGAAGGCGTGCTCGTCCTTTCGAGTGGACAGTGCAGTTGGCGCCTTTCCCGTTCTTGCGTAGCCCGTTCGTCAGGCGCTTGCACTGTCGTAGTAGTAGTTGGTAGATCCCGGCGGAAAACAGGGCGGTGCACCGTAGACCATACCGGGGAGGGGATGGCCGTAGTGGACCTATCAAATCCGTTGCCAGGGAAATCCTGACAGGTGGTATGGCCGTCGTGCACGTGCGAAGCACAGTCACGTCGAGAATCTCGCCTGACGGGACAGTGCTTGTAAAGTGGTCAGAGAGGTCTCTTGTGGTCCAAGCTTGCTCCGCTGACGTCAACTGTGCATTGGATGCTTTAGAGACGTTGCGCCCGAGGGCGGTGGGAGAGCTCTGGCGAATCGGAGAATCGGCGCCTGAGGGTGCCGCTTTCCCGAGCTCTCTCTCGGGGAGGCTCGGGCGAATCGGAGAATTGGCGCCCCGCTTTCCTGAGCTCTCTCGGGGAGGCTCGGGCGAATCGGAGAATTGGCGCCCGAGGGTGCCACTTTCCCGAGCTCTCTTGGGGAGGCTCGGGCGAATCGGAGAATTGGCGCCCTGCTTTCCCGAGCTCTCTCGGGGAGGCTCGGGCGGATCGGAGAATTGGCGCCCGAGGGTGCCGCTTTCCCGAGCTCTCTTGGGGAGGCTCGGGCAAATCAGAGAATTGGCGCCCGAGGGTAGGTTGGCGTTGATGCAGCATCATCATGGGCCTCCGTAGGCGCGGCCTTCGTGGGCTTCCGCTGGCCTTACCTGGGCCGGGCCGTATTGGGAATGTGTGTTTTTGTATCGAAGTTGGGTACCCCATACTTTGATACCCGACAAATACTCTAACAACAGGGACCAGTGCGCCAAAGGCCACAGGGGCTAAATCGTGAAGAAACTAGCGTGGGAGGATTTGAGTGCATATCTTCAAAGAATACCCAAACAGCAGAGGCCAGTGAGCAAAAGGCCCCAGGGGCTAAATCGTGAAGAAAAACTCGTGCGGGAGGACCAAAGTGTTTCGAAAAAAACCTCCAAAGTGTTTCGAAAAAAATTTAGATTATTTCTCGATTTGTGCGTGTCTTCCTTGCGCAGGGTCCGTGCTAATCTTCTCTGTATGGTTCCAATTTTATCGGACGACTCCGAAGAGACAATGCAGCGCCTACGCCTTGATTTATGAGTAGCCGAGGTGGGACAAAAAGTTAGCTTGTTGCTCAGCGCGTTGCTTTCCCGATGGACTACTATTTGGGCTTCGACGAGTTGCTTAGTATTGGGCCATGGGCCATGTTTCTCCGTGGCCTTTCTGTGAAGAAGGTTTGGCCCATGCGCCACTGACTGACAAAGGAAAAAGTCCACTTTGGGTCCCTTAAATATCGCAAAAGTCTGTTTTTCATCTCTCAATTTTAAAACCGGGCAAAACACCTCCCTTAACTTATGAAACCGTTCATATTGCGTCCCTGACCTGGTTATAAATAGTTTCGAAGGCGGTTTTATCTTTTTCTTTTTTATTTATTTTGACTGAATCTTTGAAAAATCATAATAAATAACAAAAAATTATAAAATGAAAAATCCAATTTTGTTAGACTCCATATGATTAGATCTACACGATAAATATATAATATGATATGCTTTAGTACAAAGTTTTTGTTGTACCATTATATCTATGTTTTTCTGTAATTAATTTATAGCTACAGTTTTTATGGTCTAATTGTGGTGAAATTTTTATAGTGGACTAATTATTATATGCTTGAATTGTAGTAAAAATTTCATACTCATTGGATCATGTATAACTTAATTATAGATTTATTTCGGTTTAACAAGCATAAACCTAAATAAATCTATAACTACGTTATACATGATCCAATGAGTATGAAATTTTTACCACAGTTCAAACATATAATTATTAGCCCACCATTAAAACTTCACCACAATTGGACCATAGAAACTGCAGCTATGAATTAATTATAGAAAAACATAGATCTAAAGATATAGCAAAAACTTTGTACTAAAGCATATTATATTATATATTTATTGTATAGATCTAATCATGTGAAGTCCAACAAAATTGCATTTTTTATTTTATTATTTTTCTATGATTTACTATAATTTTTTAAAGATTCAATCGAAATAAATAAAAAAGAAAAAGACAAAACCGCCTTTAAAACCACTCATAATCAGGTCAGGGATGTAATATGAACGGCTTCATAAGTTAAGCGAGGTGTTTTGTCCGGTTTTAAAATTGAAGGATGAAAAACAGATTTTTGCGGGGTGGACTTTTTCCACTGACAAATATACACCGACAACACCCTGACAGTGACACTATCTCGTACCGTACGTAGAAGGAAAAAAAGTGACAGAAACAGATAATAAAAAAACTTGTGTAAATCTTGGCGAACTCTTGTGGACACCATTATTTATAAAAACGACTAATTATTACTACTAGTAAAAAATTTAAAGCTTTACAAGGGATGGGCGAATGGCCATGGGATGTTAGCATTTTAGCTTTTACAAATAGGCCTGGAGTGACAACCATGTTCTGTAAGAACCTAGTATATTCATATATAAAAAACAGCGAATCAAATTTCCAATATTCCTTATCCATTCGCGGTGAAGCGGGCACACATTCAGATATTCTCACATTGGCTCTCTACAATACAGTACATATATAATACACTGGTGCTTCACATCGGATGCCATTAGTTGCTGTTTATACAAGTCTGCTACACAGTTGCAGTAGGTAGTGTTTCCCATCCCCTGACATTCCATTGTTACACTTAAATATACACTTGGAGGTATTTAGCTTTAAAACTTGGCTAGAAATCAAAACAAACAAAAAAAACGTGCCGTGAACACCAAATAAAAACTGTGTAATTCAAGTGATTGATGCCGGCGACATAAAACATGAGCAGCAACATCTGTAAAGTGAAGGTGTCAAGATACCCAAAGCTTGTACAACGCATGCAGATGGCCCAGAGTAGAAGATTTGAGCGAGAAACGATACATCTCTTTCAGCTTAGCAGCTTCTGTTCTGTTGCTAGTGCTGGCTTGGTTGACAGAAGCTACTCTCCCTGTGCTGCTAGGCAGGGATCCCGCCAGCATCCTCTTCAGCAGGCTCTGCAGCTGGCTCCAGAACTTTGGTTTTATGTCCAGATCCATATCGTTGGAGTAGTCTTCATTTACTTCAACCACATGCCGGCCTTCCAACAAGTGAGTCAGAGCGGTGTCAAGCATCTGCAAGGATGAGGCACAGATTATTGAACAAATTTGAAAGGAGCATTTGCTTCCAGTTACACATATTACACATATCGTGAACTTTTAGCAGAAAAAAAAAATCGGCTGAACTCTACCTTAGTACCTATAGGTAATTATGATGAACCTACTCCCTCCGTCCCTAAATATTTGTCATTTTCGCTTCCCGAGAAATGACTTCGATTAATTTTATATAAAAAACATTAATATTTATGATACATAATTGCTATCATTAGATAGATTTTTTAATTTAGTTTTTTAATAAATTTATTTGGAGATACAAATATTGCACGCATTTTCTATAAATCTAGTCAAACTTGTGGCATGAAAACCTGAAAACGACATATAAATAGGGACAGAGGGGAGTATGTTGCTAGATGCTAGCCCGTTGCACTGATCATTGAAGTTTATATACTGACAAAAAAGGCCTTTTCAGAGTTTGCCCTCTATGAAAATGTTACTCCTTGGAAGAAATAAAATGTAGTCACTTAACAAAATTACTATTGCATCAAATATAAAATTCAAGCCAGGTATTATTCTTCAAAGTATACAGCACCCCCTCTGCACAATAAAACATAGGGTTCACCAGCACACTGACCAACAGGTATGCCCTTTTCAAAATTCCATAACGGTGACTGGACTTAATTCTAACACACTGAAAAGCTGGAGATGGAATATGTAGCAACACCTGACAAGAAAGAGACATACCGTGGTAGAGTTGAAAGAACTAGAAATATTAATAGAAAGGGCAGACTGCGCCATAAGGATGTTAAGAAACATAGTAGGATGTGTCTTCGGCCCATAAAATTCTAAAGCCTTCTGCCAGTTCTTCTCAGCTAGTGAACCATACCACTTACTTTTCTGACGGTATTTATCCTCATTTTTCTGTTTAACCTCCTTGTCGATTAAATCCAGAAACCTTAAGCACAAATCCCTCTGATAACAAGCGAGCTGAAAATGACCAAAAGCAGCTTCCTGTTGGCGATGTTCACCAAGGGATTCATATGTAGACAAAGCCTCCCGAAAAGCATCACTCGCTGAAATCTCTAGAACTGTTCTGTTAGATGAGTCATCAACAGGTCCACCTTCATAACTGTCAGTTAAGAAGCTTTCCCTTGCCAAAAGCATTCCAAGCCTCAGGTAGGTATGGGCATACTGTGTGTAAACCTCATGGTATAGTACTTTATCGACCTCAGTATTGACATACTTCAGTTGCCTCTTAGCTGCGGAGTAGTAGTTTATTGCTTGAAGATATTCTGACTTGGCCGACTTGAAGGATTGCATATACGTGCCTTCAGGAAGATCATGCTTCTGAAATTCATCAATCCTGGATACACATTCCTCTGCTAAAGCTCTCCTACCATGACCTAAGTTACAGTTGATCAGTATTACATTTGTGTGGTCAAACACCTCTTTAAATGCTTTAATAGCATCTGCAAAAGCAATCTCAGCACTACCCAGATTTCTACACTCAAGTCTACAACGGCCCAGTTCATTAAATGCCCAGCCTCTTTTCTTAAGAACAGTGGAAATTTCTACTGAATGCACAGGAAATGCGAACAATGCTCCCTTGGCCGCACCATAGCAGTGAATAGCAGAAGACAAGTTATACTCAATATCTCCCGGTTTTGGACCACCAAGAAACTTGAAGATACCACCATCCCTCACAGTAGGAACACTTGCTTGAGATTTATCAGGAACCCCATCAACATTTCTTGACTGATTTTCCCTGGCTTGACTGTAATGAACACCATCATCATTTAATACTGGGTTGTTCTCAACACAAGTATCATTCACATGCTGCTGCTTTCTTTCAGAACCTTGCGTAGCTTCTTGTGCATTGTGGTTCTTGCTGGCTTCTCTATATTGCGATTGAAGGTTCCTGCCAAATGATTTTTTATTTTTCTTTCGGACATAAAGCTTAGAGGCCTCAGAACTACTGCTGCTTGCACTGCTGCCACTACTTGCCCTGTCACTTTGGCAGCTACAGTTTATCAAAGAGCATGTGTCACAATTCTGCTTATCCTTTCCCAGTTTTCTCTTAAGGCGTTTGACCTCCAATGCAACTTCATTTGACATTCTAACTTCGCCATGAGACTTCTGTTCTGGTACACGCTTTGTTCCGTGCCCATTCAATCTGTGATATTCTGCATAGACATCACCAACAAGCATCCATGCCTTTGCCCAGAATAAATAATTTGGTGGCAATTGGTGGGAAGAAACATCATAACTGAAGCATCTTCTGTTATTGCAATAATCTGCCTCATCCAGTACAAGTTTAGTTTTTAGATCAACATCTTCTCGACTCAACGAACTGTTGGACATGGATGAGATGAACTCGTCGCCATCAATATGTCCAGGCATAGACCCGTATACCAAACAAGCTAATTCAACAACTTTAAGGGTGCGCTGAAGCTGCCCATCATTCTTGTAGGCCTCTCCAAGTGCCAAATAAGATTCCCCTAGCAAAAGAACAAGTTTCCACAACTTATGATCCATTTTTGATTTTGGCAGCCACTCCCTGATGTCACAGACCTCAATACAATCAACATCACCACATCGGCATAAAGAGAAGTCGACTGATCTCTCCCAAATGGTATCTTCATTGTCCCCGCAACCATGCTGAGTATTATTCTGCAGCTGTCGATTCCATCTAAGGGATTTGATAGCTTGAGATATGTGGTGTATGGCAGCCAACTTAGAGGAGATAGCATCAGCAATTGTTTGTGATATACCAGCCTGACACATCACCAAGCTGTCCAGAGAAACTTCTTTTCTAACTGAAGATGATGAACCACCATCAACTTGGCTTGGTTCCACTAAACTATTTGTCATACCAGAAGACACTGATGGTGTGCATTCCAACACATCATCTAACGCTGCTGGCTCATTCTTGCCAAGCTCTTGCAGTACATTTTGTTCTGTTGGTAAATTCTCAAGTCTCAGTTCTCGAGAATCATCATCCAAATCAGTAAGGGTGACTTCAGATTCAATCAGAAATGATTCAGATGTCAGTTCCAGCTCCTCATAACATTTGAGGATGAGTCTTGCAAATTGTTCATGTGCACATGCCCGGACAACCTAGAAGATAAAAATATAAACAAATATTGGCACAAATATACTAATGCACTAATACAGTTATTAAATGATTACAGAATGATATATGATTAATAGAATACCAGGTGATCCTGCTCACTGAGAAAATCCAAACATTTTCTGAAGAATTTTGCACATTTTGCTCTATTACTAGGCACCTGCAAAGCACATAAAATATTAACAACCAAGAAGATTATGAAAGCAAAGCGCGAAAGATAATACTCCAGTACCTTTGACAAGGACATCCTGTGAGCCACACGATAAAGGAGTGTACCCAGAGAGAACAATGAGTCCTTTCTTCCCTTGTCTATAAAAGATGACATAGGACCACATGGAGATCTATGATCACCAGCTGTATGTTTTTCAGGTAAGATAGACAGATCATATAACTGTATAACATCTTCTTCAGCGCCTTTGTACAGCTGAAAAAGCAAAGGTTCAATATGATTATTGAAAACAAGTGAGATCATCATCATTGGGAAAAAAGGTGAGATATTTAGGCAATATGATAAGGGACTAAAGGATTAACATAACATATTGACGGTAGTTACCGCATCTACCAAACAAGGGGAAAAAATATGGCATTAACTGACATACCCAATATGCACCAGGGTCTTGCTTACAGTTATCCTGAATGAATCTCAGGACAGCAAGGCCATTTTGCTGGACAACCTGTGGATGAAATGCAGGTGTGCCATCATCTGAGACACCCTTAAGGAGAAATATATCATCATTCTTTAAAAGCTCATAACCTTGAACAACACCATTCTGATGGTAACATATGGCCAATTCAGGAACACTTGCCATTACATTATCCAGCCAAGCTTCAAGCCAGTTCAATGGAGTAACCTATGAAAACACAATTTGTGAATAGGGGTAAAAAAAGAAAGAAAGTATGTAACTATATTCAACAGGAACGAAGGCATACCTGTCTAGAAACATCCCATAGGTGCAAACTGACTGCAATATATTTCTCATTGCTAAATATAAGCAAGTCACTACCCAAAAGCATATGGAAATTGTGGAATTGCCAAAAGCAAACTTTTCGAAATCCATTATTTCCCACTCTCTTGCTCTTCTCAGATTCTTGCACCTCACAGCTGTTTTTTTCACCAACACGAGTGGTTTTTTTAATAGGATCAGATCCTTTGACTTTTCGCTTATTTTCCATTGCTCCTAAGTACAGGCTTTCATGAGTACTATGTGGAGCTTTTCTACTTTTACTGTCATTCCGATCCAGATAAGGTGATGTGCTAAAACTAGATGATGGGGATGACTCAAAAGAACCCTCGTTACAGCCAAAGGATCCACGCAAGACTGCGGATGCTGTTTGCTTCTCCTGCGAAGGTTGATGACTTGGGGGACAATCACAAGCTTCTGCTCGGACAGAGTGCATTGCAAAATTCAGAAATATTGATGGATCAGATCCTTTAGGCTGGTTACCTTGTCTTCTGAATATCTTTTCACCTTCATCAACATCAGGCCTACAACAAGATTAAACATTCATGTGTATTAACTATACTCAGCATGATGATTATTATGCAACCAACTACATACCCTGTGTTTAGAATCAGTGTATCTCCTATGCGGTTTACCGCAATAGATACTTGTGCCTTGGAGTATGGAATTTTGAAAATCTGCTTCATGATATCAGCTGGAGCAATCACATCTATTTCGTCACCATATTCTGCCAAACCTGACACAGCTAGTGCTTCACACTTCCTTGATAAGTTCTGGTTGATATGACCACTATCATACCGTAATCCTGAAGAGTATTAACAGAGTCATAAAGATGACAATAAAAAATGAACTGTCACACACAACACCTATAATAATTTATCAGTACTGAACAGCTCACAGAGAAAGTTGGCTACAGGTCAGTATTCCTTTTATGCTGATCAGATTATAGTTATCAAGGATCAATAGAGATCACCTTCAGTACTCTTTGCATCACTTGAAAAAACCTTCTCTGGGATATTTGGAATCATAGGGAGAGTGTTGAGATCAGTCTCTAATGGCAGCATTTGATACCTTGGAGCACCAGTCCTACATGGTTTGTTGCAGCAAGAGCAGAATTAAACAGCAGTTCTCCCGAAGAGGCATTTTGCATGCATTATTGAGTTCCAGACACAGGAATATGATCATAAGGACTAAGTGTCATTTTATTATTTTTATCTGTCAATATGATTGTGTGCACATGCTTGTTTTTCATTATAGTATGGGTGATAAAACCAAAAGAGGGTAAACGGTATACAGTATCCACCAGCATCCCACCATAAAATATGTGTTCGTTTCTTTTCATTTTTACATGATATAGCCACTGCATTCTGGTATGTTGCATGTTGCATCCATGACTCAGACTAATTGTAGCTAATAGTAGCACATGATTTCTATTCATTTGAACATAACAGTTCCATCACAATTTCCTATGATAACAACTTGCAGATCCAATAAGCAATTGGCAGTCTATCCACAAAACTTAGCTGAAGCCTACTTATCCCCAGGGTTTTCCCTACCAACCAAATAACAAACACAAACAGTTCTAAACTTCTAATTGCACAACGTAGAGGGTGTTCATTCCCATGGTACTCCATCTCAAATTCCCGACCTCAACCCTATCAAAAAAAAAAAAAAAACCCTACAATTCCATCGAGACGCTTTAAACCCTAGAAGCATCAGCCCCTCCTGATTTAGAATAGGACAAACAGTAGCCAGAGGGCTTAAACACGCGCGCATGAGCATGCAAGATGAGGCGAGAGTGGGGGAAGAGGGACTTACGGCGACGGAGAGGGCAGGAGGGCTGGGAGAGAGGCAGAGGAGTCGGTGGGGACGGGGAGGGAGCCGACGCGAAGGTAGCGCGCCGGCGGCGGCGCGGCGATCTCGAGCCGGCCTACGCACTGCAGCTCTCCCGGCGCGTCCATAGCTGTTCGCCGTCCTGCGCTCGCCGGCGGTGGCTTCTGGCGCTCTAGCACTTCGATCGCCGGAGCTTTCTTGCTGTTTTGCTTGGCGGTGGTTCACTTGGCGGTTTGATTGATGGGCTCGAGAAGGCTCGCGGTCGGAGGCAGCAGGCCAGCACCCAGCACTCCAGCAGGCAGCAGCTAGACCTCTGCAGTTGTCCAACTTGGTGGGGCTTTTCTCCTAATCAAATTATCCATTTTATTTTTTTACTCAATCTGTAAAATTTCCGAAAATGTAATATTCCCGAGTGATCTACAAACTTGTACGCCAGTATCATATTGTCGGTGTTTCAAGGGTGGACCAGGAGAAAATTTAACCAGAGGCACAATAATAATAAACACCAGATTAATCTTATGTTATTATTGTGTGAGGTCCTTGATATTTACCTGAGTAAGAGTACCTATAGTGAAAAGGTGGTATAAAATCATTGATAACAATTTTTAAGTGGCGGCACCCGTGCCCTCAGTCCCTCACTCCAAACACTCTAGGTCCTCCCCCGGGTGTTTCGTATCGTTGTCTATTGAAGTTACATCACAATTTTCTTAGCTCCGCTAGCTCTCAAACTAGGGTTTATACTCATCCAGTTCGAGTATATTTAAGCTAGTTTATATTAAAATAAAGCCTTTGAATCCCATTGTCTAGGCAGAGTTTGTTAGCTAGTTTATATTCAAAGCACGGGCACATCCTGTTCGGTTGGTTGTCTGTGTTTTAGCTACTTCTCATGTTAATTTGTTGTAAAAGAAAAACATTATTCTACATCTGAAAAGTAGTGTTGATTTTAACGGATAAGCTCAAGCGAACAGGCTAGGGACAAGCTCGGCTTGGGCTTCACCCTTCAAGAGCATTAAATACTACACGATAAAGTTGACTTCAATCGTCTAATGAAATAATGACAAAAGAGGTGCCTATGTTTTTTACTAGATACATTTGGTCTAACTTATTAGGATGCAATAGATTTTTAAATAGTTTATTGTTAAACTTATTAGAGAATGGTCTTGAAAGAGTTTTAACAATTAGTCAATAATGTTATTTGCTGACATGCTTGGTAAAAAAACAAGAATTAGAATTATATCTTGTAGACACGTTTAGAGCATAATAATAAATTTAGAACAGTTCCTCTAGAATTCTCAAGACGACAGACGTTAGGGCATAAGGGACAACAAACGTTGGGCACAAGGGGTTGTTTGGGAAAGATCTAGTTTCAACTGCTCCAAAGAGAATTACTCCCAACCAATCAAATGCTCAAAATGACAACCGATTCGGATGAGGATCAAGAGAGAGTGACTACTCCATTTACACTAAAAGTTAGGAGTAGTTTGTTTTTTTTTTTTTTGGCTTTAGCGAAGAATCAATTCTAATTAGCTCTCTATCCTGCCCCTCCTAGCAATCCAATTAAAGCACTCCATCAGAGAATCAGGATCCTAAACGAGGCCTAACTACAAGCGATGTTGATTAGCTAAGCGGTATCACTATGTCTATAAGGATTTGTTTGGGTTAACAAAAAGCAGCAGGACAGCAAGATCTTTGATGCTTCCCCTCCCCCCTCTCAAAACTTGCATTCCTTGTACATGAACTGAGTAACACAACAAATCCCTTTTTACAATAAAATTCACTTTCCTATTAACCCTGCCATATATCATACAAAGTTGGTCAGGACATGCGCCCTTGGCCACCATCTCTAACCCACATGGTGCCTTCAAACTGGCACCATGATGCCGGTTCATCTCAAGCAGGCACATTAGTGCAGAAGTGCTGATAGCATGCCAATTCAGGTCAGTTGATTACTTGTATTCTTCAAGCAATCTTGATTTTCAGGATCATAGATTGAGGGTGCATTTTCAGACTTTGGCATTGATTAATCTAGGTTCATCATTGTACTCTCAGATCGTCAACTCTATCGATCATATCAAGGGCTTTTGTCCGGTCGATCTCAAAGTCGATCACAGGAAGCAGCCTCCGGATTGAAAGTACCTCTTTCCGGTTGCCACTGCTTGGTGAATGGCTGTTACTTTTGCTTAACCTGCTTTGCTTATTATGCCTTTCCTTTGTGTCAAACTCCTGGCTTTTGCTTATACCAGGGATGAATTTCCTGTACTTGACATCCCTTAGCATATCTTGATCTTCTTGCGTCAGAAGAGGTGATGAATTGCTGCTGTTTATGTTTGAAGACATTGCGATTGAGGCCCCTCTTTGTGTAGGAGACCGAACAGGAGACTTGATTGGAGACCTTTCACCATTTGCAGTTTTGGATAGACTGATAAGATGATGAAGCCAAATAACAAGTTCGAGAATATATGCTTCAGTCTTGTCCTTATCAGCATGGTACAGTGTCTCAATTCGGGTCAGGTCCATCTGCCCAGTTGGCTTGCAGTTCACATCTGACCTGTGTAAGACAAAAGGACCATTACTCCAATGTTCCAGCATATAACTTTCCTATTATAAATGAACAAAATCAGATACCAACCCAGTGCTTGCCCACTCTCCAACCCAACCGAAACCATGGTGAGCCCTGGTATGGACAGATCATAAAAAAATTCAGTAACAAGAAGGGATAAGCAGAAGCCGCTAGCTATTTTGCATGTTATGAAGGTAGTTAAGAATTTAGATTACTTGGTGGTGTTACTTGCAATAGGGACGAGCCACCTGCAGGGTCTTCTCCATTTCAGCCTTGATTTGAGAAATAGTAAGCTACACAAATTCAGCAAAAGCTTGCATTAAACTTACAATTACATGCTTCATGTAACAAACATAGTATGATGCTGACTGCTACAGCCTACTTTCATTTTTCAATCCCTGGGTGCCATCCCACATACCTCTTCCTTGACTCCAAAGGAGTGTAGCTTAGAACGGAGAGATGACTTTATGGTTGGTGGCAAACTTTGGTATAATGCATCCCTTGTATTTGGAGGAACAGAGCTTGAACGAGAAACCTGTCAATTGATCAACCCTTGTTAGGCTACGAGAAAAGAAGGGAAAAAATGAGTTTCTTAGCACAACAAATTCAATTAAATATTGCGGAGTAATGAATGTTTCACATTGACAAAATTGCATCAGCAATGCACCTGAACTGTTCTCCGATACAAACGGAAGACCTATTGAATTTTATATCCAGGACACAGAGAAAACAATAGAACAGTGGAGCCTGTGAACTTACAAGAGTATCGATCTGGCTGATGATATTGGCATAATGCAGTGCAAGGCCTGCTGGACCCAATCTATTACGTCGCTTGGTAGGTTCCTGTGATTCTTCACCGTCTGCATAGTGTTAGGATGACAGTTTTCAGTCAATGATAAATACAGTATACTGGTGAAGAAAACAATCATAATATATTTAAAATTTAAACCATAATTGTGATTATGGTTCTACTATATGCGAATTACATAATAAAAAAGTCCAACCGTGTTCATAGATCACAGGTGCAAGTACAATTGTGAGCTTGTTTCCCCTAAGACTCATGCTATGGCATAATGGTGAAAACAGTAAATCAGATCCGCAACTGGGATAGGAGGTATGAAAGGTGACAGCTCAAACAAGGAATGAAATGCGTCCATATTTTATTTAAGAAACCCATGCTGAGTGTACAACAAGATGAATATTTCATACACTGTAACCAAGAAAATCAATGGGCATGGTCCCTTAAGATGTAGTGTGACCCTGCTAAATGCCAGTGGATTGACAAACAAGGAAGGTTGATTTGTAAGAACTTGAACTGATTTTCTTGTCACATCATGCAGTAAAAGATCACTAAAAGGCCAGGCCACCCACGTGGATATGCATGCATAACACCTCTCTTGGACGTTCTCACTTTGGCCAAAATTATATGACCTATTGTAATTCAAGTTACACAGGCAATGTAGTATCCGCTAATGCCCAAAATCGTGCCCCAAGAGTGAGAAGGTGAAACAGAAGTATAATTTAAGACACATTAGTAACAAGATGTGTTAATTACGTATGTAGCTCACAATTGCTTTCGGCAGAAAAGCAATCAAGACGATAAACTAGCTAACAGCTCAATATGCACAGAAGTTTCAAATAAGATAATCACAAAGGTTATTACCTGAACGCCCAAATGCATTCTGGATCTCCAAATGTAAGAAGTGCACAATGTCAACAAGCTTTCCCATGACCTAGGAGAAAGAAATGTTTTTTTTTTAATTAGTAGAACATGATTGAATGCTTTCCTAGAGCTACAAGTTGCTGACAGCACATAGTCATTATCTGGTAAAAACCGACTATAGATATATCACTTGCAAAGAGAGATGTTAAAAGTTACGACACAAATGAAAAACGTATAGCCCTCAATTCAGGCCCTTATTACAGTTAACAGAGCATAGATAACGGGTGTTATTAGAGAATATATATATCCAGTACCAATTTGGTGGGCAGCAGCTATCATTTCATATGATCCAGGAAGAGGAATTTAGGTTCTTTTTTTCTTTATTATGTGTCACAGCCTAGGTTTATTTGGGAAGTAGTTAGGCTAGCAAGTGAGATGAGGTGGCGGCTAAGACATGGAAAAGGGATCGACCACTAAGAGATAAGGGAGAAAGAGCTACCTCTTAATTTCTGCTTCCTTCATTCAAAGGACTCTCCCCTCTTTATATGAGACAGGGAGCTAACTTGACCCTAGATCTGATCCTTACAACATCAAAGGTTTTAGAAGACTCGAGAGACCAGTAATCAGGCACAGGAAGCATCCATATTAATGTCCACATGCGCCAGTCACGAGTGCTACAGTATATTGGGCCAGCAGTAGGGGCATGTACAGTTATAGGGCCATGACATTATGTTTGGCTAAAATCTTAAAGCTGCATTGTCAACTCTAACTACACAATTATGCAAGCATATTAAATAGTTAAATAAATCTGCATACCAACCTCTTCCAAATTCTTAGACCACAGAGACTTTTTCCTCAAACTTTTAACATGCTTGTGTTGGCTTTTCACCTCCTGCTTCAGTATGTGCATGTTATCACCTGCAAATTAACAGAGGGACATTCAGCATTATTATCAAATGAAAACAACAAAATTACAAAACACTGCAAAATGTATACTCATCAAACAGCATACAGGCTGAATTGGCATGTATCAGAGGTGCATACCAAAAACGCAAAATATATTTTGCCAAAAGAAGAAGAGGGGGGAAGCGGCTAAATGTCACGGCTAAAGATAATAAACACAATCCACTAAAAGGAATGAAAAAATAGATTACATCAGTAGCATAGGAAGAACTTAAATGGATAAACTATTAAATGACGCAAGTAGTACTAGTAGCTACACTCGTGCTCCATGTTCAAAGATAGAAATAGGCACCAGAAATTTGGAATTATTTTCCCATGCTTAGGTATTATTCTTCTTCACAACTCAGGTTCCTGTTAACAAGAAGTAAATACAAATCCAGTTTGTGCTACTAAGGGCATGTTTGGATGCATTAGCACTAAAAATTAGCTGTACTAGTGGATCCAAACAAAGCTGCTAATTATTAGTTGGAGGGCTGCTAACAGTTAGTTCCGTTAGCAGGTTAGGAGTTGCTAATAAGTGCTAATAGTTCATATACATCTTCAACTCACTATCCAACCACCTATTAGAAGGTGGATCCAAACAGCCCCCTGCTAAAAATTAGCTACCTAAAAATTAGTAGCTATTAGCTAGCTAATTTTTCATGCTAATGGATCCAAACAGGCACTAAGTGTACTTCAAATTTACATCATATCATGAAACCTGAAGAACAGTCTTCTATTACAGGATTTTCATTTTGTTCAACCTGAGAAGAACAAAATTTGATTATATCTCTTCCTTAAAACAAGTGCTGGATGCAAGAAAAAAAATTGGCTGATTTGGACTTGTCAGGGGCAGTTGACTGTCAGATGAATCATCTACCCCTGGATATATTGGTCAAAATACACTGGCTGTGGCTCACCTAACTGTGAGATAATCTGCTGCCCTCTCTGTTTTGCTGCAGCAGGGGTTAGACCAATGGTCAGCTCTTGCTGTCCTTGTATTGTACTATAAGAAGTACGGCAGTAGGCAAACATCAGCCATGCTGGTGTTGTAGTGGCTTAGATCAGCCATGTAGTATAGTATACTCACCATACTCTTGTGTACCTTATAGTTTGGTACAAGAGTTGTATATATTCTCTACCTATTGTAATGAAAAATTCATTCAGGGTGCTACACATTCAGAGTTTCAGCAAATATGGAGACAGTTGACAGTGATAGATGACAACAAAAGAAAGATACGTTGACCCAGTTTATGCATGCATGGGACTGTCAAAGTCAAATGGACAGCCTTCATCAATCAAGTGTGTCTCCTACAAAGTCGGACACGAGAAGACATCCAGAATATTAAGTTCAAACTAAAGTTATTTTTTCCTTAATGACATGAATCCTGAGTGTTTCGTTCAAGATGAACTTTTCTCAAATGATAAAAAATGAAACATAAGTAGCACCAACCAAAGGAGGAACAAAGTTGTTTCTTTTTCAATGTAATTCTTACAGATGACTCCATTATATTGTCATGCAAAAGAACTGACCTCTTTGCAAAACACTTGAACCATCCTCTTCATTCTGTTTACGCTCATAATCTTGTTGAAATCTATCCAGGGCATGCATTTCGTGGTATAGCTCCTAAAAAGTTAGAAAGATAATAAAGTTTATAAATTTGGAGAAAAGAAAAGCTGAAAAGAACAGGGCTGGACACATGAGAAAGACAGCTAAATTTGAAGGAAAAAAAACAATGCCCGTGGCTAAAGGCAGAACTTCACGCATAAAACTGATTGAAAGAACATTTTAGTCAAAGACTCAAGAACATTTTCGTGAGAAAGAACATTTTATTAACCTGATAGACAACTTTCACTACATGGCATTGCTTCCAAGGTACATAGATATTACTTACAGCTGTAAACTGAACAGAAGTCACTAGTTCCTGCATTACTGATTCTGCCTCTTCTTTTAATTGATGTTGAGGAGTGCGTTCTGATGCCAACCTGAAAGAGTTTGGTGGCATAAAAGTGCTGAGTTAATTTTCAATACCCTAAAACCATTGCCTCTATAGGTTGCAGGGGCCCAAAGTGAACTTTACTTATCAAAGTAGCGGTCCAAGTTGTGCCACTGAGGATCCTTGCAACGATTTCCAAAGCGAACAACCTCTGTAGAAAACACTTTCAACTCTTCTCTGTTGGACCAAACAAAAACTTCAGAAACTACAAGCATCTAAAAACAAGAAGTACATTTTTTCTATATATAACCAGGTTGAAACTACTTAAATAAAATAAATAAATAAATAAATAGTTCAGATAATTGTTGTAGTTTATAAAAAGCATCAGAGATTATTCACTAACCTTTTGTCAGCAGCAGCAATCTTGAGTAACTCATCCATATCTTTCGATATAAGATTCTGAACACCTTCAGAGTGAAGCACCGTTTCTTTTAAATGCTTTATGCTATCTTTTGAAAGGGCGCGCATTAGATTGCAACCTTTGACAATGGTATTGGCAACCTCAAAAGCTAAAATAGATATTTTGTTGCCCTTTGTTGTAGTGCCTGATCCAAAACTACTTATATTCAAATTTGTCATGCTACTGCCAAGTGTGTCAAGCACTTCCACTGCTTTTCCAAGACCAGCAGTACTAGCTCTACCCAGAATTGAGCTTACTTCCGAAACCTATTTCAACAAGGAAATAAAACATCAAACATGGCATAGGGTCTGGCGATCTCTCTGACTGAGCAGAATTTTAGAACATTTCATGGACAAATAGTTAAAGGTGAACATTTCAATTTAGCAATGATAAAAGCTCACACATATCAATTCATTTTAGGAATGGCTGGAAATCATGAAGCTTTAGTAGTGTGGTGATAAATAGGAAAAGCTACTACAACATCCTGGCTAAGTGATAAGGATGCAGGTGAAAACAGCATAAATTGCATTGGATTTGAAGGATGTGCACTCTCAGTCACTCGCAAGTGTGCAGTAGTTCCCACAACAAAAACACTACATAAAGGCCTTTTAGCCGATTAATGGTTCATGTTGGTGAATAGCCAAACCCACGCGCTCCTATCTAAGGACAAATCTTTAGGTATATTCCATCCTTACAAGTCCCCTTTTTCTTCCTCCCCTCATATCAAAGGATCCCGCTATGCACCAGTAAGGTCTTTGTTGGAAAGTACAGACCATCTCAATTGGTGTTGGACAAGATTTTCTTCAATTGGCTACCAGTAGCCCATACGCTGAAGTTAAATGAAATGGCTGCCTTTTCCATTATCTTAAGCTTTTGGGTTGAATAGGTCAGTATCAGGGCCAAATATCCCGACTCTCGAGTTCAAATCCTGGCGGACGCAATTAAATACTCCTATGAAGTATGAATGAACCTTTCCTCATCAGCTTAAGCTTTTGGCTCAATTGGTCAGTCGCTTGGTCCTTTCGTGTGTGACCACAAATCCAAAGCAATATAGACATTCATTATAGCAGAGAATAACAAAGTGCCTTGCTGCCAAACACTCAAAGAAGACTTATTAAAATTCACGCAAAAGATGTTAGTAGATCATCCACTAGTTCAAGATATCATGAAAGGCTAATGAAATAGAAAAAAACAAAATTCCCATGAGAAAAGTGCACTAATCCCTAAGCAACATTATCAGCAAGAACAAAATACACTGATATAAGAAACAATTCAGTTTTTTTAGTAGATGAGGCAAGAAACGATTGATTCAGCTATAATGCACCAAAGTAAGTACTGAAAACTTGCCTTGTTCGCCACACCCAGCCCCAACTTCTGCGATGGCAATCGTGCCAGTGATGGTACCCCATCCCATGGCGCTGCAGTGGTATTTGTCGAAGCTTCACGCTCTGCAGCTTGCGACATCGATACAGGCAGCGGTGGCGGTGCTGGCTGCTGCTGCTGTTGATGTTGCTCTTCTTGCAGCCTCTTGGCAGCAGCCTCCCCCGCCACAGCTTTCTTCTCCTCCTCCACCACTAGACGGTCATGGTGGTCGACCACCCTACCGGGGCCGAGCGTAGTGTCGCTGGGTGACTTGTCCACCGCCGACCCCTTGGAGCAAAAGCCCCCCATTTCGTTGGTCCCTCTTCAACCAAATCCTAATCCCCCAGTGCCCACCGACGGCTCTCACCTCCCACACACCCAAACATTCCTGATCCCCGCGCCGCCGCCTCCCATCCGTACCAAACCTATCAGCGCGAAAATGAACCAGCTCGGAACGAAGGTCCCCGAACGCAGTACTACACTCCAACCGGCGAAGCCACTCACCTGCGGAAGCCATGAGAACAGCGCCAAGTCAGCTGAAAGGCGCGAAATTTCCGCGCAGAAGGAGAGATTTTCTCCACAGAAACGCATTTTCACCGGAAATTGGCGCGAGGGAACACACCTGCTGTGTGTGGATCGGCTGGGCGGGACAGAATCGGGCGCAGAGGCCCTAGCCTCTCGAAGGGAATCGGTGGATTTGGGGGGAAGTGATGCAGCTGATGCGCAGGGTGGGTGAGCTCTGTTCTTCCTTTGCCTTCTTGGAGGGTACAGAGTAGCCCCGGGCGTCCACTCCACCAGCGGAGCTGAGGCAAAGAGGGTCCAGTCCACTGCAGGCTCCACGTCCACGGTGACCAACTGCCGCTGCCCGCTGCTATTGCCACACGCAGGAGGCACACGCACAGGCACACAGCAGCAGGCGCTCATAAAGGCGGTGTCGCGGCGGCCGCTGTCGCCGTCCGTGTGCACGCAGTTATTAGATGTTATGTTAGCATAGGCCCTGATTAGTTAAAAAAAAAGTTTACAGATTCCCCATCACATCGATTATTTTTTATATATGCATAGAGCATTAAGTGAAGTAGGAGCTCTTACATGTTTGCACTTTACAGACTTTCTCGAGACGAATATTTTAAGTCTACTTGAACACTTATCAGAAAAAAAATCCCCGCGTGCTGTAATTTATTTTTCATCCACTTTTCGGCAACTAAACAAGCCCTTATTTATTGTGCGGGTTTCGGTTTTTTTTTCCTTCAGGGCCTTTAGCATAGCATGCTTGCTTTGGATGCAAATCAACTCGGCAATTCCTTTTTCGTGGAGTTGAAGAAGATAGTTTGTTTAATTAAATGGAGAGGCAGGAGTTAAACCGAGATTGAGCAGAAGCAGATGTTCTCTTACGCGTTTGATCTTCTGTGAAACGTTGACTCGAAATATGTACCTTAAAACTGTCAAAAGCTATAGCTAGTCGTATTGATTTGCGTCTATGTTATTTTAACACTTAGTTGATCGATGGTATTTCGTCGTTAATTAGCATGTCATGTGCAGCGATGACTAGCTAAATATGTGCAGCTATATTATTATCCAATCGATTTCTTTTTGACTAGCACTTACGGCGTGTGGGGATAAATTTTTTTTTTCACATCAGATGTTTCATAGGATATCGAAACGACTTTTTAGATAATAATAAAAAAACTAATTACATAACTTAATTGTATACCACGAAACAAATTTAAAATCTATTATTACCAAATATTTACTGTAACACAACATTGTCAAATCATAGACTGATTAGGTTTAAAAAATTCATCTCGCAAATTACATATAATATGTATAATTCATTATTTTTCTATCTATATTTAATATTTAATATATATATATATATGTCAAACATCTAATATGGTGAGTTTAAAGTTTTTACAATGAGAACTAAATAAGACCTTACTAGTAGGTTCCTAGTACGCCTAAAATACTCTAGTTGATGTGATAGTATAAGAAATATGCAAGAATCATTTCTACGGAACTGCGTGACTTCCAAAAAATTATTTGTGTTTCTAGGATCATCAACTTCGCACCGAATATATATTAAATAATATAGGGCATTATTGTTTACTCAGGGGGTGTTTAAGTTGGTAAAAAGAGGGTGAAAAGTGCACTATAGTATTTTCGTTTGTATTTGTCAACTTTTGTCCAATCATGTTTCAAGTAGACTCAAAAGATTCATCTCGAGTTAGCCAAACAAAAAGTACAAATATGCAACACCTGCTACTTCATTTAGTGCTCCATATAAGCGAAAAATATAATTGATATGATGAGAAACAGTACCAAATTTTAACAACTATAACACGGCCATTAGATGAGTCGACCTTGGATGAACTCGTAGAGACACAGGCCAGCCAGAGCCTGGTCTGCTGCATCTACCTGGGCATGTTTGGTTCTCCTCCTCACTGAACAAGGCCCTAGCTTGCAGGCTCTGTGTTGGGTTGCATTGAATTGTGTCGCTGCTACTCATAACAGTGGACAATGTCCTACAAACCTTTTATAACTAATGAGTACTTATTTTCTGTCATAAAATAATATTTTTTCTTAAAATAAATTAGCATTAACTAAAATCATTGATTATCTTGAGCCTAAACGAACAGGGCATCTGAAGAAATAGATCTCAAATCTGTTCCTAGAGAGCGAGACAGCGGGTGAGTTTTGCATACCAGAAGCCTGGCCCAATCACGAGCTCAGCGATCCAAATAACACTCTAACGCTACAAGGGCAGAGCCATACCGGACAGAAACCAGGTTACCAATCGCGCTCAAACTATTTAGAGCTGCTACTTGCATGGGTTGTTGGAGATTAACCCAGTGCAATGATCCAAAGCATTATTTTCTCTATTATCATAATTAAAGCATATAGGAACACTTGCATGTGAGTATCTAGGCTGGAGGGTTGGTGCTAGCAAACCTAAACCACCACGATGGACTTGCAGCAGAAGATAACGACATTGGATCATGTGGCCAGGAGAGTAGGGTTTGCTAATCTATGGCTTAGCCAAAACCAGGCAAGATTTTAAGGCAAGCTACATCGGTCTACGATTCCTAGTCAACTTGAACACCAACTTTTCTCCTGTCGTGTTCTTGTGTACCAGGTCAACTCTCACACGCCATTCCTTTAAGTATATGTCCCAGTAATACCATAAGAAAAAACAAGGTGAAAGAACCCCAATTGTTTTATCTGGTTATCCGTTACGAAGATGAACAGCGATGGGATTAACTTGTTCCTGCAATCAAGTGCTGGACTCGTGGCTCGGTATGGTTTGTCCATCGCCTTGTCGGAGCACTGCCAGTCGTAGAAGTTTCCTGGTAACGCCGACACTTTACTCCCTCCGTTCTAAAATAATTATCATTTTAGAATTTTGACTATCTCCTTTTTACCATTTATCTTACTCAAAAGTTTTGTGAAAAAATTAATTATTTTATTATGAAATGATTCATTATTAAAAGTACTTTAATCTTGATTTATTTATTTTTATAATTTCGTAATTTTTTAATTAAGACAAATGGTCAAACGTCGATTTTAAAAAGTCAAAAACGATATTTATTTTGGGACGGGCATACATGGGTTTTCTTTGTTCTAATTACACGAAATAGATCCACAAATACATATGCACACATTCAGTTTCTGAACATGCATATATGTAAACCCGATCACTATGAGAAGCTTCGAAACATTGATCGAGCCGGCCAATAAATCTCAAGGTTGTCAATTCTAATTGGAACATAGGAACATTTTTTTCAGTTCCAAATTCCAATCGTGTAACGGATGCGATTGTTTGCCAAATCACCTGTTTCACATTGAAACTTTCTTCGTAGCATGATAATGAGATGAGAGATCTCGGAGGTAGACTCCGCAGTCTGCATGTGCTAGCTACTTTGTGGAGAAAGGGGGGAAAAAGGACTAAAAAGATTCATCTTTTGAATTGATGGATGAAATCACAGTGATCTGAACGCTGGCATGGCCAGCGATTCCAAACTTTCGATTGAAGCCTTCCGTTTGTCGCTGTTTGTGAGAGTGATGGATCTTGACGAATCCTGGGCAAAGTCCCAAATTGTAGCTGTCTTCCTTTCTGCCGAAGTGCCAAGGACCTCACAGTCACTCAGTTCGGTGAAAAGTAAAGTTCACTGAGCTGTTTGGAACGCGACACAGCTTGTAGTATTGTTTGGTTGGCAGTGACTCTTCGTCAGAAAAAAAATAATGTGATACTAGTGTGGCACTGTGGCCAGTCTCTAGTCCCATGGGCGATTCTTCATTTCCAAACGGGCGTATTGTTTAGTCAGGTACACAGCAGATGCACATGAATAAACATAAACTAAGGTTTGAGGTGTATCATCAGCAAGCACGTGCCCAGGGAAAGGTTAGATCCTGTGCTGAATCTTGGACTCACCCATGCACCCTGTAATCCTACCGAAGGGAATTGAAGTGTTGTTACCTCATTGGTTATGGCCAGATGGAGCTTCTGTCCGTGTCTCATATAAATAAACAAAAACGGGGGGGGGGGCTTGGACCAATGATGGCAACCGGCTGCTAAACCTGCGACACATTTCTTGCGAGAACAGCCAACCCCTTTGAACTTTGAAGCGGTCGTGGCGGCTCGCTCGGGCGAGCCCCTTTGAATCGGTCTGGCTCGGGCGCCTCGCGGAATCGCTGCATGCACACAGCGCTTGGCATGTGTCAGCGACAGTGAGCACATCCATTCCATCCATGCCCTGTCAAAAACTCAGAAGCCAACACGACCGCGCCGCGCGCACGGCCCATCGCATCGGGAATTATATTTGTTGGTTTCCGGGGGCGCGACCGAGTCCAAGCCTCCGATGACAGGGAAAGATGGACTCGACGACGGGCTCTCGGTCGTGGCGTACGTCGTCTTGCCTCGCGAGCGATTTCACGGGCTTTCGTTACCTAGACTTGGGTCGGTAGGTCTCTCGCCGGTGGTTGCCGGTATTCCTTTCCCCCCGCATGACCACGACGGCCGTGGCCTGCGCGCATGGAGAAAACCCATGGAGTCCGAGTCTGTTGTGCGCTTGCGCGGGAGGGCGTCAAGACTCAAGCGGCCGCTGGCGGTGGCGCAGCGAGCGAAGGAGTGATCGGCACGCAGCGCATCGCCCAGGCGGTGGGTGGCCGGATCGATGATGGAAACCGGGTGGGTCACTCGTCGTCGCCCAGGCGAGACGGCGAGAGGCTGCCGCCTGCGGCCTACTACTAGTGCATCACGCTCACGCGTGGGGTGCCGACTGCCTGGCCGCCCGCCGGACTCCCCTCCTCCTCTTTGTGCAAGCCGAACCCGGGCTACTCGCCGCGAATACTCCAGTGCTGTAACTTCTGAGTTCAAACAACACGCGACATGGCCCACTCACTGTAGCCGTGTAGTGTACAACAATGGCGCCACGACTGGGCTCCTGCTCGTTCCACGCACGCGTACGTCGGTACGTGCCCCCGTGGCCGTGGGGTCAGAAAACAACCGAGACAGACGACGCTAGCTAGAATCTCTTCTCCTATCGGAGGAGGTCACTTCAGTCTTCATGCTGCTGTCGTGCATTCACCGACGTGTTCGTAAGTGCTTATCAGTGTTTTTTTCAATCATAACATAATATATATTTTTTCTTTCACAACAGATCAACATTAGCTTAATTCAAAAAAAAGTTTCTTTGAATTTTCAGCCTAGCAACTCTACGCCGCCCGGGGAAATTCGTGGCCCGGTCGGACCGGCAGTCAGGGCACGCGCACGCGCACGCCAGTATGCCACCGTTCGTTTTCCATGCATGGACGTACTTTTTGAATAAATTCAAGCATGGACGTACTTGGAAGTTAGAACTTGGAATTTCGACGACGACAACGAGGAGGACCACCAAGAATTATCTAGAAAAATATTTTATTGGTTCGTGGTAAGTTCCTAGTTCGTGGCGACCTCGAGTGGCTCGTCTCCATGGCATTCTCCCATGGTTTATGGACCCGTTAGGTTGAAACACGATCGAACAAAAATTAATAGCAGGTGCAAATAGCTTGGGTAGCTGCTGTTTTTCTCATTGGTAGAGAATCTCCAAAAGTTTTTCAAAACCTACTCCCAATATAGATTTTGTTTTGTAAGATTGAAAAAAAAAAAACCTCTCACCAACTCTTATCATAATTTCAATCTTTTCGTACTTAGGAAACACGACCTAATCGCATGGATAAATACCCATGTGCATCCGTCGGCAATCCGACGATGGAAGAACGATGCAGAATATAAGAGAGAAACAAAATATAAAAGTAATTAGAATGATTTAGAAATAGTCTAAGGTCCCTGATGTAAAAATAATCTTTTATATTTTAGGAACGGGATATCGGAAATTGTTGGAGAAACTAACAAATAGGCTCCCAACTTTTTTTAGCCACTCGTAAAACATTGATTTATCGATTGCTTTTTCGGTGCCAGGCCTCTGATGCCACCCCAAATTTACCAAGTACTATCGAATGCAGTTCCAACAACAACAACAGGCAAACAGAAAGCAGCTCGATCAACATTTACAGGCAACAGAGTTGGATACCACTAGTATAATACATTGTACGCCAACACTAGCAAAAAGCCTAAATTTGTATATAATCTTTACACATTTACACGGTCGTAAGCTAAAGGTCTATTTTCTATTATATTTTACAATGTACATACGTTGCTGGACCACACCAATTCAGGTTGTGGGCAGAAATTGATAGTGCCATATGGGATGCATCCCTTAAGTTGAGAGGAAGGAGGACATTGTTCTCCTGAAATCAAACGATTTTAGAGGTGATTCTGGTAACGGGCTGCTTCCGGGAACCCACAGACCACCTCTGTGCGGCAACACAATCTGTTTGTTTATACTCTTATCGCCATCAGTGGTCGCTGACTCTGCTGTAAGAGATTCCTTCTTTTTCTTCACAAATTCAAAGAACTCCGCAACTTGCCGAGCATATCTTCAAGGAAAATATATTAAAAAAATACTTGAGTGTAGGATTTTAAAAGCACATGTAGTGTTCAGATAAAGATGCATCAAGTTTTGATATGGAAAAATAAAATCAAGACAAAGAAAAGTTTGTCATCACAATAATAATTGCAAGAGAAATCAGACCCCAACATGAATTTATTGCACGCAAGACTTGTTTTGAAAAACAGCTCAAATTATAAATGGAGCAACTATACGTACAGCAGCATTTCAAAGACTTCCAGATTGTTTATGAAGTGAATCACGGGATCAGTATATGTTCATTTATTCATGGTCTAGAAAAGAAACCGCACAGGCACACCTAGCCTTCAATCAATTAGTTGTTAGTAAAACTTTAGCAGGCAGGATGCCAAGAAGCTAGAACTTGCAAGTTGAAAATTAGGGCCACGTAAGATGGTCAAGGAACAGGAGCCACAAAATAAGATGCACTTATAGCAACATCACATAAAAACTTGTTGAATGTATTAAGAAAATTCTCTTGTGGAAACATTAAAGTCAAACCTACCCTCAAAGATATCCAAGAAAACAATGACCTTATAATTTACACACTGAGCCCACCGTAAACCACTATGCTAACAAAACATAGCTAGTCCGCATAATTTGTATCGGATAGTTCAATTCAGAATACAATACTTTCAATTTTATACCATGTATTTACACAGAGTTCATTATTTTTACAATTGCTTAGTAATCCACAAGCTACAAAAGGACAAAGTTTAACAGTTGCCAATTCAAATGCCTTAGGGCAAGGTCAATGTCTATAGCCCAACTGCAGTTTAAAGTGGGGCCCAGATATTAGGCAATAGTTATTGCACCTGACACTATGTATATGGTTCAATAAGGTCTTAAGCACGTCCTATGCCATAACTGAAAACCCCACAATTCTCCATTCAGCTCCTTCCAATGCACCCCGTCGTCCCTTGCATCTCTTCCGTCTGTTGGCCTTTCTCTCTATGGCCCGTTCCCAATCCTCTCTCCACAGCAGTGCAGTGTGCACACGGCAATTCTTAGCTGGAATCAGAGCCACTGGATATCAAATCAGACCCATTGATCTTCACAGCATCACACAAGTTCCTGCTCCGCATACCACGCCTGTTGGAGCTATGTCCCATCTGACCAAATTGAGTTCCCATTGCTGCTCCTACAGTAGATATTGATGGTTTTTTTTTTTTTGAAAGGAGATATTGATGGTATTCGTGAGCCTGATTCTGGTTCTTTACTTTATGGAAATAATATTATCTCTGGTGCTATTATTCCTACTTCTGCTGCGATCGGATTGCATTTTTACCTAATTTCGGAAGCTGCATCTGTTTATGACTGGTTATACAATGGCGGCCCCCTTAAGCTTGCAGTGACACATGGGATCAGATCTGGCAAGCTCCCCGTGGTGGTGCCAAGCCACCAAAATTAATTGCCGTACTTAGATAGGGGGAGAGAGAGGAAAGAAATTATTTTGTATTCCTTATGCTTGAGCTGAGCATACAGCACACCTTAAAGTTTTTTCCCCTTACGGCGCAGTTCTACAATGCCTATTGCCTAGGAACAGTGCTCCATTTATGGCTTTAAGTTAGCTTTGCAGGAAATTGTGGATGCCATAGAACAATTCCAGCTACAATGATTGGTTAACACTAATGGAAAATGAATAGAACATTAGCACTTATGAAGTATAGAACCTACTGTCGTTTGGCTTCAATGTCCTTGTTAAAATCAATGTCATGTTCGCAGTCCAGGATAAGAGCAGGAACCTGTCAAGAAGGAGCCTCAGTGCCTCACCCATGCGACCAAATAACTCATTACTATATCATCATAAAGCATGAAAAAAGATAGGAGAAAGTTACCTTCTGGATACTTGAATGCATGTGGTCTCCTTCCAAGTAGAATACCCTATCTCGTATATCCGCAGGCAGGGAGCCCCCCATATGAACTGGAAGCTGACTGACGGACAACACACCAGAACCTCCTCCCTTGGATGGAAGTAACCAGCTCTCATGTTTCTCATGCAAACCACGAAGGTAATCAAGAGTAACACCACCCTCCTCTGATCTTTTACGCACCATCATTCTTTTGTGACAAGTATCAGGGCTAGCTCTTAGATAAATAAAACCATCAGGGATAAGACCTGGGAGTGATGACACAACTGGGTCAAACCAAGAGTCATAAATGCTGATCTCCATCTCATTCATCCAGTTTGCTTCATGCACAGCACGAACAAAAACCTGGAAACATCAACAAAAACATTCCTTTAAACAGGAAGATAAATTGACAAAACAAATAGACCAAAAGGTGAAATTCAAATTACATCAAAGCATTCTATCCATCATCAAGGTAGTTTTTACAACAAAAGTGAACCTACCATTCGATCACTGAAAACACTTCTTTCCATCATCCGAAGAGGTTTTATTCCACACGCGGATTCCTTCTCTTGCATGACCCTTGTTACAAATACATAATTCTGGAAGGTATATGCATACCTCTGTGGCTCTGCATAGAAAGCATCAAGTATATTGAAGTGTTCAGGGCCAACATCCTGCCACTTAGCAATAGGTTCAGGTACAATTTCTACAAGGTCACGTAGTTCGATAGTTTCATTAGCTATTCTTTGAAGGAAGGTAGTTTTCCCAACACTGATATTCCCTTCTACACAAAAGGTCAGCCTCTTATTTTTAGGAATCTTAGATATATCGGTGCCATTCAGCTCTTCATCAACACTCTCTTTAATGAACGAAGTTATACTCTCAGCATGGTTCTTGTGAATGATGCCAACTGAATTTTGCAAGAACTCAACCATCTTCTCATTAGACATTGCCAAAGAACTGCAAAATACCCACCAAATGTTAGCACTTAGAACGAATTGCATTGACCTTAGTATCTAATGAACATCATTCAGACATTCAGTAAATAGGCTCCAGAACAGTCACAAAGCAGGTTTGTTAAAACAAATGGCGGAATAGTCAAATTCGTCCTTGAACTATCGCCGAAAGTTCAGTTTAGTCCCTGAACTATAAAAACGGCCGTTTTAGTCCTCAAACTTTCACAGCCGGCTCAATTTCGTCCCTAAACTATGAAAACGACCGTTCTCGTCCTCAAACTTTCGCAGCCGGGTCAATTTCGTCCTTAAACTATGAAAACGACCGTCCTCGTCCTCAAACTTTCGCAGCCGGCTTAATTTCGTCTCTGGTCCGATGTGGAGCACGCTGGCTTGTCTCGTCATCACCCAGTCAGCTGGAATTAGTTTTCGAAAGCCTGTAACTGATTTATTCTTATTCCAACTTGTCGCAACTAGTTGTAACTCTTCAATACAAAATGGGATGAAGATGATTTTTTCATAAAAATTGTAGATCTCGATAAGATCTACAACTTTCTACTTTTAATGTTTTTTATTTGAGGACATTAAGATACTCAAAAAGTTCATATTATGGTGCTAAAATTTTATATTAACTTTTATATTAATTACAAGCAGCAGCAGGTAATTATTATGGTGCTAAAATTTTATATTAACTTTTTGAGCATCTTAACATCCTTAAATAAAAAAAATTAAAACTAAAAATTTGTAGATTTTATTGAGATCTACAATTAAAAATCATCTTCATCAATGTTGTATTGAAGAGTTACAACTAGTTGCAACCAGTTGGAATAAGAATAAATCAGTTGCAGACTTTCAAAAACTGATTCTAGCTGACTAGGCGATGACAAGAACGAGCCAGCGGGCGCTCCCCATCGGACCAGAGACGAAATTGAGCCGGCTGCGAAAGTTTGAGGACAAGAACAGTCGTTTTCATAGATTGAGGACGAAATTGAGCCGGCTGGGAAAGTTTGAGGACGAGAACGGTCGTTTTCATAGTTTAGGGACGACATTGAGCCGGCTGTGAAAGTTTGAGGACTAAAATGGCCGTTTTCATAGTTCAGGGACTAAACTGATCTTTCGGTGATAGTTTAAGGACGAATTTGACTATTTCGCCAAAACAAATCAAGAGCAAAAGATGGGCCACAAAGTGAACCACAAAAGTAATTTGTTCGTGCTGTTTTCTCATTCGGCTGAGCTGAAATTTGGCTGAACTGAATTCTATGGTTGAATTGTTGTGAGAGGAAAATATTGTCCTGTGGATGAAAATAAGCTGAATCTAGCTCAAAATCAGTCAGATTTAGAAAGTTGCACCTGATGAGAAATTACAATCCAAACATACATTCAACATATCAATCTGTAATGACTGAAAAACTAAAGACACAAGAAATTAGAATATTCTAGTTTTATCTCATATACATATACTAAGCATGGGAACGACTGGTTGGAAGAAAAAACACAGCATTTAAACCATGATAACATGGGGACGGTCTCACAAAATACAGTGCAAGCGGTGAGCCAGAGCCACATGAAATCAGTTTATCCCGTAATTGCTCACGGAGTTGAAGGCTGAGTAAATTGACAGATATATTCAGGACATGATGCAAATTTCTGCAAACCATATAGAAGAGTATAACAACTCCCGACCCTTGCAGTCCTTTTAATTTAAAAAACATTTCAACACGGGATCTTCCCATTTCCATTTAACAAAACGGAAATACAGCGTTTGGAGTTTAGAGGTTAGAAAACGAAAGCATAAGACGAAAGACAGAGCACAGGAATAGCTCAACGCACACCTTATCCCTATAGAGCTGCTTGAGCTGCGCCACGTCATCGAATCCCTTGTCCATGAGCTTCCTCAGGTTCCGTGGCCCGACTCCGGGAATGGCAAGCAGCTCCCCACTTCCCACCAGCGCATCACCCCGACCTCTCTGCTTCCTCTCCGGCGCCGCGCGACCCCCGCCATCCTTCGCCCTCCCCTCCGTATCGCCCCCGCGCCTCGCCGCCTCGGCGGAGGCGAGTCCCCGCCTCCACCCAGTGTCACAGCGCAGCCACGGCGGCGAGCGGATGGGGCTAGGGTTCACGCCAGAGCACGCGGCTACGGACGGGCTACCAGCCAGGCGCAGCGTGGGCATGCGTGGGGAGGAGAGCAGCAGAGGGGCCGCAGCGGCGACGGCGGCGTCGAGGAAGGAGGTGACGCGTGGGAGGAGCTTGTGCATCGCTAGCTGCGGCGACGGCAGGCTCGGGGCTCATCAATGGACGCTTCTTCGGCTCCGGTTGAGACCGCTGGGCCGGCCCAAGCGGGTGCGGCTGTGAAGGCGAGTGGCGCGGCGGGGTTAGGGTTTTGGGGGTGTCATCCGCCCTGCTCGCGCCATGAGTGAGGTCAGGTTGTTGGTGCCTTGCCGGGGAGCAGGAGAGGCGGAGCAGGAATGTGCACGAGTGGTCTGCGGGGCCACGTCAGTCGTGGTCCACGAGAAATCAAATCGGCGCTGCGCCCGGTGCATGGAGCCATGGACTGGGGAGGATCTACAATGGCAAACCAGTTGGTGTTGTTTGTATAGGGTCGCGTTGGTTATTTCGGCCCAGGCCTCTTTGCTTGCCCTGGGCTGTAAGACTCATCATATGGGCCGGACATCTCTGAGCCTTTCCTGGGAAAGCTCGGCTTGTGATTTGACGCACATTTGCGACGACTTTGCACCTGCAGAAGTTGAAGAATGGAGGCTTTTCTTTTGAATCCTTTGCTAACATGGCAGGACTTGAAGAATTCTCGGTAAGAAATTGAAGAATGGAGACAAAAACTAGAGGCTCTGCAGGACTTTGTTACTCAGCGTGAGTTTGGACTGTAAATCTATCAATTATTTTTTCCTTTGTAATTGTATCAACTTCAGCATGTACCTTCCTTGCAATCCGGTCAAGTTGGACCTGATGCTTCCCAGTAGCAAAGATTTCGCACATACTCCCTCCGTCCCTAAAAAAAAATATCATTTTCGCTTCCCGAGAAATAACTTTAATAAGATATATATTAAAAACTATTAATATTCATGGTACATAATTAGTATGACTGGAAAGATATTTTTATCTAGTTTTTTAATAATTTTATTTAGAGATACAAATGTTAAACGTATTTTTTATAAATCGAGTCAAACTTATATACACACACCAACGGCGATACTTTCTTAGGGACAGAGGGAGTAGCTTAGTGCCCGAGTGGGGCTGCTAAGTGTAAGCCCGGAACCTTTCGGTCCCGGCTTCTCCCATCTGACCGCATGGACTTTGGTCAAGGGTTGTGAAACTGGGCAAAATGACTAGGGAGTGGGGACTGCAGGTGCAGGATATATACAAAAGTGCAGCAGAATTGACCCTGGATCTTGCACGATAATCTCCAGCTGTTGTCAGTCCGGTTAGGCGAGCTCTGACTATCATCGCAATCTGCTCGTTCATTCAGCTACATGCGCCTTCAGTCCTGCAATCGCAGTCGCGCGCACGTAGGATGCGGGAAACCCACACGGCTCGCCGGATGCAATAACAAACATTTTTAAGCCTACCTGCTCACGTTTTCTGTTCTTGGGAGAGTCCTAAAAACCCCCGTCAATGGTAGCGCGAAAGGCATGGCCGAACCGTAACAACTTCGACGACGCGAATATGCGACGAGAGCTCAGTGTAGGTGAGCTAGTCAAAGGGGCTGCTAACAGGAAGGAGATGAACAGATTCCAGTCTAGTTTTTTTTTTTTCAGTTAGGATGGAAGTCAACTGCTGCTTAATCTATGTATTTGTTTTTAATTTACAGGACTCAGGCAGAGGACTTGTTCTGCATTAGAGTTGAGGGGGCTCATTATTTACAACGTACTTAGTAAGCACCAATGATGGAACAGAATAGGAGAAAACTTCGAAATACGTTACACCGCGTGGCTGATTTTGATATGAGAGTAAACTACTCGTGTACAGTATGTTTCGCAGCGGAATCTAGTGCTGGCACGTGTTAATATATTATGCAGAAAGTTTTGGTCCCCTGAGGCATCTATTGGTGACATCAGTGCAAAGAATAGAAGAGTAGGAGAAGAGTATTGGCAACAGAAGAGGTGGTTATGGGCTTCCCCATCCCCTACACCTACCGCTGGATTCTATATTCTCTTCTATCGCCTATGGTTGGATTAACAGATTAGGGAGCCGTCCGTATTCCGACGCGCTCTTCTCGGATGAAGGAGTAAGAGCATGCAAATTGCAGCTTGGTCGTGTATCCTTAACATCGAATCTTGTTTCGGTCTACTAGGTCGTGTATTCTTAGCATCGAATCTTGTTTCGGTCTACTACGAAGGCCTGCCTCGGTAGACCTCCCGGGACATTCATCAGAGTGCCTCGTTATATGGTTAACTCTTTTTTTTCTTAATTATAATGATATGCAAAAACTTTTTACATATTCGAGAACAAAACAAATTAGGGACATGTTGTTGATTAAAAACCCAACAAAGAAAAGTTTGCTGACGAGAAGCCGTTCACCAAATTGTACTCCACGTTGATTTTATTTTACAAATGTTATGGAACAATTCCTTTCGTGGTATCATAAAAGTGTGAATATTTGCTTTGAAAAGCGATGCTAGATTGCCTCTAAGAAAGTATTAAGACCACCAGTAGTAAAAAAAAATTTGATCTGTAGGGATAAGACAACCCTCAAACATTGCATTAATAAGAAGATCCCGTTCTTATGCAGGTTAAAAATATTCTCAACCTCTACCCCATCTAAATACCGCAGCACCTGTAGCTGATGTGAGACAATCATGATTGAAACAGAACCTTAGACCTATGCTTTGACCGTGGAATAGATGAAGGGAATTTTTAACCTCAAACTGAAACACAGGACCTAAAAAGTGCCGATGGGATTTTCTAAGCAAATGGACAAAGCTTATATAGGATTCCAGTTATCTACTCGAGCCAACAAACACAAATCATTCTGCAAATAAATAAGATGGGCAGAGAACTTTAAAATGCATTGCTGGTGCAGAAAAGTTTCTTGAGAGACTAAACATATGTTTTTATATTCAGTAGGAGGGCATCAGGAAGTACCAAACATTATCTTCAACAAAGTATTGACACTGCCCCGTACTGTTCAGTTAAAAAATGCTCTTCCAACTTCTCCTGAACCTAAACAACAACAGCGTATCATTGATAGATATATAGTTTAGTTAATAGCTCTATTGATTGAATAGTGGCGCAAGTTGTGAAGGCAAAATCAGGTAGGTTTAGGCGAGGTGTAGTGGCGGCGAAAATGCGAGACGTATATATATAAACAAAGATAGTATTGGCAAGAACCGCCACGGTTCGGTAGGCCTTAACATCCACCCCGTCCTCACATGACATATGATCACAAAAACTGTAGCGTCGTCTCCATATGTACATTGCTAAGGCACAAAGTCACATGGTGCGGTTGAGACTTGCCATTCTATACGTGTATGCATCTGCTGCTTGTAAACGTGATGTATGCTCTGTTCAGTAGTACAACACGAAAGTGTTGTTATTTGGTGTTAGCTGGTAGGGTATCCGGCTAGCCGTGTCTAGATGAGCAGCACGTACACGTACTGCAGGGTTAAGATTCACTATCAACCTAACGACTATAGTATTGTATCCGTGAGCAAGGAAATAGTAGAGATTTCAGTAGGGGATTGTCCTCCTGTTTTCATTAAAAAAAAGTAGAGATTTCCGTTTCATGGAAACGATTTATAACTAAAGACTAAAGAGTGGCAAAGTCAAAAGGGGGAAGAAGTCTAAGATTCTGCTACTTGAATCTACGAATTGATCAATTACTAAGAGCATACGTATATTGTATTGCATTGTCACTACTGCATTGTCACTACTAGCTCACTATGACCGTGGCTCATTCGCTATCGTTTTCCAGTATAGTAAGCAACCGTTTTCTGTCCTTACAATTGAGAGTTGAACGACTAAACAAGTTTGCTCACTGGACAAGTCACTATATCGATGATGGTCCAGATTGTGAACTGACGACATTGCTTTCTTAACATATGGCTAGCGAAAAACCTATATTCAACGGGGATCAGAAACCCACAGTCCAGTTGCCACAGTAATTTGGACGATCGAGTTCACTCGTTTCATTCCTGCAGACCAAACACCGGGACTCCAAACAAAGATCTCGATATTGTAAAGAATTAGGTAACTACAGGTACAATCGATCACTGGTGCAGTGCATGTACTAATTATTCAGACTTCAGGCTTCAATAACTCTCGGTAGCACTTGGCCACTAATTCTTCAGATCCTCCCCTGTTCCGGAAAGAAACGGCCAGCAGTGGCCAAGTCGGCACCAGGCAATCAGCATGCGATGTGCCGTTGACTTGGGCGGAGTCTCGCTCTCTGCACTGCCAATCCCCGTGCTCTGCACGCACGGACCGGACCGGGCTAGTGGGGGACAAATAAGAGGAAGGAGTATGCCATTCTCTCTGCATCTGCTTTTTGTTTGATGCAAACCGATTGCCAGGACACTTCTAGCGAGAAAACTTTCTATCGCACGTTGTAGTGCTAGTACGTTAATCTGAATTCCATTCGTTGAACCGAAAAAGGGGAAATGCAGCCGTACCACTGCCGTAATACCTCTGTCCCGTGTGGAGGACTTTATGCGCGCCGGACAATGACTTGAGCCACTTTCACTGTATCGGTGTATAGCCGTTCGAATAAAGCCACTAGCTTACTTTAGCTTAACTAACCGCAGGTATCCTCAATCCTCTCAGGTTCAGAGGACGAGCCGTTTCATGCACTGCGCTGAATGCGAAGACGAACAGCGCGCACACGTACAGGTTGTGTGCAAACCCCATGGTTGCACTGGTAATGTCACCATGGGTGGCCATTGCCGGGGTGCCGAACCACAGCCATGCCATTGCCATGCACGGACCTTTCTGCCTTCTTCATAGGATCCGGTACCGATCAATGTAGTGTACCTGTAGCTGTAGGCCTTGAGGCCTTGGTACTGTACACGCACGTCGTGTACGTACGTACCCACGACATGGCACCAACCAACCAACCAACCTACCTAATCACGACACCAATTGTACGGGAGTGCATGCAGTATCGGAGACTCCGCAGCAACCCCCAGGCCCAGCTACGTCCAGTTCCGGCACCGCGGCAGCTAGCTGCGCGAGGGCCCGAGGCGGGAGCGCGGGAGGCGGGGACACTCACCACCGGCTGGCGTTCGGCGTTCCCAAGGCGAAGGAGGCCCCCGCGCGCGCGCGCGGCGCGGTTGGTACGCGCGTCGCGGTCCGCGCGCAGCGGCAGTGTAATCCAGGCGGGCGAGGGCGAGGGTGACTGCTGACTGGGCGAGTGCGAGAGCACGGGCGCGACGCGCGCGAGCGCGTGGTGGTGGGAGCCCCGCTGGCCGCTGCTGCCCAGGACAGGAGAGAGGGGGCCCGGCGGGTCACGGGCCGGCGAAGCTGCGCTTGCGAGGCCGTGACCGCGTACCAAACCCAGGGCGCCGCGTGCGCCCGGGCACCAGGCAGTCAGGCACCTCGCACCAACCGATCGTCGTGCTCTGCTCTGCTTGGGCGGATGGATGGAATGAAATGGAGGAGCTGGAAGCGGCGGATGGGACGGTCGCGTCGCACCTGCATGCAGTGCAGGGGGGCGGTGCATTTTAACTGCACTCGGCGGATGCGGCGGTGCTTCGTGCTTAATTGGGACATCCTTGCTGCCTTTTGGCATTGCACTTGGCTGAAAGCTACAGTGCGCCCGACCGGTCGGATCACCGAGAATCCAGTAGTACAGTCGGCGCGGCCCCCCCTGAATTCACTCTTCTTTTCCTCCCGGTCCGTGTCGGTTCCGCAGGACTGATGGTGATCGCACATCCATGGACATGGACACACATGAAACCGACACTAAATTACACGGCAGAGTTGCCAAGCCTATTTTATTTATGTGACTAATCTTGGTTTTACATGAAAAGAACACATTCTTTTTAACATTTGGGCGGCATCATACCAACGCTTTATCTACACAAGATGACAAAGGGGGAAGACCCTTCGGCTCCATTCCTTCCTCTGAAGCCAGGCCGAGGCGCCGATCCATCTGATGCGACATGTATTCACTGCATCCTGCCTACCCACGGTCCGAAAGATGGGCCAATCCCTTCTATACCATTAAAATTTATACTTATCACTTACGTGTCATTAAAAGATATAAGTTTTCTTCTACGCTATTGGTTTATATTTTCTATACCTTAACTGCCATTGTCGTTAGTGCGCTGTCAAAAATCACAGTTACACCGTTATATCTACAAGCAGCACGTACATGTACGTATAGCTAACAAGGAGGCCGCCCCAAGGCCATGCATGTGTTGCTGTTCCGTCCTAGCTAAGCCTACACCCAGCCAAACATATATGGCCACATCTCCACCGTTTGCGCGAGCGAGCGAGCAATATGGGGAGGCATGCATGAGTAGTGTGTCACAGCCTCGTTCAACGGCGCGCGAGGCTGCAGGTGCCAAGGCAACGCGACATACGGAGGGCCACGTCATATATAGGTGATGGAAAGCGTGCACGGGCCAGCAGCCATGCATGGCACGCGCAGGCGCGAGCGCCTGTTGTGGTCGTGCTCTCAGAGATATCCTCGACGCAGCAGCATGTGCTGGAGTTTGTGCGCGCGTGTGACATGTGGCGAAGCTACGCGGAGGCGTAGGGGTTGTCCGACATCGACGATTTCCTGGTCACGCCGTATAGATAGCGATTTTTAGGCATTTTAGACCCCAGCAAAAAAAAATGTCTGACCCATCAAAACAAATTACAGTCCAACAGTCTATTGAAAGGCCCACGTAATTACATTGCTTGTATAGGTACCTTTCCCGCATCGCAATTCGCAAAAGGTTCCCTCTAGTACAGCCTGGACTAGTCACCGTTTCATCTTCTGATATTTGTTCTCGCATCGCAATTCGCAAAAGGTGTCTGTGCCTAGCGGCTGCTCCTAAGTTGGTTTGAACAATGAGGTCTTAAGAGTTTTTTATTTAGCTATAGAATTCAAACTCAAAAAGCTAATAGGGCATTTTAATTCTAGTAGTACGGGGTGTTTTATTCCGGCGAGATGTCAAGTACTACCTCCTACGTACAAAAAAAATTACATCTCATGATATAACGGTAACTGAGATTTTTGACGGCGCACAAACGATAATGGCAGTTAAGGATAGAAAATATAAACCAAAAGCATAGAAGAAACTTATATTTCTCAATGGCACGTAAGTTTGAATGGCATAGAAGAGATTTTTTCCCGAAAGATTGCGGGTGTGTTTAGATCCCAGTTGCAGTTGCAATTCTGCATTGTAGCATGTTCGTTTGTATTTGACAACTTTTATCCAATCATAGCCCAAGTAGGCTTAAAAAATTCTTCTCGTGATGTACATACAAAAAGTACAAACATGCAAACATTTCTTCTACATTTTGGCCCTGTTTAGATCCACTGTAAATTGTAATTACAACTAGTCACATCAACGTTACGGCACATGCATAAGCATTAAATATAGACGAAATATTTGCATGTTTGTACTTTTTGCATGTACATTACGAGACGAATCTTTTAAACCTACTTGGGTCATAATTGGATAAAAGTTGTCAAATACAAACAAACGTGCTACAGTGCAGAATTGCAACTGCAACTAGGATCTAAACACACCCTTAATGCTCCATGTATGTGCCGTAACGTTAATGTGACTAGTTGCAATTGCAATTTTGTGACAGAACCGCCTTAATCATAGGGCCCACGTGCACCGTCATCGTCCCTAAGGACTCACGATCAGTCTACACGAGTTCTCCTTGACCAAGGTGTCCTGTCGGGTCTCCTAGGAAATCCTAACCTCCCGAGGATCTCATTGTAAGCATTGCAGTATTACAACAGTTTACGCAAATAAATTGATTCAGAGTAAAGAGTGCGGAAGAATTACATAAACATAGGTTTACAAATATAGATTACATTAGCCCGAACCAGGGTTTCGTAGTGAATAAGCAGTGTACAACTATACCCTTGCCCAAGGGCATCCTTGAACATGCCCGATCCGTCAACTAACATGGTTCCAAGCCGAACTGTACCCTCGGCTCACCTGCAACAGGGGCTAACAAACCCTGAGTATTAGAGTACTCCGCAAGACTTACCGGGCTAAGAAAAATGAAGGAGACTCAGGAATGCAGGCTGGGGGAGTCAAGGTAACGCTCAAGCAAGAGTCAACAAGTTTTGCAGAAAAGCATTACTATTCTATTTCAATATTTCAACTCAGTATTATTTTAATCGTGTCCATAGTTCCAATATTCATTCTCATATATCAAATACTTTCAATTTCTTAATCATTCTAAAAAACAACTAGTTTCGAACCACTTTTCAGTTTTAGGTCAAAGGATCAAGTCTCCATATCCGAGGAGCAACGACGATTCGAATCGATTAGTACCCAGCTGGGGATCCCTATCCACACTGCATATATAGCACTTAAGCTTGCATATACCAACCCTGCCTACCACGGCTTTTCTACCCCTGAACCGGTCCTGCGCCACCCGAGAACACAGTACTCCTCTCCTCTCCAGGCACGCCGGCCACGAGGGTACACGCTGCTCTCGCCATCTCTCCACTCCCAGTGCGTGGTTGTCGGTTCAATTAGTAGAGCCACCGGAGTCAGAGGCTTTCCATAGTATGTGGCTAGTTGCAAAGTCTCGATCACAGCAGGCCTACAACGAACGGTCCCTAATTCTTTTTCCGTCGGCGACACTGCATTGGGACTCTAACCCAAGTACAAGTGTCCCAATGGTTTTCAAATCCCTTTTCCGCCGATGGTCAAGTATTGGGACTCTAACCCAAATTCACAACCACCGAGCAAGAAAAACCCTCCTCGTCGATGACAGTGTACTGATCAGGTGCACAGCCATCGAACGAGAATAATACCAATTCCCCTTTTCATGTTTGAATAGTGTATCATAATAGCTCAAAAGTAGCATTTATGCAGATCTACATTATTTAAGCAGGGGTAAGCATTTTTCAATATTTTATTTTTAAACAGGTTTCAAGGGATACTATATCAAGGTGGGTAATGCAGCAAGTAGGTGACAATCAACTCCTATCAACCTAATGCAATAATTTAACTCAAGTTATAAATATTTTGTAAAACACAAGGAAGGGGCTGAATGCACCGGGGCTTGCCTGTGTTGCAGGTTTGTCACTTCTGCCAGAAAACCAGAGAAACCCACTTGACTTCTCTCGACGAATAATTCCTCCGTCGGGGAGCAATCAAGAAATCCTTCCGATAACCCGATCACTACACGTAAAATAATGATGCATGCTTACATGGTGCGGAATGACATGAATAGAAAATGTAGAACAAACATTTAATTAACAACCTTGAGTACAACTTTTCTTCACGGTGAAGTTGCAAAACATTTCTCTCAAGGCATAAGAGTGTTTTCGCATTTCATTTTTATTGACCATTTTAACAGTCATAGAAAGCCGCTGCACAGCTTTTACTACAACTACCTAGTGGCCTCGTTACTTTTGTCAAGGATCACTATGGTGAAAGATCCATGAATCCAATCAATCCAAAAACCACACAAAACTACAGGGATTAATTGTTTATATCCATTTTATTACCCAACACATCTAACACTTAATTACCAAATGATTTAACAGCTTTCATTCGAACCCAAACAAATTTCATGATTTTTGGACAAAACCCTAATGTATTAAAATTCATTGAAGTTGCATTTGTCAAAAGCCTAATTAACCATTGTATAACATCAGTAAGTAAGTCACTAATCCCTAATACCATGTATTATCTATTTTAACCATTATTACATTTTCTACCACCAAGTAATCGTGAACTCAACCAAATAAACAAGGTGCCAAGGATCACATGTGTAAAGGATCCAAGGTCAACACGTAATCTAAAAAAAACATTCAAAGCCCTAAATTGATTAACACAAAATATCATTTTTATCATTTATTTAATTACGGATAAATTGTAAATAATAAAAGTTTATCCAAATGGGCTACCAATTTTTGTGGAGGTAGCCCATGACTCAAAACGATGACTACATAATTTTCATAATTTTTGGTTAATTATTTTGAACTACAAAATTCATGGAAAAGCCATTTTTGATTAAAATGTCTATTTTTATCATGTATAGAAACTGCTAAAAATACAAGTTTCATATTTTTCTTAAATATTACACTATACAGGGAAGCTACACAATTTATTTCATAATTTTTGGAGCTACACATTTATTCCTACAAAATTCATAAATACTCACACTATTCACTTTAGAGAAAAATGAAAATTTCACTTGAAAGCTACCTGTAGCGCTGCTGGGCCGGCCCAATACAGCCCAAACTAGCCCAGGCCTGCCTGGCCAGGCATTGGCCAGCCCTGGCTAGCTCGTGCCCTCGATGGCCACGGCTGCCGGCCGGCCGAGCCAGCCCCGGCGAAGGCCGAGAGCGGCCGGCGGCGGCCGAGTGGCCGGGAGCAGGCCACGAGGTTCCCCGCGACGGGATCGATGCACTGGTGCACTTTAGTTGATGAATCAATGACGTGAGCAAGCATAGCCGCGGCCATGGCGGCCATGGTGGCTCGGCGATAGCGGCTTGCCGCGTTCCGGCGGATGCCGAGCACGAGACGGAAAACAAACACCAGCATAAACTTCACTGAATCATATAGGTGCTAGAACACGAGAAAGGTACCCCGGAAGACGACCAGACGCGGCTGGCCATGGAGAGGTAGCCCGCGGCGGCGCTCTGTCGGCCGCGAGGAAGAAACACCTCGCCAAGGAGTTTTCGGCGACCAGAGGCAGCAATCACAGGTTCAAAGGGAGCGCTAGAGTGTGGATTAAGAATTGGGACGATGGTGAGGATGGAAGTGCAGCACTGAAAGGTCCTAAATGGCTAGAGGGGGGGTGAATAGCCTATAAAAATCTACAAACAACACTTAACAAGCCGATTAGTAACAATAGCAAGCTTTGCAAAACACTAGCTCTAAACTATGCTATGCAAGCCACCTAGACAAGTATACTACACTATGATCTCTAGTTCACACTCAAAGGCTATGTTACTACTTTACACTACTCTTAAGTGAGCAACTAACTAACAAGCTACACAAGAGAGAAGTACACAAATGTAAAGAGTAAAGGTGATTTCAATACCGCCGGTGGAGAGAAGATATGAAGTCCAATATAACCAATCAATCACATATAAGGGAAATCCTCGGTAGAGAGATGACACAAGATTTTTTACCGAGGTTCACTTGCTTGCCGGCAAGCTAGTCCTCGTTGTAGCGATACACCCACTTGGAGGTTCACGCGCTAATTGGCATCACACGCCAAACCCTTCTCAAGGGTGCCGCACAACCAACACAAGATGGGGATCCACCAAGCTACGAGCAATCCACTAAAGATGCCTTTCGCGATCTCCCGCGGGGATAGGCTCAAGAACCCCTCACAACTTCACCGATCGGAGGCGGAGACAATCACCAACTCCCCTCAACAATCCTCGCAGCTCCAAGCCGTCTAGGAGTCGGCAAACTCCAAGAGTAACAAGAGAAACCGCTGCGAATCACCACTACCAAGTGCCTCTAGATGATCTCTATCAATGCAATGCACTTGATGCTCTCCAAACTCACCAAATGATGATCACAATCAAGTAGGATGAGTGAGAGTGGAGTGGGAAGGCTCACAAGTATGTTATGATGTTTAGGAGTGCCAAGAGATCCTCCCCAAACCGGCCAAGTCGCTATTTATAAGCCACACACAAAGAACTAGCCGTTTAGAGTTCACTGCGTACCGTCGGACTGTCCGACGGCCCGAGCGTCGGACTAATCCGCACGGTCCGACGCCTCGGATGAACGCCACGTGTCACTAGCCGTTTGAAGTCGAACGTTGGATCACAACGGCTATTTCCTCGCGCCAAAACGACCGTCGGACGGACGAACGTCGGACTAAATCAACCGGTCCGACGCCCTCAGCCGACCACCGTCGGACTCAGTCAGACGGAGCCGTCGGACTAACGAACGCGGCCGTCCGACGTTTCCAGAGAGCTCCCCGAGCCCTGAAAACCGTCGGACGATGGTCCGACGCTCACCGTCGGACTAACGCCGAGAGTCCGACGCTCTCAGAACTCGCCACGTGTCGACCTGCTGCGGCTCTGTACCGTCGGACCCTGAGGACAATGGTCCGACGCTCCGAAATCAAGCGTCCGACGCTTGCTGAAGGGGTTAGCCGTCGGACCGAAGACAATGGTCCGACGCTCAGTCAAGTTAGAGTCCGACGCCACTTTTTCTATTGTAACGTTTCCGAAATTCGCCGAATCCTGCCTCGCAAGCTCGGCAGGAGGAAGAGAAGACCAAACCCTCTCTAACCCTCGAACTTCACCCCGTTTCTTAAGTCACTAACACTCCAAAGTGTCTCTCACTTTGGTGCACGAGTGTTAGCCTTTTTCAAAGAGTTTTCCAAGGGTTTGTTAGTGTCACTAGCATCTATATGCAATGCAATGATCATGAACACCTAGTGGCACTTGATAACCGTATTTCATCAACGATTTCGCCCCTCTTGATAGTACGGCTATCTATCCTAAATGTGATCACTCCCTCTATGGAGTCTTGATCACCAAAACCAAAAGAGCTCCTATTGGTTATACCTTTGCCTTGAGCTCCCGGTTTCTTATCAACTTCCTTCTCATCTCTTGATGGACCTTGTGGACACATATGATGATGGACTTATACCATTTGCATGGATGCCGTCAATAGGGCTTTCTCCTTTGTTGATGGACTTACACCATTTTCATGGACGCCGTCATTTCCCTTCACTTGTGACTTCCACCGACCCGGTCCTTTGCTCCATCTTGCCATTTGCTAATCAATTCTCATGAAACACTTAGAGCAATCGTTAGCAAACTAGGTTTCATCAATTACCCAAAACCAAACATGGGCTTTCAAGCACACTCGGTGAATTTTGCTCGCACCGCGAAGCTCGGCGGCGGCGACCATGGAGGAAAAATGAGGGAAACAGACGACGGCTTCGGTCTCTTTATGCGAGCTGGAGCTTGGAATGGATGGCCGACAGCTTCCCGGGACCCCCCACGTCCCCGACATGCTGGCGACAGACGGCTAGCCAGCCCCGGGCGGCCACGCCGCGCGGCGGCATGCACTGCCCTGTGCCCGAACAGAGGAACATGTCGAGCACTGTAGCAGTTTTTACTCCTCTTTACTGTTTTCTCGAAATTACTTTTTATTTTACCTAGTAACTGGAAAAATCACCTTAATAAGATTTGTAGAAAATTCAAATTTGAACAACTTTACCTTTTGGGCCATATTCAAATTTTGAATGGATTTTGAATAATTCAAAAGGGGGCAAAAGTGGATTTTGAATTCCATTTCAAATCTAGACAAATTCTCAAAATTTTTCTCAATAACTTGAAAATCTTCAAATATAAAAGTTGTTCTATTTGTCAAGACTTACAACTTTAATTAAATGGGTTTGGTCAGATTCCTGATAATTTTTGAAATATCAATTCAAATTTTAATTTCAAAACACTAATTAGGGTTTAATTTGAAATCCCACTGCATAAGTTCAAAATCCCCAAATATAAAAGTTGTTCAACTTGAAAATCCCTACAACTTTTATTAAAGGTGTTTACCCAAATTATTAATAGTTTTTGAAAAGGTATTTTAAATTTGAATACATAAACACTAATTGGGGTTTAATTCAAATTTTCATTGGTAAACTTCAAAATCTTCAAAAATGAAAGTTGTTCCATTTTGAAAGGTCTAAAACTTTTATTAAAGAACTATCACCAGGTTCTTGCTAGTTTCTGAAGGTGTATTTCAAATTTTAAACTTTAAAGTATAGACTAGAACTTTATTTGAAATTCTTTTTAATAATTTCAAAATTGCTCCAAATAGAAGTTGCTCAACTTTTAAGTATTTACAACTTTAGTTTAAGGGCCTAACTTCTAATTCCATTTAGTTTTTAAATTAGGGTTTTGTGTCCTATTTAGCGTTTTAATATAATTTTGGTTCTAATCTCTAGCGGGATCTGAATAAATTCACACAAACAAACATTTATACAATCAAATCACTTTTGATCACCTCTGCACACTCACATGTAGAAATAGAACTTATTTTAGTGAATGCATAGTAAAAAGTTTTTATGCGGGATGATTTACAGATACACATGATGACATGGCAGATGTTAGTTATCGTAACACCAGAGGTGTTACAAATTTACACTGGATCTAAACAGGAGCCTGCATCTACCCACAGTCCGAAAGATGGGGGCGAGAGCACGCCGTAGCCCTGCAAAGCCGCCTGCAACTGCATGCCTTTCACTGCAGGCGGCGCGCTCTGACTTTCACTGGCAAAGTGCCGGCATTCAATGCATACGGGAGATTCGTCACTGTTTCCAGCCCCAGCTGACACGGCCTCCGCCTCGCCAGTGGCCGCGGACTTTTGTTGCCGACTGCCGACCACGCGGCTGCTTTCACCTCCGGGTCGAGACTCGAGAAGGCCCTGCCCTTTTGTCCTTTGAGCTCGCATGCTCGCTCGCCCAATCGACCTCAACAGTTGAGGCTCAACTGGCTAAAACTATCCTTTCAGTCGTTTTCCTCCTAAATCGACCACTTGCAAAGTCGGGTAGGTTTCTGATCTTGAATGCACGCGCGAATCTGCGCAAAGATTTCCAGTTTTCAGCTTATTTTTTCGACCAATCAGCGCTTATTTTCAGCTACAAAACAGTATTTTTCTCCCACAACAAATCAGCACGAGTCAAAATCAGCGTTTACTTTTCAGAAAAAAAAACAAGCTGTTTAGCGATGGATGGATGGTGTTGGTTGTTCGGCTGTGGTTGCCTCTCAATTTACTCCGTCCCGGGTAATCCAGCCGGGCTTCTGAAAGTGTTGGAGTATAATAACACGAGCTTAGGGGAAAAAAAGGTAAACAGCCCCTTTTTGTCGCAATCAGTACCAACGAGACCAGTGATGGATGGTCAGAACTCACTAGGGCGGTTGACAGCCAAACAGTAACCACTGTTGGCACAGTGTGCATCTCCTACCTTCTAGCAACACTATACAAAGGTCCTGTTTAGGATTATTGAAGATCAGTTTTTTGTCTTTGTTTTGTATAAATCTAAATTCTAAGCAAAAATTGGTGGGAGAGAATATATTAAAATTTAGATGTCCCTATTCGCTTGTATGGATTTTAACTTCTTTTCAGATATAAAATGATTTTCTTTTAACAAATCAGCATCACTCAAAATCAATTTTTTTCACATAAATGAATATGGCACGGCGAAGCACAAATGGAGAGGTAGGTTTGGCTTGCCAGAGCATTGAACACCCTGAAAACGCCGCATAGGAGTAGCATTTTCTAATTACGACCCTGTACAGTGTCTGTCCTCCACATTTTCAACCTATCTGCGGTCACAGTGTCGTCACTCCCTCGTAGTAATGCTGACAGGTGAAAATGACTCGGGACGGATAACCAGGCACTGTGGCCCGGCCATAATTCATGGGGTACAGTTTGGCTCTTATCCGATCCACCGCGTACTACCCTGCTGCTGGGTGCCGGCGATCGGACGGACGGCGGATCCATCGGCCGTGCCGGGAGCCCCAATCGTCCACCACTCCACCCGCCGAGCCGAGCAGTTCCCAACGGAAAGGGGCAACCGGGCATGTTCGTTTTGACCCTGAGGGGCACGCTGGCCCCTCCTAGTTTACGCGATCCGAGCCCACCAACGCTACCAAACTCCGCAACCTACACGGCTAACTGGCGCGCGAACTACCTAATCAGGACTACTAAATTATTGGATCCGGTCCACCACGGCACGGAGAGGGATGGGGGGGATTAAAGAAGGAAGGGGACTAGCCACACATGACGAAACGCTACGAGCACAGGCAGCACAGCTCATGGGGTAGCTAGCCAATCGGTGGCGGTTGCTCCACCAGAATTTGGAAACAAGTACCAAACTTGATTCCCCGCCATCTCGCGTCGGCCTTTTTCTAAACACATCAACTGGCCCCTGGCCCGCCCGAGTTTATGGCTTTCTCGCTTCTCTGCTCTGCATCTGCTGCTGGGTTAGCTAACCACCAGGAGAAAAAACGTCTCCGCTAGCGTGGGACAGATAAATAAACTACAGTATGAAAAAAGAGAAGCTAGTGCTGGTACAACTGTACAAGTGTAATGGGAGGAGTTGCGTAACTAACAAACTACTCCACCGAAGATGGTGGACGGATTTGCCTACGTTTAAACGTTGGCTGAAATATAGTGACCCGCCACAAGTACAACGGAGAAACGCACAGGGGCGGTGCCGGCGATCAAGCAGACGGGGCTGCCAGCGCGGTCAAAAGACACGCCCCCTGTGGGGTCCAGTCAATGGGAGGGAGAAATCAAGGGGAAAAAAAATCAGAATAAAACCCACGCTTCCTCACAGTAGCGTGTAGCACGCACTGCCCCTCCGGCTGGCCGCCTCCCTGCTCCCATATATACGCGCTCCGTTGCGCGCCCGCTCCTGGCTATCTCCTCCCGTCTCCCTTCGTCTCCTCACCCCTGTTATAATAACAACCAAACCAGAGCTCGGTCAGGAGGTGCAGCTCCAGACACAGCAAGGCAAACAACAGCTCGAGTCGAGCTCAGAGGCGCCCTCCCGCAAGAAGCACCTGCGTGCGTCCTGCCTGCGGCGGCGCGCGCAAGGCAAGGAGCAGCAACCGGCAGGCATGGGGAGGTCTCCGTGCTGCGAGAAGGCGCACACGAACAAGGGCGCGTGGACCAAGGAGGAGGACCAGCGCCTGATCGCCTACATCAAGGCGCACGGCGAGGGGTGCTGGCGCTCGCTGCCCAAGGCGGCGGGCCTCCTCCGCTGCGGCAAGAGCTGCAGGCTCCGCTGGATGAACTACCTCCGCCCGGACCTCAAGCGCGGCAACTTCACCGACGACGACGACGAGATCATCATCAAGCTCCACGCCCTGCTCGGCAACAAGTAAGCGCCGCCGCCGCCGTTCGTTTCCGTTCGCCACCTGTGCTGTACCGTACCATTCGTTCGCTCTGTCTGATTCTGATCCATGCATCATCGCGCATGCAGGTGGTCGCTCATCGCGGGGCAGCTGCCTGGCCGGACGGACAACGAGATCAAGAACTACTGGAACACGCACATCAAGCGCAAGCTGCTGAGCCGCGGCATCGACCCGCAGACGCACCGCCCGCTAAGCGGCGGCGGCGGCAGCGCCGGCGCAGGCAGCGCGCTCACCACGTCCAGCACCGCCGGCTTCCCGTCACCGTCGCCGGCGCCCAGGCCCTCGCGCCCGGCCATCGTCGTCCCGCCCAATGTGATGTTCGCGCGCCCGGCGCCGTCGGAGGACGGCGGCAGCAGCAGCGGCGGCAGCACGGACGCACCGCGGTGCCCCGACCTCAACCTGGACCTGGACCTGTCCGTGGGCCCGCCGTACTCGCCGCCCAAGACGGCGCCGGCGACGGCCGTGTCGACGCCCACGTCGCAGCAGCAGCAGCAGCAGCGGACGATCATCTGCCTGTGCTACCACCTCGGTGTCCGCAGCGGAGAGGCCTGCAGCTGCAAGGCCGCGTCGCCGGCGGCGGGGTTCCGGTTCCTCCGGCCGCTAGAGGAGGGCCAGTACATATAGGCGTCGTAAATCATCACAGTAGGCGGGCAGAAGCAAACCTGTAAAAAAAAACAACCAGAAAAAGAGAGTTTCTAATGGAGATGGAGATCACTGATGTGGATGATGAGAGCATCATTCTTTGCCCTTTCTTCGAAACCGATGTGTTTCTCCTTTCCGTTTTTTGAGTTCATTGTACGGTTCACCAGTTGTGTGATTTTGCGCATCCGATTCGGGCGCCTTGGCTTGACATCTGTGCCATGTCACCCATGTGGGATATACAACAGGGCCTGCGAGAATCCGTCATGCGGTGTGCTGTTGGTAGGTAATCACTCCATCCCAAATTCCCAAATTGTAAGTCATTCCAAAAAATTTGGATAGTCAAACTTTCTCAAGTTTAATCAAGTTTATATAATAACATAATAATATTTACAATATCAACTAAGTATTATTAGATTCTTCATCAAATATATTTTCATGGTACACTTATTTGTTGGCATAATTTTTCATATTTTTCTCTATAATTTTGATCAAAGTTAAGATATTTTGACTATCAAGATTTTTGAAACGACTTACAATTTAAAATGGAGGAAGTACATAATTTTTTTATATGTACTATCTGGGAGCTCCCAGGAAATAAGAAACAAACAAAGGCACAAAGCAAAATTGTATGTGGGTGCTCCCAGGAGATAAGAAAACACAAAGCTTACATAAGTGTGGCAAGTTAGGCACCGGAGAATTTTGGAGAAACTGACGACATGGCTTTGTTTTTCCGGAAATGTTTCTTCGTTGTTTAACCGTGAGAATGACATCAATGGAATTGTTTTTTCTCTGAAAATGAAACCGCGAACCTGCTGCCGTAGTCGTAGTTAGCCAACCAACCCAGGTAGGTCCACTAGTAAAAGGACAGTGTGGGAACACTAGCTAGTGAAAACACACGAGATGAAGATAAGCGCGCGGCCGCTGGCTGGATTCGAAGTAATCCTCCACGTTTGCGGTAGTTTTTAGTAGCATTGGTCAAGTAGTAGAAATGAATCATAAATCCCTTATAAGTGCACTCTGTGCTTGGATATGGGATACACGTATATAGTTTGGCCAAAACTCTCCCACGAACGTAGAAAATTTCCAATGTTCCAAAGGAATTTTTGTATGGATCGAAACATGAATTTTTTATGCAATAAATTATACTCCCTCCATTCCAAATTGTAAGTCATTGATTCTTGGAATGACTTACAATTTGGAATAACTTACAATTTAGGATGAAAGGACTAGCAGTTTATGGCTCTGTTCGCTAAACCTTAAAACCGCTTATTTTTCAGCCCTTCTACAGTATTTTCCTCTCACAAGAAATCAGCATCAACGTTTATTTTCAGCGGTTTGCCTATATTGCTTGATGGAGGTTGGTGGTTTTGTGTCGTACATCACATAGGATTGTTCTTATTGAAGCTGCAATGCTGCATTCACACATAGGTGGACATGTGTGGAAATCGCCACTGGCTAGCAGGAGTACAGCTCGTTAGCTGAACGTCTACTAGTCTAGGATGAAAATTTATCAGGAGACATATTTTTTCCAATGAAAAGGAGATGAATCCCATTCGGAGTCTTCTTTTACTTTTAAGCTGTCCAACTACCACTTGTCAGCCTGGAGTAAGTTCTTATCCTCTTGTCAAACCAAACCGTGAACGAGAGTTTCTTGCAGACAAGTTCGATGTGGACATGGGATGAAACTTGCAAATTCCTTGTTCAGCTTGTCCGATCAGTTAAGATTTTAACTTCTTTTTGTCATAGAACTGTGTCTGTCTTTCACAACAATCATCAGCCAAAAATCAACGCTCATTTTCAGACAGGCGAAAATCAGTCAGAAACTTTTACATGGCATTACTCAACGCTTGCCCCAACAGTTTTCAAAGTTTTTGACATTTTGGTCCGTATCACGTAGTACTCCATAGCGCTTACAGCTTACAGCATTCTGATAGTTTCTTTACCTGAATGTCCACGATGGATTTTCTGAAGCATCTGAGAAGGTTGGTTAACGGGTCCCCATCTTATTATTCCATGGACATGTGCAATGTCAAAATTCGATACATCGGCCATCATGCTTGGAACAGGAAGTATTTGAAGTCCGACGCCAGTTTCATTACTCATCATCGGAAGAGGTCAGAAGATAAATTATGACTCGTGCCTACCGCACGTACGCCGTTGATCTTGTGATTTTGACCAGCCAGCAGTTTTTGTGCCATGTTCTATTATTAAAAGCTAGACTATCGCACCTCGCCGCATGCTGATCGACAACGGAGCTCTTCATGTGCATCCCGTCATTCAGATGATCTGCCAAACCCTAGTACTCGATCTCCATGTTCTTGACGGCTAGTACAATGTGAACTCTCCAGATGGAATGTACCACGGATTTTCTTTCTAATGTACCGCGAGCGTTTACACTTATGCTATTCTTTTTTTTTGAAAAAAAAATAAATACAACCGGTGTTTACATGCATGGCTTTGGCTTGCTTGCAACGAAGATATAATTGCGCGGGACTGGACCTATCGGATAGCCACCGTGGAGTATCCCTGTCTGGGTTCCGTACCTTGCACACCGGAACACAGGTTGCTTGTCAGTCACCGATTAATTGGGGGATACTATGCAAATTGTTTGAAGCCGTTCCTTTCGTCCTGCGTCCAGGTTCTTTCATACGTTTTCCACGGTCGACCCTGCGGCGCGAGATACTTGTGGCAGTGACAGATTCCGTTACCTGTAACTTCGCGGACAAGTCCCCCTACCAAACCGCTTTTATTTCCCTCGTTCGCCGGGCGCGCGCGGATCATTGCCACGAAGCTCACGCTTCCAAGCACTCTCGCCCACCCGGGCAGCTGGAAGAAGGTTGCTTGTGCGGCGCGCGGCCTCCCCTCGCCTCGCCGTAACCACAAGCTGCTCGACAGCAAGTTGGCGGAGAGCGAGGCTTCTTTTTTTTCCTTTCCTTTCTTGTTGTCCACCGTGCCTGCCGTCATCGCGTACAGCGAGCCAGGGAGCCATGCGCGTGCGGACACGCGCGAGCTGGTTCGGTTGGGTCGGCCAACATCGTGACGGCAGCAGAGCTGTGACGGTGCCGGGTGCCGGCATCGCGCCCGAGGCTTTCACGCACTCCCATTTCCCATAGCGACGCCCCGCGGGCCGCGATGGTGGTCCGTGACGTCCGCGGGATTGGTCCGTGTACCCACCCGAAACTGCCTCCACGTTCCCACCGGTATCGCCACGCATCTACTCCTATCTATCTCGAATGATGAATCTCGCCCGCCGCCGAAAAGCCTGTCACGGCGGCGTGAGGGTTTCACCAACTCAACATGCCACGCTACACAGGCAGCTGCAGCGGAGTCACAAAACGCGTCGCCTCGTGCGAGCGCCGCCGTAAAGGCCGTGATCACAGATTCTCCGGATCTATCCTGCAAGGTACTCCCTCTGTCACTAAATAATCGTCGCTTTCAGCTTTCTAAAAAACAACTTTGACTAAATATATATTAAATTATATTAATATTAATAGCATATAATTAGTATCTTTGAAAAGATCTTTGAATATATTTTTTTGATAAATTTATTTGAAGATATAAATATTGCATATTTTTCTATAAATTAAGTTAAACTTGTGACACATACACTAACCATGATAATTAAATAGGGACGGAGTAAAGACGGCGGAACCAAGCGAAAAAGCGTCACATCCCATAGGATAGAGGTGGGTAGTAGTATCTCATCAACCCAGGCCGCGACACGACGCGGCCCCACACGGGTCCGAGCCGAGGTCGAGGTGTGTGCTTTTGGGCTGCGTGACCCGTCCAGCCCCCACGGAAAATCGTTCAATCATGCTGGGGCCCACGGGACCGGGAGCCCGCCCGTCCGGGAGGTTTGGATGAGGACAAGTCCAAGTGGGGGAGCCGAGCATTTGCCAAGCCGCGGGAGCGAGAAACGTGCGATGCGGTGGTAGTTGCTGGTTGGTAGGCGGATGACATCACCGACGACCGCCGCACCTGAACCGGGGGGGACCTCACCGGCGCGCGCGAGCTCATTTCTCAGCCGTGCGCCCGCGCCGCCGCGCGTTTATGGGCGCCATTCGGCGCGAGATTTCCGGGTCGTGTCTGCCTCTCTCAGCTGATAGAGTTTCACTGACACTTAACAAGGGAAAACGACCACATGGGGCACTGACCGTGGCTTAAAAAACAGCCTGATGGCTTGAAAATCACGGCGTCTTCCTGCTGAAGAGCTTAAAAAAAACAGCGATGAAATACGTAGTGTTCAGACTAATCATGGCTGGCGTGTGATTCCGTGGAGCTTTCTGCCGTGGATTTGTCACGGGTTATAGGCGCTGGTGACACCGTTCTATCTGTCAATCTGTGGTGATATATGAATTGTTAACGCCCGGAAAAAATTAACAGGAAATCTAAATGATTGGCGCAGCCAACCTGTTCCGGTAGCTCAGGCGTGCCCTTGCTGATTTGGCCACGAAAGCTGGCCCCGAATGATGTTGCTTCCGGAACGGCACTACAACGGCGGCGAGGTAGCCGTCGTGCACTTCGAAAGGCAACTGTCCGATTTTGCAGTATCGCTTCCCTGATGGGTAGATCTCATCTCACTCTCACCCATACACAGCAGCGGGCGTTAGCAGCAACTGAAGGAGTTTGCCGTGACGCTTTTTGGAAGCAGTCCCATTATTATTTCAAAGTGGTCGTGGTCGGGTTAACAGTCTTTTCTGTCGTGATTCAGGGACTATCTCTGTCGTGATACAATCATTCAGTGGAAAACAAGGGTTTTGGGCTTTAAAAAAATCAAGTTGACGTAGGAGGTTCGAACAGAACAGATTAATGATGACCCGCTGTGCTGGTTGGCTCGGCCATAATTTTAGACCGGTGGTCTTACCAACCATGTTTTTTTTTTTGACAGGTAAACCAAACATATTAGCAGCAACACGCTGCCATGAGTTGAAACGACCGAAGGTTTACAGAGTTCAATGCCACAGACAGCGGGCATTGTTGATGGTAAGGTACAAAGGAACATGCAGTTTCTCAATCTAGAATTTGTATAGACAAAGCAGTGAAAGCCTGCCTAGCTAAAATATGAGCTATGGAATTCATATTCCTATGTATCTTGAAAATGCTACCCTGGCACCTATCAGCTGCATTCCTGTATATCTGAGTGAAAGTTTTGATTCTCCATTCAGGTGGATTTTCTTGATCTGTTGCATTTAAGAATTGGACAAGCTGCTGGCAATAAGAAAGGAATGAGGTGTTGTTGAAGACGAGGCGATCATTAACAACAGCAGCTAAAGCAAGAGCTGCCGCCTCTGCCATGAGGACAGAGTGAACACCTTGGACTTGTGCCTTGATGTAGATTGTTTGCACTGGTTGTACCTGCGAGTTAACAAAGAATATGCTGAGGCCAGCTGGCTTTGGTGCCTGACTGTTGTTGTCCGGAGTGATAGATGCGTGGATGTAGCATGTAACACCTTGAAGTAGCACCGGGTTGTGGATTGTGAGCCTGCTTATGTTTTGTGTTGATCGTGCATCTGGGAGAGGCATACCTGTGCAATTGATGTGTCCATCCTCCTGTTGGGTCATGTGCCTTGATCGATGGAAATGTACAATATTGGAGGTGGACGGTAGGAGTGCCTCCCCACTGTCTTGTGTTGTGTCCTCTGTTGTTTGCTGCAACGATGTCTGCAACTGTTTGTTTAAAAGAAATGCCTATGAATAGGAGTTAATATGTGCATTGTGCAGCGTGGAGAACTTGCTGTGGCGTCCATGCTTTCCTGCTAAATCTATAATCATATCATAGCCTTCCAGATATACCATAAAGTGAACAAGACTCTGCAGAAAACATGGTTAGGTGTTGTGTCCTGTAAAATACTCTGCAAAATAGTTTGAACTCCATCTGTTTCTGGTGGCAAATTATCAGTTCTTAGGGAGGGGATTGAAGAGATCCATACCGCTCTAGGTAGAGTCTGTTGTCCAAACAGAGTGCGAGTCGTTGCATTCTGTCCATATAACATAGAGTACTAGTACGACTCCTACTCCACGTCTAGCGCTCTAGCAGGGCATGTGACCTGCCAATACCTTCTCCCAGAAGTTGCAGGATGCTGTAGTACGTTAAGAAATCGCTTTCATTGACTTTTCGACTTCACGTTTAATTATTCGTCTTATTCAAAAATTTTATATAAATAATAAATTAAATAAATCATTAGTAAAGTATCTCTAATGATAGACTAAGTTATAATAAAATAAATAATATTTATATAAATATTTTGAATAAGATAAATGATCAAACGTGAAGTCTAAAAGTTAAAGAAAACAATTTATTTATAGACGAGAGGGAAGTAATGGCATACAGCTACGGCCTACAGCTACAGGCTGAAGAACTGATGCCTCTACTATTTGGATGGATAGGTTAGGACGTTAGGTACTGTGCTTTAGTCCCTCCGTCTCAAAAGAAAACTATCGTTTTAGATTTTTCAGACATCACATTTAACCATTCGTCTTATTTAAAAATTTTGTATAAATATCATTTATCTTATTATAATTTATTTTAATATTAGAAATACTTTAATAATTATTAATTGATTTTGTATTTTATACAAAAATTTTAAATAAGACAGACGGTCTAACGTAATTTCTGTAAAGTCTACAATAACAGTCCACTCGGTGCAACGGGCATAGGGAAAGTGTGCAAGTGACCGAGAGATAACAGAACGCGGCCATCCTGCATCGCATCGCATCCATCCATGTTCATTGAGGGCGCGTTTGATTTCAGGGCTGTCGGGGGTCTGACCGGCGAGCCAGGCTCAGGCCAGCCACGTCCAGACCACAAGCGTACACGGCACATGTTTGATGGTATTACAGGATTAGAGACTGGCCCATATCTTTTTTGTGTTTGATTTTTATTCTAGAGCTTGGCCCAACTTCAACTATCATTAACTACTATATTAGGATGCTGTTTGATTCAGGCCAACAACATGACAAGTTTATATGGCCAAACATAACAAGATAGCACTAAGCAAAATAGATCAATGTAATTAACATGGCCTCAGACTTAATCATGTTCTCATTCGTAACAGTTTTGGATATGAAAACGGAAAAAAAGTCATCATCGTCCATAGAACTAACTCAGTTACAGGAGCAACACTTTGACAGCCTGTTCCAAAGAACAAACACCAACAGCACAAGAGTGACAATGATCACATTCTTCCCAGAACCCACATTTCCATGACTGGGTGCCATCGGCACTGGTTCAGTCATGGTTCTAGCTTTCACCTGCTTCACAGTACCCATCCTAAGTGCATCATTCTATTCTTGCACAGTCTGATCATGGTTTTTGTAGCTTTGGTACCTAGCATGTTCAACCCCAAGAACATAGACACTGCACTCATGCCAGGATGTGTAGATTCCTGGTTTGGTTCCCTCAAAAACCACATACCATTTAGCCATTGGTCTGCAAGAATATGGAAACAAATCCTCAGTCAAAAGTTTCATTTGTCAACCATGTCACCAAAGCGGAATTGAAGATCTCCGGTTTTCATTTCAGAAATCGGGGATCCCAAATGCCGCTTCAGTTAGATGGTTGACTGATTTGAGTAGTTTTTTACATCATAGGATAGGATATTCACAGAGACCTCAGTTAATGGTCTTAAAATAGAGTCATTGGTAGCTGCATTATAAGAACAAAAGAGCAAAGAACAGAAAATAGCATAGTTATGAAGGTCATTATGCTGTGCCCAGGATCAGTCCCTGCCATCACTTGGCCTTGAACCAGTGTTGCAAAGGGACTAGTCCTGTCCCACAGCTTCATGACAGACATGAAAAAACCATCAAGACAGATAAAAAAACTATGCAGCTACCTCATCAGTGGTAAAAAAAAAACATCATCGGCCATTTTCCAGCAACTCTTAGCAACCACATGTCATATGACTGTAAACCTTGCCAAAAAACAATAACAACAGGTAACCAATGATCCAGTTATGCAGTATGCAGCAAGCAAGCACAAGCTTCGCTTGAGTCTTGTACTTATGGAAAGGTTTGTTGTCTACAATTCTGAATCTGCCCTTAAGTGCACCAAAGGTCCTCTCCACTACCACTCTGAGTGAAGAGTGCCTCTAAGGTTGAATAGCGCCTTTGAATTTGTGGGGTGGTTTCTGTTGCCAAACTCACTCAAGTGATACCTCACCCCCCTGTAGGGAGGTAAGAAGCCAGTTCTCATGCATATCCAGCATCTACCAGGTACAGTTTACCTACAATTGGTGAACAAGTAGTGTTAAAGTGTGTACTGGGTGGACATAACTGCTTACACTAGCTAATGCAGTTGCCTTGCGGGACAGAGAACCCATCATCTCTCTGAATGGCATCAGCCAGGATTAGTGCATCATGGGCTGAGCCCTCCCAGCCAGCTAGAACATATGTGAACTTTAGGTCAAAGCTCACTGCAGCCATCACATTCTGTGTAGGGCTTGATTTCCTACCCCTAAAGGATTGCTGCATGTGTCTAGGCACCCTTACCAACACATGTGTGCCATCAATGGCATCAATACAATTCTACACAAACCAGCCAAAGTGTTTAAGGAAAAGTGTAACATGTGATGGTAATGGTAGCCAAGGAAAATGTACATGATAAGCAAGTACCTTCAAAAAAGGGAACCATCTGTGGTTACCCATAATCTTAGGGTGTGTGGCAGTGGAAGGAGGTTTGATCATCTCAGCCCTTAGCTCACCAACAGCATACAAGACTTGGTGAAAGATTCTACTGACAGTCTCAATGGACCTCCTAAAGAATTGGTGTACCACCCTAAACCTCCAAGTGTCTCAGGTACAAGGCCTCTACTTCTAAGCAGGTTGCATAAAGAAAAAAAGAAACCCTTCTCATGCGCAGCATTGCTATGCATTCAGCATCATTATAATTATACATCATCTGTAGTGTCCTCTGCCTATGCCTCTCAGCATGAGTCCTAGGCCCATAAGGGATTGACTCATCTTTAGTAATCTGCCTAAGCCTAGTGACCACAAAACAAACCATCACGGCAACCATCCCAGCAGCCTTCCTAGCCATCACCAAATGCTGAGCATTTGCATCCATCTACATGCATTCAGAAATGTATAAGACAATTTTGTAGACCCTGGCTAGCCTCTACATGACAGTATATGCTTTGATAAAAAAAAGCACGGCTGCATTAATAACAATGCCTCCCAGTGCTCAGAAGCTAGTCATCATCGACCAGTCATCATCAACCAAGCCAACAGAGTAACAACATAAGCATTAACAGTAAAGGTACTACGAAAAAAGTGGCCTAAAAACAGATCGAAATGGACAAGAGTAATCATGATTCAAGATGAAGTAACTGCATAGCATCAATCATAGCACAGATCTGACCGCAAGAACTAACCCTAGTCCGAAAGCAAGAACAACAACATCAAGCAAACCACAGATGTAAGCGCATCATGAAACCCTAGACCGCAAACAATGGGGAAAACCAATTGATTTCACCTCGGGTCAGCCTGAGAGAGCCGAAGCAGGTCGAATCGAAGAGAGGTGGGGAAGAAGCAGCAGATCTGCTCGGTGAAGCACCACCGAAGCAACTCGGAGAAGAAGAAGAAGACAGAAGCAGACGGCCTCGCCGGAGCCCAGCAACGGAGGGAGCCACGCCGCCTGGATGCAGATCCACACCGTGGGAACGGAGATCAAGCCCGGGGAAGACCACCACGCGCCGGCAACCGAGCTCACCACCGCCGCCGGTACCTCAACGGGAGTGGAGTGGGAAGTGGAGCGGAAGAACTGAGCGGGGGGAGGAGGAGGGGTTGATATAGGCGGCGGATTTCGGTGGGCAAGGGAGCGCGCGGAACTTTCCCCATTCCCGCGCGAGCCCGCCGCGGCCTCCCGCCATGCCGCCGAATCGCCCGCGTGCGCGCCGCCAGAGCCAGGCCGAGAGGAAACGCGAAGGAGGAGCGTGCGGCCAGAGCCAGGAGAGAGAAGGGTTTTTGCATCGCCGTGGCCTGGCTCCAACCCTGGGCCAAGTAAATCAAACACCGGGCCTTGTTCCTCGCGGGCCTGGCCGGGGGAATTTGGCCCATATCAAACACGCCCTGAAGTGCTACGACCAGCATGCTGTTTAACAACAGACAGACAAAGCAGCTTTCTTGCTGGAGCTAGAGAAGGGATACCTCCGCCTGGCCATCCTGCTGCTTTCTCCTCTACTTGGAACACCTCGCCCATCAAAGGGCTGCCATCGACGCAAGGCCCTGCTAACCGTCAAGTCCTCCCTCGGCCGCTCCGTTCGCCTCCTGGCCTAGCGTGTGCCAATTCGATAGGGCCGGCCGTGTGACCAAGCTGGTGATACAGGGCCTCAACCTCACAGGCTTCCTCACCAACACTTGTGTATAGACGAATCTTTTGAGCCTAAACTTGTGTATATAGACTCAAATACACTTGCGTGAAAGTTAAACTCTCTAAAACAAATTGGGCTCTGTTCGCTTCAGCTGAAAAGCTGAGCTGATTTTGGCTGAAGCCGATTTATTATGAGGGGAAATACTGTTCCAGAGCTGAAAAATATGTGCTGTTTAGCTGAAGCGAACACAACCTTGGTCGGTTTTTTAAAGCATTTCGTTGAAAAAAATCGTAGCGTTAGCACGGACATTATCCTAGGGAGTAAAGTAGTTGCACAGGGTTGGATCAAGGCTAACCGATTTGCACTTCATAGGTCATGTGCCATTGATTCTAGTACTTGCCTACAATTTAATATTCCCAACACCATTCCCAACACCGGAGATTAATGCTTTCTGAATTTCTCCTCTTTCTAACAAAGACATCTTGGGATAATGCAGTGACGCAAAATCTACAGAAGCAAACGTCTGTATTGTAGCCATCACCGCAGAAAAGCAAACGTGGATATGCATTTGCAATTTGCAATTTGCAAGTGGCAGGGTCTTGTTTAGATTCACTGCAAATTACAATTGTAACTAGTTACATTAACATTGCGGCATATGTATGGAGTATTAAATATAGACGAAATGTTTGCATGTTTGTACTTTTTGCATGTACATCACGAGACGAATCTTTTAAGCCTACTTAGATTATAATTGGACAAAAGTTGTTAAATATAAACGAACGTGCTACAGTATAGAATTGTAACTGTAACTGAGATCTAAACACAGCCTCACCATCTTGTCGAGGTAATCAATGAAGTAGAGGCACCAGTCTGCATTCCAACCTGTAGACCACACTCATCAGCAGCGAGGGGCTGTAATTCCAACTTGCATGCAAGGCTGCAAACCGCTGGAGGCAGGACTCGGACTGTTTTTAGATTCCTAGTTGCAGTGCAGAATTGTAACATATTTATCTGTATTTGATAATTTTTGTCTAATCATAGCCCAAGTAGGCTTAAAAAATTCGTCTCGTGATATACATGTAAAAAATACAAATATATAAATATTTTATCTACATTTAATGCTTCATATATGTACCGTAACGTTGATATGACTAGTCGATCTAAACATGGCCTCGAGGCTGCGAAGAGCTGAAGACACCGAAATGGTCAAAAGGCAGTACTCACTCTATCCCAAGAAAAATGACGTTTTTGAGTTTAATATTCTTGTTAAGCTGTTTGTCTTATTGAACTTTTTCATCAAATAACAAGATAAATATGTCATTACTAAACTATCTCTATTAATAAAATAAGTCATTACAAAATAAACAATAATTATAAAAAATCGAATAAGACAAACATTCAAGTTTAGAAGTCAAAAATATCTTTTTTTTAGCAGTAACTTTTGAAGGCCGTCCGGGAGACTGTCAGATAGTCGGCGACCAGCGGCCTAGACTGGTCCCGGCATGGAACAACTTCAGTATCTGGCCTTGAGAAAAAGTGCAGATAAGCGATGGATGCCTCGGCCTTCTTTTTCCAAGTTCCATCGTCGACTCGTGGGATGACCGCTGCCGCTGGACCTAGAACTGTGACGGCAAGAGAAAACTCGTTCTGCTGCCATGCTTCCCGTCTCCTTTCTGTGTGTTGATTGGCTGATGCATCACATTCTCTGACGGTGCTCAAGTCCGGGGAAACAAGCAACCTGTTGACGTCGATGTCGGCTTACTCCATACAGCGCGCCGTCTCGCTTCCATTGGATTCGGGATCCCAACCAATCCAGAACGAGCGGCTGGTCCGTGCTACGAGTCTTTGCCGTCCCAGAATTCACGGCACAGCGACGGGCCTCGCTCTCGTACAAGACGTCCTCCTCGCGGTTGTTCGCCCGCGCGGTACTTCGCGCGGCGGTGAACTACAGCGGCTGCTAATGAAAACTGTCGCAGAAAGTCACCGGCGCTCACCAGCTCGGTCGCCGTTGTCAGGGTCAGGTTTCCGTAAACCGCGTGCAGGTCCGTTGCCTTGAGTTCATCTGGCTTCGTGCAGTGTAAGTAAGGTTTGCTTAGGGCAGTCTCAATGATATATTTATGGTAGTTTCTATGTAAGAAAAATGCTGATATGATACCATAGTTAATGAGGAAAAGAAACACACAAGAAAACGACCGAAACGCCATTAGGAAGAAGAAACCGATTGCCATCTAGCCATCTAGCCGGCCGTGCACTTGCCGCGCCGCCGTTCACACAAAGTGCTTGAATAGTCCGCATGAAGCGGCCTAGACAGTGAAAAAAATCGAGAGACCGTTACATGTAATGCAACACGAAAAAGATGTTGGCTACATGTCACTTTTTTATTTTTATTTGGAAATGCTTTTGCATCTTTTTACATGTATAATTCACAGTGGACAGGGATTCTAATGCATTTTTCCTGACAATTTATGTAATCACTTTTACATGCCATTCAACGTGATATCAGAAATAGGTATGATTCTTGATCGTTCCGATACTATATGAAACGCCTCTGTTTATGTCGGAGAAACAGGCGCAGACCTGCAAGGCTTCGACGGCTCACGAGTCACGACGATGAGCTCGCCTCTGCTGCCGGCGGCCTTCCCCGCCTCCAGCAGCTCTCGCCACCATGGAATTCGAAATCGCGGGCGATCTCCACCGTGGCACACCATGGCTTGAGCCTTTTCCTGCGCGGCGGAGAGGGAGACATGTCGATTTGGTTGCTTGACTTTGGTGGAGCCAATGCGAAGCGGTGCGATTCAACTCTGTCGGGCTTGGAGGAAATGCGGTTCGGAAAAAAAGGGCCAATTGCAAGACTGCCCCTATTCTAAGGTCCAATTGCGCATGGCCTGGCGGGCGGAGCCGGGGCGCTTCGGGTGAGGCGGCGCGTAGTGGAGCAGGACGGGCCCACAAGCGTCAACGCAGCGTGGCGGCGCAGCTGTGCGTCCGGAGGCGGGCGAGGCCAGCGCCAGGCAGGTCGGCGACCCGACACGGTAGTCAAGGCGGTTGTCGGGTACCAAAGTATGGGGTACCCAATTTCGATGTAAAAATATACATTCCCAACATGATCCCGGCCTAGGTAAGGCCAACGGAAGCCCACGAAGGCCGCGCCTGCGGAGGCCCATGACGATGATGCATCAACACAAACCTATCCTCAGAGAAGTGGCACCCTCGGGCGCCAATTCTCCGATTCGCCCGAGCCTCACCGAGAGAGCTCGGGAAAGCGGCACCCTCGGGCGTCAATTCTCCGATTCGCCCGAGCCTCACCGAGAGAGCTCAGGAAAGCGGCACCCTCGGGCGCCAATTCTCCGATTCGCCCGAGCCTCACCGAGAGAGCTCGGGAAAGCAGCACCCTCGGGCACCAATTCTCCGATTCGCCCGAGCTTCACCATCCCTCTCGAGCGCAATCTTTCAAAGGCATCCCATGCATAGTTGACGTCAGCAGAGCAATCTTGGACCGCAAGGGACCTCTCTAACCACTTTACAGGCATAGTCCCATCGGATGGGCCCCTCGACACAACAGCGCCTTGAACGCGCACGTTCGCCGTACCAACTGCCCCATCTCCTCTAGCAGGCGATCTGACGGTCCTCCTCCTCCCACGCCGCTACAGGGACAGTCAACCGTACGGCTCCCCAGGCTGACAAGGGGATTCGCCGACTACGACGGCGACCGCCATACCCCGGCCACACGTGTGACACCAGTAAATGGGGGACGACAGTCGTCCGGCCAACCAGGGGGAATGGGCAAGCCTTACGACCGGTCTTGCCAACCCCCTGGAATGTACCTCACAAGGAAAAAGAAGCGCCTGAGGGAGGGCACTCCCCCCGCTCTGTCCCATCAGGTCCCCGATGGCACCAAGGCTTCCCAAGCCTCGGGGGCTTGTACCCAGAAGTCAACCTATCTACTCGTTGCACTATGTAAGGACGACACGACGGCATGACGTATCGCCATGTAGCCAACCATGACCAAGCACTGTGAGGCGCCTTGGAACTCACCAATGGAACAGTGGCGGATCAGTCGAATGAGTAATGCCATGCCGCCGAGGCGCCAAGATGAAGGCGTGGCTGACGATCGCCACCAGTCATCACCAACTCCGCCATGCCGAGTACTGTAACACAGGATAACACGTGTAACTCTAGCCCTTCCCTTGTAACTATAAAAGGGAGAGCAGATGCCAGCTTTAGGAGATCTCTCTCACAAGCTCACACATACTCACACGCACTCAACAACAAACAACAACAAGCAATCTGTACACACTTAGACACCCGTAAGAGACTTGAGAGCACTTCGCTCTCTCGCTCAGCTTGTAACCCCTACTACGAGCACCCCGGTGCAAGGAAACACGATTCGATCCCACACTGGACGTAGGGCACTCATTGCCTGAACCAGTATAAAACCTTTGTTCCCCCTTGCACGCCACCCGTAACCTCAACCGCAAAACACAAGTTTACTAGCCGTTGTTAGCACTCGGTAAAACTAGCACCGACAGTTGGCGCGCCATGTAGGGGATTTTGTGTGTTGACTCGGGTTACGGATGGCAGACACCTCCATGACGCTTCCTGCTGGCGCGGTGCTCCGATTCGGGAGTCTTGAGTTCGTGGCCACCGGCCACGGGCTCGAGATGAACCTGCGCCCAACTAAGTCCCGCATCATCATCGTCCTAACTCCGGCCCATCAGGCGGCCGGGGAAAGGACGACAGCGACGCTTCCTCCCGTCCCAGAGGATGAGGGGAACGCCGCACGCTGCGCCTCCCGGCGGACCTGGAGGAGGAGGCGCAACCGCGCCAACCTGCCCTTGGTCGCGGAAGGCGCGGCTAACCAGGTGCCCCCAGCAGGGGACGCCAACTCGGCACCGGCCGCTACCCTGACACCTCGGGCGTCAGCAGCTGCACACCCGTCAACCGCCCAAAGGCCGGGCGGAGACGTGATCGCGGCGTCAGCGGGTCTCTCTCTCTGCCCTCATGGCGGGAGGGGGACGTCGCCGTCATCTCTCTTTGGGCTCCAGAGCGCTATGGACGCCCACGTCCGCACGGTCCACGCTCTGCTGCACAATCTGGTGGAGACACCTATCCACCGCCTCGAGCGTCTAGATGACCACGTGAGCGACCACGTGGCCTCCCCACCGTCTTCTCCCGGGAGCAGTCCCAGGGCGTACGGCGGGGGGGACGTACTCCACTGACAGCGTCACTCCCCGAGAATACTCGGAGGAGTGGGATCATCGCGGTTGGACCTCGCCGTCACGACGGGGCCTCAGCGACGACGACGACGAGTTCTGGGCGAGCATGGACTTCACCGTCCACCTCGACGACTCATGGGAGGACGCCCTGAGCGTCACCACCGACTCCGTCCAGTCCTACATCGACCCCACTCGGGAATGCTACCACTTGGTGCACCCCGAAGATGGACGGGTGGAGGACGTCCATTCAGGGGACGACAACGACGTATCTCCCCCGCTTCAGCCATAGCACACCCCGCCTCCGGTGACTCCGCGGCCTGCGCGATCAGCTTCGCCGCAGGACCCGGGGGCTGGGACATCTCGCCCCGCGCACCAGTCTCCGGAGCTAAAGCAGCTCCGGGAACTCGAGGCGCGGATGGACGAGGGCCGCCTACGCCTCACCCAGCTGCGAGCCGCGCTCGAGCGCTAGGAGCAGCAAGGCAGCGGCGGAGCAGCTCGTCGCCGGGCCCTGGACGTTCAGGCTCGTATCATCGCCGACGATGGAGCCGGAACACCAAGAGCCCTGCCACGAGCAAGCCGCAAGCTCACAGAGGCAGCAATGCTGCTTCGGACCCTGCCTGAGCCCTCCACCGAGGAGGCACGGCAGCTCCGGAACCAGCTCAATGACCTCCTGGAGGATGCAGCCGTCCTCCAAGCGGAAAGTTCAGCGTCACGCCAGCGTGGCGCTCAAAGCCACCAACATGGTGGCACGGCACGCCACGAGCGCGAGCCCTCGGTACATCCCGTGGTTCCGAGAGCCCCGTCGGTTCACCAACGGCTTGGCAAGGACGTCGACGTCCGAGCCATCCTTCAAGCCCGCAGTCGACAGAAGACTGACGGAGCTGCACGTGGCTACCATGTCCATCGGGGCAGGCGCTACGACTCGGACGAGGACCGCGAGTCCTCGCCCGAGCCCTCGGGTCCTCGCGTCTTCAGCGAGGTCATCCGAAGGGCCAGGTTCCCGCCCCGGTTCCGACAGCCGGCAAACATAGCTAAGTATTCGGGGGGAACCTACCCCGAACTATGGCTAGCGGATTATCGTCTTGCGTGCCAGCTTGGCGGTGCGCAGGATGATCTCATCATCATCCGTAACCTCCCCTTGTTCCTCGCCGACTCTGCAAGAGTTTGGCTGGAACATCTTCCCCTGCGGTTGATCTTTGACTGGAGCGATCTGGTCAAGATATTCGTAGGGAACTTTCAGGGCACGTACGTGTGCCCTGGCAACTCCTGGGACCTCTGGAGCTGCAAGCAGAAGCCGGGCGAGTCCCTCAGAGACTACATCCGGCGATTCTCGATGCAGTACAATGAGCTGCCCCAGGTCGCTGACTCCGACGTCGTCGGAGCATTCGCTGTAGGAACTTCCAGCAAAGAGCTCGTTCATGAGCTCGGACGCCAGACCCCCACTAGCGTTTCCGAGTTCATGAAGATAGCAACGAGCTTGGCCTCGGGAGACGAGGCGGTGGGAGCCCTCTTCTCTGACCCAAAGGGCAAACGGAAGGAGGAGGCCCCCGAGGGCACCTCTTCCCGGGGCCTGAACAGCAAGAAGAAGAAGGGGAAGGGAAAGGCCCCCCTCCGCAGCGACCCGCTCGTGGCAGCGACCGAATTTAAGAGGGAACGACCCCCTCGGGGCCGCTTCGACGAGATAATTAGCAAGCCGTGCCCTTATCACCAAGGTCCGGTGCATCACACGCTTGGGCAGTGTGTGATGCTCAAAAAGAATTACGGCCGGCAAGTGTTCCGGAACGCCGCTGGCAAGAAGCCCGCTGAAGACAAGGAGGAGAAGGACGGGAAGGGCGACGAGTTCCCGCCCATCGACAAGTGCCTCATGATCTTCGACAGACCTGGGACCGCTCCCACGCCGTGCCAGCGAAAGCGCGAGCGTCGGGAGGGCTACTCCGTCAGACCAGTGACGCCACGCTTCCTCGAGTGGTCCCACGACGCCATCACCTTCAACCGGGATGATCACCCGGACTACGTACCATCATCGGGGCGTTACCCGCTCGTTGTCGACCCCGTCGTCGGCAACACTAGGCTCTCCAAAGTCCTCATGGACAGAGTGAAATACCCTAGTTTGGTTTTGGTAATTGATGAAACCTAGTTACCATTCTAAGTGCTAAGTATGTGTAGCCAAGAGTAGATTAGTGATAGGGTGGAAGATGACATGAGCTCAAGTGAAGATCAAGATGAAATGATCAAGGAGAAAGAAAAGGACTTAAAGAAGGAAAGCTAGAGGCTAAGGTATATTCAAATAGGGCTTTTCTTTTAGTGATAAAGACTCCAAGTGGGAGTGATCACATTTAGGATAGATAGCTGACTATCTAGGGGAGAACTAAGCTATTGGATTACTTTCAAGTGCTCTAGGTTGCATCTCATGTGCATTGATCTAACCAACTTAGAGAATCTCTTCTAAAACCCTTGAAAAATATTTGCAAAATACTAACACACTGTGCACAAGTGTTGGAGACCTTGAGTGTTAGCACATAGAAGCAAGGGGTGAGAAATAGACTTGAAATTAGCTGAAAAATGAGCGTCAGACCGTATGGAAGGGCAGCGTCAGACCATTGAGGAGAGTCCGAAGCCTAACCCTAGTTCTGGCTAATAGCGAGCGTCGGACGCTCGGTAAACGAGCGTCGGACCATTGCCCATTTCAGTCCGACGGTGGCGAGCGGTGTCGGCGTGACGCGTGGCATTCGGGAGAGCGTTGGACGCTTGAGAATAGTCCGACGGCGAGCGTCGGACGGTGTCCGACGATGTTTTAGCGTTTCTGAACTTCTCTGGAAGCGTCGGACCCTGGGAATTTTTAGTCCGACGCACTGACTCGCGATCGTCCGACGGCCCGCGCACAGTGAAGTGAGAGAGCGTCGGACGCAAGTGTTTAGTCCGACGCCCTCAGTCCAACGGTTTGAAAAAGAGCGCAAATCAGTTACCGTTGAGATCAGACGAACGGCGTTTAAACCTGTTGACACGTGGCGCGCATCCGAGCGTCGGACGCTGGCGTTTAGTCCGACGGTAGAAAAAGAGTGTTAACGGCTGTTTTGAGTGGGGTAACGGCTAGATTTGCACTTGGGGTATTTATACTCCCTCCCTGGTCATTTGGTGACACTCTTGCACACTTGGATCATTGTCATACACATTGTTGCATTCTAGCCTCCCACTCTTTCACTAGTTCATCATCTTGATCATCCTTAGTGAGATTGAGTGAACCTAAAGTGCATATTTGCTTGTGATTTGCATTCTAGAGCACTTGAGAGCAAGCCTTGGGTCAGTTCTTATTCTCTTGGGACATTGCCGTGTCGCTAGACGGCTTGGAGGAGAAGAAGGTGTGGAGGAGCTTGGTGATTGTGCTTGCCCACACCCGGCAATTGTGAGGGGTTCTTGTGCCTTCCCCGAGCGGAGTGCTCAAAGGTAACTCTAGTGGATTGCTCGTGTCTTTGAGTTACTTCCTCCGTGGTAGGTTCTTGTGGCGCCTAGTGTAGGCTCGGTGTGTGATACTGATTAGCCACCGAACCACCGGTTGAAGTCGACACAACGAGGACGTAGCGTGCCGGTAAGGACGTGAACCTCGGGGATAAATCTTGGTGTCTCTATTGATTTCCTCACCTTTGAGTGGGTGTCTTATTGATTGTCCCAGTGATTGGCTTCCTCACAAGGCAAAGGTTTAATCGACGATCATTCCTTTCTTATTCTTGTGCAAAGTATCTTGTTTTCTTGTCTTGTGTAGTTGTGTAGTCTTTTAGCTTTTGCTAACTTGCTTGTGTGGCTTAGAACTAAGAATTAACTAGAATTGTGTAGGTGACTTGCCTAGGTTAGTAGTTGCACTAGCATTGCACATTTAGCCATATTTGTTACTAACCTCTTGGCCTAAGTTCTTTGTAGAAATTTTATTAGGCTATTCACCCCTCTCTAGCCATACTAGGACCTTTCACAGAGGCAGTGGCCTCAACGTTCTCTACGCTGAGACCCTCGACTTGATGGGGGTCAGGCGCTCTCTTCTCCGGCCGGTGACCTCCCCGTTCCACGGGATAGTCCCGGGGAAGAGCGTGCAACACCTCGGGCAGATCGACCTGCCCGTCTACTTTGGGACTCCTGACAACTTCAGGAAGGAGACCCTCACCTTCGAAGTGGTTGGTTTCCACGGCATCTACCACGCCATTCTTGGAAGTCCTTGCTACGCCAAGTTCATGGCCATCCCGAACTACACCTACCTCAAGATCAAGATGCCGGGGCCAAAGGGGGTGATCACCATCGGCACATCCTACCAGCACGCGTACCAGTGCGACGTCGAGTGTTGCGAGTACGCCGGCGCGCTGGTTGAGTCCGAGGCCCTCATCACCGACACCGAAAGGCTGGCAAAGGAAGTCCCCGACCCCAAAAAGGTCACGGGCACCTTTGAGCCCGCTGAGGGGGTGAAAGAGGTGCCCCTCAACCCAAGCTCTCCCGACGGCAAGATGCTGAAGATCAGCGCTACCCTCGACCCGAAATAGAAGGCTGTGCTCGTCGACTTCCTCCGCAAGCACGCCGACGTGTTTGCTTGGAGTCCCTCGGATATGCCAGGCGTACCGAGGAAGGTCGCCGATCACTCCTTGGACATCCGGGTCGGGTCCAAGCCGGTGAAGCAGCGCATGCGCCGATTCGACGAGGAGATGCGCCGGGCCATCGGGGAGGAGATGCAGAAGCTTTTGGCAGCCGGATTCATCAAGGAGGTCTTCCATCCAGAGTGGTTAGCTAATCCTGTTTTGGTTAAAAAGAAAAATGAAAAATAGAGAATGTGTGTTGATTACACTAGTTTAAATAAAGCTTACCCTAAGTATCTATTTCCATTACCTCGCATTGACCAAATAGTTGATTCTACTGCTGGCTGTGAGCGACTTTGCTTTCTTGATGCATATTCCGGTTACCAGCAGATTCGTATAAAAGGGTCCGACGAATTAGTGACTTCTTTCATTACTCCTTTCGGCACATATTGTTACGTAACCATGCCATTTGGCCTCAAAAACGCGGGCGTAACTTACCAGCGTTGCATGCTCAAAGTTTTTGGGGACCTCATTGGGCGGACCATTGAGACTTACGTAGACGATATAGTGATAAAATCTAGGAAGGCCAGCGACTTGGTAGCCGACCTAGAAAAGGCATTCGACTGCCTCAAGGAGAAAAATATAACGCTAAACCCCAAGAAGTGCGTTGTCGGGGTCCCTCGGGGCATGCTTCTCGGGTTCATTGTTTCCGAGCGTGGCATCGAAGCCAACCCGGAAAAGATATCGGCCATCACACAGGTAGGTCCGATTCGGAACCTCAAGGGAGTGCAAAAGCTTGTGGGATGTCTCGCGGCCTTGAGTCGATTCATCTCGAGGCTCGGCGAAAAGGGACTTGCCTTGTATCGGTTGCTTAAGAAAAATGAGCACTTTACCTGGACCACCGAGGCCCAGGAAGCCCTCGAAAGGCTTAAGGCTCTGCTTTCGAAAGCACCGGTTCTCGTGCCTCCTACGAAAGAGGAAAATCTCTTGCTGTATGTCGCTGCTACTAACCAAGTTGTAAGCGCAACAATAGTCGTGGAACGGCAAGAAGAAGGGCACGCATTACCGGTACAGCGGCCGGTCTACTTTATCAGTGAAGTCCTGTCCGAGACCAAGACGCGCTACCCCCAGATCCAGAAGTTGGTGTACGCAATCGTTCTTGCCCGGCACAAGTTGCGGCACTACTTCGAATCCCATCCCATAACCGTGGTATCATCGTTCGCCCTCGGGGAGGTGATCCAGAATCGGGAGACGACTGGGAGGATCGGTAAATGGCTATCGAGCTCATGGGTGATGGCATCACCTACGTGCCACGCAAGGCCATTAAGTCCTAGGTGCTTGCGGACTTCGTGGCAGAGTGGACCGAAACACAGCTACCACCACTCACAACCCAAGATGAGTATTGGGTCATGTACTTCGACGGGTCAATGATGAAGACCGGTGCTGGAGTGGGCATCATCTTCGTCTCGCCCCTCGGGGTCCGGCTTAAATACCCGCTGCGGTTGCACTTCACGGCTTCCAACAACGTGGCTGAGTACGAGGCTCTGGTCAACGGTCCCCACATCGCCATCGAGCTCGGGATCCGACGCCTCGAGGTCCGAGGGGACCCTCAGCTCGTCGTGGACCAGGTCATCAAGGAGTCGACATGCCAGAACCCCAAGATGGCCACCTACTGTAAGCTGGTGAGGTTGCTCGAGGAAAAGTTCCACGGCCTCGAGCTCAACCACATCGCACGACGGTACAACGAAGAGGCCGACGAGTTGGCAAAAATTGAGTCCGAAAGGGCTACGATCTCCACGGGCGTATTTGCCAACGACCTCCACAAGCCCTCGGTCAGCATAGATCCCTCGGGGGCCAAGGGAAAGAAGACCCCCGAGCCCCCAGGAGAACTTGGATCGTCTTCAAGCCTCGCAAGCCCTCCAGTACTACACTCGGCAGACACACCTACCGGTGCAAACTCTCCAGACGATCCCCCTCACTTGGCCGTTCGCCGTATGGGGACTGGACCTTATCGGGCCCCTCCAAAAGGCGCCCGGGGGCTTCACCCACTTGCTTGTCGCCATCGCAAGTTCTCAAAGTGGATCGAGGCTCGGCCAATCGCCCAAATTAGCTCGGCACAAGTGGTGTTATTCTTCACCGACATCATTCACCGGTTTGGTGTCCCGAACTCCATCATCACCGACAACAGTACGCAGTTCACCGAAAAGTAGTTTCCGGCCCTCTGCGATGAATACCACATACGAGTGGACTGGGCGGCCGTAGCCCACCTAAGAACGAACGGCCAAGTAGAACGTGCCAATGGCATGATTCTCCAAGGCTTCAAGCCGAGAATATTCAACAGATTGAATAAGTTCGGCAAGAGGTGACTGACGGAGCTCCCGGCGGTGATATGGAGTCTAAGGACTACGCCAAGCCGAGCCATGGGCTTCACGCCCTTCTTCCTGGTGTATGGCGCCAAGGCCGTCCTCCCCACGGACTTGGTGTACGGCGCCACATGGGTCCTGAAAGGGTCAAGGATGCCCAAGAGGGGGGGTGAATCGGGCAACTAATAATTTTTCGAAACACAATTCAACCTATCGCAATTTGCCCAATGTCACCCCATAAGTGCTTGTGTCAATTCTATTCCTAAAACAAGTTATGCAACCTAGAGCCAAGTCCTATCACAAGTATACTACTCTAGGAAAGTAGAGAACACAAATGAAATGCGGGAATGTAAAGGGTTAGAAAGACAAATCCGATTTTTTCCGAGGTATCGGAGAGTCGGCACTCCCCACTAGTCCTCGTTGGAGCACTCGCGCAAGGGTGTAGCTCCCCCTTGATCTTCACAAAGACCAAGTGCTCTCTACGGGCTGATCCTTTGCCTCTCCGGCGTGGTGAATCGCCCACAACCACTCACAACTTCGACTTGGGCCGCCCACAAGCTCTCCAAGCGGTCACCAAGCCACCGATCGCCACCAAACCGTCTAGGTGATGCCGACCACCAAGAGTAACAAGCCTAGACTCTCACTTGACCAAGAACAAGGCCAAAGAGGGTGATGGATGCACACAAGTCACTCTTGATCTCTCTAGGGAAGAAGCTCTCAAGCAATGGAGTTCACACTAGTCTTCCTAGGGCTCTTGCTCTCTCACAAGATCAACAAGGGTTCCTTCAACTGTTAGAAGTGGCAAGAGAAGTAGAATGGAGGCTTTGGTGGAGTATAAATACTCACCCTCTACAAAACTAGCCGTTTCTCACATTCCTGCGAACCGTCGGACTCTGCCGAGGCTCGACCGTCGGACTAATCGCCACGGTCCGAGTCTCACACAAGCACTGCGCCCAGAACTGTGACAGAGGGGCATCGGACCGAACTCGATGGTCCGACGCTCCTCAGTCCGACGCTTCTGAACTGCGGGCATAATGCCTCTCAACGGCTAGTACACGGAGCAATGGTCCGACGCACACCGTCGGACCAAGTCCGACGCTCAGAACCGCGCTGGGAACCTCTCTGGAAGCGTCGGACGCTGACAGACATTAGTCCGACGCTCCCACTCGCGACGGTCCGACGCTCGCTCAAAACCCAGAGGCACCGTCGGACTCTGGCCAATGGTCCGACGTCCATCCAGCCAGGGTCCGACGCTTCCTGGCACGCTGAGACTCATCCAGGGTCTGCCACGTGTCGTCGGACTCTAGCTGTTGGTCCGACGCCCATACTAGGTAGAGTCCGACGCCTCTAATTTGATCAAAACTTCGCCAAATCGAGAACTTTCCAAAACGAAGTTTGATCCTCTCTCTCTCAAGAGTCTCCCTGGGCTGTCTAGAGCTATGTTGGACAAGTGTGCATCACATCTACACTCTCTAATCTTGCTCTTAGTCAAGCTACCCATCCAAACCCCTCTTAATAGTACGGTCAAAGAGAAAAACAAAACCTAAGACTACGCCAAGTGTCTCTCAACTCCAAACGACACTTAGCACTAGCCTATCACCGTCTTGTCTTCCATCCTTTGAAAACCGAATCGATTTCCATCGATAGGGGCTTGAACCTACATGTTATTTTGACCTAACCTCTAGGTTATCCTGCAAAACACACGTTAGTCATAATAACCGTCTTGTTGTCATTAATCACCGAAACCACTAGGGCCTAGATGCTTCAGGTCCGAGCCTACGATGAACAAGGCAATCAGACTTCCCGCGAAGACGCGTTGGATCAAGTCGACAAAACTCGGGACATGGCCCTGTTGCACTCGGCCAAATACCAACAGTCACTATGAAAGTACCATGCTCGGCGCGTCCGGGGCCGAGCCTTCAGCGTAGGCGACTTGGTGGTGCGGCTCAAGCTCACCCCGCCATGGGAAGGACCATTCATCATCACCGAGGTGCTACGCCCCGGCACGTACAAGCTCGCGAACGAGAAGGGCGAGCTCTACAACAACGCTTGGAACATCGAACAGCTACGTCACTTCTATCTTTAAATTTTCGAGCACTGTAAAATTTGTAAAATCTTGAAATCAATAAAAGACCCGACTTCTACTCTTTTTACCTGATTTTTGGATTTTCGATCCGGGCCTACACTCGGAAGTGAAATGACTTTTCATTTCACTGCGCAATAGAAAAGTGAGGCTCGACCTAACCTACGGAAAGGCCAACCCTCCCTCGGGGGCTAGGACGGGGGAACCCCCGGACTTTCCCGAGTCTCAACGATTTTTGAAAGTGCATTTGCCCCATCGTGGGTTTTTGGTTAGTTGATGACACCCAAATTAGGGACTAATGAACTCTACTAAGACTATGCGCAGGTTTAATCCCGTAAGAGCATATTGAAAATATAATTGGGATTAAACGGTGCCCCTCAATTCGACTTGAACTTCGGCGCTTCGACTCAAGCGGTGGTTAGAATTACTTTTATTATTTTCTTGAGTTAGGAATGCCGTACTATTAAGAGGGATGCAAAACTAAGTGGTTTGATGAAGATAGAGTGCTCAAGCTTTAATTTAAAATCAAAAGAGAGACACTCAAAGCTCCGTACGAACACGATCGAGAGCTGCTGGAACTTGACCAGTCGGAAGTTTCGGCCTGAGCCGGAAGTTCCGACGTTCAACCTTTTGGTGGCGTGGCTAAGTGCTGGGAGGTCGGAAGTTCCGGCTGGAGCCGGAAGTTCCGACTACCCCGCACCTAGACCTAATTTGAATATCAGGGTCGGAAGTTCCGACACCTATGTCGGAAGTTCCGACGCAGATTTGAATGGTTGGATTTGGATTCGTCTATAAAAGCTCCTCTCTTGCTTCTAACCGTTACCATTGACTCTCAGCGACCTAACTCCATCCAAAAACAGCTCCCAAGCATTGAAGGCTCCCCTCTCCTCTCCCCTTTGCTCCCAACTTCGATTCCCCCAAGGATTTGAGTGAAGAGTGAGTGGATCGAGTGAGGAAATCATCTCTTGAGTTTGAGCACTTGATTCTCCTTGTCTTGCCGGTTGGTTTTGCGTTTGTTACTCTTGAAGCTTTGCTCCTAGCCGGCTAGGCGTTGCCCAAGAGCATCCAAATTTGTGGATTCGCCTTGGGAAGTTTGTATTACCCGTGATTTCTAGTAGAAACCTGGAGTTACCTTTGTGGTTTCTTTGAGAGAGGGTAAGGAGGTGAAATAGACTCCGACCTTTGTGGTCACCTCAACAACGAGGACGTAGGTACTCCTTTGTGGGGTGGCCGAACCACGGGATAAATCCTTGTGTCTCTTGTGCTCGTTGTTTTCGTTGCAATACTTGTTTTGTATTACTCTTTGCTTGTCTCCCCCTACCTCCTACTTTCTAGGGTTTGAACTCCACTCGTAGCGTGGAGCATCTCCGGAGCTGAACAACCTCGACTGCTACCTCACTTCATCACTGGGTAAAAGGGTTGTAAGTTTTCGCACGCTCAAAAGTTCATTTGGCCACTAGGGCTAGTTTCAACGTAGGGGTCGGAACCTCCGACAGTTTGGGCCGGAACTTCCGACATAGTCGGAAGTTCCGACACAAACTTACGGAACTTCCGGCAGTCTCTGATCAAATTGAACTAGAGTGTGTGCAGATTTTTAATTAGGCCTATTCACCCCCCTCTAGGCCATTGTAGATCCTTTCAATTTTGAAAACGCAAAAATTTTAAAACTCGTTGAAATCGTTTCTCTCTAAAACACGCTTCTTTCCTAAAACCAAGCGAGAACCTATAAGACTCGAAGAGTAAGAGAAGTCTCAGAGGACAGAGCCGGTCGAGCCGAGGAGACCACTTACGCCCCAGGGCTACAGCATCTCCGCGTCCGAAGGCTAACTCGCGCTCGGAAGAAAACTTATAAGATCTACGCTCGGCAAAGGGAGGAGGCTCGGGAAGAAACAACTAAGCCTTTTTTCCGAGGTTTCTTTCTGCCAAAACTCCTAGGACATCGGCTGCGTCTATGCCGCTAAAGCTACAACACCCGAATAAAGTCCCCCGAGGCTCGATGGCTCGGGCACAGGATCGGCAAGAATAAACACCTGAGGAAAAAGCACGAAACGAAACAAAACATACAGCAAATATTTACATAAACATAAAGGCCGCGAAGGGCCACTTGTTTGTTTCCTCTCAGCCACTCACGAAAAGTTACTTTTACAAGGGCACTACGGCCTGGCTTTTCTTCATGGCAGATTCAGAGAAGGAAGCTCGACTTCGGCTTCGAAGAGGCCCGCCAGCGATTCTCCTGGCTCCTTCATCGAGTCCTCCAGCGCCAGGAGCTCGGCGTCGTCAACCTCAAGGAAGCCTTCGCTGACAGGGCCGGCGTCGAAGTTCCCATAGTGAGACTTCACGACCGCCAGTGTCTTCTGGACACCCGTCAGTAAGGCCTCCTTGACCCGGCCACCGACGCTGATGTAGAGTGCCTCCAGACGGCTCCGGAGCGAGATCCCCGAAGGCTCCCCACCGGCGCTGATGGAGTCACACAGCGCGCGCGACCTTCTGCAGTTCAAGGTGGTCGGCCGCTTCGCCATCGTAAGCCGCCTGTAGAACTGCGGGAGCAGAACATGGAGGTGAACAAAGATGCAGCTGGCAACCAAGACGAACAGGACGAAAAGCACGACATTGCACATACCGCTAGCCTTTTCCTGAACCTTCTGTGCCTCCTTCCGGGCCAAGTCCTGCTGCGCCAACTGCCAGGCGTAACGTCTCCCGAGTGTCACTTAGGTCGAGGGCCAAGGCCTCAGCGACAGAGGTCTTCTCGGCGGTGAGCTCTCGGGCGGCGTCGCGCTCGCTTGTCATCTCGGCCAGGGCGCTCTCCAGCTCCCGCACCCGTGTTGCCGAGGTAGCGGCCTGGCCCCTCAGCCTCCGTGACCTCCTCCTTCAAGATGGTGTTGTCAACACTAGCTTCGGTGAGCTTGGAGGTCCACGGCGGTGAGCTCGTTCTGGGCACGGGCAAGAGTTTTCCCCTTGAGGTCAAGCTGCTTCCAGAGCCCGAGCCCACCGCGAAGGAAGCGGGACTTGTCCTGGGAGGTATGCATAAGGTCCTGGAAAGGAGAGAGGAGCGGAGACGGTAAGAACAATGCTCATACGCAGGAAAAGTTACAAGACACGGGGATTGACCTGAAGCTGGGCCGGGAGGTCCTTCTCGAGGACGTCGGCAATCGCGCGGAGACCCGCCACCGAGCTGAACCCAAGCTCCTGAACGGCGTCCCATTTGAGAGCCTCGAGGTCGTCCCGGAGCGAGAAGACGGGCGGCGCCTGAGGATCCGCTCGGTCCGCCCACTCGATCCGGGAGGCAGTTAGCTCCCGAGGTCGAGGCTCCCTCAAGGCCAACGCCCAGGGACCCTCCTCACGGGCGGGGGGAGCTCCTGCGTCGACATTCACAACCGACGACCCCGCGGCGGCAGGCTCCGTGGGGGCGGCATCGGCTGGCGCTCCCGAGGCGCCTCCAGAACTGACGGCCGAGGCCTCAGGGAGACCGTGCTGGCTCTGCCTCCAGGTCGATGACAGGCACGACGATGGCGGCCACGGCCGGAGCGACCTCTCCCGAGGAAGGAACCTCGGACGCCACGACCGGACCCGTAGGGGGACGGTTTTCTTTGTCCATCGACCGGGCGCTCCCCCCGGCCGTGTTGTGGCCCTGCACCTTCAGGACCTTCAGGTGTGACACCTGGAGGTCCGACCCTGAGCGTTTCCTGAAGCAGAGAAGGGAGACAGGAATGTTCAGGGTGCCAAACAGGATCTCCGATGAAAGCAATAACAGGTAAAGAGATCTACCTCGTCTTCGGCACCACCCTCCTCTTCTCCGCCGCCCCCGCGCTCGGCAAAACGACGGACGGCGTGGGCTGTGTCGGCAGTGGAGGAGTGGGCGCCGACACGGCGTCCGGGCCGGCACCGCCCCGAGGCGGCGGCCCTGCCTGGGCGCCAAGGGTCGCCTTGACGTCGCCGCCCCTCGGCGGGGAAGCTTGAGTCTGGAAGGACCCCAGCTCAAGTTCTGGCGTCTTGGCACGGGCCGGCTCCGACTCCGACGGTTTTCGCTCACCACTCCCCACGCCTTCGGCCGTCGCGCCGATCAACGACGCGTCAGAGGGGAGGGTGCACGGAAACAAGATCTCCCTGGTCCGGTCGGTAGCAGCCAGGCTTGGCTCGGGCGCCGGGTCAGGGCCCGTTCTCGGCGTCTCCAGCGAGCCCTCGCGGCCGCTGGTAGGCGGAGCCGTGGCACCGGTAGTCACGCAGCCAGAGGCTGCGCCTTCAGACGCAGTCCTCGGCAGTTTCGCCTGGGGCCTCGGGTCACGAGCCCCGGCACTTCCGCCGGCGGGCGCTGACATTGGAGCCTTCCCAGGCTCGTCGAGGCCCACCGCGGGCTTTGTGGTCACAGGGGGCCGGTCCAATACTGTGAAATCAAAATATTCTTCTTCATCATCCTCCTTATCTTCCTCGGAGAGGGAATCCTCCTCTGGCCCCCCACCTCCTGACGGCGACGACGGCGCTGGGAGGATTCCTCCGTCCTCGGAGCCTTCTTCTGCTTCAACGCCGTCTTCCAGTCCTTCTCCGCCTTCACCGTCTGGTCCCGAAGGCGGTTCTGGGTTCGCTGAACCTTGTCCTCCGGGACAGGCGGGAGGGAAGGCTGCCCGGTCCGTGAAAGACCCTGCGACGAACGAAGAAAGAAGTCAAGAAAAACACCGAGGAGCTGCAAAATCGACGAAGCAGGCGACACTCAACCGCGCGATGAAGCCCGTACGGGGGCGCATGGGTATCCGGTTCACCTCATCCCAGGTATGGTGACCGTCCACCATGTACTTAACCCGGCGCATAATCTCTTGCTGGCCGATGTCCCGGGGCAGCATCGCCGTGCCCTCCCGCGATGACCCGACGAGCATCTGGTTCAGCGCCAGCCGACGGTCCATCAGCGGCAACACCGTCCGCCTGTGGAACTGCGCCGCCACGGCGGCTCCTGTAAGGCCCCGGTCGCGCAGCGTTTGGAGCGCGTCGAAGTAAGCGTTGAGGTGCTTGGCCTCCTTCGCCGGGCACCCCCAATCCCATTGAGGGAGGGGAGCGACAAACGCCCTTCCCGTGTACTTGGGGAAGGCGTCCCCGTCGTTGCGGAGGTAGAACCAGCCGTGGTACCAGTCCTTGTTGGAGGAGGGGGCCTTGCAGGGGATGTACTCGCCGGAGCGGATAACGAAACCGCATCCCCCCGCGCGCGGGATCTCCCGCGGCTTCTTTGGACCGGCCATCTTGGTGTACCAGTCGACGCGGGAGATGCGCTGCCATAGATTCCAGTGCGGGGGTACCCCGAGGTACCCCTCGCACAGGGCAGCGTAGATCGACGCCTGCATGATGGAGTTGGGGGTGAGGTTGTGGAGGTCCAACCCGTTAACAAAGAGCAGCGCCCGGCAGAAGCGGCTCGGCGGCGACCCGAGCCCGCGCTCGTGGTAAGCGATGAAGCTCACCACGTACCCCTTATAGGGCTTCGGCTCGTCGTGGTCGTCCGAAGGCACGACCCACTCCGGGCGCTCCGCGTTGGTGCGGGGGCGTAGGAGCCCCAGCCCCACGAGACGCTCTAGATCCGCCTCCGTCACAAAGCTGCGAGACCACGGCTCCATCCTGAGGATGCCAGCGGCGGCGGTGTGAACCGGGGAGGAAGACATGGCGAGCTAAAGGAGAAGGATGGGGAGAAGGCAACAACGTCGGTCACGGCGATGCTTCTCACTCGAGCGAGCAACGAAGGCGAAAGGACGGACGACGAAGGCAACAAAGTGCTTCAATAGTCCGCATGAAGTGGCCTAGACAGTGAAAAAAATCGAGAGACCGTTACTTGTAATGCAACACGAAAAAGATGTTGGCTACATGTCACTTTTTCATTTTTATTTGGAAACACTTTTGCATCTTTTTACATGTATAATTCACAGTGGACAGGGATTCTAATGCATTTTTCTTGACAATTTATGTAATCCCTTTTACATGCCATTCAGCGTGATATCAGAAATAGGTATGATTCTTGATCATTCCGATACGATATGAAACGCCTCTGTTTATGTCGGAGAAACAGGCGCAGACCTGCAAGGCTTCAACGGCTCACGAGTCACGACGATGAACTCGCCTCTGCTGCCGGCGGCCTTCCCCGCCTCCAGCAGCTCCCGCCACCATGGAATTCAAAATCGCGAGCGATCTCCACCGTGGCAAACCATGGCATGAGGCTTTTCCTGCGCGGCGGAGAGGGAGACATGTCGATTTGGTTGCTTGACTTTGGTGGAGCCAATGCGAAATGGTGCGATTCAACTCTGTCGGGCTCGGAGGAAAGGCGGTTCGGAAAAAAGAGCCAATTGCAAGACTGCCCCTATTCTAAGTCCAATTGCGCGTGGCCTGGCGGGCGGAGCCGGGGCGCTTTGGGTGAGGCGGCGCGTAGTGGAGCAGGGCGGGCCCACAAGCGTCAACGCAGCGTGGCGGCGCAGCTGTGCGTCCGGAGGCGGGCGAGGCCAGCGCCAGGCAGGTCAGCGACCCGACACGGTAGTCAAGGCGGTTGTCGGGTACCAAAGTATGGGGTACCTAACTTCGATGCAAAAATATACATTCCTAACACGACCCGGCCCAGGTACGGCCAGCGGAAGCCCACGAAAGCCACGCCCACGGAGGCCCATGACGATGATGCATCAACACAAACCTACCCTCGGGGAAGCGGCACCCTTGGGCGCCAATTCTCCGATTCGCCCGAGCCTCACCGAGAGAGCTCGGGAAAGCGCCACCCTCGGGCGCCAATTCTCCGATTCGCCCGAGCCTCACCGAGAGAAGCTCGGGAAAGCGGCACCCTCGCGCGCCAATTCTCCGATTCGTCCGAGCCTCACCGAGAGAGCTCGGGAAAGCAGCACCCTCGGGCACCAATTCTCCGATTCGTCCGAGCTTCACCATCATTCTCGAGCGCAATCTTTCAAAGGCATCCCATGCATAGTTGACGTCAAGCAGAGCAATCTTGGACCGCAAGGGACCTCTCTGACCACTTTACAGGCATAGTCCCATCGGATAGGCCCCTCGACACAACAGCGCCCTGAACGCGCACGTTCGCCGTACCAACTGCCCCATCTCCTCTAGCAGGCGATCTGACGGTCCTCCGCCTCCCACGCCAGCTACAGGGACAGTCAACCATACGGCTCCCCGGGCTGACAAGGGGATTTGCCGACTACGACGGCGACCGCCATACCCCGGCCACACGTGTGACACCAGGAAATGGGGGACGACGGTCGTCCGGCCAACCAGGGGGAATGGGCAAGCCTTACGACCGGTCTTGCCAACCCCCTGGAATGTACCTCACAAGGAAAAAGAAGAGCCCGAGGGAGGACACTCCCCCCGCTCTGTCCCATCAGGTCCCCGATGGCACCAAGGCTTACCGAGCCTCGAGGGTTTGTATCCAGAAGTCAACCTATCTATTCGTTGCACTATGTACCCAGAAGTCAACCTATCTACTCGTTGCACTATGTAAGGATGACACGACGGCATCACGTATCGCCATGTAGCCAACCATGACCAAGCACTGTGAGGCGCCTTGGAACTCACCAATGGAACAGTGGCGGATCAGCCGAATGACTAATGCCATGCCGCCGAGGCGCCAAGACGAAGGTGTGGCTGACGATCGCCACCAGTCATCACCAACTCCGTCATGCCGAGTACTGTAACACAGGGTAACACGTGTAACTCTAGCCCTTCCCTTGTAACTATAAAAGGGAGAGGAGAGGCCAGCCTTAGGAGATCTCTCTCACAAGCTCACACATACTCACACGCACTCAACAACAAACAGCTACAAGCAATCTGTACACACTTAGACACTCGTAAGAGACTTGAGAGCACTTCGCTCTCTCGCTCAGCTTGTAACCCCTACTACGAGCACCCCGGTGCAAGGCAACACGACTCGATCCCACACTGGACGTAGGGCACTCATTGCCTGAACCAGTATAAACCCTATGTTTCCCCCTTGCACACCACCCGTAATCTCAACCGCAAAACATAAGTTTACTAGCCGGTGTTAGCACTCGCTAAAACTAGCACCGACAGCGGTGCGGCGAGAGATGCGCATGCAAGCGTCGGCGGCGCGGGCATCGCGCAGGCGACGCGGCTGCGGACGGGCAGGAGTCGAGGCGCACGAGCGTCACAGTGGCTTCGACTGGCTCAGCGACAAAGCAAAACTGCTACAACAAAGGTAGAGGAAGAGGTTGACGAGCAAGGTCCACCTGGCAGTGAGAAAGGGATAGAGTTGAGTGGGGGATGACATGTAGGATCCAATCAATAGTGAGAGAGGGCATTTCTGTCTTTTCAGTTTGTACTCAACAGTGTTAAGTCCACTTCACAAAATAGGGCAACTGGTGTCTTCAGATTAAAAAAACAGGGACAAACATGCAAAGTTAAAAAAAAGAGGGACAAACAAACAATTGAACCTCGGAATAGGGGCAGTCTACATTTGGAAAAAAAAAACGCTAAGTTTTGAACTTGCACAAAAATATCCTAAAAATCTGCGGTTTGTGCTGCGAAGAGCTACTGTATAAATTCTTGGGTTGTCATCAGCTTTTGTATTAACAACTAGGATGATCATTCGGTCCTCCAGTAAACACTTATCCTTAACTTCGCCCGAGCCATCCGATCTGCGAGTGCTGTTGAACCAAAAGTTAATCATAAGGTTTACGTATATTACAGCAACACTTGGTAGGAATGTTCATGATCCGATCTCGAACAGCTGGAAGTCATACGAACTGCTCGACATGCTCACACGTCCATGCATAAAGCAACCTTTCCAAGCAGGCGACAAATCATGTCTCAAACGCAAGAACGTTTCGGCTAGGTCTGCTAATGGGTCAGGGTTGAAATGAGATTAATGGATTGGGTTTTTAAGTGGGTATACTTTGAACGGGTAGGAATGGGTTGAGTTACTGGACGGGTTAGGTTGGGGTGGGTTTAATAGAAAAATGGGTGGAGACGTATTGGGATTGACATCTCGTTTTTGCAGGTTTGAATGGATTGAACCCACGGATGGATGTTAGATTAATAAATATCTGACAGTACCGATTATCATGAAAGTTGCTGCTTGCTATATTAAATCATCTGCAACAAATTTTAATCGATTTCGATAAAATTTTAAGGTGTGAACGCAAGGTTTTATTTCTAAGATCCGGCTCTGACGTGGGACCCTACGTACACATCCGACAGCGTCGGTTGGTATAAAGTTGCTGTTTGCTATAGTAAATCAACTATAATAAATTTTAATTAATTCCGATAAAATTTTATAGTGTGAACGTGAGGTTGCAACTGGCCACGTAAATTTTAATCGACAGGCTGAAACTTTCGGCCTCACGCACCGGCCACGCAAATGCGCCTGCTACTAAATACTTGAGTTTGCATGGCCGGCTGGGACCATCACTAATACTTGAGTTCGACATAGCCTGCTGGGGCCATAACTAAAACTTGAGTTCAAAATACACAGATCATCTTAATAATAATAAGTTGGATAAATGTCTGGCTTAGCTAGAGTAGTCATTATCATCTCCCAATTTTTGCGAGTCCTCTGATTCTTCTAAAGCTAGCTTCAAAGCGTAGTACGCCGGTACCACTGCACAGGAAGAATAATTGATTAATGGCCGCAAGTACAACATTCTACGCACATTTATATATGATGCAAGTACAACAAAGGTCATGCATCATGCAAGGCTTTCAAAACATGCATTTACTTGGGACCTAATGTGCGTGCCACCAAGAACGTTGTTCAGTTACTCTCAAAGAAACCACAACATTTAGCATTCCTTGCCCTTCTCCGAAACCCAGAAAGCCCCCTACCCTTTTTTATGAACTCAGAACAACCAAACCTTTTAATAAAAAAATACACACATTAAGGTGTATGAAAGGACTCACCACTATCCATATATGGGTTCTTCCGACGATGACGGCTGGGTTGAACATGCATATGACAATACGGTCAGAGGTGCCTACTGATAGTTGGGTCACAGCAAAGCAATCTAGCAATCCAAAGTAGTGCTGGAACTTACAAGGTGCATAGTTGTGATGTTAGAGCCTGAAGTTCACCAGCTGGAAAATGGTTGTCATCGCGAACAACATAATACCAGGCCAATTTGGAGATTTGCTACCGTCACCAACATAGTAGCTCAGAAAATAATTAGGGTAGGGTTCAGGGATATTCAGTCGCAGATTAACCAAGCTAAATGTAAATGTATTTTACCTCAGTGGTATGTCGGCAACAGAACTTATACTTAAACCAAGCAGACTGAGGCTTAGGTCCTATAAAACAACCAATCCCCAGTGAACAAGCCAAGCAAAAAAGGAAACAGAAAGGAAAGTTAAAACAGAATCAAAAGACACTAACCTCGAAGATGCGCCACAACCACATATGTGAATAACACATCATCAGAGGCACAAGCCTTTCAAGGGAAGAAGCATAAAACCATCAAAATGAGTGAGTCAAACCAAAGCTGAGACAGGAAGGCAAGGCAAATCATATACTGTATTCTGTTCCTACCCGTTTAATAGCATTTATTTCTTGCCGGCAAATATGGTCAAAGTCGCCTTCCTCTAGTCCATTTCTGTCAAATGTATTGCACTATGAGCATATCTGATAGTACTGCACAAATGAAAGAACACAAGCACTCCTACCTGAAGAAGATTAATTTCTTAGGCCGTTCTTTGTTTTTCTTGTAGAAGGAATTAAAACAATGGCTGCAAAAATAAATCATCTTAGCTACCCAGATGGAACAAAGTGGGAATGAGCAAGTGAGGTGGCAGTGAGCAGAACAAAGAATTACGTCATCATGTCATAAAGATATTCTATGATCCCCTCATTATACTGTTGATGTGACACTAGACCCAAATACTTTCTGAATTTTGGCCAGTCCACTGAAGCCACCACCTACATAACTCCAACAAAATATGATTGCCCACTGGTAACATTAAAAAAGGAATAAAGGAGATGTTAGCTAGAGGAAATACATACAGACGCAATATGCTCAAAACCCTCTCCTTGCACCTTGTCAGCACCGAAAATAATCGTTGGAGCATCTCTAACAAGGGGTAATTCCAATCGCCGTAGACGGACCAGACGCTTCACAACCTGATTAACAAACCAGAAACAAACATGATATAATACTGCAACAAACAAAAATAACAGCAAAGAGGAAGGACCTTGTACTGTATTTTGCGTGCAAGACTCTTCAAAGGCCACTTCCATTCAACAGGGTAACAACTCTGATATGCAATTCCAAGTTTCTCACACATCTCTTCAATTTTCACTGTAAAATGTAAAATATCACATTCTAGTGTTACAAGAGAAAAATCAACAGTGAATCTGACACAACTTCCGTACCATCATTATATCCAGGGAAGGGTGGAATCTGGAGTACAAGTTCTATCTCGAGCACATCCAACAATTTTTCTATAGCAACAAGGTCAACAGTTTCTCTAAATTCCCTTATTGGCCGCGTACCAAATTTCTATGGTGCAGAGACAGTGTTAGATGTGTCCTAGATTATTACCAGAATGCCTTATTCAAAGAAAGTATATAGGACTTTACCGTCATTCCCAAGGACAAACATGTATACCGAAGGTTAGCCAGAAACCTTCGTGAGCTCATATAAGGCAAAGATGTATTTAACAATGCCCAACGTGTCACGAATCCAGATTCAACCTAAAAGTTTTAAAATGTAAAGGTTTGAGAATGCTTCAATAAGATATTATGAAACATGAAGAGAGAGAATAACAGTAAAAATATCAAGAACCCAAGGATTAAATTATATACACTCATGGACCTATGAGCCAAATATGTTCTGAGGTAGCTCCCATCATGTTTGTCAACTGTTTGTGGTAAATATTAGTTTAAGATTTGTGTGTTTCATAATGCTGTACTGGAACACTTGCAAATTCACATCATGCATGCAGAATTAACATCATTCAGGAGTTGTAGAGTTGTAGCACACACAAGGGTGCACATCTCACGCAAGGACTAAAATCATGCAGGATTTGATTGAGAATGAATGACATAATGTTTGGTCACACACAAAATATTCTCAGTACACACGAGGGAAAAGGGGAACAGTATAGCATATCAAATAGATATGATTCCAAAATAGAATCACATTGATTCAACTACAATAGTCGCCTAGCCCAAAAAAGAAAGTTGCTAGGCTGATGTTGGATTAGTAGTACCCGTGCACGAGAAAAAGATTTTAAGATTTTCTAAACTTTCAATTGGCATCTAGATTAACAATATTGAAAAAAAAAACTTTCCTCAAAAGGTATAATTAATAGGTTTAATAAACATACAATCTACTGTTGTATCAATTTCTAAAACGACCTTCTTTTGTGAGCGGAGCTAGTACTAAACAACTAACAATACCTGCAGCTCATAATCATCATCAAGGATATCAACAATGTCTCTGGTGGTGTGCTTTGCTTCTGGCCTCTTTTCTGCAGAATAGAGAAAGAAAAAGGAAGTGTAAATAAGACAGGACAACCCACTCATTAGGAAAAGGTAGCATGACTACCGCATGAAATAATAAAGAAAGACGCGTTCACTAGAGTTGGGGATACAAAAACATAGAGAACAAACTGATAGCCTATGGTAGATTGATTATCACCAAGTAGAGGTTTTACCTTCAGCTCCTGCCTCTAGAGATTGGTTGTAATTGTCTGCTGCAAACTCATCATCATCATCATCATCATCCAACTCTTCATCATCATCTTCGCTTTCTGTCTCATCTGAAATACGGAATCCTTCCAAGTAAATGATGTCTGAGTCAGCATCTCCCGTATCTTCATATGACTCTCCCATATCTTCATCTGAGTCACCATCTTCTTTCATCTCATCTGAGCTACAGACCACCTTTTGAGAGTCCCCCATTTTCATCTTCTCCCGAGAATCAGACTCGTCTATATCCTGCACAATAAGCAACAAAATGAATTTTGCTTTCAGAAAAAATAAGTCAGGGTAGGCTAGAGATGAAACCAAAAGAAAGGTAGAGTTGGGGGTAGACAGAAAAGGAAACAAAGGTCGTCCAAACAGTCAAAACTTGCAAGAAAATAAAAATGATGACAAAATAATGTACCTTCCTTTCATGCTGCAGTGTCTTCATAAGATGAATCTGATGTAAAGCACAAACATCTTTATTCAATGAAGCAGAATTGGCCCAAAATTCAAAGCTCAGTTCAGCGCTTACCTTTATGATTTGAGATAGCAGTCCAAGAACTAAATGAGGCTGGTTGCAAAACAATATAAGTTTGTGTAAGTGGTCACATTTGTCAATGGATTGTTTGAATAAAAGTCGAGAATTGAGAGTGATAATGAGTCCATGTAAGAAGGTGACTAAATGTATGTAACCGGATAGGAGAATACATGCAGCAATCAATCAAAGGGCATATAGGGGCATGTACTGAATAGAGAGAGAGGTACAAAGTAGTAGCCATAGAAGTTTGGTACATAAATAACAAGCACTCAAGCAGTAGGCCAGATAGTTCATGAACACCATCACTTAACTTTCCTAGATAAATCAAACTGCAGCATATAAGTTTAAAAGTAAGGACTTGAAGGGTAGGCGAACATATCATACCCTTCCCTCCTCCAAATCCTGTGCACCAATGTTGGCAACAGTGCATCCAATGGCCTTGGCAGAATTGAGGCAGAGTGTATGATTTACATTTCTCTCCCATAGGTTAAGACTTCTCTTCTTATTTATTGCTCTCTCATCAATGGTCCCAGGTACAGCTAGGTTAATCAATTTGCTGAGAAAATGAACCATAAATGAACAACAATCAGAAAGGTCTACCTCCAGGTAATTTTTGTGTAATAAGGGAATGCACTTTGCTACTAGCTTGAAAGAGGGGCATCTCACCAGAGAAGAACACCGTCCCTGATGAGATCGAACAGCTGGTTTCCAGATGGGTCCATTGGCAAGTAGTTCTTCAGAAATGGATCTTCGCGGAGGTAAGTGTTTATGTGCTCCACGTAAGACGGTATCTCTGCCTCATTCATAGACAGAAACTGAACCACCAAACAAAACCAAAAGAACCAACTTAACGAAACTGACGAACCAAAAGCAAAATATGCAGAGGTGGGGAGCGAAGAAGCAGCCTGGGGATTCCAACGTCACCTTGGCCTTGCGCGACTGGAGGTCGGCCCTAGTTAACTGCCTCTGCATCGTGGGGTCGGAGTCAGGTTCCTGAGAGTTGGACACGACGACCCCGACGAATCTGGTCAGCTCCTCCAGCCAGGGCCTGACTCCACTCGCGCCGGCAGCGACTGCAAGAGGAATCCAGATCGTGCGGAGCGAAGGAACGAGAAGGGCACACTACGTCTCGTCCGGATCCGGTGGGAGTGGAGGAAACCGTAGTCGCCATGGGCGAGGGACAAGCGAGAAAGCAGGGTGCGGCGAGTCAAGAAGACTCAAGACCGCTAGACTACGAACTTAAACCGGCCCGATTTAAGCAAGCGAGAAAACGGGGAGCAGGCCCCATTTTTTTAAGAAACAGGCCCGGTTTAAGCAGGCCATTAATAAAACATATCGACAGGTCGTGGGCTTGTTTGGAAACCCAAATTCTTCCCTTGAGAAACGTTAACGGGGATTTCGCAAATGGGAAATGATAAGTGGGATATCTAGGAAAATGATGAATAAGATAAGTGTCTTTTTCTTATTTGGATTAGGGCCGCGGGTTCTGACATGTATTATGTTTTCTCGCATTGCCTCTTCATTTATTTTGAAGTGGTACTATAGTCATCTACAGTAACCTATATAGATGTGGTGCCCCATCACCTCATTGTTTGCACCTTCCGATCTAAAAAAACTTCATATCCTGAGCGCCCACTAAGGAACTCACTAGTTGTTTACTTGCTTTTCATTAAAGCCTCATAAATTTCATACTTATTGGATCATGTATAGCTTAGTAAAATTCTATTTGTGGGTTTTGGTGAATAGATGACGATGCATATAAAGAGCTAATGATGTTTCATGAGATTTTCAGTTAATTATCAATGTTAAATGTGCAAATGAAACATGTGACCCCTCAATTGTTACTTCAAAGAAAGATGCGACTCGAGAGAAGTCCTATTTTAATTTCAAATTCTTTTGAACTCCATTTGAGTTATAGGATGTCGTACTATAAAGAGGGATCGAAATTATATTACTTGCAGGTGTTCTAAGTGCTCAAATGATCAATTATAAATTATCTCGACACCCCACATAAATAGCTCTAAATTTATTTTGTCTCCCTCATCCATTCCAAGACAGAGAGCATATCCTCGGATATTTTTACTACCCTGCCCGAAATTTGAGACAGAACCGCCCTGATCACCGGGCCCACGTGCACCATTATCGTCCCTAAGGACATCTGGTTACTGTGCACGAGTTTCCCCGCGACCTTGGTGGCCTGTCGGGTTTCCTTGGAAACCCTGATTTCCCCGAGGATCTCATTGTAAAGACCTTGCAAGTATTACAACAGTTTACACAAATACTTTGAATCAGAGTAAAGAGGGCGGAAGTATTACATAACCATAGGTTTACAAATATAAGTTATATGTTCCCGAACCAACCTGGGCATCAACAGAAAAACGGTCGCCCTTCTGAGCTTCAGAGAACACTACGGAAGCTGGAACCAGAGACAAAAGATACAGACGACATCAGGAAGACCTGGCCGCGGTGAAGCGCTTCGCGGCGGCGCTCCTACCGGCTCTGAGAAGGACAACGGCGTTCCGTCGCTTTCCAGAGACCAACAGACGGAAAAATGGCTCAAGAGGGGGTGATGGAGTGTGGCCAAGTCGCGGTCACAGCGAATTAGATGGAGACCACTCGACGGCCACGAATTTGGCGCCCACCGAAGGCTCGCCGGCGGCGGAAACGGAGAAAACGAAACGGGGAGCTCGACGACCGGTGCACTATATAGGGCAGCGGGTGTCCTAAGGTGTGGGGAGGGCCCCCACGGGCTCGTCCCCCCTGCAGGACGCACGGGACCGGCAGCCAAGACAGCGGCAAACGTGCATGCCGCGCGGCGGCGAGGTCGGTTTTGTTCGCGAACAGGCGAAGGAGGCGATGCCCTGCCCTGTACTGTAGATGACCCTATTCCCCTTTTGACCTTTGGTTCAATTAGTTTTGATTTTGTGTAAAAACTCGAAAATTCACCAATGTAAAAGTTGTAGTAAACTTTGTGCTGAGCAACTTTGGTTTTGGAGAGAATTCAAAATTTTGAATAATTTTTGAATTATTCAAAAGGGGGTAAATAGGCCTTCTTCTTCTTGAGTTCTGTATTCTTGAGTGCTTCATAACATTCAGAGTAAAGTTCCTGCCACTCCTCGCGTCCTCGCTCACGGGTTAAATGGAGATTAAGGACGGCTAGCATAGCTCGAGTAGTGGCTACCAATATGGGATCCTGTTGATCAGAATTTTCTTCCAGTTGCTTGGCTTGTTGTTGAAGACCATCCCAGTTGCTTGATGCCTCAGCCGGAAACATTCTCAGAGTAGAGACTATGATGTCTTTCTGACACCTGAAGCAGATCTTCCTCAGGACTTCCAGTGCTGTAGCCTGAGCTCCTTCCCAGGGACTCATACCTTCGGCCTGTGCTTCCCAAGCTGGCCAAAACGGAGCGGTGGTACAAGCTGAGATCCGGAGGGACACTTCGTACCACGACCGACCAAGGAGAATAGTACGGGACCAACGATACTTGGGTGGTTCTGAGTAGCCTACTTCCTGTAGTAACTGCCACAACACCGTAGGAGTTCCAAATATAGCCAGGCATTCATCGATTCCAGTAGCAGGGTCTTGCGAATCCATCTATTGAGAAGAAGGGTAAGAATTTATTTTTTTAACAAAATATATTTGGAAATAGGTTTTATTTTAGAAAGTAGAGATATACTTCATATCGGGGGTATTATTAGTGGTTGTAATGTCATGATGCATGAGCGTTCCAACGCAAGCCAGGATATCCTGACATATACGTATTGTACTGATTAAATTAATTACTAGAGTGATACGCACTCAACGTTTTTACACATAGGGCATACTTAAGGTGCTAACCCACTACTAAGCTCAAAAACCTAACTATAGATCTACGGAAATAATCAAGGAAAGATGCTATAGAATGAGCGAGGAAAGTTCGGAAACAACTCGGACCAAACTACCCCATTAATTTTATTCATTTGAAATCATTTTAAAGTTTTTGTAAAGTAATACTGCAAGTACTTTACAATGAAATGCTCTGATACCACTATAACACTGTAGGGGTTCCAAGCAACAGGCAAGCCCCGGTGCATTCAGCCTCGCCTTGTGTTTTATAAAATTATTTATCACTTGAGTCTATTATTGCATTAGGTTGTTAGGAGTTGTTTGTCTCCTATATTGATGCATTACCTGCCTTGATACATAATATCCCGGAAACCTGTTTAAAAATAAAAATGTTCAAAAATGCTTAGCCCTGCTTAATCAATTTAGATTTGCGTAAAAAGGCTATTTTGACCCGTGGAAATGTGACAATTATGAATCATGAGAAAAGGAAAAAGGGGTATGAGTCCGTTCGGAAATTGTGTACTTGGGTAGCAGCCCCGATGCACCGTATCCGTCGGAAAGGGGTTTTCCGTTCGTTGGTTGTGAATTTGGGTTAGAGTCCCAATGCTTGACCATCGGCGGAAAGAGGGATTTGAAAACCGTTGGGACACTTGTACTTGGGTTAGAGTCCCAATGCAATGTCGCCGGCGGAAAAAGAATTAGGGACCGTTCGTTGTAGGCCTGCTGTGATCGAGACTTTGCAACTAGCCACATACTACGGAAAGCTCTGACTCCGGTGGCTCTACTACTTGAACCGACAACCACGCACTGGGAGTGGAGAGATGGCGAGAGCAGCGTGTACCCTCGTGGCCGGCGTGCCTGGAGAGGAGAGGAGTACTGTGTTCTCGGGTGGCGCAGGACCGGTTCAGGGGTAGAAAAATCGTGGTAGCCGGAGTTGGTATATGCAAGCTTAAGTGCTACATATGCAGTGTGGATAGGGATCCCCAGCTGGGTACTAATCGATTCGAATCGTCGTTGCTCCTCGGATATGGAGACTTGATCCTTTGACTTACAACTGAAAAGTGGTTCGAAACTAGGTGTTTTTGAGAATGATTAAGAATTTGAAGATATGATGATACATGAGAATGAATTTGGAATTATGGATATGATTAAAATAAGATTGAGTTAAAATATTGAAATAGGATAGTAATGCTTTTCTGCAAAACTTTTGACTCTTGGTCAAGCCTTACCTTGACTCCCCTCAGCCTGCATTCCTGAGTCTCATTCCTTTTTCTTAGTCGGGTAAGTCTTGCGGAGTACCCCAGTACTCAGGGTTTGTTAACCCCTGTTGCAGGTGAGCCGAGAGTATGGTTCTACTTGAGACCGTGCCAGTTGGCGGATCGGGCTTGGATGATGAAGTATATGATATAACCCTTGGGCAGGGTGTCTAGTTGTATGATGCTACTCCACTACGAAACTCTGGTTTAGGATATTGTAAGCTAGATTTGAAAACCTATATTAATGTAACTCTTCCGCACTCTTTACTCTGATTCATTTTATTTGTGTAAACTATTGTAATACTGCAATGCTTACAATGAGGTCCTCGGGGAATTAGGGATTCCTAGGGAACCCGGCAGGCCACCTAGATCAAGGGGAAACTCGTGCAGACTGATCGTGGGTCCTTAGGGACGATGACGGTGCACGTGGGCCCTATGATTAAGGCGGTTCTGTCACAAAATTTATCATGCCTCATGAATCAACCGTTCAAATCAGCTCTCGACCGGATATTTTTTCCTTCCCTACCCGAAATATACGATTCAACTTAGATCCAGACGCCAACGGTCAATTCGGCCAGTGAGGCAATTTGGGTGAGGCTGCCCACTCTATCTCTCTCTCTCTTGCTCATTTTTGCTCCAATCCTTTGAGAACAAGCTAAAGCTCTCTCCCTCCCAAACTCTCACACTCCCTCTCACTCTTGCTCAAATCCCCATCTTTGTGAGTGAGATTGGAGTGAGCTGATTTCGACTCCGGGAGTAAGATCCTTCTCTTGAGCACTTGTGGCACTTGGCACCTGTAGGGTTATGAGGATGCTACGCTAGTCGAAAAATAAAAATTTTAACCTCATAAACCAGGATCAACTGCTAGTTATAGATCACGGATTACCACTAGACGCGCATGTGCAGCGAAAGCCGTCTCGATGTATACGTACGCGTCGCAGCAGTGTCGTGCAGTTGCGTGGTCGTCCGTCCGCCCGTCCCTCTCGTGTGGTTCATCCTTGTGCTCCAAATGCAGCACCTCCGAGGTATCCACACGTACAGGGAGGAAGCGTTGCGCTTCCGAACTGCTAGGTCCGCGAGGAGCAGTAGGCCCGAGCGTGGGGTGGTGGCGGCGGCTGCCAAATGTCATGGGATTTCCTAGCCTCGCCCCTACCCCTTGCTTATATAGGCGTCCCTAATGTTCTCCCGAGTTGGAAGCCCATTAGAAACCCTAAGTCTAGTCTAATTCGGGTCCAATCCGAATTAGGCTTCCAGCCCCTTAAGAGTGCAACCCTATGGGTTCACGCACACATAGACATGGCCCGAGTACTACTACTCATCCAATAGTTGACAGCGGCCTCTAGCAAGGCGTGACAACTATGCGCACGCAAAAATAATATCAGACGAACCACCACAAACCACATACATGTTATTCCCTTGCCTCACGATATTTGGTCCAACTCGTAGGTTAACATTTAACCCAAGCACAACCATTCATTTCTTGATCTAATCATTAGAGTGGTCCATTGATATCTCTCTCACACAGAGAGGGGCAAATTCCATCTTGATTGTCTATGTCTCACAGCATGTTTCCCGACAAACCCGAAAGCTACCTTTGTAACTACCTTGTTACGGAGTAGCGTTTGATAGTCCCTGAGTAGGTCGTTTGATATCTTGAATACATACAACAATCTCAGGTCTAAGAACATAACATACATGATGTGAATAGAGATAATAACAATATCTCACGTTGGGTCAGTCCAGCCCCATGTCATACATGTGCCCACATTGTTAGTTTAACATCTCCATGTTTATGACTTGTGAAACATAGTCATCAACTCATAATGTGCTGATCTAGTATTCATTTGTGTCTTACACAAACTAGATAACTTTAGAATAACCATACAAGTAAAAGAGTTTCGCAAACAATTCACTTAATTGCTAATCGATACAAGTTGTCTTTAATGGAAATTCAGTGAACTCGTAATATATAATGGATACAAGGCAATACAATCATCTCTATGATTATCTCTAGGGCATACTCCCAACAACACCCGCCGATGATTTGATTTTCACTCTATTACTCTTGGGTTGTTGGAACCCTAGCTGGCTAGGTGTTGCCCGGTGACGCTCTTGATTTGTGCTTGTGAGGGCATCCGGAAACTTTGTATTACCCTTTGATTCTAGTGGAAATCTCGGCTTGATCTTTATGGTCACTTGGGAAAGAGGGGAGTTGAAAGAGAACTCTAAGGATCTTTGTGGTCGTCTCAACAACGAGGACGTGGGCACAACTTTGTGGTGTGACAAAACCTCAGGATAAATCATTGCGTCTTCGTGTGCTAGTGACTTGTGATTGCTTTATTTGTTGTGGTGGCAAGATATATATTGTGTGTAGGTGGAGAAGCAAGCAAAGGCGTGAATTCACTTAGTACAATTACTCCATATTTTTGGTGAACTCCTTTTAATATTTGAGCATTACAATTCATAATTAGTTAGTTCACTACTCTCCGGGATTCGAAAATTTGGATCCTCGCTAAAATTTTGGACAAGTCCATAAATTCCGCTTGGGACCAAAAGTTCCGATACCCGTGATTTAATCCACTACAAAAGTCTGTGAATTTTAGGAAACGCCTATTCAACCCCTCTAGGCATTTTGATTATTACAAGTGGTACTGGAGCCTAATCCTCGTGATTAACACTTGACCACGTGAGGAAAGAACAATGCCGCACAATGAAGATGGTGTTGAGGTGCCGGATGAGGTCAAGAAAATGGCTGAAGCCTTGGCACAAAAGAAGGTCAAAGAGAAGTGCAAGAAGATGGAGAAGGACTACAAGAAGATGAGAGAGGAACAAGACAGCTGAATTACAAAGAAGATGAGCGAGCTCGTTGGTACAAGTCAAGAAACCTCACTTGGAGGCTCCTCCTCCAACATTAAGGCAACGACACCAATCACGACACCAACTTCAACAAAACACGGTTTCACACATATACTTATGATTACAATAAGATTCTTAAATTTCCTAATATGCAATTCAACTCGCTCAATATTGGTAAAGCACCTTGTTTCGATGGGATTCGCTACACCGAATTGGGCATATCAAAAGAAGATGCACCATTGTGTCTCTTCACCTAGTTTTTGGGAGATTGTAGGTAAAAAAATAACTAATTGTACAATTTTGTCTATACATGTCGAGACAAATCTTTTGAGTCTATTTAGGCCATGGTTGGACAAAAATTTTCAAATACAAACGGAAGTGTAACGGTAACTGAACCTAAAATTTTCTCCATGCCTCTACTATTTGGATGCATAGGTTAGGACGTTAGGTATTGTGCTTTAATAGTCACGGACGTTGGATCCAGGCTAACCTGATCTGCAGTCCATGGGTCATGTGCCATTGATTCTAGTACTTGCCTACAATTTAATATTCCCAAAGAAGGGAAATCGTACTTAGTAAATAAGTGTCGACGGAATATCAGTCGATAGTCCACCGAGGGGTATGCCCAAGGTGGTAGATGATCGGTGAAGGTGCGCCTGAGACGAGCAAGCGTAACACAGAAAACGTGGCGAGACACCGTTTATACAGGTTCAGGCCGCCGTGAGGCGTAATACCCTACGTCCTGTGTTTTGTAGATTGTATTGCTATGAGTTGATGTGATTGGATCTAATATGAGGGGTGATCCCTGCCCCTCCTTATATACTTCGAAGGGACGAGGTTACAAATAAAGTATCCAAGTTGGTACAATAACCGTACGGTGCAGTGCCTTGCGCCACACGTCTTCATCTTCTGGGCCAGGCCACCTCTGATAGTGCGGCCCATGTAGTGCCATGCGGATATATGGGTCTATACCCCCACAGCTAGTCCCCGAGCGCCTTGCATTCGTCGGGAGGTGCAGATCTTTGGAGTTGCTTGACCAGACGGATGTAAGGAGCTCAGAAAAAATTTGAAAAAGATCTTCTCTTAGGTGAAATGTAGCCATTTAGACTCCGTTTGCGAAGATGGATGATCTTCATCATGACGTAGCCAATAAAGAGTGTAGATCCAAATAAAAGCACTATATTCACTGTTAGGTAAAGTGTAGCCACTTAGTCCCCGAGCCTGATAGTAGGTGATGCAGTCACTTGGTGTCAGGGTCCAAGAAAAATAATCTGAAATCCTAAAAGTCCTCGAGTACGGCGAGGTGCTGACGAAGTCCCCGACCACGGCGAGGCGCATATCAAGACACCCCATTGTGCTACACAAGATCAGCACCCAGATCCGAACAGCGTGGAGTGACTTGATAGCTCGGTGACAAGTCCCCAGCATGGTCGGAGGCGAAGTCTGAGCAGCGAGAGGACGACGAGGAGCAGGTGACGAGTCCTCAACGTGGTCGAAGACGGTGTCTGAGCAGGGCCGAGGATGGTGACGAGGAGCGGTGATGAGTCCCCAGCTGAAAGCCCATGTTTGATTTTGGGTAATCGATGAAACCTAGTTTGCTAATGTTTACTCTAAGTGTTTCATGAGATTAATTAGCAAACAACAAGATGGAGCAAAGGATTGGGTTGGTGGAACAAGTGAAGGGCATTGATGGCATCCATGCAAATGGTATATAAGTCCATTATCAAATGGAGTCCACAAGCTTCGTCAAGAGATTAGAAGGAAGATGGAGAAAAGCTAGGAGCACAAGGCAAAGGTATAATCAATAGGAGCTCTTTTGCTTTCGGTGATCAAGACTCTATAGAGAGAGTGATCACATTTAGGATAGATAGCCGTACTATCAAGATGGGAGAAATCGTTTGTGAAATGCAGGTTATCAAAGTGCCACTAGGTGTTCATACTTATTGCATATGCATATAGATGCTAGTGACACTAACAAAACCCGTTGAGAACTCTTTTGAAAAGGCTAACATACGTACACTAGAGTGAGAGACACTTTGGAGTGTTAGCGCCTTTGAAAACGGAGTGAGGTTTGTGAGTGCACCAGAAACTTGCCAAAGTCTTCTGGTGGCTAACTCTTAGCAAAAGTGCAAAAGCGTGTGCACGTCTGGTGGGGCAGCACCGGACGCATCCGGTGCAAACCCCGTGCTCTCAGGTCGGTTCGGTGAAGTTCTTCACCGGACGCGCTGTGGAGATAGTCCCAGCGTCCGGTGCCTCTGACGTGGCGAGCAGCAGAAAGCTGTTGGAACAACGGACGCTGAGGAGCGTCCGGTGAGCCTTCAGTGGATGCATCCGGTGGCATCTGGAGCTCTCTGGATGTTCTCTGCATGATACCGGACACTGGGCGTTGGAGCGTCATGTGTGACGGCTCCGCGTCCGGTGTGAGCGCGCGCAGCGGGCAATTTCAAACGGCTAGTACACATGCCGCTGGGCGATGCACCGGACGCGTCCGGTGTGAACTATCTGCGCGTCCGGTGCCCCTGAAAACAGTGAGTAACATTTAGATTTTGAGTGGGGGCTTTAAGTAGTGGAGTGCCTGGCTTGTGCTCTCTCTCTTGCACATTTTCATTGACATAGTATGCTAGTGAGCTGTTGACGGTCGTTAAGTACCAATTTTATACCGTCAACTAATACCAAGGGAAGATCAATAATAGAAGCATAGGGGTTATTACTGATGAATTCCACGAGTTTTGGTGAATTGTGTATTTTCCAGGGATTATTCCAGAAAGGCTTAAAAGAAGGATTAAAGTGCTTAATTATCACGAAACTTAACCGCCAAGGAAACATCATCACGAGAACACTAGAAGCATCTGGAACACACCCGAAGCACCGGGGCCCGAGACCCATCAGGGTGGGGCCGGCCGGCGCTAGGGTGGGGCCAGCCGGTGCCCCCCCTCTAGGGTTTCGGCCCATCTTCTAGAGTCTTCTTCCACCGCCTCTCTGGAGTCATCTGGGCCCTTTGTTCAAGTCGGTTTGATCCCACAGCGCACGTTCATCCCACCGGGCTATAAATAAAGGGGCAGACCCCCCTCCCAGAGCACCAATTGATTCCTCCTGCTTCATTCGTCAAGAGTAGACAGAAGTTAGGGTCTCCAGTGATTAGAAATAGGGCTCTGGTTCTTCAAGTTCATAGTTTAGGCATCTAGCAAGGTTCAAGTAGAGTTGGGCGCTACGCTCGGGATTCCAGATCCGTTCGTCTGGAGATCGGTAATAGTATCTTGTATCTCATTATGACTTTGCTTTATTTTAATATATTGCTACTTATTCAGTTCTTAGTTTATTCTAGTTGCATATTCGATATAGTTGTGATTGGTGATGATTATTGTCGTATGATCATAAAGCGCCAAATTCAGTACTCGAGTGAGTTAGGTGGTATGCATTATGTAGACGTGGTGTCTAGATATATTGTGTACCTACGGAGGCACCCTGACGTGCCGGGTCGTGTGGTAGTCCGCGTAGGTGACAGCTGCGTTGGTTCCTCTGTAGTCCACCCCTGTACGTAGGACGAGCAGAGCGCGGTCGTGAAGGAGGTGACCCTTGTGTCTTAATATCCTCATTAGATGATGCTCCTTATGATGTTTTCTGAGTTGATTATGCTATCGATGAAGATGTGTAATGTGGCGTAAGTTGTAGACTTTGTATTTAGTAATTACATAGGTTTCCTTTACTTTAGCCGAATCTCGAGATTGTCTTTTCTACATTAGTGAGTCTCTATATTCTATCTCTGGAATACCATGTACCTCATTTACTCAGTTATCATTTACCATTTATCATTGACTTATTTATCGCTAAAGCACTAGAGTTATGGGTTATCATAGGTCTGCACATTTATCTTTCCAATTATTATAGTAGATTATCCTAATGAGTAGAATGCCACCTTTATCCTTTTGGCATAAAACAAATCAACGATACTCGGAATAATTACCGGGTGAAGTGCTTACAATAGGAGAATTATCTGTGCGCTTGCGGATATATTCTATAGTATTATTTTTAGGAGGCAAGTGAAGATTATTTTACCTTTAGTTTTTGGCATCATGTTACGGATGATAACTTAATGTGAAGTGATGTTAAAAATACCAACATGAGCGTCTCCACTCCTCTCTCACACATTCCACTTGATTGAGATCATCTTTTGGTGAGATTGGAGAGCATCAATTGCATCGCATGAGTGTGTTCATCTAGAGGCACTTGGTGATTGGTTTTCGTAGCAGATTCTCTTGTTACTCTTGGAGTTTGCAGACTCTTAGATGGCTTGGAGCTGCGAGTATCGTTGAGGGGAGTTGGTGATTGTCTCCGCCTCCGATCGGTGAAGTTGTAAGGGATTTTTTAGCCTTCCCCGTGGGAGATCGCAATTGACTACTCTAATGGATTGTGCATAGCTTGTGGATCCTCATCTTGTGTTGGCTGTTCGGCACCCTTGAGAAGGGTTTGGCGTGTGATGCCAATTAGCGCGTGAACCTTTGTTGACGGTCGATAACGTTAACTTTTATTAGAACTTTAGACATGAAAGGACACATGAATACACACTAGTCTAGGGTTTTAACTGACATTTTCCACGAGTTTTGCATGTTCTGTATTTTCCAAGGACTATTCCAGAAAAGCATAAAAGAAGGGTTAAAGAGCATAAAAGACACGAAACTTAACCGCCTGAGGAAACATCATCACGAAGACACTGGAAGGGTGTGGAAGCACCTCGACGAAGATAGGCCCGAAAGCCCACACTTGGGCGCCGGCCGGCCCCACCCCCTAGGGTTTCATCCGCCGCCTTCCAGGAGCCTTCCTCCACCACCTATGAGAAGTCATCTCGGCCCTTGGTTAAGTCGGTATGATCCTACGGCGCACGTTCATCCCACCGGGCTATAAATAAAGGGGCAGACCCCCCCTCCCTGAAACATCAAGTCAATTGTAGATCAAGCCATCCAGAGCCTCTCTAGTTCATCAGAGCCTCTCTAGTTCATAGCTTTAGCCTAGTTAGATTAGAAGTAGAGGAGTTCTAGTTCTTCAGCGGGATCCGGAGCCTCTGGCGTCTGTCTGGAGCGCGGAGTTCGGTATAGTTCTAGTTCTTTTCTCTTATTGTATTTAACATTATGATTTGGGAAAACATTGGTCTTAATCTTATATATGTTCTTAATTACAATAGTCATTATTTACTTTGATTATATGTCTAGCATAGTTAGTTTGATCCTATTGAATTTATGTAATTGCTCGTATAGAGTTCGTCCAGAGATATCGTGGATGAATGATTGGCAGTACGTAGACGTGGTGTTTAGATATCTTGCTTATCTGTGAGTGCACCCTGACGTGCCAGGGTCGTGTGGTAGATCGCGTAGGTGACAGCTGCGTTGAGTCCTCTGTAGTCCACCCCCCGTACGTAGGACGAGCAGAGCGCGGTCGTGAAGGAGGTGACCCTTGTGTCTTAATATCCTCATTATATGATGCTCCTTTACATTTAATCATGATGTAGGTAGAGCCAAACAATGATTGCTAGATGTAATTGCACTAATCATAGTATTCAATTGACGTAGTTATAGAATTACTTTAAATATTAATTCCTTCATCTATCCATTGGCTAGCTATTGTTATGACTAGACGAGCTCTGATATTTACCTAATTATGATGATGACTGATCATATTTATCCTATATATCTTTATCATGTGACTGATCCTTGTTATGAGTAGGATTATAGTTATGGTTTATCTTTTGCATTAGCAGTATAGGTTGTAGATATAATTTAAGTCCTACTAGATCTTCCCAGTGGTATAAATATAAATCGACAACCTGGTGATACTCTAGGTAAAATGCTACAATGGTATAATTATCTGTCCGCTTGCAGAATTGTTCTTAGTTTATATTTATTTATATTTCTGCCTAGTCACATGGAATAATATATAAAACCATTATTTATTCTTAGCATATATAATTAGGATTGACAACCCAATTCATGCTAAAGAATATTGGTAATAGATAAGTGACTAGTTGCTAATGATCAGTTAATTAAAATACCATACATCTTCTAATCTCGTCCCTAGTGTTAAAAGTTATAAAGTTATTTTGGGCGACGTTAGTAGATGCCAATAAGCATTTTTGGCGCTGTTGTCGGGGAAGGTAGCTAGGCATATTAAGAATATTGATAGACTTATACTTATTAATGTAATCGATATAACCATTAACCCCTGCTCAAGCAGGATTACCCATATTTTGTCTACTTTAATATCTTATGCAGGGTAATGAATGACCGGTTTACAACCTTCCGGCAAGCTCCCACAAAAAGAAGAAACATAATAAATCCAAGATTGGAAAAAGAGGTCGACGTCACAAAATTCAATTCATATCTCAAGTGACGGGAATAAAGATGCTACATCACTTACAAATTCCATCATATGAGACATGGTAAGTATGATCAAATAAAGGTGAGAAAGTATTGCTCATGGACTTTAAATTTGATGAGTAGTTATCTTTTACATTCCACTGCATGTTTACTTTAAATCCATATATTCACCCTTTTTATTCTAAATTCGTTCTACTCATAACTTATTTAGTTCCATTCATATATCCATCTCACTTGCATTCTTAATAAAAGAAAAAAAATATATATGAGCACATGAGGGCTCATGATTAGTATTTAAAAAAACTCATCATGATCACACCTTTTCATCTCTACCTGAATAATTCCCAACTAGTGCATTCATGTTACCTTTGTCTGCCATAGTAAGTTTTGGTTTGGAGGTACTACATATGGCCATATGAGTATTTTTTAAAGGCTTTTAAATTAAGCGTGGTGCTTAGGTTGAAATGCCTTCCTTAACTAAAACTAGATATGGAGTTTGGTTTGGTTATTGAATTAGAAATTGCTGTAGTAGACATTGGATATTTTGTCGGACTAACCCCTGTAGGAAAATTTTGAATCAAATCTGGGGAAGTCAAGAGATGAGTTCATACTAAAGATGAATCAAGGCATGTAAAGACTTTATGCAAGAAGACCCAGCTCATTCTTTATAAGAGGAAGAACTGTGAGTATTAATGTTTATTCATTTATCTTTCGTTGCAAGTCATCTCTATTTTGAACCATACTAGAATATAGCAACAACAATATAAAACACAATAGACACAATCTATGCTAAACAATCTTAAAACCATATATCATCTTGTTAGCATAGAGGAAAATCACAAAATAGTGTGGACAAACAAAACCTGTATTTCAATTTTGTTATATTCCCTCGGGTATGTGTCCATTAACATTTTGCAGAAAAGAACATCCTTAATCTATTGGACATGAAGTTTTACTTGAACATCAAAGAAGTTCCCCGCCCTGACCATCAAGACGGCTGGCATGTCACTTAAAGAAGAACAACTCGTTGCCATGCCAATAGAAGACAAAGACAACCAGGGAGGAACTTGAGTTTGCACCTCCAGTAGACCCAAGCTCATCAACCGCAATCCAATCAAAATCAAGAAAAGTTTGATGAGTGAAAAGCATGTGATTATCTGTACTCTCATCGGATGGTGAAAAGACAAAGAAGATAAGAGGAAGGCCTTGCTCAGCAGACCACAAGCTTTCACCAACAGATGAACCAGACAAGCATCCTCTTCCAAGTAAGTTTGTCACCACTTACTTAGAAGAACGAAAACATAAGGCACGTTTGTCCAAGCCTCATGCAATATTTAACTACAATCAACATTTTATATCATGTTGCTAATTTGTCTTGATCACTCCTACCCTATGCCATGCTCAAACTTAACTTGCTAACAATTAAAACAAATTAAAAAAAATGCTCTTTTTGGTTCACCATACACATTCTTGGTTCTATTTGAATAAATATCTTTAGTCTTGTAAACTTCCTTGTTGTATTATAAGTATGCTTTAGAATATTATTTGAACATAACTATGAGATCAAAGCATACTTGTCTAAAAATTTGGTTGTATATGTAGACTCAACTCTCCCATATAAAAAAGATTAAAACCTATTAGGAGACTATTCGTAGAATCAAGTTGAGATTGAAGGTACTTTTCAAATAATATCATTACCTTAACCTTGTTGAAAAAAATTGAATGAAGTAATGATGGATCATTTAAAAACTAAAGCTATAAATTAACCTTGGCAAACACTATCCGTACTTTAAATTGAATATTCCTTCGGGTATGTGTTGTCTACTAACCACTTGCAGAGAAAATATATATATATATATATATAATGAGAGAAGCAGAAGGTTTGAAGTGTGAGAACAGAGTAAAAGAAAAGATGCTAATGAACAACTCAAGACGCAATGAAGGAAAGGACCATTGAATTTCATCTACCCTTTATCATGCTCGAATGATGAAGGTAACATCTTATGGTAAGTGGTTATTAATTTTCTCTTGATCTTGGTATGCAATAAATGAAAAATACAACCATGTTAGAGTTACTACTTAAATTGATCAACCTGATTAACTTAACATGATTTATTCTCTAAGTTTGTTCATAGCACTATTCTCTTGATCCCAGTCTTAACCAAGTAAGTTAGAATTACTTCGTCTATTATTTTTGGAAAATAATAGTCATCATGAAAATTTTAAAGATGAACAGTCTTTCCAACGGTTAGCTAACTTCACTCTTTATCTCACAAGTTTAAATACCATATTTATACTTCTGTATTCTCACCTATGTTACAAATGAACAATATAAATAACATCAATCTTATTGTGCCCAAGGTTAGAGAATGAATAAATTTCTGATTCTGTTGGTGTTTTCCCACCTAGCAGAGCCCATGCACTTGATCTCTATCTTGTCTTTATGGGCAGAACACACTTCAATCAAAGTGTGGGGAGGCAATTCCCCAAATTCGATAAATGGAAGTTCTCAACCAGTAATAAGTATGCACATAAGATTGGCTTCGAGATGCCGACAAAATAAAGGAAGAAGGTGGCACCACCATTGGGAGCCACTAGTGGAGGCACCACCTCAAGAGCAAACCAAAGTACTTGACTAATGAATCACTGCAAGGAGGAGTCCAATTCAGAAGACTCAAAACATCGAACCCTCACCGTGAGGTAACTATCGGTAGTTATCCATTTTTTGCTTTTCTGCATTGCATGAATTATTTTCTCTTAAGTAGGTTTACTCTTCTGTATTAGCTTTGCATAGAAAATGACAAGAGTGAATAGGCATGCATTAAGCTGTATTCATGCATCTTAAAAACTTGAAGCCCCATGTGAAACCCTTGCAGTATAAAACCTGTAGGAGTACTCATCATGGTAGCCTAAAAATAAATACAAACATACCATCCATATTTATCTTTCTGCATATTAAAACAAAATAAAAATCTTTACCGTTTTATTAGTGCATTGAAAAGAAAGACAAAAAAATATATAGCTTTTATTGCATCAAAAATATTAAAGCTCCATGTAAGTAGACTTATGGTAACCCCGTAGGAATATTTGTTGTGGGGCATCAAAATAAAAATAAAATAGAATCTATATTTATTTTACTACATCACAAAATAGAAAATATAAAAAAAAAGAATCCTGCTAGAATCTGCCAACTAATATTAGCTCATTAGAATAATCAATTACTCATTTGGCTGACCCTAACCCCTTAAATTCGAGCCTCGAGTTTTGGTTTTCTTTCTGGAGCATAATTATGCAGGAACGACATTATGACTAATGAGTGAGTCCATCAGTGGAGCCCACTAGGACTGTTGCTGATAAGCTTGCTCTAAAAGATCATCAACACCAAATATTGCAAACATCTAGCTTGGGGGAGGAGCATCCCCTAGTTATCAGGTAAGTATACCTATGCGATTATCAAGTCTGCTTTATATAGTCATAAAATACCAAAAATATGTCAACACGTGAAGGTTCACCATAGTACCATAAGAAAATCTAAAAATACCAAAAATACGTGGGCACATGAAGGTCTACACTTTTTAGAAAAAACCAAAAATATGTGGGCACATGAAGGTCCACACTCTTAGAGAAGTTTCCTAATTGGGTAAAGAAGCTTAAACTTTTGCTGGAAATACAAAATCAATCACTTACCATGGAATGGTACTAAACCTAACCCCTCTCCATGAGATTTGGTATTTTTGTTGGCAATTGAGTTTTACAGGAAAATACAAAATCAAAGAGCTAGTCAACTCGACGCCCTTACACTGCCAATACACCTGCTCCCAGAAGGATCACTCAATTTGCAACATCAAAGACCCTGTCAAACATCCAGCTTGGGGGAGGGCACCCTCCATTTAAAATCCAGCTAAGTATAAGTTTCCCACCTTATTATATCGTTTCTCATGTGAGTTAGCTAGTAAGATAAAATTTGAAAACCAAATAAATATTTAGCTATATATTAGAGTATGTTTAGAGTCAGTCTAGGCTAGAGTTAATTAAAACTGATGAACATTAAAATTTTGTCTTGGAGATGATGAATAGTTGCTCTGCCATAATACTTTTCAAATGCCTAGTTTTCAAACCATGAATTCTCCTGAGTTTTAGATATTGCTGTTTTGACTTAAGAATTTACTCTGAACCTAAAACTTGTGGAGGCATATGACTGAGCTAAGTCTTGGTGATTGATTGATATGATTCATGAAGGTTGAGTCGCTATTTATCTTATTCCTAACATTACTAAGTTCTGGAGATTTATTTTGAAAATTTAAAATCTTACATGATGAGCTCTTGTATGACAAAGTTTGAATTCCTACCGAAGCCATATGTAATACATTTAGAGTTAGAAAAACCTTTGCACATTTATGCTGTTTGCATTGCATTGAGTTCAGTCAACCTTTATTGTATACCATATGAGAGTCTTGTCATGCTTTTAAAACCAAGATCACTTACACACTCCAGCCACATATGCATTATTCCTACTCTGCGAGTAAGCGCAATCATCTTCCACTTTCATCCAGATCCACCTTAAGAATGTTTTCTCCTACACTGGGAGTAAACACCCAAAAATATATACCTCATAGGACAACCCCTGTTTAATTGCTCTATGTTCTTATCATTATCTCTCCAATTATTTATATTCAAAGGACGCATGTGGCTCTGCAAAAGTATTGAAAAAAGAAAAGGGAGTAAAAGATGGACAAGTGTCCCAGCAATTAAAACAATGGATACTTAGATGCCCAGTCTCCCTGTAAAGTATATATATATAATAAATAAATAAAAAGAAGAATAAAGATAGCCCACGTTTTCCCGCGAAAAGTTCTATTTTAAAGGAGGGAGTTATTTTCAAGGAGCAAAAGTAGAATTAGGATCAACCACTAAATACCATATATACACCTATCCACCATATTCCATACACATGCACATCTTGATTTCATTGTATGCCTCGACTCTCTGTGGATCCATTGTTTGACTCTACAATATATGAATTGCAAGTATGCTCATCCTTGTTATTGCCACTCCTATAAGCTCCACTATAATCCTTAGTTGTAGGAAGGCATAACATCATTAATGCCTCAGTAAGATCCATAAATAACACATATTAAGAGTCTTGAGGGTGTCATACAATTAAGCTCTGAGTTTTATTTTGAAAATTTGCAAAACTCCGGAATAATAGTACTGTGAAGAATTTGAGACATAGTGCTTGACTTGATTAGTCTATTTTTCGATTGCTCAAGATTTATGGAAAAGCTGTAAAGCTCCATAGTTAAAGGTAAAATGGCTAAGTTCGAGAGTTCCAGCAGTTTTGTCTAGTCCGGAGGAGAATCTATGTTTAAAGCATGTGTACTTGGAAAGTATGAAAGCATTGTAGCAACTCCAGATCCAAATACTTTAGTAATTTAGGCTTAATTTGTTTGCCAAGGGACAGGCAAACAGGTAAGCTTGGGAGTGTTGTTGACGGTCGATAACGTCAACTTTTATTAGAACTTTAGACATGAAAGGACACATGAATACACACTAGTCTAGGGTTTTAACTGACAATTTCCACGAGTTTTGCATGTTCTGTATTTTTTAGGTACTATTCCAACAAAGCATAAAAGAAGGATTAAAGAGCATAAAAGACATGAAATTAACCGTCAAGAAAACACCATCACGAAGACCCTGGAAGGGTGTGGAAGCACCTCGACGAAGATGGGCCCGGAAGCCCACACTTGGGCGCCGGCCGGCCCCACCCCCTAGGGTTTCATCCGCCGCCTTCCGGAGTCTTCCTCCACCGCCTATGAGAAGTCATCTCGTACCTTGGTTAAGTCGGTTTGATCCTACGGCGCACGTTCATCCCACCGAGCTATAAATAAAGGGGCGGACCCTCTCCCTGAAGCATCAAGTCATTTGGAGATCAAACCATCCAGAGCCTCTCTAGTTCATAGCTTTAGCCTAGTTAGATTAGAAGTAGTGGAGTTCTAGTTCATCAGCGGGATCCGAAACCCCTGGCGTCTATCTGGAGCGCGGAGTTCAGTATAGTTCTAGTTCTTTTCTCTTATTGTATTTAACATTATGATTTGGGAAACATTGCTCTTAATCTTATGTATCTTCTTAATTACAATAGTCAATTGTTTACTTTGATTATATGTCTAGCATAGTTAGTTTAATCCTATTGAATTTATGTAATTGCTCGTATAGAGTTCGTCCAGAGATATCGTGGATGAATGATTGGCAGTATGTAGACGTGGTGTTTAGATATCTTGCTTATCTGCGAGTGCACCCTGACGTGCCGGGTCGTGTGGTAGATTGCGTAGATGACAGCTGCGTTGAGTCCTCTGTAGTCCACCCCCCGTACGTTGGACGAGCTAGAGTGCGGTCGTGAAGGAGGTGACCATTGTGTCTTAATATCCTCATTAGATGATTCTCCTTTACATTTAATCATGATGTAGGTAGAGCTAAACAATGATTGCTAGATGTAATTGCACTAATCATAGTATTCATTGACGTAGTTATAGAATTACTTTACATATTAATTCCTTCATCTATCCATTGGCTAGCCTATTGTTATGACTAGACGAGCTCTGATATTTACCTAATTATGATGATGACTGATCATATTTATCCTATATATCTTTATCATGTGACTGATCCTTGTTATTAGTAGGATTATAGTTATGGTTTATCTTTTGCATTAGCAGTATAAGTTGTAGATATAATTTAAGTCCTACTAGACCTTCCCAGTGGTATAAATATAAATCTACAACCTGGTGATACTCTAGGTAAATTGGTATAGTGGTATAATTATCTGTAAACTTAGAGACTATAGCCTAGAATGGTTAGGTGGCTTGCATTTTAGTAGGCTAGTGCAAAATTCGCTTCAGTCATTTAATTGTCTAACCATCCTTGTCTTAAGTGTTGTTTGTTGAATTTTTATAGGCGATTCACCTCCTTCTCGCCATTTATGACCTTTCACCAGCCTAGGTCGGAGGCGTAGTCCGAGCAGCACGAGGACGGCGAGGAGCGGCGACGAGTCCCCAGCGTGGTCGGATGTAACACCTCTGGTGTTACGGTTAATTAAAACCTGCCATGTCATCATCATTGCATGTAAATCATCCGGCATAAACTCATTTTTCTATGCATTAACAAAAATAATTTTTCTTTCAACATATGATTGTGCATAAGTGCTTGAGAGCGATTTGTTATGTAAATAATTGTGTTTGTATGCTATTATGTAAATTAAATTGGGAAATAAAAAAAATCTAATTATAAACCCTAAAGCGGACCTAAAACCCTAAATCAAAAACTAAGCATAATTAGATGTTGGGCCTTAAAAAAAGTTGTAAATCTTTAAAAGTTGCGCAACTTCTATTTTGGGTTGATTTTGAAGTTATTAATAATAAATTCAAAATGAAACCTTAGTTTATAATTTAAAGTTTAAATTTAAAATATAAATTGAAAAACTAGTAAGAATCTAGTAATACTTCCTTAATAAAAGTTTTAGCCCTTTTCAAAATGGAACAACTTTTATTTTTAGAGATTTTGGAGTTCTGTTGTGGATATTTTAATTAAACCCAAAACAACACCTTGAAATTTGAATTTGAAATATCAATTCAAAAATTATTAAGAATTTGACGAAACTTCCTCAATAAGAGTTGTATACCTCAATGAGTAGAACAACTTCTATATTGACCAATTTTCAACTTGTTGAGAAAAATTAAAAGTAATTTTGAAAAATACCGTTTAAATTTAAAATTTGGATTTACCCCCTTTTTCATATTTTCAAATTGGTGCAGAATTTGAATATGGTCCAAGAAGCAAAAATGATCTTCACAAAGTTTGGCATGACTTTTATTTTTAGAAATTTTTCTGTTGTTATATAAAATAGGGAGATCTAGTTCAAAATAGAAGTTAACCTTTTGCATCCTACCTACAGTAGAGACGGGGGGGGGGGACCGGCTCTGTTCCTGCCCAGGTGCAGGTGCGCGTGCGTGCGTCGGCCGCCGGCGATGCCCGGGGCCGGCCGGCCGCGTGTCACCGACGGGGCCGGGTCCGTGGGGGTCCTCTACGCGTCCCGAGCCTGCCGAGAACCTCTCCTCTTGCCCTATATAAGCCGCAGCCGACCGCCACCTCCTCCATTTTCAGCCGTCGACCAGCTCCGTTCGTTGCCAAAGATTCGCCGTGCACGGTTCTCCATTGGTTCCTCGGTCTCGTGGCTAGTTTCTTTGGTTCCCTGCGCCACTATTGAACCCACCCGCACGCCCCATAGTCACCGAAGTCGCCGCCACGACGTCGTATTCTTCACTGTCGGTCGGGAACACCGTCGAGCGCCGCCGTGCACTGGTTCCGTCGCAACCGTGTTCGTCCCTGTGAGTTGATCCTCCATCGTCCTTCGTTTCACGTCCCATGTGATCCCAGAAATCTCCTAGTCCAAGTCGTGTCCACTTTGGTGCACAGGGTTGACCGGAACGGACCTTTAGCCGCCGGAGCTCGCCACCGTGGCCGCGGACCGCGACAACAGGGCATCTCCGGCCACCCTCCGTCCCATATAGCACGCGCAGTAGACTCCAGGTGAGCTCCTACACCTTTTAGCGTTTTTTTTAAACTCTACCGGGCCGTATCGGCCGGAACACACATCATCGTTGTACACAGCGTGTGTCGAGCCGCCATTGCTGCTCGTGGCCGAGCTCTGGTGCTATAGGGGCGGGGCTGAGTCCGTAGATGGGTACGGGTGTTCGTGGGAATCTCGTTTGGGTGTTTGACCTCGCCGGTAGGGCGCCGACGGCAAGCCGCTGCGAGCGGCGCCGCCGCCTGCGCGTGCGTGCCTCTGCTCTGCTCGAGTGGAGCAGAGGGGAGGAAGAAGAGGCCAGACTGGGCCTGTTGGGCCGGCCCAGTTGCGCATCCCGCGCGTGTCTGGCGTTTAAGAGGGAGAAGGGGGTTTGGGCCGCAATAGGCCGGCCTAATTGCTGTGGCCCGAGAGGAGTAAATGACCTTCTCCATTTTCTGAAAAATAATTAATGTTGGGTTTTGTTATTTTTGTAACTAATTTTTGGTGCATGGTTAAATCATGAAAATTTTTATGTAGCCTCTCTGTGATATTATTAACACAAGAAAAATATTTATTATGAAGTTTGGGTACTTTCTGTACGTAGTAAAAATATCTATTTTAATTAATAGATGGGATTTCCATGAATTATGTAGCTGCAAACTACTAATCCAAAAATCATGAAATTTATGTGGTCACTGTTTTAGGCTGTGGGCTACCTCCACAAAAATTTATACCTCAATTGGGCAAAGTTAATGTTTATTCCTATTAGATACTTATTTAAATAATCGATAAACAAAAAGGGTAATATTGATAATTAGGATTTAGGTTTTGTGTGACTTTTGGATTCGTGTGGTGTCCCTTGGTCGTTAACTTGAGATGATCTTTGGCACTTTAATTAGTTGTTTGAGTTCTTAAATAAATTGCTAATTAGAACACTAATAATTTATGTTAGTCATATATGATGATAGGGTTTGATAATTGCTTAGGCAAAGGGTTGATAGTGTTCTAGGGGAAGAACCAATTCGACTTTCAATGACTGTTAAAATGGTCAATAAACCCAAGTAGTTAATACTCGATACTAATTAGTTTCGTTGGCTTGCAACTTTATCATGAAGGAAGGTTGTACTCGACTTTTAAATTGAGTTACTTTCTATTGATCAGTGATTTTGTGCATCTCCTGCATCTTGGCATACATGTTATCATGTTAAGTGTTGCATTATTATTTCGTGTAGTGAACACGCGATGGTTATTATCTGAAGCGTGTCTTCGCTCGGTGATTGACTTCAGGGTTTCGTCTACTTCAAGCAACAGGCAAGGCCCCGGTGCATTCAGCCCTTTCCTTGTGATTTACAAAATGTTTATAACTTGAGTTAATCTAATGCATTACGTTGATAGGAGTTGATTGTCACCAACTTGTTGCATTACCTACCTTGATATATTATCCCTGGAAACCTGTTTTAAAATGAAAACATTAGAAAATGCTTAGCCCTACTTAAATAATGTAGATTTGCATAAATGTTATTTTGAGCTATTGTGATATGTTATTTAAACATGAAAAAGGGAATTGGTATTATTCTCGTTCGGTGGCTGTGCACCTAATCATTACACTGTCATCGACGGGAAGGGATTTCCTGCTCGGTGATTGTGGCATTGGGTTAGAGTCCCAACAATTGTCACCGACGAAAACGGGATTTGAAAACCGAAGGGACATTTGTACTTGGGTTAGAGTCCCAATGTATTGTCGCCCGACGGAAAAGGCATTAGGGACCATTCGTTGTAGGCCTGTTGGATCGAGACCTTACAACTAGCCACATACTACGAAAAGCCTCTGACTCCGATGGCTCTACTGCTGGAACCGACAACCACGCACTGGGAGTGGAGAGATGGCGAGAGTAGCGTGTACCCTCGTGGCCGTCGTGCCTAGAGACTAGAGAGGGTACTGTGCTCTCGGGATGGCGCAGGACCGGTTCCGGGGTACGAAAAGCCGTGGTAGGCGGGGTTGGCATATGCAAGTTTAAGTGCTTACATATGCAGTGTGGATAGGGATCCCCAGCTGGGTACTAATCGATTCGAATCGTCGTTGCTCCTCTGTTATGGAGACTTGATCCTTCGACCATTTAGTGAAGAGTGGTTCAGAACTAGGATGTTTTTGAGAATGATTAAATAATTGGAATTGAAGGATATATAAGAAAGAACTGAGAACTATCGATATTGATTATAATAATATTGAGTAAAATACTGAAAGTAGGATTAGTAATGCTTTTCTGCAAAATTCTTTGACTCTTGCTAAAGCCTTACCTTGACTCCCTTCAGCCTGCATTCTTGAGTCTCATTCCTTTTTCTTAGTCGGGTAAGTCTTGCGGAGTACCTCATGTACTCAGGGTTTGTTAACCCGTGTTGCAGGTGACTTAGGTGTACAGCTCTATGTGGGACCGTGCCGGTCAATGTATCGTGCATGGATGAAAAAGTATATGATGTAACCCTTGGGCAGGGTGTCTAGTTGTAAGAAGCTGCTCCACTACAAAACTCTGGTTTGGGATAATGTAACTAAATTTGTAAATTATATTTCTGTAATACTTCCGCACTCTTTACTCTAATTCAAATTATTTGTGTAAACTGTTGTAATACCTGCAAGGTCTTTACAATGAGATCCTCGGGGAAAATTAGGGTTTCTTAGGAGACCCGACAGGCCACCTAAGTCAAAGGGAACTCGTGCAGACTAGTCAAAGGTCCTTAGGGACGATGACGGGACGCGTGGGCCCTATGATTAAGGCAGGTTCTGTCACATCGGAGATGGTTTCCAAGCAGTGCGAGGACGGCGACGAGAAGCGGTGACTGAGTCCCCAGCCTGGTCGGAAGGCTTAGTCCGAGCAGCTGCGAGGACGGCGACGAGTCCCCAGCGTGCTCAGAGATGATGTCTGAGCAGCGCGAGGACGGCGACGAGGAGCGGTGATGAGCCCCAGCCTAGTTGGAGGCGTAGTCTGAGCAGCACGAGAACGGCAAGGAGCGGCGACTGAGTTCCCAGCGTGATCGGAGACGGTGTCCAAGCAGCGCGAGGACGGCAAGGAGCGACGACGAGTCCCCGACGTGGTTGGAGACGGTGTTCGAGTAGCCCGAGGACGGCAAGAAACGGCGACGAGTTCCTGCAAAATAAATATGTACAATGGGTAGTACACGATGTAGATTTTGGAGCAGATCCCAATATTGTAGAATGCATGATAAGATTGTCCGTTTCTTGCTCTTGTTAGGTCATGTAATTTCCCCTGGTAGTTGGCCTGTTACGTTTAAACACCTGGCCCCCGGCGTATGGTTCAGAGGTTTCTTAACATGACCGAGTCTTATGGGGTGTCGACAGGCTTCACGGATTAAGGCGTGTGCTACCAAGGTTTTTTAGTAACCGTTAAGAGAAAAAACGAAGAGATACTTAGTATCTCGTCGGCGGAGAAAATCTTCTGAGTGGATTTTGCAGCCCTAATATTATGAGATACTTAGTACCTGGTGCGCCAACTGTCGATGGAATATCGTCGATAGTCCACCGAGAGGTATGCCCAAGGTGGTAGATGATCAGTGAAGGTGCGTCTGAGACGAGCAAGCGTAACACAAAAAACATGGCGGGACACACGCTTTATATCGGTTCAGGCCGTTGTGAGGCGTAATACCCTACGTCATGTGTTTTGTGGATTGTATTGCTATGAGTTGATGTGATTGGATCTAATATGAGGGGTGATCCCTGCCCCTCTTTATATATTTCGAAGGGACGAGGTTACAAGTAAAGTATCCAAGTTGATAAAATAACCGTGCGGTGCAGTGCCTTGCGCCACACGTCTTCATCTTCTGGGCCGGGCCACCTCTGATAGTGCGGCTCATGTAGTGCCGCGCGGGTATACGAGTCTATACCCCCACAATAAGGTTATTCTGTTTTATTCACCTATTTGAATTCAACACCGAAGATCATGCTTTCTAAATTTCTCCTCCTTCTAACAAAGGGGGTGTTTAGTTGGGTGAAAAGTGCACGGTAGTACTTTCGTTTGTATTTGATAACTTTTGTCCAATCATGGCCCAAGTAGACTTAAAAGATTTATCTCGAGCTAGCCAGGCAAAAAGTATAAACATGCAACAGCTGCTAGTTCATTTAGTGCTCCATGCAAGTGGAAAGTACAATCGATGGATGGGGAAAGAGAAAAAAAAATTAGGAAGTAAACACCCCAAACACTTCTTGGGATAATGCAGTGACACAAACTCTACAGAAGCAAACGTCTGTATTGTAGCCATCACCGCAGAACCTGAAGGAGGCAAACGTGGAAATACAAACGGGGAATTGCAACTGTAACTGGGATCTAAATGAACGTGCTACAGTGCAGAATTGTAACTGCAACTGAGATCTAAACGGGGTCATTGTTTTGCAATTTGCAAGTGGCAGTGCAAAGTTGATGGCCATCTCATCTTGTCGAGGTAATCAATGAACTAGAGGCACCAGTCTGCATTCCAACCTGTAGACCACACTCATCATAGCATCTCCAACAACACTACCCAACCCACTACCTATCTCCAATCCGGGTAGTGGAGGCCAAAAAATCCACTCCAGCAAATTACCTATCCCACTCAACAGATTCAGTGGCTACCCAAATCCCACCACTCCCTACCCATTCCCGTTGGGCCAACAACAAGCTACCTATTTTTCTCCACGCGCCTCTCTCTCTCGGCACGCGCCCGCGCCCGCGCCACTCCTCCCCGACGGTCCCTCGCCCGTGCCACTCCTCCCCGGCGGCTCCTTGCCCGCGCCGCTCCTCCTCGGCGGCCCCCTCGCCCGCGTAGCTCCTCCCCGGCGGCCCCCACGCCTGCGCCGCTCCTCCCCACGCGACGCTCCTCCCTGGCGGCCCCCTCGCCGGCGCCACTCCTCCCTGGCAGCCCCCTCGCCGGCGTGGCTGCTCCTCCCCGTGGCTCCCTCGCCGGCGTGGCTGCTCCCTGGCGCTGCTCCTCCCCGGTGGCCCCCTCGCCGGCGCGGCTGGTCCCCGGTGCTGCTCCTCCCCGCGCGCGGCTCGTCCTCGGCGGGCCTTCCTCGCCAGCGAGGCTGTTCCCCGCGCGGCTACTCCTCGGCGCTACTCCCTGGCGGCCACCGGCGACAGCCCTCCTCTGTGCACGAGATGGACTTGAGAGGAGGAAGGGGATGACACGTGGGTCCCACACGTCATTCTCTGCTGGGATGAGTTTGGGTAGCACGATTTAGGTAGTATTGCTGGAGTAGAGAACAAAATATGGGTAGTTTGAGAGTTGGTAGCTACCCAAATAGAGATCTAGGTAGTCCAACTTAGATAGCATTGCTGGAGATGCTCTCAGCCGCCAGCCGCGAGGGGCTGTATGCATGCAAGGCTGCAAACCGCAGGAGGCAGGACTCAAACCGAAATGGTAAAAATGCAGTACTCACTCTATCCCAAGAAAAATTGACGTTTTTGAGTTTGATATTCTTGTTAAGCTGTTCGTCTTACTCTACTTTTTCATCAAATAACAAAATAAATATGTCATTACTAAAGTATCTCTATTAATAAATAAGTCATTACAAAATATGAAAATAAACAATAATTATAAAAATCGAATAAGACAAACAATCTAGTTTATAAGTCAAAAATATCTTCTTCTTTTTTACATTGAAGGCCGTCCGGGAGACTGTCAGATAGTCAGCGACCAGCGGCCCAGACAGGTCCCGCCATTCCCTTTTGGGAACAACTACAGTATCTGGCCTTGACAAAAGTGCAGATAAGCCATGGATGCCTCGGCCTTCTTTTTCCGATTCCAACCAATCCAGAACGCGGCTGGTCCGTGCGACGAGTCTTTGCCGTCCCAGAATTCACGGCACAGCGACGGGTCTCGCTCTCGACTCTCGTACAGGACGTTCTCCTCGCGGTTGTTCGCCCGCGCGGTACTTCGCGCGGTGGTGAACCACAGTGGCTGCTAATGAAAACTGTCACAGAAAGTCACCGGCGCTCACCAGCTCGGTCGCCGTTGTCGCGGTCAGGTTTCCCTAAACCACGTGCAGGTCCGTTGCCTTGAGTTTGTTGGGCTTCGTGCAGTGCAAGGTTTGCTTAGGCAGTTCTAGTGACACATCTATGGCTATCTCTGTTAAATGAGATGGCATGTAAGAAAAATATTAATGAGAAAAGAGAAACAAAAACCGTAGAAGTCGTTTCCTCCTGAAGAAACGGCGTCGACTCTTTACCCAACACACATGGAAACGACCGAATCACACCATTAGGAAGAAACCACTTATTTTTATCTACCCTGCCCGCGCCGCCACTTGCCAACATGAAGTCTTTATCTACTTATTTTATATAGTACTATTATTGTATTATAATAATATATAAAAAATAAGGGTTCTTTTTTCACTTGTTAAGATTTAGAGTATCTTAAAATAAATACGTAAACATACTCAAATCCATAAATAAATATACGCACATAAACAATTTATTTTATACAGTACCCCTAAGTGTTGAAGACATTCGCAGTTAATCTTAGGAAAGAAAGGCCGCCCAGTGGGCGGAGTTGAGTTCTCAAAATTGAAATAAACTCCAATTTCACACTAACATTCAAATGGGCTTAACAATATAATTCAAGTTTACTTTAACTATTAAGGCGCTCATAGTGCAGAAATCATCTATAGTTTCTAGAGCTTAGGATACTGTGTCAAGAAACTACTCTCTACAATGCAGCTTTTTAATTTAGATTGTAAACAAAAATCCGACCAATCATCTAGTATCTCTCCCGCGCCAGGATCCTCTGTGCTAGATATCCATGGATTTTCTTTTGTTTGTTTACAAGAGCATGAACTCTCCATGTCCACGCTCGCCACAAAGTGGTGCAACGGGAGCTGCTCCTTGCGCCATGAATTCAAGAAGAAAGAGCAGAGCACCAACATGAGACAACGAACTCCAAGTTCCAAGTACAGCGCTCAAACCCAACGGAGCTAGCTTGGAAATTTTTTTTATTTTTAACACTTTTTAAATCCACGGAGCCAGCCGCATGGTTTCTGGTGGTCAGGCTCTCTGCGGCCGCCGGTGCGGCAACCATGGACCACGAGCTCCGCGGTCAGCTGTGTGCGAGACGGGGAAGACACAACGACCTGCGCAGGGACGGGCTACAGACAATGGCGGACGCGACGAGCCATGGTGGGGTGGCCGAGAGCTCCGCGGATGACGACACGGTGGCCTACGACTTCCAGCGGCAGCTCCGCATCGTCCTTCGCCACGTGATTCTCCGACGAAGGGGGGGTGCGTGGGAGCAGGATAGGATGGCGGCAATGGAGATGGCGCATGGGATCTGAGCGCCTGGATGGAAACGATGGAGCTTTTCCCCAACGCACACGCGAATGATTTCTTCGGCCTCGATCCAAACGTAGACACGGTTTCTTCTTGAGACTCGGTTTTTTTTTTCTCTCTTTCTTCAATAAATATAATGCCATATCAGTAAAATTCAGTTAATAGAGGACATTAAATAGACATAGAAACTATGATAAAGTCTGAGTTGGAAGTGCCCTTAAGAGTTAGAGTACCTAATGTTCAAGCCTTGCATTTTTTTTTAAAAAAAACACATACACACACATTTTTGCGCGAATGTTAGAGTGTATGTTGCACTTGCTTAGTGATTCGCTCCAAATTTCACACAGGGTAGCTTTGGGCTCGGCTCATTCGACACTATTGCCAGTCTTTAATTACAAAACATCGTGGGGTTATAATTGGTTAAAGTTCCCTGTCAGTGTAGCTTTGGGATCGGCCCATTCGACACTGCTTCCCGCTCCCCATGAGTCGACCACCGAATCACATGCACTTTAATAACAAAATATTGTCGAGGAGTTCCAACAAAGCACAAACCAAACTCACAAAAAAAGTCTTCCTCCAAGAGCTGAAAACGCAAAAACATTACTCCATCCAGACTCATATTAGTTGACGTTTAGGACAAGATTGTGGTTACCAAGTAGTGATTAATTGGAGTACATTTTTCCTGTCTTGCCCCTATAAGAGGCAATTTTTATCACTACAAAAGAGATTGCTCCTACCAAAAAATGAAAAAAAAAAAATATGCGCATGTTTGCAAGGAATGGCTAAACCTTACCATACTTCCTCCCATCTACTCAAATGGTCGTCCATCCACAATTGTATTGTTACCCGAGTTGAGTTACTCGGCTCCATAGTAGCCTGTAAACATATGTCTTGAGTGACTAGTGTATCAATGTGGATATATGTGTGTGATCACTGGTACTTCTAAAATACCAACCTTTCTGTTCTTGTAAATTTCCAACCTCTCACCATAAAAAACTTGGAGAACTGCAATTAAAAACCTAATCTTGATCAAACTGCAATAAAAGAAAATAATCATTATAGGCAAAGGTGCATTTGCTTTCCTAAGCTTAATCCCATTTTGCCATTATACCCAATTCTGAATACATATACATGGGAGATACATTTGTTTTGATCCAACTAGCTAATTCATGTATAATGCAAAAGTTGGGATTCAAACTCCATCTATCTAGAAAACTTCAAGTTTAGTTAGATTTTTTCATAAAAATGATTGAATTTCAAAGTTCTATGTTTTTTTTGTTGGGGGTTGACATTTTTAGGGTCATGAGAAGGCAAATAATATTTTCCCAAGAACCAATAAGGTGGAGCTGTGCACTGGATTAGAATGGTACCTAGGAACTAAGTATGCATATGAATCAATAAAAAATACCTTTGATGGGGCTAGGGTAGCACTCCAAACAGCCTTGGGGTCATATAGCAACATACTTGAGTGAACTGTGACTTCAAGTTTAAAATGCTTCATTTCGTGACCATTTGGAATCTTTGCCATCTAGAGCTTTACTTAGAGTGACCTTATGCCAATGAACATTAGCTCCATGGCTATCCAACTTAATTTTCTCAAATCTCTGCACATTAAAGAATTAACTCAAAATACTTCACATAATAAAATCTTATCATCAATGAATATAGCAATGAGACTCAAACCTTTATGGTTCTCCTTTTTATCAGTTCAAGATGCTTATCATACCAAATAGTAAAAGGGATCTCAACTATAGTCAATATGGTCTTGGTATCATCCACAGTTCACTTGCCAGTTATGGTATAACTATTTCTTTAACCTTTTGTCTTTGTATGATATCCCTAACATAATAATACTAGTGTAAGAATGGTAGGATAATTGGGAGAATGCATAGAAGTGATAAAAAGCAACATTTTCTGAGAATAAGATTACCTCGAAGCCTTGAGAATACGGCATCATCTCAACAGCTAGTTCACCCCTCATTAACCTTTCTAAGTTTTCGATGACATCCTTGAGATTATAGGGGAGAACTTCAGTTTTAAACCCACAACCAACACCTCTGCTACCATTGACCAGAATTAGGGGGATATTGGGGCCTACCTAAGGTTCCCAAGAAACAACAATCATTACATAAAGGACAATTTTCCCAACAATAAAAGAACTAAAAACATATCCCCAAAACCATTTTTTAGAGGACTACAATGATTAAATTTTTGAGGTGTCTTAGGCAAAAGCCATACATTTTGGATGACCAAACTTTCCTATGAATTATAGGCATAAAAGTTGTAGACGTAACATACCATTTTGGCTTAACCCATTTTACCTCCTCCTCTAGGGGAGTAAGGGAAGGGTAATCATCTTTTGGAAATACAATACCAGCAATTAATGAAACTGCAACTTTCAAGTAGGGGCAGTGTCAGGTACCAAAATTAGGAGTACCCCATTTTATTGCAAAAAACGATCACTCACTAGATAAAATCTGGCCCGAACTACTCATCAGACGAATGCCCAGGCATACGGGGAGGGTACGCGACCCATCAAGGCCTGTCCCAGACTTGTCCATAGGGATCACGCGTGCCCTCTCGGGTGCGCAACCCCCCTCGGGAGCAAATTCGCGCCTCGCCTGAGCCTCCAACGAACGAGCTCGGGGAGAGACACCCTCGGACGCAAATCTCTAATTCGTCCGACCCCTAATCAACAAGCCCCGTCGGGCACCCATTCTCCGCCTCGCCCGAGCCTTCGGGTGATGTCAGTGCGCTCCCTTGCGCCCGACGGAAGCCCCGTCCATCCTATGGGACGCAGTCACATCGCGAGGCCCCATCAGCACGCATGCCATGTCTGAGCGCACGTCTGCCACACCAACTACCGCGTATGACCTGACAAGGTGTCAGTCAGCCTCACTGCGCTCCATACTGCCACAGGGACAGGGCCATAGTGTACCGCCCTACCTAACCCTCCTAAATGGCATGGGGTAGTCACGATGTGACTACTGTCCATCCTCGGATCCTGTGTGAACGCCTCGGCCAAAGTCAGGACATCTGTCACTGTTCTGCCAAACATCGAATGTTGTGCAGGACAGTCCCCCGAGCACCCATTCTATGGGGTGGGCTTTCTCTGGAAGGAAACACGCCTGAGGATGCGCGCCCATAACCGCACAACACCCCTGATGAGAGCTCTCCATGCCTTCGGGTGATGACACCCCCAGGAGCCGACGAGTCCGAGGGGGAAAACCACACCTGTACAGTAAAAAAAGGACCAAAGTCCGTCCCTCTATAGTGCTACAGTTCGACGCCATGCCTCGCCACACCGTGTACTGCTCAAGATGCCGAACTCCACCCGCCTACAACAGAAAATATGGCTGAAGGACAGCAACCATACCGCCACGACGTTGGACCACTCCCTGCAAGATGCCGACCCCCCGGAAACGCATTCTCCAAGACAACGCACTACGTAGCATGCATGTAACCTTGCCCCTCCCTTGAGGCTATAAAAGGGAGGGCAGGGATACCTCTTAGGACACATTCCCTACACAATTCAACTCCATATGCGCACACTCACACTCACTCACACTTCTAGAGACTTGGGAGAACATCCCTCTCTCGTCCAAGCTTGTAACCCCTACTACGAGCACTCTGGTGAAAAATAACACAAACCCTCTGTCCAAAAAATAACACGAACCCTCTCACCGAAGTGGACGTAGGACAATCATCTACCTGAACTAGTGTGCACCTTGCACACCACCCAAAACCTCGACTCGCAAATACAAATTTACTAGCCGGTGTTAGCACCCGCTAATCTTAGCACCAGGAAGTCATCTATATCATTACCTCCCTGGGAAAAGAAATTGCACAATTAAAAGAACATTACAATACCAACACTATACATTTAGTTTTCAAATGAAATTGAGTCTCACATCTTTCTTTGAACCAAAGTAAGCACGTGGTTCCAGTAAGTTCAAATTATTAATCCCATAATAATTTCTAGATATTAAAAAGATTGATCATTCAAGACTTGTATCTCTATGCTGACAAACACAATGATAAGAAACATCACTTGCTAAATCTCGAATCTTTATTGCCTCCGTAAGTTGCCTCCGTAAGAACTGCGCCTTGTATTTTTAAAGGAAGTAACACATTAAATTTCTCCGAGTTATGTTAAGGTCATCCATTAGATTTGGAATGCATCGCCTGATGCTGTCAACAAAATAGGACACCAATTCCTTTTTTATGAACTCGGCATAGCCAAATGTCCTAGTCTTAAAGTTGCGAATGGTGTCATATAGCCCTCAAGGAATCCCGTTCTGCAATGAAAAATATAATAATACCTTAAATTAGCAACACATTAACATGTAACTAGCAGGTAGGGGGAGAGGATGGCATACTAAAACGCAACGAATTAAAAGTTAAAACAATAATATTATTATGATCTAAAATAAAAACGCATAGGCATAGTTCAACTGAGTCAAGCTAGATTATAAATTAAGCATCATATGTCCTCACTTGTCACAAAACACTTCTTGTGTTTGTAATAGATGCTACTGGTGCCTTGGATAACATGTGAATACATACATCATAACCAGTGGCGGATCTACAGGGGAGCTGGGTGGGCTCTAACCCCCCTAATGACTTGATTTACCATTTAATCACTGTAGAAAAAACCTTAAATCACCATTAAATCTTCATGTAAATGAACATCTCTAGTGTTTTAACCCCCCTTAATACCCACGCTGCATCCGCCACTGATCATAACTGTATCCATCCTTTACTATCATTCGAGCCATTGTTGCTGAAGGCTTTTATCTATGTAGTTGGCATCTATATCACTGGACCAAACAAAATAGATATGATCTTCAAAGTTTTTACAATATTCTTCTATATCTTTGATACTATATGATTGCAAGCCCTGCACAAACATAAATAGTGTATGAAAGAAAAAACAAACAAACACATTAAGCTAAGAGAACAAAACAAAATACCTTAAAATAGCATATAGACCATTCACTTTTTCATTAAGAAAGATATTGTGTACTTGGTTTTGAAGTTCTGAAGCCCACAAGGTTTATGGTGGCTATCGCCTTGCTCTGGAACACATGAAGCTAATTTATTAAACAAATCATTTTTAAAAGGTCTTTTAAATTCTAAGATACATTGTAGAGGTTAGAGACTTAGGTCTCGTTTGGCACAGCTCAGCTTCACAAGTGAAGTTGTTTTTATAGAAAATGGTTTCATGAGCAACTCTATTGGTAAACTGAGCTATTTTGAGAATATTGTGTGATAAAATAGCTTCACCAACAACTTCATGTATGGTTGATATAGAGAAATAAGAGAGAGGTAGGAGAAGCTATTTTTTTAGCTTCATGTGAACTCATCCCTTTTTGAGAGGAGAGGAAAAATAGCTTCACCCATGAAGTTGTTTTTGGAAAAAGGTGTTTGGCAAGAAAAATAGCTCACAACAGTGAGCTATGCCAAACAGCTCCTTACTCTGCTGATTAACCACAAACTTCTCTTTCTCTTTCATATGCAAATGTAAGTAGGATGCAAATATATGTAAGTATACACCTAAACATGCACATAATCTAGGATTAAGATATAGCCTCTATGCACCTTCGCATCAATGGAAGACCAATCCAAATCCTGTTAAGGGCCTTTTGGATCTTTTAATTTGGTGGAATTAAAATCTACTTAACAATTTAGACTATTTCACTTAGAATGTGACATTCCACCACTTTCTAAAGTTCATATATTAGCCTTCCTCAAATTCACGAGGTGAGAGATAGAATTTGATTCTATAGATCACCATGCTATATTTCTACTTTACAATTTATAGCACGCTCTTTAACTCGCACTCACATGGTAAAAATACAACGCATAAGTATTCCTCTCGTATAGCCAATAATAATATACAAATATAATCTGTATATAATCATATTAAGCTAATTAATATGTGTATAAATTATGATTCTTAAAATGAATTTAATTCCAAGCATCAAACGGTGCCTTAATTAATATTAAATGATTAATGTGTGAGTGTTTAATGTCGAATCATTAATGTGTGAGTGTGCTTGAGATGACATGGCAAACGCTCAAGAGCTGGGGAAAACCAAGTTAACAGAAGACGGCCCGGACATAATTAAATGGGCATTAGAAAAGAAAGGCCAATTTTCAACAAAATCATTGTATCAGCTTCTTAGTTATGGAGGGGTGAATAATAAAATGGCTAGACAAATGTGGAAAAGTAGACTACCACTTAAAATCAGATTCTTTCTTTGGCAAGTTTTTAACAGCAAACTTCAGTGCGCCAAGTCCCTCAGTAAACGGGGTTGGTAAAAGATGTCTTTGTGGTATAACTGAGTCGGTAAATCATATTCTTTTTTAGTGTCATATTGCCAAGTTGGTTTGGGGGATTGTGAAAGAGCCGTGCGGTTTGGAGTCCTGTCCAAGATCATTGAGAGAATTAGCATATGCTAATTTGGTTTCTGTTTGCTTGTTTTGGCTGGGCGGTTTGGAACAATAGAAATGAAATGGGGATTAAAGGGGAATTTCCGAAGGCGTCGACTCATATCATATATTCGGCTCTATCTTATATGCAGAGATGACTCCTGCTGCTTAAGGAGGAGGACAGACAGCGTGTTGAACATGTGCAAGACATCATCAAGTGCTGGATGAGGAATTTTAAGCCTAAATTTAGTTTCTGTTTTGGATTTGTGTTTGTTGAGGCTTTTCTGTAAAATTGGTATCCCCAGTATGTATCCGGATGTTTGCTTTCTTAGAAGCTGAGTAAATTTGCTCTGTTAAAAAAAAGATGCATGGCAAACATGTACCTTGCCTACCACCTCAACAAGGAGCTTGTCTCCACTGCCGATGGCCGCCACTGCCCAGCCCCACCTTTAACTGTTTGCACACACACTCTTTTTCAAATCATCGAGCAGCTTTGTCCAGGTATAATTCGTGTAGCCAATGGTGTAGTCTACTTTTGAAGCCTCTCATCTGGGTATAGCTGTGGTATCTTGTTCATGCACGAACATACACGCCCACACTACCCTATACACATCACACTCACACTACACGTGCACAACTAGACCTACAACTACACACAGACTAGAAGATCATGTTCTTCTTGAGATCACCACAAACTCCATAGACGATGGGCGCAGCGCAATCCTTTGTGGCTTCACGCGAAAGTGGCTTGAAGACGGGAAATAAATCCCCATAGTGAGGCCCATGCGTCGATTTTAGGAATCTTTACCATAGGAATCCTACAACAAAAGGAGGCCAGCCAGCGTGCCACGTCGCCTGTGATTCTCGGCCGTTCGATCGGACGGTCGGACGGCCCAGATCGGGCTGTTCCTGGTCGTTTTGCAAAAAAAAACTCGAACTTTATCAAAATACAACCCGTCGTCCATCATCCTCTCATAGAAAATCTTGCAAAAACACCCTCGAGCTTTTCCGAAATATGACCCGCCGTCCAAGCAAATGAATGGGCCGGCCTGCCACCAGCTTGATGGGCCGAGCTAGCCACTTTCGGCCCAAATGGCCTTTTTTTTGTCTTTTATAAAATGTTATAATATGCTGATTTTGTTTATTTCATATAAAAATAATCAAAGCTCCTAAAATCATGAAATTTTTTGTGTAGGCTCTCCATGATACACACTATGCATAAAAAATATTAAACTTATAAAATTAGAACTTTTGAAATAATTTAAAATAACTTCTTTTAATTAATAAATAGACATTTCATGATTTCTACACATTAAATTATTGAACCAAAAATTATAAAATTTGTTTTACGGCTGTTTTACGATGTTTCCAACCGCTATAAAATTTTTGAGATAAATTTAAAATGTTTCAACAAATTATTATTCCATGCTCAGCTAACAAATTAATTAAAAAAAGAGCTCATAAATGATCTTTACAGGACTCGAAATATATATATACCAAAATAAAAAATTCCACGATCAACATATACAGTCAACCACAAATGATAATTTTCAAATGCTATTTTTCCAATGCTATTTCTTTACCTCTTGCCCATGCTTGCTGAATGCATAAAAAATGAATAAACTAACAACATGATCCTTTATCATCAATACGTACCCTCTCACTTGGTACCCTACTACGCTTGGAAAAAACTTTTACAAAAAATAATCTACCAGCGCTATCAATGGACCTATAAAATGGCCACAAGCGGCAACACCGTGAAAATTTCAAGTCAAACCTAGGACCAGCCGCTCATACCACAGCGCGCGTGCCAACCGAGCTATGTTCGGTCCTCAGTGGTGCAGTCCACTTGCCGCTGTAGGAGACCTCCTTCTTCACCAACATCCCTTTTCCTGAATGCACCCAATAGAACACGCAATGTCCTAACCAAATGAAATAGAGATTTGCGTTAGGTGCACGTTGAGGTACAGGTAGTGCCCCAATTTTGAGTTTGCGGCATGATAATCAAGATTACTTTTAATTTTAACTTGTAGGGGATTGAATCCCTCTCATTCCCCTCCAATTAATTGACTTAGGATTTGGGATCAAAGGAACATGGCCTAAAGTCAGTCGATCTTGCGGAACTATCTATGGCCCTGGTTCCGATCATTGCTTGACTTGGGCCGCCAACTCCGCCGACACTAGCCAGCCTAGCAGGCTTCAAATGGGCTTGAGACGATCGAGGCCTTTTATCTTCATCCCCGTGGTCTGGCATGGCACTGTGGTCAAATGACTTGCATCCGCATAGTAAACGCAACACTTCCTTTATCTCAAAAAAAAGGAAACGCGATACTGTTTTTTTCTCGTGGCTATCCCGAGCTCACAAATCTAAAATATACGATATCTTAAAATGCCATCATGTGTCTATAAAATTACGATGCATATGTTTATGAATATAATTTATATCATGTCAATTTATATTCATTATATAATACTCCATCTATTTTAAATTATAGATATTTTAAAGTTTTAGATGTATTGTTTTACAATGGACATAATAATGTTCTCCCTCCGTTAAAAAACAACTATGAGATTCGTGCCGAACAAATTTGCTAAATTTTAACCAAAGTTGAACCAACTTCATAGTGATTAGTATTAACATTTATGTCTCAAACAAGATTTATTACGTCCATCACTAATCTATTGATACTTATTAGTCTTTTATAACTTTGGTCAAAGTTCAAATTGCTTGACTCTTTGAGAAGTGATAATTGCATTCTTTTTTAGGACAGAGGAAGTATATTTAAGTGCGTTGCAAAAGCTATATATTTAAAAAAAGCCAAAACATCTTATAATTTAAAATTAAGAGAGTAATTACTTGTGTTAGTATATATCTATTATATTGTTTGTGCACCATGAAATGCACTTAGCCTAGGATATTTGAGAATGCTATTTTTGTGCCACAATAATAATGTGGTTCTGCAACAGCTAAGTCAAAGCACTCTCTCATAGCCTGTTAGTTGTATGGTGCATCTTAATTTGTCTAGGTACTCATGTATAGTGTCCTTCATTGTTTTATACCTGTGGCTAGAAGTCTAAAATATCCTAGCCTAAGTGTATTTTATGGTGCTCTTAGATTATCGAGATTCTCATATATAATGTGACAGATACTCCTGTAACACCCCTAGGTGTTACGGTTAATTAAAACCTACCATGTCATCATCCTTAGTTGCAAATCATCCTGCATCAAACCTGATCACTTTGCACTAGTTAAAAATTTTTATTTCCACATGTGATTGTACTTAGGTATCTTTAAATGACTTTATGATTTAAATGATTGTTTGTGTGTATGCCTCTAAATCCAAATAGAAAATAAAAAGGAAAACAATTAAAAACCCTAATCGGATCCGAAACCCTAAATCAAAAACTAAATAAAATCAAGTGTGGGCCTTAAACAAAAGTTGTAACTCTTTAAAAGTTGAGCAACTTCTATTTTGGAAATTTTAAAGTTATTAAAAGTAATTTCAAATAAAACCTTAATCTAGGTTTTAAAGTTTAAACTCAAAATAGAAATTCAAAAACTAGTAGGAATATGATGATGGTATTTTAATAAAAGTTTTAACCCTTTCAAAATTGGACAACTTTCATTTTTGGATATTTTAAAGTTTACCAGTGAAAATTTAAATTAAAATCCAATTAGTGTTTGTTTATTCAAATTTAAAATGCCATTTCAAAAACTATCAAGAATTTGAGAAAACTCCTTTAATGAAAGTTGTAAGTATTTTCTAGTTGAATAACTTTTATATTTGGGGATTTTGAACTTATGCATTGAGATTTCAAATTAAACTCTAATGAGTGTTTTAGAATTCAAATTTAAAATTTTATTTCAAAAATTAACAAGAATCTGATAAAGGTCCCTTAATAAACGTTGTAGGTCTTGCCATGTAGAACAACTTTTATATTTGGATATTTTCAACTTATTGAGAAAAATCTTGAGAATTTGACTAAATTTGAATTGAGGATTCAAAACCCATTTTACCCCTTTTTGATTTATTCAAAATCCACTCAAAATTTGACTATGGTTCCAAAACTAAAGTTTTTCAGCACAAGATTTTCTACAACTCATATTTGGGAAAATTTTCAAGTTTATACACAAAAATAAAAGTAATTTGGCCAAAAGTCAAAAAGAGGAGCTGGTACGGCTACAGTAGATGACAGGGGGGGTCCGGCTCTGTTTGGCTCTGCCCATGGCAGGGCGTGCGTGCCGCGCCGCTCGCCGGTGCTGTCCGGGGCCAGCTGGCCGCGTGGCACCAACGGGACCGGGCCCGTGGGGGTCCCCTCTGCGTCGTGCGTCCATCCTCCCCTGCCATATAAGTCGACGGCCGCCCCCCTTTGCTCCTTCTCACTTAGCCATTGCCGACGACGTGCTCTCGGGTGGCGGCAAAATTGGCCGTGCCCTGACCACCTCTACTCTCTCCATCTTGTCACTAGCCGCGCCACGTCCTTGCGCACCCATTGAGCCCTCTTGCGTCGCCTATCATCGCTGAAATCACCGGGGGACTGCTTTCTTCTCTACGGCCGGCGAGAGCGCCGCCGCTGCTTCTCTCCTCGCAGCCCGCTTGTTCGGGTGAGGCTAATTCATTTTCCTCGTCCGTTACTCGTTCCTGGGGTTTCACTGAAGCTCACCAATGCGCTGGTCTCTTGGTTCATGCACTGTAGGCGTGGGAACGCCGCCTAGCCACCGGCGAGCTCCGCCACGGGCTCAGTCTCCGCCGACGAAGCAACTCCGGTCACCCTCTGCTCTAACTTAGGTGCGCAGCCGATTCTGGTGATCACCGTGGACCTTCTCCACACCTTTCCCCGAACCATACCACACCGGAGCGGCCGAAACACGGCTCGTCACCGGCCACCGAGCTCCGGAGCCGCCATTGACAGCAGCGAGCTAGCTCCGGTCACCTATCCACCGATTTGACCCCTTAGGATGATTCTCCGGTTAGTCCCGAGCATGTGGGTGTGGTTCACCTCGCCGGAGAAGTCCCCGCCGGCGAGCTGGGTGGCCAACCCGCCGCCCCAGCTCGGATCAAGGCCGGGCAGGCCTCTGTTGGGCCGGTCTGCTCGCGGCTGGGCCGAGCTGGACCCTTGTGAGCCTGAGAGGGAGTGAGGGGGAAATGTGGAACACGCGTTGGGCTGGGCTGCTACGCTGCTGGGCCGGTCTATTGGTTTATGGGCTGACGCGGGCTAAAATGATTTTGCTATTTTCTTCTCTATTTGAATTGGCTTTTTTCATTTCCTGAAGGTAGGAATAGTGCTGCAGATTATTATTTTTGTAGAAATAAATATACTACTCTAAAAATTATGAAATTTATTGTGTAACCTCTTAATATAGTGTAGTATTTGTGAAAAATATTAGACTTGATATTTGAACACTTCCTATATAAAATAAAAATGCTCCTTTTATTTAGCAAATGGGACTTCTAGAATTTTCATAGGTTAAAGTATTAATCCAAAAACCATGAAACTTTTGTTGGCACTATTTTAGGGTATAAACTATTTGTGGAAAAAGTTTGAACTCTAATGGAAATAGTTTACTTAATTACTAATTAATACTCTATAAACCGATTAGTAAAATGAATTGAAACTTTAATCAATTTAAGGATTTTGTGAATTAGGATTGTGTCTTAATCTTGGGTCATTATCATGTGCTGACCTTTAGAGTCTTGCTAACTTGTTGAGGCTTATGCTAATCATGTTAATTAAGATATTTAAAGAAACTTCAAGTAGGAAGACCAATGGTAATTAAATATTAGTAGTTTATACACATGTGATAATAGGATTTTTTGAATCACTTAAGAGAGTAGTGGTTATTATTATAGGAGAGGTAGTTCAGTTTTCAACAACTGTTAAAATGGTCAATAAACCGAAGTAGTTAATACTCGACAGTAGTTAGTTTCGTTGACTTGCAACTTTATTGTGAAGGAAAGTTGTACTCAATTTTCAAATTAAATTTACCTACTATTGATCGGTGATTTTGTGCATCTCCTGCATCATGGCATACATATCATCATGTTAAGTGTTGCATTATTATTTCGTGTAGTGAATGCGCGGCGGTTATGATCTGAAGCGTGTCTCGAGTAAGGTCTTCCCTCGGTGGACGTGGATCCTTCTCGGTGATTGACTTCAGGGTTCTGTCTACTTCAAGCAACAGGCAAGCCCCGGTGCATTCAGCCCTTCCTTGTGGTTTAAAAAATATTTATCACTTGAGTTAATCTACTGCATTAGGTTAATAGGAGTTGAGTGATAACCCATTGATGCATTACCTTTCCTTAACCACATATTATACCTAAGACCCTGATTTATTTAAATTATTAAAAAATGTTTAGTTATGCTTAATGATAGAGTTGCAAAAATGCTATTTTGAAAAATGTGATGATATGAAACAAATGAATCATTTTATGGGATCGGTATTGTCCTCGTTTGGTGATGGTATACTTGGCCAGTCCATTATCATCAATGTGGATGGGTTTTCCGTTTGGTTGACCATCTGTTTGGGTTAGAGTCCCAACGATCCTCGCCATCGGAAAAGGGATGCGAAAACCGGGTGGTCTCCAGTGTACTTGGGTTAGAGTCCCAATGCATGGTGTCCAACGGAAAAATATTTAGGGACCATTCGTTGTCGGCCTGCTGTGATCACGACTTTGCAACTAGCCACATACTACGAAAAGCCTCTGACTCTGGTGGCTCTACTGCTGGAACCGACAACCACGCACTAGGAGTGGAGAGATGGCGAGAGTAGCGTGTACCCTTGTGGCCGTCGTGCCTGGAGACGAGAGGAGTACTGTGCTCTCGGGTGGCGTAGGACCGGTTCCGGGGTATGAAAAGCCGTCATAGGCGGGGTTAGCATATGCAAGCTTAAGTGCTACATATGCAGTGTGGATAGGGATCCCCAGCTGGGTACTTCTGGATTCGAATCGACGTTGCTTCTCGGTTAATGGAGACATGATCCTCACCCTTACAGCGAAGAGTGGTTCGGAACTAGGTGTTTTCGAGAATGAAAAGGAAATTGAAAGTACATGATATATGAGAATTGATATTAGAATTATGGATATGAATAAAATAATATTGAGATCAAATAATGAAATAGGATAGTGATACTTTTCTGCAAAATACTTTGATTCTTGCTCAAGCCTTACCTTGACTCCCCTCAGCCTGCATTCCTGAGTCTAATTTTACACCTTTAGCCGGGTAAGTCTTGCGGAGTACCCCATTTACTTAGAGTTTGTTAACCCCTGTTGCAGGTAAACTGAGTGTGCAGTTCTGTGTGGGACCGTGCCGGTCAGCGGATCGTGCATGGATGAAAAGTATATGATTTAATCCCTTGGGCAGGGTGTAAAGTTGTATACTGCTACTCCACTATGAAACTCTGGTTTGGGATAATGTAAGCTAGATTTGTAAACCTATATTAATGTAACTCTTCCGCACTCTTTACTCTGATTCATTTTATTGTATAAACTGTTGTAATACTGCAATACTTACAATGAGATCGTCGGGAGGTTAGGGTTTTCTAGGGAACCCGACAGGCCACCTAGGTCAAGGAGAACTCATGCAGACTATTCGTGGGTCCTCAGGGACGATGACGGGGCACGTGGACCCTATGATTAAGGCGATTCTGTCAACTTAAGTTCTAGAGTTGTCCTATGTGGAACAAGTTTAAGTCTGACCAACTTTATAGAAAAGAGCACATATACTTATGGCACCAATTAGTAATTATTTTAAGAAAAACAAATACATATCATGTGATGAATTACAGGGTTCGCTACTCCAACGTGGCATCGATCTGTTTTTCATTGGGGTTGGCTCTTAAAACAAGGCCTCGACTTCTCAATTCCCCCTATTTCTCCAAACTCGACTCTAGAGCACCATTATATCTGCAAGAATTAGTAGCATGACCTCAATCAACATACAATTTTAAAGAACAATATTGGCAGATGCTTGAATTTTAGTTTTTGTAGACAACGGTTGTTGCAATACTCTATACTAAAATTGCATGTTTCATATGTTGCGATTTCTGCAGGTGCAATCGGCAATTTTCGGTACTGATAATAAAAACACTACAAACCTGACAAAATCTTATTTGTGTTGGGACAAAAGTAGTTAAGAATTTACAACTATTTCTATAGAAAGAAGATAAGGATAAAAATTTAATATATCATGACAAAAAAACAAATAACAAATTTCAAAAGTAACAATGCACTTGTATTCTAGTTGATGGTATAACCTAAAATCATCTAAATTGTCAGGCACCTGAATATAGTAAAAGTGCAGAAGAAAAAACACTATTGAAGGTCGCCATCGTTTGACCTACAATTTAAGCCCCCATTGATATCACATGTTTCTTCTGATCGTCTCAAATATGTTAAGGCCACAAATAATAAGGGATTTGCTATTCTTCAGGCGTATGAAATTCAGCTTCCTTTCAGACGATGATTTTCCACTGTTAGATTATCAACCGACAGATCTCACGTAGTCACTATTCATCTTCCTCCTCTAACGCTCGCCCCCGCCCCCCCTGGGCGCGCTAGGGCTCGACCGGAGCTCCCCCGTCACAATCTTCCCGGCCGCCTCCACCGCCGTCAAGCATGGACGGACCTAGGGGGGTATGCCGGGTGGTCCGCAGCGTACCCTGGGCTTCAGTGACAGCTATGGTTGTATATACTTAAAAAAAGAAATATGAAGGTTAGATTGAGGGCAACGTATCAAATGTAAACTAAGCTCTCCGTGTAACTATGCAAATTTTTAATCTGGGTCACATGATGTTGATCTAAAGGGCCACGGGGGAGAGGTGGAAGGGGGGATTTGCAAATGTGTGATTAAGAGCAGGCGGTTAAGCGCAAAATTACCTAGTCCCCTTGTGCTCTTTGGATCAACATCATATGGCTCAGATTAAAAGTTTGCAAGTTTACACGAAGTGGTTGGTTTGCACTAGATATGTTGTCTAGATTGAGAAGGATTGGTTGATGTTTCAGCGCTTGGGAAAATAACGTAGCCCGCATGGTCACATGCACACGAGTCAAGGTACGTCTCCCAGGTGGCTTCCCTTGCTGCCGTGCGCGGCTGAGTCGTGCATTTCTATGCCACTAGCCACTGTAGTTGCGCTGAGGTCCAGAGTTGCAGATAGAGCCATAAAGGTCATAAGATTTGTTGTTGCCTTGCCACGCTGGGTTTGAATTGTCTAATTTTGCAGATAAAAAACTTATGTACATAATTATTTATTGAGCGGGGTATTTTTTTAGAGGTGAATAGTGAAGATGATGTAACCGAGACATTCATGTTCTTTTAAAAGCGATGACTAAAGTTGGATGATGTAACCGAGACATTCATGTCCATTATTATTATTATCTCGTTTTCAACTGCCTGGATTATAGGAAATGTGAAAATAATAATGTTTCACATCTCATAAAAGCACAGACGCCTGAAATTTCGGGCGACGCTCAAATCGCACAGCATCTGCATCTCTGGCCGGATCGGGTCAGGTAGGGAACGTTGGATCTTGATGCAACGGCTGATGTTTGTCGCCTGAAGAAAACTCAAAGAAACAGACCCTAAAATTTGTTTTTTCAAAATTCAAGTAGCAAGGGGAGCGGCGGAGCGCGTCTGTTGCCAGACTAGCAGTGCTCCAGTACCCTGTATGCGCCCAGCCGCCCACACATACCTGTACTGTACGCAACGAACGGGGAAAAAAGAACACGAGGAGATACCCGTCATGTATCAACGAAACACGACAGATCAGCGTCAGGCGTTGCGTTACGAGGCTCCATGCGTTCTGGGCCCCACGTTCCCCGTTCCGGAATCCCAACCTGGGCTGGCGCCGGCTCCGGCCACGGCCGCTTGCGTAGTGGTGGCCACATTTCTTCAATTCTTCAGAAAACTATACAGATACAGTCTCTTCAGCCTCCGTCCAGTTGGTTGGCACCACCTCCTGGATGGTTAAGGCAGCCTGTGATGGTGGTAAACCACCCTATACGATTCTCTAAACTTGGTTTTGAATTTCGACGATTCGCCAATAATCCGGTTGGTACTGGGAAGGGAAGAATGTGGGCAAGAGAGATAGACAGACATGCCAGGGCACGAGGGGATACGATACGACGACAGTCTGGTTCAGGTTAGTTGGCTGCCTTCTCCTTCTCCCAGTCCCACCCAAAACGCCCAGCCATGAGCGAGCTGTACTACGTGGACGTTGCCACGGCCTAATCACCTACTTGCTACTAATTAATGCCGGCTGAAATCAATTCGATTCAATCGTCGCTGTCTGTCGCGATTCAATAATCATCCCGAGTTCCTGACGACTGTCTCAGCACCACGGCACCACCAGCAGCAGCGCCATTCGCTGCTCTGCTTGCCTGGATCAATCATTGCCTCCTTTGTTTTTCTCTTTATTAAGAGGATTGGATAGGAGTTGGGACCTAACCTAACCATGTAGGAGTATATCATTGTATCGTACTAGCATTCCATTGCAGACTTTGGTGCCTCGCAGTGATAAAAAAAGATGAAACATCGACGGATTATCTGTTGGATTATCGTACAGTTCCATAGGACGAGGGTCCGACCACCTATGCTTGAGCAGGGGCATCATGGAGATGGGGACACTCAGTTCTTTGCTCGGACTCGGACCAATGGTTGTGCACCATTGCCGGAGATTAGCCTGCTGATTAGGTGCCAGTAGTAGTAGTAGTAGTTGCTTTTGGTTTGGCTTTGCGATGCTTGCTAGCAGTAGCAGGCCATTCATGCATGCCTTGCCGATGCAGCAGGCTGGTATTGGTAAGCATTGTGGAGCTGTGAGCTAGTATCTGTTAGTGAGAGGCATGCATATGTCACGGAGTCGGAAATTTCGGCATGTACTATGATGAATGAAGAATGATGCCTAGTTGTCAGCCAGCAGATGCCTGGCTGCTCGGAGGGCTGTTCGGAGGTCAGATGAGAGTGCTCGTGGTCGCGGTCATGGTGCGCCTCAACGTCCGTCAATCAGACACGCCAGATGGCAACCTCCCTCACTTTTCTGTCTGATGGATGGATGCGTTGTCAAACGGCTGGGATTCCTTTCAGTTCATGGCTGTCAAATGGAGCACTCAAACGTACTACACTGCAAGTCTCTACCAACAATTATTCTTCCTCCTCCCGGTTGGTAATGCTAATGCGTGCCACAAAACATCCTGCGTGTCTAGTCGACCTTTGTGTTTATATTAGTTAAGAAACCGCAACGATGGTGATGCCTTCAGTTTTGTGGCCGTTAACACAGAAGCAAGCGGTGTACTCTTACAGTAGTATCAGCGTTTGATGGATTCACCGGGGCAGTAGAATAGAAAGTGACAACCTAAGACACGGCGCGACCACCAATGATCCTTCCAACGACTAGTAGAGATGCTTTTGCAGGAGACGGACGGAGCGGTTCTGCATTGGATTCTTGCAGGCACGTCGCATAGGATCCGTTCCGTGCGTGCCCACGTTTTGACTCTTGCCGTTAGCGTCCGTATCTGAGGACAGAAGATGGGTGCTGACGACGTGCTCTGCTGCTGCTTCTCTGAAGAGCTACAGCTACTGCTGCTAGCTGCCAATCGGTCCGAAGAGGAGCTAGCTGCCGAAACCGAACGGCCGGGACACCTGACCTGATCAGCACAGGTCTCTTGCATCAGCACAGGTCTCTTGCATGGTTACCGAGCTGTTTTGGCTAACCAAATGACAAACAAGGATCGGGCCACCAACTCGCAGGTCGCTGATGCGCCGGCAGACGTGGGCAAATCGGTGCCATTTTCTTCTTCCTCGAATGCCTCTCAAGTCAGCATTTGCAGCTAATACCTGGTTGTTTGGTTTGGGTTAAAATACACATTTTTTTCATCTTATCCAGACATACACCTGCTCCGAAGCGAAGGCCTTGGTAGAGGCTGATTACAAGACGCTAAACATAAGAAAACAACCGTGCTTTTTTTTAGCAAAAACGATCTTGTCATATCGTGCGACCGATGGAGATTTTCTCCTAATTTTTTTAGAAGGAAATCGGATGGATAGACATGGAGTAGTGAGCACGGAGTTTGGGATGTGACACGGTTGCGGCTGGCGAAAGGCCAAGGACAGCTTTAGCTGCACTTAGTACTGACAGAACAACGCTTACTGGGAGCACGTAGTCCCTTTAATCCCTTTAATTTAATACTCCTACTATAGTACGTAGAAGTCACGCACGTTCACGTCTCTTGGTTAAGCCGAAAATATCCCCGTTCTGTGTTGCGACGTTCACGTCTCTTGATTAAGCCGAAAATATCACCGTTCTGTGTTGCGACAGAGACAAAAAGTTTAGGGGTGTGTTTAGTTAAAAAGATTTTTTCTCTCTCCCTATCACATTAATTGTACTTTTCGCCTACATAAAGCACTAAATGAAGTAGCAGCTATTGTATATTTGTACTTTTTTACCTGACTAGCTCGAAGATGAATCTTTTGAGTCTATTTAAGCCATGATTGAACAAAAGTTTTCAAATACAAACGAAAGTGCTACAATGCACTTTTTTCCTAACTTTTTCCAATCTAAACGCAGTCCTTACTATTACAAACAAATTGCTGGTTTAATTGAATGTGGTCACTGATTTTTCAGCTACACACGGTTTCTCTCTGCATTTGCTTTATATCTATCACGTCACACCACAGATTATCGTGCTATTTTTAGTTACACTGAATCTAAGACTCTCTTTTTATGTTTAAAAAGAACACGAAAATATATCATGTATGATTGATACTATATATTAAGGAGACAAAGACACTTTGTCAAACAATGACAAGTAAAGAGATTACAACGAAACCATTTGATATCATCCTCTTCTAGAAAAACAAGTTACCTTGCCGGGGATGGAAAAACACTGGAACCTCTTCCAGAACGACTTGAATTGTGGGTACGGAGGGAGTATGTTACATGTATAAATTTCAGACGCAATTGATGACCCTAATAGCCACTCCGCTGGCAATAAGATCCTAAAAACTTTAGAAGAAAAAATAGACTACTCTTGAAACAGCGCATAGAAGAGACTAGAATCTGTTGCTGAAATCAAAGAAAAATGTTCAAAAAAGATCACTAACCTTGTACATTTTTTTCAAAAAGGTCTTTCAACAAATTTCTTGTTTTTTTAATGAAATTCATACCGGCAAATGGCCCAGATGCATGGGAAGAAAAGGTTCCGTAATCAGCATCAGAAATAAAGAAAATCTGTACGTTTTGCCACACGAAAGTGGCCAACAGCTATCTACTTCTTCGATATTGATAAAAGATAACGTTTTAAAAAAGAGTCTTAGTTAAATATTAAAAATATAAATTATAAATAACTTTTAAATAGTTAAGTTTGAAAATATGAAAGCTATAGAGATATATTTGTCTTCAAATATATTTTCATAAAAATATACATATATTACTTTTTAATAAATATTTTTATAGAAATATGAAGTTAAAATCATACGTGGAAGACCGTGTCGTTATCCTAAACGTCATCTTTTACCAATACGGAGGGAGTATCATTTAAATTTTTCTTGTGACCATGAATTTCCTCACAGATTTTACCCCCCCCCCCCCCCCCCGGGGGGCCAAAAGCGTGGAGCTTTTTAAAACGAAAAATCATATACAGAAGCCCCTCTCGGCGTTCCTTTAATCCGTCACTAATCGAGACTAATCCGCCGCCTGATGTGGGGCCCACCACGGCGAGCATTTCCGCCTTCCTCCGCCCGCCCGCCCCCCGCCCGCCTTCTTCCAGCCAGCCACCGCAAAGCGCGCAGCAAAGCTGGCCTCACTCTGACAGCTCAGCTCAGCTCCTCCCAAGCTCCCTATATCTCTCCTCCCATCCCCCAAACCCTAATCCCCGGCATAACACAACAATCTTCCTCTCCCCCTCACTCTTTCTCTCTCTCTCTCTGCAACGCACAGCTTTCAAAGCGTTGGGAGAGATGGCAGAGGAGACGCAGCCAGAGGCCGCCGCCGCCGCCCCGCCCGCCGCGGCCGAGGTGGTCGTGCCCGAGGCGGCGCCGGCGGAGGCTGAGGTGCCTGCGGCGGCGGAGGCTGAGGTGCCTGCGGCGGCGGAAGCCGAAGCCGAGGCCGAGGCGGAGAAGAAAGCTGATGAGGCGGCGGTCACCGCCGATGACGCGGGGGAGGGAACCGGCTCGTTCAAGGAGGAGAGCAACCTGGTGGAGGACCTGCCCGACCCAGAGAAGAAGGCGCTCGACGAGTTCAAGCAGCTGATCGCCGCTGCTCTCGCCGCCGGTGAGTTCAACCTGCCACCTCCGCCGCCGCCGCCGCCGAAGGCCAAGGAGGAACCCAAGGCCGAGGAGACGAAGACGGAGGAAGCCAAGACCGAGGAACCGGCCAAAGAAGAGCCCAAGGCCGAGGCCGAGGCTGCGGCGGAGGAGCCCAAGACTGAGGTGGCTGCGGATGCCCCGGCTGAGGAGGTCAAGACGGAGGTGCCGCCGGCCGAGGAGGCCGAGGCTGAGCCTGTGGCTGAGGAAGCCAAGCCTTCCGAGCCCGAGCCGCAGGAGAAGACCGTCGTGGTCGCTGAGGAGGAGACCGCCACCAAGACGGTGGAAGCAATCGAGGAAACCGTCGTGTCCGCCCCCGCCGCCACCTCGGAGGAGGCAGCGGCGCCGGAGGCGGTGGCCGAGACTGAGGCGGCCGCGCCTGAGCCCGTGCTGATCTGGGGCGTGCCGCTGGTGGGCGACGACGAGCGCACGGACACGGTTCTGCTCAAGTTCTTGCGAGCGCGGGAGTTCAAGGTGAAGGAGGCCATGGCGATGCTCAAGTCCGCGGTGCTGTGGCGCAAGCGCTTCGGCATCACCTCGCTCCTCGACGCTGACCTCGGCTTGCCGGAGCTGGAGAACGTGGTGTTCTACCGTGGCGCCGACCGCGAGGGCCACCCCGTGTGCTACAACGTCTACGGCGAGTTCCAGGACAAGGATCTCTACGAGAAGGCCTTCGGCGACGACGAGAAGCGGGAGCGCTTCCTCAAGTGGCGCATCCAGTTGCTGGAGCGCGGCATCGTGTCGAAGCTGGACTTCTCGCCCAGCGGCATATGCTCCATGGTTCAGGTTACCGACCTCAAGAACTCGCCGCCCATGCTCGGCAAGCACCGCTCCGTCACCCGCCAGGCTGTGACGCTGCTCCAGGACAACTACCCCGAGTTCATTGCCAAGAAGGTATGGTTGGCCAGTTGGGTTCTCTTCGTCCGCTGAATTGTTGTTTTGGAATTCTGTCGCTGTATGATTATGATTCAACATTGCTATAGTGATTCAAAAATTTTAGTTCGGTAGTCTGAAAGGTTCCAATTACGCGCGATTGTAGTTTAACGTTGGGAGTGAATGATTGGGCCAAAGCTTATTCATTGGGTGCAGTGCTAAGGTTGAACCTTTATGGTGTCATGGACTTTTTTACTCTGATCCGGCTGGTTTGAGTTGACTATTGTCTTTTGGTGTGTGCGCTTTGTCTTAATCATAGTGCAGGCTGGTATCTTTTCCCTTAGTTATTTTTTTTTTTCACATGATCAGGCTTGGGCAATTAGTGTGCTGTTGTTTATTGTTACTGGTCCGAAGAGCAGACAACTTGATGTTGATTACATCTTCAGAAGTTTCTTCAAATGCAGAATGTAACTGTAAATTTGTTTGTTTCATCTTGTGCAGGTGTTCATCAATGTGCCGTGGTGGTATCTCGCTGCCAACAAGATGATGAGCCCGTTCCTCACACAGCGCACCAGGAGCAAGTTCGTTTTTGCTAGCCCAGCCAAGTCAGCAGAGACTCTATTCAGGTATGACTTATAAAATTTTACGCTTGCTTTCTTTATTTAGATTCCAAGTTTTATGTTCATAATGTCTTGTTGATCTTATCTATGAAACTTCAGATACATTGCACCAGAGCAAGTTCCTGTCCAATTTGGAGGCCTTTTCAAGGAGGACGATCCTGAGTTCACCACCTCCGACACTGTTACTGAGCTCACTATCAAACCCTCTTCAAAAGAAACCATTGAGATCCCTGTCACCGAGGTCCTTGCTAAACATCCTAATTCACTTTTCATGAACCTTGCAGAGTGCTCTTTGATTGTCGTTTCTAAATTATCTTTTAAAATGTGCAATCTTTGCAGAACTGCACAATTGTATGGGAACTCCGGGTGCTCGGTTGGGAGGTGAGCTATGGAGCTGAGTTCACCCCTGACGCTGAGGGTGGGTACACTGTCATTGTACAGAAAACAAGGAAGGTGCCCGCTAATGAGGAACCGATCATGAAGGGAAGCTTCAAGGTAGGCGAGCCTGGCAAGCTTGTGCTAACTGTGAACAACCCTGCATCCAAGAAGAAGAAGCTCCTTTACAGATCAAAGGTGAAGATCACCAACGAGTGAGCTTGAGGTCTCCGCTAGCTGCCTGGGTCCTACAGTTAAACGATCTACCTCAGTTCATGTCAGCATGATAGAAGAGAGAAGAAACCTTTTGGGTTGGTTCGTTAATTTATTGGGTTTTGCTGGTTTTTGGTTCACATTCTATATTTTGTTTGGTTATTCAAACCAAAGTGAGCTTGTTTTTGTGATAGTGGATGGGAGAAGTATAATGACATTGTGATGGATGGTTGTTGATGAGGGCAGGGGAAGCGAAAATGTGGGAAGGAAAGACTGAAAAATGTCTGCTCCTCTGTAGATGTGTCTGTACATTGCATCTCTTGGATTCTCATTGATATGTTAAATTTAGGAGTACTTGTCTCATCATTATTCAATCCATGTTACTCTGCATGTTCCTCTTTCTCTCTGTGTCCTTTCCCTTGTTAATGGAACGCTGTCTGCTGTCCATGGATATCAGGATCCTGCCTGCTCCCACAATTTATATGCTTATTTCCAGGAACAAGGCCAAAAGGGGATGTCCTCAGAACCAGTTGCAGAGGAGATAATGCGCGTGCCGTGCGAAAATGTTATGGAGGGCTCACATAAACTACTTTGATCATGTTCTGATGACCGGCACTTGTGATGAAGGCTCCTGTTCGGTTGGGCTGAAAAGCCTTGAAATCACTGGGCCAGCTGAAGCGAGCTGATTTCAGCCTCCAGGGTTCAGGCGTTCAGCGCTCCACCGTAGCCGAACGCGTGAACTTAAAAACGGTAGCACCCGCAGCCTCGGTCGCCCACTTCCCCCTTTCAACCGTGCGCTAGGGTTTTCCGACACGGTGCGCGCGGGTGAGTCGCGGCGGCTCCCGTCCTCCCGCCTCCGGTTGCCGCACATCCGGCGCCCTTGCAGCGCATCCCCCCTCCCCCCACTCGCGGGCCCCCCACCTCCCTCCGCGCCGGCGGATCTGCTGAAAGCCGAGCTCGGAGGTCACCGCACCCCACCCACCGCCGGATCTGCTGCTTCCAGGGTCTCGGACCTCGCCGGCCCCCCAACCCCCTCCGCACCGCCGGATCTGCTGAAAGCCGAGCTCGGAGGTCGCCGGCCCCCCACCCACCGCCGGATCTGCTGCTTCCGGGTCTCGGACCTCGCCGGCGTCGGATCCGCAACCACGGCCCGTTCGTAGATCTGCGACGCCCCCGTCACAGTTCGTAGCAGGTACGTGCGTCCTCTTCCCCGTCCCCCGCGTACGGCCATCCCTAGGGTTTCGTATATGCGACACTTATGTTTGTTTGCTCCATCCCAGTGTTCCTACACTGGCAAGTTCCTCGGTTGGCTCGACGTCCACCCTTGAAACGTCGAAAGCATTTGTCAAGCGCCTGAAAATGAGCAGCAACAAGGGGAAGGCTCCAGCCGAGGCAAGTATCATGTCCACCGAATTCATGTACCATTTCGTTCCTGTCCAAATAGGGCACTGTCATTTTCGCTTGTCATCCGAACCTCTCCTCCACAAGCTATCGTTTGGTAAGGAGCGTGCGAACTGGTCTGAGCCCCATGTCCGCTCCCTGCTTGAGTTCTGCATCGAACAGAGGGACAAATACAACTGGCAGGTTCGTACCCCTTCACGCATTGGCTGGGACAATGTGTACCGTGCCATGAACGAACGCTACAACGGGCTCTACGACAAGGACCAAATTCGGAACAAGTATGACTACCTCCGACGTTATTTTTCCCGCTGGAGGAAGGCGCAGAACAGAACTAGGGCTTGGCCGTGACCCTGCAACCGGAGGGATTGCAGGCGATGCAGACATCTTGCACCTGGATTCAGACGAGGTTTGGTCCATCCAACCTGTTTCTTTCGTTTACCTCCGTGTATGCTGTGACTGCGGTCTCCTCATTTGTTATGTCTCATAACCCTACACTTCCTTTGCAGGGCGAGGGAAGCAAAGCCAAAAATAGGAAAGTGCTGAGGCTACCCCCCTGCCTTGAACTGTGCTGGGCCATGTTTGGTAGCATTCCTGACGACCGAGGCACTCTCGTCACATCCGGTGGCCATCGGGACAGCTCTACACCACCTGACAGTGATGCTCCAACTCTACCCTTGTCATCCGATCCGGTTGGAGGGAGCAGTGCAGGAGGCAATGGCAGGCCGTTGAGAGAACAGGTTGTGGATAGCCCTTCCAAGAAGGTGATAGTGGGGGTTCTCCTGGAAGTTGTCTGACAATGTGAAGGAGATTCGCTCAAGGCCAGCACGCCAGCTGCAACTGAAGGCAGAGATTGACACAGTGAGGGACATCCTGGCCCAAGATGGTCACATGGAAGGGGTCCAATGTTCACGCACAGACTGTCATCCTTTGTCAAGATCCAGGTGAAGCGGGAGTCGTTCCTGTCCATGACAACTCCAGAAGGGCGTGCCAAATGGCTGGCACTAAGCTGGAGGCTTGAGGAGGCCAAATGCCGCAGTGCAGGCATTTGAATCATGTTGCTGTTGTCTTCATGTGTTTGCTGAGTGTCTAATAAGTTTGCCGATTTTTCCGTAGTTATGTGAACAATTTTTCATTGGCATGCTTGTAGGACTTGTAATCATTTAAGTTTCGTGTGTGTGCCCTGTTTTTCGAACAATGTTTAATGTGTGTGCAACGTGGTCGTTATTTTACTATTACCATCATTTGTATTCGTCCATCCTTATGTGCAACTACTTTGACTTACCTCCAAGTCCGTGCACTGACAATTGCATTATTTGCAGGCACAATCCAGCAGCGAGGGCAGCACTATGGCGGACGCTGCCGACTATGGCAGCGACGAGGACGAGGGCATCGTCCTCGCCATGGCAACAGCCGGTCTTCGCCTCGGGGAGTTGCTGCTAGACAAACTGCGTCAGCAATCTACAGTTCAGCGTCCACCACGTGTCCCCATCCTGACAAGCCTACAATGGATTCAGCAGAACTTCGACAACCCCAGGAAGTGCTTCACAAACTTCCGTATGACACCTGCTGCCTTTAAACATTTGCATACAATTTTAGTGGAACATCATGGCCTTACATCGTCAGGGCAGACATCTAGCATTGAAGCTTTAGGGTATTTTCATATGGACTCTAGCTCATGCTGGCCTTGCAAGACAAGCTGGGCAGAGGTTCGAGAGGTCAATAGATACAATTTGTAGGAAGACATCGCACGTAGCTGATGTCATGCTGAGCTTTGCACACACAATGCTAATTCCAAGGGACTAGGAACTATGCATCTGTGCATCCCAAGCTGAAAGCATATCAGCCATGGATGGATGGATGCATTGGTGCGTTGGATGGCACTCATGTCCCAGTTATAGTGAAGAAGGAAAAGCAAGTGTCGTACATGAACAGAAAAGGTAGAACTTCAATAAATGTATTGGCTATTGTGGATATGGATATGAGGTTCACATTTGTTGGGGCTGGTTTGGCGGGGTCTAACCATGATGCATCCATCTTGGAGGACTGCATGGAGCAACGGAACTACCCTCATCCACCTGCCAGTAAGCCTGCTAACTAGTTACGGGTTAGACCTATGTGTGCAAGCAGCTGAAGGAATTTAAACGCTGTGTGTTGACGTTTTGCAGGCAGGTACTACTTGGTGGATTCAGGATACAAGCATATAGAAGGGTACATGGCGCCGTACAGCGGCGCGCGGTACCACCTGCAGGAGTTCAGAGGCGTACCACGGGAGCTGTTGAGTGATGCGGATTTGTTCAACTACGTGCACTCCAGCTTTAGGGCCACGGTGGAGAGGAGTTTTGGAGTCCTAAAAAGGCAGTGGAAAATATTGAACTGGGGTGCCCATGTACAAGGACGACAAGATGGTGAAGATGGTCCTATCAACCTTCGCATTGCACAACTACATTTGGGACTGGGAGCATGGAGCAGCGGCACAGCCAGGGTACCCAGTCTCGGCTTGGGCACGGATGCAAGCCGTGACAGATATGGTATCCCTGAGGGATATCATTGCTTCAGGGCTGCGAGACACGTATCTACGAAGGTTGGTAACCTCACTAATTGTATGCCCATAGCAGCCATAAGCCATAAAAACTAACACATAAGTTCATGCAGGGCGCAAGGTGATGGTAGAGGATATGCAGCAGCCTAGGACAAAGGAGCAAGCACATCTGCGGCTCATGTGTGGATGCAGTCCACCTACGACAATGAGGGCCAGCTGCAGTCCACACATGAGGATGATGGGCTGATGCAGTGCACATACGACAACGATGGGCGCATGCACTCCACTTATGAGGATCATGGGCTCATGCAGTATACGTATGAGGAAGATGGGCCGGTCGAGTCGACGGATGCACTGCTGAGGTATGCGGAAGGCAGTGGCGTTGTGGACTACTTGCAGCAACAAAGGTATGAGGACGTTGATTGGTTTGGTGGATGGTCAAGTATGGATGGCGGTGTGTTCGCATTGGAGCAGGAAGATTGTTACAACTCAGGTGGGTGGTATGCCTAGGCGGTGCTCTGTGAGAAGCATTGTGTACAAGCCTAGCAAGCTCATTGGACGCATGTTTTCATTATTTGTAGTTGATCTGTGCTAAGCATTGACTAATACTGTAGTAATGGTTGACAGTTTGTATGTAATTGCAGGGATTAGCACTATAGTAATGTTGGATTAGTACTGTTGTAATGTTGGGTACGAGCACTGATGTTGTTCCAGGTTGTATTGCGTTTGTGTAATTTGCATTAACAATGCACCTGTAAGTTTGTGAACTGTGTTTGGCGCCAACAGTTCAAATATGGCGCCAAAAGTTGAACTTCCTGAAATATGCTTGAAAACTGCTCATGGCCTGAAGTGGCATTTTCCTGTTTTCAACGATTACTGTTCATCTTTCCAATCAGCAGAATTCAGTTTCAGCAGATTTCTGCCCAACCAAACGCAGCCGAAACTGTCTGCCTGCCATGCCCTGCTTACTGACAAGCAACACTCCACGTCCCATTAGGGAAAGCATTAGAAAGGGAAACATGTTTCAGTTTCAGTCTCCTTTGCATTAGATAAAGCACTATTAGATTAGAAAGGAAAACATGTTTCGGTCTCCTTTGCATTGTGTTATAAAACACGTCGCCAGCAGTTAGAATCTTTTTCTCTCCATCGCTCTTGATCAACATAGTAGATGAAAATAGTAGAACAAGTAGACACATGATAGGGAGACTATTCTTTATTCCTCTGAATATTGATGATTACAACATAGAGCTCCCATGTATATATAGTCCTGTCAAGGTCTAAAAGTTTCGGTAAGAGCCCATATACAAACGAACTAGGATTAGGATTCCTTCTTTTCCTTTCCTTTTAGGACAAAGTCCGTATGTTTTACAACACTCCTCCTTGGGCGATTACCACGATATGCACATGCCTCATTAAAAACTCCATCCGAAAACCCAGTGGGAAAAACGGTTCTTAGAGAAAAGAGTACATCACATTCGTTAATTGTATTGCACATGTTGCCTCATTAAAAACCTTGTGTGAGAAACCTTTAAGTAAAAACTCACATAGGGAAAAGAGTACAACATTTAACCTTTTCGGTCATATATATATTCTTCAGGATATTCTATTCTTCGTGAATAGATATTGATCTTCATAATTTATGCATAAACTTTAATGTTTTAGCAGATATGATCTACTTGATCTTTATAATTCTAGTGGTTTCAATTACCTGCAGGGTAAATTCAATAAATTGCTCCCTCTCATAAAACCGTTCATTGAATTTCATTGTTTAAACCACACTTTTATAAATGTATGCTTAATTAATAATATGCATACCATAAAACTATATCTTTCAAAAAGTTGACTCATAATTCTTTTATGAATTATATGGGTATAACAAAAACCAATATACTTCATGTATAAATAACCACTTATTAGTTGTGCAAAATAAATAAAAAATTTATCCTTCAAGGTCATAAATCCTTTCAGAGGATTATGGGGGTAAAAAAAAACTTTATATTCAATATCTTATGAATAGTATAACAAACTTATAGTTCTTTCTTAGTGTTTTTTTTAAACTTATAAATCTTCAGGACTTTGATTGTACCACTAAGTAATAAATTCAGTTTTCCATTTGGCATTTAGAGGATAATAATTCAATTGCCAAAATCACCATTATTCTCATACCTTCTATGGTATTTAGAAGATATTAAAACTTCATTGCTAACTTTAAAATATACACTTTTTCTGAGTGTTTGCATGACACCTTCATAGTGTTTAAGCTTTCTCACTTTTTTTTCTCTCGGGTCCATATTCATTTCAGGGATTAATGATGTATCTGCAAGAATCGACTGGTAAAACTTTCATGAATTAGTTCCTTCAAGGATGTTATCACTCTACTGCATGGGAAATTATTAAGTGATATACAAAATGAGACTGTGTTATTCACTATAAAGTCATTTGATGACTATTCCTTCTAGGATATGCTCTTCTTGAAACTTTAATATTCATTCATGAATATACTCTACCTTAGACTTCATAATACTTGTATGAGACTAAATTTTCATATGCTGCAATTTATATTCTTCAGGAATTATATGGATCTTTATAATCCATTTATTAACTACATATTTCATATTCATTCATTTCATTTGCCAGAGATATAGCAGAACATTTATTTCTTCTTAGTAGGAGATTCAACCTCAATTGCTTTCTTCATTGACCCGATATAACCGCTACAGGCGACTTTGCCATGGACTTTGTTTCTGGATCCGGGTTCTCATAAGAGAAACATTTGCAATTATAGAGGTAGCGTTGTCGACAACTATTATTTTCTCCCAATATTCTCATAAATGACATTATTTTGTCTCTTTGTTTTTTCCCAAACAAGCGATGATTTGTTGTTCTGCATACCTAACACTAATGATGTGCGCGCTTAATTAGTTGGATTTCATCTTCATGATATCCTCTTCATGAGGTGCTTAACCTTCTTCATGAGGTGTCCTGTTCATGAGAATGGAGCAGTTTTATTTTATTTCTTCAACAAGTGTACGCTCAAACTAGAATCCACAGGCGTCCTCGTAGAGTTTAGCTTGGTAGTATACAATATTTAGTTTACTACTAGTAAACTAAACTTCTGATTTATAACTTTAAGTTATTCCTCTCATTTCCAAAAATGTTTGGCATATGCTCCGCTTCATGCTTCACAAGAGCATTAGTCAAACTATTAGTTGACTTAGTGCATGATTGTATTGCTGTTTCAAGCTTCAAGGATATTTTTTCTAGATCGTTTTCTTTCTGCGGAAATAATATTTGGCATTCAAAATTGTAGGATCACTGGAAGCCAAGAGGGGGATGAATAGGCCTGTAAAAACTCAACTCGAACAGATATCAAAACCAAGGGCGGCACTGCCGCACTATGAAAACTGAACCAAACTGCGCAAGTGATATATGGATAGAAAGAGTATACTCCCTACAGCTTGTTTCTAGAATTTCACTAAAGTTCACAGTTCGAAGACTGGATACCACAGAAATCCTCCAAATCACCAAATCGAAGCAAACCCTAGAACAAATCAACAACACAAGAGTAATATGGAGACAACAGCACACGGTGATTTATCCCGTGGTTCAGCTTGCCACTTAGGCTTGCCTACGTCCACGTTGTTGAGGCTTACCACAAAAGGCTAGGGTTACCACAAAGGTTGCCCTATTTCTCGTTCTCAAATCAAGATAGTGAACTCTTGAAGAGAGGGGTGATTTCTTAGCTTCACACGAGATTACAAACCTCCCTAGGCTGCCACAATGAGGTTGGCAAGCTCTAGAGCGACGCCTAGCCGGCTAGGAGCAAAGCTACAAGGAGTAGACCTCAAGAACGCCGGCCAAACGTGAACCAAGTGCTCTCAAACTTTGGGAATCAGTAGATCTGCTCTCAATTCGTAGGTTGCTGCCCTTTTTCTCAAGTTTCTATGGTGGAAAGTGGAGATCCAACTTTGAGCTCAAGGTCAACAATGGAGGAGAGAGGGGAGCTGCTTTTTCTGTCTGCAACGGGCAGAAAGTCGGGAGCTGGAAGAAGAGGCCGTTGAGAGGAGGAAAAGTAGTATTTATATACTGTCGTTCAACGGTCGGTTAAAGTGCGGCACTGCCGCACTGGCAAACTCCAGCAGAAAGGTGCAAGTGAGGCATTGCTGGAATTGTCTAGGTGTGAGGGTGTTATTTCTGGGATATTAGCACTTGATTTAACAGATTGACTGTCATCCCTTAGGAACTCCTTAATAGTATGGCATCCCTAAACTCAAATTCAAAAGTAAAACGAAATTAAACCTCCGTTTGAGTTGGTAACCGCCGCTGCAAGTTAGCATTGAGTTCTTTGAAACACATACCGTCATCTCACATTGATCCCCTGCTCATCATCTTGATAGAAATCATTAGTTCTCTAATTCGATGGTCATCAATACCAAAACCCACATTAGGGAGTGATTGCACTTTCAAAAATAGGCTCTCTCTCCCCCTAATGCCAATATTAGATCTTTAATAGCATACTTCAATAGATATCCCCTATCATGGGCTTTAAATAATCAAATTAATGCATCTCCAACTGTAAGTAGGGGCCCATTCATGTATGCTATGATAGAGTTTTATGAGAAATATTCACACACATAATTAAACATGGGGGTTATTATACATTGTATGTAGTGAGTTAGAATACATAAAGTGCATTTATGGATGTTCAACATCTCTACAAACTCAGGGATGTTCTCCCCCTGATGCACATATCATAGTTCATAAAACTATTGTATTATCTAGCTTTTATTGTTTAGCCCAAAATTTGATCAAAATACTCACATAACATTGGACCATATACTTCAAATATATAAAAATACATAACATTCAAATTCACATGAAATTTCTTTTAGAATTTTTTAATTGCCATTAATGCAAAATTCCCTTAATGCCTTATCTTCATAAATCTTAAATCATCATATAGTGTGTTATCCACCATCTTAATTCCACAGTTATACATCCCACTAATTGGATTAGTCTCCACTGAGCAAATTTCATATTAACTCACTCCCCCCTGATTTTAGGCTACTTGGCCATAGACCAATCTATTGCTTATGCATGCAATGCATTGAAAGCAACTTATTTCTTAGTTCAACGAGAACCATATAGACACAGCATGCTAGCTAGCCAATTTAATTATGAGAGAAGTGCAACACATATAGCTGCTTTGCTAATATTGCAGCTCAACAAGAATACAACATAGTGATACACATTCATGTGTAATGTGAAATGTTGATATTCAGTCCAACATAGTAGATAACAACCAAATACAAAACTTCAAGCTTGCTTAAAATTAGTGCAGTAGAGAAAGTTAACTCAGCCGGAAGAGACGCGGACAAAACTTCAAGTCTTGATACATGCACTTAAAGATAGATTTAGGAAGGCTATGCCTATTAAATACATATATTATCCATATTTTCTTATGCCTTTACCCAATATTTCACCCCCTTTTCATGCCATAATTACTTCAAGTAGTAATTTGCTTCATGCATCATTTATGAATAATCACTTCTAGTGCTCCATAGAATCCAATCATACTTCTAGTATCCATTAGTTATGGCATGAAATATTCACATATCCAATGTACTATTTAATGTACATTGACAAAGTTAGGGTAGAACATACACTTCTAGTTTTGGGTTGAAGTATTAAACACTTAGTTTTAGGATTATACTATTTCTTGGCTAAATTTGTCCTTCTAGGATCAACTCATATGACAGTATAGTCCAATTGTTCATGTGCTTCTAGTGAATTCTTTTACCTACATGGTAGAAATGCACAACGAACTATAACCTTCATGATTAATCGAGGCTTCTTTGTGGATAACATTATTGCAAAACTTATTTAGATAGGCAAAAGATAATTCTTATATGTGAAACATATAAATCTTATCTATTTCATGAGAAATTAATATATATTACTTCGGGTAACAATTGAATATAAAATAATTCATATTAGACTTCAAGCTAATAAATTAACCATTAATCACTTAATTCAACAGGAATAAAAACTCAATGCACCACCACTACTACTATCAATACTTCAGGATATGAACTTAAAATTCAATAAATCTATAAGCACATGATTTAATTTTTCTTCAAGAAAACCTTTAAATGCTCAAAATAATATCATTCCTGCATGTCTTAACTTCTATACTCGACAAGCAGTAGCTTCATGCTCCATATTCAACAGTTATGATATACAGTCACAAACCTTCAAGAGATGTAACATATGCGAGCCATAAATTTAAATTTTATTGCAATCGACAATATCCTGATTTATAAAGCTGTCTAAAAATCCAACTCAATTTCTTTGAGTAATGGTAAATTCAAATACTTCATGTAGTTTCATGTATTATATTGCTCTATGATACTCTATACACAATAGACATTTCTTCGAGAATATTATATCGATAAAATCTTATGTACCATCTTATCTTCTAGACATTTAGTACAAAGTTTCAGGCTATTGTTTATAGAGCACATTTTATACCTATTGACATACAAGGTTGAAAATTCAACTTTCAATACAATATGATATTCTGTAATCATAATTTGAGATTTTACTCATGCAGTGAGTTTCACAATGCATTTTTTACTTATGTTGGCCACATTCTCATTCTAGAGAGTAACTATTACTACACTTCAATGGTAGTCAAATATCCTACATGGATTTAATAATGACCGTAACAAATATTTATTCCATTCATAACAAGTCCAGGATATTATTTCTTCATGAAAGTATGCATATATCATTATAACAAAATTATGTGCATATAGGTTTACTGCACGTAAACAAGTAGCAAAGTGCAAAAAGACAGTGGATGGCTATGCAAAAATATTCTCAGAAACATCCTAATAATTTTTTAGGATTTAAATTCAAAGCATAGAAAAATTTCAGAATTAATATACTATATATTTAGAAAAACAAAGTTAGAAACAACTCCCATTAAACTTCAGATTTAATGATATACATGCTCTTATACATACGGGTATAAGAAATACAGTAAATAAACATAAATTGAGGATCTAGGTTAATTAATCAGAAAATTTCTTTAAACTGATATTTCCAACGGTAATATTAGAAAACACCATCACTTCACAGTTATCAGAGAATGTAGGCACCATTCTGCAAGAATATTTTTCCAATTCTACAAGAATCAAGGTGTCCTTTATAAATTTTAAATTTATTGGACCCTTCTTAATACTGCTGGATTTTATGGAATTCTTTTTCACGATTCAAATTCTTATAATTTGTTTTGTCTTCTCGTACACAATCCAAAGTCCTGTCGGGATCCGAGACTAAAAATTCTGCTATATTCTCTCTTCGTGAGTTCTGACGCCTGACGGCATAGCTTGTAGCCTTTCTCAGATTCTTCTTACTAGCCACAACAGCGGCAATGGCGCACCGGAGCCTAGACGTGCAATCGTGCAACTGGTTTTCTAGCAGATGCATGGTTCTGCTAACAGCGTGCAAGCTCTTCACCAATGGGATTCGGTCCGAGGTGAGCGATCAGCGGGGTGCGATAGTCCATTGGCCGCAACCCGAAAGCAAGAGCTGAGCCTAAGGGTGCCGAGTGCTCTATGGATTCATGGCATGCAAGCCACATGGCAGGGAAGCTGTGATGGCGTTCGGGTGTGGCATCCAGGCCAATACGTGGAACATAGATATGCCGGCTGGAAAAATACAGTAGTGGTGATGAGTATCAGGCAACCTTTTCTTTCATGCAGGTATGCTGGAGTTTGCATGGCTTTTATTTGTTCATACCATTGCTCCTCGATTCGTGACGTTCAAGCCAGTAACAGGCAATGGACCCTAGATACGACTCATGTAATTGCAAAAAAATAAATGTACTTCGAGTACCTATACCTACTAGATGTAGAAAAGGTAGGCCCAACTCGAATGGTCGGGATAAATAGAATCTGCTAGATACGATTTACTCATACCTGAAATAGGATGTCAATTTGATCTAGTTCACATGCCGCGTAGGGCAGTGTTTAGTAGATACATACCGCGTAGGGCGTTTGATATTGTCGTAGAGTTGTTTGCTTGATGACGACGATTCATATCGATGTAGTGCAGATTAGATGCAGGTAAAGATAGCAGATCCGTTCCGCTAGCAACATCGGGAATGTCGACATCGTCGAAGTAGCTGCGGCAGGGACATCGTCACGAGCGTCGACGACGAAGATCGGCGTGGCTTCAACGGCGATGTCGACGTAGAGCTTGTCGTGCTAATAACGTGTTATAAAACATGTCGCCAGCGGTTAGAACCTTTCCCTCTCCGTCGCTCTTGATCAACATAGTAGATAAAAATAGTAGAATAAGTAGACATAAGATAGGGAGCCTATTCTTTATTCCTCTGAATATTGATGATTATAACATAGAGCTCCCATGTATATATAGTCATACCAAGGTCTAAAAGTTTCGGTAAGAGTCTATATACAAACGGATTAGGATTATGATTCCTTCTTTTCCTTTTCTTTTGAGGACAAAGTCAGTATATTTTATAACAAGGATTGCGCCACGGGTACCTGGGGTTTCCTTCAGAAAACAAGCAGCAAAATGACAAGGCTGCAGGCCAAACAGAAAATGGTGGAGTGGAGCGCGCCTGTGCTGCTAATGATGGGCATAAACTATGGGCGTCCCAATAGTACTACTTTAGCTAGCTTATATGAAGGTATGTATTGCCCGGTTGTTTTCTGTTGCTTCAGTAACCGTTTTTTTGTCCGTCAGATCAGGATCGTGTCATCTGCTGGGTCGTCCGATCTGGGTTGTTCATTTTATCGATTTGTATTCGTGCGTTCCTGCTATTGTCTCCCTGACATGTGGCCATGTGGGTCTCGGACATCGACACTACCATTTCGTTTCGCCTTCTTCCTGGCCACTCCAGGCTAGTCGCCCCTCTCCTTGGGCGGCCGACCGGTGATTTCTAGGGTTTGTCGAGCTTGGTTCTCTCTGCCCCTTCTTTTTTCTCCTTGCATTTAGTTTCCATTGATCGGTGTAGTATTTCGACGTCAGTCATTGCGTTTGTTTTTGCCCCTTTCTTCTAAATGTTTTTCTATTTTATCGGCCATCTTTGACACTCGCTCCGCCTGCTGGCGCTCGTGGCCGGGGGAGCACCCACGGGCGCCGTCGTGACGTTCGTGGCCCCGCCTTGTTGCCGCCGCGCTGCGCCGCGTCAAGTTCGTCGATGCGCGCCGCGTTCGTTGATGCGGCCCTCACTCTTCCCTGTGCAGCTTGTTCGTTGATGCAGCCCGTGCCGCGGGGGGCACCGCGTCATTGCCGCGCGGCTGCGCTGGCCCTGCTCGTATACTTTGCTGCTCCACGAGCAAGGCCAGTGCGGGCAGCTGGCCATTTCCGATTTGTTTTGTTCGTATTAGGTTGCTCTTGTTGCTTTTTGATTACTCATTTTTTTCGGATCTGTGCTGCGTTTGTTTCGGGGGTATGTTTCTGCTTGATTTATCTATTTCAGTAATGCCTAAATGTTTTTGTTCTTCGGTAGCTGCAATTCAGTATGTTGTGACCATGTTTTTGTTATTCAGCAGCTGCAAGTCAGTATGGTGCAAGTCGAAATGCCTGATTACAATTAGCAGTTTCATTGTAATATGCCTTTTCATACCAGGCTCTCTGTGTCCCAACCGTAGTCAGTATGGCTTTATTTCTTTTATATATATATAACCTTGGTTGAACTTTAGAAAAGTGGACTGCTAGTTATTGGATTGCTTTGCTAGAGCTATAATGTATGCCAGTGTATTTTAATACCCTGCTTCTTGCCTCTGATGAGTGGATGTCAAGGAATATCTACAGTAATCTTTAGTAGCATACATGGTAATCTTTATTGGGTCATGTACGTAGCAGCTTGCTTGCAATATCTAACTGCTCATTCATTTTGTTTTGTTTTTTTTTTTGTCAATGCAAGCACACTTTTGTGTTTGTTTAGTTTCTTTCTATTTTTTTATGTTTTCTGTTCATCTTTTTGTTTGCTCGGTCATGCAGATAGAATCGAATGTCTGTCACTACTTCAATTTCTTTCGCAGTCATGCAGATAGAAAACAGTCTTACTTATTTTTGCAGTATGCTGACACTACTTGTACTCAATGATACTCAAAGCTGCTAAGGCAGTTCTGTTTTGGTTACTTATGAATTGGCTTCAGACTGATGCTTATCTTGGGCCATCTTCTTATGAAATATAATATATGCTCTGAATTTTTGTTTGTTAATAGAGAATTATGGCTCAGCTCAATTTGTGTTTTTGTGCACTTTATTTTGTTATTTCAGTTATGTTTCAGTCTCATTTTTTCAGTCATAGTTAGTGTGTGTGTGTGTGTGTGTGTGTGTGTGTGTGTGTTCCAAATTATTTGAGTCTTAATGGTTCAGTCTCGGTTTTGTCTCAATCAGTCTTATTTCAGTTTTGTTTGTCTCATTTTTTTCGAAATTGCTATGTATTGCCCGGTTGTTTTCTGTTTTTCTATGTTTCAGTCTCAGTTTTGTTTCAGTTAGTCTTATTTCAGTTTTGTTTTAGTCCCATTTTTGTTGTAAAATTGTATCTATCTATAAGTTTGCTTTAGATTCAAAGAATGGCACTACTTATGTTATGGTTCCTGACGAAGAAGGCACAAACCTGATGTGTGGCCATTCATTTCTGGTTCAAGGCGAAAGTATGTTATTTTACCATGTTCTCAGTATTGTTGTGTGAGCTAAAGGTGAAGATTTGTACAGAGCGTTCATGTCGATCAGATTTGGCCTTTCACCCTGCTCCAGTGTACTGATGTTTGATGATCAGTTGGAATAAGGCAGAGTAGGTGAAGTTTCATTTTGTTTCGTTAATAGACAGTTTGTCTGAGGTGGGTGGTTGCTGGTTGTATGAACTTGAATTTATTTCATACTTTTGTACTATTTTTTGTCTTTAATATATATGATTTTTTTTCTTTCTCATATTTGTGTTTATACGGATTTCAATATTTTTCAATGTGATTGAGTCAATTTCTTTGTCTCAACAACCAGTTAGTAGGAAGCTGCTAAACAACCAATTTTGTGAGCGAACAGAATCTGGTTGTTTTTTGGCTTTCAAACAACTGGTTATTATAAGCTGCAGAACAACCAATTTTCTGAGTGGACAGAATTAGTTTTGTTTGGGCCTTCAAATCACCGGTAATTGGTTGTTTTGGGGCTTTCAAATAACCGGTTGTTTGGGGGGAGGGGGGGACAACCGAATGGTTGGTAGACATTCCCTATTTTTTTTGTGAAAGGGAGAAGGTAAAAAAAGAGACTATCACTTATCTCAGACATCTATTTCATTCAGAAAACAAGATAGTTAGTGGGCTTGCTCATAAAAAAATAAGAGAAAAGAGAAGATATACATAGAAATAATAAAATATTTATATATAGAATTCTACCACAAGATGACAATAACATGGTACGAATAAGTTAGGCGCTCAACTGTTGAGGACGTGGTAAGGGTGTCCCAGCAGCTAGCTATTTAACTAGCTATTATCACATTAAAATTTGGATCATATTTTAACATTAGTCGTCTCTCGCCACCACGTTACTACTAGTACTTACCTCCACGTTACTACTTAGCACCATTTAACGACGCTCAAAGCGTGGGCCGAACATCCAGAGGCGTGTGGAATATCCAGAGGCGCTGCCGCTCCTTCCAAGGCTGTCATCGTGTTCCTCAAACGACAACATGCAAAGGGAAAAGGAGCCCAAAGTGCCAAAGTGACAAAAGGCGGGGCTGGAACAGCTGTTGCCAATAAAAGAAGGCGAGTTGCAAGGGCAAGGCAAGCAGAACTGCAGAAGACAGACCGAGCTCCCATGTCTCATGCAAGCCCTTTGACTCCAGCAAAGGCCTACAATACTGCCCATTTCAAGAGTGGTCCTGTGCTTGGACCTTGGAGGAGCCTTTAAATGGCCAAATCGCGAGCTCTCACTGTTCTGTAACGATAAGCTGGGTCGCTGAGAATGACAACAGTGGCATCGGTGGCATTTTTTTTTCTGGTGATTTTACTCCGTCCTTGCGCAAAGGCTCGGTGGACCAGTTCGCGGGAAAGAAGACGGCCTTATGATTAGCGGCGTGGACATGCGCCTCCATCATGATTAGCGTACAAGATAACGTACAATTTGTTGCATGGTCATCTGAAATTACCTATGACTTAAAGATTTATATACATCTAACAATAGCCTCATTTGTTCTGTCTATACTGACAGTGCGCACAAATATGTAAGGTTAACTAAGCATGTGTTTCTTTACACAGAGGCATGCAAAAAAAAAAAAAAAATGGCGGTGCAGAGACCAGAGACCAGAGAGGGAGGGAGGTCGACCAACCTCCCTATGACAAGTGGGGCCACCCCCCCTAAGGGTAGGGTGCTTCTCCTCATATTCATGTGTGGGTATGAAGTGGTGGGGGCAATTATTGTGCTTGGTGGAGATGTAGTCCCTTTCAATCTATTTGCTTCGCGAGTCATCCAGAGAGAGCTATTTTTAAGGTTGATCTGATGTTCTACCCTAAAAATTATTAGAGCATATCTCCAGAGATGTTCTAAAATCTCTCTATGAGCTATTTATGGTTGAAAACCTCCTCCAGCAGCCTCTCCATCGGTTAATCTATCTTTCCCGAGCCTCCATCCCATGATTCTCGCTCACAAGAAATACCGAGCTCCATTACTGTCTATGGAGGGTCGTTGGCCTTGCCGGGCGAACATGATGGCATGGTGAACCTAGATGGTGCTCGGTCTTCACGATCATTTGACACCGCGGGCCGGGTCGATCCGGGCTAGGGCCGGGCCAAAAAATCGGGCTTCGTGCTGGGTCGTCGGGCCCCGGGCTACATGCTCAACTTTAGCAGCCGTTTGTTACAGCTCATAACAGCTTCACGAGCTGTTGTGAGCTGTTTTTCTTGCCAAACATCCCTTTCTAAAACAGCTTTATGGGTGAAGTTATTTTTCTCCCCTCTCACAAAAGGATGAGCTGCAATGAGCTGAAAAAAGTAGCTTCTCCCAGCTCTCTATCTCATTTTTCTCTCCCACCATGCATGAAGTTGTTGGTGGAGCTGTTTTGGCAAACAACATTCCCAAAATGGCTCAGCTTCACCAAAGAAAAGTTGATCATGAAGTTATTTTCTAAAAAAACAGATTCACTTTTGAAGCTGAGTTGTGCCAAACAAATCCTTAGTCACAGAGCAATATTTTCTCTAACAACAATTCAACCGTACAATTCAGTCAGCCGTACATAGGGGCAGATTTGGGCTTAGGGCCAGTAGGGCCGCGGCCCTAGGCATGGCCCAAATAGCCCCTTTAATATACGTAGTTAGGTGTTGGGCCATTCCCATCCGACCTAGCAAACAATTAGGAGATATGAGAGAGGAGCATCGCGAGCCTAGCCTACCTGACTCCACGTCGGAGCGTCCCCTCTACTCCCTTCATGCAGGAAAGCAGTTTTTTGGTGGCTATGTGCTCAGCACATGTTATTTCCACCGTTCATACTGTGCTTCGAGATACGTGCCATTCAAAATAGTAGTGTGTAGCATTGGGAAGGATGTATAGTACGAATCTTAAAACATAAATGAACGGTGAAGATAGTGCGTGTTGAGGACATGCACGCTGCATTGTATTATTGTTCACGCAGAGCTCGTAAGCCCGGGCCTGGCAGCCCCTGCTGCAAACTCTAGGTCCGCTGCCACCGCGGGTCGCTGCTGTCTCGCCGTCCTCCCGTGGTGGTGCAGGGCGCTCCCGCTGGCTCAGCCTCGCTGACTGGCCGCACCTGTGCCGAGCGCGCGAGGAGCAAACCTGGTGCCAGGGCTGGGCTGCCGGCAGCGGCAGGCCGGCGTCACATCGTGGCCGTGAACGTGCTGGGCATTGGGCACTGAGCGGGCCTGCGTATTGCGGCTGCAGCAGCTCTGCCGCTTTTTCAATCACCGTTCAAACACCAATTACAGGTTATTGGTAATAAATTCCCTATTGTCGAATCTAAGTTGTTTTTTTTTAGGTTGGAGTCTTTCAGATCTAAAATTTCGGAATAATTAATCGATTAGATTGATATTTGTGGAGGTGCACAATGAAGAGGAACAGACATTAATTTCATACTGGCCCTAGGTGTTAAAATTGACGAGCTCCGCCACTGGCAGTACAGCTCAGCACGCCGAACCGAGTGAGGTGAGACGGCAGTGGTGGCTACTGGGTGACGGACTTGCCGGGCTACCCAAACAACGTGAGGTAGGACAGCAGGAGTGGCTACTGGGTGGCGCTGAACTATGAGAAGCAGCGGCTGGACATGACACCAGCTCCCGTGAAGCACCTGGTCGAGGTCCGCTTGGACGCTCATGGGGTGGAGGTCGAGGAGCTCACGGCGGATAAGGGTGTCACGCTGAGCGACGTGGCGGAGAGGAGGGGGAAGTTGTTGCTGAGCTCCGTGGAGCTCGAGTACGTCGGACTGGTCGCTTGAGCGGCTGCGTGCTAGCTAGATTGCCAATGTTGGTCATCTTAGCCAGGATTAGGAATTTGATTAGCAAGCACGTACAGTAGCTGTTAGTGAATTTCATGTCGTCCCGTGACAAAGTAGTATACCAACATTATATATTGTTGTTTAGATTACCCTGTTTGGGCACCATCCTCATTATTTTACTGAGAGGAAAATACCCCTCCGGTCCTTCAACTTGGTTTAAAATGTCATCTAGGTCCCTAAACTTTCAAAGTGATATGTGATCCCTAAAGTTGGCAAAATGTGTCATTTAGGCCCTAAATTTTCAAAGTGATCACCGCAGGTCTTTAAACTTAATAAAGGGTGTCATCCAGGTCCTAAACACTGTAGATAATTCTAGCACCGAATTTTTTTAAAAAAAAAGAAAATCTAATTTTGGGTATTGTAGCTATAATCTATAAAATATTCCAAAAATTGTATTTTTTTATACGATCTCTGATGAAGATGAGTTTTATATAAAAATTGTAGCTTGCGATGAGATCTACAATTTTCTAGTTTTGAGTTTTTTAATTTGAGGTGGTTAAGATGCTCAAAAAAAATTAAACAAAATTTTTCAACAGTATATTAATCACATACAAGCGCGTGTCGTCTTGAAAAAATCATATCTTTCTTATATACTATCAAATTAAGATACTTTTTATACAAAAGTTATAGCGTTCGATAAGGTCTATAACTTTTTAGTTTTAACTTTTTTAATTTGAGGTCGTTAAGATTCTCAAAAAAATTTAAATACAAAACTACTGTGCAAGAACCAAAATTAGCGTTTTAATTTTTTTAGAATCTTAACGACCTCAAATTAAAAAAGTTAAAACTAGAAAGTTGTAGATCTTGTCGAACGCTACAACTTTTATATAGAAAGTATCTCAATTTGATAGTATATAAGAAAGATAATTTTTCCAAGGTGACATGCCCTTGTACGCGATTAATATACTGCTGAAAAATTTTGTTTAAATTTTTTGCGTGTCTTAACCACCTCAAATTAAAAAACTCAAAACTGGAAAGTTGTAGATCCCATCGCAAGCTATAATTTTTATATAAAACTCATCTTCATCGGAGATCGTATGAAAAAAAATACAATTTTTGGAATATTTTACAGATTGTAGCTACAGTATCCGAAATTAGATTTTCTTTTTTTAAAATTCGGTGCTGGAATTATCTACAATGTTTGGGACCTGGATGACACTCTGTGTCAAGTTTAGGGACTTGCGATGATCACTTTGAAAGTTTGAGACCTAAATGATACCTTTTACAACTTTAGGGACCTATAGATATTACTTTAAAAGTTCAGGATCTAAATAATAGCTTAAGCCAAGTTGAGGGACTGGCGTGCATTTTCCTCTTTTAAGAAAGAATTACTGCTCGCGGGCCGCGGGGCGGTACGTATGCCCTGCACGTTCTCGGTTCCATCCAGCGCTTTCCGAAGTTTCGATCGCGAGCCCGATGACGTGAGCGGCCAGCGGCGGGGGTACACACGTCGTGGCAGCAGTGAGCAAACCTTGATCGAAAGCCTTGTACGTAGTCTCCCATTCCGATATGGGTTTCGCTGCCTAGGTGCTGTTGGCGTCACTGTTCCTGCAGTCGGAACGTCAGGGTACATCCTGTGCGACCTACCCGTGGTATGTACACGATATCTCGAACTCGAATGCGTCATGTGATCAGAAGAGAGTGAGCTCTGTCTGTGTTCAACTGAGCAGTAACACGCAAGAGCTTTGATCGCCAACGTTGGCCATGACGTGAGGGTACTTTGGACCACAAATCGTCAAAATCGCACTGTCGATTACAAGCAACGGGAAAAAGGGGTAATCAATAATTATCTGTAAGTAGTGGATTTATCGAGTGGCTTACACCAGACCGAGAACAACTACAGCAGCATCCGTACATGATTTTCGTATACTCGTTTGCTCCTTTGCTTAGGTTTTCTCTCCACTATGCGCTGATCAAGTACTACAACTGCGTTGGAGATGCCATGCTTGTAACGGAAATGAAAGATGGACATTTTTGTGTCTCCGATGCAATTGTATTCTCAAAAGTAGCAATTGGTGATGAAAGAAAGGAGGGAAAGGCAAGAGCTTAAAAGGGAACCTCCTGCGGTCCAGCCTCCATGCTTGCTTTAGGAACAAGGAAAGCTCTACTTATTTGCCCCCAAATCCTTTCGTTATTCCATGCAAATCGCAGATTACATGCCCGGTAAAAGTGGTGCGACACCGTTTTCAGCTAAATAGGCGAGTGACTTCATCAGACCACGGCAATCACCTCTCCTGCCTGAAAAACGCATCTCCTTGTGAGAGCAAAGTTCTGCAGAATGACTGCACAGAAGTGCTCTGACCAGCAGCCGGACAGGGTTGGACATTTGGATTTTTAGTTTCTTCAGCACAAAATTAACATGGTCTAAAGTACAAGATGTTTTGGCATGACCGCATGAGGCTCCTGTGATGGTCGTTGCCGGACACTCGGGACCGAGATTGGGACAATATGACTTAGTAAATAAACTATGTCACATATATGTATTGCATAGAGTAAATACAATTTTAGTAGTACAAACAGTAATATTAACCTGGAGACCTGGAGTCGGGAAATGATTTAAAGATGCTTCCTGACAACGTCGGGACATTGTCTTAGTACAAACCTACAATAAACCGCATGCATTTAGTTATACATCAACGAGTTGCTACCAGTACAAAGTACTTCATCTGTAATCTCCTGGCAAGGTACTTGTGGATTTTACAGGCTAGAACACAGTAGTAGTACCATTGCAGCTTGTTCCTGGGTACTCTTAAGCTTGTCCCGGACACCGCATACCCACCAATACAAACCTTCCAAAGTATTTTACACCCAGCTTCAACCCAGGTAGGGCTACTCCAGTTTCACACATCACAAGCGAGAATGTGTGATGACTACTTCTTTGGAGCAAGGATATATAGCATACACAATTTTTTCAGCAACTGGCCCCTTCAACCTTTATGCATCTCGCTTTTCTTGTTCAATCATGTGGTTGGTGAGGAACAAGTCCAGCTTTACAAATGTTTTACTGCACCAGCCATTTAGCTTCTGCTTTGGCCATTAAATTTAAGAATGAAGTCAGCTAGAACATTGGTGTCATTGCATGAGTTCCTTGTCGAAAACCAACTGTCATCAAACTGAACATTTACATCCCTGATAAGGTAGGAAAAGGAATAAGTTGAGCTGTTCAGATCCATGCACATCATTGCTAAATACAAATCTATCCGTGTATCTCTCCAGTGAATATTTTTCATACTATTGCTTGGTGAGTGATGACAAAAATGCAGCTAAGCATAGTTAAGCGCTAACAGTACTTGACTATAAAAAATGACTTGAGCATGTTTTCAAAAATGCAGCTAAGCATAGCTAAGTGCTAACAGTATGCTTGACAATAAAAAATGACTTGAGCATGCTTTCTTAACCAAGGCACAGGCGTAGTACATGAATGATTGAATTTTTGCATATATTTATCATTGCAAATTGGAAATTTCATACCTCTTCAGGCTAAGAACTTCGTAATTTTTCCGTAAGTAATCTGCATGCTTAGTGAGAGCATCCTGGGCATAATCTTTGCCAACAGTTCTAATTGCAGCTGTGTTTAGCAAGTTTTCTAATGAACCATGTTTTTGCAGTAGTTTCACTGCAGTCTTTCTACCAAATCCCGGAACCAAGTGCTGGATTCCTGGGACACCATCTGCTTCATCGCCCATGAAGCACCCTGTGCAGCACAAGTTCCAGTTCATCAGTTGCTAAAATATAACAGAGCACCAGTGGTTATAGATAGAAATCATGGATCAATACCAAAGAAATATACTCACTAAGGCTTAAGTCTGCAGTTGGATCACACTTGTATTGTGCGACATAATGCCTTAATGTATAGAAAGACCATCGGCCAATCTCAGGAATGGGCATGACAAGCTGAACATCATCAGATATCAGCTGCTTGAAGTCTTTATCTGGTGAGGCAATGACAACTCTGTAACCTTTCTGTAAAACCTGTTCTGTCAAGGTAGCCACCACATCATCAGCCTCATATCCATCGACTCTTACAACCTGAATTTGCCGTTTTCAAAATTTCCAAACTCAACAATGTGACCTGAGAAGTGAGAACAATTGAGTGACTGCACTAGTGTAAACATGCGTTGGTTCACCCACCGGGACATTGCAATAGCGCAGAACATCGACCACGCGCGTGTCAGCGCCAGTGCCGACGCCGCGAGCCCTATGCGCCTTATACGAAGGCAGCAGCCTTCTCCGGTACTCGTTCCCTCCTTCCCCGTCCAAAACCTAAGGCCAGAGAGAAATTCTTCAGAAAGAAGTCACCTAAGGATGATTCCTCCTGTGTAGAGCTGAAACAGCGCGCGCGTACTCACAGCGACGACAGGGTCACGGAGGCTGACGTGCGCGAAGAATAGCGCCAACCAGCGCGCGAAGGCGCCGAGGCTGCGCTGGGAGCCACGGAAGCATAGAGGGTTGACGTCGAGGAAGAACACCCGGGGCTTGATGGGCTTCGACGGGGAGCCGTCCCTGCCTGACAGGTGCTTGCGAGAATGCCCTGCTGGTGACGCGCTGGATATGGCCGAGGTGGAAGTTGAGGGAGAAGAAGAGGCGGTGGTAGCTGGAGTCGCGATGAGCCGGAGCGGACGGGATCTGAGGGGCGCCGCTACGCATGCGCCGGTGACCGGAGACGCGGCGACCGCCCCCACGCTGGGCAGTGGCAACATCACTGGCACAGGGCGGCGCTGCTACGGTTGGAGTTGTGGATAGAAAGCACGAACGGAATAGAGAGAGGATTTTGATGGGCTTCTGTAGAAGCCCGTATTTGTTATTGGGTCAAAAGCCCGTATTATTTCTGACTAATGGCATAGTACATATGTTAAGTGTATAAGGCCCATCACAATTTGGAATAGCAATTTTCATCGGCTTTGTTGCATCCATTGATGAGAACCTTTTCTTGTCATGGTGCTCTACGTTTCCATCTTTTGAGCTGGTGTGCTTTGGAGAATACTAATCCAATCCGGTTTTGTTGACACGGTTTTGGAATAAAATACTTTTATGCACTTAATTTACTAATAATAAATAGTTTGTTTTTGTGGAAATCTCTGGACTGATTCGCGCTGTTGACATCCATTTGTGTCCTAGCTTAATATAATCAGCCGAATCCTAATAAGATGTCGCTTAGAGTAAAGCGGCGCCAATTGTCACCCAGTGACAAGGACTCCTCAAGTAGATTAATGAAGATACCAAGTCATGATATGCAGGGCACATGTGTTCTAAAGCAACGCATATTCCAATTCCACGCCCAAATGAACATGATTGGTTGGTTGTTTCGTCCAAACCAACCTCATTCTAAATTCGATAAGAAAGTGTAAGCCTTGGCAAGAAAAAAAGGGACAAAAATGAAAGAGAAGAAAGTGTGAGCTTTCGAAAAATGTATAAGGTGAAAGAAAATGAAAGAGAAGAAAATGTAAGACTGAAGGTGCTTGCCTTTGTTTTTCTGAAACACCTGTTTCTGAAACAGCCAGAGAAGACTGAACTTCCACGCATGTTCATACTTCATAGCAAACTGTTGCACGAGGAATGCCCAATGACTCCATGTATTGATGTAGATCATATATGAGTCCATGTAGATACGCCGAGTGATTCCTCAAAAAATATGAGTCCAGATTTGGCTGGCAGCTAAAAGTAGGCAGCAGAAGATAAAGATGATGCAACTGCCTGCCACCCGCGGACGGCGGAAGCCACCGAAGGGCACAAGGTCGCATCAGACGGCCGTGTCGGTGCGACGGTGCCTGAGCCTCACCGGTCACCACATGCACACCATGGCGGTGGACACCTATAATGAGCCAAGATATCAACAACCGTCTCGTCGCCTTCTGCACACAAACTACTATCTGGGACTAGGAAACTAGGAATCCCAGCAAATGCGCCAACCAATCTCACATGACACGGCAATACTCTAACATGCAGCTGAAAGGCGTTGGCGCGCGCACGGCGCACGGCGCACTTGCTCAGCCTGGTGTCATCGGTCCAACTCCAGGGAGAAATTTTCTTTTTTCTTTTTTTGGAAGAATCCTGCCCCTTCTGCGTTGCATTGCTCTCCAGCTTTTCCATCCTGGAATCGTGCTGGACGGCCGCCGCACGCACGCGCCCCACAACACGGGACGGGAGCTGCAAGTCGCCAGATAATCTCGCGTCGCCACCAGACGTGAAGGTGAGACGGCCGGCCGGACGTCCCGGCGGTGGCGGCGTCCGGTGGTGGGTTTGGTTTGGTCAGTGGCTACACCTACACACCGTCACGCATACACGTAACGCACGACTGACGGCTATCGACTCGGCTGCCGGTGTGCAAGCGCGATGTAGCATTAGCGTGTCCTCGTGGTCCGACGCGACGCGATAGGTTACCGAGACTGAAGTGTAAACACGGATGCAGCAATGCGTTTGGTGGCGGGCGGCGGGCGGCGGCCAGTTTTGTGATCTCTCGTCGTAAAGATGAGGCATTTGTGTTGTCCGTTTGTCCTTCGTTTCCTCCTGGTCCAAGGAACCTATTGCCTTGCTATTTTTTTCCATAAAAAAAAAGAAAAACTTTTCGAACCGAGGCAAGCCCATTCCCATTAAGCTTCAACCAAAATACAGAGTATCAGAGTTTAGAAGACAAAAAAGAGCATATAAGAGGCTACAACTTGCCCTACAACACGATGTGTCGTCTGTATCAGACTAGCACACCTGGACAGAAAAAACGCACTACAACACCTGGACAGAACATAAACTTTGGTACATGATTAATATGTCCTCTAAATTTTGTATCATTTTCTTTAGCATTTTAACCATTTCAAATGAAAATCTTGAAAACTAAAAGTTTGTAAACCTCATCAATAGCTACTAATCAGATATAAAAGCATATGAACTTAATACCTTTCATGAAAAATTTATTTTTTATGAGGCGACAAACACTAAAGCATGATTAATATGCACTTCATATTATTTTCTTGGGTATCTTTATTACCATAAATGTAAAAATTCAAAACTACAAGTTATATATCTCATTAAGAGCTACAACTTTGATATAAAAAATATTTTTTTGACACCTCACATAACGCGACAAGCGCTAGGACATGATTATTACGTCGCTAAAATTTTATATTTTTTAGCATCTTAACGTCTTGAAATGAAAAAAACTCAAAACTAGAACAATTTTCATATAAAATATCATATCCATCCGAAGTCGTATCGAAGAGTTGTCAATTCCTGTCACGTCACTTTTGGTGGCGCAATAAAACAATGTTGTCACGGCACAAGAGCACTATTTTGTCATGCCAGCCAGGCTCGGCTTCCAAAATGTTTTTCTTAAAAGACACGATTATTATGAAAATATTTTTTTTAAAAAAGGATTAAGTTATTAAAATTTCCCCTTCGCAAGGCACTGGGTGAATGCTTTAGAAAATGAGACTGTCGTTACATTTGTGAAGGGAAGGAGCTGATACTAGTTCTTCAAGACGTGGATATAGACCCTGTTTGAATACATCAGTAGCTAGTAGTTTATAACTAGATGTCTAACTATTATTCATTACTTATGCTTGAACCTATACTAGCAAAATGGTGGATGTATTGGTGGTTTTTGTCTATAATGCCATTTGTTTTCTATTTTCTATTGGTAGGTCACGTGGATAAAGATAGGTGAAATACCAAAATGCATTTCCGCGTAGTATATTACTGCTATTAGCTAGAGAGATAGCAAATTTTTAGCTAGGTGTCCAGTTAATAATCAACCGACATATTAGATAGGTAGACTCACTGGACTATCTTTTAGCAGCTAAATGTTAGTTATGGATGCTTAAAAAAACTGTTAGTTCTGGATCAAACATGATTATAGTTGTAAATAGTGAGCAAAATTACGCAGCACACATTATTAATTTGTTAGCACAATTGCCAAGGAGAGAATTACGTATTCCTTTTGTTATCTGATCTGACTGAGGCAAGTTTTTACTGTATTGCACAATTGGCTGTGAAGTTGGTTGTGATATTTCTCAATGAATAAAGCTCACGTCTAAAAACACTACTAAAATTCTAAAAAGCATTCGTGCTCAGTGAAAATACACAGACTATTATTATTTTATAACAACTTTCTAGCATGGCTTGCAACTTGCGGGCATAAACCCACTAGGCTACGATGGAATGAAGGGATTGATTGCCATGGTTCTAGAACTTTTTTCCAGCAAAATCTAGAATTTAAGGGTTGCTAAAATCATGGCTTGCCGAAATTTAAGTGAAAAATGTAGGAATGCAAATAGTTGAGTACCATGACATACTCCTAGTACTGAGCATTTTCTTTCTCTTATAAGATGAAGAAGTCTAGTGGTTTTGCCATGATTTTCGCCATAAAAATTGGTGTGCAAATTTTTGGTAACGGACCAAATCAATCGCCAAAAATTATAGGATATTTTAGTTAGGCAAATTTAGGAACCCAATTACTAAGCAGGCCCAAAAATCTTCAAGGTCGTATGAACTCAATCTCAATGTGTTACATTATTAGGATGGAGCTCGCATGGAATCCACCATACCCGATCATGATATTTCAGATTTACGTTTACCGGATGGAATGCACTGATCTCTCCGAGAGAGACGAGCTGCGATTTTGATCGAAAACCCTGGAGCCAATCATACCCGTGTAGGCAGCGTGTACCTGAAGCAAACAGATCAGCAGCCCGGCCACACAAACGTACACCTTCGGCGCGGACCGTTTCCGCTGCCATGCTGACTCACGACAAACATTGGTCCGCGCCTGCCTGCCATGTCACGCAAGCATTAACGGGAGCCCCCCCCCCCCCCCCTTTTTTTTTTTTGGTGACACTAGCGGGAGCGTATATATGCAGGCTACAGCTCATCCAAAGCCACTTCCCCCATATTTGGCTGTTTCCGTCCCCATTCCTCTTCCTCTTCCCGTTTCAAAATCGCGTCCAGAAAAAAATCCCACACATCAAGCCTTCGAATCCCGCCCCACTCTTGGATTGGATTCGTCGCTTCGGTCCCCTCTTATTCTCGGCCATTTGGGAATTGCGGGGCAGCGAGCAACCGCGCGCATGTCGAGGCTTTTGGTCGACGTATTCGCTCCGGTGGATTAGGCATCGTGCCTTCTCGGCATGCACAAGTAAGTTTTGATGCTTTTCCCTTCGTCTCAAATCGCGTTGTTTCTCGGGTTGGCTACTAGACGATGTGAGAATCGGGGAAACCCGTCGAATCGTCGACAAGCTGCGGTGGCGATCGCGAGGCATTTGGCCGTCCGCGTGTTTTTTTTTGGGGGGCGCTTTTTTGGTTGTCACCGCTTCCTCCGCTGTAGCCGCGCGGCGTTGCCTGCTTGCTGCCGCATCGACCTCCATCCTCGCCTCCTCGGCCATCTTCCTGTAGCCTAGCTGTAGGCTTAACGTCGCCTGCCGCCGCCGCAGCTTCGCTGTCGGCGGAGGCTTCTGACCGCCCTCCTCCCATAGTCCCATTAATAATAGGTGAAATACAAGTGGAACTAGTGTTTGTTGCTGCATAAATTGGAAGGCATTTTGCGTTAGCTGCACAATCTAAGTTGTTCAGCGAACATTTTATTGTTTCCATTTTGTATATTATCTCCGTTTTTCTCATGATGTCTCCGGGTGAACTTGTGATGTCAAATTCCCGGTTCACTGTAATTTTAAGTGTCTTTACAGTTTTCAGTTTGATCCACTTCAGTGTGGCTTTTTAGAATTTTACTAGAATGTTTACAATAAGCTCAGACCTTAACAAACTGATTGCGTACGCATGCTCGAAAGTATATTTTATATAACAAACAATTCTCGTTCCCCTTTGCCGGGACCTTTGTAAAAGCTTAGGCAGCCATGATGGTTACTTGACATTTAGCGATTAGTCTATCAGGTTATGGTTTACCTGAGTGGATGGCTCCAATGTTATTTTTATATGTGCAGGTGGCATGCTAGCACAATAATAATGCAGTGAAGTTGTGTCATGAGTAAAATGTGTCACGCATGTGCATCAGAAGAGACAACCATGAATGAAGCTAATATCGACCTGCCCTGCAGTACAGCTTGCTGCAAGATGTGTGATCATGGTGAGGGATCATCAATTGTTACTGGTGAGATCAACTGGTTGACCATGGACTCGAGCTCTTGCAGCACTCCTTATGGCACCCCTATTTTTTCTCGAGAAAATTCTTTCTCAAGCTTTGCCAGTTGCTTTTCAAGTCTTGGTGAGTGTTGGAGGACTCCTATCTTAAATAAGTTATATGATTATTTTGTATCATTGAACTCCATTTTCTTACATTACCATAATTTTTCTATTTTTTTTTATCTTCATCAGGTCACTCTCTAACAGATTCTGATTCTGAAGAGGAGATTGAGCTTCAAGATACTGGTCAATTTCATCATGATACCGTATTAAGTAATGATTTTATGGAGCAAGAAGGGAGTTCGGTACGAGTGGAAGAATGTCAATTCAAGGATATTGCTGATGACTGTACTATTTTTTCCATTCCAGTAAACGAATATATTTCATCTGCTAAACAACAGTTGGACAGACATGAAGACTCTACCAAGGGAAATTTTGATGCCATTAATATTTCATTGGATTCACATATATCTGATGAGCAGAGAAAAGATATCCTATCCGATGATCAACTGATAAGAACAAAATTCGGTGTACCAGTGGAAGAAATTGATCATAAACAATCAGGTGCGACAGTTGTTGAACAGATCACTAGCCTTCCCATGCCAGGTGGTGATATTTTTCCATTGAATGAACAAGTTATGGATGGACCCGGCAGTACCGCGGAAAATACAATAGTATATAACAATATATCGAATGCCGAACCTGAAATGAAACATGGTACCCACTTTGAAAATGAAAATGAATGCCTTTACCCACTAGTATTGCCTAGTTTTGATGCAGATCCTCTCATCTGGTTACCACCAGAACCAGAAAATAAGGAAGATGACTTTGATATTGTTTCTAATGATGATGAAGAGAGTGGCAATAGCAGCACTGGGTGGGGTAGGTCAAGTCTCAAGGTTAACTTAGCAGAGAGAAACAAGGAAAGCCGTGAAGATCAACTGCAGAAAGTAATGTCAGAAGTAATGAATGGGCAATTCAAGATCCTAGTAGGTCGCTTCTTGGCTGCAGAAGGGTTCTCTTTATCTGATGGAGGCACCAGTAAAAACTGGCTTGATATTGTTGCGTCATTGTCATGGGATGCTGCACTACTTGTAAAACCTGATGCCAATTCCGGAAATGCAATGGATCCTGGTTCGTATGTGAAGGTGAAATGCTTAGCTTTAGGATCTTACCAGCAGAGGTAACAAACTGATATTGTAGTGTTCTTTCCTTATTCTTACATTGTCTCTGAATTTGGTTCCCTTTCTTTGTTCCTTTGATAGTGAAGTGATCAATGGTCTTGTTTTTAAGAAGAGTGCTGCACATAAACAGATGCGAGCCAATGTAAAGCACCCGAAACTGTTACTTCTTGAGGGCTCCCTTGGCCATTCATCAACAGGGCTATCATCAATAAATTCAATGAAACAGGTAGATCGTCAATAAATTCATACTCTTAGGTTCTTAGCCAAGTTTTTTTACACTGCATAGATAAAACACTACATAGTAGATGATTTTTACAAAATTCCTCTTCGTCCGCAATGACCAGGAAAACGATCAGCTTGAGAGAACTCTTTATGAAGTGATAGTCAAATGCCAGCCTGATGTTATATTGGTCGAGAAAGCAGTTTCCCGTAATGTAAATGAATATATTCAGAAACAAGGAGTTACAGTAGTAAGTGACATGAATACCCGTCGGCTGGAAAGAATTGCTCGTTGCATTGGCTCTCCAATTATATCGTTGCAGAATGTTCTTACCAAACCCAGTCTTGTTAAGCAGTGTGAGTGTCTCCATTTTGAAAAGTTTGTTGAAGAGCATAATATTGCTGGAGAAGATGGAAAGAAATCATGCAAAACATTTTTATTTCTAGTGGGTTTTCCCAGACCTCTGGGATGCACGGTATGTCTTCTCTTTCGTACTTTTTTGTATGTAATCTTTTCCATTTATGTAGGGGGGGGGGGGGGGGGGGTTAGTGCTCCAGTGCATGGGCTGGACATATCTTTTAATGCAGTGGGGGGGGGGCGTCACACTGCATGGGTTGGACTCTTTTTTAAAAAAAAGAAGGTTCGCCGGTTCGCTTGAGATATTTTCTGAAAAATTGCTTGCATGTTTCATTTTTGGGTATTTGGTGATAGTGAAAGGAGCTAACCATAGTCATCAGCTCCACTTGATATACTCATCCTCATGCATCAGGGCAAGCATAGCAGATGATTTCAGCTGGGGTTTTCGTTTGATCGTACAACGCTTATTTTCAGTCACAGAACAATATTTTTATCTCACAACAAATCAGCATCAGATAGAATCAGCGCTTATTTTCAGCCCAAATGAACAGTGAAACAAACTTTGTTTCATGTTTTCCAGATAGCCCAGTGAATTAGCGCTATCCCGAATGTGTGTGCTTTGCCCCTATTAGGTAACCAATTCTTAACCCATGCCCAGCATTGCGCAAGGTCCCTTGGTATGGTGTTGACACCAAAACAATGCCCAACAACACTCCCCACCATTTTTGCCATTGGACATTCAAAGATGAGGTGAGATTGTTTCATCTCGATCACAAAAATAACAGGAAGGCTCTCATTCTGGGTTTCTTTTAATCATGCTATCTTTGGTGAACATTGCGTTATTCTCCATCAACCAGATATATTTGGTTCTGAATAGCAAGTTTCTCACTTTCTCCCACACAGCATCCCATTGTGATCTGAACTATTCAGGGTGCCATCTCCTCTGAGATAGATGTATATCCCGTGAAAAGCAACATTCTACATTGATATCCTGTTGGTCATGCAATTGGTACATGGTTTGAATTTTTACACATAAAATGTTCAGGATAGAGTAAAGTGTCCTTCTAAAACAGAGTGTTTTGGCCATTTTCCGTATCAATTGTCCTTCTCTGGAGGTGCAGCTCCCTATTTGTCTTCCTGCCTGTGTTTCACAGTGCATATGGACTGCCCCTGGAGGTATTTAATTTTGATAATGTCCTGCCAAGTTTCTTTTTAATTTTCAAGTCCATCATTTGCAGAGAAGACTATCATTCATTTTTTCAAGTCTTTCACACCCAGATTTCTTTTTTCTTGTCATTTCAAATTTGTCCATTTAGCCAGATGTTATTTTCCTTTTGTGCTACCACCTTTCCTTGTCCATCCTACATGTGGAAAATAGGGGTGTGTGTCTTACCTTGACATTTCTTGGTGTTCTATGACTTGTGAGATGGGACACACTAATTTGCTGTGTGAGTTATATCTAGAAATTGTGCTGGAGTAGAATATGGAGAGAAAAAAATCTCACTGTTAGGTATGAGTTGTGTTGGCTAACACCGTTCAGTTGCACTCGTTTTACTTAGTATTGCATGAACTGCATGACTAATATTGCCTGTTTGTCATACTCTGTCTGCTATGTGGAGCTTTATAGATTGTGCTAGTGCAAATAATATTATCTGTTGTTCATTGTATGCATTTTTTTTTTGCTCGTGACTTATCCTGTTTAATGTGCTCCTTCTGTTTTGCTAGTTCTGATTAGTGTGATATTGTTCTGTAGATACTGCTGAAAGGAGCAACAAGGGAAGAACTTAAGAAGATTAAGCGTGTGCTTCATTTCACTGTCTTTGCAGCTTACCATTTGATCCTTGAAACTTCATTCTTTGCTGATCAAAAGTTGTTTATGACAGACAAAACTACCACAGGGAAAGAGAATTGCTTTAAAACTAATCGACAGCTGCTTGGACCCTGTTATGATAATTCAAAAAATATTGACACCATAAATAACGCACCAACTTGTGATGATCATTATCCTAATCAGGAAAAGCTCGTTCATACTGAAAAATCCATACCATTGCATCTTCATGATTCCAAAACTATGACATCTGAAGATCCTGCTGGTGAAGAGCATATTGACAGCAAAGGCATTCAGTCATATTCATCCCTGCCTGTTTCAGATCCCTCGACAAATTTTATGCAGGACATGTCATCACCAGATTGTGCTGAGTCAAAAACATCTGATGGTTTTGATGGCTCAACATTAACTGATACTTCCAAAGATGTGCAGAAGAAGCAATTGTCTAGTGACAATTTTCAGGGAACTTCGGATGTAATTCATGCTGAGAGTGGAGCTGCTTTGAATACTCAGGTCATCTTGATTTCAATGTCTAGCCAACATATCAGGAACCAAGCTGTTTGTGAGCAGAGTCACCTTTCGCGGATAACTTATTATGGGAATTTTGATACGTCTCTTGGACGATATTTGCAAGATACTTTACTTAATGAGGTCATACATCTTAACTATTTGTTAATTTAAGATATCATTCATTTTATTTTCTATTGTTTTCAATAATTAAGCTGTTTACAGAAACACAGCTGCCTATCATGTGGTGAATCTCCAGAATCTCACATGTACTCTTATACCCACCATAATGGTACTCTCACTGTTCTTGTGAAAAGACTTCCCTTGGAGTTGACTCTTTCTGGTGAGCCTCAAGGAACAATTTGGATGTGGACCAGATGCTTGAGATGCAATGCTAAGCCGACCAATAGGGTTATAATATCTTCCTCTGCACGTAATCTGTCGTTTGGGAAGTTCTTGGAACTCAGCTTCTCAACCCACTCTGCTGCCAAGAAGCTACCAGCATGTGGGCATTTGCTTCATAGAGACTGTCTACGTTTCTTTGGGTATATGTCTCCTATTCTCCTATACATGAACATGGATTTTTTGAGGTGAAACGGGGATTTTTTTTTTCATGATTTCAGTGATATTCTTCGTCATTTTATGCCTTGCAGATATGGATCCAAAGTTGCTATGTTCAGATACTCATCTGTAGAAATTTATTCTGCTTGTAAGCCTCCATTGAGTTTGGAGTTCAATAACCGAAACAAAAATGACTGGCTTGATGTTGAAGTGAAGAATGTATGCTTCTGCAACATATTTGCTGCTGCTGCTGTTTATTTTCCTTTAGCCAATGGCGGACTTGCATGCTAACATCGTTCTATTCTTTAAGGTCCTTCTTAAATGGAAGCAACTGTTCACAGAAATTGAAAATGTAATACAAGACTTGAGATCAAGATACTCTACTCAAGCCATGGGGGAAGACACCAACATTTCAATAGATGAGCGATTACTTTTGGAGGTGTCTAGGATGCTTACACAAGAGAAAAATGAAGTTGAGGTAATCGTTCTGCATCAGTTCTATTATTCTAGCTATTAGCTGATTTCCTTATGCAAAAGATTTTAGATTATTTGTTGGTATGTTAACATATCCACTTCATACAAGGTTTCTCTGAGGGAGTTTAGCCAAATTATAATACCTGAGAGTTTTGCACATGGGATCCTTGGTTTGAACTGGCTGTACCAGCAACTTCTTTTTGGGCTCTACATTTGGGATCTCCGCTTGCTTCATATTCTGCAGTACACTAAAGTTAATACTACATCAGACAATTTCATTCATGAAAGCACAGCAAAGAATGAGCTGAAGAGTTCGACAAGTATTGCAATCCAGGACACACCGTCACTGAAGAAAATTGGAATGGAAAGAAAGGAAGCAATTATAAATTCTTCTGGTAGCTTTGATGATCCATTTGGTGATACAATGTTGGATAAGGTTCATCTTACTGATAAACTAATAACCAAAGAGCACGGTTTGCCCATTTATCAAGATCATGATGTAAGATCAGCTCTTTCCTCTCTAGGCGAAGCTGCTGATCAGTTTGAAACCTCTTTGGAGATTGCTAATGATAATTGTTCAGAGAAATTAAACCCTATACCTTTTACGAATGATGAACAACCTGCAGCATCCAATGTAAATGAATTGCATCATGTTGTCATCCCAAGTGATGATGCAGGAAAATGGGTCTGGAAACAATTTAATCAATTGGAAATGGAATACAAGAAAGAGCTTCAAGGCGGTTCTTTGTATAAATTTAACCTCATCAACAAATACACCCCATGTTCTTCATCATTGGCACAATTAAAACATCAAATGGACTTGGGGCATTTTATAGCTGGCTGTGGTGGTAATATCTTTTCAATTTCTGAGGAAGAGGCTTCTAGCATTATTGCTTATGCTCTAATTATATCTGAACAACAAGGGTTCTATTCTCAAGCTTCATCTAGCAACTTGGATAGAAATGCTTCTATGCTGTCAACTATGTTGTCCCCAAATGAGTCTTCTTTAGAAAACAACCATAAATTTTCAAGGTTTGCACCACCAGTATCACCTGAGGAATCAACATCAGGGTTTTATGCTTCATTTCTGTCGTCTTTAAAAGATCTGCATCACGAAATTGATCTAAACAATGAAAAGATAGCTCTGAGAAGCAAATATACTGTCGTTTGTATATATGCAAAACAATTCCATGATCTTCGGAAGATATGTTGCCCATCAGAACTTGCATATATCTCATCGATAAGTCGCTGCAAAAACTGGAATGCACAGGGTGGAAAGAGTAAGGTTTTCTTTGCGAAATCAATGGATGACAGATTTATCATAAAACAAATCAAGAAGACTGAGTTTGACTTGTTCTTGAAGTTTGGTCTTGAATACTTCAAGCATTTTGGTGTATCTCAGGTTTCAAGCAACCCTACGTGTCTTGCTAAAATTCTTGGAATATATCAGGTACGTCGAATCTTCCACGAAACTACGAGGTGCAAACTTCTCCTAGCATATTATGATGTATTTCTTTCTTATACTCTTTAAGGTTAACGAAACTAGGAACGGCAAGGAGACAAGGGTTAATTTCATGGTTATGGAAAATCTTTTGTTTGGACATAATATACTACGCAGATATGATCTGAAGGGTGCTCTTTTCTCACGATATATTCCTGATTCAGAAAATCCTGAAAAGGTACTGTTGGATCAAAATTTTATTGAAGACATGCGTACCATGCCAATCTACATTGAAGGAAAAACTAAAAACCTCATGGAACGCGCTATTTGGAACGACACGTCTTTCCTAAGTGTATGTGTGCCTATTGCCAGCAAATAATTCTCATCGAGTTTATATACTTCTATAATTTTGCCCATGATCTTATATTTTGTATTTCCTTGTGCTTGCAGCACATGAATGTCATGGATTACTCCTTGCTTGTTGGAGTTGACAAAGAGAAGAAAGAGCTTGTATTTGGAATTATAGATTATTTGAGACAGTATACATGGGACAAACAGCTGGAATCTTGGGTGAAGACATCCCTTGTTGTTCCAAAGAATCTATCCCCGACTGTAATTTCACCTAGGGAGTACAAAATGAGATTCAGGGCGTTTATGTCACAATACTTTCTATCGGTTCCAGATGCTTGAGTCTTGAGGCCCAATCGTTTTCTGGTATTGGTGAACTTATCTTGAGTTAGGAGATCATGTCGTCGAAGAGATGTTATTTCCGTATCCAGTGAGCAGTACGGCATGCCGGCATCATATGTTTTGAGTATTAAATTCCCCGTAGTTTCGTTGCTTGGTGCGTGTGTCTATCCATGTCCATTTTCCTTCTCAGTAGTTGTGTACATAGTAGCAGCTAGGACACCTGGGAAGTGCAAATTTTAAGCAAACGAACGGTGATGGACACGCAAATAACCTAGGTATTGTTCTTTATTGATGCTTGTTAGAGTGTGTGTATTAGGCCCATGAGGCTAAGCCCATGAGACCTATGTATGGGCTGCTATATAGCTACCCTTTTAGGGTTAGCCCAATAATCTAATCACTCATTCTAGCATGGTATCAAGCTAGGGTCTCTCTTTTCTCTCTCTCCTCCCTCCCAGCCGCCGCCCTTCTCTGGCCGCCATAGCCGGCGGCCGGCCGCCTTCCTTCCTCACCCACCTACTTCTTCACCATCCCTCATCTACCCTACTCCCCCTAGGCACACAGCCCCCTCGGCGGGCAGCCGCCAGCGGCTCTCCTCGCCGCCACTGGCGCCGCCGCCGCTGCAGCCACTGTGGGGCCGGCGCACCCCCGCAAGGCGGGCTGCCACCACCCCCGCGCCTCCCCGCCCCGGCCCCTGCTGCGCCCGGCGGGGGGCCCCGCCTCTGGCCACCCCAGGCGCTGGGGGCCCGCCACCGCCGCCGCCGGCCCCTGCCTTGGCCGCGCCGGGCGCGCAGGGCCCGCCGCCGCCGCTGGCCCCTGCCCACGCCGCGCCGGGTGCCGAGGACTCCCCACCGGTGGCCCCTGCTCCGCCCCCATTCGCGCCGACCCAACCCATGGCCGCGACCGGTTCCCTGGTCGGTGCGGCTAGGGCCCCGGGGACGCCGTTCCTCCACGCCGCTCTCTTCTCTGATCCCCACCACGCCGCCGCTCTCATCTCCGCCCGAGCTGCCGCCGCGGAAGGCGCGGCGCGCGTAAGCGCGGCTGCCCTGGCCTTGGAGCGGGAACGTGAGGTGGCCGCTGCCTTGGCACGTCAGCTCGCCGAGGCGGAGCAGCTCCTCGGCCACCCAGGGTACTACGACTCCACCGCCACCTCCTCCAACTCGCGCGCCGTCCGCGTGTCGCCTCTCCAGATCCCCGATCCGGCGGATCCGCTCATGACGCAGCTCCACTACCAGGCCGGCGGTGTCCAGAACATCCGCAACCTGGTCGCGGTTGTCCTCGACCCGGAGTCGTCCTCCTACGTCTACTGGCGGGACATTGTACTCCTCACCCTGCGCCGCTACGCCCTCGACGACCACGTCCTCATTGACGCCCCGCTTGCGGCTCAGACCCCAGCATGGTTGCGCCTCGACAGCATCATCCTGTCCTGGATCCTCAGAACCATCACCACCGACCTCCACGACCTCGTCCGCAACACGCCCGACGCCCGTCGTGCCTGGCTGGCGCTTGAGGGCCAGTTCCTGGGCAATGCCGAGACCCGGACTCTATGTCTCGACGCCAGCTTCCGCACCTTCGTCCAGGGCGACCTCTCCGTCGGCGAGTACTACCGTCGAATGAGGGGCATTGCGGACTCTCTTGGTGACCTTGGCTGGCCCGTGGAGGACCGGATCTTGGTCCTCAATGTCCTCCGCGGCCTCAGCGACCGCTACGGCCACCTTCGGACCTGGATTACCCGGCAGCGGCCCTTTCCCTCCTTCCTGCAGGTCCGTGACGACCTCGTCATGGAGGAGCTCACTCAGGGCGTCCAGCCTGCTTTCCTCTCCGCGCCGGGCTCCTCGTCCTCCTCGACTGCCTTTGCCGCCACTCCACCGCCGCGTACGCCCACACCGGCACCGTCGTCTCTTCTTGGTCCTCCTCCCTCCGGGCCTGAGCGGGGGTGGGAGGGCCGTGGCGGTCGTCGTCGACGCGGAGGGGGGCGTTGCTTGGTTCTAGGTCGTGGGGCTACGCCCGCGCCACCACGAGGGGGTGCACCCTGGCCATCCTTCAGCAACCCATGGTCAGGGCGCATCTCCATGTGGCCCTTCCAGGGTGCCGGCGGTGATCCTCGCACTCCGGCGGCCATGCTTGCCGGTGCCATCCCGGCCACTCCGTGGGCTCCACCACCTGGAGTTGCTACGCCTCCCACGTCGCCGTGGGTTCTGCCTTCCCAGTCGTCGCCAGGGCCTGCCGGTTGGGATGCGACTGCTCTGGCCTGCTCCTTCAGCACTATGGGCCTGACACCGCCCACCGGCCTCGACTGGGTCGCCGACTCGGGTGCCACCTACCACACCACTTCCAACCCCGGTATACTCACGGCTGTACACCCTCCTTCTTCGTCTCTTCCTTCATCCATCATGGTCGCAAATGGCTCTTGTATTCCTGTCACATCCGTGGGTTCCGCTACCACTCCTGGCTCTTTTCGTCTTCCTGACGTCCTTGTTGCTCCCTCTATGGATCACAACCTTCTCTCCATTCGTCGTTTTACAGCTGACAATTCTTGTTCTGTTGAGTTTGACTCCTCTGGTCTTACTGTGAAGGATTTGGCTTCCCGGTGTCCACTCCTCCAATGTGACAACATGGGGCCCCTTTACACGCTTCAGCTTCCTCCGTCTACTCCCACCACTTCGACTTCGGCTTCCACTTCGTCCGCTGCCTTCGCCGCCTCTGCTTCCTCTTCTACTTGGCACCACCGTCTCGGATACCCTGGCCGTGATGCTTTGATGCAGCTTAGTCGTAGTTCCGACATACCTTGTACTCGGGCTCACGATGAGCATTTGTGTCATGCGTGCCAACTGGGCCGACATATTCGTCTTCCTTTTCCCACATCTTCTTCACATGCGACCCACATTTTTTATCTTGTTCACTGCGACCTGTGGACATCTCCTGTGATGAGCATTTCTGGATATAAATACTATCTTGTCGTGGTAGATGATTTTTCTCATTATTCTCGGACTTTTCCCTTGCGTGCTAAGTCTGAGGCATTTCCCACACTCCGTCACTTCTTCGCCTGGGTGTCTACACAGTTTGGCCTCACCATCAAGGCCATCCAGTGTGATAACGGGCGTGAGTTCGACAACTCCACCTCTCGGGATTTCTTCATCTCTCACGGTGTCCACTTGCGCATGTCTTGCCCCTATACCTCCTCTCAGAACGGCAAAGCAGAGCGCATGATTCGCACCACGAATGACACCATGCGCACCCTTCTCCTCCAGACTTCCCTTCCTGCCCGCTTTTGGGCCGAGAGCCTTCACACTTCCACCTATCTCCTTAACCGCCTACCTTCCGTTGCCTGCCCAGCTCCTAAACCACACCACGCCCTCTTTGGTACCCCTCCTTGCTATGATCACCTCCGTGTCTTCGGGTGTGCGTGTTACCCCAACACCACTGCCACTGCTCCTCACAAGCTGGCACCCCGGTCGACCCTGTGTGTCTTCCTTGGGTACTTCCCAGATCACAAGGGGTACCACTGCTATGACCTCACCTCTCGCCGGGTCCTCATCTCTCGCCATGTGGTGTTTGACGAGTCCATTTTCCCTTTCTCCATCACCTCCACACCTCCTTTCATCTCCGATCTTGACCTCTCCTTCCTTTCTCCCACTGACACGGTGGTTCAGCCACCATTTTCGTTTGGTCCTGCAGGTCCTGCTCCGCCACTCGCGTCGTCGGCACCCTACACCGGCCTGGTGCCCACCGGTGCGTCGCCTGACCCTGCATCCTCCGCGGGTCCGGCCGCGACTTACCCTGGGCCGGCGGCACCGACCTCGGCGACTTCAGCGCGATTCGCCCACCCGGTGCGTGTCTACCAGTGCCGAGTGCGACCGGCCCTGCTGGACACGGTGCCTGTGCCACCACCGTCCTCGCCGCCACGGTCACCCACGGTGGCCCCTTCTCCGTCGACGCCCACACCGCCGTCTCTACCTCTCCCAGCTACCCGTGTCGAGCCGCCGGTGTACCACCCGCCGCTTCTTCACCGACACCCGCGTCATGTTCACCCCATGGTGACGCGGCACGCGGCTGGTGTCCTGCGGCACCGGGCTCTTGCAGCGACGCCCGGGGACCCGCAGGTCTCTCCTGTACCCTCCTCTGTCCACGACGCCTTGGCGGATCCTCACTGGCGTCGTGCGATGGAAGAGGAGTACGCGGCCCTTCTAGCCAACCTGACGTGGGACTTGGTGCCGCGCCCGCCTGGTGCCAATGTCGTCACTGGCAAGTGGATCTGGACGCACAAGCGCCGAGCCGATGGCTCCCTGGAGCGGTACAAGGCTCGTTGGGTTCTCCGGGGCTTCACTTAGCGGCCCGGTGTTGACTATGATGAGACCTTCAGTCCAGTGGTGAAGCCAGCTACCGTCCGCACAGTTCTCTCCCTGGCTCTCGAGCGCTCCTGGCCTGTGCATCAGCTAGATGTCAAGAATGCCTTCCTCCATGGCACTCTGACCGAGACCGTGTACTGCAGCTAGCCGGCAGGTTTTGTGGATTCCTCTCGCCTTGACTTGGTCTGCCGGCTCAATAAGTCTCTCTACGGGCTCAAGCAGGCACCTCGGGCTTGGTACTCTCGGTTTGCTACCTTCCTGATGACTCTTGGGTTCACGGAGGCCAAGTCTGACACCTCGCTGTTCATATACCACCATGGGGGCGACACTGCTTACCTGCTCCTTTATGTGGATGACATCGTTCTCACCGCCTCCAGCCAATCTCTGCTCCAGCGCATCATTGCCTCTCTCCAGGCAGAGTTTGCCATGAAGGATTTGGGTGTGCTCCATCACTTCCTCGGCGTCACGGTTGAGCCACGACCTTCCGGCTTGTTCCTCCACCAGCGGCAGTTCACTCGTGACATTCTGGAGCGAGCAGAGATGACTGACTACAAGCCATGTTTCACCCCAGTCGACACTCAGGGCAAGCTGTCAGAGGCCGAGGGTTCGTTGCTTGGACCTGCGGACTCTACCGCCTACCGGAGTCTTGCTGGCGCGCTCCAGTACCTCACCTTCACCCGACCTGACATCTCCTACGCCGTGCAGCAGCTGTGCCTCTACATGCATGCTCCACGGGAGCCCCATCTTGCTGTTATGAAGCGGCTTCTCTGGTACCTGCGTGGCACCCTCACCAATGGGCTGCTCCTCGGGCGGTCCTCCTCTGTTGAGCTGGTTGTCTACACCGACGCTGACTGGGCGGGCTGCCCGGACACCCACCGGTCCACCTCTGGCTACGCTGTCTTCTTAGGCGACAACCTTGTCTCTTGGTCGTCCAAGCGCTAGCCGGTGGTCTCACGCTCCAGTGCCGAGGCGAAGTACCGCGCTGTGGCTAACGGTGTGGCTGAGGCTGCTTGGCTCCGCCATCTCCTGGCTGAGCTTCACCGCTCCCTCGCCAGGAGCACGCTCGTCTACTGCGACAACGTCAGCGCGGTCTATCTCTCTACTAACGCTGTGCAGCACCAGAGGACCAAGCATGTGGAGATTGACCTTCACTTCGTCCGCGACCGTGTGGCCATCGGCGACGTCCGAGTCCTTCACGTCCCGACCACCTCCCAGTTTGACATCTTCACCAAGGGCCTCCCTTCCTCGACCTTCTCCGAGTTCCGCTCCAGCCTCAACATCACCAGTGGCTAGTTGTGGTTGTGGGGGGATCCTGTGTATTGTGCTTGTTTTCTTTCTTGTCCAGTCTTGTACTCCGCTGCGCCGGTAGTCCAGACTGCGGGGGTGTTAGAGTGTGTGTATTAGGCCCATGAGGCTAAGCCCATGAGGCCCATGTATGTACTGCTATATAGCTACCCTTTTAGAGTTAGCCTAATAATCTAATCACTCATTCTAGCAATGCTAATTAGGGTGGAGATTTTTCCATGAAAAAGGGGTGCATATCAAGGTTTGTAAGGGTAGAGGAGCATGCAATGTACTCCCATTCGTGTTTATTGGAATATATTGCTGAAATTTAAAGTTAGTTTAAAGATTCAGCTTTTTTGTCACTTGAATCAAATTAGTGGCAAGGTTTATCGTAGCAGCATTTGTGCGATGAGCATTACTGTGGCATGACAGGTATAGTGCCTGTTCGTTTGGGCTGAAAATAAGCGTTGATTTGAGTTGGTGCTGATTTGTTGTGAGAGAAAAATACTGTTATGTGGCTAAAAATAAGCGGCTGATTGCTGAAACGCACAAGCTGACAGACACAATATCATTGTCCAGAATAGATACAATGGGTGGGCGCTGACAAGGGCGCGGATTCCGTCGATGGGTGGGCGCTGACAAGGGCGCGGATTCCGTCGACATCAGCGCCACGAGCACCGCCTTCTCCTTCTCCTTCTCCAGACCAGACTGCAGTTCATCACGCATCGAGGCGGCGGCGACGCCTGGGCACCTGAACCCGTCCTTGGCCCTCTTCACGCTTGCCTTCACGTCCTCAAGCATGGCATATCACTCGTGAATCATTGGATTTGGAAATGATTAGTTGGTGCTTGCAATACAGATGTCCTCGAATAGTTGAATGCACGGAGATGGAGCCATGGACTCGCCAAATTACTTTGCTGAGATGCTGCTTCCAGGAGCCCGTGTGCTCGGCTCATCCTCCGCCTCCGTGGCTCCGGCCGCTGTCCGCCGGTGCGAGGCCCCGACTGCTGTGCCCGGATACCGTTTCCCAGGAGCCCCAGTGGTAAACCATTTCTAACACCCATTCAAAAATTGCACAAAAAAGCAATGTAAGATGGAAGGAGCTATTGTTAATATTTTTTTCTCTAGAAGAGAATGCCTTTTGCTTATTGGCAGCTTGTTCGTTTCACCAATCAGCCGTTTATTTTCAGCCATGTAACAGTATTTTTCTCTCACAACAAATCAGCACCAACTCAAATCAGCGCGTATTTTCAGCCCAAACGAACAGGCTGTGGGCCTTGGCCCTCGTTGCATTGTAAAATGTGGCCCATGTTATGAACCAGCCCAACATTCAATCTCTAACATAAAAGTTGCAAACCCTAGCTACGTAGCGGGACTCCCCAAGTCCCCTCCTGTCCCGGGCTCCTGGCCATGGCGAAGACGAAGCCCATGGCGGCGGTGGCGGGTGAGAAGAAGAAGAGCAAAGGAAAGAAGAAGGGCAAGAACGGCCTAGCCAAGGTGGCCATGAAGGCCCGCAGCGCGGCGGCGGAGGAACGGAGCAACCTTTCGAGGCCATCTGGTCGCGTCGAAAGTTCGACGTTCTCGGCAAGAAGCGCAAGGGCGAGGAGCGACGCGTATCTCGCTCCCGCTCCGAGGCCATCCGCAAGGTAAGCAGCTGCTAATTTACAGTTCAGCGGTTTTTCGTTCGGTTGATTTTGGTGGCTGATTCCTATTGCCTTGCCGCAGCGGGAGAACACGCTGCTCAAGGAGTTCGTGGAGAGCGGCAAGTCGTCCGTGTTCCACGACCGGCGTATCGGCGAGAGGGACGACACTCTGCCCGAGTTCGACAAGGCCATCCTTCACCAGCAACGCGAGCGCTTGGTATGTTGCGCCAAGAGATACTTCATTAATTGAAGAGCCACCCCGACATTTCTAGCATTTCTCTCGATATCGACAGGCTTGGGTGCAAAAGTGACCAAGCATAAACTGGTATCTGTTGTGAACTTATTGTTTATCAACCCATTCTTCTATTGGTTTCTAGGCCAAGTTGAAACGAGAAAGCAAGTACAATCTCTCTGATGACGACGAAGACGGAATCAATGTTCATAGCATGCTCTCGGAAAAGGATGATTTTGACGAGGAGGTGCCTCTTGATTATGGAAGCGACGAGGAAGGTATGATTATTATTGTTTCTCTGGCTGGAATACAATCTTCCTCAGTCCTTGTTTTATCCCTCTAGATCATGCGAGATTGTCTAGCGTATATGTGCATCCACATTATGTGCGGTATGAGCATGTATTTTCTGTTACGCATTTATAGCATCAGTGTGAACTGGATGCCAGACTACAGTGTGATCTTCTGATTTTACGTTGTTCTCCATATTCTTGTTTGGGCTCACTTTTTGTTAGTACTTGGAGTAGAACAAAAGTTATTTTGATGCGGATGTATAAATATGGTGTTAGTGACGCTTCAATAACGTGTTATTGTAGTTGCCCCTTCGCATTGCGAAAATCATTTGCTGGATTTAATTATTCCATTTTGAGCTTTTTACCTCAATGTCGGAGAGAATGAGAATGGCGATAATATTACAGCATTATAAAGAATTGTATTTCCATACATATCAGTTTATGTTATTGTTTGTGTGTTGTTCATTATGATTTCAATCTTTATACTTCCAGGTAAAATGGCCCTCTCAAAGAAGCGCTTATCTCTCCAAAGTGATGAACATCCTTTAGTAACTGATCTGCCACAAGAAACACATGTGAGTTTCATGGCCACAGTGAGAAATTCAAATGTTAGTGCAATTATGTGAACGATATGAGGTGACCTCATTCTAGTTATTTTGTGTTAGCAGGGGCAGAAGAGCAAGAAAGAAGTTATGATGGAGATCATTTCAAAGAGTAAATTTTATAAGGTGGGTGTTGTGTGTGACCTAACTCTTCTCTCAATAAGCCCTTTTTTGGCTAGTATGTCATGGCCTGGTAGTGTTACCTAGAACAACATCTTTCCCTTTAGTATAACCAAAGGGTTCATTCTTGTTTTGTGCTTTCGCTTTTCGGCTTCCGCTCATCAACTATTGTTCTGAAGCCTCAATGAAAATTTCTAGGTAATTGGTTTAGAACATATTGAGTTCTAAACTTTCATTTGCTGCTTATTTCATTGTGTTCAACTCTTGGTACTTCCATTCCATCTCAATGTGTTGAATTCTTGGTACTTTTGCTTTTTTTTAAACCTTTTGGGATTTATCTCAACATTTCTGACTTCTTCCTATACCAAAGGAAGCTGAATCTAGCTTGTATGTCATGTCTTTCCTGACTTTGACAATGCTGACCATGCACCCATCAATTGTTCCACTTATATACTATGCTAATAAGTGATAACATGCTTATTTTAACAAATTATGGGATATATTTCTTCTGCGTCTGATCACATTTTCTGCATTCCAGTGTGTAAAATAACATGTTTGTATGGAACGGCTTAACATTTTAGTTGCTGGAGCTCCCAATGTATATGGAAGATTACAGAGTTAGATTACATACAAGTACTATCTCATGACATATTCGGACTCTAGTGATATCCAACTTGTACAAGAAAATAAACTGAAATATCTAGATTTATATGAGTCAGGACTCTATCTAACAGCCTCCCTCAATCTTAGCTTCCTCCAAGTTAAAATTGCTTCGAAGATTCTGAGGACAACGCTTTGGTAAAGCCATTGGCTAACTGATCTTGTGAAGCTAAATCGAATCTGAAGTTGTCCTTTAGAGACTCTTTCTCTCAATGTGTTTTGTCCTTGCATGAAACATCGAATTGGATGATAAATATTTGGCTCCCATGTCCCATGTTATCATACCATAGACATGTTGGTTGTTTCAAAACAATTCATAATTCAATAAGCAAAGATAGCATCCAAACCAATTCTGCTGTAGCATTGGCTAAAGCTTTATACTCAGCTTCAGTACTTGAACGAGATACAGTGGGCTGTTTTTGTATCATCTATGCATCCTGCCCAATCAGCATCCGAGAAAGCACTTGATAGTATCGAAGGTGACTTTCGAATTTCCAGACTAACTCCCAAAAATTTCTTTATATATCTCAATATACGCTTAGCAGCAGACCAATACAGGGTTGTTGGATTGTGTAAAAATTGGCATACCTTATTTACATCAACAGCGATGTCAGGTCTATAGTGAGTGTTAAATATTGTAAAGCTCTGACAACACTTCTATACTTTGAGCTTTCTTCTGAAGTGAGCTCCACTATAAACTTACAGCTCTCCGATGTTCTTCATAACAGCTCTCCCAAGTCTGTCCTTGCAAATTCATTACTTAACTTTGAAGTAAAGTTGAGACAGCAGATTCTGAAGAGCTTGTCACAATAATATCCTCAAGATATATGAGGACAAGTACAATTATGCCTAACTTATTAAAGATAAACAAGGATGTATCTGACTTAGATGGAATAAAACCTAGATCTTGCAACTTACAGCTTAGTCTCTTGTACCAAGCTCTTGGGGCTTAATGCTCAGCACTACCTGATTTTCACCTATAATACTTGTTCAGTCTTCAATCTTTTAGATTACATATTTCTTTGAATTTGAATTCTTAGTGATGTCATATAACTTTTAACACAATTTGCTCTATTGACACAGGCCCAAAGAGCCAAGGAGAGGGAAGAGGACGAACATCTTGTGGACAAGTTAGACAGTGATTTTGCATCATTGGCCCAGACACAGGCATTAGTGTCCTTAACTGAGTCAGCTAAGGTCAAGGTGAACAAAAATGATTCAAGTGCTGGCTTGACGGGGAAGGAAATTTTTAACAAGGTGATACTTTTTTTATCATCAGTAACCAAAAATACTGTCTATTTCTTTCAGAGCTTTCTATCAGGACATATAGTATCAGGAGCTATATGTTAACAAGGTGATGCATGGGGTATGGTTAATCAGTGGCTTTGCAGGATGTGTATGCCCACTTTGCTATTCTCTTTTTTCACAAATTTTAGTTGTTACTCATGGACAAACTTCATGTTTTACATGTAATTGCACACTTGTAGTTCATGATACTAAATCTGTATCTATTTTGTTATCTTAATACATGTCAGGCAAAGGCAGATACATATGAAAAACTGGTGAAAGAAATGGTGATGGATCAACGTGCTCGGCCTTCTGACAGAACTAAAACCCCAGAGGAAATAGCACAAGAAGAGAAAGAACATCTTCAGAAGTTGGAGGTTTGTTTGATATTAATTTAGCGGTGGACTTAAAGCATTGTTGCTCTTATTTAAAGCTTCTCTCTTCCCATATGTTGCATACAGGTTTGGTAAAGTTTCTTATCTGAATTGTTCTAGTGCGAGTACCTTATGATGATCCAAAATTTGATATGGTTATTATGTTTAAGCTTGTAATCCCTACATCTCTAATCTTTTTGTTTTCTGGAGCAATGAAATACTTACTGAATTGTCTTGATACTGGTCTTCCTTGTAGGAGGAGCGCCAAAAAAGAATGCTTGGAACTGCTGATTCATCTGATGAGGACGATGGCAACGAGGACGATAAGCACATGAAGCTAGGTAACTCAAAACCTATATCTGGAGATGATCTTGGTGATTCCTTCTCTTTGGATGAGTCAGTAGGAAACAAAAAGGGCTGGGTTGATGAAATTTATGAAAGGGAAGGTAGAAAGATTGGTGATGATGCAGCAGCATCCGATGATGGAGAAAGCGATGATGAAAATGCTGGTGATGATGGGGCTGATGATGAAGAAGATTCTGAAGAGGACTCCAGTGACAATGACTTCGGTAATATGTCTGCTAGAGATTGGGAGCAAAGTGATGATGATGAGGTTGATATTGGAGATGATGACATGGAGGATTTAAAAGAGAAGGAGCAAGAGATCAGTGGCAAAGTGGTGGACAAAGATGCACACAATTTGAAAGGAGAATCTAATGTGAAACAACAAGTCAAGGATGGCAGTATTCCTTTTGTTATTGATGCACCGAATGACCTGAAAGATCTATCATCTTTGCTAGATGGTCGTTCAGAAGCCGAAATAATTGAGATTATTAGTCGAATACGTACTTGCAACTCAATAAGGCTTGCTGCTGAAAACCGAAGGAAAATGCAAGTGAGTAATAATTGAACTCCTTATGATATCACATTTACTTCCGACTAACTTATTGTAACAACCCTAAAAATCCACACAACTTAAAAATCCCAACCAAATAAAATTTTTGATTTATTTATTATGAAAACCCATTTTTCTTGTGCAAGCATATAGGTTTCATTATAAATTTGGTAAATAAAGGAGTATAGCTTGCATTTTAATTACATTCACATAGAATAATAACTTATGCATCACATTTGGGATTTATTGCAATTTATGTTTGTGTTTACTCAATATTTAAAATGGGTAATATATGTATTTATACCCTTAAGTGAAAATAGAAAAAGAAAAAGAAAAAGAAGAAGAAGAAGAGAGAAAAAGGAAGAGCAGAAATCGGCCCAACACCGCGCGCACGCGCGATGCCGACCGCACGCGCGCGCGACCGTTTCATCCGCACCCACTCTCCCGCAGCCGCTGACCGCCCGGCCCTGCATGTCAGCCGCCTTCCCCTTCCACTGTTTCTCTTTCTCACGAAGGCGACGCGCCTGCCGGGGGTGTCACGCGAATGGCGTGACCCCGGACCCACGGCCGACAGCACCACGCCCCGCAGAGTTGTCCCCCTCCTGTCCCCTCCTTTCTTGGCCGCCAAGCGAGCCCGCGTGCACCCTGAAACCCTAGCTCAAGCGCACAGATGAGCTCCACGTACACCCACCGATACCCATCACCGTCCGCCGCTGTTCCGAGAACCGGCCGCCTATAAATTGGAGTACCCGAGGAGCCCTAGCCCATTCCCACTCGCAGCCGCCACGCTGCGGCTCCACAAGCCACTGCACCCCACCGCATAGCCGAGAGAGAGGGAGAAGGGTGGAGCAGAGGAGAAGGAGCTGCCAGAGCGCCGCCGCCGCGGAGCACGCCGGAGCCGGACACGGAGGAGAAGCCCGAGCTGCGGACGAGGAGCGGCACGGCACTGCGATCACTCTGCACAGCGTCACCTCGTCACTGCACCGCCATCCTTACCTCACCAGCCCCACGGTGAGCCACCGAGCACCTCATCCAACCTCGCCGTGCTACGGTCATGGCGCTCGGCATCACGAGCGTGTAGGCCGCGGGCTGTTTCCGGCCCCTGAACACTTCGCACAACACGCGCACAAGACCGGCCATCAAACCACTGGACATCGGCTATGGACGTCAGGCCACTTCCGACGGGCATCGCCGTCACATGTGCTCGGAGCACCGCCACCTCGACGGCGTTCCCGCGCGCACAAGCCGTGAAACCGCCGACGCGACCCGCTAGCGTGACCACCAACTCACCGACCACCTCGGACAAGCTTAGTTGCGGAAGATCGAACCTCCATAGCCCGGAACACCGAGAGGTGCGTTCTCGGGGAAACGTGATCGCTGCCGACACGTTCCGCCTCGCCTAAAATCCGTTCCGAGTACCCCCGATCACCTCGTGTTGCGGAGAAAGGCCGACGAGGTTCGCCAAGTCTGCCTCGGCACCGCCGCGTAGATAGCCGAGCCCCGAATCATGTCTGTCGCCTTGGCTACGTGCGCCTCCACCTCGTCGGAGAACCGCTGTATGCCGTGGGAGAGAAGGAGGCCCACGACATCATTTCACTAATGACAGCCAACCCTCGGGAGGGCGGCACCCTCGGCGCCCAAAATTCCGATTCGCCCGAGCCTCCCCGAGAGAGCTCGGGAGAGCGGCACCCTCGGCGCACCAAATCTCCGATTAACCCGAGCCTCCCCGGGAGAGCTCGGGAGAGCGGCACCCTCGGCGCCCAAATGTCCGATTCGCCCGAGCCTCCCCGGGAGAGCTCGGGAGAGCGGCACCCTCGGCGCCCCGAATCTCCGATTCGCCCGAGCTACGCCGAGCTCCGCCGAGCTACGCCGAGCTACGCCGACGCCGACGACTCTCTGGGAACCAGCATCGAACACCTGGTGGGCGACCATCGGGTCTGTGTTCTGTTGAGGCGCTGCATGCCGCACTACTGGACCTGCGCGCCACGTGGACCAATCCCGAGCTGCCCCTGATTAATCGACCATTTTCCATTTTCAGAAAATAGGATAATCTTCGGAAATTCATAACTTATTCATACGATGTCCAAAAATTACGCACCATATATCAAAATTCTCAGAAAAATGAGATCTACAATCTAAGACTATGTTTGTGTGCATTTGGTTCTTTATTTTATTGGATTTTTCTGAAATACTCTATAAGAGTCGCTGACGCGACTATTTCGTGTTCGATTTCAGAGCCGGAGGAGGATCTGACTAAGGAAGACGACCACGAGTACCTTCAGGAGCTAGGAGACGACTACGAAGGTGCCACGTCCCACCAAATCCTTAGATCCTATTTACGCATTGCAAATGACATTATTGCTATTGCTTTATGATTATGTATGGATTGGTTGCATGGTAGTATATTTGAATTCCCTGCCTTGATAAGACTATACCCTGCTATCCGCTGCTAGGTTAGCTGCTGCTTAATTTACTGTTACTTTTCCACTACTTTCTACTTGCTATATGCTATGTGGTGGAATTGGGACGGTGTATATCTGATTATAACCACTGGGAGAGAGTGCTGCGTGCGTCTTGGGTGCGTGGTAAGGGTTGATGTCGACCAAGTGGGATGTGAGACAAGCCCATGGGGCAAGTCGTGCCGGGGGTGCAACTTGGGCATCCCCAAGTAAGATACCTGTGGCGGGTAAAGATGTGGAGAAGGTTCCGGGTGGGATAGCCTTGGTGGTTTGAAGCCCGTGGACGGAGGTGCTGTGATGGCACGGGGAGAGTATCCCCTAAGTGAAGATGCCTGCTTGGTCAAACTTAGGACGGACTAGTTTCAGGTTCATGGGAATCCTTTTCTACTCACTCGCTTCTGATGGGCGGGAGACGGCTGGACTACTTGGTAGGACGGTGCCACTACTGCTAGGTTGAGAGGTGATAAGGGTGGGCGGAGACGGTCGATGGGTTCCCGTTCCGTCCTAAATGCGCAGTACCACTGGATGGGCCCGGTACTGTGTCTCCCAGTCTCAGCATAACGGTGTAGGATCCGGAATATCCCAGGGCTGAGTGGTAGGGTGGCATCGACCTAGGCAAGCAAGCACCCAGAATTCTGCCTAGGTGTTACGCAACACCTATGATGGCTAATCTTGTGGGTAGTGAAACCTCTGCAGAGTGTACGGTTGATCGATCGATACATATGCCAACTTGTTGGCTATGGACCTTTCCTGTGAAGCTTCTACTAGCGTAGTGAGGGTTCTCTTCTCCCCCTGCATGATATTTTTCCGGCAGTGTACCCGCTGTGGTAGTGTGCCGCTGAGATAGGCCCGAGAGGGAGTTGGGCCTGTCGAATGAGAGCGAGGTGTGGGTAAGTGAGATGTGGTGATGGGAAAAGGGATGATGGTGTTAACTGGAGATAAAACTTGACTAATTAAACATTGATTACAGCTGCATAGGAAACCTCAGCCTATAGGTCTGCTTGTATAGCCTTGCATCCACTTTCCACAAAGCAAATGCTGCATAGGTGGGCTCCGTGGCCAGTACAAATCGTACTCATAAATTTGCTGTCAGGTGACGAGAATGAGTACGACTTCGAGGAAGACGATGGCGAGGAATAGGGTCACGTGCTACACTCAAGTTGGCCGTGAAGGATGAAACGTTTCCGCATCTTCTAAAGCTTCTCTGAATGTTGATTCCGCCAGTGTGGCGATGTAATAAGTGTTTATGTAAGACTTAAATACCGTTGTATGCATCCTGGTGTCAACTGAGATATGGGTAATTTCATGGATTGTCCCAAGCAATCTGTTGAATTACAATTCGAGCCTGTGGATTTTCCTTCGTGGAAATCGAGGTCGTTTCACTTATCCTTTTCCCAACTTGTTCTCTAATATTTATCTCTTTTTGGCAGGTTTTCTATGGTGTTCTTCTGCAGTACTTTGCAATTTTAGCTACCCAAAGTCCGGTGAAGTTCAGAATAATTGACACACTTGTTAAGCCTTTAATTGAGATGAGTGGAGAAACTCCATATTTTGCTGCCATCTGTGCAAGAGAGCGACTTATTCATACACGTACCCGCCTATGCGAAGATATTAAGTTTCCAGGTTTGTGAGATGATAGATGACATGGTTTATTGGAAATTTATTTTGTTATGATTATTGTGCTTCTTTTTCATGCCACCGCCTGTAAATATTATTTCCAGGAAAGAGCAGCTGGCCAAGTTTGAAGACATTACTTCTGCTGAGATTATGGTCTCTTATTTTTCCATGCTCCGACTTCCGCCATGTTGTTGCAACTCCATTGCTTCTACTTATGTGCGAATATCTGATGCGGTGTCCTATACAATCTGGTCAAGATGTTGCTGTTGGTTCTTTCTTGTGTTCAATGGTGCTTGTGGTATGTTTTTGAACTTATCCTGCGTTTTAGTTTCTTTTGTGTAATGATTGTTGTAAGTTCTTCAAGATTTTGCCCAATTGATGAATGTATATTTAGAACTTAGAAACTGGAGCTGAATTTCCCTTTCTACTTTCATACAGTACCAAGGAGGACCTTAAACTAGTCCAGAAGTGATCAATCACTTTCCAATGCCTCCTTTCTTATATTAACTTCTGTATATAGTTTTTCCATATCTTTTCTGACAGTAGTGTATACTTGTTTCTTTCAAAATTTTACATATGTAGGTTACTAAAGAATCTAAAAAGTTATGCCCTGAAGCAATTGGTTTCCTGCAATCTCTTTTGGTGACATCTCTTAAAGGAAAAGTGGGAACTCATCTGCACAATCAGGTGATTACTAATTGAAACGACCTCGATTTCCACGAAGGGAAATCCACAGGTTCGAATTGTAATTCAACAGATTGCTTGGGACAATCCATGAAATTACCCATATCTCAGTTGACACCAGGATCCATACAACAGTAATTAAGTCTTACATAAACACTTATTACATCGCCACATTGGCGGAATCAACATTCAGAGAAGCTTTAGAAGATGCGGAAGCGATTCATCCTTCACGGCCAACTTGAGTGTAGCACGTGACCCTATTCCTCGTCATCATCTCCCTCGAAGTCGTACTCATTCTCGTCACCTGACAGCAAATTTATCAGTACGATTTGTACTAGCCACGGAGCCCACCTATGCAGCATTTGCTTTGTGGAAAGTGGATGCAAGGCTATACAAGCAGACCTATAGGCTGAGGTTTTCCTATGCAGCTGTAATTAATGTTTAATTAGTCAAGTTTTATCACCAGTTAACACCATTTTCCCTTTTCCCATCACCACACCTCACATACCCACACCTCACTCTCATTCGACAGGCCCAACTCCCTCTCGGGCCTATCTCAGCGGCACACTACCACAACGGGTACACTGCCGGAACAATGTTATCCAGGGGGAGAAAAGAATATGCTCTCATCTAATAGTGGTTGCAGAAACATTAGGAAAGGTCCATAGCCAACGAGTTGACTTATGTATCGATCGATCAACCATACACTCTGCAGAGGTTTTACTACTCACAAGATTAGCCATCATCGATGCTGTACAATCATCTAGGCAGAATTCCGGGTGCTTGCTTGCCTAGGTCGATGCCACTCTACCACTCAGCCCTGGGATATTCCGGATCCAACACCGTCATGCTGAGACTGGGAGACGCAGTACCGGGCCCCATCAGTGGTACTGCGCATCTAGAACGGTACGGGAATCCGCCATCCGTCACCGTCCACCCTTATCACCTCTCAACCTAGCAGTAGTGGCACCGCCCTACCAAGTAGTCCAGCCGTCTCCCGCCCATCAGAAGCGAGCGAGTAGCAAGGGAATCCAGATGTTTCCGGTCACTAGTCAGATCCTAGGTTGTGACCAAGCAGGCATCTCCACTTAGGGGATACTCTCCCCGTGCTATCACAGCACCTCCGTCCACGGGCTTCAAACCACCAAGGCTATCCCACCCGGAACCTCCTCAACAACTTTACCCGCCACAGGTATCTCACTTTGGGGATGCCCAGGTTGCACCCCCGGCACGACTTGCCCCATGGGCTTGTCTCACATCCCACTTGGTCGACATCAACCCTTACCACGCACCCAAGACGCACGCAGCACTCTCTCCCAGTGGTTATAATCAGTTATACACCGTCCCAATTCCACCACATAGCATATAGCAAGTAGAAAGTAGTGGAAGAGTAATAGTAAATTAAGCAGCAGCTAACCTAACAGCGGATAGCAGGGTAAAGTCTTATCAAGGCAGGGAATTCAAATATACTATCATGCAACCAATCCATACATAATCATAAAGCAATAGCAACAATGTCATTTGCAATGCGTATTTAGGATCTAAGGATTTGGTGGGATGTAGCACCTTCGTAGTCGTCTCCTAGCTCCTGAAAGTACTCGTGGTCGTCTTCCTTAGTCAGATCCTCCTCCGGCTCTGAAATCGAACACGAAATAGTCGCGTCAGCGACTCCTATAGAGTATTTCAGAAAAATCCAATAAAATAAAGAGCCAAATGCACACAAACACAGTCTTAGATTGTAGATCTCATTTTTCTGAGAATTTTGATATATGGTGCGCAATTTTTGGACATCGTATGAATAAGTTATGAATTTCCGAAGATTATCCTATTTTCTGAAAATGGGAAAACTGGTCGGTTAATCAGGGGCAGCTTGGGATTGGTCCACGTGGCGCGCGGGTCCAGTAGTGCGGCATGTGTCGCCTCATCAGAACACAAACCCGATGGTCGCCTACCAGGTGTTCGATGCTGGATTCCAATCCAGAGAGTTGCCGGCGTTGGCGTAGCTCGGCGTGGCTCGGCGGTGGTCGGGGGTAGCTCGGCTGTGGTTGGGGGTAGCTCGGCGGAGCTCGGCGGTGGTCGGGGGTAGCTCGGCGGAGCTCGGCGTAGCTCGGTTTAGCTCGGCGGGGCTCGGGCGAATCGGAGATTCGGGGCGCCGAGGGTGCCGCTCTCCCGAGCTCTCCCGGGGAGGCTCGGGCGAATCGGAGATTTGGTGCGCCCGAGGGTGCCGTTCTCCCGAGGTCTCCCGCGGAGGCTCGGGCGAATCGGAAATTTGGGCGCCCGAGGGTGCCGTTCTCCCGAGGTCTCCTGCGGAGGCTCGGGCGAATCGGACATTTGGGCGCCGAGGGGGCTGCTTTCCCGAGCTCTCCCGGTGAGGCTCGGGCGAATCGGAAATTTGGGCGCCCGAGGGTGCTGCTCTCCCGAGCTCTCCTGGGGAGGCTCGGGCGAATCGGAGATTTGGGCGCCGAAGGGGCTGCTCTCCCGAGCTCTCCTGGGGAGGCTCGGGCGAATCGGAGATTTGGGCGCCGAAGGTGCTGCTCTCCCGAGCTCTCCTGGGGAGGCTCGGGCGAATCGGAGATTCGGTGCTAGCAGGGTTCCAGGGCGTCTGTTCAAGGCGGCGGTGTCTCTCCGGTGCGGCGGACGATGACAGGGCGGCGATGACCATATTTCGGCAAGATAGGGCTCGGCTTTCCCCAATTGGCGTGCTCAGGCAGTCGTCCGACCAGATGGTGGCGGGTTAGAGTCGTGGTATGGCCTCCTTCTCTCCCTCGGCATACGGCGGTTCTCCGACGAGGTGGAGGCGCACGTAGCCAAGGCGACGGTCGTGATTCGGGGCTCGGCTATCTAGCGGCGGTGCCGAGGCAGACTTGGTGAAAGGTCCTTGTTTGGTTTTGGTAGTTGAGTGACAACTTAAGTGGACTAATATGTGTTTAAGTGTTGATTACACATGTGATTAGTCCACAGGTACATGTGTGTGAGCAACTATGCCATGGAGGTGGATATGGCGTGTTGAGTGTTGCTTAGCTCACACATATGGAGATGAAGGAGCTAAACGCATGAGACATGACATGGAGTCATGTGGCTAGGTGGAGAAGATCAAGACGAGGCTTCGCGTCGATGGACCGGTTGCAAGTGTGAAGGGCAAGTCGGGTGATGGCTTGGCGCCGATGGACCAACGCAACGGTGAAGAGCAAGCAAGTCAAGGATCGATGAACCAAAAGCCACGTGATGATATGAAGTAGATCATATCATTCATGAGGTGTTAGTGCATGTGTTGCATTGGCATCGATGGTGTCGGAGACGGTGATGAAGACGGTGATCGAAATGGAAAGCGCAAGGCAAAGGTATAACCTAGGGCATTTCCATTTCACCGGTCTAAGGTTGAGTAGAGAAGTGTTTGACCGGATTTAGGATAGATGGCCGTACTATCAAGAGGGGCAAACTTGTTTGCATATCGGTCATCTAGTGCCACTTGAATGATTTAACTTGCATACGTTGCTAGGATCGAGTGGCGAGGTGAAAAGAGAGAAAATCCTTTGTGAAAATGTTTGTGAAAAGCTAACACACTTGCACTTAAGGTTGAACACTTGTGGTGTTAGCACTTTTGCAAAGGTGAAAGGTGGTTTAGATCTCTCTTTCTCCTGCCGAGCTTGCGAGGCAGGATTCAGAGGTTTTTGGCAAAGTAAAAGGAGCGTCGGACTGTGTGGAGGGATAGCGTCAGACCATTGAGTAGAGTCCGACGCCTAACCCTAGTTCTGGCCAATAGCGAGCGTCGGACGCTCGGTTAACGAGCGTTGGACCATTGCCCGCTTCGGTCCGACGGTGGCGAGCGGTGTCAGCGTGACGCGTGGCGTTCGGGAAAGCATCGGACGCTAGAGTTTAGTCCGACGGTGAGCGTCGGACTGGAGTCCGACGGTTTTGAGCGCTCGGGGAGCTCTCTGGAAGCGTCGGACCGTGGTGATCATTGGTCCGACGGCTAACCGCGCGAGAGTCCGACGGTGGCCGAGCTGTGGCCCGTCTGTGAGAGTCGGACGGTCCGACGCCTGGAGCTGTGCGCGCGTCGGACCATCGGCTTGAGCGTCCGACGGTTGGAAAAACGGCGCGAGAAATAGCCGTTGTGATCCAACGTTCGACTTCAAACGGCTAGTGACACGTGGCGGCCATCGAGAGCGTCGGACCGTGGGCTTTGGTCCGACGGTGGCGCGCTGGTTCGGTCCGACGGTCGGTCCGACGGCTGTTTTCAGTTGGCAACGGCTCTTTTGAGCTGAGGGCTATAAATAGAGGGGTGTGGCCGGCTGTTGGAGGCGTCTTGCACCTTGGGAATGTGTCTCCCTTGTTTGTGCATGGCTTAGTGCTCTCCAACTCACTTGTGCTCATAGAATTCACATTCAAGGAGTGAGTAATCGATCGATAGTGCGTTGCATTGAGAGATTGCATCGTGTGGCACTAGGTGATCGTGTTGCAAGCCGGTGGTGCTTGTTACTCTTGGAGGTTGCCACCTCCTAGACGGCTTGGTGGCTTGTGGCTCCGTGAAGCAAGCAAGAAGATTGTGCTTAGCTCCGGAGAAGCTTTGTGAGGGGTTGGAGCTCACCCCGCGGGAGATCGCAAAGAGCATCGCTAGTAGAGCGAGACGTGAAGAGCGACAAGTGGTCCGGCCGAGTCAAGTGCTAGAGCTTGTGGTAAGCACTCCACGTGGGAGAGTGTGACTTGCGGGTCACCACTAGCAAGAGGACCGGCGGCAACCTTGGAGCTTGTCTCAACGGAGGACGTAGCTTGCGGCGACAAGTGAACCTCCGGAAAATAAATCACCGCGTCAACATCTTCCTATCCTTCACGGTGGTTTGCTCCCTTCTACACAAGTTATTTATATTGTGCATTACTTTATTTGTGTAGTTGTAGTTGCTCTTGTGAGACCGGTTAGCTTGTGTAGCTTGCCACTCACCTTCTTAGCTTGTGTAGCTTAGAAGTAGTTCTCACTTAGTTTGTGTAGCTAAAGTGAGTTGCGCTCTTTGATTTGGATTGTGTATCCTTGTCATTGAGCAAGTAGTGAGCTTAGGTGCTTAGTGCGTTTTTTGCTTGCTAGTTAATAGGACTTTCCCTGGTGCTTAAAGTACTAGCGCTTAGGTTTGTGTGACCTTGCGCTAGAACGGTTTAGGGAAGCTCAAGCTAGACTTGCACCTTTGCTTCTCGTTAGGATCTTTGGTAAGGTGTTTAGAGTCGTAGTTAGAGGGGTGAATTGTCGCTAGAACCGATTAGGTTTTATTCCGCTGTGATTAGTTGTTATAAAGGACTATTCACCCCCCCTCTAGTCCGCCATCTCGACCCTACACTTGGCGAACCTCAGCGGCCTTTCTCCGCAGCGCGAGGCGACAGGGGGTACTCGGAACGGATTTAGGCGAGGCGGAACCTGTCGGCGGCGATGTCGTCGCGACGGTGAGGTTCCGGCGGGGCTAAGGGGGTCTTCTAGGAGATGTTTACGCGTCCAGGGTCTATGGCGGTGGTATACCAACTACCAATTTAGGCTACCGAGCTTTCCAAGGTGCTCGGTTGTGGCGGCGGCGTGTCGCCGACGACGGCGGAAGGCGGCATCGCGGCTACGACCAAGTATTGGTTCAATCGAATGCGGTCTTGTCAAATTGGTGAGGCCAGAGAGGCATACAACACTCTGGTGGCGAACTTTAGCCATGGCATGACCTTCTTTTGGCGACGGCTCGCGGCGGCGCTCCGGTAAGGTCGCGGTGCATGCGGCCAGGGCGATTCAGGCTTCCTCTAGCGCTTAGATCCGCGTAGCTAGCTCAAGGGGGTCGTGGCGGTGCTCCACGACGCTCTAACCTATACGGGTGCTAGTCGGATTGCTCGGAACGGGTGATTCGGCGTCGGAACGCGTCGGTGGTGAGCGCGCTCCGCCGAGAACGCGTCATGCTGCGTTCTCGGTCTAGCAAGCTTGTAGTCCGGGGGTTTCGGCCGGTCGAATGAGTGCATGGTGCAGGTGATCTTCCCGAGCCGGTAAAGGCTCGTGCCTGCGCGTCCCGAGGGTGGAACGCCATGGCAAAAGCAGGGCAAGGTTCGGACATGGCGTGCGATGGCTCACCGTGGTGTCGGTGAAGCTAGGATGGCGGTGCAGTGGCGAGTCGGAGCCGTGTAGAGCGATCGCAGTGCCGTGCCGCTCCTCGTCCGCAGCTCGGGCTTCTCCTCCGTGTCCGGCTCCGGCGTGCTCCGCGGCGGCGGCGCTCCGGCAGCTTCTCCTCCTCCGCTCCGCCCTTCTCCTACGCTCTATCTCTCGATTTGGTGCAGTGTGCCGGTCTGTGCTGCGGTGACGGCGAGGGGAAATGAGGGTAGGGCTTCGGGGTGCTCCAATTTATAGGCGAGCTTGGCCAGCTCCAATAGCGAACGGTCCTGATTGCGCTCGACCGATCGAAGGGCCGTGGCTCGAGTGGATCTAGGGCTCCGGATGGGCGCGGGTTCGCTTGGCGGCCAAGAAAGGAGGGGACAGGAGGGGGACAGCGGGGTCAGGGCTCTGCCATGCTGTCGGCTGTGGGACCGGGGTCACGCCATTCGCGCGACACCCCCGGCAGGCGCGTCGCCTTCGTGAGGAAGAAGAACAGTGGGAGGGCGAGAGCGGCTGACAGGCGGGGTCGGGTTGGCAGCGAGCGCGAGCGTGTGTGTGCCGGTCGCGCGCGCGCTGCCGAGCCGCAACGTGGGCCGCGCGCGGTGAGGTGAGGAGAGGAAGGTCGGGCTGGCTTGGGCTGGCTTAGCGACCCGGCTGGCCGAATGGCTGGCCTAACTCTCTTTTTCCTTTTCTATTTTCATTTTAGTGTATATATACATATATTGCCCATTTTAAATATTGAGTAAATTCAAACATAAATTGCAATAAATCCCAAATGTGATGCATAGGCTATTATTCTATGTGAATGGAAATAAAAATGCAAACTACACTCCTTTATTTACCAAATTCATAATAAAACCTATATGCTTGCACAAGAAAAATGGGTTTTCACAATAAATAAATGAAAAATTTTAATTGGTTGGGATTTTTAGATTGTGTGGATTTTTAGGGTTGTTACAGTCCTCCCCCCTCATTAGGATCTCGACCTCGAGATTCAGAGATAACGTACCCATCGAAAAGGTAAGGAAACATAATCCGCAAGTCCGATTCTTTCTCCCACGTAGCTTCTCTTTCAGTGTGATTGCTCCATTGTACCTTGCACATCGGAATGGTTTTGTTTCGCGTCTCTTTGGTATCCCGTGCCAAGATCTTGATCGGATGTTCCTTGTATTCAAGTGTGTCTTGCAGGTCTAATGCATCCGTAGGAACTTGCTCCTCGGGAAGCTTCAAACACTTTCTTAATTGCGAGACATGGAACACGGGGTGTACTCCAGATAATTCCTCCGGTAGTTCCAGCTTGTAAGCAAGCTTTCCAACCCTTTTACAGATCTTGTATGGCCCAACATATCTTGGTGCCAATTTCCCCTTCACGTGGAATCTGACAGTGCCACGAAGTGGAGATACCTTGAGGTAGACATAATCCCCAACCTTGAACTCAAGCTCTCTACGTCTCCTATCTGCATAGCTCTTTTGCCTACTCTGTGCAATTCTCAAATTTTCTCTGACCTGTGCTACGCCTTCCTCTGCTTCTACAATCTTAGCAGGGCCAAAGAAGGCTCTCTCTCCGGGTTCTGACCACATTAGCGGGGTCCTGCAGGGTCTCCCATACAATGCCTCAAACGGTGACATCTTGAGGCTTGTTTGATAGCTGTTGTTGTACGAGAATTCAGCGTGGGGTAAGCAGCTTTCCCAACTGGTCTTGTATTTTATCACACAAGCTCGGAGCATATCTTCGAGAATTTGGTTCACTCTTTCTGTTTGACCGTCAGTTTGTGGGTGATAAGCCGTGCTATAGTCCAGCTTGGTTCCGATGGATTTGTGCAAGGCTTGCCAGAATCGAGACGTGAATTGTGAGCCTCGATCAGATATTATGCTTGTGGGTGCCCCATGTAGTCTCAGAATGTGGGTTATGTATAAATCCGCCAGCCGTTCGGCATCGTAGCCAATGCTGATGGGAATGAAGTGAGCGACTTTGGTCAAACGGTCGACTATCACCCAAATCGAATCGTGTTTCTTCTCGGTGCGGGGTAACCCAACGATAAAATCCATCGAAATGCATTCCCATTTCCATTCTAGAATTGCGAGGGGTTGTAGTAGGCCGGCTGGTCGTTGATGTTCGGCCTTGATTCTGCTGCAAGTGTCACATCGGGCTACATGCCCTGCAATGTCTGCCTTCATATTCTCCCACCAGAAGTGTTTCCTTAGATCATGGTACATCTTGGCTGACCCTGGGTGAATGCAATATTTGGAGTCATGCCCTTCTGACAGAATATCTTCTCGTATCGCTGAATCCGTCGGTACGCAGATTCTATCTTTGTACCATACAGTTCCCTGCTCATCTTCTCGGTATTCGGGGCCTCTTCCCAGCTTCATCAAACCACGGATATAGTCTATCTCAGGACAGTTCTTTTGCGCTTCACGGATTCGTGAGGTGAGATTGTACTCGACGCGAAGCTCATTTAGCATGCCATAGGAGATTACCTCGAGCTGGAACGCGTCAAACTCTCTCCTGAGCTCAGACGGCATAGACTTGGTGATGAGGGTATGGCAGTAGCTTTTGCGGCTAAGTGCATCAGCGACTACGTTAGCCTTCCCTGGGTGGTAATGGATCTCAAGATCATAGTCCTTGATGAGTTCTAGCCATCTGCGCTGCCTCATATTCAGATCTTCCTGTGTGAAGAAGTACTTCAGGCTCTTGTGGTCGGTGTATATGTCACACTTGTTGCTCATCAGATAGTGTCTCCAAATCTTGAGTGCGTGTACCACGGCTGCAAGTTCTAGGTCATGAGTCGGGTATCGCTGCTCATGTTCCTTCAACTGTCTTGAGGCATAAGCTATCACTCTTCCTTCTTGCATTAGTACACAGCCCAAACCTTGCCGAGAGGCGTCACAATATACAACAAAATCTTTGTGAATGTCGGGTAGGGCTAGTACAGGTGTAGTAGTGAGCTTCTCCTTCAAGGTCTGGAAACTCTTCTCACATTCAGGAGTCCAGATAAACTTGTTCTCTTTCTTCAGCAAGTTGGTCATGGGTCTTGCAATCTTGGAGAAATTCTCAATAAATCTGCGATAGTATCCTGCAAGTCCCAAAAAGCTTCTGATTTCTGACACATTACAGGGTTGTTCCCACTCTTGCACAGCTTCAATCTTGGCTGGGTCTACCGCGACTCCTTCTCCTGACAGTACGTGTCCAAGGAAAGCAACTTCCTCAAGCCAGAATTCGCACTTAGAGAATTTGGCGTATAGCTGGTTGCGAGACAACCTCTCCAATACGGTCCTCAGATGATGTTCATGTTCCTCTTTTGTGGCTGAATAAACCAATATATCATCAATGAATACCACCACAAACTTGTCTAGCTCATTCATGAAGATCTTGTTCATCATGTTCATGAAGTATGCTGGAGCATTAGTGAGTCCAAATGAGACTACTGTGCACTCATACTGTCCATATCTAGTGACAAATGCAGTCTTCGGGATATCTTCTTCCCTGATCTTCATCTGATGATACCCTGATCGGAGATCGATCTTTGAGAAGTACTTGGCCTTACTCAATTGATCTAACAGATCATCGATGCGGGGCAATGGGTACTTATTCTTGACTGTAACCGCATTCAGATTCCGGTAGTCAATGCACATCCTCATCGTGCCATCCTTCTTCTTGACAAACAAAACGGGAGATCCCCAGGGCGAAGCACTAGGCCTAATGAAACCCTTCTCCAGTAATTCTCCCAGCTGCTTCTTGAGTTCCTTCAACTCATCAGCCGACATTCTGTAGGGTCTTTTGGCAATCGGTGCAGTCCCTGGCATCAGCTCTATAACAAACTCCACATCTCTATCTGGTGGCATTCCTGGCAACTCCTCTGGAAATACGTCATTGAATTCACAGACTACTGGCACATCCCTGAATGTCAGCTCTGTCTTATCTGCTTTAGTCTCCAGGGCACATAGGAGGGCTTGGACTCTCTCGGTTTGGGGTACACATCGGACAGCTGTTCCCCAAGGGTGGGTTACCTGAACATATCTAGGTGAACAAGATATCACTCCCCGGTGTTTGGTTAGCCAGTCCATGCCTAAGATGACATCTAAGCTATTGGAGGGTAGTAGGGTTAGGTCAGCTCGAAAGTCAAGTCCCTCGATAGTGATTATCACTCCTCTACATATGTGAACGCTTCTGAAGGTTCCTAAGGGCGAGCTAGTTAGGATGGGGTTTGCTCTCGGGGTTACAGGTATGTTATGCTTACGTGCATATGCAGATGAAATGTATGAACATGTAGCTCCCGAATCGAACAGAACTGTAGCCATGTTACCCTGAAATAGGAACGTACCGTACACAGCATCAGGTGCAGCTTCAGCTTCCTCAGCGGTCATGTGGTTCAGTCTTCCTTGGGTAGCAGATCCCCGGTTTGGTGTGCCCTGTGCAGCTGCTGGTGCACGGTTGAGGTCGGGGCACACAGCCACACGGTGTCCAGGCTTTCGCATCCGAAGCAAGTGAAGGGCGCACTGCCTGCTGTAGCTGTCACAGGAGCCTTCCAATTGCTTGTCCTTGGCGTGTTGGTAGCGGGGGCGGGTGTGTTCTGCACAGCTCGAGTCGGCGCAGGGTAGGTCTGAGCGGGGTGGTGATAGTTGCTGCTGTTGGTACCACCACGGCTCGTTCCCGAAGAGGGTCCCTGGCGAGTCCGGAAAGGCGGCGGTGCACCCGTTCGCTGTCTCTGGGGTGGAGCAGCGCGAGCGGGTCCCTCAGAGCGGCGCTTCTTTCCCTTGTTCTGGGCCTCGAATTCCAGTCGTGCTTCCATGCGATCCTTCTCGATCTCAATACAGCGGTCAATCAGCTCACGCAGAGTGTAGCTCTTGTTCCCTGACAGAGCCAACCTGATCTTGGTCTGAAGTCCCTTCCTGTAGTAGTACATCTTTTCCTTCTCGGAACTCACGCAAGACGCAGGTGCGTAGCGGAGCAAGCAGTTGAAGCGGGTGGTGTACTCGTGGATCCGATCAGCTCCCTGGGAGATGTTACGAAACTCGTTCTCCTTGGCCTCCATGACTCCCTCAGGAATGTGGTGGTCACGGAAAGCCTCGGTGAACTCATCCCAGTCAATGCGGCCTGGATCCTCGTGAGCGCTGGTGTAGTTGTCCCACCATGCCCGTGCAGCACCGGTCAGCTGGTGGCTAGCAATCCCAACACACTCCTCGTCGGAGCAAGTGGTCAGGTCCAGCTTCTTCTCCATCTCTTTAAGCCAATCGTCGGCAGCGAGGGGATCGCTGTCGGTCCCGTCGAAGGTAGGTGGCCTCAGCTTCAGGAAACCCTCCAGTTTCCTTTGGAAGTCATTCTGGGGTGGCCCGTGGTGCCTGTTCATCCCAGCAGCTATGGCATTCAGCAGCTGGGTCTGCTGAGCCATCACTTCCGCCAACGTTGGTGGCGGCGGCGGTGGCGGTGGCGGAGGCACACTCTCACCCTGTGGTGATGGATCGTTCACCGGCGGTGCATCCTCTGCCCGGCGCAGCTCTTCTTCCAAGTTAACTCCAACTCGCCTGCCAGCTGGGCGTCCATGGTTGCGACCACGCCCGCGTCCTGGCGCAGGCGCAGGGGAGGGCTGGCGGTTCTCCAGGCGCACGGAACGTCTCATCGACATCTGAAGCTATTAGGTACGTGCTCAGTGCAGTAATAATCTTGTAGTGGTTTAAGTAGGAGTTAGATGTTTTCAACGATTTAAATGAATTAAAACATTTTTCAGGCTATCCTACACTCAACCAAAGAAGCATAGAGAACCATAAGAAGCATAAGATCCAAATGTCACTCATCACATGGTTATTATTATATAAAGGATGTTCCTAGCTGCTAAGAAGATCGTGCTATGCACAGATAGCCAATGATAGGACAACTCATGGTATCACTAGTCTAAGGGCCACGTAGGGTCCCATAAGCTACTGGTGCATAAGGTCAATGGCCATTTGATCGGGATCTCAATAGTGCCATCGTGCAGTGGACGAAGTGGTGGTCCAAGGCTGGTCATCTGCGAATTTTTCAAGAAACGGATTCGCAGGTTCTTGTATTAGATAAGCCATTGCATAAAAAGTGAATGCAAGGTCGGTAATATAACCGAAAGAGAGTCTGGCTTTCTATTCTAACGTCCATTCTCTATGGGTCTTGTCCTACAGTCAAGTATGGCTCTGATACCAACAGAAACGACCTCGATTTCCGCGAAGGGAAATCCACAGGCTCGAATTGTAATTCAACAGATTGCTTGGGACAATCCATGAAATTACCCATATCTCAGTTGACACCAGGATCCATACAACAGTAATTAAGTCTTACATAAACACTTATTACATCGCCACATTGGCGGAATCAACATTCAGAGAAGCTTTAGAAGATGCGGAAGCGATTCATCCTTCACGGCCAACTTGAGTGTAGCACGTGACCCTATTCCTCGTCATCATCTCCCTCGAAGTCGTACTCATTCTCGTCACCTGACAGCAAATTTATCAGTACGATTTGTACTGGCCACGGAGCCCACCTATGCAGCATTTGCTTTGTGGAAAGTGGATGCAAGGCTATACAAGCAGACCTATAGGCTGAGGTTTTCCTATGCAGCTGTAATTAATGTTTAATTAGTCAAGTTTTATCACCAGTTAACACCATTTTCCCCTTTCCCATCACCACACCTCACATACCCACACCTCACTCTCATTCGACAGGCCCAACTCCCTCTCGGGCCTATCTCAGCGGCACACTACCACAACGGGTACACTGCCGGAACAATGTTATCCAGGGGGAGAAAAGAATATGCTCTCATCTAATAGTGGTTGCAGAAACATTAGGAAAGGTCCATAGCCAACGAGTTGACTTATGTATCGATCGATCAACCATACACTCTGCAGAGGTTTTACTACTCACAAGATTAGCCATCATCGATGCTGTACAATCATCTAGGCAGAATTCCGGGTGCTTGCTTGCCTAGGTCGATGCCACCCTACCACTCAGCCCTGGGATATTCCGGATCCAACACCGTCATGCTGAGACTGGGAGACGCAGTACCGGGCCCCATCAGTGGTACTGCGCATCTAGAACGGTACGGGAATCCGCCATCCGTCACCGTCCACCCTTATCACCTCTCAACCTAGCAGTAGTGGCACCGCCTTACCAAGTAGTCCAGCCGTCTCCCGCCCATCAGAAGCGAGCGAGTAGCAAGGGAATCCAGATGTTTCCGGTCACTAGTCAGATCCTAGGTTGTGACCAAGTAGGCATCTCCACTTAGGGGATACTCTCCCCGTGCTATCACAGCACCTCCGTCCACGGGCTTCAAACCACCAAGGCTATCCCACCCGGAACCTCCTCAACAACTTTACCCGCCACAGGTATCTCACTTTGGGGATGCCCAGGTTGCACCCCCGGCACGACTTGCCCCATGGGCTTGTCTCACATCCCACTTGGTCGACATCAACCCTTACCACGCACCCAAGACGCACGCAGCACTCTCTCCCAGTGGTTATAATCAGTTATACACCGTCCCAATTCCACCATATAGCATATAGCAAGTAGAAAGTAGTGGAAGAGTAACAGTAAATTAAGCAGCAGCTAACCTAACAGCGGATAGCAGGGTAAAGTCTTATCAAGGCAGGGAAATCAAATATACTATCATGCAACCAATCCATACATAATCATAAAGCAATAGCAACAATGTCATTTGCAATGCGTATTTAGGATCTAAGGATTTGGTGGGACGTAGCACCTTCGTAGTCGTCTCCTAGCTCCTGAAAGTACTCGTGGTCGTCTTCCTTAGTCAGATCCTCCTCCGGCTCTGAAATCGAACACGAAATAGTTGCGTCAGCGACTCCTATAGAGTATTTCAGAAAAATCCAATAAAATAAAGAGCCAAATGCACACAAACATAGTCTTAGATTGTATATCTCATTTTTCTGAGAATTTTGATATATGGTGCGCAATTTTTGGACATCGTATGAATAAGTTATGAATTTCCGAAGATTATCCTATTTTCTGAAAATGGGAAAACTGGTCGGTTAATCAGGGGCAGCTTGGGATTGGTCCACGTGGCGCGCGGGTCCAGTAGTGCGGCATGTGTCGCCTCATCAGAACACAAACCCGATGGTCGCCTACCAGGTGTTCGATGCTGGATTCCAATCCAGAGAGTTGCCGGCGTTGGCGTAGCTCGGCGTGGCTCGGCGGTGGTCGGGGGTAGCTCGGCTGTGGTTGGGGGTAGCTCGGCGGAGCTCGGCGGTGGTCGGGGGTAGCTCGGCGGAGCTCGGCGTAGCTCGGTTTAGCTCGGCGGGGCTCGGGCGAATCGGAGATTCGGGGCGCCGAGGGTGCCGCTCTCCCGAGCTCTCCCGGGGAGGCTCGGGCGAATCGGAGATTTGGTGCGCCCGAGGGTGCCGTTCTCCCGAGGTCTCCCGCGGAGGCTCGGGCGAATCGGAAATTTGGGCGCCCGAGGGTGCCGTTCTCCCGAGGTCTCCTGCGGAGGCTCGGGCGAATCGGACATTTGGGCGCCGAGGGGGCTGCTTTCCCGAGCTCTCCCGGTGAGGCTCGGGCGAATCGGAAATTTGGGCGCCCGAGGGTGCTGCTCTCCCGAGCTCTCCTGGAGAGGCTCGGGCGAATCGGAGATTTGGGCGCCGAAGGGGCTGCTCTCCCGAGCTCTCCTGGGGAGGCTCGGGCGAATCGGAGATTTGGGCGCCGAAGGTGCTGCTCTCCCGAGCTCTCGTGGGGAGGCTCGGGCGAATCGGAGATTCGGTGCTAGCAGGGTTCCAGGGCGTCTGTTCAAGGCGGCGGTGTCTCTCCGGTGCGGCGGACGATGACAGGGCGGCGATGACCATATTTCGGCAAGACAGGGCTCGACTTTCCCCAATTGGCGTGCTCAGGCAGTCGTCCGACCAGATGGTGGCGGGTTAGAGTCGTGGTATGGCCTCCTTCTCTCCCTCGGCATACGGCGGTTCTCCGACGAGGTGGAGGCGCACGTAGCCAAGGCGACAGTCGTGATTCGGGGCTCGGCTATCTAGCGGCGGTGCCGAGGCAGACTTGGCGAACCTCGGCGGCCTTTCTCCGCAGCGCGAGGTGACAGGGGGTACTCGGAACGGATTTAGGCAAGGCGGAACCTGTCGGCGGCGATGTCGTCGCGATGGTGAGGTTCCGGCGGGGCTAAGAGGGTCTTCTAGGAGATGTTTACGCGTCCAGGGTCTATGGCGGTGGTATACCAACTACCAATTTAGGCTACCGAGCTTTCCAAGGTGCTCGGTTGTGGCGGCGGCGTGTCGCCGACGACGGCGGAAGGCGGCATCGCGGCTACGACCAAGTATTGGTTCAATCGAATGCGGTCTTGTCAAATTGGTGAGGCCAGAGAGGCATACAACACTCTGGTGGCGAACTTTAGCCATGGCATGACCTTCTTTTGGCGACGGCTCGCGGCGGCGCTCCGGTAAGGTCGCGGCGCACGCGGCCAGGGCGATTCAGGCTTCCTCTAGCGCTTAGATCCGCGTAGCTAGCTCAAGGGGGTCGTGGCGGTGCTCCACGACGCTCTAACCTATACGGGTGCTAGTCGGATTGCTCGGAACGGGTGATTCGGCGTCGGAACGCGTCGGTGGTGAGCGCGCTCCGCCGAGAACGCGTCATGCTGCGTTCTCGGTCTAGCAAGCTTGTAGTCCGGGGGTTTCGGCCGGTCGAATGAGTGCATGGTGCAGGTGATCTTCCCGAGCCGGTAAAGGCTCGTGCCTGCGCGTCCCGAGGGTGGAACGCCATGGCAAAAGCAGGGCAAGGTTCGGACATGGCGTGCGATGGCTCACCGTGGTGTCGGTGAAGCTAGGATGGCGGTGCAGTGGCGAGTCGGAGCCGTGTAGAGCGATCGCAGTGCCGTGCCGCTCCTCGTCCGCAGCTCGGGCTTCTCCTCCGTGTCCGGCTCCGGCGTGCTCCGCGGCGGCGGCGCTCCGGCAGCTTCTCCTCCTCCGCTCCGTCCTTCTCCTACGCTCTATCTCTCGATTTGGTGCAGTGTGCCGGTCTGTGCTGCGGTGACGGCGAGGGGAAATGAGGGTAGGGCTTCGGGGTGCTCCAATTTATAGGCGAGCTTGGCCAGCTCCAATGGCGAACGGTCCTGATTGCGCTCGACCGATCGAAGGGCCGTGGCTCGAGTGGATCTAGGGCTCCGGATGGGCGCGGGTTCGCTTGGCGGCCAAGAAAGGAGGGGACAGGAGGGGGACAGCGGGGTCAGGGCTCTGCCATGCTGTCGGCTGTGGGACCGGGGTCACGCCATTCGCGCGACACCCCCGGCAGGCGCGTCGCCTTCGTGAGGAAGAAGAACAGTGGGAGGGCGAGAGCGGCTGACAGGCGGGGTCGGGTTGGCAGCGAGCGCGAGCGTGTGTGTGCCGGTCGCGCGCGCGCTGCCGAGCCGCAACGTGGGCCGCGCGTGGTGAGGTGAGGAGAGGAAGGTCGGGCTGGCTTGGGCTGGCTTAGCGACCCGGCTGGCCGAATGGCTGGCCTAACTCTCTTTTTCCTTTTCTATTTTCATTTTAGTGTATATATACATATATTGCCCATTTTAAATATTGAGTAAATTCAAACATAAATTGCAATAAATCCCAAATGTGATGCATAGGCTATTATTCTATGTGAATGGAAATAAAAATGCAAACTACACTCCTTTATTTACCAAATTCATAATAAAACCTATATGCTTACACAAGAAAAATGGGTTTTCACAATAAATAAATGAAAAATTTTAATTGGTTGGGATTTTTAGATTGTGTGGATTTTTAGGGTTGTTACACTAATTCAGTTGTTGATTATTTTTTTGCTAGTTGATTGGTATTAAGCAAAATATCATCTTGGTTATAGATTAACGATCAATTTATGGAGCTCAAGATTTTAAAACCATGGCTCAGTATCTGTGATCAAGTGCATGAGGTGAATCCAGTCAATATCCTAGAAATAGTTGGCATGGATCCTGATGACCCTTATTTCTCATCTGATAACTTTAAGTAAGTATATGGTTCGTAGTGGCTTCATGATTATTCGGAGTGGTTCTCTTTTCTGTTGTCTTACAGTCAGTGTATGTTCTGGCAGGGCTGGTGTACTTTTATCTGTGGCAGAATGTTTAAGAGGTTTTGTTATTATACATGAAGGGCTGTGCTCTTTCCCAGAAATCTTCCTTCCAATATCCTCTTCGCTGCAAGAAATTTTGGAGAGATCTGAGTTGCCTGGCTCGTTACAAGACATTTTCTATGAAATCATTGACTTGGTTGAAAAAGAGAAGTGATGAACACCATGCTTCAAGAGAGCCCCTCCGAATGCGGAAAAACAAGCCTGAACCAATCAAGCAATTGAATCCAAAATTCGAAGAGAAGTATGTTCTTTTTGGTATTATGTGTTTTCAGTATACACCATTCTGTCCTGTTCTGTTGTCAATTTCTCATGGGTCTAATTGTTGCTCTAATGTAGAAAAATGCTTAACTTCTTTTGATCAATGTACTTCTATTTTTTGCAGCTACATCAAAGGCCTTGATTATGATCCTGACCGAGAAAGGGCACAAATGAAAAAGCTGAAGAAGCGTATCAAGAGTGAGATGAAGGGGGCGAAGCGTGAGCTGCAAAAAGATAATTATTTCCTGGCTGCTGTGAAGGAGAAAGAGAGGGGGAAGCGAGATGAAGAGAGAGCTGAGATGTATGGAAAAGCCATTGCTTTCCTTCAAGAACAAGAAAGTGCTTTCAAATCTGGACAGCTGGGGAAAGGAAAGGGTAGAAAAAGGAGGCGGTTGTCGGTGCTAGTTTTGGCGGGGCTAACACCGGCTAGTAAATACGTGTTTTGCGGTTGAGGCTACGGATGGTGTGCAAGGGGGAACACAGGGATTATACTGGTTCAGGCCAAGCAAGCCCTACGTCCAGTGGAGAGGAGAATCATGTTGCCTTGCACCGGGGTGCTTGTAGTAGGAGGTTACAAGCTAGGCGAGAGAGGGAAGAGCTCCCAGGTCTCTTGTGTGTGTCTAAGTGTTTACAAGTTGTTTGCTATGGGCACGTTTGTGTGGGTGAGAACTTAGAACTTCTCCGTCGTTCCTCGTCGTTCTAAAGCTGGTCTCTGCTCTCCCTTTTATAGCCGCAAGGGAGAGGCAAAGGCGGCTACGACGCTACCTATTAAAATAGTGAGGAGTTGTCGTTCCCTCGTTTGACTAGCTGCTGCCTTTTCTCCGCGTCTCCGGGGCATGGCTGTCGTGGTTCGCACGATCTTGGTGGGTTCCAAGGTGGGAACAGTCGTCTGACTATGTCATGTCGGCCCGGATGGAAGGCGCGCTCGTCCTTTCGAGTGGACAGCGCAGTAGGCGCTTTTCCTGTTCTTGCGTAGCCCGTCGTCAGGCGCTTGTCACAGTCGGAGTTGATAGGTCCCGGTGGAAAACAGGGCGGCGCACCGTGGACCATACCGTGGAGGACAGGTGGTATGGCCGTCAGGGGCGTGCGAAGCACAGTCGCGTCGAGAGTCTCGCCTGACGGGACAGTGCTTGTAAAGTGGTCAGAGAGATCTCTTGTGGTCCAAGATTGCTCCGCTGACATCACCTGCGCCTTGGATGCCTTTGCGAGTTTGCGCTCGAGGAGGATAGGGAAGCTCGGGCAAATCGGAGATTTGGGGCGCCGAGGGTGCCGCTCTCCCGAGCTCTCCCGGGGAGGCTCGGGCGCTCGGGTCGCTCTCCCGAGCTCTCCCGAGGAGACTCGGACGAGTCGGAGATTTGGGCGCCGTGGGTGCCGCTCGCCCGAGCTCTCCCGAGGAGGCTCGGGCGAATCGGAGGTTTGGGCGCCGAGGATGCCGCTCTTCCGAGCTCTCCCGAGGAGGCTCAGGGCGCTCGGGCTGCTCTCCCGAGCTCTTCCCGAGGAGACTCGGGCGAGTCGGAGACTTGGGCCGCTCTCCCGAGCTCTTCCCGAGGAGACTCGGGCGAATCGGAGGTTTGGGCGCCGAGGATGCCGCTCTCCCGAGCTCTCCCGAGGAGGCTCGGGCGAATCGGAGGTTTGGACGCCGAGGACGCCGCTCTCCCGAGCTCTCCCGAGGGGGCTCGGGCGAATCGGAGCCTTGGGAGCCGAGGACGCCGCTCTCGAGCTCTCCCGAGCTCTCACGAGGAGGCTCGGGGGAATCGTAGACTTGGGCGCCGAGGACGCCGCTCTCCCGAGCTCTATCGAGGAGGCTCGGGCGAATCGGAGACTTGGGCGCCCAGGATGCCGCTCTCCCGAGGAGGCTCGGGCGAATCGGAGACTTGGGCGCCGTGGAGGCCGCTGTCCCGAGCTCTCCCGAGGAGGCTCGGGCGAGACTCGGAGACTTGGGCGCCCAGGATGCCGCTCTCCCGAGCTCTCCCGAGGAGGCTCGGGCGAATCGGAGCGAGCTCTCCCGAGGAGGCTGTCATTAGTGGAATGATGTCGTGGGCCTCTGTAGACGCGGCCTTCGTGGGCTTCCACTGGCCTTACTTGGGCCAGGCCAAGTTGGGAATGAGCTTTTTTCATCGAAGTTGGGTACCCCTAACTTTGTTAACCGACAGCGGTGATACTCTATTTCAGGAGCAATTCGGCCAGTGTAAATATACAGATTATGTTGCCCCTTGGCCCTTGCCACTTGGTTTGTTCATCCTCCCCGGGGGAAGGGGAGGGCAGCGCGCCGCCGGGGAGGGTGCAAGACGAGGAGGGAGCACTGTCGGTGAGGCCTGCCACCGCACCGGGGAGCAGGGTCACTGCGTCATGGAGGAGGGCCGCCGGCGAGCAGGCCCATCAGTGCGTGCTGGGGAGGGAGCCGCCAGGGAGTCCTGCCGCCGCACCGGCGAGCAGGTCGGCGTGCAGCATTGGTGAGCAGTGCGACCGTGGAGAGAGGCATGTCGTGGAGAAAACTAGGTAGTGAGATTTGTTGCCCAATAGAAGTAAATGGTGGGGAGGGGGATTTGGGTAGCCAAGAAATCTGTTGGGTCAAATAGGTAGTCTGTTGGAGTGGGTTTTCTAGCCTTCAATACCTAAATTGGAGGTAGTTAGCCTGTTTAGGTAACTTATTGGAGTTGCCTTGAAAGCTTTACCTAGAACATTGCAATGCCACGAAACACTTTACAAGGTTTCTCCTTAGTACAACGCTTGACAAAAGGCTTTATTTCTCTTGTACGGTGGAGTTGCTCTCCTCTGTGTACCTGTGCCATTAGTAGTTTTCCTAAGCACAGTGAAGAGTTTATGTGTTTTTCATTTTTCTTGTACTGTGACATGTCAGCCCTATGAGCATGGCAATTTTGGACACAGTTTTGCAATAGGAAAAACAACTATTATTGTTTTATGCTACTCCCTTTTTTAAACTAGGATCTGGTCAAACTTTGGAAAACAGTAAACATCCAATCAAATAACTATTTTACTCTATATATTCTAAATTGTAGTTCACTTTGACTTATTTGAAGTTAAATATCTCTAATTTTGACCAAGTTTTTAGAAAAAAATATATATATTAACACCTAAAATTTCAAATTGGAGCACTAATTCTTGTAGAAGTTAATGAAACCATTTTTATGTTGTTGGTGTTGGTGCATTTTTTATCTTTGAATTAGTCAAAAATGAATAAAATTTGACTTAAGATAAAGCCAAACTGGTGGACTATAACTTAGAATACAGGGAATAATGTTAATTTTTGTTTGGAAGCGTCAGGTATAGTGTCGATTTATATTGAAAATACTCACACAATTATGTCTACAAGAAATCAAATGCGCCAAGTATTAATATATATATATATATGGAAATTATTTCCTACTCCCAGGGAGTAGTTACTCCCATGTCTATATCTATGATTCGAAAAAATATATGTATACGAATGTATATGGTCATACTAAATAATCTAGAGTAATATGTGGTTATACTTTTCTGTTATGCATATATATAGTATGTGGTTATGCTTTTTAATATACTATTGTAGTGGTATTTTAGTAATATATTTAAAAATATTGGCTCTGATGAAAAAATTTCGCATATTAAAATTTGAAGTATCTTAAATTAAGTATCTAAACATAGTAAAACTAATAATTAGTATGTATGCATATACAATGTGGTTTGTTGAAGTTGTGAGTAACTACTCCAAGAGTATAGAAAATGCAATATATATATATATATATATATATATATATATATATATATATATATATATATATATATATATATATAATGCTTGGGTTCGGTCGTCCGGCCACGCGCCGGACGCAGCTCCCACGCACGCGCGTCCGTGCATCCGCCCTGCGCGTCTGCGCGGTTTTTTTCTTTTTCTTTTTTCTTTCCTTTTTCCTTTTTTCCTTTCCTCTTTTTCATTAGTTTTTTTTTCTTTTTCTTTTTCTTTTCTTTTAAATTTTTATTTCCATTTTTATTTTTTTTATTTTTTAACATTAAAATATTTTTTATTTCTTTGTATCTACATCGAAAAAGTAGATAGGAGATGTTACATATGATACAAGTGTTTCAGATGTATACTGCAAGCGTGTTCAAAATGTTTCAACTTTTTCGGACGTATGTTTTAAGGATATATTTCTAATGTTTCATCTCGTTTTCCAAATAAATGTTTGCAAGTATTTATCTAGATGTTGCATATGTTTTCACCTTTATTGTTGAAGTTGTTTTATCTGAATGTTATGTATGTTTGTAAAACGATTTGCAAGTGTTTTCTGGTGTTTTTTTTTCAAATGTTTTATACACATGTTTCGAGTGTTTTAATAGTTTCATATATATGCTGCAAGTGTTGCATCTGAATGTTTCAAAATTACATCTGATGTTACAGATAGTATTTCAGATGCGTGTTTCATGCCCATCGGTCGGATTGGGAGTCACCGGCGGCGACCATTCTCCGCCCTAGCTAGCATGACGTCGCATCTTCACAGCAGCCATCATCGTTCCTCTGCCCGTTTGCTCATCTTTCTTACCTTCTTTCGTGTTTCATAGCGACCATCATCTATCATCGTCTCAATAGCTCTAACACTCGATCTGGCTAGACCGGTGTAACCTCCCATCAATCTTCATCTTCCTCTTCCGTCGCCGGCTAGCCGGATCGACCGTTCCCCTCATCTACTCTGCATCGTCTGGAAGACATAGTGAAACATGCATGTTGCAAAAGTACGTATCCAGTATTTCAGTAGTTTATAAGTATGTTGCAGGTGCTTCGTATGGATATTGCAAAAGTATATCGAGATGTTGTATATGTTGTAAAAAATTTATTAAAATATATCCATGTGGGGTCTTATTTTGAAAAGTTTATTGCAAGGAACATGATGGTTCGATCGGATTTTAATTGGTTGAGTGAGTGAGCCCGGTACCTACAGCCTGATCTAAGCAGTATTCCGAGGGGATAGAAACGGAAAGCGATTTAGGGGTTATATATTTTTTTAACATCTAAAACTATGAAACGTTCATATGCGTGCATGCTGGCGACAGCAAACGAACGCACGGCAGGCGGGCGTCCGGACCTCCGTCCGGACGTCCGGGCCGAGGTGTTGCCCTATATATATAAGAGATTTATATATAACTAAACTTATGGGTAAAGTCTGGAAATGAATTTTTCTGGTTCGTTTATGGGCGCTACCGCGCTGGCCTGTACCACAGTCCGAACTTTGAAATATCTGTGGCTTTGTGGCGTAGATTCATTGAACCAGGACTAGATTGTCTAGCCGTAAGGACGGGGAAGTTCGACGTATCTCTGACGTTTGCGGTGAAGCCAGAGTGCCAAACGCCAAAAGTCTCATTCCCTGTTTCTTGGGCGTGAACCAAGACAGTGTATTTGATGTTAATGCTACTTGTATAGTAAGCACAGACGTCGCAACTCTGTTCGATCAATCATAAATGTAATGAGCTTTTCTTTTCCACGCTTCGTTGCTATTTCGAATTATAAGATACGGATATTAAGCATGGATCGAGACTTGATATTTCACATAATAAAATCAATGTAATTTGTGATCGAGGGATTATCAAACTTTGAGGCATTTTAGCATGATGTTAGCCTTACCTTCAATACATGAATTGATCATCTGTCTTAACAAGTTGAAATATTGAAATTCGAGTGAGATTGGGGTGCTTATTGGACAACCCAAAATTTACGGCGACTTTTATCAAAAAACAAATTCTCAGTGATTGACCGGTTAGGCCCACTTTCTGTTCCAGTCGCCTACGACCACGACGGCCCAGGTCCAACATGAGGCGGCCAGTCGGCCAGCCGGTCCTTGCGGGGCACGTGTCCGTCCTCCCGGCCCGATGGCAAGAGCACCCACCGGACATCGTCTCCGGCCGGTTCCCCGTCCAGGTTCTTCCTCCCGAACGTCGCATTATCCCGATCCCCTATTCCCATCGACCACATCTCACCACACCACCACCAACCCTTCTTCCTTCATCAATTGGAGCACGGCGCCCATTCATTCCCCTCTCCTCCTCCGCTGCTTGCCTCCGACTCCCCGATTCCACTCGTGCTTCCCAATCCCCATAGCCCCGATTGATCCCCAAAGGCCCATGGTGTTCTCCGCCTCCGCGTCGCCTCTCGTAGCCACCCCCGCTGACTCTGCTTCCTCCTGCGTCGCCCACCTCCGTTGCTGCTGCTGCTGTCGCGCTGGTTGTTGTTGCTGTTGTCTCTAGGGTTCGTGATCTCTCGCCGATCGATTCGTGAATTGGCAAGCTATGGATCTCTCGCGGCCCGCATCGTCGGACCTCTCGCTCGGGCTCCACTCTCACCCCCACGCCCACGCCCACGCCCAAGCTCGCGTGCACGCCGTAGCCGCGCCGCTGCGCCTGTTCGACGACGCGGAGGACGCGAAGCCGGACCGCGTCGGGGCCGGAGAGGCCGACGCGGAGAGGGATGACGAGGACGGGGGCGACCAGCACTTCTCCCTCCTCGGCCACTCCCTCTGCGTCAAGCGCCCGCGCCGCGCCGTCAACGGTGGTGGGTGCGGGGGCGGAGAGACGTCATCCTGCTCGTCCACCTCTGCGGCGCTGCGCCCCGCCAAGCGGCAGGCGACGGGAGAGGGCAGCGGCGCGGATCTGGAAACCCGCCGCGCCGCGGTCCGCGCCTGGGGCAACCAGTCGCTGGCGGAGGCCGACCCGGACGTGCACGCGCTGATGGAGCAGGAGCTGGACCGACAGGTGCGAGGCATCGAGCTCATAGCGTCGGAGAACTTCGTCTGCCGCGCGGTGCTCGACGCGCTCGGCAGCCACCTCACCAACAAGTACTCCGAGGGGGCCCCGGGCGCTCGCTACTACGGCGGGAATCAGCACATCGACGCCATCGAGCGGCTCTGCCACGAGCGCGCCCTCACTGCCTTTGGTCTCGACCCTGCCTGCTGGGGCGTCAACGTGCAACCCTACTCGTGTACGTCTGCCAATTTGGCTGTCTACACTGGGCTCCTTCAACCCAAGGACCGCATCATGGGGCTGGAGCCACCGTCGGGCGGCCATGTTAGCCATGGTTACTACACGCCCAGTGGTAAGAAGGTGTCAGGTGCCTCTATTTTCTTCGAGAGCATGTCGTACAAGGTTAACCCGCAGACTGGGTATATTGATTATGACAAGCTTGAGGAGAGAGCAATGGATTTCCACCCGAAAATTCTCATCTGTGGTGGGAGCTCTTACCCCAGAGAGTGGGACTTCGCACGGATGAGATTGATTGCTGATAAGTGTGGTGCAGTGCTTCTTTGTGACATGGCACATATCAGCGGGCTTGTCGCAGCAAAGGTACATATCTACGTTGAAGCATTTATTTTTTATCTTACAGTTAGTTTATTGTATCCTGCTTAACAATGTGCGCAAGAGTAATTCGAGTACATTTTGATCTTACAGTTACTATGTCTGTATACTGCTTAGCATATCTCATGAGCTGTTTGGTGTGGAGAAATGTAACCCAAACGTAAATGATTTAGAGCTGGCGACGTTACCGGTGGGATATACAGTTCATTTACAGTTCCGTTACTGTGGATAACGGAATTGTGCCTCTTATGAGCTGTTTGGTGTGGAGAAATGTAATACATACTTAAATGATTTGAAGGTGCCGACGTTACTGGTGGGATATGCGTTTGAACTAATTTCATTTACATTTCCGACGTTACTGGTGGGATATACGTTTGAACTAATCTCATTTACTTTTCCGACGTTACTGGTGGGATATACGTTTGAACTAATCTCATTTACATTTCCGTTACTGTGGAACCAACCATTGTATACTTGTATGGGTTAGGATTGCAGTTACCAGCTACCCTTGCGTTCTTATTTCCAAAGATTAGAATGCTTTTGTCGCCATTTAGGTTACCATTTCATGGAATTAATTGGACTGTATCTTGCTAAACAATTTGGTTGAATGGTAGAGTCTTAGAGATACCTCTCATCCTAGTACTTTATTATCCTCTAAGTTTTTTTTTTTTTTGGGTCAAAAACTAGAGTTTTTTGTGTTGGTTACTTTGACTAGAATTTATTCATTGAACAACTTTGGAAGATTCCAAGCAAAAACTTCCTCTGTTGAATGGAAGTTACTATATTGGTCTTTCACCCTGACAAAATTTAAGTCACTGTGATGGAAGTTAGTAGTGGTTCTAGGACTTCATTTTTCCCCTTGTCCAAGGTTGTTGCTACCTTTTTCTTCAGGAATTATAAACCACTAAATGCGTGATTAGTCATGGTACCTGGTCAATTGGTTAGGTTGGGACTGTAGCCTGAATTTGATGTTTGAGTACATAAAGTAACATTTCCATTTTGAATTTTGTCCTGAGTTTGGTTTTAGTATCTGATGTCAGCTGAATGTGAATTAAGGCAGTGTGCTTGGCCAATCCTCAGTTTACCTTGAGTGATGAAGATGCTTTATATGTCTAGTATCCATTGTTGTGTTCTGTCTATTATGGAATCTTCCTTGTAATTGTAAATAATAATCTAAGGTATTTTGAATTTGCTTACCATATTGATGAATCATGATTCACATGTTTGTTACTTCTCAGTGCAATGAGAAAACAAACCCAATTCTCTTATTGCTTGTAGTTGTAGATCCAAACAAGGTTGAGAAATACCATATGTGGTTATTCAAATATCTGGGTCTTGATAATCTCCTTAGTGTTCCCTTGTTTATTGGTAGCATGTCATTTATGGTTGTTCCATGTGATGTAAATCGTGTTCACTTGAAGAAACCATTCAACTTGTGTATTATGGTCCTTCACTTGTACACCTATGTTGATTTCAAACTTTTATTGCAGCCTTCCTAAATTTCATGTTTGGTTGGGTGATATATACACTCTAGTTTAATGCTTTGATGTCATAGATATGGTATATAGATTGTTTGCCCTTTCTGTTTCTGTATGGTTGTATTAGAGACCATAGACTGATCAGTGAGGATAACTGTCTGCTGATACTGGTGTACTGTGCCTTTGTAGGAATGCCGTAGCCCTTTCGACTACTGTGATGTTGTTACGTCAACTACTCACAAGAATCTTAGGGGCCCTAGAGGTGGTATAATATTCTTCAGGAAAGGAAAAAATTTAAGGAAGCGGGCTGGATCTTTTTCTCAAGGAGATGAGAATGAATACGACTTCGAGGATAGGATAAATTTTGGTGTTTTTCCTTCAATGCAAGGAGGACCCCATAATAATCATATTGCTGCCTTGGCTATAACTCTGAAGCAGGTAGCAACTCCTGAATATAAAGCATACATTCAACAAGTCAAGAAAAATGCTCAGGCTTTGGCATCAGCTTTGCTTAGAAGAAAATGCAGATTGGTTACTGGGGGCACAGATAATCACTTAGTACTTTGGGATCTCAGAACTCTTGGCTTGACAGGTATAATTCTGCTTCCTTTGTGAATGCCCATTCAAATGTTTACTTTCATATAAATCTTTCTACCGATTATCTTTCTTAACTTTTACTCCCTCCGTTCCAAATTATATGTCATTCTAAGAATCTTGGAGAGTCAACAAATCTCAAGTTTGACCAAAATTATAGAGGAAAAAACAAAGGTTTATAACATCAAATACATATACTTTAAAAATATAACTAATAATAAACAATCTAATGATACTTAGTTGATGCCATGAATGTTATTATTTTATTATAAAATTTGGTCAGATGACTCTAAGATTATTAGAATGACTTATAATTTAGGGCAGAGGGAATAGTTTATATATTATATGCGAAGTGCTGGTGCTTATTGGTATTGATGTTAATATGTTATTCTTTAATTTTGGACAGGCAAGATCTTCGAGAAGGTCTGTGAGGCATGCCACATATCTATCAACAAGACACCAATTTATGGGGATAACGGTTCGATATCGCCTGGTGGTGTGCGGATTGGTTAGTTCTTTCAACTCGATATCTCTATTCTTTTTAGCCTTTTGTTCCTCTTTCATTATATAAATGCAGAACTGGCAATACTGATCAGCTTGATATCATGTTGCTATAGGAACACCTGCAATGACTACTAGAGGTTGCTTAGAAGAGGACTTCGACGTGATTGCAGACTTCCTCATAAGGGCTACTCAGATTGCAAGCAATGTTCTAAAAGAACATGGCAAAGTGCAAAAGGAGTTTCTAAGAGGCCTACAGAACAATAAGGACATTATAGAACTTCGAAATCAGGTTGAGGCATTTGCGTCACAGTTTGCGATGCCAGGTTTTGACGTATGAATGTGCATATATACTGTAGTCAGCAATTATCCAGATTCACAGCAACATTTCCATCCCTTCAGTTCCTCCAATACTAGCAACTATTGCTTTCAACTGCACAATGATTAGGGGATTTTTTTTTATTAGTTGGTGGTCTTGACTCTCGATTCAAACAGTTATGTACAGCAAGTTGTGATGATGAGTTATGTAATGTAGTGAACCTTGGTTTGAGGGGTTACTATAGGAGGTATTTTCTTGTCACTGCAACAGAACCTTTTGTTGCCTTTTGAAACTTGTTGTTGCCTAGGCTGAATAAGCTTTAACCATATGATTTCTGGCTAACTATTATCATGTGTTTTGGTTCGGAGACCAAGTGGGTTGGGTTGGATGTAACTCAGTTTTGGAATGAGATGAACCCACTTTGTGTTTGGTTTGAGGGTTGGAGCCTTTCCAGTTCTTTGTTTGGTTTGAGGGATAGACCAGGTTGGGATAGATGATACTGATAACTCTGTTTAGTTGCTACTTATGTGGGACCTGGCTGTCAGATGTTTCTTCTTCCATCTGGCAACGTTCCACACCTCCACATCGGCACTGCTCCGTATCGCGCTGCGCCTTGCCGGCCACACCCAGCACCGCGCCACCCCGGCCCTGGCTCGGCCGCGCCCAGCACCACGCGCGGTGCGCGGCCTAGCCCCTCCATGGCTCGGCATGCCACCAAGCTCTTCGCGCTGCCCAACCGCTTGAAATCAATGCGTGACGTACAACATGCTTGAGAAATATGGTTCAGTGATCCGTACGCTGATGAGAGTAGAAGTTCATATACAAATAGATTCCGCATTCTTGAAAGCATATCACAAATTGATTTCAGCATTTACCTTTCACATAGGTGCAAGTGTAAATGACAGCTTTTTAAAATACCGTCAGCGTAAATATAAACCATCCCTGTACTAGCGGACAGCATCCAACAGAGCCATGAATCGGTTTGCTGTAAAAAGAAAAGGTTGATTTTGGCTAATGCTTTATGAAAAAAAAAATATTATTCCACGACGAAAAAAGAAAACGCTGATTTTAGTTGATGTATAAGTAACTAAGTACTGGAACAAGCCTCACTTGATTCTCGAATGGGTTTGAAAACTTCCCAAGCTTGTTGTACGCTCCATTACAATTTACCGCATCCCATCGTCTAACCGTGTGTTTGGATTGCGGGTTCACCTAAGATATTCCAGGATTTGATCCAGATGAACTGCTGTTCGGTTGAGCAAACTATTTGAGTTTGTGTCGGACCCAGAAGAGCATATACCCCTAGATGGGGGGTTTTCATGCTTCCCTCCAAATCGGGCGGACCAACTCGACCCAGATATCACGTTCGTCATCTCCCTCCCGTCGTCGCGACTTCCACCAGCCCCGACGCCGGCTGCTCAGGAGTCCTTCGGATTGGGCAGGGCAGATCAGGTAGGGTGGGGACGCGGAGTCCGGGGCCTGTGCCTGGGGAAAGAAATGGTCAGTGAAATAGTCGAACTTACATAGAGTTTTTGTTGACCGAAGTATGAACATGACGCTCCTAGTTTGGTTCCACGGCCAAACCCGCGCCCGTTGACAACCATCGGGCTGTTCACTTGAGCTTAGCAGTCAAAATCAGCACCACTTTTCAACAGTAGAATAATTTTTCTCACAACAAACTGGATCAGTTAAAATTCACGTTTTTTAGTCAGAAGAACAACCTAAATGTGCGTTGGCAACTCAAAATCACATTTGGCCACGTCCACCTATGTGCCCGTTGTTGGAAGAGAGGAAAAAAGATTAGGCAGAGGGAGAAGATAATGGAGACTGCTAGGATGGATTGGTAGAGAGAGGAAGAAAAGATTTTGAGAGAATGCTTGGATGAAAATGAGAGAGAAAAGATTACTTTTTAATCGTATCATAATAAAAGATTCTATTTATACTGATGACTTACTTAACATACTGTTAATATCGTGAATATTAATGGCAACTTAAGTCATTCGCCGGTAAGGAAATACAGCAGAAACCATTTGTGAGCTACTACCGGTGAACCTTTGGGCAGCAGATTATTGTTGACTTATTACGTCTTTACTATGTTGTCAAAATTATCTTATGCGTCTTGACTATTATGGCCTAGGAGAAAAAAAAAATTAGCCTAAGACAGTTGTCAAGGATATCATCAGTTTTTAGCCGCTGACATCATAAGGCTCGATGTCCGGGTGAACCAAAGGCATGATGAAACTTTGGTGCCTAGCTGCCTAAAATTCCCCGATTTGAACCCAGACCGACGCCGACACGCACCTCGTTTGTTCTCCTACGAGACCTGACCGTGACCGACCGCGACACCAATGCAAAGCTCCTCGTTTTCCTTCTGGCCATGATCCGATTCATTCAGTCGCCGCCGATGGATCCACGGGCAACCCTCCAGCCCCGTCCCATCCCATCCGTCGTCTTCCTGGAGGGAAATGATGGCCCGGCATGGATCCATGGACTGGACCGACCGACCGATCACCCACCGATGGCGACACAGGCGAGCAAGAGCAAAGGGCCAGAGGTCCTTTTCTTGAATGCGCAGCAGAAAGCCGCGCTGCTCCCCTTGCCAGTCCAGCAGTCCCCGCTTCCCGTTCCAGGAATCGCTTTAATCATTGCGATCGACCGTCCGCTGCGCTGCTGCAGCTTCCCGGCCCCCGGACACCGCCGTTCCGACCCCGACAAGCGCCACCGGACGCAAGCCGCCACAGTGTTTTCGCTCCCGTCATGTGTTTGCGCTGCCTTCCCATCCATCCATCCGTCCGGCTCCGGATCTCTCTGCGACTCCGAGGCTCCGTACATGGCTACGCCTTGGCAGGCCGGCGGTTGCCGTCCTCCTCGTCTACAAGGAATCTGACGGAGCGAGCGCGGCGTCGCTTTTGGACAGCCCGGCTATTCTTGCGATGGTGGAGGCCGTAATGATGGGCGGAGACGGAAGTGAGGTCGCCACTAGCACTAGGACTAGGAGTAAACAAGTGGGCGAGATCCTCGATCGGCGTCGGCGTTGCTTTCTTTCAACAGTTGAGGTTTGTTTTTCTAACGAACGAAGAAGCAAACAACAGTGCCTGGCCCGAAGCGGAAGCGGTGGCCGGTGGGATATGATATGAAACGGCGCTAATAATAAAGCACACGCCGCTCGCCCGGCTTTTGTTTCCGTACCTGCCAGTAATTTCTTTGATTGATGAGCGACCGAGCACCTGGCCATGGCCCATGGGAAAGGAGGCCATCATGGCTCGCCTTTTGCCGGCGAGGCGATGGATCCATGTCGCGTCGCCGATGAATTAAGTTGTTTTGTTTGATAGGCTCTGTCAAAACGAACGACGAATATGGTGCCGAGCGAGGAATGGCTTGGCTGTCGTCGTGTGGACACGGGAACTGCAGCTGCTACTTATTGCAAGGTTAACCAATTAACCAGTGTAGTTTTCGTATATATGCCAGCCAGACAATAAGAGCCGCTAGCTGGAGGACTCTTGAGGCTGAAGCTGAGGATCGGATAGCTTTGAGAAAGTGAGAGTGAACGGGAGACGTGCAAGGAGGAGTGGAGGACACAAGCAACCAAAGTTGCCAGTAGTTTTCCGCGGCGATGGGGGCAAGGGTCCAACCTAGGCCGCTTTTTCTGCGCGCCCAGGCGAACAAACAAAAAGCAACCTTTCGATGCGCAGCTGCGAGTGTGCCGCCGATTCCTGAGCCAAAGATCTCTTGCTGTTGCTGTGTGCCTGTGTGTGTGAATTGTGATCGATCTCCCTCTCCTCTTCCAACTCCACCTCTCTCTCTCTCTCTCTCTATCTCATCCCCATCATGCTTCTTCCTCCTTTCATGGCAGAGACGCGCGCAGACGCAACAACGAGACAGGAACACCATCATGGTATGGTATGGCCAACCAAAATGCTGCCACACTTGCACCACAGGAGGCTCCATCACTCTCTCTCCATCATCATCCCAAAGACATCACGGAGAGATGCACGGAGAGAAGCGGGACGACAACAACAGGCTATTTGCTAGCTAGGGGGGACACTGCTAGTACGTACTTACGCATGCATTTGGCTTTGCTTGTACTACTACGTACCATGCAAACAAGCAACGAGCATCATTCATTCGTTCATGTGAATTCGTGGTGATGATGATGATGATCTTTATGCTGATCGAGGACAGGAGGAGGTGTGGTGTGATCGATGCATCATCAATGGCTGCACAGGTCGGAGAGCTCCTTCCTGCCCTCGACAATGTCGTCCAGGAAGTCGTCCAGCTGGCACACCAGGCTATCGGTGCCGGTCCGGAGCACCTCCAGCCACGCCTTGAGCTCCTCCACCTTGTCCTTGACGCCGCCGCCGCCACCGCCCTCGCACTTGCGGCCCGCCACGGCGGCACGCTCCACCTCCTCCCGCGCCGCCTCCACGGCGGCGCGCGCGCACCGGAACTCGCACATCCTGATCCCGGGGCCGCCGCCGGGGCCGCCGTCGGACTCGGCCTCCTCCGCCATCCTCTGCTGCAGCATTGCGATGGACGCCATGAAGCCGGCCCCGGCTTCCGCGCCCGCGGCGGCGTCCGCCGCGCACGCGCCGCCGGCCGCCGCCGCGCAGGAGACGGCGCCGCTGGCGAGGATGAGCAGGAGGAGCGAGCTCGCGTTGTGCAGCGCGTACAGCAGCCCCCGGAAGCCGTTGAAGCCCGTGAGCCTGACGGCGTCCGTGGCGCGCAGCAGCGACAGCGGCGCGATCCTCGCGTCCGCCAGCGCCCTGTTCTCCTCCTCCGCCGCCATGGCCTCCCTCCTCGACACGGAGATCGCCCGCATCACCTGCCAGTGCCAGCCAATCGAACCATTAACCATAAGCGATGGATGATGATCGATGAACGATGATGATGATGCGCACCACAAGCAGCGTTTCAGTCTTTCAGATAAAAAGAAACAGAGCCAAAGTCATGGATGAAACGGAAACGATCGATAGCTTCGATCGATCGCAGAACGGTTTCAACGTAAGGAAGGAAGGAAGGAAGGAAGGAAGAAGCAACACGAACCTGGCGAGTGGAGAGAGGAGAGGGGTCCTGGAGCCAGTCATCTAGCGCGGCGGCGGCGCAGGAGGCGGCGGCGCAGTAGCGCTCGACGGAGGCGAGGCCGAGCTTGAGGGCGAGGCAGGCGTCCCAGAGGCGGGCGGTCTCGTCCATGTACTCGTCGAGCCAGCGGCCGCCGGGCGGCAGGTGGAGCTGGCCGACCATGAGCGTGAGCTGCGAGTGCAGGCCCCTGAGCAGCGCCGCCGCCCGCAGCAGCGCCGGCAGCGACGACAGCCCGCCGGCGCGGCCCAGGTCGTCCAGCCCGCGCGCCAGGGACGTGAAGAAGGCGTTCATCGCCGCCGCCGCTGCACTGTTTGAATTGCGAAAGGAAAGCCTGCTCGGCTGGCTATATATAGCTAGCTAGCTAGCTAATCTGGAGTAGCTAGCGAGAGCTCGGTGCACCGGCACGGCAAGCAAGAGGAGGAGGAGGAGCAGCAGCCGGCAGGGGAGGGACGGGGAGCAGAGCACGAGAGGGGCGAGGCGAGGCGACAACAGACACGGGAGGGAGGGAGGAGTGCTGCGCGGAGTTTGTAGCGCAATGATGCGTGTCTAGACGGGAGGGGGAAGGGTGATGATGATGACGACTCTTGAAGCAGAGCGGCAGCGGGTGGTCGCTCGAACACTGCAGCTCTTCTCTTGTTGGCTCGCTGCTTGCCGAGCTTAGCTTAACGTGTGATGGACTGGAACTGGAGTAGGGTGGGGTGGTTAACCGTCCTAACCGCAGTCATCAGTTTGACCGCACGGAGCCGCGGCTGTTTACCACCAGAACCAAAAAGGCGGGTGCGGAAGTGGGTCCCTTGGAGGTTTCCTGCTGGAGCCATTCGTTGAATTTCCCTGTCCTCTTGCCTGCTTATTCAGGTCCCTGTCTCTGAATCTTTTGAACTTTTTTATTTATAAATGAGATGAGGGATTTCTCGTTCGTTTTTTTGTTCAAAAAAAAATTGATACCATTTTCTTGAACTGGTTTTCTGAGGACATTTCATGTTTATCTTAAGAATTATCATTGTCCCGACGTAAAAAATTATAGGGACCTCTTGCAATGCACGGATTACTGGAGCTCCTTGGATAGGTTTCTCTGGACCAGAGACTGCTCCAGCAAGGTTTATTACATTATAAGCAAAATGCGATGTTTAAGTACCATCAGTCCAATCAATCTCCCAAACCTTGCGTTATTCGATTCTATCTTAAATTCTTAATCTCAGACGGAGTACTACTACTGCCCCCCTTTATTCCCTTAACCCCTTTCCAACTCAGAGATGCAAACCTTATCCTGCCAATGCCACCACCAGCAAAATTCCACAACAGTTCATTCCGGCTCCTCTTGGCAAGGACCTATACATACTACTTGCGCCTTGCGGAGTAGACATCTCCAGAAATGCCGGGGGTGCCGACCGGGATTAGTCCAAATCATGCTTATCGTCAGTCGAAGTTTTCTTTTCTTTTCCTGAAAGACCAAATTCGAACCTTGCCTTTCACAGAGGGACTTTTTTTTTTAATAAAGGATAGAAACTATCCGGCTTCATCTACCCTCATCTACCTGTGAGTAGAATCAGGCCAAACTATTACAGCATCAAAAAATAAAGAAAGAAATTGCTGAAGAAAATACTTCCCCAATATGGAGCTCGAGTAGTCCTACGCGACATCTGACTTCCACCGTGATGTCAATTCCACAGAATAAGATCACCAACGTCAAGACGAAGCCACCAAACATGTTTATCAGACCTAATAAAGGTACCGAAAACGTTGAACACCGGCCACCATTGAAGACTGGATGCTTCTTCCTTGGCAACAGCACCAAGCACTCCACCAAACGCCGAGCTGTTACGCCATCGAATGCCACCTCCGCCTTGAACTGAACACCGAATAGGGTAACCACGCAGGAAAACTGCCCGGCCTTGGCGATCAAGAACTTTGACGACGCGTCTGCGCCATCGCCGCTGGCCCGGAGAAACCAGGCTAGGTTTTCACCCAGTTATTGAACGTCCGCGGACGCAGCAAGGGACGGACTGACCAACGGCTGCAGTGGCGCCTTCAACAAGGTGCGTGGCACAGAAGTTCCACCGCCGCCGGCCCGGCGTAACACACCAGGCAAGGATTTCGCCCATGCCGCCGCCACCACCATCGACTCTGCGTCCGGCCAACGTGTAAGACCGCCTTCACCGGAAGGTCACCATCAGAGATGCTCAGAAGGCGGGCAGCCCCAGCGCTGACCGTGGATCAGATCCAAACCGAGGGGGCCAAATCCTAATCCGCTGCCACCGCCGCCAGACGAACGGCACGCCAACCGCTGCCGACGATCCACCACCATACGGAGCAGAGTACTGCCGGCAGAGGGGAGCACCAGCCCAGACCGAGGACGCCAGATCCAGGCCCGCAGGGCCCAAATCCGCCCGTCCGCCGCCACAGCGACTGCACACCGATGACGGAGAAGTGCGCCACCGCCGCACCGCCCTACGCCTGCTCGGGCTACTGGCCAGCGCCGCCGTGGTCGGCGACCTCGCCGAGCGCCCCGCGGCTCGGACGAGTCGCCCCACGTAGCCGCGTCGTCCAGCGCCGTCACACCACCGGCTGAGAGGGCCACGCCGCCGCCATCCCGGCCGGCCGTGCGGCCTTGCCGCCGGCCCGCTCCGGCGGCGGCGTGACTGGAGATTGGAGGGGATGGAGAGGGCGCAACGGCTAGGGTTGGCCGCCCGAGCCCATATAGGGACTTGTATCTCTTCTCCATATCAACACATGATTTATCAGTCTTGTAGGAAAAAAAAAGGCAACAAAAAAAAGGGGGTGGTAAAGGTAACTGGCTGAGGGATGAATGACATTGAATTCACTGGGATTTGGTCGTCAGTCTTTGTTGCGGCCAGAGCATTACTAGCTCTTCCTGTCTCCCTGGACCGGAGGAGGAGCAGTAGCCCGACATGCATGGGATTAGCATGCTTCTCCGGTCTCTGAGCATGGCAGCCAAGAGTTTTCGTGATGCGGCAGCCGCGCTTCGTGTTCCCGTCCTCCCGTCACAGGCGCCTGCTGGTGCTGGAGAGATGCATGCAGAACACTCGACTCCTACTAGACCGGAGCAGCGGACACGCATGATCACGGCGCACGCCAGGCAGGCAAGGCTGGGCACGGCAGCGGAGCTCCCGAGCTTGAGGACCGGACTGGAAGGCAGGTTTTCTTGTCCAGGCCCGTACACCTTGTCTGTGCCCGGCTCCCGTGTCATGGAGGCAAGGCAATCGATCATCACCGGCGACCTAGCTACTTTGCAGCCAATTTCCTGGATCATAGAGCATAATATAGGTTTGATTGATACTTATAGGCACCTAAGCCATCCGAACAGGCTAACTAATTTAGTTTTTTATGCACCGTCAGTCTAGGAGGCCGGGTTATGTATACAAATTGCTCTGCTCACATCAGCTGAATGGGTGACGTGATTTCCTCCGAGATAAAAGATTTGGAGGCAGAGACTAGAGGATCAAAGATCGGTGTAATGGTCAAAGCCTGAGGTCCCCCGGATCCACGCTTTTGACTAAGAGCGGCATTGGAGCAAATCGATCTTTCCAATTGATATATTCCTCTGCTAGTCTGCTTTTATATTTTATATCGATCAACGCTTCCCTTTGTCATTTGATAAACATACAAGAACCGTGGTGTTATCATTCGTATCAGCAAGCAACCTAGCAAGCAGACGGACACACGTAATCGCACATCCACATGGATAAATCTTTGGCAAAAGCAGGAGATTTCTCATTTGGGTGTGGTTAGGTTAGGGCGCTAGCTATGGATGATCGATCTGCTCGTGGGATCTCGGGGAATGTGATGCTCTTCTTCCTTGGCGATCAGCGAAATGTATACTTACTCTAAACAAACAACAGCACCATGCTCCTCCCATAAACAAATGTACAAACCACCTTTTGAGTGGTGGAGATATGCTCATAGCTATGGCAAACAGCATGATAAACCGTGATCTCGCGTAATCTAATAGAAAATTATGGCAACGCTAACACGTGATAGGTGTCCTGTGTCTAGACGCTAGAAGCCTGCATTTTAAAATCAGGGGAGATTGAGTTGTCTGTGCCAATGTGATCCAAACACGAGAAGAATATACGGTTTGTTTTTTTCCTATAATTTTACATTTCATACTCCTACGAATAATCAGCGAGGCGGTGTGCTTAATTGCTAGCCAAAATGACATCTGCTGTATGTTGCCAATATTCGCTGCAAGACCACTCTTTCTTAAAAAAAAAATGCAAAACGCATGAACAGATCAGTGTGTATACAAATATACGATGCATCTGAATAATGCGTCGTCTCTCTTTTTGGCTCTAGGATGAGAAGGTGCATGGTGGCGAGTGGAGCCCTGAGATTTGGTCATCTGCACCCAGCTAGCGGCCACATGGATGAAGCGACAAAGTCTGCTGCTCTCTCAAGTGAGTCCCATCATGGTCACTCATGGCTGTAATTATAACCGCAATTATGCCTGCCCAAAAGCCCAAAGCAGGCAAAACTCCTTTTCGAAAGAAAACGTAATGGAGGCCATATCTATCGTCCACAATTATTAACAACTGTCCAAAATATATGTGTGCGGTTAACTTTGATCCCAAAAAAGAATATAGAAATAGGGAAAATATTATACATACTCCATCTGTCCCTAATTGACCATTGTTGTTGATTTTCGTATCGAAGGTTTGACTCGATTTATAAAAAAATTATGTGCAATATTTGTATCTTAAAAAAATTTATTAGAAAACTAAATTCAAATATCTATCTAATGATATCAATTATGTACAATAAATATTAATATATTCTATATTTAATCAAGAATGTCTCTTGGTGAGTAAAAAAGCAACTATGACATACTTTTTTTAGATGTCTAGTCGAACGCCCTAAACAATTAGTAAAATAAACCTCACTGTTGTCTTTAAAAATGGATACTGTAGCATGAAGTGTGGCATGGGCATTTTCTTTTCTTTTCATTAACTTGTGGTTCTCAAAGTCTTTTATACAACTGTACAGTACTAAGTGGAAAAGAAAATAGCATAGCACTTAACACCTTTTGTTTTTTTTATATTTAAAAAATACACCTTTTTTAGCAAAGGAAAGGAGTGCACGATTAATTTCAGTTTCATATAAGTATACAACAAGACACAACCTAAATAGCGGTTCGACCAGGCGCTTAAAAATTGATAGGCAGGCAGCAACAGCAATAATGTGCTCATCCAAGTCTTGACCGGTAATAAGTTCAAAAAAAAAAAGTCTTGACCGGTAATCAGCACTAATCAGAGAGCGCGGGAGTGGAGTGGCGGTACGAGGGGCTCATGATGGTGCCGCGCTCGTCCTAGACAGCTGCCCCCCAAAGCCTGCCGCCTGATTATTTGCTGTGATCCTTTTTGGACATGGCATGATGGCTAATGCCCCGGCTTAACTCAGCCGGCCCCGATTTTAATACGGCCCGGCCGGCCGGTGGCCAACACGATCTCAGAATCAGTAGTAGTAGCGATCGAAAAGCAGCGAGCAACTGCTCCGACTCGCTCGCCCAGTCGCGGGGCAGGCAGCTGCAATGCTGCATGGCTAGGCTGTAAAGATCGCGGAGCACGAGTAGGAGACGCGAGGTTTCTGTGAGTGTCAGGTGGATCATGGCATTGGCATGGATGGAACGGCCGGGTGCAGCAGCTAGCAGCGTCTGCGTCTGCTTTGCCGGCCGGGCCATGATGCGGTTCAGTATTGGGGCGAGCGAAATCTACCATCTGTCGGAGGGGGCCGGGCCGGCAGGAGCAGGGCGTTGCCGACGGGGACGGACACGACACGCCAGGCACAGGCAGGATGCATGCATGGTTCGGATCGGATCGGATGGAGGGGAGGGCGGGCGCCGCAGGATTGGCTGCGTGCTCCGGGGCGGCGGGCATACGCGGCCATGATGCCGGTCGCGACTCGCGCGCCCGCTGGCTGCCGTTGTGTTGGCATTGTTCGTTCTTGCCTGGCAGGTATTTGTGCGTGACTGCTGAGAAAGTGTCACGCTCGCGCCGCAGCTCAGGTTTTGGCAATTGCCAGCCTTCGACACCTGTGCAAAGATCCTGGTGCATGCAAAGCACCTCAGTGTTGGTGGCTCGGTACCCTCGGGTTTGACCGTTCGCATCTCTCGTTCTCTCGATCGACAATCTTCCTACCTGCAACACAACTCAGTGGTTGCAAGATTCCGATGCTCTGCTTTGATATGATTCAGTGAACAACACGATAATAAATGAAGGACGAACAGGTGCAGCAGCATGACCAGGCCCAGGTATTTTCCATGGTCGGCCCGTATGACGGAGGGACTGGGGAACGTCGCATGGGCCGACTCGGTCGCCTGTGGTGGTGGTGGGCTGGGTCGTTGCGGCCCCAAAAAGGGTGATAACGGGCCGCGTCGCCCATCCAAAAGTCTGCGGCCAGTCGGCCCGCCGCAAGCCCGCAACTGCCGTTCCTGCAGGCCCGTCCCCTGTCACACACACAAGCACCAGATCGGTGCTCGTACGAACCAGTGGTATGTGCCGTATCAGTACTAGACATGTCCGCTTCACTTCTCCAAAGACGGACCATAGTCCATCGAACGGCATTCGGTAATAGTACTGCACATCGCCATTTCCTGGACTGCTTGGCAGCTCGCACAGCTTCGCGCGGACGCGCCCGACGTACAGTAACCAACAGTGCAGGAGGCATGCAAGGCAACCTGCAGGATTGGGCAAGGGCAAAGCTGCAGGTCGAAACAGTGGCGAACTCGAGTACCATTGCCCGTGACAGGGGCACGAGAGAAGCCGCAGCAGTCGATTGGCGCGGCGGGGATGCCGACGACGACGGACCCGGGGCTACCGAGCTGGCGCCGGGACCAGGGCGAGGATGCGATCCGGGACCGGGAGTGCAGTGGTACTACTCCTACTAGTCAGGACCGGAGTGGATTAAGCGGCGAAATACCCGGGGTGCATTCAAGTCCGCTGCTCACCCTGTCAGGCCCTGCCGCTGCCGCCGTCACAGACTCACAGGCTCCGCTGGCACTGGCGGGCGGCCGCACGGCGACGTCGAGCGGCGCACGGACGCGGGATGGATGAGGAGAGGGAAGGGCGAGACGCCCTGTCGGTTTCCCTTGGACGTGATGGACGCATCGGGTGCTTCTTGCCGGCGCTGTGTCGGTGCGTGAAACCAAACGTGGTATTTTGCTTTCACCGCTTCACGTCCGGAGTACGTACGTACGAGTATTTCCGACCTGTATACACTGTACACGTACTGCCACGCACAGGCGCTGCGTCCTGCTTGTGTCGCAGAAGAGCTGACCCCAGAATCATTAGTATTGCCGCCTGCGGTATGTACGATCCGAGTACAAAATCAGCAAGACGACAGCTGCCTTTCGGGCGCAAAGTGCGATGCGGGCGGATTCTCAATCCTCTCGGACAGAAACACGCCTTAACCTGAGGAATTTGTCCGATTAGTTTACGTCTTGTTTAGCTCTAGGCAGTTCTAGGATCATAGTTTAGGCAGTTCTAATATGGGGTGGTATATTAGGATAGTATGATGGCGCTCTGACGGCCGGCATGCGTGCGTGTCAGCGTGAGGTTTCTGGCGTGACGCGGTGACGGGAGCTTGACACGCAGACACTGGGCCTTGAAATGATTGCTTTATGCCGGTAGGGAAAAAATCATATTTTTAATATTTTATTAAAAAAAATATTTGGTGACGGGGTACGTAGCACTGTTCTCAAATGTGGCCACTAGCTGTCCAATCCTCCTGATTTGACGTATGATTCGTCTTCGGCTTCCTCGGATCTTCATTAGTGGCTGGCACCTGGCAGTATATACTGCAAATTGCAATTATAACTAATCGCATCAACGTTATGTCACATGCATAGAGTATTAAATATGGACAAAATGTTTACATGTTTGTACTTTTTATATGTACATTACGAGACGAATTTTTTAAGCCTACCTAGGTCATGATTAGACAAAAGTTATCAAATACAAACGAACGTGCTACAGAATTGCAACTGCAATTGGGATCTAAACACAGCCATATTCCTCCTACTAATTGGCTACCGTACATGTATACGCCACACGGTCCCTTGGGCCCTTTTGGCTGCACGCAGGAGATAGGCTCCAAAAGAATCTGCAACGCCGAAATGATCTTTTAGACAAATCCCACCCATGCTCGGCCATTGGAATTGGAATCGTGCGACAATAATGCAATACGTACCTCGATTTCTACTCGAATCAGAAGTGCAAGTGCCCACCCATGCCTAGGGATCATCAAGATATTAGATATAAGAACCTGTTTAAATACTCTGCAACTTACAATTGTAATTAGTTACATCAATGTTATGGCACATGCATAGAGCATTAAATATAGATAAAATATTTGTACAGTTTGTATGTATATCACGAGAAGAATTTTTTAAGCCTATTTAGGTCATGATTGGACATTTATGGGAAAAGCTGCAGTGCCAAAATTTCAAATTGCAAATGGATCTAAACGCAGCCTAAGTAAGGCCCTGTTTAGGTGCACTTCAAAATTACAAGATTCCCATCACATCAAATGTTGTGGCGCATACATAGAGCATTAAATGTAGATAATTTTTTTTATGTTTGCGTAGTTTTTATGTAAATCACGAGACGAATCTTTTAAGGCTACTTGGGCCATGATTGAATACTTATTGGAAAAGATTTCTTTTTTAAATTGCAAATTGCAACTGCATCTAAACGGGACCTAAGTAGTACTCCCTCCGTTCAATTGAGATTGTCGTTTTGAACTCCATGTTATTTGGTTTGACCGTTCGTCTTATTCAAAAATTTTAGACAAATATTATTTATTTTATTATGACTTATTTAATCATTAGAAACATTTTAATAATATTTTAATTATTTTATTATTCATATAAAAATTTCAAATAAAATGAGGGCAAACCAGAAGTTCAAAAGTAAAATATGACAATGTTAATGTGACGGAGGAGTAAGATTGTGGCATTAAACGGGGCCGTCAGCTCTCGCTGCAGTCCAATCCGTGCACCCACCGGTACGCCATTGCCCACGCCGTCCCGTCAGTTTCCACAGGAAACGCATCGACGGGACGGGTCCTGGTTCGCGCACACGTGATCGCGCCCAGGCCCCATCTCTCTGAGGGCCCCAGAACCAGAAGCAGGCCGTCACGACCAGATCAGCAGAGCATTGGCAATGATGTAAAAAACCCAGCGTATTCCTACAAACTAGTAGTAGGCCTCGCAATAGATGCGCCGCCCGCATGCATGCGCTGCGCGCCGGCCGGCGGGGGCACGTCGAGCGCTTTCGGCCACTTGCGATGGATGCCTGCCCGGCGGATGTGGTCGCCCATGGCACGCGACCATCTTTGGCAGATCGCGGAAAAATCTATCACGCTCGGCAAATCATGAAACCATACTGATACAGTACAATTCTCGTCGCCCAGAAATTTACTTTTTTTATAAAAAAAAACAACCTGCAGAGAATCCGCGCTGTGCATCACGCTGTGAAAGTCATGGCCTGCTGTTGCCATGCGGTCGTGCAGATGAGAGCAGAGCTAGCCATCGCCATGCCACGTTCTCGATCTCGCCCGCTTCCTGTCATTGTCATCCGCAACGAATGGGATAGGAGGATGGGGTTGAAAGATCGGAGGCGCAGTTAGGAGAACACCGTGACCTAAACTCAGGTTCAACGGTGGTTGCGTGTTAATCAATCTCAGGTTGAAACAGCCCCAACCGTGGCATACATATATATAGTGCAACAGTTTGCATTGACTACGATACAGGAAACAAATCAGTCTACAATACGGGAATATATCTAACTATCCTTGCGTAGCTAACTATCCTTTCCATGTTACGTATTCTTTCCAAAGTCATCTTTATATGGTTACAATGTTATCTACTAACACTCCCCCTCAATCATAACTTAACCAAGTTAAGATTGCTCTTGAAATTTTCTAACAGTCGGACAGACAAAGCTTTAGTAAATCCATCCGCAACTTGATCTCCAGATGAAACAAACTCAATCTCTAACAGTCCCCGTGCAACTCGTTCTCTGACAAAATGATAATCCACTTCTATGTGTTTAGTTCTTGCATGAAAGACTGGATTGGCCGACAAATATTTTGCACCTATATTGTCACACCACAATCGCGCAGCTCTTGGGCTATTAATATTCAACTCTCGAAGCAAAGTTTGAATCCACATAATCTCAGCAGTTGCATCTGCTATTGCCTTGTACTCTGATTCTGTACTTGATCTAGACACAGTGCCTTGTTTCTTTGCATTCCAGGACACCAGATTAGACCCCAAAAATACAGCAAAACCTCCAGTTGATCTGCGATCATCACTACTGCCTGCCCAGTCAGCATCTGAGAAGGCACTCACCAAAGTGGAGGGCGACTTATGAATTCTTAAGCCCAAAGAAGTGCACTGTTTTATATACCTTAATATTCTTTTTACTGCAGACCAGTGAATTGTAGTTGGTGCATGAAGGAATTGACAAACCTTATTAACTGAGTACGAAATATCAGGTCTAGTCAGAGTTAAGTACTGTAAAGCACCAACAACACTTCTGTAATTTGTAGCATCCTTTGGACCTAGTAGCGACCCTTCATTAAGCACAAGTTTCTCACTTACACTGAGAGGAGCTGAAGCTGGTTTACAATTTGACATACCTACTCTTTTTAACAAATCTGATGCATATTTATCTTGCGACAACACAATGCCATCACGTACCTTAGTGACCTCTATGCCCAAAAAATAATATAGATCACCAAGATCCTTGAGTGCAAACTCTTTCTGCAAACTCTTAAGAAGTGCATCTGTAGCTTCGTTGGTTGAGCTAGCTACTATGATATCATCTACATATACCAAAATAAATATGGTTAAATCTTTATGATTAAGAAAAAATAGAGATGTATCAGCTTTAGATACTCGAAAGCCAAGACTAATCAATTTGGTACTGAGTCTTGCATGCCAGGCCCTCGGTGCTTGTTTCAGACCATACAACGCTTTATCAAGCCTGCAGACATATCCTGGTTTAGTAGGATCCTCATATCCTGGTGGTTGTTGCATATACACCTCTTCTTTCAAATATCCATGAAGAAAAGCATTTTGCACATCAAGTTGTCGCAAGTTCCATCCTCTAGATATCGCTAGTGACAGTATGACACGAATAGTAGGATGTTTTACAACTGGACTGAAAGTATCTTCATAATCAATCCCATACCTTTGTTTAAAACCCTTTGCTACTAATCTTGCCTTATATCTGTCAAGTGTTCCATCTTGTTTCTTTTTGATTTTATACACCCACTTGCAGCCTATGACGTTTCTGCCTTTCTGAGGTGGGACTAAATGCCAGGTCTTGTTGTTCATCAACGCTCCATATTCTATATCCATTGCCTTTTTCCAATTGTCATCTGATAGTGCTTCTTCTGTACTCCATGGTTCACCAGAAGTTGTTAGAAATAAATATCTAACTGTGCCATCAGTGTATACCTTTTCTTTACGAATACCGGCTTGGAGACGCGTTCTAGGACGCTGTGACTGTGGCGCTGCTGTCTCTGTAACCTCCTGTGCTTCTGCATGCTGATCGGCTATATCAACTGGTGTAGAGGATCCGGTTGCCGCTGCCACTGTATCACTTGGTGTCGTTGCTGTTGTTGGATTTGTCGTTGTCTGGGATGTCGGCGGCGGAGCGGTTTCTCCCCCACTGCCCTGGACAGGAGACAGAGAGGCTGATCCCGAGGAAGATCCTCCACTGCCGTTCAAGTGTGAAGAAGGCAGCAGATCCGTTTCGACCGGCGTGTCGCTAGGGACGTCATGCACCGATGCACCATAGCTGTCGTCATTTTCTTCAGTGCCTGTATCATCTCCAGAATTTGCAAAAGAATTAGTGGCATTAGTATATTGATCAACTGCAATTTCTCCCCCTGGATTTAACAAAGTTGGATGAAGGAGATTTATTTCTGAACGAAGACGAGCGCCAGTGTTTGGGTGGAGTTCAGAAAAAGGAAATATATTCTCATCAAAAATAACATCTCGGGAAATATAGATTCGGCCAGTAGATATATCAAGGCATTTATATCCTTTGTGAAGGTGACTATAACCAAGAAAAGCACATCTTTTGGACCGAAATTCAAGCTTGTGAGCATTGTACGGGCGCAAATTTGGCCAACATGCGCACCCAAAAACACGAAGAAAATTATAATCAGGGTCACGATCAAACAGGCGCTTGAGAGGTGTGAAAAAAATCAAGAACACGACTAGGTGTTCGATTAATGAGATATACGGCTGATAAAAATGCCTCGTCCCAAAATTTCAAAGGCATGGAGGCATGAGACAAAAGAGAGAGTCCTACTTCCACTATATGACGGTGCTTGCGTTCTGCAGCACCATTTTGCTGGTGTGTGTGAGGACAAGACACAAGATGAGAAATACCAATTCTTGCAAAAAAAGAATTAAGTTTTTGATACTCTCCACCCCAGTCAGTTTGTACAGCTAAAATTTTTCGATCAAACTGCCGTTCTACCAGAACTTGAAATTCCTGGAATTTTTGAAAGACCTCAGACTTATGTTTCAAGAGATAAATCCATGTAAATTTGCTAAAATCATCAATGAAACTGACATAGTACTGTTTTCTGCCAACAGATTCTAAAGCAGGGCCCCAGACATCAGAAAATACAAGTTCTAATGGAACAGTAGAAATGCTAGATGATTTTGCATAAGGCAACTGATGGCTTTTTGCTTGTTGACAAGCATGGCACACAGACTCTTTTAGAGACTCAGCGGAAACATGAAGATGATTATTACTAATGACTTGTTTGACAATACTTGATGAAGGATGCCCTAGACGACTATGCCACCTGGACATCGGAACTCTGGACACACCACAAGCTTGCTTTATTGGCTGGGCAGGAAGAGGATAAAGACCGTTGTGACATCGTCCTTCAAGGATGGTTCTCTTCGTTGCCTGGTCCTTAATGGCAAAGAAATCAGGATGAAACTCTAAGAAAGCCGAATTATCAGAAACTAATTTGTGGACAGATACAAGATTTTTTTGTGCTTGTGGAACATGCAGAACATTATTTAGATGAATATCACGATATGGGGTATGAAACGCAGTATGACCAATATGACTAATGTCCATACCTGTACCACTGGCAGTATGAATCTGATCACCTCCATGGTACTTGTTCCTGAAGGACAGCTTATCTAGTTCACTTGTAATGTGGTCGGTGGCACCCGTGTCGGTGTACCAGTTGGTGTCGATGTTGTAGGACTTCGTTGCAGCAGCCACGAGCTTGGGATCCGGCACATAGTCTTCATCATACCTGTGCCAGCACCGATCTGCCATATGCCCAAGTTTGAAACAAACCTGGCATAAGGGGCGATCATCATCTTCGGTTGGTGTAGGTCGGTTCTTGTTGTAGCCGCCGCGTCCACCACCTCTGGAATAGTTGGAGTTGCCGCGACCGCGAGATGGAGATCCACCACGGCCCCGGCCTTGCTGGCCGCCTTGTCCTCCTTGAGTGCGGCCACCTCCCCTCGAGAACCCGCCACGTCCTCTGCTGGCGGTGTTCACAGATCCGGACCCGGCACCACCTCCATAGGTGAGGTCCATGCGATTCTCAAAATTAAGAAGCTGTGAATACAGCTCCGTAACCGAGATCTTCTCAACTCTAGCAGTCAGGGCTGTGACTAGAGATGCGTAATCTTCTCCGAGACCAGTGAGTATGTACTCAACCAGTTCTTCATCATCAAGGTTGCGACCAGCTGCAATCATCTCATCACCAAGCGCCTTCATCTTGTTGAAGTAGTCGGTGACGCTAGAATTCCCCTTCTTGGTGTTGGCGAGGGCGATGCGCAGATTTACCTTGCGTGCACGAGTTTGGGAGGCATACATCTCCTCAATTGCCACCCATACGGCTCCTGCCGTCTCACCTATGGCAACATGAGTCGCCACATCTTTGGAGAGCGATGACAGGAGGAAGTTCAGGACCTGCTGATCTCTGACTTCCCATTCTTCAAAAGCTGGATTAGAACTTCTCTTCTCCTTCCCATCTTCTGTGGCCACAATATCCTTCTCTGGTGCCTTGGTGTCACCGGTGAGATGGCCTTGAAGACGAGCGCCGCGTACGGCCGATTTGACGAACGCCTTCCATAGCGAATAGTTGCTTTTCCCAAGCTTCTCTGGAACCTTGAGGCCGGAGAGGGGATTGGAAGGTGAACTCGAGCTAGACATGATGGTAGATTGATTTTGGCTCTGGTACCATGAAAGATCGGAGGCGCAGTTAGGAGAACACCGTGACCTAAACTCAGGTTCAACGGTGGTTGCGTGTTAATCAATCTCAGGTTGAAACAGCCCCAACCGTGGCATACATATATATAGTGCAACAGTTTGCATTGACTACGATACAGGAAACAAATCAGTCTACAATACGGGAATATATCTAACTATCCTTGCGTAGCTAACTATCCTTTCCATGTTACGTATTCTTTTCAAAGTCATCTTTATATGGTTACAATGTTATCTACTAACAGGGGTCATATTCACAGGAATAGAAATAGAAATAGAATAGGTGCGCGTCGTGTGCATGCAGTTGCTGTTGCAGCATGCAAGCAGCATCGTGCGAGAAATAATAGTATAACTGGCGTCACCACTCTAGCCTGCTGGGTCCGCCAAAATCTACCGTAGGGGTTATCTCTAGGCAATTTTAAATCTGTTGAAAACAGTGTCTATTCTTTTCTCCTCTGCTATGCTAACCTGGCCTGAAATTCATGAAACGCATGCGTAGCCACGTAGGTTGGAGTAGCTAGGTAGCACATGCACACGGTGACACGGAGGAGTAAAACTGTAGTATTTGTTTGGTGCTAGGACTGCTGTAGGCGTAGTACAGTAGTAAGCGCATCGCATTGTACATGATACGTGTGGAGATACGGCCAAGAATCCCGCATAATGCGAGCGATAGATTGATGATGCCGTATTGACCAATCCATCAAGGTTTTGGAGCTAACAATACCAACGAAACCTGCGGTATTCCCTCCCGGGCACCGATCGAAAACATCCGTACGCATGTGAAATTGGTAGGCCAAGGAGAATCTACCCTAAAAAAACTCTCCCGCCCTAGCTCGTTCCAGTAAATTTTATTTTACATCGTCGTCAGCTGCAATAAATAATAAACTAAATCGAGCCAGGATTGAGGAACTAATCACAGCTGATGGGCCAATTGCAAATAATAATATAATCCATATGTCAGGTGCGGCATGTAAGTACTGCTTGCTCCTTTTCTGTTAAATTTACCGATGCATTCTATGCTGATAGTACGTACTTCCTTTGGTCTAAAAAAGATAACATAGTACAACTTTAGTTTAGTTTATTTTTTAAAAAATAAAAAAGTAAGCAAATTTATGAAAAAAACATAACAATTAAGATGTAAAATATTAATATAAGAAAATCAAAATTTAACTAAATTTATACTTCTCTATTCGATGTTGTTCTCACTTTCCGAAAAGTTAAATAGTTCAACTATGAGCAAATATATAAGAAAATATTAAAATTTATGATGCATAATTAATAATATTAGATGGTTTGCTGAATACATTTTCTAACATAATCATTAGTATTTACTATATATATAAAAATTCAGAAATATTTGATATCATGGGGAGCGAGAATTAGACTCCACTGGACAGAGCTACTACTTTTTTTTTTCACCGCCAACCTTTTTTAGCTGAGGTAACTAGCATGTACTTATGTCTGCATATATCTAGCTAGCCTACGAGTACTCTCAGAGCAAGCGCAATGTATATGGACTTCCAGATTTTGCGTCAGTGGTCTATAATTATTATTATCACCACAATATATATGAACTGGATAGTCCATATGTGAGAGGTGGGGGAAGAGAGAGGCAACAGAGACAAGAATTATTTGTTTATTCCTTAGAGTAACCACAATGTATATGGACTAAGTGCGTAGCTTTTGTGTCAGTGGTCTATAATTATTGTTGCCTCTATATGTGAGAGATGAAAAAGAAAGAGAGTATAGAGAGAAGAATTATTTGTTTATTTTTAATAAGCAGTTCATAGGGCTATGGATACTTTAGTCATAGACTATTTTATAAACTACTTCTATAATATTTATGTTAGCTGGTAGATAATTTTTTAATTTCTATACACTACTTTTCTGCAACACTGTGGTTGCTCTAGTAAGGTTGCAGTGGGCGCTGCTACCTGCTAGTCCATTACGGTCGTGACCACCTCTGCTTTACGCGGCCTTGTCCTTTCCTTTACCTCGCCATCCATCCACATATAGCTCTCCATCTTCTTCCCTCTGCACGTAGCCATATCACACCGCACACGGTACAGATCGAGCTTGCACCAACACGCCACCTATAGCTTGCCTTGCTCGCACTCGCCCGCGCGCACAGTTGCATTGCGCAGCCGCAGCACGAAGCTATAGCAGGTAGATGGCGAGCAGCGCGGGGGACCGCTTCCTGAGGCAGCTGAGCGCGAGCAACGGCGACGAAGGGGTCTGCGGCGGCGGCGGCGGCCTGCAGAAGGAGTACGGCGGCGCCGGCGCGGGGAGGAGGGGCTCCCGGCGGTGGTCCAAGAAGCGGGCCGCCGCCGTCGCGAGGGGCTACGGCGCCGGCAGCGGGTACGGCGTGCAGCAGCAGCAGCAGGCGGAGGCCGCCTCTGCGGCGAGGAAGCGGGTGATGGTGGTGGTGGACGAGACCTCGGGCGCCAAGCACGCCATGATGTGGGCGCTCACCCACGTCGCCAACAAGGGCGACTTCCTCACGCTGCTCCACGTCCTGCCGCACTCCGGCAGCGGCAGGGCCGAGGAGGCCTCCTCCCTCGCCAACTCCCTCGGCACGCTCTGCAAGGCCTCCAGGCCAGAGGTGCGCTTCTGCAAAGTGCAACACATGCATTTTCCATTTGCTAGCTGATTAGCGAAAGCTTAGTTGTACTAATTAGCTACGACCTGTTGTTGGTTACTCGTAAGCAGTGCACATTTTGAACCAACTTTGGTTACAGCGTAGCCTTCTTTTGGCAGCATATGCTTGGAGCCATGCGTAAGAGAATTACTGGTAGTTAACTGCTGAAAACAATTACACCAACAAGAGAATAAGTAGGGCTTAATTAAAAATAATGACACCAACAAAAGGATGAATGATACTAGTGTACTTCATGGGTTCATGTTTTATTAAAAAAATATTCTGGTTGTTAGGTAATCTGGAGAAGTCACTCATCACCTGAGGCCTTAAGATTGCCTTTTTAGACTTGTAACCAGTTGGGGAGATCATAGATGAGATCAGAATCCACTTTTGTGTCTGCATGGATCAGGATCTAGATCCCAGACAGACCAAAAGAAAACCCCCATATATCAATCAACCTGGGTCTCCATTTCTGCTTCAAAGGAAGTAACACAGAGACTGTGGGGCTCTCCATTTCCTCCCTGGTCCCCTAAAATCTGAAATCATAAACCATGGCATTATGAAATGCAATCTCATCCTGATTGGTTTTTGTTTGCTCGCTTCAATCAAAAGCAATATTTATTTCGTTGTCTCTGCACCTGCCTGCTTGACAGTAGAGGTGCATCAAATATTCCTTTGTCTTGTTGTGCCCTGGCCCCTGTAAAATGTAAAGAAGGCCAGTCATGATGGCTCACGAAGAGAAATGGTTGTGAATGATGGTAGGTGGAGGTTGAAGCGCTTGTGATCCAAGGGCCCAAGCTCGGCACCGTGCTCAGCCAGGTGAAGAAGCTGGAGGCCTCCGTGCTGGTGCTCAGCCAGTGCAGGGCATCTCCCTACTGCTGGCTAAGCTGGTAAGGCACTCAGCACACCATACACCCCTTACTTTCTTATCCATTCTGCATATGTCCTGGAAATGTGAAGCTCTCACAGGTCAACTATGGACAGTAAAACTGTGGTGAGAGAATCACTCATGATGCCAATCCATAGTGTTTCGTTAAAAACTGAAAAACAAAGCTTTAGACTTCAGAGCTAGTAATTTATATATGAGAAAAATGCACCCCCGGTCCCTCAACTTGGATTAAGGTGTCATTTATGTCTCTAAACTTTTAAAGTGATATCTATGGATCCCTAAAGTTGGTAAAAAGTGTCATTTAGGTCCCAAACTTTCAAAGTGATCACCGCAGGTCCCTAAACTTGACACAGCAGGTCCCTAAACTTGACACAGGGTGTCATCCAGGTCCCAAACACTGTAGATAATTTCAGCACCGAATTTTAAAAAAAGAAAATCTAATTTCGGGTACTGTAGCTACAATCTATAAAATATTCCAAAAATTGTATTTTTTCATACGATCTCCGATGAAGATGAGTTTTAATTAGCGTTTTAATTTTTATTGAGAATCTTAACGACCTTAAATTAAAAAAGTTAAAACTAGAAAGTTGTAGATCTCGTCGAACGCTACAACTTTTGTATATAAAGTATCTCAATTTGATAGTATATAAGAAAGATATGATTTTTCCAAGACGACACGCGCTTGTACGCGATTAATATATTGCTGAAAAATTTTGTTTAATTATTTTGCGTGTCTTAGCCACCTCAAATAAAAAAATTTAAAACTAGAAAGTTGTAGATCTCATCGCAAGCTACAATTTTTATATAAAATCCATCTTCGTCGGAGATCGTAAGAAAAAAATACAATTTTTGGAATATTTTACGGATTATAGCTACACTACCCAAAATATAAAATCCATCTTCATCGGAGATCGTAAGAAAAAAAATACAATTTTTGGAATATTTTACAGATTGTAGCTACAGTACCCGAAATTAGATTTTCTTTTTTTAAAATTTGGTGCTGGAATTATCTACAGTGTTTTGGACCTGGATGACACTTTGTGTCAAGTTTAGGAACCTGTGGTGATCATTTTGAAAGTTTGGGATCTAAATGACACCTTTTGCCAACTTAAGGGACGTGTATAGGTATTACTTTAAAAGTTCAGAGACCTAAATGATACTTTGAGCCAAGTTGAGGGACCGCGGTACATTTTCCTCTTTATATATCTACATGCCAGCAGCAGAATATTCGACTGTTATCAGGAATAGCTTATCCTCTCAGGTAAACAATTATAGAAACGCTAGGTCAAGGTTCTGGAGTGAGCTGATTGGCACTTGGTTAGTTGGTTTGCGTCTCAATGGATACTCTCTGTAAGATGCTACTATTAAAAACAATGTAAAAAAATGTAATTATGACAGGCCCTACTCACAAGTGGTGGCCAAGCTATTTATAAAGAATCGTTGCTCACCACCGTTCAATAATAGGGTCCATGCCTTTGGGTGAAAAATTACGCTTTAGGGATGCAGAGGCCATGTGCAATCCATAAATCGCAGATGCCATGCTTGTCCTTCTAGATACACCTCTCCCAAATAAAGCAAGAACCATAAAACACAGCTGCCAGCGAGATTACTCCACTTTTGCTGCTATGTCACATCACTTGTGGACGGGCATCTGAACCTCATTAAAAGTTGGATTAGGGCAAACAAAATCTTCAAATCAGTGATAACCAGCCATGGTTTTTTTTTTTTATAGCAAATTCCAAACGTCTCTGCGGCAACTCTTTTTTTTTCCTTTTTTTTTTCTTTTGCAGCTTCCTGCGGAGCAGCAGCGAGGAGTTTGTGGAGCAGTGCATCAACCAGGCGGAGTGCCTGACGCTGGCGGTGAGGAAGCAGAGCAAGGGCGTCGGTGGGTACCTCATCAGCACCCGGTGGCAGAAGAACTTCTGGCTGCTGGCATGACAACCATTTTACCCGACTACATGATCATCTTTTACACCCACATATCTGCTGCCATTTCGTGTAATAACCAAGTGCGAGCGTCACAAGAAAACATCTTCGCTCTCTCTGCCATGCCGTGTATGCGTCCGTGGATCGTCCTGCCTCCTGTTGTAAAGCCAAAAGAGCCCCCCCAAATCTGACCACCCTCCTACAAACCTGTATCTTCCTTCCGTCCCTGCGAGTCTTCAGCGCGCGTGTAATCTGTACTGTGCCATGATGTAATGCTGCATAAATGACCAGTTCTGTTGTACGGTGCTTCTTGTCTACTGGAGTTGACTTAGTTTGCTGATTACGCTACCGGATGATGAACATGATTGCTTAACCACGAGGAGAAGAGCAGCGCAAATTCAGGACAACAACATCGGCAAGACCATGGCGACGTTTACGATGCCGTAGGTCGAAATTGGAAATGCGACTCGCGCTCAAGCTTGGCCGCTTGGGTCGGGTGCGACAGGTTCAGTGGCATTGGGCATTTCATATTTGGGGCAGCCGCTTGATGGCCGTGGGGTTGGGACTTGGGAGGCAACGGGGGCAAAGAATTAAAACGATTATTATTACCGATGCCAGGCGACGACGCAGATGTCAGTGCTGAGACATCATCGATGGAAACCCAGAAACAGACCCCTCAGTTCTGCCAAATTTTCACACAAAAAAGCATATGCAGCGTCTCATGCAAAGAAGTCAATAGTACCAATGTCCAACAGCATTGTTCGTGTAATGTTCATCCCTGTAAGTCCTGCCACTGAGTATGCTAACTATGGCTGCGTTTAGTTTGCAAAAAACTTTTTCCCTCCCCATCACATCGATTGTACTTTCCGTCTGCATGGAGCATTAAATAAAATAGCAGCTGTTGCATGTTTGTACTTTTTGTTTGCCTAGCTCGAGATGAATCTTTTGAGTCTACTTGGGCCATGATTGGACAAAAGTTGTCAAATACAAACAAAAATGCTACAGTGTAATTTTTCTCCACTTTTACCAAACTAAACGCAGCCTATGATGTGTTCTTGTAATCCTGTCGGCAGTAGGATATGATTTCCTAGATACTTACGTTACTTTGGCTTGGCCTCTAGCAAAAATTCATGTTTCAGATTTCCTTGGTTATATATACTTAAAATGGCCACAGATCGAAGCTCAAGCGGGCATAGGTTTGTTATGTACTGAACAAGAATCTGGCAATTTGGTACGAGTATTAAACCCACACCCTTGATACAGTTGTCACACCGAATACTACCAGAGGCCTCTCTCTCTGCTCACTGCCCAGTAAATATTGACTCCGGTACACCTGCCCCCCTTTTCAGCATAGCAACGAGTACTAGTATTTAGGGGGGTGTTTAGATCCTAAAATTTTTGGGGGTTTGGCACTGTAGCAGCGAGGAATCTTTTACAATAAGTATCTAATTATAATCTAAGTAGACTAAAAAATTCGTCTCGCGATTTACATGCAAATTGTGCAAATATGCAAAAGTTTTATTTACATTTAATATTTCATATATATATATGCCACAGAATTGATATGACAGAAATTTTAAGATTTTAGAGAGGAACTAGACACCGCCTTACCAAGGCCGTCCTCGCGGCTACGGACACTCTGAATTATGATAAGACAGCTGCACGCGCTAGACCGGGACCATAACGTTTGCTGTTTCCTACATGCCGTATAGCCTGCAGCATCAGCACCAACAGCATCACTCGATATTATGGTGGCCTTACAAGAGGCAGAGGCAGCTAGACTGATCGCCACCGTATGGCAGATAACTGATACTAAGAAATTAAGAAGGCACCCCCTAGTCCCCTACTACTAAGTACTCCACCCAACTCAGCCCAGTCAAGGCCCCCATCATAGGCCCTGTTTAGTGAAAGCATTAAATGTAGACAAAATGCTTACATATTTATACTTTTTGCATGTATATCACGAGACGAATCTTTTAAACCTACTTGGATCATGATTAGACAAAGTTATCAAATATAAACGAACGTGCTACAGTACAGAATTACAACTACAACTGGGATCTAAACACAGCCATAGTCCAACAAGACCATGCTCATGAAAGGCTCAGCAGCCTAATAACAGTTGCAGAAAACTGCAGAGGCAAGCTGTAAGTCGGCATGGGGCACAACGATGGGCAAAATTCAGCGCAAGATTAGAAGTTTAACTGAGCAGAGATTCAGGAAATACTGTAACTTGACAGAGGCTGAAGCCCCAGAATGTTCTAAGTAAATCCTGGTCATTCGGTTACTCTAATCTGCGTGGTATCCATAGCACTGAAAAGAAAAGAAAATGGGTGTTCTGTTTTTCTTTCTGACAGTCACTATACTTAAGGAAACTATGAACGCTTGCGTCTCTTTGAGCTCTCATCTACGAAGGACTCCCATTTACCGTGGTCCAGCTTGCTGAGATCTTCTAGGTCTCCAATGGAAAGCAGGTAGTGTGTAAGCTTCACCAGCTCGTGATCATCATGCCTGTTCGAGTGCGCTTTCCTGAATGGCCTGATCACAAGACCGTTCTGTGGATTCATGACGAAATTTCTTTTTAGATCATCAAACATGATGGTGTTCTTTTCGTTGTAGTACTGCATATGGAGAAGACAGGGGCAAGTGGCAAAGAATTAGATGAGGGCCTAACACTGTTTCACATTAAATTGGTAATACGAGCACATAAAATAGAATACTAACCTCAGGGAACTGAGCCCAAATGACACCAAGAGGCTTGCAGTCAAAAGTCTTCTTTCTACTTTGATTTTCTGACTGCACAGTTATCATAGCTAAGTGATCCATAAGAGCAGTAATTTTATAGTCAGGGTTGCTAAGAACCCCAAGTTGTTCCATTTTCAACTCCACCCATTTCATACTGCATCAAAGGATCAAAGGTAATTGTTAATAACAAATTGCCTTAGAAATTTCAAATCAGAAACATAACCAATTAGCTGATACATGAGGGTGCCAAAAAGCTTACCTAGTTGCTGACCATATCATGATATCGTATTTTGAATATGCAGCTGTGAGGAACTGGTGAAGATCTGTAAAGAGGATTATGGCACACAATTTAAATGACAGCACACTGGAGGAACGTAACAGATTAACAGTGGTGCTAAACACGTCCCCTTACATGGGCGCATGAGTTCCATAGGATTCTCAGCTGTTGACTTATGGTCAAATAGGGTATAGTCAATGTCAAGGACAAGCAGCTTCTTTCCTTTGCGGCATGGATTCAAGAGCTTGATCTATAAGAATATACACCAAAAAGTGTATCAATCACTGCCTGACTTTAACATCACGGTAACTAGTAAGAGCTCAACAAGCAACAGCATCAGCACAAAAGCAACATCAAGCACTCCTAACTGTTCTGCGTGTTGTTGTCAACGCCAGTGTTAAAAGTAGGTAGGGAACAAGAGACACTTAGTTATGGTTAAGTAATCATTGCTCAGATAACATAGTGAATACAGACTTAAGATAGGTTAAAAAAAATGTAAATCATATAGAATTAACTTGAGAAATAATAAAATGTACCTTATACTGACTTGCACGCCGCTTTAATTTTTGCTTGTAGACATCTTTATCCTTAATGGCTGTAGCTTCATTCTGCTCAAAGTCAAAATCATCAAGTAACTCCGGATCATCTTCTTGGCCGACAAATATTTCTTCTTCAATAGTTCTGAAATTTAGAACAGACAACTTTAAAATACATACAAATTACTATGAGGAAACAATGATAACCTTCAAAATATAGGGAGGAAACCAGATAGTCTAAAATTCGATATTTCAAACATAAGCATATTGTTTGAGATATAAGGTCACAGCAAAGAAATGACTAAAAAGCTTTACATGAATTATATAACCCTGCTTGATGTTGAGTAAACATAAGACAACTACACAAATGGTCCATTACGCACAGCAAAAACTTCACTATGACAAAATGACCACATAATTCCTTATTATGGTTCAGAGAGATACTCCTTAGGCATCAAATAGGATTCAGTAAAAGCCATAGGAATAACAGCCAAGCAGATAATTAATGACTTAAAAGGGACCTCAAAATCAAATTTGGGAGTGGTATTCAACTGAACATTATGCATTATCTAAGCAAATCAGCAGGTATGAAAACCTAGCTGCAACACATATGAAGGTTATCACATAATAGTAATGCACCCAAAGTACGATACCTATTTCATGTTTGGGTTGCGCTAGAGTGAATAGATTCAATACCTATTTTTTTAGTCTTTTCCAACAACAACATCCAAAAGAGAATCTCTCTGCAGATGGGTTTCGAAGAGAGGATACTCAAATTTAGGTTATGTCTCTCTGGAGACCTAAAATTGGTCACTCGTATGGGTATTCTGTTGTAGGCTGAAAACAGTACTGTGAGACCCATTTTGAGTTTGGGTCTTCATATGCATACCATTGTTGGAAAATATCTCACTGCCATGAACTCAAGATGCATCTTTATCCTCAAACAGTCTCATCCCACCCACAGTACACTAAGAGTGCCATGAACTCACGGTCCACCTATGTCAAAGAAAAATTGAAAACAATTTCCAGCAAGACAGTCCAAACAGAAAACAAAAGCTTCATACGATGGCTGTACGGATTAAGCATAAGGTGCAGTGCACAGATGCATCTTAACAAAATTCAACGGACAATGGTCTAAATTTGGCAGATTTGGCAAAACTTTGTAACCTAGTAAGTTACACAAGTAAACGGAGTCTGTAGACTATAGGGGCTGGCCAAAATAAAATTTGCTTGTTTGAGAAATTTTTAATAGGAAGGGCCAAATTATTTTTGAGATTAGGACTCCAATGCCATCTATCAAATTTTAAACAGATTATGTTTCTCTGAAACAATAAATCAGATCATATTCTATCTATGCAACATGTCAACTGAAGACAGGCATTACCATTGGCCTCAAATAACCAGTGATATGGTGTGTAAACTAAAATCCAGAAAGTCCAAACTAAGACTAGTTGGATTTGGAGAATTGTCCATCATCACAGTAGTAACAGAAATACACCACACAAATGTTTTGATCATTGGTGCAGTCAATCTGATCCAAATCAAAATGAACTGCACATCAGTAGTCACCTTACAGAAAAATGTGAATAATAATCAAACTGCAACTGTTTATGGTTCGAGCAGGTAGTAACATCTGTCACAGCTGAAACATCTCCCATCTCTACAAGACTAAATTGAACCTAGCACATGCTTGATGCTTCTGCCATCATCAACTACTCACCCACTTGAACCACCCACGAAAAGGTTCCCAAATCGCAAAATGGAAGTAGGGGCCTGGGGAGTCTCTGAATTCATAGACCTAACCAAAGCACCACCAGTAGATAACGAACACCACCACCCAGCTAGATCAACCAAAGGAATCTAAACAAGCTAGGGTTTAGCGATCGTGTATTCTAGCCCCAGCCCTCACCATTCCCGTCTCAAAATACAAGCATTAGCCCACGATCCCCACCAAGGGTGTACCTCTCCAAACTCCGATCCATTCTGCAACCGGTACCCAGCGGCCCTGCAGATATTCACAGACCAAACCCCCAATACCAACCACGCGTTGAACCGAAACCACGCAAGCGAGGAGATGGGAGGTGTTTGAGGAGGAGTAAGGGACGGGGAATCGCGTCGCTTACCCAATCATGCTGATCTTCCCGTTGGGCTTGAAGGGGATGGAGGAGAGGAGGGTGGAGTCGTCAATGTCCTTGAGTATGAGCTTGGGGTAGAGCAGCGTCTGACGCTTGGGGAGTACCCCAGTGACCTCGCAGATGCGCAGTTTAAGCTCGCCGAGCGTATCGTCTCCCACCATCCGCACCGTCTGCTCCTGCCCCCGCCACTTCACCACCAGCGTCATCTCCTCCGGCGGTGCCGCCTCCGCCACCGCTGCGAGAGAGACCGCATCTACCACCGAGGGTCCCGCTGCTGACGAGGACGAGGCCGTGTCCGCCATGGGCTTTGGCTGCAAGGAGTTTCGAACAGGAGAGGAATGAAGGGTTCGGCTCGTCCCCCGACCCGTGCCAAGAGAGGAAGGAAATGGGGAAGGAGAACGGACCGAGTGGGGTAGTTTCGTCTAACTACGTCAATCTCATTATAATTTCTCCTGTGTTTGACTTATCTACTCCCTCCGTCCTCAGGAAGGAGGTCGTTTGCGAGTTCATAATTTGTCTCATAAAGAAAATCGTTATAAAGTGCTTTAGCTATTGCGCTAATAAAAATTAGAAGAACTCAATTGCCTTTGTCCCCTCCACAGTGCTACATTTTAAATAAAGGTTGTGTGTATTCGTTCATGCGCACCGTTTACAAAGCAACTAATGCAGCTTTTTTGTTTGTAGGCATAGGGGTAATGCAGACAATGGTTTGTGTCCTGGGTAGTCATCCCAAGTCATAGAACGACTTTCTTTGTGGGACGAAGGGAGTACACCCAACACCGTCTTGGGCCCACTTACATGCATATGGAAGGGTACCGTATCTCTGTATGGCCGCTTTTGCCCTTGCGCAAGAGTACAAGGTTGTTGCCACCATCGTCGTTGGTCCATTTGTCGTCCTGTTTCCGACACCCTTCCCCAATCCTTAACCCTAGAACTCGAGCATCGCCAATCTTTTCGGTAGCAGGCGGCTCTTCTCCCCTCCCCTCCCCTCCTCCTCCCATTGCCATCTAGAGATGACGACTGTCGCATCCTCCAGCTCGACCCAAATGGTGATCTCCCTAAGATTGATTGCCCCAAGTGCCATATCAAGGTGATTAAATGTCGAGCAAGAACAACGATGTGTACTACAAGTGCTCCTAACCATTCCTCTATAAGTTTTCGGTGTTAGCTTCATTTTTTGGATATGCTTTTCTTGTTGGATTGAGTATTTTTCTTAGTTAGCAGAATAACAGCACCTATCCATACTATTGATATGAGCAACCATATCTAGAGTACTTATGTTGCAATCACTCTGAGCTGCCAAGTGACCAAGTTGGAGAAGAAGAGAAGTCGGTTGCGAAAAATGTTGCAGAAGAGGTCAATGTGGATCTGAAACTCCAAATGTGTCAATTGCAGCCCTAGTTGTCTAAGATGAAGGGCCAGCTTGCTGAAGATCATGGAAGTGAAGCAAGGGATAAAAGAAGAGATTGCTAAGGGAAACAAGTCTCCACAGGAGTTTTGTTTTCACATTAGTTAGGTGTAGGGTTAGTTGGCAGTGTCTTGGATGTGTGTGTCTGTGTTTGAGAATGTAATTCAGTTTGAGTGTAGCTAGATATTATCTGAACTCAAGCACTTGTGTTTTGCCATGCGTCTTTTGTTTATGAATGTGCCTCTAATCCAAAAATTTCAGTGCATAAAATTTTCAGTGTAGCTCGTAGTAGCTGGATACAGATGAGTTGTGAACACATCTCTTGTTTAATGCTTCTTGCTTCATGAAGTTGGAATGCAGATGTCTCATACACTCTCTATACTTGGTCTCAAGAAACACAACACCTACCGACTTCTCCAAGCCCTTGCATAACCCACTTCTATTTGTCCTCATTTTCACAGTCAAAAATTACATATGCAATACAACTAGTTATGTCCATCAACTCCAGTAATAGATGCCAATTGTCTTATGTATTTACCAGTTAGATTAGAGGCTTCTACACCAATAAATGGCGTACAACCAGCTAAGAACCCATACATGTTATGTGGATGCATCTGCTCCAGACCACACTGGAAATGCGCATAGGCGTGCAAGTTTGGGTATTTTCATTCTTGATTTTCAGGTTCAGCTCACTCAGACGGTCTACATCAAAGCACAACTGTAACACTGCTCTTCGGTGCTAATGGCGGAGGCTACAGCCTTAGCTCTTGGAGCTGTCATCACAAACGCCATGCACATTGACACCTGCACTTACCTCTTAAATTGTCAGCACCTCGTCCATTTCATCAACTCCGAAGACACCCATAAAACATCTAATAATGATTAAATGGCACATCAGATGATCTCTTTAAGATTGTTTTGGACATTGTATCCCACGATACTGATCTAAACACACACTTGCACACATGCCATTTATTACCTCCACTTCCTTACTCTTCCTAGACTAAGCCACTGCCAACGAGCAACGTGTAAAATCTTGTCTCTTACTTTACCTTCCATCACTCAGTCGATGGTATTGAGTTCAAGCACACCATATCTACATTGTCACCGTTTAACCCTTTCTATATCCTTCACCCGATCGTCCTTCATTTTTTTAAATAGTTATTGGAGGAGAAAACCAGAAAGGACGAGGTTGCAGCCCGATGACAAGGGATAAAGCGTAGTGCATGTACTTAATATCATCGAGGAGTGCATGAGGTGGAGTAGTAGTTGCTACTCCACCTTGTTTTGCTTTGGCTCTGGCCACTGAGACTACGTTTGCTCTTTTGGTGGTAGTTGTGTGGTCCATACTGTGTCTAAAAAACCAAATATATAATTGGCTGTTGGATGATTGTGTGCTTCATTTTTCATCATCCTCGTTACTTTACCTGATACATCCTTAATAGTGTAGTTGTCAAATTTTAGAAGAAAAAAAAACCTTAATGCTTTAGTGGTTACTTGTAGAGGAGGTCGGAGGGAATTTCAGAGATGCATCAACCCCATAATTCTTACTTCAAGTTTTTATTGATTTATTAGTAGAATTACTTGCTAAACATTAACCTCTGAGATCATTAAGTAAGAAATTTTATTCGCAAGAAAATTAAGAAAACTTTAATTGTAGGGGGGCAGCGTGTTTTGGATTGCATCACCGAACCTACATCCAAACCTACGGACTCATTTGGATTGAGGCACGGAACCGCGTCAATCGGGCACCAATCGGTTGTGATCCTAGTTTAATCCTCGGAACGAACTCGTCCATTAGGAAATGAGGAGGCACCTCGTCCGGAGCCACCCTGATCCGGACGACTACAACAGGCAAACCAAATAGCCTAGACGCACACTCTCCTGTTTAGTGTGATCTTTATATACTAGTAAAACGTGTCAAGAGGTTTTGGAAAACATTGGTACAGTAGATAAAACTCAGAAGACGGATGTGCTCTCGTTACCCCCAAAAAAAAAAAACAGAGAAATTTGCCAAAAACTGATCGATTAACACTGGTGCGCACAAAAGCGCATGTATATGCGAGTCTTGCAACCTACCGCCTCCTCTGTGTGATTCACAACTACCTCGGCGCACACGGCCAGTGCGAGGTACACGGTAGTATATAAACAACACCAGCACACGTATGCCATGAGAGAACGAAGAGCCTAGCTAGTAGCTACTTGCCGCAGCCGCAGATCAACCGCAGCAGCAGTAGCAGTAGCCGCAGTAACGACAAGACGGGCAGGGATGACTACTACCGGCGCCGTCGTCGTCGTGACGACGGTGGCCATGGCTGTCGTCGCCGCGTTAGCGGCGCTGGCTGCGACGGCGGCAGGAGGAAGAGCGAAGGGCGCTGAGAACGAAAGGGGCAACACCACGGCGGGCCGCAGAGAGGTCACGTACGACGGCAGGGCGCTGATCCTGGACGGCGCCAGGAGGATGCTCTTCTCCGGCGACATGCACTACCCTCGCAGCACGCCTGAGGTACGCTGTTGTGCTCATGCAGTCATCAGTCATGCATGCGTCGTGTTTGCACCACTTCGATTTGCGTATTTTTTTTCTCCATCTCCGTCCTCTCAGGCGACTTTAGGTCTGATCGTCGTGAACTTCATCGATAGTGTTGCGTCCAAATTTCGCTTTGTTCACCCAAAAAACTCCGTCCGCGGGTCGTGAATATCTTCAACTTAGCCAGTTAATGCACCATAAAAACTCTAGCCACTTGCACTATTGCAACGGACCGGACACTCGGTGCTCTTTACTGCTTGATTGATGAAACCGTAAGAGATGTGAAGTCCAAGTCACAGGCCATGCATGCGCACCGCTCTTGAGTAAATCTTGGTCACTACTGCTCGCATTCCTGGCTGTGCCTGATAGAGAACAAGAAACGGCGTATGAGAGTTGATAGCCCATGAGAAAACCGTGCCCAGGTGTTGCCTAGTTTCGAGGGTGACAAGTGAGACAGGTAGGAGGGACCAACTGAAGCTGAAAACCATAGGCTAATGCAAATTAGCCATTCAGCAATCAGCACTTCACTTCTTCCTCTAAAATACAGGATTTGCTTTTGTTTTAACAGCATGGAAGATTGCATCTCCAAACTAAATATTGTAGTCTCTGTCGATATACAACTCAAGTCACTGCATGCAAGAAAAGAGGATTATAAAGAGACCAGAACATACTGTAATATATGAACGGCAGGCACGTAAATATTTGTCGAAGGGTACCGCCTCGCTCCGGACGTCCGACGTTCGTCCGGACGCCTGCCTGTCTGCCACTGCCAGGTATCACTCAAATAAGTACGTATTATGATTTTTAAAATTAAAAAAGTTATAGCTCCTCAATCAATTATTAAAATTAAAATTCGATTGCACCATCGTGTTTCTTATAATTAATTCTTCAAAACAAGATCCCACATGGATATATTTTGATAATTGTTTTACAATATATATAATAGCTTTGCAACATCCATACAAAACACCGACAATATAATTTTGAAACTAATGAAACACTAGATATATGCTTTTGCAACATGCATGTTTCACCCCTTTCTTCCAGACAAACCTGAGCAGATGAGTGAAATCGGTCGAACCTGTTATCCGACAACAGAGGATGTAGACGATGGCTGGCTGAAGGTTACGCCGGGCGTACCAGATCCGAAGCTACCGAGGATGAAGAATGGCCGCTATGAAGCACAGGAGAAGGCAAGTAAAGATGACCACACGGGCATAGGGATGATTACGGTTGATGGAAAGATGCGAGGTCATGCCAGCTGAGGCGGAGAACGATCACCGCTGGTGGCGAGCCTCCCAATCCAAGCGATGGACGTGAAACATACATCTGAAACACTAACTGCAACATTAGATCTAATTTCGAAACATCCAGATACAACAATTGCAACATATGTACGAAACTACTGAAACACTCGAAACATGCGGATGAAACATTTGAAAAAAAACACCTAAAAACACTTGAAAACCATTTACAAACGTATGCAACATTCAGATAAAATACTTGGAACATACATGTGAGAATATATGCAACATCCAGACAAAATTATTCAAGAATCAATAAAAACTGAGATGAAACATTTGAAACATACACCTCAAACATATATGCACAATCGTTGCAACATATGCAACGCTCCGATCCAAATTTGCAATATATATATCTGAAACACTTACAACATGCCCACTAACACATATCGACACTTGAAACACATGTTTATGACACATAGGGAGGCCGAGGGCGGTCGACTGCAACAAAAAGAAAAAGAAAAAAGAAACAAAAAATAAAAAGATAAAAAAAGAAAAAAAGACAAATATTACCAGATATGCAATCCTGAATTACAAGATATGCAACATTTTCGATCTACTTTTACGACAAATATATACATAGGAATAGAAAATATAAATATTAAAAAATAAAAAAGATAAGAAAAAATAGAAGCAAAAAAAGAAAGAAAGAAAAAAAAGAAAAAAGAATGGAAAAGAAAAATAAAAAAACGACGCGGGCGCGGGCGCCCGGGCGGCACGCGCGGACCGCGGCAGACTCGCGCGCGCGTCCGGCCGGCCGGACGCCCGGTGGAGATCCTTACCGTTTGTCGAAACAACTGTCATTCCACATGCAAGGTGAACCAGCAATACAAAATACCGGATCATTTTAAGCATTTCATGAAGCAAAATTGCTGATGGCTAAGCTACAGCCTCCAATTCATCAGGGGCCAAAAACAGAGATTGTTAGTATTGGAAGTCAAGCACAGCATACATTTCAAAAAATATATATACATTGCATTCTTATATCAGCAATATCATATGAAGCATAAAACTTCATTATACAGATGTGGCCGAACCTCCTAGCTAAAGCCAAGAAAGGCGGCCTGGATGTCATTCAAACATACGTCTTCTGGAACGCACACGAACCTGTTCAGGGGCAGGTAGGTGATACATACAATCTCACATAGTCACATGTCAAACTTACAAGTTACAGTCTACCAAAATAAAATTGAGAACTTAATATAGCAGCGTTTTGTAACAATGGATTATTCAAGTTCTCTTTGTTGGATCAGTTTAACTTTGAGGGAAGGTATGATCTGGTGAAATTCATCAGAGAAATCCATGCTCAAGGTCTCTATGTAAGCCTCAGAATAGGTCCCTTTGTCGAATCGGAGTGGAAATACGGGTATGAAAACATGAAGTACTTCAAAACATACAAAGGACAAAGAGAGAAGGAAAAAAAACAAAGTCTCTAATTGAATTTCTTCTATTCATGCAGAGGCTTACCCTTTTGGTTACGTGGCATCCCTAACATTACATTCAGATCTGACAATGAACCTTTCAAGGTATCCTGTTCCAAATTGCATACTTGGGACAGAAAGATCATCCCTTGTTTCCTTCATGCCTTCTTTTGCATGTTAACAAATCAGCTTACCTTTTCTCAGCATATTTTCTCCGTTCACTCTTATAGTACAGAGCAACTGCAATACCAACAGTTCATTAGCATATAACCAAAATGTTTCAATATAATTTTAAGCAAGCAACAAAAGATACCCAATTTATGATCAAGTACAAATGTCAGTGTGTCATACAGGTCATGTTTTCAACTAGGCTGAAAGCTCTTGTTAAAATAAAAGAACAAAAAGGCAAGGATAGATAAAGAGAAAAAAAGCTGATCGATGAGCCGATGACCAAACTAGTGACGGATAGAGGTCATTTCATTTTTACACTGTTGTTTTGTCATGGTACGTTATTCATATATAACATGCAGAGGCATATGCAAAAGTTTGTTACCAAAATAGTGAACCTGATGAAGGATGAAAGACTATTCTACCCACAAGGAGGCCCCATAATCATATCACAGGTCAGTTACAGGATGCTTGTCCTTTGAACTCTATATAAGGTGATTGCTGTTTAAAATTTGAATTGACCTTGCAGATTGAAAATGAATATAAGCTGGTTGAGGCTGCATTTCATTCAAAAGGGCCACCTTATGTTCACTGGGCAGCGGCAATGGCAGTAAATCTGCAGACAGGCGTTCCATGGATGATGTGTAAGCAGGATGATGCCCCAGATCCAATTGTAAGTGACTCAGTGGCCATATTTATACCACTATAGTGACTATAAATTGAGATATGATTTTTGAAAATCAGTGCAATGTTGATGATATGGCTTAGATTAATACCTGCAATGGGCTCATCTGTGGGGAAACATTTCCAGGGCCAAATTCACCAAACAAACCAGCCTTATGGACTGAAAATTGGACATCTCGGTGCAGCAACAACTCATGCTTTTCTTCTAATATTTCTACCATATACTCTGTTTGGTAAAGCACCTAACACAATATTTCCCCTGAATACAGCTATCCTTTATATGGTCAAGACCAAAGATATAGATCAGCAGCAGACCTTGCCTTTGCAGTAGCACTGTTTATAGCGAGAAAGAAAGGGAGCTTTGTAAACTACTACATGGTAGAACAAATGAAGCTATAGACCTGACAAAACTATTTTAATAAGAATCTACTTCTGTTACTCCTCTCACATGAGTTAAGCGTTATGTAGTACCATGGCGGAACAAACTTTGGAAGGGTTGCATCTTCCTATGTAACAACAAGTTATTACGATGGAGCCCCTCTTGATGAATATGGTAAGTTGGTAACTTCATTTAAGTTTCCCAACATTGATGTCCAACGGCACATTTCTTGTTTGAAATATCCTAATAAGAACACAACATGGGCGCACAGACCAAGAAAGGCCACTGTATAAGATCACACACAGGCCAATTTGCCAAAACATAAAGCATATCTAGTCTGTAATTGATGCTTGATGACAACTGTAAGCTGTCCTCATACTATAACATTGAGAATCCTTCCACCACAGGCATAAGTTCTGAATTTGCACTATGCAGCATTGCCTCCATTTTCTCCAGATACTGTACAATTAGTACATCTTGTAGCAGTCGGGAACTTGGAAGCATAAAGAGTTTCGTACAAATTGAATTCAATAGAAAGAATAGTATGTTGTACTCAAGTACTTAGTAATTACATTTCTCTCCTTAGAACATCAACGTTTAATAATATCCATTGAAAGTAACAAGCGTACTTCCAGGATTAATATGGCAACCGACATGGGCTCATCTCAGAGAACTGCATGCTGCAGTAAAGCAATCTGAAGAGGCATTACTTTGGGGAGTATATTCTAATCATTCATTTGGTCAACAACAAGAAGTGAAACTAGAGTGACCTTGGCTTTTTATATTTTCAATAAATTACAGTATTTTCATCAATCTAACTTAGAAATTTTTGGTGTATGCAGGGGCATGTTTTTGCAACAGATTCTGGGTGTGTGGCCTTCCTGGTAAACTTTGACAAGCATAAGGTATCAACCATTCAATTTGGTGAAGAGGTGTTCCAGCTAGCTCCTAAGTCAATCAGTATCCTTTCACAATGCAGGGAACTAATATTTGAAACAGGAAAGGTGTGCATGTTACATTCATGAAACTCAAAATGTTCACTTACTGAACACCTTAAATGCTTGTTGTTGAAAATTTTATGGCAGATAAATGCTCAGCATGGCTTAAGAACAGCACAAGTAGTGCAGCCTCTCAATCATGCTGATAAGTGGAAAATATTCAAAGAACCAATTCCTGCTGTACCAAGCAAAATCTCACATGTCGGGAACCAGCTATGCGAGCACCTCTCAACTACAAAAGATGAAACAGATTATCTCTGGTACCTTGCCACGTAAGATTGGATTCTTCCCTTAGCTTGTACCATTCAGCATTTACTCCAATTTCTAGTACTTTCTTGAGCCCAGATAACCATATAAAAATGAAATCATGCAGGTACAACTATAGACGAAATGGGAATAGCGACTTAAGGCTTAATGTTGTCGCACATGCACATATTTTGCATGCTTTCATTAACAGTGATTATGTTGGTAAGGACATAAATAGTACTCTCATTTGCCAAGTATATGGACTTATGGAGTACACAACAAAAGTAGAAATAGGAAAGTTATTCAGTCTAGGCTAATAGGAAAGTTATTCAGTCTAGGCTAAGTTATTACTGACAATTAAAACTTAAAACTGTATCTATGTCTGATATATTTTCCATATTGTATTAGGAAGTGTGCACGGGAGGCATGATAAACCTGGCAACATTGTTCTTAATGTGTCTATTTCACCAAGGGAAGGACAAAACTCCATATCACTGTTATGCGTCATGGTTGGTTCACCGGTACAATGACTCAACTTATTCTATATTGCATATGGTTACAAACACCAAAAACTAACTTATTTTCATCTGTTTGTGTTGCTTGAAATGACATAAATAAATGACTAGAGCCGTACCTTATGTTATCATATCCACAGCTGGTAATACCATTCAGACTATATGAACAAAGCTGAAAAGCAACAACAGAAAAGGGGATAATTTAGGTTGAGGAAAAAAAAATGGAACAGTTAGCCAAACAAAGAAAGCAGATTGCCAAAAATCCTGCATACCTTTTGAACTGATACCAAATAGCTGAAAAGGGAAAAAGGAAAAAAGACAGACCGAGGCTCCACAACTCCGCATAATAAATATTTAAAAGAGTGAAATGCACCAAGGGTCCTGAAACTTTCCACCCATACTCATCTGGGTCCATGAATTCTCAAAGTGATCATATGGTTCCCTTTGAAGTACTTCAACTAAAGTGTGAATTCAATTCCATGATTAGACCTAGAGTGAATTTAGAATGAACTGCTTGAAAAGTTGAAGGACCGAGATGATCACTTTGAGAATACATGGGAAAAGTTGAAGGACCGAGATGATCACTTTGAGAATTCATGGACCCAGTTACATTTCACTCTATTTAAAATGTGTGGAAAAAATTATGAAAGTGATGGTACCTAGAATTTGCATTAACCTGGGGTTTCATACACCTACTGTAAGGATTCCGGCGCATATATGGAGAGAAGAACCTTTGGAGTGCGGAAAGTGAGCATAAAACAAGGACAGCAGAGACCACATTCCACAAACATTGAGCTATGGAAACACCAAGTAAATCAATCCAAGCCAACATTACTTCCGAATTGATGGATCAACATCACATGCTCATTTTAAAAATGTGCAATGTATAGGTTGGCTTATATGGAGAAACAAATAAAATCTTACACATCTGAAGGATCATCTCATGCAGAATGGACTGCAGTTGAGATGTCTATACATCTGCCACTTATCTGGTATAAGGTATGCAAGACGAAACCAGTCCTGAACTCCTGATATACTTGGCTTGCATATTTACTCTTAGTGTTTGGATTAACAGCTTGGGAGAATTATTGATGTTTAACAGACAACATTTGACACACCATGGGGAAATGATCCTGTGACACTGAACCTAACTAGTATGGGAAAGGGTGAAGTTTGGATTAATGGACAGAGCATCGGACGGTACTGGGTCTCCTTCAAAACCCCCAGTGGGCAACCTTCTCAATCCATGTCAGTACTTAAACTAGTTCTAGCGTAAAGAAAATTCTTTTTGTACAATCATGACTGGCCCATGTAAAATGTCTTGTTTGGCTCTCTTTTCTAAGGTACCATATACCTCGATATTTTCTAAAGACAGGAAAGAATCTCCTTGTCCTCATGGAGGAAATTGGTGGTAACCCACTACAGATAACAGTAAACACAATGTCCGTTACCAGAATCTATGGTACTGTCAGCAGAGTTCTCTACCCCATCCCTCTTGTCACATGAAAATCATCCAGCTGTTCACCTTCGGTGCCAGAAAGGCAAAAACATAACAGATATAGAATTTGCAAGCTATGGAAATCCCGAACAAGACTGCAGAGAGTCTGGACAGAGCTGCCAAGGAAGTTGCCACTCAGAAATGTCTGAATTCGTTGTAAAGAATGTAAAATTCTGCCACTCCAGTGCTACACTTGCATCAACATGGTATAATATTGCCGAGATGCTACAAAGCACAAATTTCTAACAACTGAATTGTTATCTTTGCTATTTTAGGCTTGCCTAGGAAGAAGGAAATGTGTCCTTCCAGTACGGGCAAACAAGTTTGGAGGAGACCCATGCCCCGGAATCGAAAAATCCCTTTCTGTTGCGGCAATCTGTGGATGAAGAGAAGATGAACCACTTCAATCAAGTTGTGAATAATGAATAATCAGCACTGAAGGAGGTTTCATAATCATATCACAGGTCAGTTACATGAACTAAAGAAACTTGTCGTTTGAACTTTATATAAGGTGATTGCCTGGGTAAATTTTCAATTTACCTTGCAGATGGAAAATGAACATAAGCTGGTTGAGGCCGCATTTCATTCAAAAGGTCCACCTTTGTTCGCTGGCAATCGGCAATGGTAATAAGTCTGCAGAAAGGTGTTCCGTGGATGGTGTGTAAGCAGGATGATGCCCGAAATCCAATTTTCAGTGACTCAGTATCCATATTTATACAAATATAGTGACTTATAAACTGAGATATCAATTTTCAAAATCAGCGCAACGTAATAGCTGCAATGTGCTCATCAGTTGTGAAATGTTTCTAGGGCCAAATTCACCAAACATTTCGAGTATTGCAAGGTCTACTGAACTTTCACCAATATTTAAGTGGCACAGACACGGCACTCATCAGAAAGAAACTGTTTACCATACGCAAACACTATTCCTGGATGTAGTGCAGTTCACCTCATTTGGAAAAGAGTAGTGTGTCAGGCTTCCGCTGCTTGCTTGGCGTGTTTGGCTTTGAACTTGGCCTAGAGCTTGATGCATTGCTTCCAGCAGTGTCAACTGCAACAATTTGCCCAGAAGCCACCGCTGCCTTTGCAGCCTTTCGTGCACTCTTGTCAAGCTCGATCAAGCTTCGGGCTGCTAGGATTGCCTGCGGCACAAGGTCATGGCACGCACGGGTATATACAACCCGAACTGCTTCTGCTGCAGCATCACACCCTCAGCCGGGTTCAGCGGTGCAAGCAAGCAGTGCCCAAGAACCCTCATCACTGGCTGCAGCAGCTCCCAGGGAAGTGGCACCCTCGCCTCCTCCTTGTCCTCCTCGATGCAATTCCAGCCACTGCAGTCTCCATTGATACGCATCCTGGCCAATTCGTCCTCCAGTTCCTTGCCATTCTCAGCCTCAGACGACATTGGCGAGACAAACCCAAAAGAGTCAGCCTCCTCTTCTTCCAGTTCCTTCTCATCCAGCTCAAAACGGCAGTTACAGTACTGCCCCGCCCATGCAGCTGCAGCATTGCAGGCATCCACCTTCGACGCAGCAGGCATCTGCGAAATCTTGGAATAGTAGGCCTCAAATGCGATACCAATCATTCCCGCGCGCTTCGTCGATTTCACCGCGGCCTGTGGCTCCAGCGGCGGCGAGAGCACCCCTACCACGGGAGTCGCCTGTGGAGGGGGAATCGGCGGGGGCTGAGAACGGCGAGGGGGCTTGGAGCTGGGGCTGGACGCCGGCGTGTGGTACAAGGATGGGAAGGCCAGGTCGGGCAACTGGACGAGGACCGGCTTCCCCTGACGATTCTTGGCCTCGGAGGAGTACACGGCGAGCAGGACAGCCTCGAAGCCGGAGAGCGAGGAGGGGAGCTCGGGCGGGAGACGGCGGAGGTAGAGCGCCGCCAGCAGGGGCAGGAACGCGAGCGCGGCGAGGCGGAGGTCCGGGTCGGAGGAGAGGAGCGTGTCGTAGAGCCAGTGGCAGGCGGGGTCATCGGCGCCGCCGCCCGCCCGCGGCGCGTCAGAGAGCGCCGCATAGGCGGCGGGCGAGCAGAGGAGCGCGCGCGCCGGGCGGTCGGCGTCGGCCAGCGCCGCGACGTCGTGGCAGTCCGCGGTGGGCAGGATGGAGGAGAGCGCCAGAATGCGGGACCGCGCCTGCGAGATTGACTCCCACCAGGACGTGGTCGGGTCGGAGGCGGACGCGGAGCCGGATGGCGAGGTGGCGCCCGCGCCGGAGGATGGGGAAGGAGGCATGGCGGCGGAGAAGGCAAAGCGCGAATAGGTGGACACTGTTTGACTCTTCTCTACACTCAATTGTCTTTCAAAATTCATTTAAATTTGGTTGTGTTTTAATTCCTTTGATCTGAGAAATTTCTCTCATTTTTCTAGTTTTAACATTCTCCCCTCTTTAATCAGGTAAAAATAAAAAGAAAAGATTAAATACCCTTGCCAATAAATATGCTCCGACCTACGAGTCGCGAATGATAATGACAAGAGAGCGTCGCCGCCCTCCACTCGATGCCGCCCAATGCGTTGTCGCGGCCGGCACCTTCCTCCTCGTCCTTCTCTTCTATCTCCAATTCTCCATTGCACACCTATCTCCACGCCCAATGATGGGACGGTCATTTTGGTTGAAGCATGACACATCGATAGTGTTTCACATCAAAAGATCTTAGAGGCCTTTGGATGGAGTAGACGGAACAGGAGATAAACCCTAGCAGGAGGCCATGTTGAGATCAAATTCGGCTACTTGGGCTGCTAGGTGTGGCAGATGAGAGCTGAGATGGATGTTTCGAGGCCACGGCCAATCGTTGCTACAAGGAATGGAAGAGTTGCTCACCAGAGGGACACGACGAAGACGGTGGCGTACTCGTTACTCGCGGCAGCTTCTGTTGGTGGTTTATTTGGAGATGGGGATACATGACCGATGGAGAGCAGTGCTGGTCCATTATTCATCTGTAAACACATCCTGACGCGTGGGCCATAGTACTTTTACAGGTTGGTTTAGCAATTGGCCGGTGCAGATAGTCTTAGACGATGCCACGGCTGTGTGGCGTAAAAGATGGCTGTCACACGCTACACCTCGCCACGGAGCAAAGCGATAAGGAGCAGAGGAAAAAGACAGCTGTGGCAACTAATGGACCAAGCAGTGGCTAGAGTCGCATAATTTTAGGCGTGGCGGAGTGTGGCTGGAACCAAATAGCCTCTAAATCTGTAACTTTAGCACTACTACTTCTTTGAGTATCAGTCGTGTCGATTGAGCCCGCTAAGAAGGTTAATCTCTACTTGGAAAACAAACAACACAAGCAAGCACTCAAACGAAGCAACTATTGACTTAGCTCCGTGGAACGTGGCCGCGGCGGAGGCGTAGAACGCGGACGGCCGGCCGGATACGGGGAACAGAAAATCGGGAAAAATCAGATTTTGACGGATGATGAAGAGACTACTGATCTTGTGGAACAGTAGACCGGATACGGCAGCGTCGTATTTTCTTCATCGCACGGCACGCCACGTGTGGAGCGGACGAGGACTACCGCCGAAGCCGTATGGGAGGGCACTGCAGCACTGGGGCCAGGAACACGGGTCCCGCTTTGCTCTGACTAGCCCAGACCAAGGTCACATGCGCCGCGACGCCGAGTCCACGGTTTCGCCTTTCCCTCGCCGGGTGCGGCGTGTCCGTGCCCGTGTCCGTGTCAGTGTCACTCATCCCCATCCGCTGGCGCGCGTCCAAAGCCCAAACCAAACGCGACGCCTGTGGCCGGCTGGCGGCCGCCCGGCCGCGACGGCTATTCTGCTGGCTGCATCAGCGGTTCCGTTCCGCCGCCAGAAACGTAACGTGGGGATCCTGTCGTGCGCTCTGCTCTGCTCTGCAGCGGCTGCGGGCCAACTCGTCGTGCCCGGGCGGTTACTCTTCATGATGGAATCCACGTCGTCACGGAACAGGTTGTTCTCTCTCACTTTTGGCCGAACGGCGCCGGCGGGTGGCGGTCCATGACCACGACGCGGCCGCGCACGCTTGGCACGGCACACCAAGAGAGAGAGAGAGAGAGACGCAGCCAATCCCCCACGGCACGGCACTGCACGGCACGCCCAAAAATCCCCAGTTCCATGCAAATGCAATGCAATAATGCTGCCTCGCCCGTCCATCGCTGTCCCCCCACCAGAACACTCCCCCGACGCGTCGACGTCGACGTCGTCGTCTCCCAAAGGCCACCAAAGCCAGGCCTCACTCAGCCCTCCACTCTCCACACTTCTCCACGCCGCGTACCGCTATTAATACCACCACCACCGCCTGACGACGCCCTGACCACCTCCGCCACCATCGTGCTCCGTACACGCTCCGGCCATGGCCGCCGCCGCGGCCTCCTTCCGGGCCCTTCCGTTCCTTCTGCTGTTGCTGCTGGTGCCGTCGCTCGACGCCGCCTCCAATGTGACGTACGACCACCGCTCCCTCATCATCTCCGGCCGCCGCCGCCTCATCATCTCCACCTCCATCCACTACCCCCGCAGCGTCCCCGAGGTACGTACGACACCTCTGAACCAACAAGCCTCCGTGGCTCCGTGCACGCGCGCCCTCATTGTACCAGTACCAGCAGCACTTAAACTTAACTTTGCGCCACCCCCTGCCGGCAGATGTGGCCGAAGCTGGTGGCCGAAGCCAAGGACGGCGGCGCCGACTGCATCGAGACCTACGTCTTCTGGAACGGCCATGAGCTCGCCCCGGGCCAGGTTCGCAGGCCGCTCCACACCAAAATGTCGTTCTGCAGTTATTTACTTCTGACGAAGAATGGGGTTTTGTTTTCTGTATGCGTGGTGAATGGATTTCGCTGGATTGCAGTACTACTTCGAGGACCGGTTTGACCTGGTGCGGTTCGTGAAGGTCGTTAGAGACGCTGGGCTGCTATTGATCCTGCGCATCGGGCCCTATGTCGCCGCCGAGTGGAATTATGGGTCACATTTCTTTCTTCACTGTTACGCGATTTGTTGTAATTTTAAGAGTTTTTTTGGGTTTCCCTGGCGATTAATTAATATAGCTATTGTGTATGGAGTTTCAGAGGTGTGCCGGTGTGGTTGCACTACGTGCCAGGAACAGTTTTCAGGACAAACAATGAGCCTTTCAAGGTGGGGTACGGTAGACATATCAATTTCATCGAGTGCCTCTGCTAGCTAATCATTCTAGTTTGGTGTTAACTATTGTGATTTCTCTGGGTGCAGAGCCATATGAAGAGTTTCACGACATACATCGTCAATATGATGAAGAAGGAGCAGCTCTTCTCTTCCCAGGGAGGGAACATTATCCTAGCTCAGGTCATAATAGTTGATATAGTATTTTAAATTCAGTTTTCATGTTTTCACAACAGACAGGCTTTCAGATTGAATGTTGGCAAGTTTACATTGCAGATAGAGAATGAGTATGGAGATTATTATGAACAAGCGTATGCACCTGGCGGCAAGGCGTACGCGATGTGGGCAGCTAGTATGGCTCTTGCTCAAAACACTGGTGTCCCTTGGATTATGTGCCAGGAGTCTGATGCTCCTGATCCTGTGGTTAGTTTTTTACACCCGAAGCCTTGCTGTTCTATTGAAACACTAACAGACAAAACATGAATTGCTTCATCAATCTAACTGCAGTTGCAAACTCTTGAACTGACACAAATGACATAATTCTTTGCTAATAACAATATGTTTGATGACCTTTCCCTGAAATCGAAATCGACTATTAAAAATGAGACACTATGGTAGAAAAAGAAGGTTGAATGGAGGATAATTTCTGGTCCTGGAGGTTTTGGCTCTGCTATTCATGGCATAAAATTTATGTGACAGTTGGGACTAAGGAATACTTTTGCAGTTATTTTCGTCATATTTATGTGATTAGTGCTTGAGCAATTTAACTCTTTACTATGCATTTGGTTGGCAGATTCGTTCATGCATGTAAATTTATATTTACAGATAAACTCTTGTAATGGTTTCTACTGCGATGGATTCCAGCCAAATTCACCAACCAAGCCAAAACTTTGGACTGAGAATTGGCCAGGCTGGTAATGAATTCTGCATACTTCTGTTAGTAAGAGATATACTGCATTGTTGACAATTTAGTATTTAGAAGCAAATTATGTGCAAATTTTTTATTTTTCTCACTTTCAAACTCGAAGTTTTATGATCCTACTTTTTGTCTCTTTTAATTTATGTGTAGGTTCCAGACTTTTGGTGAAAGTAATCCCCACAGGCCACCTGAAGATGTTGCATTCGCTGTTGCACGTTTTTTCGAGAAAGGTGGCAGCGTTCAGAATTACTATGTGGTAATGCCTTTGCATTATTCATACATTACTTGACTATAAGATATGTGCATCAGGGCATCTCCAACAATGCCACCTCAGCTGGCTAGTTTTTGAGTTGCCAAAAACACTATTAGCTGTTAGCCACGGTTATTCATCTGTAATAATCAAATCATAAATAGTCAGTACTCCTACCTGTTTTAAAATTTTGACTTACCAAAATTGATAATTTTCCACTATCCTTTTGAAGTATCATGGTGGCACAAATTTTGGTCGCACTACTGGGGGGCCATTCATTACAACTAGCTATGACTATGATGCACCCATTGATGAATATGGTTTGGCTCTATTGCTCTCCTATGGATCCTATCATTGATCTTTGTACTTAAGCCGTATTAATGTTGTTAATTGATCTGAACCTCAGGCCTCAGGAGATTTCCAAAGTGGGCACATCTGAGGGATCTTCACAAATCTATAAGATTGTGTGAGCACACCCTGCTTTATGGAAACACAACGTTTCTTTCCCTGGGGCCTAAACAAGAGGCAAGTTTTGTTCTCTTTGTGTTATAACTTGCGTCCTAATAATGTAATCCATTTAAATGCAGCATGTTTTTAAACGTGAAAAAGAGATTACAAAATGTACAGGGTACAAGGCTTATAAATGCAACATGTTTAGCCCAGTGGCATATCAAAATAAGTTAAACATTTCTGAATTCTTAATTGTTAGTGCTGTATATGGTATCTAATATTTATGTGATTAATTAATGCTACTATATTAGATCAGTATGAAGCCATCTGTTTAATCTCAGCATACTGTAATTCAGCAACGTGTTACTGAATATCACAATTTCGTTTCCCTAAATCCCATTTTAATAATCCTACCGACTTTTGTGATTAATAGTTAATCTTCATTTACAGGCTGATGTTTACAGTGATCATTCTGGAGGCTGTGTTGCATTCCTGGCAAATATTGATTCAACCAATGACAAAGTTGTCACTTTCCGTAACAGGCAATATGATCTTCCTGCTTGGTCAGTTAGTATTCTTCCTGACTGCAGGAATGTGGTGTTCAACACTGCAAAGGTATTTGATTTTTTTAGTGCTTTTCACTTTTCAGAATAGGAACAAATTCAGCAATGTAAGATAAATCAGATAACATTCTTCTCAGGTAAATAAATAATGAATAACTGGATAGCTAAAAAGTGACACAAAGGATTGCGGGCTCATAACCAGTTTACATACTTTAGTGGTAATGAGTTTATGGAGAAACAGTGTAGGTGCAATTTTTATCACGATAGATAATACCTGCAACTTTTGGTTCTTCATGATTTATGATATTTAGGTGCAATCTCAAACTTCGATGGTGGCCATGGTTCCAGAAAGTTTGCAAGCATCAAAACCTGAACGATGGAGCATTTTCAGGGAGAGAACTGGGATTTGGGGTAAAAGTGACTTTGTCCGAGATGGATTTGTGGACCATATTAATACAACAAAGGACTCCACTGACTATCTATGGTACACAACAAGGTTGGTTTACTTCAGCCTCTTTCATGTCAGGTTACTGTGACTGCCTAGTGAACGAATTGTTGGAGTGTGTATTCAGCCCATGAGGCTTAGGCCCATGAGGCCCATGTACCTCTACTATGTATATCCCTAACCTAGGGTTTGCTAGGAATGAATTAAGGGATTCAACATGGTAATCAGAGCTTAGGTTCTCCCTCCCACCACCCTCCAGCCGCCGCCGCCACCCCCTGGCGCGCCGCCGCCGGCACCATGGCCGCCGGCGAGCCTCCTCCTCCCTCCTCCTCCTCCTCCTCCTCCTCCTCCTTCCCTCCCCTTCCTTCCTCTCCTCTGCGGGGCCCGCCGGAGTTCCCCTCGGCCTGGGCAGCCGCCCCTCTGCAGCAGGCCCGCGCGGCCGTCGCCGGCCAGCAGGGGTCGGCCGCTGCCCTCCCCCGGCCGGATCCGGCCGCCACCGTCGCCTCCCAGCCGGGGCAGGCCGCCGCCGCCGCCGCCACCTCCCTGCAGGGGCAGGGGCCGGCCGCCGCCGCCACCTCCCTGTAGGGGCCGGCCGCCGCCGCCTCCCTCCTCCCGCCGGCGTACCCCCAGCAGCCGGCCACCGCGGCGTCCCTCCTCTACACGGCAGCCCCCTCTCTGACGGCCGATTCGGCCCTTGCCGTAGCCCTCCAGGCTGCCTGGGTCGCCGCTGCTGAGGCCCAGGACCGTGTCCGCCAAGCGGCACAGCTGTGGGAGCGTGAACGGGATGCCGCTGATGCCCTCGCTCACCAGATCGCGGAGGCCGAGCACCACCTCTACCTCTCCGCCGACCATCAGCCGGTCACCTCCTCCGCCACCCCGGGTCGCCAGCCGTCCACCCCGACTCTCCAGCGGCCCGATCCGGCCAACCCGGTGGTGGCTCAGCTCCACTACCAAGCGTCCGGTGTCCAGAACATCCGGAACCTCGTTCCTCTCACCCTTGACACCGCCTCCACCTCCTACGCCCGCTGGCGCGACTTGGTCCTCCTCACTCTTCGCCGCTACGCCCTGGACGACCACGTCCTCCTCGACCCGCCGGTGGCTGTCCTGGCTCCCTCTTGGCAGCGCCTGGACAGCCTCGTCTTGTCCTGGATCATCGAGACCGTCTCCCTGGACCTTCAGGACACTGTCTACACTCCTGGAGGCACCGCACACCAGCCTGGCTGGCCCTCGAGGGGCAGTTCCTTGGTAATGCCGAGGCCAGGGCCCTTCGCCTCGATGCGACCTTCCGCACCTTCTCCCAGGGAGACCTCTCGGTGGTTGAGTACTGCCGCCGGATGAAAGGCATGGCGGATGCCCTCGCCGACCTCGGCTGGCCTGTGGAGGATCGCATCCTCGTCCTCAACGTGCTCCGCGGCCTCAACGACAACTTCGGGCACTTGAGGTCGTTGATCACCAGGCAGATGCCCTTCCCCACCTTCCTCCAGGTGAAGGACGACCTCGCCTTGGAGGAGATCACTCTGGGCATCACTCCGGTGTCCTCTACTCCGCCAGCGTCGTCCTCCTCCTCCACCACCACCACCGTCCTCCAGGCCACTGGCTCCCGGACGTCTACTCCCCCTCACCCGGGTGGGGGCCGGGACCGTGGGAGACGTCGTGCTCGCGGTCGTCCTCGTTGTCGCGCGGGGGGGGGGGGGGGGGGGGCGGGGTGTCTTGCCGACCCCGCCGACACCTCCTGCTCCTGGTGGTGCGCCCTGGCCCTCCTTCAGCCACCCTTGGGCAGGGCACATCTCCATGTGGCCACACCAGGCCCCTGGAGGAGGGCAGCGTCCCCAGCACCCAGCGGCCCTGTTCGCCGGCGGTGTCCCGTCATTCCAGCCGACCTGGATGCCGCCTGCTCCACCTGGTCCCCCAGCGTCGACTCTTACTTGGGACCAGGCCTCCCTCGCCCGCCAGTTCAACACCATGGGGCTGACACCGCCAGTTAGCTCTGACTGGATTGCTGACTCGGGTGCCTCTCACCACACCACGCCGGAGGCTATTATACTCTCCTCTGTTCACCCTACCCACCGTTCCCTTCCTTCTTCTATCGTTGTCGGAAACGGTGCATCCATTCCGGTTTCTGCCGTGGGTTCTACTGGTACCCCTGGTTCTTTCCGCCTTTCCGATGTTCTTGTTGCTCCTCAAATGACTCATAATCTTCTTTCCATTCGTCGTTTCACAGCTGACAACTCTTGTTCTGTTGAGTTTGACCCCCCTGGTCTTTCTGTGAAGGATTTGGCTTCCCGGCGTCCTCTTCTCCGATGTTGTCGGTGCTAGTTTTGGCGGGACTAACACCGGCTAGTAAATATGTGTTTTGCGGTTGAGGCTACGGATGGTGTGCAAGGGGGAACACAGGGATTATACTGGTTCAGGCCAAGCAAGCCCTACGTCCAGTGGAGAGGAGAGTCGTGTTGCCTTGCACCGGGGTGCTTGTAGTAGGGGGTTACAAGCTAGGCGAGAGAGGGAAGCGCTCCCAGGTCTCTGAGTGTGTCGAAGTGTTTACAAGTCGTTTGCTATGGGTACGTTTGTGTGGGTGAGAACTTAGAACTTCTCCGTCGTTCTCCGTCGTTCTCCCTCGTTCTAAAGCTGGCCTCTGCTCTCCCTTTTATAGTCGCAAGGGAGAGGCAGGGGCAGCTACGTATTTTACAGTGAGGAGTTGCTGTTCCCCGTTTGACTATGCAGCTACTGCCTTTTCTCCGCGTCTCCGGGCATGGCTGTCGTGGTTCGCACGATCTTGGTGGGTTCCAAGGTGGGAACAGTCGTCTGACTATGTCACGTCGGCCCGGATGGAAGGCGTGCTCGTCCTTTCGAGTGGATAGCGCAGTAGGCGCTTTTCCTGTTCTTGCGTAGCCCGTTGTCAGGCGCTTGTCACAGTCGGAGTTGATAGGTCCCGGCGGAAAACGGGGCGGCGCACCGTGGACCATACCGTAGAGGACAGGTGGTATGGCCGTCAGACGCGTGCGAAGCACAGTCGCGTCGAGAGTCTCGCCTGACGGGACAGTGCTTGTAAAGTGGTCAGAGACATCTCTTGTGGTCCAAGATTGCTCCGCTGACATCACCTGCGCCTTGGATGCCTTTGCGAGTTTGCGCTCGAGGGGGATAGGGAAGCTCGGGCGAATCGGAGATTTAGGGCGCCGAGGGTGCCGCTCTCCCGAGCTCTCCCGGGGAGGCTCGGGCTCTCGGGCCGCTCTCCCGAGCTCTCCCGAGGAGACTCGGGCGAGTCGGAGATTTGGGCGCCGTGGGTGCCGCTCGCCCGAGCTCAGACTTTGGCGCCGTGGATGCCGCTCTCCCGAGCTCTCCTGAGGAGGCTCGGGCGAGGCTCGGGCGAATCGGAGACTTGGTTTGGGCGCCGAGGAGTGCTGTCCCGAGAAGGCTCGGGCGAATCGGAGGCTTGGGCGCCAAGGACGCCGCTCTCCCGAGCTCTCCCGAGGGGGCTCGGGCGAATCGGAGGTTTGGGCGCCGAGGACGCCGCTCTCCCGAGCTGGTGCCGCTTTCCCGTGTTCTCCCGAGCTCTCCCGAGGAGGCTCGGGCGAATCGGAGACTTGGTTTGGGCGCCGAGGAGTGCTGTCCCGAGGAGGCTCGGGCGAATCGGAGGCTTGGGCGCCGAGGACGCCGCTCGCCCGAGCTCTCCCGAGGAGGCTTGGGCGAATCGGAGGTTTGGGCGCCGGGGAGTGCTGTCCCGAGGAGGCTCGGGCGAATCGGAGACTTGGGCGCCCAGGATGCCGCTCTCCCGAGCTCTCCCGAGGAGGCTCGGGCGAATCGGAGACTTGGGTTGGGCGCCGGGGACGCCGCTCTCCCGAGCTCTCCCGAGCAGGCTCGGGCGAATCGGAGCGAGCTCTCCCGAGGAGGCTGTCATTAGTGGAAATGATGTCGTGGGCCTCTGTAGACGCGGCCTTCGTGGGCTTCGACTGGCCTTACTTGGGCCAGGCCAAGTTGGGAATGAGCGTTTTTGCATGGAAGTTGGGTACCCCTAACTTTGGTAACCGACAGATGTGATAGCGCGGGACCCCTTTACACCCTCCGCCTTCCTACTTCAGCTGCACCTCCCTCGACTTCTTCGTCGTCTCCTTCGTCAGCTGTTTTTGCTACCACCACCTCTTCCACGACTTGGCACCGCCGTCTCGGACATCCCGGCCGCGACATTTTGTCTCAGCTCAGTCGCTCCTCTGATGTATCTTGTACCCGGGCTCCAGATGAGCATCTGTGCCATGCGTGCCAGTTGGGCCGTCATGTTAGACTTCCTTTTACTTCTTCTTCTTCTCATGCGGCCTGTATTTTTGATTTGATCCACTGTGACCTATGGACATCTCCTGTATATAGCATTTCTGGTTATAAATACTTTTTGGTGGTGGTCGATGATTTTTCACATTACTCTTGGACTTTCCCTCTCCGTCTCAAGTCCGACACCTTTCCCACGCTCCTTCACTTCTTCGCCTGGGTGTCCACTCAGTTTAGCCTCACCATTAAGGCCGTCCAGTGTGACAACGGGCGTGAGTTCGATAACTCCACCTCCCGCTCCTTCTTTCTCTCCCGTGGGGTTCAGTTGCGCATGTCCTGCCCTTACACTTCTTCGCAGAACGGCAAGGCCGAGCGCATGATCCGCACCACCATGGAAGTCATGCGCACCCTTCTCTTCCAGGCCTCGCTTCCTTCTCGCTTCTGGGCTAAGAGCCTCCACACCGCCACTTACCTCATCAACCGCCTGCCTTCCACAGCTTCCCCTGCTCCTACTCCTCACCACGCTCTCTTCGGTACACCTCCCCGCTACGATCACCTGCGTGTGTTTGGGTGTGCGTGCTACCCCAACACCGCCTCCACCTCTCCACATAAGCTCGCTCCTCGTTCTACTCTGTGTGTCTTCCTTGGATATTCCCCTGACCACAAGGGGTACCGCTGCTATGACCTCTCTTCTCGCCGTGTTCTCATCTCTCGCCATGTCGTGTTTGATGAGACGGTGTTCCCCTTCTCCACCCCTTCCACACCCTCTCCGGATCCCGAGGTTGACTCTCTCTCCTCCGCTGACACGGTGGTCCAGCCGCTATTCCCTTTGTGCCCTGCAGGTCTGGACTTCCTAGCCGCGCCCCACACTACCGGGGAGGGGGGGGGGACTCCGGAGTGTTCCTCTCCAGACCGGGGGCCTACGCCACCACCTACCGTCCCGACGTCGCTACTCCGGCTGTAGCCCTACGGCCTATGCCGCCTCCCCCTTCTGGGCGCTTCGACCACGTCTACCAGCGCCAGAGGGGGCTGAAGGCACCTCCCCCTCCTCCACCGTCGCTGCCGATGCTTCCGGCAGGGCCTCCTCCGCCGGAGACGACACCGGTGGTCCCTGGCCGTTTCACGCACCCCGTGCGTGTCTACCAGCGCCGTCCGCAGCCGCCACCGGTTCCGACACCACCGGTGGTACCTCCTTCGGTACCTCCTCCGCCGTCGTCGCCACCGATGCCTCCGGCGCGGCCTCCGCCGCCGGCACCCGCTGCCCGTGCCCCCCGGGGCTCTCTCGACGAGCCAGTGTACCACCCGCCTCTCCTGCACCGGAACCCTCGCCATGTTCACCCCATGGTGACGCGCCAGGCCTCCCGGCCCGGGTCCTCTCCGCCGTCACCTCCGAGCCGGGGGTCTCTCCTCTACCCTCCTCCATCCGTGAGGCCTTGGCGGATCCTCACTGGCGCCGTGCGATGGAGGAAGAGTACGAGGCCCTGCTTGCTAACCAGACGTGGGACTTGGTGCCGTGTCCGTCTGGTGGCAATGTGGTCACGGGCAAGTGGATCTGGACGCACAAGCGTCGGGCTGATGGGTCCTTGGAGCGCTACAAGGCCCGCTGGGTCCTCCGGGGCTTCACTCAGCGGCCCGGAGTGGACTACGACGAGACCTTCAGCCCAGTGGTGAAGCCTGCGACGGTCCGTACTGTCCTCTCCTTGGCTCTTGAGCGCTCCTGACCCGTGCACCAGCTGGATGTCAAGAATGCCTTCCTCCATGGCACTCTAACAGAGACGGTGTACTGCAGCCAGCCAGCAGGCTTCGTGGATCCTTCCCGCCCCCAGATGGTCTGCAACCTCAACAAGTCTCTGTATGGTCTGAAGCAGGCACCTCGGGCGTGGTACTCCACCTTTGCTTCATACCTGCTGACTCTTGGGTTTCTGGAGGCCAAGTCAGACACCTCCCTGTTCATCTACAGCCATGGGGGCGAGACCGCCTACCTGCTGCTCTACGTCGATGACATTGTCCTCACCGCCTCCAGCGAGTCCCTGCTCCGCTGCATCATCTCCTCTCTTCAGAAGGAGTTTGCCATGAAAGATCTCGGTGTGCTCCATCACTTCCTTGGTGTCACTGTCGAGCCCCGACCTTCTGGCCTGCTCCTTCACTAGCGGCAGTTCACTCTGAACATTCTGGAGAGAGCTGGGATGTTCGACAGCAAGCCCTGCTCTACTCCGGTTGACACGCAGGGCAAGCTGTCTGAGGCAGCGGGCCAGCTACTTGGTCCAGCGGACTCCACTGCTTACAGGAGCCTTGCTGGAGCGCTCCAGTACCTCACCTTCACGCGGCCCGACATCACCTACGCCGTGCAGCAGCTCTGCCTCTACATGCATGCGCCGCGAGACCCTCACCTGGCTGCCATGAAGCGGCTCCTCCGGTACCTTCGGGGCACCCTCGCCTACGGGCTGCTCCTCCGTCGGTCCTCCTCGGCCGAGCTGGTTGTCTACACCGACGCTGACTGGGCGGGCTGCCCGGACACCCGCCGGTCCACCTCCGGCTACGCTGTCTTCCTAGGCGGCAACCTTGTCTCTTGGTCGTCCAAGCGTCAGCCGGTGGTCTCGCGCTCCAGTGCTGAGGCAGAGTACCGCGCCGTCGCCAACAGCGTGGCCGAGGCCGCCTGGCTCCACCAGCTCCTGGCTGAGCTTCACCGCCCCCTCGCCAGGAGCACGCTCGTCTACTGCGACAATGTCAGCGCCGTCTACCTCTCCACAAACCCAGTGCAGCACCAGCGGACCAAGCATGTGGAGATCGACCTCCACTTCGTCCGCGACCGTGTGGCAATCGATGACGTTCGGGTCCTCCACGTCCCGACCACCTCCCAGTTCGCAGACATCTTCACCAAGGGTCTTCCCTCGTCGACCTTCTCCGAGTTTCGTTCCAGCCTCAACGTCACTAGTGGCTAGTTGGTGCTGCGGGGGGTTCCTGTACTTGGTGTTCTTCTTTCTTCTTGTCCAGTCTTTGACTCCGCTGCTCCGGTAGTCCAGACTGCGGGGGGGTGTTGGAGTGTATATTCAGCCCATGAGGATTAGGCCCATGAGGCCCATGTACCCCTAGTATGTATATCCCTAACCTAGGGTTTGCTAGGAATGAATTAAGAGATTCAACACGAATACCCAGGTACCGACCAGACAGGAGAGACCTGGGTATCCATTAATCCTATAAAGTTGATTTTTCTTTGAACTGTCCTTTGCACTTTCCAAACCTGCCTGTGACTAGGTTCGTTTTTTATGTCATCTGCAGTTTTAGTGTGGATGGAAGTTACTCCTCGAAAGGGAGCCATGCTGTTCTTAATATTGACTCCAAAGGCCATGGTGTCCATGCTTTCCTGAATAATGAGCTTATAGGTTTGTTCTTTATTCTTACTTTCTAACTAAAAATATCATGTAACATAAATCTTTGAGTGGGCTTTCACTAGGAGATTTCCTTAGGTCCTCGTCAACCCATATGAACTTTCAGAGTATCCGTATATTCGCATGTGGTCAAATGGTACCCTTGAGAAGTAGAGTTCATGTTTCTACCACCATCACTGATTACTGCTCAACCATTAATTTCTGTGGTGCCTAGATACTAGCTCGTCGGTTTCACAGTTCTCTCCTAATTATTAAGTTTTTGCCATCGTTACTAGTTGTGGATATCTCTTTGCTCCAGGTAGTGCATATGGTAATGGCTCACAATCAAGTTTCAGTGTGAAATTGCCCATCAACCTTAGGACTGGGAAGAATGAACTTGCCCTTCTAAGTATGACTGTTGGTTTACAAGTAAGCACTTGCTACTAAACATGATTATCATTGAGTTATCTGTGTGAAAAATCTTTGCACACTGATTCTTTGTGCATGCAAATGTCACCTATAGTGAGACGCACTCCTTTGAAAAAAAAGGAGAAATATATACCATTTTTAAATACAAAGTTACCATATTGATTAAGATTTTTGTGCACTCTATAAGAATGCAGGATTCTCTTACGAATGGATAGGAGCAGGCTTTACAAATGTGAACATCTCTGGTGTGAGAAATGGAACCATAAACTTGTCTTCAAATATTTGGGCGTACAAGGTATTGCCACCAATATTCTTCAATTTTTTGGGGCAAATTTATATTTTAGGATTCAATGTGAAATCACATTCGATATAATTGATCCATCTTTATTTACAGAGTATGATAGATTTCCCCCCTGCTGATATATCCTGAAATTGAGATTAAAATGCATTTTTTAAAAAAATTTGTAGATTGGACTGGAAGGGGAATATTATAATTTGTTCAAGCCCGATCAGAGAAATAACCAACGGTGGATACCACAATCTGAGCCACCAAAAAACCAACCTTTGACATGGTACAAGGTAAGCTTCTTTGATTTTCATTCTTGTGATGAACTTCTCCACAACCTGCTACTTGTATTTGCTAATGAAACATGATTTTAGTTAAATGTTGATGTTCCACAAGGAGATGACCCAGTTGGGATAGACATGCAGTCTATGGGGAAAGGCTTGGCTTGGTTGAACGGCAATGCCATCGGGAGGTATTGGCCCAGGACTAGTTCTATTGATGATAGGTGCACTCCCAGTTGTGACTACAGGGGAACGTTTATTCCAGACAAGTGCAGGACAGGTTGTGGACAGCCAACTCAGAGATGGTAATGAAATGGAATTTGGCAAAGTTCACAGCGGTAATTTTATTTTATAATTATTATGTTATCTTGTATTTCACAATCTTCTTTGCTTGGTGTAGGTACCATATCCCACGGTCATGGTTTCATCCCTCAGGGAACATCCTTGTGATCTTTGAGGAAAAGGGTGGGGATCCCACGAAGATCACATTCTCAAGAAGAGCTGTGACAAGCGTATGCTCCTTTGTGTCAGAGCACTTTCCTTCCATAGACTTGGACTCCTGGGATGAAAGTGCCACAAACGAAGGCACACCCCCAGCCAAAGCACAGCTGTCTTGCCCCGAGGGTAAAAATATATCTTCCGTAAAGTTTGCGAGCTTGGGAAACCCCAGTGGAACATGTAGTTCATACCAAATTGGGCACTGCCACCACCCAAACTCCTTATCTGTTGTTGAGAAGGTAAAATTTGCACGAAATTCTCGATTCCTGACACAAATGCTCACATGAAGTAGATTTCAGTATCAGATAACCAATTGATCAGATATCAGTTCTGACTTTTTGAGATGTGTTGATGCATGTGGACTTGGATCGATGCACATGAACTTAGTCTTGGAATTCGAACAGTGTCACTACTGAGTTCTTAATTTGCAGGGTTGATGCAACTGGGATTAAATTATGGTTTACAGTCCCATTCATCAGGGTTTTCCTTTTAGGGCCATCAACGAGGGGTTTGGGTGATGGTGAACATCTATAGAAGGGTTAAGTCTCTATTTCAAAGTAAACATGAGGTTCATATGTGCTGTCTGATAATAGTTTATCAACGACATCGAGATCCACATATCCACCGTTGACCACATTAAGCTTCGTACTTTTAATTAACAGCTCTTTCCATTATCCTTGGCAGGCCTGTCTGAACACCAATAGCTGTACAGTCTCCCTGTCAGACGAGAGCTTCGGGGAGGATTTATGCCCTGGAGTCACCAAAACACTAGCCATCGAAGCGGACTGTTCTTAGTGGCCTACTAAGTAGTATCTCTGTGTGCACACCAGGCTCCACTACAAGTGTGCCAATCAAAATTTCAAAATTGTAGTGCTGGTTGCATGACATACTACTGTAACCTGGATTTGAATATATCTGGCTGAGCTAAATTATGTTTCACGAGCTTTCGCTTTTCTGAAACTTGAAAGTTGTTGCTGAACAGTGACCCAAAGCTGAGTCCTGAAAGGTGACAGTTAAGATAGCGATTGATACTGATCATCTGTGGTAGCAAATGCACATGCATTGAGATCTCTGTATGAACTGTTTGATTGAGAACCCCGAATGAACCTGTCGTGACGCATGGAGATTCGATGCACACATGAAAATGTTCAGAATTGGCATCCCCTTTGTTATGAATATCAGATCGCACTAAATACAGCACATCTAAATGCTTCTCCCCTTCATGTTGCGTCGCGTCATGAACTTCCTGGATTAGCCAATGACAATGATGCAGGGCTATGCACAAATTCTAGATCGGAAAGGTGGCTTGTCGTTTCCTCACTATTGGTATTGGGGGACACAAATGAGCTTCTCACTGTGATACAACCAGGGTTACAGTGGGTTAAGGGAGACGAAACCCAGATCCCCCCTAGCTTCTGGTCTTCTGGATTATGAGCTTGGAAGCGTCCGTGCTGTACGGACATTAGAGTGTGCATTGTGCGGTAGTAAATTTCATTCAGCTCTTAATCTGAGTCCTCTGATGGTATGAATGCTCGGATTTTTTTATTTTTTTTTATGCCTCTCATGTGATATGAATATATGTTTTGAATCCATCCAAGCAGAGACTGATTTTTGAGAAAACATCCCAGTGCCACACCCAACCGATCCACACTGGGAATCGAACCTGGGCGGGTTGGCCTCCACGACGGGAGTGCGCAACACTGCGCCACAAGCGCGTTGGCGAATGCTCGGGATTTTTGTAGACCGGCAAATTTAGAGCTCAGTGTTGGTTGTACATTGCTCCATGTGTCTTCCTTATCAGAGCTGCTCCGATTTTTTTTTGGCTGTGATCGTTGCCGCCTTGACGGCTGTACATCACAAGCAGGCGACGTCTCAGCTAACGGAATCATTTCTCCCCATTCTGGCACGTAGCATGGGTTTCGCGGATAATCTTGGCCGCATCACAAGTACATTTGTTTATTTCTATGGCACATTCCGTCCAGTTTAGTCCACTAACAGTATTAACTTTGGGGTCAAATGATAGAAAAAATAAAGTACATAGTTAAGATTGTATATTTTAGATTTAGAGTAATATTGCGTAAATACTTTATGGAATGCTTAGTGATTCTTCTTCAATAAATTTGGAATGCTTTATGCAATCAGAATTTTAAACTCTGCCTCTTTTGGTGGAAAAGATATTTCAACTGGCAACCGGATTTTGTCTCCAGCTTTTCGAAAGGATTGAGCGTTGAAAGTGCATTTCGGAAGACGGTCTTAGTAGTTGGTACAGATAAGATAGCAATGTCTTGAACTCCACAAAGGAAGCAGAGTATTAGTATAATCTAAGATAGCGAGTGTATTGGAGCATCCAGCTTAAATGGTCCGTGTCAGGCCCAGCCATCTTTAGTAGCAGGCAATACAAACCAAGCATTAGTAGCAGGCAATACAAACCAAGCTTCTTGGCTAGTTTATAAACACTAACCAATGTTTGATTATTCTGCATACGTACATCAGCAGGACCCAGATACATGATTGCTCTTGGCTTTCTGCTATCCACTAACACAATACTCTCATCAGAAGACCTATGAGGAAAGGATAAGGCTGATGACATTGAAGCAAGCCAGCAAAGAAAAAAAAAATGACATTTTCCTACAGCAACATCTTTACAGAGTATGAGGAAATAAAAATATTTTCTTTTTATTTTCAGAATGGTTATTAGCATCAATCAACTGTTGCTGTCTCTATTCAGTCCAACACCAGAAAGTTCACATCTGTTTTTTTTTCTTTTTTTGAGAAAATAGAACTTCTACATAAATTGGCGGATCTAGGCAGAACGACCCATAGATATCTTTCCCCATCTGCCGACACTCGAGTGTCAGAATTCTCTGCTACTACGACTACGGGCGTGTTTAGGATTTTGGCACTGTAGCAGCGAGGAATCTTTTGCAATAAGTGTCTAATTATAGTCTAAGTAAACTTAAAAGATTCGTCTCACGATTTACAGGCAAGTTTTGTCTACATTTAATGTTCCATGCATGTGCCGTAAAATTGATGTGACGGAGAGGAACTAAACACCCCATACGTTGTCGTATATTGAGGTTACATCAGGTCGTTTCACTGGTTGCAACAATATCATGAAGGAAAAGCAAAACAAGAAATTGAAAGAAATGATTGTGCTGGTTTACCTAATTACCTTGGACCTGATGGGGACGATGTGATTTGGACAACAGCAGCAAAGTGCGTGGCAAACTGTCACCAGTCATCACAGTGTTCTGATCCTATAATTTAGCGGTAATGACGTAGCCGGGAACCTAATAATGGTACCCTCTTATATCTCCCAACATGCAATATAATTGTCAATTGACAATTTTCTAAGTAGCACCCAGCTCCATCAGGAAAGAAAAGAAGATCAAGGACACCAACCGAGAAAGCATATCGTAATTTGGAATCAAAAGAAAAGCAAAAGAGTGAAGAGAAATGAAATACCACACTCCAACTTAGCAAATAGGCCTCAGGTGCTTTCATTTTTTTTTAAAAAAAAAACGGGTGGTAGTAGGATCCAAGAGCTTGGAAGCAATAAGCATGCCAAAGATACGTAAAATGTCTATTTTATGATCATGTCGTCAACTTCACTCTTCATATCGCTTTTGCAGATATGGTTAATTGGAGGGCCCTCTCCCTAGCTACACCTAGAGCTGCCTATATCCATCTACTGCATATGTTGATTAAAAAAACTATGTGACTTATAATTTGGAGAAAAAAATGGTGGTACATACAATGCCAATTTTAAAGGACACGATCCAAACAAAATTATCACTCCAGAATCAATGCGTGCCACAAATCCAACACTTGCTGTTGGTTAACCGATCACAGCGACCACCAATGGAGACTCTTTACATGGATCCTCAGCACCGATCGATTCCGATCTTCCTTTCCATTGGCGTGCAGAGAATTTCACCTCGGCGCTTTTCTTGCGTATAAAAATGTAACTAATTTTTGGTTGAAGCGTCAAAATCAATAGCACGAGAGACCTGACGTGGACGCTGAATAAGGTCAAACCAGTCCACCTTTCATGTTCCGCTCAACCACTCTCCACTGTTGGATTTGCTCTTTTTTTTTTCCTTGCCGCCGTTGCTATTCGCTAGCCTTTTTTCTGGCCGGGCGGTACGAGTGTTTAGTGGTACTAATCCCTCAAGGTTTGGTGCGAACATGCATTTGCTCCTCCCTCCGGGACATGGTCCAGTCCAGTGGCGTGTGAGGTCTGAGGCGATAAACGTCCGTGGCCTCGGATCAGGAACGCGAGAGGATTGAATTCTTATTAGACATTAATATGGCTTTCAATTTGGCAGCGTTGTCGGCCAAAAGTGAACCCCTCTGCTCCTAACCACAAACAGTAGTCCTCCTTGGCCCTTCCTGCCCCCTGTCCTTGTGCCTATCTTTTTCAAAGGTGAAGCAAGGGAAGAGCTCTGCCATTTTGCACGGAGCAAACGCGCTTAGGCGTGATCTAAAAGAATTTTGCTTAGGCGTATACTACTAGAGCAAATATCACTGTCCAGTTTCTTGTTCGAGAACTGTACTGACCACAGGATTAGGAAGTCTAACCGTGAAAAGAAAACCCCATCACCGTGCCGAGAATTGGCCGACCGACAGACCCCGAACAACGCTGCTTACCCGTGCGGCCTTGCCCTGCGTCGTCCAACACGAGAGGTGCGCGCATGGTTCGGTTCCCTCGCGTTGCCCAAGCGGCCAAGCCCAACCGCGCCCGGGCGACGGCGGCCGTCCCGTTTCGCACTTTCGCACCGCGGGGGCAAACCAGGCGAGAAGGCGCGCGCGACACGTAAAAGTTTGCCCGCGGGCAAGAGTAGGAGTAGCCAGCAGCCGCGGGCCTCTCCCTCTCTCTCCGTCGGTCTCGTCCTCGGCCGTGCAAGTGTGCGACCATGTGATGGACATCTTCCGTTCCCGGACGAGCGATTCGATCCGAGGCTGCTGCTGATCCGCGCGGGCTAGCTGTCGGTAGGTACCCTATAGTGCTGGCTAGTGGCCACCGCCGTTCGAGAAGAGTCCACCATGCACGGAACCAAATTCGATCGATCGGCTCTGGAAATCTGAAATTTAAATTAGTACGTAGTATTGTGCAATTTGCCAAAGCATCTGATTTTTTTTGTGCGCGCGCGCACGCCTATTCAACTCATCCGGATCCGTACTGTGTATATTTTTTTTTATTGCCTGACCTGGCTAGCTAGCTGTGGCCGTCCAAAGGACTCGTAGCGTAAGGACCTAGCAGTACGACGAAGATCGCGTCAGTGCATTGCTCCCGATCTGCGCGACCGGTCGAAGTTGCCACGAGGAGATCGAGCTAGAGCGGCATACGTAATTCATCGCCTTGACTAAAGTTGTACGTATACTAGTACGTACGTGGCCTTGCGTCGCTGGCCCTTGTTCGTACTCGTACCCACACCCACCCTAGGCCCCTAGCTATGTCGTCGTCTAGCTTTACATGCGCCGCTCCACTGTTGCCCAGATGCAGTGGGACTGCGTCGAGTACCGTATGTGGGCGTGGCATCTCATCTGCGACGAGCTGAGGGCTATCTACACTCTTTTATCCTCTAAATTTATCCTTTAAAAGAAATATTTCATACTGATCATTAAGATTCTCTCCTCTATATCACTTTATTTCGCATTCATCCATCCTTTGCATCATCCTCTATCTATAATGGAGTCCACATGTCTATAATTTTTTTATCTAAATATATCCATCTGCATCTTATTTTGAAGTATTTATTGAAACGATTTAATGGTGTAACCAAAATTTAATTTAGGATTTTGATCTGTGAGTTATAATATTTTCTAGTTAGTTGAACAGGTGGAGCCCGCGCCGTACAGTCTTTCCTCTCTCTCCTCTCCCTCTCACGCGAGCATATGGCTGGGCCCCGTGCGCTGCTGCTGGTTTCATCCGCTAGAAAGCCGCTGCCTCGCCATATTTACCGGAGCCGCGCGCATGCATGATGGGAAAAAGGACCGCGCTGCAGCAGTTCTATGGTAAATCGGTCCTTCGGGTTCTGGCTAGCTACCTGTCGACACTCGACATTTCTCAGTCACTCCGCACATGCGCCCATGGATCTGCTCTCCATACGGAACGTACGCCCACTGGACCGTTTGTGAAATGGACGATCCCAATGCGTGCAGCTCGGCTCGATCTGCGTGAGTTGCGCCAATGGCGTGGTGGAAAATGGAATATCGCGTGCCGCGGCACTGACAGCACAGTGGAAAAACAAGCCGATGGTTGATCTGGATCGGGCGGCAGCGGCTGGCGGAGGCGGACAGCGCGAGAGGCCGCCGCTGTTAAGCTGCCCGTACGGACAATTATTGCGGCTACCCCCGGCCGTACTTATTATTCCACCATCAATCATTCGTTCACCTTCTGCTTTGCTCCAGACTGCCGTAGGCGATCCAATGGTTTTTCGTCTTGCCAAGTTTCACGGTAGTACTATTAAATAAACTGACGTGACAAAATATTAATAAAGAAAAAACAATAAAGATTTTATGTGGATTAAACTTGTCCTTACTGTTTCTAGCACAAACAGTCTTACAGTGATATACAACTTCATTGAGACCGACCTTGGAGATTAATGTACATCCTTTTTAATGAAAAATCTCAAGAGATTGACAAGTTACCACATTTGTTCAAGAAAAATGTGATCAAGTACATCATGTCAAAGACTTGAACTCTAGTCAGTAGATTCTGCCACAAAGAATTTAACCAACCGAGCTACATTCAGATCGTATGTATCTATTATGCAACAATCTAAAATGGCATATGTACTTATATTAAGAAAATTTTAGGGGCAATAAATTATCAGCTATAATATAACACAATAGTTGCAAGAGACTATATATTTGTAGGTACAACAAAATAAAATTATATCTATTCTATTAGCTACAAAGGATTAAAGTTGTATCTACGTCTATTCGGAAATATAGTCACGCTAACTAGATAGATATAGAATAGCGCAATAGTTATAGGACTCAAAATACATATATAGTATACCACAATAGTCTAGAATAATAGTATGTATTAAGAGACAAAGGAACAATAAAAGAACATATATAGCATAAGTAACAGACACAAAAAATTAAAATGATATCTATTGACAAGGTCATAGCACCATCTTATCTGCAGATTATCTTCAAGGGACTTACTAAGTCAGGTTTTGGTCCCTATTTCAGAAGGTAAGGATTGACCAATGATAAAAGTAAGATGTATAAAGATTGAGACAATTGTGATAGAAGTGTTTAGAAGAAACAGTTGGAGATTCAGTAACAGAATCACATTTAGATATTCATTTAGAAAATTTTAGTGGCTTCTTTCTTAGATTAGAACTATGTTTTTAAGATTGCGTGGACTCTTGTGCCTATGTGTAATAAAGAATAACTATATGCATTAATCGACGCAGAAACTGAGATATTAATATATTTTTTTCAAAAAGGATTGTTATCTATTATAGGCAGCTCTGTGCCTTTATTATATTTTAAAAATTCAACGCAAAGCAACAAACAAATCTCACACGATCACATCGTTGTTGGGCCGGCCTCTTGTTCCTCCTCCTTGCCCCTTTCAGTTTTTGTACATGTCCATCGCCAACAATTCACCCTCATGGCCTCCGTGGCCCCCATTTCACGATGGCATCCATTCACAATTGCAGCAAATTGTTGCTCTCTCTCTCTCTCTCTCTCTCTCTCTCTCTCTCTCTCTATATATATATATATATATATATATATATATATATATATCCATTTAAAACCGGTTCAATTCAAATAGACCACTGTTGTCAAAAAAAAAATCAAATAGACGACCCTACTCTACTCCTTCCTACATAAAAGCCACTCCTCTCTCGCTCGCTCTATCTCTGCTCTCACCCTCTCCCTCCTCTGTTCTTGGCCACTTTATAGTTTATACCGCCCGCCCACTACACCACTCCTCGTTTCACTCCTCGTTTCTCTCTGCTTCATCCTTTGCTTTCCCCTGCGCCCAGAACGACATCCTCCATCCCCAGTCCCCTCCGATGGGGAACCCGCCGGAGCTGTACCACAAGATCCTCAACATCCCCAAGGACACCTCGCCTCAGGAAATCCGCGCCGCGTACAAGAACCTCGTCAAGAAATGGCACCCCGACAAACACCCTCCGTCGTCCAGGGCCGAGGCCGAGGCGCGCTTCAAGGCCATCAGCGAGGCCTACGAGGTAACCGCGAGCTGTGCTGTGCCATTCCGCGCGCGCGTTCATGCGAATTGTGCATTGCGCCTTTCCTGCCGTGTCGTGATGTGTGTCCCTTCCTTCCTCGCGCAGGCGCTCCTGGACCAGCAGGAGAACAGGGCCGTGTTCGGGCTCTGCAACGACGGCCGGGCGGGCGAGAGGCCGGCCGGCGCGTTCGGCGGCGGCGGTAGAGGCCTCGGCCTCGGCGCCGGTGCCGGGCCGCGCATGGAGAGGACGCGCAGCGACGACTTCTGCACGAGGAGCGCGCCCGGCACGCCGGCGAGGGAGTTCAAGAAGGTGTACAGCTCCGGCAACTCCGGCGGGCGCCGCGCGTTCACCGAGTTCTCCAGCTCCATCATGCGCAAGGCGCCGCCGCTGGAGCGCAAGCTCGAGTGCACCCTCGAGGAGCTCTGCCGCGGCTGCAAGAAGGAGGTCAAGTTCACCCGCGACGTCGTCACCAAGAACGGGTACTTGCTTTCTCCTCTCTTTTCCTCTGCCTACTGAACAAGATCGATGCAAAAACCTTGCTAGAAATGAAATCCATCGCTTGCCAGTAGATTAATTTTGTTTTCGAAACAACAAAATTGGAGAATTCGATCGAAGAAGGGGCTTGTGTCGATGTGGATTCAGATTTTAACAGTGAATCGATGGCTGCTCGGAAAGTTGAGGTTAGGCAAGAATTCAGAGCTCGCTCTGATGGCGACAGACATTCCACTTCGTGTTGTGCCCCCCAACCCCCCAAATTCGCCTCACTGTTCGGTAGCTCCTGATGAACAGTGCACCAGCACAATCACTTTCTGCTTTTTTTCATTCAAAGGTTATATGGCGCGAGCACTTGTGTTTTTACAGTGGGGGTCGGGTCACTGCTTTTGTACCACTACCACCACCTTGCATTTGTCAGTGGAATATTTAGCTGGCTTTGGAGCATACGTAGGGCGTGAAACCTTTTTACGCGAGTGGCCTTTGGTGTGTGTGACACCCTTTCCGCCCGCAGGTATCTATGCTATTCTTGCAAGATTATCCTACCTAACACAAGGCCAGGATAACAATGTTTCCGAACGCGGTTAGTACAGCTAGGGATCCTCATCCTCTCTGGCTATCTCCACAAGATAAACCAAGGCCCCAAGATGCTTCCTTCGCCACAGATGCGTGTGCATGTTTGTTGGAGCCTTTTAATACGTACCCCCGTTTTGGATGTATCATCGAGCAGAGAGAGGAGTGGTCCTTTCGAGCGATGATGGGCAGTATTCATAATTCCTTTTGCTAGTAAGTATACATGTGAGGGTGGTGGCCTAGGTGGTTTTCAGGGACAGTGACTCCCGAGCATCCTTCCTCCTTGTACTCACTCTTGGACGTTTACAAGAGAGAAGAGACTAAGAGTATTGCATCTGGCATTTCTAGAGCTAGACTAATGGCTGAAAGTGGTTGATGTGGGCAGGTCAATAGTGAAGAAGGAGGTGACGCAGATGGTGCTGGTGAAGCCAGGGTGGAAGAAAGGGAAGCAGGTGGTGTTCGAAGGCATGGGGGACGAGCGGCCGGGGTGCCTGCCCGGCGACGCCATCTTCACGGTGTCGGAGAAGAAGCACCCGGCGTTCAAGCGGGTGGGCAACGACCTGGTGATCAAGGCGGAGGTGCCGCTGGTGAGCGCGCTCACCGGCTGGTCCTTCTCGTTCCGGCTGCTCAGCGGCAGGAAGGTGAGCTGCGCGTTCCACGACGAGATCATCCAGCCCGGGCACGAGAAGGTGATCGCCGGCGAAGGCATGCCGATCCCCGAGCAGAAGGGCGCCCGCGGCGACCTCAGGGTGAAGCTCGAGGTCGTCTTCCCCAAGGAGCTCACCGACGAGCAGCGCGCCGGCCTCGCCGAGATCCTCAGAGGGTCCTGCTGATCGTGATCTCGATCGCTCGTGGTGGCGCCGTGCCGGGTCGGTCTGAGTCCAAGCGTATCAAGTTTTCTTGGCCGTGTCCGTTGTGTTGATATACTCATAGCGCGTGTGATGAGTGATGAGTACATAAAGAGAGAGGGGCGTCGTTGTACATACAGGTCGTTTATATATATGAACAAAAAAAATATATATGAAACGTGAGCCAAGCTTTTGTGTAGTTAGTTGTGTGCCTGCATACCCCATACGCTTGTGGCATGAGCTGGATGTGTTTGTTCTGATGAGAATCAGAGATCTTCTTTCTCGCACCCCTTTCCTTTCTCTGTCCTGACAGACCTGCCGTCTGGTGTCTGGTCTGATTAACCATCTAGAAATGCATTGTACTACTGCTGCAATGCATTGTACGACTGCTGCTGCTTACCAAATGCCACCTTCACTTGCTGTTTGGCAGCTTGGTAGGAAGCTGGTGCAGCAGTGCCAGTGCAGATACAATACTCTGCCGAACTGCCGGGTGCCGGCTGTCGCATCGATCACCAGCCGATCCAGATGTTCTCGCCTACTAGCAGTGTACTATGACACCTTTGCGTAATCCCTTCCTTGGCCGAGTCCGCTTTGTGTTTTTCTGCACAGCTTTTGTGCTAATCTCAGGTTCCTGCTGATGGTGCCTACCCGTGCGAGTCGAGTCCATCGACCATACTAGCAGGCAGCTAGCACCGCTACGTGGTGCGTGCGCTGATGGGCCATGCATGTCCTGGGCCACAGGGCTAGCGGGCCAGCGAGCGAGAGAGGCCTGCCGGTGCAGAAGAATGAAATCAGATTGCCTGGACCACGCCACGCACAAAACGACCTGGATGGAGCCCGCTCGAGTACTCGAGTGGAAAGTGCGGGAATTGAAGGCAATGATCTCTCAGTTGGATCGCGAAGCGGAGGAAGAGCTGGAAGTAGGTAGTGGTGCCGCCGCGGGTGTTTGGGTTGGGCCCCCGCTGTTCCTTGATGAGAAAGCACAACCAAAATCGATCCTGTTCCGCCCAGGGGCAGTTGTAGTACGTGGTGGTTCCGTGCCAATTGGCATTTGGTAGTAGGCGGCAAAGCAACTTGGTGTTGGTGCGCTGCCGCAACAGCAAGTGGGCTCTGCCGCTGCCTCTGCCTGCCTGCAGCACTAACGGCCGGGGTGCCTGCAACCGTTTGTCTGTATGCCAATGTAAAAAGGTCGCCCGTCAACACCTACACTTGCCGAAGAGTTACGCACAGCCAATGCGCTAACGTATAATAATTAATTATAATCTGAATCTGAACAAGTTACAAAGTCTTGAGTGCGTCAATGCCTCGACGGCCCCCCCAAAAAAAAAACAGGTTAGTACTGCATGACCGTGGACGACATGTTGAGGAGCGGCGCGAGCGCGTCGGGCGCGAACTTCCTGGCGAACAGGTAGCAGGTGTTCGTCGGGCGGGAGTTGTACGCGCAGGGCTGGGCGCTGGTCCGGATGCTGCGGACGAGCTCCGGCGTGGCGTCCGCCGCGCCGTACGTCACCGGGTGCGAGCTCCCCACGGGCCACTCGACGCGCGTGACGGTGCGGTTGGAGTTGCGCTCGCCGTGGCGCAGGCCCACGTACGTCTGCACGTAGTGCTCGTCGGGGTAGCACGACGACGACGGCCGGCAGTGCCGCCGGAACAGCGGGAAGTACCGGGTGTCGGCGAGCACGCTGGCGGCGAGGTCGCGGGCGAGCTCGAACCACTGCGACCCTTTCCGCCACTGCCGCAGCGTGATGTCCGGCGCCATGCCCCGGCTGTACCGGTTCCGGCAGCCCCTGTCGTCCCGGTAGTAGGCCTCCACGAAGCTGTGCCGCGACCCCACCAGGTACCCGTACACCGTCGTGAAGTTGTGCACCGGGATGCAGCTCTCCGACACCAGCACGAACCGCTCGTTCGAGAAGTCCAGCAGCGCGTTCGCCAGCAGCCGCTTCTCCGCGTCCACCAGCGTCACGTCGCCCCACGAGGCTTTCTGATTTGGTTGATAAAAAAAAAGATCAGCAGGACAGTCGATCAGACGATCAAAGCGATCGATCGCGAGCTTAGACAATAATAATGACTAACCTGGCTGGGGATCTGCCTGCCGTAGAACGGCGAGTCCTGGGAGACGTTGATGGCCACGCCGGGCGGCGCGTGGACGTAGATGGAGAATTGGCCGTCGTGCGGCGCGCCGCGGAAGAAGCGCTCCCAGAGCGGCGCCAGCGGCAGGACGCCGTGGCCGGCGAGGAACATGAAGGCCACCTTGGGCACGCGCTCGAACGGGTACCTGGCGCCGGCGGCAGGCACCAGCGTGGCGCGCCAGAACAGCTCCTTGTCCGTCATGTCGTGCATGAGCCGCGTCGGGGCCACGAATTCTTCGAAGTCGGGCACCGGGTCGGGCCGGCAGCAGACGCCGCCGCCGCCGAACCCGACGCTCCTCGGGACGAGGCTTTCCTGGGACCGAAGGACCCCGGCGGACACCCAGAGGCCGGCGACGACGCCGAGCGCGAAGATCACAAGGAACGCGATCACCTTGGCGAGGCCGGTGATGGGCTCGTTCCTCGTGAGCATCACCTTGAAATCGTCAAGCGCGCCCTGCTTCATGCCCTTGTCGTGGAGGAACACAACAAGCGCATACACGTCCGTCCGTAGTTGTTTGTACGACGACGAGTTGCAGCTTGCAGTTGCAGTTGCTAAACGGCAAACGGTATTAGTACAGACCTAGCTAAACACGAGCGCATGCAGCTGGTGGGCGACATGGACGAGGGGGGAGGAGATTTAAACTCTGAGCAGATGGCGGCGATGCATGGCTTGCGAGATTGGCCAACATAGGATACGATACCAGGATGGACGAGCACTCCAGCTATATACCGCTTCTGATTCTCTGAGAGTCCCTTCTTCACGAGGAAGGCATGCATGCATGAAGAGGGCAGCAGAAAAGTATAGTCCGATCGATATCTCAGTCAAATATATGGAAAAATCGAGGTGTTCAGTTATGATCAGATCGAGGGAGCGTACGTAGGAATATAGGAATAAAACAAACCGGGAAGGCGGGAAGAAAGAAGTCGAAGGAGAGATCAAGGAAAAGGAGATGAGTCAAGCCGTCAAGCGCATGCCCAGAAGTACGCTGAAAGTACCACCAAAACACATGGTTGCAAAGGCGATCGGTTTTATGATAAGCGTCAAAGATATACTATACTCCCTCCGTCCCATTAATTATGCAATTCCACCACAGTAACATATTTCTGTGTACCAACTTTAACCAATTATAAATAAAAAATTATAAATATTTATAATGTCAAATAAACATCAATAGATTAATTATAAAATGTATTTTCATAATATATTAATTTGGAGCTATAAATATGAATATTATTCAATAGAAATTTAGTCAAACGTGAACTACTTTATCTAGCACGCAACATGAAGTTACATGTTTAAAGGGACGGAGGGAGTACGAGGTAGCTAGACAGATAGCGTTTCTCGGGAACGTCGACCTTGATCAGGTATATACCGAAGCTGTCCAACAACTCAGGGGAATACCGAGGTCAGACATATATAGGGATCTACCATGCACCGGCCAGATTTATCGGATCGTGAACGTTGCAGACTTGTAGTCGCAATCCACAAACCAGAAGAATTTTTTGTCACTAGCTTATCTCAAAATAAGGAGTCCATACCACACATGGATGTTCTAGATTTTTCAACACTTTTTCATCCAGCTTCCTTTGAAAACAAAACACTTTTTCATCCATCGATTTATTTTAAGATCTATATGACTTAGATAAAAAAAAAAATTAACTGATATGATCAGTTAGACTGTTATTATAGTATCTCTCCTACTTGATTTGCTTAGATTCATCTTGTCTAAAGGACGACAGACAGGCACTACATTGTCGTGCGTCCGAGCCCATATAGCACACCACCCCCTCCATGCTTGGCCTCTCTAAAAGGATCAAATGTGTCTAGAGGGGAGGACAGTAGGCTAATATTTTTTTTAAAAAAAAAAACACATTGCAGCTGATAGTATCTAGTCAATGGAAATTTTGATCTAGCTTGATATTTCCAACCCTAGCCGAAAATTATAGCTTGGATCTTTGTGGCAGTCTAAAAATTTAGCCAAGGGAACTTGGCCAATCCACAGATTTAGCCAATGGCAGCTTAGATCTATGTGTATCTTAAATGTACACAAATTTAACCAATGAAAACTTAGATCTATGTGCACCATAAATGCAGAGGAGTGTATTAAGAGTATTCCATAAGATCGAATTCCCTTGCAATTTCAAACATATAGATCGAGCGAAAACAATTGAAGAACAAGAGAACATACACAAGAACATGTGAGGTTCGACTACAACACTAAGGCATGAAACAACACATATGTAGGGTCCGTTTGAATAATAGAAACATTTCAGATTCTCAATACCAGAATCCCTACCAAATGATTTGTTCAATGAAACGATTTTCCGTGAAACACCAAACGGTTCTAGGTTTTGAACTAGGAATGAGAATCACCCAACCAAGGAGAATTTGGATCAAACGGTTTTCACTGATTTTTGCCAAATGATCTCATTCCAACTAAAAAAACATTTCTAAGTGAATCTGGATCCCTACCAAACATACTCGTAATATGTTTGTTAGAGAAGCAACATAAACTCTTGCCTGCGAGATGACGTCTGGATCGGACATTGGATAAGCTTCCCATGTACAAGGATCAAACTGTTACAAAAACGCATGTGAAAAATAGCAAAATACTCTGTTGCCTGCTAGCTTTCCCCCGAAACAAAAAAGAGAATACTAAGATCATTATGCCATAGTTGCAAAGGGAGATTCATTTCCACTAGAGCCAAAAAAATATTTCAATGCGATAAGAAAAACAAGATAATTTGAGTTCACCAGCAACATGCACTTGGACAAAGGAGAAAATATCTGGCATGCTTGTACTGAGAGAAAAACCATTCCAAGAATCCAACAACAAGAAACATAAAGATCCATTACTGATAGTGGCCATCGCCCTGCCTTTGAAAGCAGGTATCAGCTTCTGAATATCATGCCACCAAAATGATCCTTTGCATTTTCTAGCTGGAGGCCACATTATGTTATATATGCACGGTTTACACAATAATATTAAAGCAATTCAAGTATAATGTTCTAAATCAAAGGAATGAAATTGAATACATGACATCTAAGTTCATCACAAATCTCTCTTTCAAATTGCTTTGCGTGGGATGCAGTGCATTAGAAGTGTACTCATCAAGTACTTGTTTAATGTGGGTTGGACATCAGGGGTCTATTCACTTATCCAGATTTTGATTTCTTTTCAGACATAAAACAATACTTTCCTCTCAAAATACATCAGCACCAACTGAAATCAGTTTTTTTCAGACAAACGAACAAGCATGTCATCCTTACAAATCTGTACACATTTAATGTTATGAGCTCCTCACAAACTAAAAAAAAAAGCTAAAGTTAAACTTTAAAAGGGAAAAAAATCAGCACGGAAAAAAAAGAGGCATTTAAAAGGTACATGATATCTGCTTCTCAGATTCACAAAATATGATAAATCATAAGGGTATGCACAATACAATTTCCCCCTTTTCTCCTATCAAATTCAGCAACCACAAAAGAGAGCTGCTTTAGAGATAGAGAGTAAAAGATTTTATAATTAATATTCTTCGTGTTGTAAAGCTTGAAATGCAGGTGAAATTCTCAAATTAGCAACCACAAATGAGCTTCATATTTCCCACAATCCCTGTCCATCTATGCCTGCACAAATTGATGATACTCCGGCAAACCTGTCCCAGGATGCTTAGCAGACAAGGTGTATTTAATTAATAAGATATACCAAAGTGACAAATCAATATCATGGTTTTGTCTCCCTTTAGCAAATTATTGCAACACCACACTCACCTGGTCACACCATGGAAACTTGATGTTCAGGAGCCAGCAGGTGATCCACAGAAATTTCAGAAGAAGCACCTAGAGCACCCTTCACTTCACTGTACCCTGCAATGTATTGTCCAATGATAGATACTGTCGCTAGTGTCATCTTAGGTCTTCTGCAGTGTACGCCTAGAGTGGTGCTTGGAAAGAAGAGAGTATTTAGGATTCGCGTCACACATTGCAGCATGCGATGCCTCATCGAGTAGTTTTGGGAGCGACGCATGTTGAGGCACCGGTACTCACTGAATGAAGAATAATTTTGTTTGCTGTGTGCTGCTACTACTTTGAGTGGAACTCAATGCCTATTCATGTTGCAACAGTATTTGCTTCTTTATTTTATTTGCATGTTGGGTACTAGCAGTGATGCTTGCCACTGCGGCTCTGTAAGAGCGATGCAAAAAAATCGATGAGGGACCCGCTTTCGATATAGGCTTCACTCGACACTGGAGAAGGCCTTATAGGTATCATCCTTCTTGACAATAATTCAGTTTTTTTTGAAAGAACAGGAGGGGCAAGAGCCCCTAGTGGGATTTATTTATTTAAACTTTTAAGTAGACTAGTCTAGGAATACATCACGAAACAAAGAAAGTAGTGGGCACTTGAACTCTCTGATCCTCATCACCACAATATTCATTCCAACCAAAGTAACTAAAGCATCAGCATCTACGAAGCCATCGATTGTCACTTCCTTAGTCTGATCTGCTCACACCTGGGTAACTTCCCCTGACCATCACCACTGGATAACTGGATTGGTCTACCTTTCCGGCTTCTGATCCTGACACCATTGGTCGAGCAACTTCTGCCCCCATTGATCGAAGTATCCAAGCCCGTTGGCCGTTATGGATCTGCACTGCAGCGGGCAAGACCGGCGCAGTGGACGCCGATCGATCGCGCCGGTTGCCACCTGCACTTGCCTCCTCCTCCCAAATTGTGGCAGCAGCATCGGGGCCTGCTTGAGGCCTGAGGAAGCTATGGCGGCGTGGCGGAGCGGTGCGTGGGGACTCAGGGACTGGGGAGGCATGCAGAGGCACGCCGTAGGTCCGCGGTCTGCATGTAGATAGATAGACACATCTGTTCGTATCCTACTAGTATTTCCTATATCCATTCACGCGTGGGTAGGACGGGCCGGTTTCCTCTGCGGGATACAAATCCAACGGCAACGGGAGTACGACGAGACAGACACGGACTCGCTGGCTCATGCCACGCGCAGACCCTTTGGTATTTATATAAAGGGTGGCACAAGAGATGGCCAGGCCGCTGCTAACTTGCCGCCGCCAACTCCTCCGCGCCTCTCCACCACCAAATTATCCTGGGTCTCTCACCGCGTACGTCGGTGGCCTTATTCTCCTCTCGCTCGTCGTCTTGGCAAGTCGTTGGGGCGGCCGAGTGGCGCGGATGAATAATGCTGAATGATCCGTCAGATTATTCTCTCCGTTTGGCGGTGACATCGATCGAGCTCAAGAGGCGCATGTCCCGGTAGGACGAGAGACGACGATCGACGGCGAGGACGAGACTAGGATCGGATGCTGCGGAGGTGTGTATCGGTGAGTTTCCATCGATCCGATTCATCGCATCGATTCATCTACGCCGCAATGGTATTAGATGTCAGATTATTGTTCCACCGTCTGTCGTCGATACTCGATACGAAACCGCGTCGATTCATCTTTGTTTCTTTTTTTTTTCTCTTCATTCACAGTATGAAGAACAGACGACCTACTTGACTATAAGAAGTGGCAGGTAATAATAGTAAAAGGAAAGAAGGTGAGAATCCATATGGCAGCGGCTGGTGGAAAAGAAAGTGGGCTGAACGGGGACGAGAGCTCCGGCACGACGCCGTTGGCGACGCCAACGGCGACACCTGTCGCAACTCCGATGTCGACGAGGTCGGTGAAGTGGGAGAAGGACGTCGAGGATGCGGCTGGCGCTCTGCACAAGCCACTGCTTTACAAGCGCTGCACCAACACGACGTCGCAGATGGCCATCGTCGGCGCCAACACCTGCCCCATTGAGAGCCTCGATTACGAGTATGCAGCATGCCCTTTGTTCCCGTTTACTGTATTTCTCAGATATCCTTACTGCTACAATGCTGCTTATTACTTCGAGTGTATTATTGATGCATTGTTTGAGTTTAGTAACAGTGGACGTACGTTTCAGCCCCTTGACATATCATTGTGGATTTGATGTCTAACTTGTAACATAAATGTACTGGTAAATCCAGTTAAGATAGGTAATTACAACTTTTGATATGTAATTGTGAATTGATGTCTGTAAGGATGAAAACGGACGGAATTTTTTCCGTCCCGACCCGTCCGTTTTTCTACATTTTACCCGACCGTTTCCATATTGTCGGAAAAATCCGGATTCGGATCGGAATTCGGGGTGGAAGGTGTCGGAATCCGGACAGAAGTAGAAATAGCGTTTTCCGTCCGTATTCTCGTAATTCCGGATTTAGTCAGAATATTTCTGGATCTTACCGAATTTTACCCGTATTCGGAAAGCCCAAGTAAAGCCCATCTAAACCTAGTCCAGCCTCCACCCGTCACCCCAAACCTTCACGCACAGCCTATGCCGCGACCGCAAGCGGCCCTCTGCGCTGACGTGCATGTGACTATGCGAGCACCTACTGGATACGAACTGGATGGGTTGCACTTGCAGCGGGGCCCAGTTGTCCCCGGTGGCTGCATGCATGTCGATCTTCATGAACTGCCGATCCCCTTTTAAATTTGCGAATTTTGTATCTCTCAAGTCTAATCTCCAAAATATATAAACAAATTATCTATTTCGATTAATATATCCTGCAAAATAACTACAAGCAACAAAACGAATGAAAATTTATATAAAAGAGCTATTTGCTACGACAAATTATTAAAAGTTATATTTTACTAAGCATGTCACGTGTGATGTGTCAGTGTTAGTGTGTGGGCAGTTAATCCTAAACTATTTTTATTTGGGTCTGAATCTCTGAATTCATGCTGTGCCTGTCTTTCGTTGTTAAAGATGTGTATGACCGTGATTGTGAGTATAAATATGTGCGGTATTCCAGCTAAGTTTCCGGCTTCCGACCGTTTCCGTTGATTTTTCGGTCGTATTTGTTCGTTTCCGCATATCCGCGTATCCCGATTCCGTTTCCGAACCCGTATTTTCCGAACCGGATTACGTTTCCGCCAAAAAATATAGAAATGGAAGTAGAAATAGGGTTTTTTCGTCCGTTTCCGTCCTTTTTCATCCCTAGATGTCTGACTGTCTTTGCAGTTGGTGCAAAGAAAGTTTTGCTCTTTGCATGTTTCCTGAATTTTTCCTTCACGAAAATCTTTTTTTGGGGGTATGCTACTTGATTGGTTGTTGATCCAATCCAACAATGCATGAAAAAAACGCTATGCTTAATAAAAAAAGATTAGGTTACATTAAAAACTGACTATAACTGTCACCATGAAATTGGTCAGCATACAGTCAGCAGTCAGCAGGTTTGGACCAATGTTATTTATGCATTTTCTCACGTCGTTCCCACTGATGATTTTCAGAATTGTGGAGAATGATGTGTACAACCAAGACTGGAGATCAAGAGGGAAACTTCAGATCTTCCAATACCAGGCCCTTAAATGGGTCCTGGCACTTTTTGTAGGTGTAGTCGTTGGCCTAGTTGGATTCTTCAGCAACATTGCTGTCGAAAACATCGCCGGGTTCAAGTTGCTCCTGACGGGCGATCTCATGCTCCAGGACCGGTACGAATTAATCTTCTCGCTTATTTACATACAAGTTATAAAGTTACAATGCCAAATCCCTTGCTACTTTCGTCTTCATTGATTAATTAACATTGTTTGGCGCTTCAGTTACCTGGCAGCTTTTGTGTTATACATCGGTTGCAATGCAATGTTGGCTGCGGCGGCGGCAGCGTTGTGCGCTTACATTGCCCCGGCAGCGGCTGGTTCCGGCATCCCTGAGGTGAAGGCGTATCTGAATGGCGTCGACGCTCACTCGATTTTAGCGCCTGGTACCCTCTTAGTGAAGGTGGGTGCCCTGAAACTTTCAAGCAGTGGTTACTATTCTGATCGGTATTGCTGTCTTGATTTTCATCTGATTATTTTGTTGTTATATATTACTGCAAATAATGCAGATCTTAGGCTCAATATTAGGGGTGTCTGCTGGATTTGTGCTGGGCAAGGAAGGCCCTATGGTGCACACCGGCGCTTGCGTTGCCTCCTTGCTCGGGCAAGGGGGGTCCCGGAAGTATGGCCTCACTTGGAACTGGATCAGGTACTTCAAGAATGACCTGGACCGAAGGGATCTCATCACCTGCGGCGCTGCAGCTGGTGTGGCGGCGGCCTTCCGTGCCCCGGTTGGAGGCGTGCTCTTCGCGCTCGAAGAAGTCACATCATGGTGGCGGAGCGCGCTTCTCTGGAGGACCTTCTCCACGACAGCGGTGGTGACAATGGTGCTCCACGCGCTGATCAACTACTGCCGCGGTGGCCACTGTGGCCTTTTCGGCAAAGGAGGGCTGATCATGTTCGACCTCAGCTCGCGGCAAGCGACGTACACCGCAACGGACCTCGCCGTGGTCGTTTTGCTCGGCGTCCTCGGCGGTCTGCTCGGCGCTCTCTTCAACTTCCTCGTCGACCGGGTCCTTCGCGTATATAGCCTCGTCAACGAGTAAGTGCCATCTGAATCTGATGGTGGTGAGCGAGCCTCTCATCACTCTACCAGCATGCAGTTTCATAGAATGAACACTGACCACTTCAATCAATTAAACACGTGCATTTGCAGGAAGGGCGCGTGCTCCAAGATCGTCCTGACGGTGACCATCTCGGCGATCACTTCGTGCTGCACCTTCGGCCTGCCATGGCTGACGGCGTGCACCCCGTGCCCGCCGGAGCTCGCCAGGAACAGCAAGTGCCCGACCATCGGCCGGTCCGGCAACTTCAAGAACTTCCAGTGCCCGCCAGGGCAGTACAACGCGCTGGCGTCGCTCTTCTTCAACACCAACGACGACGCCATCCGCAACCTCTTCAGCGCCGGGTACGACAGGGAGTTCGGCGTGTCGACGCTGGTCACCTTCTTCGGCACGGTGTACGCGCTGGGCCTGCTCACCTACGGCGTGGCCGTGCCGTCGGGGCTCTTCATCCCGGTCATCCTGTCGGGCGCCTCGTTCGGGCGGCTGGTGGGCACGCTGCTGGGGTCGTCGTCGTCGGTGAGCGGCGGCGGCGGCCTGGACCCGGGGCTCTTCGCGCTGCTGGGCGCGGCGTCGTTCCTGGGCGGCACGATGCGGATGACGGTGTCGGTGTGCGTCATCCTGCTGGAGCTCACCAACGACCTGCTGCTGCTGCCGCTCATCATGCTCGTGCTGCTCATCGCCAAGACGGTGGCGGACTGCTTCAACAAGGGCGTGTACGAGCAGATCGTGCGCATGAAGGGGCTCCCTTACCTGGAGGTGCACGCGGAGCCGTGCACGCGGACCCTGGTGGCCGGCGACGTCGTGTCCGGCCCGCTCGTCACCTTCTCCAGCGTCGAGCGCGTCGGCGCCGTCGTCGAGACGCTGCGGGGCACGGGCCACAACGGGTTCCCGGTGATCGAGGACCCGCCGTTCGCGCCGGCGCCGGAGCTGTGCGGCCTCGTCCTGCGCTCCCACCTGCTGGTGCTGCTGCGGGGCCGCATCTTCACCAGGGCCCGCGTCAAGACCGGAGCCGCCGAGGTGTTCCGCACGCTCGCGCCCTTCGACTTCGCCAAGGCCGGCTCCGGCAAGGGCCTCAGGGTGGAGGACCTGGAGCTCACCGAGGAGGAGATGGACATGTACGTCGACCTCCACCCCATCACCAACCGCTCGCCCTACACCGTCGTGGAGAACATGTCGCTGCCCAAGGCCGCCGTGCTTTTCCGTGGCCTCGGCCTCCGCCACATGTGCGTCATCCCGAGGACGCAGGGGGTAAGTATGCCTATACCAGCAGACGACTACGTGCTTTTCACTTCGTCATCAGTCACGCCTGAAAATCTATTTCGTTGCGCACATGTAACGTGACACGAACTGCATTTTTCCCCCCGTTGTTATATGTGCAGAGGCCGCCGGTGGTGGGGATCCTGACGCGGCACGACTTCATGCCGCAGTACATCCGCGGGCTGTACCCGAGCGTGCTCCCCCGCTAGAACGAGAAAGCCCGGCCGGCACGCGAATGCCATCTCATTGCATTGCACTGCATCTGTATAGGTTCTTATTATATATATTATTATATTAGGCTTCCAATATTTTTTTTCGAACAAAAAACATAGGCGATTCAGTCAACACCCTGTCCTCTGCGATAAAAGTGGTGTGCCTGAATGGCTCCGTTCGGCTGGAGCTGAAAAGCGCTTAAAAGCGCTTATTTTTCAGCACTTCTACAGTACTTTCCTCTCACAATAAATCAGCACTTCTACAGTACTTTCAGCGCTTTTCAGCTTCACCGAACAGAGCCAATGTTTTATCAGAACTGACAAATAAACCTGAGATTTTAGACATTGTATATAGTATATCTCTCAGATAATTAACAGTGTCCATTGTTTCAAATATTCCAACTGATTTTGTTGATAGTGTTACGAACTACAGACTTACAAACAACAATACCCTTCATACGGAGCACTTTACCATGGGCAACAGCGAGAACTTCACCAATGCAGACTGCAGAGCGCACTAGCCATTGGTTTGAACGACAGCTAATGATGCAGATGGCCACGATGTGAGGAGGGGATTCTTTGGTGGGCTACCAGTTGATGGGCTACCAGTTGATGGGCTTGGCCGAGCACATTGCTACCGCGGCCTGGGTAGCACCGACGCCTGCTAACAAAAGAGAGCGCGCCGTGCCCGCGGAGCGGTGTGCTCGTTTAGTAGCACCTCGACGGCTTCGGGAGAACGCAGCCAGTGGAAGACTATAAAACAAGACCCTGGGCAGCTGAGAAACTCATAACTTTCTCGGCCTTTTGGCCAAGATCAGTACAGTATCTGTTCTTATTAGTTTAATATCTGATATGTGGACCATGTGTCAATTTTGATATTAAATTTATTTTTTTGGGAGGATGGGCCCTCATGCGTAGCTTGGGCGTTGCACTACTGCCTGGTGCGCCCCAACAAAATCTCAAGCTTCTTGGGCTTTGGTACGGCTACCGTGTTTACTGGCCAAGACGCCTTTGCATACGATTAAAGCATATCGGGCTTTGCAGTTGAGAATTAAGCAATCCTTGTTTTATTTAGGTTGATTCTTTTTTAATGTTTCTTTAAAAACACTATTTAGTTGCCTTATTGTTTTAAAATTTACGGAATGCTCCGTAGGTTGTAGTGTGGGTGCTTATTTGGTTTCTTTATAAGAAGTCTGTATAAACATAGAAATGTAAACTCAAGATAATCTAGGAATACTCTGTCTTGGTTTTCTATTTTGATATTTTTTTACCAATCTTTAGCAAACAGAGCATTGTGGATAGACAACGAGCACTTTGGCCCCATGCCGTCTCCCGCTCGTCGGCAAGCCTAATCAGGCCAGCGCGCCGGCCAAATGGCGCGAGAACGGAAACAGCCAGACCTGTATGAGATGCGTGCCTTGCTTCTCTGACCCGAACACCCACTCCTCCTCGACGCGCCTCTCCACCACGTCGAACGCCAGCAGCTTCCACGGCGACCACAGGTACACCAGCTCCCGCTCCGGGTGGAACTGCCATGAACAAGAACGTGATGGGCTGAGACGCGCCGGCGCCGCCGCCGGGGACGACGTCGCTGACCCCGATCTCGTGCTTCAGCGCCCACTCGCCTCCGGCGGCGTCCTCGAGCTCCCAGATCCTGAGGCGCGCGCCGTCGCTGGACGCGAACCGCAGGCGGCCGCGGCAGTGCCCGGCTCGCGCCCGGCAGCTGACGGGGGCCGGGAGCGCGGTGACCGCGCACGCCATGGTGTCCAGGTCGACGCGGACGACGTGGCCCGAGTAGGCCAGCACGTGGAGCGCGCCGCCGGCGTAGTGCATGGTGGCCGACATGGCGTCGGTGTCGAGGCCGAAGTCGACCTCGTGGTCCCGCCACGCGCCGAGCTTGGAGTCGAACACCTCGATGGTCGCCCCCCGGGGCAGCCACCCGGTGAAGCACACCACCCTGTAGCGCGGCGAGGCACAGGGGTCGAACGCCAGCACGGAGAGCAGCGTCCTGCCGCGCGGCGGCGGCAGCTCCGCCCACCGCCGCGTGCTCGGGTTCACGACGTGGAACGCCGCCGTCGGGCGGGACGCGTAGTAGAGCAGCAGGCCGTTGCAGCCGTCGATGATGGTGGACGTCTCGTGGCGCGGGAAGAAGCCCATATCCGGGGCCTCCGTCATGCCGCCGCCGCCTGACGCGCACGCGTACGTGTACGCCTTCTGCCTCCTGCCGCCGCCGCCGCCGCGCGTGTCGTCGTGGTAGAGCACCCCCGACGTGATGAGCGGCAGCCGGCGGCGGAGGTAGTCGCTGGAGATGATGCGCCGCCACGACGTGGAGACGCACTGGAACCGCGCCAGCGACCTGAACGGCAGCCTCGCAAGGATCTCCGTCAGCACGTCCTCGTCCATCTCGCCGTCCATCTTTTCTAGACCTTCCACAGACTATTGACGCCACGAGAGCTCTTCCTGAACTTGACCCCTTCTGCTGCTGAGTTTTACTCAAAAAGGGACGGCTATATATAGAATTATTATAGATACTCTCTTCGTATAGGAAAAGAAAGTCGTTATGAAAAAGGTTTTAATCAAACATTAGGAATATAAATCATAAATAACTTTTAAATTATTATGTTTAAAAATATAAAATTATATAAATAGATTTATTTTCAAATATATTTTTATAAAAATATGTATATATCACTTTTTAATATTTTTTTATAAATATAAAATTAAAGTCATACTTCGAAGACCGTATCCTAAATGAATTCTAAATTTTATACGGAAAGAGTAGAAGGATATATTTATTTATCAAACCTTGGGCTAGGCTTTGTTTTCTCCACCCGGTGAAGCAAGTGACTTGGACGCCCACGCCGCTGAGATTTCGATCGATGCACAGGAAATGCATGACACCTACAGCCCGACTGGATTAATCAAGAAGGTGAGGTGACATATCATTTTCGGGTGATAGCAAAAACCTGAAATGAATTCAGTGAACAAGCGTGAGAGTTGTGACCGTTGCCCACTGGATATATGGATACACACACTGTTTTGATCGCTGTTGCACTTTTTGCGCCGTATACTCAATAGGTAGAGGTAGTGGAATCTGGTGCCTGCCATTTTGGCAAGAACATGGATTGTTGCGGACTTGCGGGGTTTGGGGTAAACCTACTTCGGACGCGAGGGTTTGCAGCGTGTTTTTCGCGTTGGCCCTACAAACCACCAGGAAAAGGAGTCCTGGTCCTGGTTTCTGTGACCGTAAAAGTGAGAGAGGAAGTAAGAAGATGCTCTCCTGAAAAGGATTGGGAGAGATGGAGCTAGCGAGTTGTCGAGGTTGTTACAGGATAGTCCATTCGGACGAGTAAGATGATCCGGTTTTGTGATTTGGAACTGTAGAATCCTTTTGAAGATTACAGTGTTTATTTGGAAAATGTCCAATTACAGACTGCAGCCTCTATGAAGAAAGAGGATACAAAGACAGCCCTCCCGCTACTTTTGTTTGGATAGCTTTAAGTACATTTTTAATTTGGGAGCGTAGTCGATTTATGACAAAATTGGGAACCACACAATATTGGTTTTTGTGGGAAAACTGAAACAAAATTACCCAACAATCCTTCGCAAATCATGTTCCATTCTCTCTGCCCCCCCCCCCCCAAAAAAAAAATCTCAATTCTTGCTAGTTGTTCCTGGGGCTATCTGAAAGATAAGGCATGGGTGGACACAGTGGTGGAGCGCACACTGCCTGGCTTTCATGATTTTAGGCCTTCGGGCAATGTGAAATCGTTTACTGTAGTTGTTCTTAGTTTTTTTGTACGGCGGAATCTGTTGCACCTGCGTTTGCTTTATGTGAAAACTATGGTGTTGAGCTGGTGTCCTCACCCTTTGTCTGTGTCTCTGTGAACAATTATTTTGCTTTCAATGTGAATGCTTATTTGCTTTCAATAAAACAGTACTCTCTTTTCAATAAAAGAAGAACCACAACAAGGATTATCCTGTGGCACTTCACTGTTGGATGTGTATGTGTATACATGTCTATAAAGGGAGTGATTTTCTGTCAATCATATGACTATGTCAAGAATATGAAAGAGATTTTAAAAAAAGAACCAGGAAGAAAATATCACGAGAAAAATGATGTATTTTTCAATAGGGGTAGTTTCAGATATAAGTAGACAACCAACTCGATGACCAACCACATCAAAATTGTATGAACATACATGCTGTTGCACATGTTCATCGGTAAAAGCTGGGGATTAAGCAAGAGGTTAGCATCGTCATTGCTGTTGTTGTTTATTTCTGTTTTAGTTAATTGAGCCTAGAATATGGATAAACGGGGGCTCAGAGTTTAAGAAAATGAACGTAAATCATAATTCTGAATGAGGATAAAGTCACAATTGTCCATTTATAATTGTACTGTAGCTAGAATTTAGGTGCCAGATACGAACACGTCTATTTCTTTTATTCGTTTCCATTTCCATGCATTCTAACCATAAAGAAGAAAGAAGAGGAAAAGAGAAGCCATCAGCTAGATGCCTATAGCAACCACTTTTTTTATTTGGTGTTGAAGCCGGCAACAAAATCCCTTCTATTCTATAAGAAGAAATAAAAAAAGCATAGCAATTCCACCCAGTACAAAATAACCAAAATGTATTTATCCTTGAAGACAACAAGCAAAAGGTATCACATCCTGTAATACTCCCTCCATTTAAAATTACAGGACATTTGACTTTATTCTCAAGTTTGACCATTTGTCTTATATTCAAAAATTTATATAAAACATCACTTCTTCCGTTGTGACTTACTTTATTTAATAAACTTTTTTAAAAATAACTTAAATTTGACTATGTTTACATAATTTTTTTAACAAAACAAGTTATCAAACTTAGGGATGAAAAGTTAAACGAATTATAATTTAGAATGGAGGGAGTAACAAATAAACAAGCACAGCTGTCTTTTTTTTTTTTTTTTTTGCAAGGAACAACTACAGGCATCTGATGTTCAAATGACGGTAAAGTCTTCTCTCTCCTTTAAACAATTGCGGAGAAGAAATCGTCCGGTGGAAGTGGGAGATCTTGAATCCATCCCCCCCACTAGGCCACTACGTCCCCGGCAATGATGCAAAAAGGAACTCACTCTTCTTCTTGGCCTTGCCTCCAAGCAACGGCCGACCAGGACGATAGGTAGAGGCCAGGAGGACAATCATCGTGCGTGCCCGGGCCGGCACGCACTCCCGCACACGGTGAGGCGTCCACGTAAAGAGAATGGCTGGGACCAAGCTGCCACTTGTACGTGCGTGCGTGCATGTCGTCACGATCCTTTTCGTTCTGGCACACACCAAGAAACAAGAAGCGTCAGGCGTGCTGCTTCGGTGCTTGGCTGTACCGTCCATCCTGTGCAGATCTGCTGCTTCAAGGCTGGGACGTGTCTGGTTGGGTTATCCATAAAACAAATACGGAAAAAAAAAAAGATGAGACGTCTGTATGTTGCTTGGACGCAATAATGCCACTCCTTTCCTCGTGGCAATCTCGGCTCATCGCCGTTCTCCGTGTCCTGCGCCTGTGCCTGCGCCCAGGAGAGGAATTTGGCAGAGCGCCCAGCGCTGTCACTGAACATTCCCGTGAGACGGCGATGCGTTACCATCGGCGCGGTTGCCCGGTCGCGGAAGCAAGGACGTTACGTTCGGCGCGCCGTTCCCGCCGCATCGTGTGGATGCCATTGCCACGCCACTCTAAAGTTTCCGCTGCTGGTGCGCACCTGAATTTTGGAAACGACACCGACGTGCCGGCCAAAAGAATGTCTCGGCGTTCCTTGGAGTGTGCAACTTCTCCGCAGATCAGCTTGCCGCACAGCACCGCCCGTTACAGATGGCGGATGATTGAGGAGGGGGGATACGGTGCCGGCTGGAGGAAACGTACACGCGGGCAGAACAGCCGGTAGCTAGGTGTGCACCAATTATTATCACAAAAGTACAAGTTCCTGCTAGATTTATACTCATTCGAAAAAATCACTGGAGCTTCATGCTGTCATGCATTTGCATTATAAATTTGTAAGGAAAAGGGACAGATAAACAACGTCATCCTCCTTGGGCTGACATGTAGCTGGGCCGGAAAGGGGAGGCTAGCCCGTGCATTGGATAGTGGGCCCGAACCTGCAGTCAACACTCAACACTCAACAGTGTAGCAACAGATTCTGATCCTGCTCCGGATTACTCGACTGGTCAATGCAGGAGAAACAAGTCCCGCACGGGTTTGCATGAATCACAGAAGCGAACGAGGAGAAAGCTACTGCTGGTGATAGCTCTAGGCAACCAGATTTGCGATGATACCTTAGCAACCGATAGCTGTTTTCAAAATTCCGCCAGGCTTTACCGCTGATACAAGTAACCAGAGTCGAACAGAAGATAGGAGCGCATCTAGTTGGAAGACAGACTGAAATTCGTACCAAGGACTGCTTTGCTGAAGTTGACACTAGACGCAGTGGAACCACCTTGTGGAACTCTGGATATCCATCAGTTCAGAAGACCAACGTCATGCATACCATACAAAAAAAAAAAAAAAAAAAAAAAACGCTAAGCCAGAGCCAGAGCAAAGCAGCTGGATTATATAGACACCAAACCAGCTGACTGGTGATTACATTCATTGTTTGCAAGTTCACGTCTTCTGCACATATGAAATAAATTCTGGCAACCATCATGAACGACCATTTGTTTGGACAAGTCCCCATCACGTAAAACTAGAAGCAAACCAACAAAACCACAGCAACCTACTGCAAACCAACCACGGTCTCAACTATCAACCAACTCAAGAGCTCCAGACTAGGAGTAGATTTCACTTCACACAATTGTATAGTATTTTTGGCATTGACTTTGCTGCTGTGTGCTGATAGAAGTTATCAACGATGCCTTTCCTGCTGGAAACCAGTGTTGCGGGCCATGTGCACAAGTTAGGGAGCCAGCTGAAGAACATGGACTGCACAATGCTCATGGAAGGAGGATACTGGTAAGTATATTAACCCATCTCTCCATACCAATCATACATGGTAACATGAAAGCCATATGGGGACCATGCTGTGGTTCCTTGAACAAATAAAGAAGCACACCGATACGGCAGTATGCCAGGTAGGACTGCACATGCTTTCCAGGTAGTAGATTTGCTTTACATTCCCCAGGACCGGGAGTGGAACAAGGACAAAATATTCTACTACCAGTAGTCTGCTGCTGCTTTAAAAGGACCCCCAAACTGACACAACTGATGGCGCCAAACAACTGCACTGTAAAATTGCATAAGATCTGAAAGAGGATAGTTGATTTTGAATCAGAAACCTCATGTAACTACAATGTACAGCCGTGACAATGTGAGTTGAATGCTTGTATTACTGTATTATCAAAATGGTGGATATGATGCAACTGCTAAGCAGCAACACAAGCCACCCGGATCTTACATTATGGAACTTTTCAAAGTCATAAAATCTACAAAATTTGGACATAATGCCTATAGACAGCTTAGCAAGAGCTAAGCAAGCGAAAACAAAACTGAGAAATATAACGGCAAGACTCCTGTTTTCCATGTCAGTCTGTTTTTGCCGAAATATTTCAAATTCCGATCTGCAGAAACATAATAGAGTGATTAGCAAACCTAATATGTATCACATATAATTTTATGAACACACGCTGAAGCAACTCAAGTCGTGTGTACATCATGATCACGAATTGTGAAAGCAGAAAAGGAATAAGGTATAATATATACAAACCTGAGTAAAGCATTATCCAGGACCAGCTGGTTTAGTTGTGAGGAAGCAACTAACTTCCATGAGAGGATGCCTTCAATTTCATTCATCTGAAACCAAGAAATATATCATTAAATACCAAATTATCGGGTACCAGTAGCTCAAAGAAAATTGAATTAAGTATAGAAAAACTCATACAATGCTATCTTTGCTGCTCTCAAGATTCTTCAGCTCCAATTTGATCTTCTCTAACAAGACATCTTTGCTATCAATATCGGCATCGAAATCCTTAAATATTTGCCCATATCTGGTGTTCAACTCCACTAGGTACCTCTCCAAGACAGAGAAGTTCACATCAAGAGATTGAACTTTCTGCATTAGCACCTTAAGAACTGCATCTCCAGGAATCCTGCCAGCCTGAAGTGTCCTTGTCTCTGAAACTGGATCATTAGCACCATTCTTTGATGAATCACTGTTTGGTTTATCATCTTCTACTTCAAATTCATCTTCGTCAAGGGGGTCCTGTGTGGATTCTTTTCCTCCGTCAGGCTCCTTCAAAGGAATTTGCTCAACGGGTTCCTTTGTCTTGTCATCAGGTTCTGTTTTCTTATTCTCAACTGGAATCAAGTTTTCAAGCATCTTTTCTACAGCATCCATTCCATACACTTCAAGCATACTGAGCGTACAGTAGAACTCTGAACCATAATGGCTTATCAAGTTCAGTTTCAAATATCTAGACCACTTTGGCTCGAGAAAAGTGAAATTCTGAGCAAGTTTTGCATTTGCGGCTGTGAATCTTCCAAGAGTTTCCCAGTTTTCTGTGGGATATGTCAGACTACTCAGCACTTCAAACTCTTTTGGATTAGAAGAATAATGCTCGAAATTTGCAATTGCGATTGTATTTACTAAGGTTTCTTCAGAAAGCTCTATGATGACAAACTTCCCCTCAGCTGAGCAAGGATTGCGGAGGTACTTGTCTTTGTCTTTATCTAAGATGTTGGATGCACCCTTAGCCTCCTTATTGAAATCCAGAACCTTAGCCCCTTTAGAAGGCGCGGCATAGTTATACAACTTCCCACTAGGCTCCCTTCGGTGGATGATATTACCAGGTTGGCTAGAAACACCAGGTCCCCTTTCAGCAATTGCTCTTGTCTTGAATTCATCGAGATCAGGAGGAGCAACCCGTGATAGTCTTGATGGTCTAGGCAAATCTTTACTCTCCACCTTCTCCCCTGGTTGAACTCCAGAATCAATATCCGACTGAGGAAGATACCCAGCCTGATCTCCCGAAAGCTCAACAGGACCGTCTTCGGTTACAGCTTCTGTGTTCTCACTCCGCACCTCATCATTGGAAGACAACTGATCTGCTTGCAGCAATGTATCCTCTGAAAGCACAGCATTTTTGTCAGAATTAACACAGGCATCACCTGGCATCTCCAAATTCTCTCCACGCTCTTCCTGTACAACCGGATTAACATGACCAACATTCAAGGTAGGCTCGACAACAGTAAGATCTACAGCAGAATCCTCCTCCATCTGCAGAAACCAGACAACACACATGTAATTTCCATTATTTTAAAACACAAGAGAAATTAGCAGCTCGAGGACAAAAGGACGTGGGGGGTTCATCAGCTAGTCTAACAATCATCGACTTGTAATCAGAAATAACGCGACAAGGCACCCGGATCTACCAAGTTGCGACGGACTCCAGATGGCGCCGCGGGGTCTGATCGGCTGCGTAGGACTGACATCCGGTGCATCGGTTTGCGTGTCACGATCACCAGCACGAGACCGCGAGCAGCCCCGCGGCTGACTCTTCAAGACGGAATTGAGAAATGGTAAGCGCGAGATACAGCGGAAGAGAAGAGGGGCAGTTGGCCATACCTCGTTGACCGTCGCCGTGTCCGACGAGGGAGTGGAGGAGGAGCACGGCGACCCACGAGGCGACGACGAGGGAGGCGGAGAAGCCGTACAGCCGCCGCTTCCTCCCGTTAGCGGCAGCCTCCGCCACCGCGCTCTGCTCCCGCGCCGCCGCTCTCCTCCGCAAGAGGGCCCGTCGCGACCTCTGCATTCCTTCCCTGCCCCTCACGGCCTTGCCCTTCACATCCGCGCCAGGGAAACCGCGCCCTGCCCCGCACGACAAGGGCTATGGAGCGAATCCGGCCAACCCCGAGTAGGAAGAACGGTCGGAAATCAGAAGCAGCGCAGCGCCCGGCGCGAGGTGACGCGGGCCGGGGACCGAAGCTGCGGAGAGGCGGCCGCGTGGCGCGGGGCGTGGGGTGGGGGGTTTTGAAACGGCCGGAGCTCCATCAGCGGGAGAGGAAGAGGGAGGCGTTTATGGCTTTTGTGCTCTTCTGCGCGAGATCTTGTCTGCTTCGTCTTCCCGTCATCCCGTGGCACGGTGGCAGTGTGTGAATCGAAGCGCGGCCCTGTCCAGCCTGTGCTGAGGTGGATCTCCTCGATTGCTTGGATTCTCCGTGTTGTTTATTCTCTCTAATCCAACATGGACACTTCTTTTGGTTTCCAAATTCAAATCCTCAACTACTCCCTCCGTTCCAATAGGTGTGTCGTTCTAGCTTGTTCCAAAATAATTAACATCCCCTACTGTTATCGTAGACAATAGCTGTACCCCAGTACGCACCGCAGCACCGCACTACAAGCTGTCTACGAAACCAGTCTTATCTCTTCCCTTGTTTATTGGACAGCCATTGCTTTTGCCAAATAGTATTGGACAGCAAGCTGTCGACCGTTCCAGTAAGTACAGCAGTACAATACAGGGACTAATCATTTCAACATATGGAGTAGGGTGTCAATGCTTTTGCCCTCTCTACCTTGTTTATTGGACCCGACGGCCGACGACAAATATACTGGAACGGAGGGAGTATGACTGTATCTAGTGTGTGCTTAATAATTTGCCTTAATAATAATTACAGATTGCCATGTCCGGTAGATCAAGTCACTGTTTTCAAATGTAGATTGTTTATATTTTTTCTCAGATAAACAAAAAAAACTTAGTATCATTGCTATTACGAAGAAGAGAGTTTTTAAAACAAACAACGGAGTCGGAAACACACTTGACTCACCAAATCATGCAACAACCTAAGCATAGAAACACAAATACGATCAACTGTTATAGATTGTCTTCTCCTGTTGCTTGATTCAAAACATGTAACTCTTTTAGCATAGTCCAACATCCGGACCATCCTAACAAACTGCTCACCGGTTCGATGTTACATAAATAACATAACTAACTCGCGAACACCGCAATGCCTTACATGTCTTCCACGAATAGCCCATGCTCGCCCGTTAAACGCCAGAAACAGTGCGTCAACGGCCTCCACGTGGATTAAGGATAAGACCTCCACATTAAGGGCATGCAAGGCATCGAGTATCCCCCTTGGCGCAGGTGAACCCACTTCGACCGGCGGAGCAATCTCCAACCGCTGCTTAAGGAGAACCTCGTGCCGCTGGAAGAAGCAATCTGAGTGCTCATGCGTCTGACGGTCTCGGGCATCTTAGTTGTCGCTCTTGGCCGTGTGAGACACAATCAGGAGTGGCTCCTGCTCGACCCGCACTTCATATATAGATTGTTTTATTTTAAACACGTGCAAAGAGATTAAGGAAATACTAAATCAAATGGTCCTAATACAATTTATTTTGTGAGAGTGGTAGTGACTGTTTATTAATTTGAAACGAAGAAGGAAAATGAGAAAAGGATTGAGAAAGTAAAATCATTGGCGAGTGTGATAAATTATGGCACCAACCAGACAGGCTCAGGGTTAGTCTTTATATATAATTGTACTTGCACTTAAATTGAATAAGAACGGTAAGTCTCTTTCCTCTCTTTTTCTAGAGAGAGGTACAGTTATATTCGGGTTTAAAATTCCAAATTAGTAATTGTAGCGGTTTGCATTGAAAAAAAAGAGTAACTGTAGCGGTTTGGGTAACACAGCTCCTATGCGTCACGGGGTGGTGTGTCGCGGTCGGTGCACGACAGCAGACGCCACGCGTAGCAGCCAATCCGGAGCGCACACGCGTGCCCGCCACGTCATCTATTACCCGAAGCAACGCGTTCCCTTCGCGCCGCTCTTGTGTCCCCACAAAGTAACCTGTTGACCCGATGGGTGTCGGTTTGTTTAACATCACCAGCAGCTGACGTGTGGGACCCACTCCTCGGTCTCCGTGTTCGTTGTCGCTCCGGTTTTCCGAATCTCCAGGCAAATATAGCCAACCGCCCGCTGCCTCCGGAGAACCCGTACCCCTTCCGCTTCCGCCTCGCGGCAAACGGCCTGCCCTCCGCCGCCACCTGATTTGCTCGTGTCGTCGTGCGGCATCACACAGATTCCCGCGTGGCCTCGTCCCGCCGTCGGCGACTCGGCGTCCTGCTGATTGCGGCACGGTCGTGCGAGGAGTACTCGTAGTCGTAGCCGCTCCCCGCGCCCAGATTCAGTCGCCCATGGCGAGGAGCCCAGGCCGCACCGTCTTCATAGGTAAGAGAGCTCTCTTCACGCTCGCGATTCCCTTCCGTGGTTTAGGATCCCACGGGGTTTTAGGATTGTTCTAGTTCGAGCCAGCTGCGTGGCCCAATCAAGTTGTGTCCGTTTGTTTTGGTTAGGGTGAGATTAGGTGATTTTAATAGATCTGAATATCTGATTGCTTGAGCAATTCAGCGTGTATTGCGTGTTTGCTCGTCGTGCTCGCACCCAGCAAGCGTATCAACGGGTGCTTATAGCCTTTTAGGTTAGTAGAAGCCTTTGGGGTAATAGGTGGTTTGGGATTTAATCTTTTTTTGGTGCACCGCGTTCGCAGCGGTTAGTGTTGATTATGCATTTCTGATGCTGGATGCCGGTGTTACTGACTCACTAGTTAGTGTCAAGTAGCCTCGACTATTGATTTGCCGGATTTGTGCTGTACTGCTGTTTTGTGGCGTTAGGCATTTATACTGCAATGCTTGAAGTTTCCTGGTTTTGCTACTGTTGCTGCTATGTCTACAGACTAGTTTACGATTCTCTGTTTCAGTGCAGTTGTCATACCTTGCGAATTGATTTGTTCTACAAGTTTTTATTCCTATGCATTTGGCAATGTTCATGCTTATATTATATACAAGACCTGTGACATCTTGTTAGGTTGCTTGCCATTTTCATTGCCCACTGATGACTAATGTCCACGTAATATTTGGAATGAAGGGAGCAAATATTCGTGTCCACTTAATATCTGGAATGAAGGGAGTAAATATTCGTGTGGCATATATATATTGTCGGTTCAAATTATACATGTTACTGAACTTGTCTGTTATGGACATATGAAACTCTCCTTTTGTGCTTTTATTTAAATTTGAAACTGTGTCTCTGTGTTGTGTGCCTTCGCTGCTTATTAGAACATTATAGCTAGGATTGTGTTTCTGTTTTAAAGATATGTTGCCATGTTCTCTGGACCATCTGGGCACATCTGTTTATTAATTCTACATCTGTTTATTTTCTCAATAGGTAACTTGGATGAAAAAGTATCTGAAAGAGTTTTGTATGAGATTCTTATTCAGGCAGGTCATGTAGTAGACCTACATGTACCCAGTGACAAAGAGAGTAACAGTCGCAAAGGTTACGCTTTTGCTGAGTATGAAACTGAGGAAATCGCGCAGTATGCTGTTAGGCTTTTCTCAGGACTTGTTTGGATCAATGGTAAAACGCTTAAGTTCGTGGTAGGTTTTAATTTCTATCTAGGTACATTACTTGTGTAATATTCGGTCCACATACTTTTTTTTGAGGGGTCTACATACATTACTTGTCTATACTCTATAATCGCAGAGCCACTGCTTTATTTGCCTCAAGTCCCTTGTTTCTTCCATCTCCTTCAAATCAAGTTCAACGTATGACATAGTCATATTTATGTCTTCAAGTATAAACAGGCTCACACTTTTACTTTTTTGTTACGTTTTTGCAGATTGCTGGTCATGACAAACTGTCTTCAAATGGCAATAACTCCGTAATGCTCAATCCTGTACCCTCTTCAAATGGCAATAACCTAGTAATGCCTAAGCTCAACCCTATACCGTTACCAAAACAGACTCAAATCATGTGTTGTAGTGATATGCCTGTGTCTCGTACCCCAGCATATCCGGTGGTAAACGGGAGGATTGGAGGTTATGGTTTTTCGCCCACTCCTTATCCATATGGCTTTCACCCACAAGGTGAGATACTTTTTCTGAGCCTGTTAATACATGTTCCAAACTGCACGGCTATTAATTTAAACTTGATCATCGTATGTCTCCTCTTATTGACCAGCTTTATCAGGTGGACAAGTACACAGCCATGGCCAGGTAAGCAACAGTATGTATGATTCCAATAGGCAGGAATTTGGTTCTGTTCTGAACATTGCCCATAGAGGTCCTGTTATGAATGCCTTTGCCCATGGAACTGCGAATCAGCTAATCATGTACCCATCCTAGGTGCAAAAGAATGTAGTATGTTGAGAGTAGGCAGGTTCCACATAGGTTCTTGACGCCTCAAACGTCTAGATTGTAGTACCTCGTAGTCATGCCCAAGCATGTAAATATGGTTATCATATCCTCTAGATATTCAGAAGAATGACGCATTATCCTTGAAAGCAAAAATCCTGTCCTGTTGTGTTCTTCATTGTCCCAACTCCAGCAGATGTTACTTTTTAAAAGAGAGTGAAGTGCTCTATTGTGTTCGTGCCAGCCACACTAATGAAGTAATGAATGTAGACATGCTCAATTAGTTTTTGTGTTGACATCGCAGACTGAAAGCGTACTAAAGGACAAGAAAACTCGGTTGCAGTCTGGCGCTTATATAACATATTTGAATTCGTGCCCTAGTTATGCGATGGTTCTGTGTCATCTTTCACTGCTAGCAAGATCTTAGTTGGCATTTGGCCTTTATTTTTTTTTGTGTTAAGTGAGGCGGATTGATAAGATTGGCCGGTGCCTGAATATATAGCCTGTTTTTATGTTTGACGAGCCTGATGGTTCCTTTTACTAGTGCAGTTCCACCTTTCATCTTATGTGGAACACTCGTAAGTCGTAAGTGTCAAGGTCATTGTCCGAACAACCACCAACTAAGCTTGTGCTAAATGATGACAAGCAACCTGTCTTCTCACCGTTGCTTCACTAGCAATAGCATTCCATTACTCTGTTTCGAACTTGCTAGCCTACCGGCATCCTTGTAACCAAAAAAAAAAAAAAAGATGGTTACTGAGGGCATACCACTTTTTCAGAGGACGTGTATCGCACTGACGAACTTGTTTTTAACTCACATGACTGGCCCGAAATTGTTTTATTATGAAACGAGAACTGTCTACAGCAGAACTACACTCTATCATCGGTTTGTGCACCTTGGAGGCTTATCCAAGGTCAGAACCACACTACAAGCCATGAATCCGAAGTGCATTCCTCTCCTCAAGTAAGTTTACTTGAGATGCTTTTATCCCCAAAAAAAAAAAGTTTACTTGTGATGCACCCCAGCTCCTCTACTGACCCAGCACCTAGGGCTTCTTTCCTTCTCTCCTTGTGTATTCCTTGGCAACCAGAGCACATGTCATCTCCGTCGGTCTGTCCTATACTCCCTTCCGGTACGCCTGAAATCATTTCTGCATAAGTACGGCAAAATCCCGGTTGCAGCAGCTTTCTTCTGCAATGCTTCTGCCCCTCAAGCTTTTTGCGTCTTAGCAGCAGCAGCAGCAGCTTTTGCACCTCGGACCGACTTCCACCGATGCCACAACGACACATGCACGAACAAGAGCACCTGCCCGTCAGCCTCGTCTGAGCGTACGTGCACGCCCTTGCGGCTCGCGCCGATCAGCGCGAAGACTTCACACCCGTCCTGTGCCGACGATGGAGGTGGAGGCCGGCGGGATGCAGGAAGCAGCCACCGCCGGCGGTGCGGGAGACGGCGGCGTGGACGACGACGTCTTCTTCTGCGTCGCCGTGACGTCCAGAGGCAACAAGGACAACATCTCCTACTTCCACACCAACACGGCCGGCGAGGACGCCGAGTCGGCCCTGGCGCTCGCGGCGCTCTGCCTCGGCCACGCCCCCGCGCACCACCGGTGGCACCACCACACCGTCGCCGGGGCGAGGACGTTCGCGTTCCTCTCGGCCGACGACGGCCGCACCTACTTCGCCGCCGCCGATCCGTCTCCCGGCGCCGCCGAGGTGGTCCGGTTCCTGGAGCGCGTCCGCGGCGCGTGCGACGCCGCGCCCAGGAAGCGCCTGCGCGACGAAGCGGTGGCCCCCGTCGCGCGCCAGTTCGCGAGGACGCTGCGGGCCGCGGCGGCGGGTCTTCCGAGCTCCGCCGCTGCTGACGCGGAGGAGGAGGAGATTCCAGGAGCCTCGCGGCGGCAAGAGCAGGAGCCGTCCACGCCGCCGCCGCTAGCCTGCGAGAAGGACGAGGAGCACCTCCAGGTGGCCGGAGAGCGACGTCGCGCCTTGCAACCGGGGGACACCCGGCGGCGCTCGTGGTGGCGCCACGCGGCGGTCGTGATCGCTGTAGATGTGGTTCTGTGCCTGGTGCTGTTCGCCGTGTGGATGGCGGTGTGCAAAGGCTTCAGGTGTCTGACGCGATGATGAATCGCTCCAGCGTCTGCAATTGTAGTCACATCCTGTGCATGGTTTCCGTGTTTGCTTGTCAGATATCACATCGACAATTTGTACTGAGTCCCAAAATAGATGTCATTCTCGTTTTTCGAGAAATCAACGTTTTCAAATTACCGATAATTATATATTAAAATATATAAATATTTATGCTAAGTAATTAGTATCATCGAAAAGGTCTTTAAGTCTAGTTTTTTAATAAATTTATTTGGAGATATAAATGTTACACGTATTTTTTATAAATTTAGTTAAAGTTTAGGAAGTTTGACCGGCATACACACATCCTCTCATGCCTTGCATCACGTGTTCTTTGATAAAATCCGATGTACGCATGCATGTACATAAAGTCTACTTTTATATATATATATATATATATATATATATATATATATATATATATATATATATACACACACACACACACAGACCTCCTCCACCCACACACATTCCGTGTACGACTCTACGAACCTCTTGTCATGTCATATCAAATGTTAGAACCAGAGAAGGCAAAGCGAGCATCCAGATTCCAAACGGGATTGATGATACACTGTTTTCTCTTTATTCGTTCTCTCCTCCATGTAGGATAAAAGCTACTTCTCCAATCCTAAAATAAGTGCAATTATAGAATTCTTTGGAGAAATTAGTGTTGTATAGGAAAGTGATACATGTGCGCAAGCAAAAAAGGCGTCCGTAATTACATGTGATGATTGCGTTTAAAAAAACTTAAAAAATAGCTAAGGTCATGTTTAGATTTACTATCTAATATTAGTTATCTACTTAATTACTTAATAGTTATTATCGTATTTGTTTCGGCTAGTTGGATAATTGTTATCTATAGCTTAAACTAGCAATTACCTAGTTCACCATTTATACCTGTTGGATCCTAAATCAGTAGATTGTAGATAGGTATTGTCTGGCCTAAACCTACTAGGGTACTAGTTCTAAGTGGGCCAAGAGCTGAAAATTGTATTTATTATGAAACAAAATTTGGATCATATAATTGTATTTATAGCAAGGCGGAGGGAGTAAGGCGCGCGCCATCACTACAGAGTCGATATGGCATTGTTGTGGGTGCCCTTATTAGTATTACTACGAGTACATAGTAGTAGTACTACGGAGTACGTAGTACATGTTATCAATATTTTACATGTTATCTACCATTTTAATGAAAAACGTTCTTAGGCACGGTCATGAAAAAAAGATTTTACATGTTATCAAGTTTTAAGTAAGTTAGAATGTCTCTGCCATTCTTTAGATTGACGTTGGCTACTTATTTCGAACCATAAACATAAATCAAATACCAAAGAATAGAGGTAGTAAGATACAAATGAATGTGTTATATGAACCTTTTCTTGTCATTCTGAGGCGATCAAACCAAATGCCGTTCTTATGTATAACGATCTTCATGCGTTCTTGCTGACCACAGTCGCATTGGGACAGCCACACGCATGGAATGACGTATCTGCTCACACTCATGTGAGTGAGCATGCCTTAGCCTGTGGTACACTTGCAATGCTCCGGAGAAACAGAGATACAGTGTGGCAAACAGTAGCCTGAGATTGCCCTGTCTATTGGTCTTCATATTTCAACCCGACAATGGTATCTGAAATACAATGAAACATCGATATGTAATTATGGACGGAGGTGGACCTCTCTGCCGCTGTTGCTTGCTTCAATTAAGCACGGCCAGTAGCCAAGGACAGTGTGTCCTTGCGCAGCTGTGCGTTCGCAGATTCTCTTGGCGCTTTTAGGTATTGCAGGATTGCAGAAGCAGCTTCAGCTTAGGAAGTTTGTTGGTCAGTACAGCTCCTGTTTTACCTAATCTTTCTCGGTTAGGACACTTTACAGTGTACGCACAGAAACACCATAGACCGGTTTGATGGCGTACGTCTAGTAACAGAGAAACTCTGAAAATTCCTCTCTGATAACACCATTTCTCGTGGTAACACAAACACAGTACTGTGATAGCTGTATTAACGAACGGCTACAATCAGCTGGTCTTGTTGCTGTATTGTGTAGCACTCGGAATTTCAGAGAGGTAATAGCAGTGCAAGTTTGCTTGCTTGGGCCATCGTAATGGTTAGTACTGTAAGTTTGCTTGGGCCACTTGCGGCCTACTATCAGGCAGGCCCAGACGCAGACAATCTTTTTCCAAGGTAGTGGTTGGAGTCTGGCAGAGCGGTGGTTGACGAATGGCGATCAGTGACATCAGTCGAATTCCAAGGCTCGCAAGTCACACACCGAACCAAAGAGAGAAAGGTGGTACTTACAAAAATATCTCCCTCTTTACATTAACAAACGAAAAGAAACAACAAAACCCTAGGGTGCCTAATGGCCTATACGACGCCGACAGGAGATCGGAATCCACTTTGCTGTCCTCTTGGTGCCAGCAGCAGCTCGTCTTTCCTGGAAAAAGACAGAGAGGAAAAAGAAAAAGAACGTAGTACGAGCACTCCTGTCTTTCTGCTGCCAAACTCGTAGTAAGTAGCAAATAATATGATAAATATAAGTAATGTCTGATGTTGCACTAATCATACAATTAGTTGCAGCACCAGTGTCAAATTACTTGTGGACATAAAACTAGCATCTTCACTTCAGCTCCGAGATTGCTTTGCTACTACCGTACCATGGTCCATGGCAGTCGGCAGAGAGCAATAGAGCATGCATGCTTTTCGACTCTCGATCCCTTCCAAGGTGCAATGCAAGCAAGCAGAGGAACGTCGCAGCAAAAGGCTGGCCGTTCCCGGCCCCCGCTTCGGCACGGGCGCACGGGCACAGGCACCGCCTTTCCCCTGGCGTCGTCCGTCACATGCACTCATGAACCAGCGGCTGCTAGCTTCACCTTCAATGCCGGCTGCAGGAGCGACGTCATGGGGGACTCATGGTGCTCCTTGGCCACATGGCAGGAGGACGGCCGCCTCCTGAATGCTGATCGATCGATGTCGCCGCTGAAAGTCTTTGCCAGCTTGTTGCAGCCCTTGCATTGCCGTGCCGGCGTGCTGTGCTGCTGACGCTTTTAACTGAATGTTCGTTCCTCCTCCTGCAAGCTGCTGCAGCCCCGACCGGTGAGCTGCCGGTGAGTGCCGTGCTGTGATCGTCTCAGCAGCGCTGGTGCCGCTGGTCAAACGAGCTTGAGGAGTGCCAGCTGCCACTGACTATTTTATGTATACTACTCATCACTCCTAGCCGCCCACAGTGTTTGGGACTTGTGCCCACGCCTCTCCGTGCCACGGCCGCTGCTATAGTGCTGTTTGAGCATCGTCATTCTTCTTTGGATTAATTAACTAGCATTTCTCACCATGCAGTTTAGTGCTTAGGGTTAGGAAGAAGTAACACAAGCTGCTTATTTTCCATGTGTGCATCTAATGACCTTGAGGCTTGAGCAATGCCTGAGAATACTGTGTGATGTGCAAGGGCAGAGTGTGATCCACTCACGTACCCGTTGTTGTTTTTGGTCCGGCCGGCCGCGCCGGAGGAAAACAAAAAGGTGGTGGTAGTAGTTGTTTGTTGATCTTTCGCAGTTGCGCATTTGGGACGCAAGATGCCCCGATCGATGGAGCTGGTGCGTGACGCCCGAGCCCAAGCGAAGCGAGCAGTGGCCGGGCCCCGGGCCCCGGCCGGCTATGATGCGCTCACGCGCTGCCACGACGACGGCCGGGGATCGGAGATCGATCGGTCTCTGATCGAGCTGTCGCGTTCGATTCGATACTCTCTGCTGGCCCGTGCCCGTCATCTCTTTTGTTTGTTTAGCTCCTGATCCAGACCTGCCCGCAGCTGACGGATCAAGATCACAGATCAGGTTAGGCTGGACTCTCGAGCCCTGGAGGAGGAGGGGGTGGGTCGTCAGTCGTCACTCGCTCGGGATTTGAGAACCGGGAGCCATGCATGCATGGGTTTGTTCTTGTGGTTGTAGACGACGTATTGTTAGATACTCCCGTCCTGCCGTCATTTTATTTGCGCCTGTCGTCGTCTACTCGTGGAAAGCCTGCGAACTTGCCCTTCGGTGCCAGCAGCGGAGCAGCGCTACCGTCGATCGTCGGCCACGGCCAGGCCACCGTGTAGGCTCCAGAATGCGTGCCACGCCAGCGATACGATACCCCCCTCTCCCTCCATCTCACTCTGGCAGGAGGATCTGGTATCGTTATTAGCTAACGAACCGCTGGCTGGGGCGCTAGCTGTAGCTGTACGGAGCGGACGGGAACAAAGCAGCAGTCTTCGTTGGTGGTGGACTGGTGGATGACGACGAGGCGCCCGACTGTGCCTGCAGGAGGACTGTCCACTCCAGCCGGCACCGGCAGCACCGCCGCAGCCTCAGAATCTGCGAGGCTTGGCCCACGCCCACATGCCTCGAGATCCGCACCCCCGCAATGATTTGACCGCCGAGGGGCCCCGCCCCGCACTGCCGCCGGAGTATCACGAATTGCTGCGGGGCACCGCCGGGATGCATGCGCCACCCACCCACCCAGCGTGTTGCTCGCTGCACTTGCTCTCTCGCCCTGCGCCGCGCGAATTGTCCACTGTACGTACCGGCGGTTTTACTTCCTCGTCCTTACAAAATTGCTGTTCTGTTCTTTCTCATTCTTTTTACACCACGTACGGGCATCGATCCCTGCTCCTGTACGTAATTGTCCTGTAAATTTTGTTAATAAAAAGAAGTATCATTAGATTCGTCGTGAAATATACTCCATCTTCATAGAATCTTAGTATATTAGGGGTCATACATGTCGCTATTTCCTATAAATTGAGGTAAATTTAAAATAGATTAACTTTAACTTGACTTTGAACTATATAGCTTTTCTGGACAACAGGTGGTCCTAGACTAGGCAATTAGGGTAGTACATGGTCTGCAGAAAAAAGTTGGCATCCAAGGACATTGTCATCTCCTTACCAGTTACCACGGCTGCCGAACGTGTCCTTCTTTGAGAAGAATTACCAGAAGGGTCACAACTGTCCAAGGCAGGAAGCAGTCAAGCAGGGTGTGCACGGTAAATTTCCTGTTGCGCCGGTACACAGTACTCACGGGAGAGGAGAGGAGGTCGGGGAAGTCGGGGAGGCGGGGAGGCTGCCTAGGATCCACAATTCCGCGGCCTCCACATCCACTATGAGTAGGGATGAAAACGGATCGGATACGAACGGATATCTCTGATATCACATTTGTTTTCATATTTCTGGTCGGATTCGGATTCGAATACGGATAGTGTCAGCCAGGCCGGATAGGATACGATTGGATGTCGACATCATAAATATACAATTTGAGTATTCGGATACGGATACGGTATCGAATATTAAATATCCGAACTCGAATACGGATAGATCTGAACACCTCTAAACGGATTCGGTCGAACGGACGGTCGGATAAATATCCATACCATTTTCATCCTAACTATGAGCATGAGGCGGCTCTCACTCCCAGCGGTCAGTCGGTCAGCACAGCACACAGCAGCAGTGAGCACGCGGGCCGTACCTGGGCCGCACGTGCCGCCGAGCAAATGGACGGTGGCTTTTTGGGCACAAGTAGGCGGGACCTCGATGGCCGCCCGGTAGGTCGGGCCCGCTTTACAGCTGGTCTCGTTCCTCCCCGGGGGAACACTCTGTCGAGTCACGTGGGACACCCACTCTCGTCTCATCAGTGGGGTGTGCGTCGCGCCAATTATCCCCAGAATTATTGCGCCCAAACGGCGCCTGGCCCACCCGCTGCCGCTGATGCATGCATGGATGGATACAGGCTGCGTTTAGATCCCAGTTGCCGTTGCAATTCTGCACTGTAGCACGTTCGTTTGTATTTGACAACTTTTATCCAATCATGACCCAAGTAGGCTTAAAAGATTCGTCTCGTGATGCACATACAAAAAGTACAAACATGCAAACATTTCGTCTACATTTAATGCTCCATGCATGTGCCGCAACGTTGATGTGACTAGTTGCAGTTGCAATTTGCACTGGATCTAAACAGAGCCACAATACAACGGCGGGACAAGATGTTACGTTACGTGTGACGGGAACCCGCACGTCATACCTGAACCGTTTGTTTAGGGGAAAAAAAAAGCTACTCGTCCGTTCCAAAACAAGACGGTTTTCTAATGCTTCTATATGACGTATTTGGGCTTATTCCATTGTTCATTCGGACTCGATCAGCTACCTAAACCGGCCGCTCGTAAACCACATAACCCTAGCCCCTCTAAATTGGTGTTTATAATAACGCAGGTGAAATTGGCGAGCACTCGAGGACAACGCACGATCGGGGGTCGCGTGGACCAGACAGCGACGGGTTCTAGGCCCCGGTGTCGTCTATCCACTGCATCTCGGCTGCTTGCTGAGGATGGGGTTTGGATAAGTGGCAGCCTCAGCCGCGTTTAGCCAATAGATAAACAAACACAGTACACGCTGTACGCATCGCTAGTCATGCCTGCGACGGGAAGGACATTTTTAAGACAGGAAGGAGGTTTTTACCTGCACAATCTTGTCCTTGCTGATTGTAACTTCTGTTGAGAGCTTGGATTGAGCGGAGAAAGTTTCCAAGATGCTCCCTGTTGCTTCAACATATTTGTGCAAGCCACCGCCTGCACAAAACGAAGAAGACAACAGACGAACGCTGTCGAAATTGGGGAGTGAAAATCTTGCAGTTTTCTTGTTACAAGCAAATTGAAAGCTGTGAAAGTAACACATGTACATTTGATTGCATGCAGCAGAATTCAACGCTGTACCATTAGAATAGGGTGATGATTTTCTCTGGGGCAAACATTTTCTTGCAAAGGAAAGGCAAGCAAAGCCCTTTTACAACGTCACTGGCACCGCCCAAACGTCGCCCTGCAAGAAGAGATTGAAAATTTGGGGAGTAGAATCCGAAATGCTGCGCAGTTCGGCACCAGCCGACGACCTTCTGCACACCAGTCGGCTTCACTGCCGTCATTCTTGTCCCTACAATATATATTTCCAGTGTGGAAGGTGCGAAGCGACATGGGAGTATAATACCTTGCTCACAACAAAAAGAATGGAAATATCACTTCCCGAAAAATCAAATAACCCCAAGTATAATTAGGAAGCCACAAAAATAAAAGTTAAAAACACAACCAAAACGTGGAATGGCCTTGCTTTCAAAATCGTGCTCCATTCATCGAAAGAAACGGCTCAGATTCCTAAGGACCAATACTGATGTCTAAAATGAACAGACAAGAAGACCGGGTGTGCTTGCCCTACATGTCCACATAACTACAATACATCAAGCACATTAATTAAGGCATAATTAAGGAGTAAGAAGCAGGCCCCTAACATGCAAAATTACTGTTTCACCCTTGTTCCAAGGTCAGTCAAACAGTCAACGGACACAAATCTAGGATACAGATACATACGTCAGACGATACTGGACCAGGCCTGATTCCTCCCTTGTTCAGAGAGGAAATACTAGAACAGAACGTGGTAAAAGATTCCCCTTGCGATAGCCAAATGATTAGAGCAAGAACAGCAGAATTGGCGGGAGAGAGGAACAGCAGAATTGGAGGGAGAAAGAGGAACAGACGAAAGACAGTACCCAGAATTTTAATCTTCATGCCACAAACTACACTTATGTGGACGAAACTTCAGTAAGGTAATCACCACCTATAAAAAAAATGATCGGGACCACATTTCTGGAGAAAACTACAAGACAGCCGCACTACACATTCGGTGAAACTAAGCATTCACGGGAATTCTAGACGAATTCAGGGTAGGCATAGCAAAATTGTGCACTGTCCAAAATGGAAGCTAATAGACTTTGCCGCGTTCACACCTCCGTCTGCTAAATTAGCAGGCCATAGCCCCCACACAGTGATACACTATCGTCTGTGAACTTTCAACAGATTAGACTAGGACATTCCATCCTTTGAGTTAGGATTCTCTAATCACACCAACAGAACTAAACTGCTAGTAACTTTGACTTCTATGTCCCCAATATGTTAAATAATAAAAATATTGTAAATAATTTTATGCATAATCACCGATTAGTATTATAAATCAAATAAGTTCTCTGTGCTATATACTTTAGCATAAGGTTCTTTTTCTATATATTCCCCTATATTCGTCAGAAAAGAAAGGGATACCTACTAGTCGGCAGCAAGACATTGCATGGATAGGTACATGTACACGGGCTGCAAGACATTTTGCATGGATAGGTACATATACACACACGGACACGCCGTCAAAGGTTGTATTGTTGCTGTTTGAGGGATGATCGAGCTACGGAGGCTGTTGCTAATTGTTATCAGAGATGGCTTATAAACCACGAGAGATCTAGAGTTAGGAGCTATGAGGCAAAAGCTTTGGCGCTGAGTCCCTGTCAAGGGACGGAGCAGATCCCAATCACACCAAATGGGCAGGCATCTCCAGCCGTCCATCTCCAGATCAGACCTGATGGCACATCACACATTCTCTTCAACCCATATCATAAAACATCTTCACTCGTGGAGAATGCCTTTGTGCAGGCTTGATGATGTACTATGCAAAGGTCTCCAGCCTCCACGGCTCCACCACAGCATGTTGCACTCCCACTCAAGTGGACTAGGATCACAAATGCTCACAACAATCAGAGTATTGCTCTAGCCTCTAGTGTTTTTATTTACTGCAATAAGTGGCTTCAAAACACTCAAATTTCACAGATGGGCCGGTATTTTCTAGGTTATTGCGGCTTATAGGAAACATGGGAATACGGGTGAAATTTAATCAACTAATCATCAAACTTTTTGAACAGCAAATACAGGCTGTCTCTTAATCAACTAGAGAGATGGTTTACTAACAGTAAAGTGTCCTAAAATATACCGCAACCCAAGCTTGTCAACCAACTTCCAAGAAAATCAACTTAAAAAAATATCTACACTGCTAAGAAGTTAAATTAATAATGAAGTACATACCCAAGGCGATGTTGCTATAACTGACTCACTTGTGCATACTATGTGCTATCACCAACTATGTGATGCTACAACAGCAATAAAAATAAGAACCATGTTAATAAATAACAATTCATGAAATATTTTTCCTCGCGTTATAAAGCCATAGAACTAAACAATTAGCAAAGCTCAAATGACAATCAAATCCAAATGCCAAAAGAATAGCACATGTTAAGATCCGGATAAGTTCGGAAAGAATCCTCCTAAGCTCCCTAGTCCCATTGGAATAATCCCCATCATCCGATCAGTTTCTGCCATTGTCCAGACAAGGACAGCCCAACGCCACCCTGTAACTACTGTTCACTCTGATAGGGGCAGTACGGTCATTTTTACCTACTATTGGCGGGAGTGGGTGTCTCCCGGTGCATGGTATTTTTATATGAGCGTGCTTTGGACCAAAAGGACCTGGCTGGTGCATTATAGCAAACACTAGTATATATTGCTGTTTCTGTACCCTACCCTCTCTCTCTCTCTCTCTCTCTCTCTCTCTCTCGTCTACCCCTTTTCCTCTAACCTTTAGCTTTCCTCCCTCCCTCCCCCTCCCTCTCCTCTCTCCTCTCCCCCTCTAACAAGAACTAGTCCCAGCCATTCAGATCCTAAGTTGTTGACCTTTCTGCTGCTTGTTGGAGATAGATTTGTTCGTTCTAAGTTGGAAGTACCATGAGTCCACCGAGTGTGATTGGGCAGTTTGGGGACACAACCTACACCAAGGTTTTTGTTGGGGGACTCGCCTGGGAAACCCAGAAGGAGACCATGAGGAAGTACTTCGAGCAGTTTGGGGAGATCCTGGAGGCTGTTGTCATCACAGACAAGAACACTGGCAGATCCAAGGGCTACGGATTTGTATGATTCTACACAATTCATCTCCTTTATATGCATTTAATTTCAGTAGACTTTATAAACATTTCACCCCCTGTTCATGTGTCATTTTTCTTTCTTTTCTAATGCAATATGCAGTGTTATATTAATTTGAGTTAATCATGCACCCCTGAATTCACATTGTAGGTTACCTTCCGGGACCCGGATGCGGCGATGAGAGCTTGCGTTGATCCTGCACCGGTGATTGATGGAAGGAGGGCTAACTGTAATCTTGCTTCCCTTGGGGTTCAAAGATCTAGGCCGCCTACTCCCCAGCATGGTTAGATATATGTCATTATTTCAGAGCAGTACAAGGCAGCATAGAAGAAACAATTTGCTTGCTTAATTGAAAGCGCTTTATGAGAAGTTCTCGTGAGTTGAATATAGCATAACATATAAGCTTTTGAAAAAGAACAATCGTAATAGTTATTATAGATGCATTTCCACGTATAACCACAAACTAACTATCATGATTTTATGCACTAAAGGTTCCTTCATGCCACTAGAATCAGCAAAGTGCTTAAATAGATGGCAACAGATTGCCTAATTTGATAAATGGCCAGCCTTAAGTGCTCAATGAGGGTATTGTGTAGGCGGAGAGACTAAAATGCTTAAATGTCTAGCTTTAACACGGTGCTACTTTAGTGTCCTAGAAAAACAATGGTTTCCTCTAAAATAGTTCGTGCTAATTGGAATTGCTTTCAGTAAGAATAATAAATATATATAGACTTAGAAGGATATGCTTTTGGTGCATTACTTGTTGGAAAAGGTAGAACTGAAGGAACATCAATAGTACAAAGATGTTAGTTATCCTCGAGCTAAGTGCCTTGTTTCAGATAATGTAGTATACTATTCCTAGGAGTGGGTTCATAAAACCTTCCAATGAAACATAATCATGCCTGTTTTTTTTTTAATCAGGTGTAGCAACCAGAATCTTTTACTTCTATTACGTCGTCTTGCTTACAACTGATAGACTGGAGACAGAAAGATGCAAATGCCTGTTTTTTTTTAATTAGTGCTTTCTCCAGATAATATTAGCAAGCAATGTGGGTAAATTTCCTTCTGTTTTGCTGATGATGTTGCTACAGGAGGTGCTAGGAACTTTAGAGTGATGAAATCTTTCAGCCAGCAGGCAGGAATCCAAGGTGGACTGGGCGCAGCTTTTCCTTCTCATGCCACCTTCCCTCATTATGCCATCCCACAAGGCCTCCCCTACCATGTCTATGGGTACCTCTCCCTCCCTCCACCTCCCTCCCTCCCTCCCTCCCTCCACACACACACACATGTCGTCAGGATCGGGGCCCTGTGATACTTGAAAGTCACGAGGGGTGGGGCCGTGGGGGTATCACATGCATGACATGTGCATTGTGACATTCCACCTTGGTCAGTGGTGAATGGGCATGACTGCATGAGGCTTTTATCTTGCACGCTCCTTCTATTACAGACATATCCTCAGTCCCTCACACACGCATAAAGTAGCCATGCGTGCTAGTGGCACATGATGGCACCCATGTCATATGCCCACTCCCGTGAACAGTGAGCAAAGATGAGATAGCAACCACCTCTCTTAGAAATAGCTCTCTCTAGCACATTAGAACAGAACAAAATTTCATAATTAATTTGTAAGGAAGATCTAATATCTCCTATCCTTCACTCTGCAGGTACTCTCCATATACACCGGACTATGGTTATCCAACAGTAAGTACCTAATTATATTGCTAATAAGCTCTATTTACTTCACCAACACTACAATAAAATGGTTGCTTTTATTTATTCCGCAATGAATTAATTAGTGCAGCAGCATGTGTGTTACTGAGTGCATCAAAAGTATCTCTGCATCATGCATCATCAAAATTATGATATGATAAACAATGCACGGAAATTTCAGCGTGTAATTTTTCTGGATATAATATATGATTATATAACACGATGCTCCACAGAAGGAAAATAAATGCATATGGCACACAACAAGAAATAATGTAAGAATTACCTTTTTCCTGATGAAAGCCAGAATTATCGATCATTTTAGCTTCAGCAACCTTTCAGACCAAACCTAGGGTTGGCATTCAGCTCTTGTGCGCTTAATGTACAATTCCTTTATGCTGGAAACAAGATCTAAAAAGACTGACAGTTAGCATGCACCTTTTCTTATTAACAGAACTGCAGAAAAACATCAGATGATAAAATATTCAGCTAAAAGGCGTTGTATTCATGCCATTTTTTGCTTGAACATGATAAAAAAAAAGAATTGGTCACTTTTTATCATCAAGAAATATAACAAGAAGATGCAAAGAATATGACGGCATCATCTGAAAAAAATCTAAAGCAAGATCAACTGCCACGTGATTTTACATAAAAATTAAAGGCACATATATTAGAGCACTGCTAGAGAGCTGCTCCTAACAAGATTCACCTTCTGCCTACCTTTCCTTCGTAATGACAATAATATGAGCCAAATCATCTAAACTATTTCAAAATTATTTCCTTTTTTCAAGTTTGAGAGGGAAAGAGGTAATATCATGTAGAGTCGAATATCTGCTCGTGCATAGCCAATTGCTTTCCAGTCTTCCTCAAAACAATTGTTCTAGATGATGAAGGGTCTAGTCTCTACTATTGCCATGTCCACTGAAAAAATTATGTACTCTCTATATTAGCAATGTCATGAGGAATAAATAGTGGTTTTTGGTCCTAGCAACATTTATCTTACCCAGCCACACATGGTATGGGGCCTTGGTCTTTGGATCTCTAGTCAGTAGACACATTGTTAACCAAATAAGCTATAAAAAACAAAGCCAGACCCCAACCTGGACTCCTGGAGTACTGTAACAAAGTATATCTTTTAAAAGGTGTTTGGGTTCACAGAGCGACTACCATACCAAATAGGAAAAAGAAACTTGATCAAGGGGAGAGACATCCTTTTGACTTTGGTCTTAAGAAGGGGGCCCCACCAAACCCGGGAAAAAGGCCGGACCTCGCGCGCGCACGCTTTTTTGGCGGCTGCGGAACCATCTGTGCTGTTTCAACCAGGGAGGTGGGCACAATACCCTGGCTCGGAGCTCCGCACCTCGCGTGCTCAACCACTGTGCTATCAATGTCTGAACCGTACCAAGTAGAAGTAGTACATAATACTAAGCTTTCCAAAATATCACATACTTACAAATGGAAAGAGTGGTAGATAACATAATTTTTTTTAACATGAGCATAATAATATAAAATATATATAAATACTTAAATTGGATTCTCTTATCTGTTAAATAGAACTTCTACAATATATATGGAGGAGCTCAGTACCCATTTTATGGAGGAGCAGCAGCGGGCATGGTGACAGGAACAAGTCCCTTTTATCCATATTTCCAGTTTGGGCAATCAGGAAACACTGCTACCAACTATACAAGTGGACAAGGCTACAACTTGCAATACCCACAAATGTTCCACTTCTCAACTGTATCTTCTACAGCTGCAGCTGTGACTGGCTTTGCTCAGCAGTATGGAGGACCATTGTCACTAGCAGCAAGCCCTCAAGCCCAAGCAGGTATTTCTAGCTTCATTCTTCATGATATCTAATTAGAAGCATTATACAAGGGAATCAAAAGTCATCTAATTGTGCATTTGTCATCCTAGCTTAATGTAGCACTTGATGCAAATTCTAAACTCACATATATTGTTCTAATAACCTACCAGCATTCATTTGTCAACCTGTCAAGTTACAATGCAATAATGTAAACTATTGTGCATGCATGAAAACAGTAGAAAGTGTGATGAAAAATATGCCTGCATTGGTTTGATACGAAACTCACTTCCCATGTTCTCAGAATTATTTGAATAATTTCTTCCTGCTAAGTTGTGGTACTAATATCTTGACAGTGTGTATCCCCATTAAACAGGCATGACTATGGCACTCATGGCTCCAACCCTGCCAACTCCAACACAGGCTGCTCATCCTTACCGGTTGATTCCCCCGCACTTTGCAGTGTCCGCTGCTCCAGAGCAACCCTTGGCCTAACCATGGTCTCCCTTCTCATCGTTGCTGTACTGTCTCATTTCCAACGTGTTTGAGTCCATGCATCCATCTCTAACACCAAATGGCACTACTGTAGATCATGTTTATCAGCCAAAGTGCTCATCTCCATATCCCACATGGTCATGTGGTGACTGGATATTAGCTTTAGCCCCAGGATGGGCACAAAGCTTCATGCCCCAAGGATGGGGTGTTCTAACAGACAAGTACAAACACCAACCATTCTGACAGTAGTCCAAGGAAGGACTTCATCTGGAAGAGTTAATTTCAGCCGTACAAAGACAAGGCTGTAGTTAAAAAAAAACTAACAGTCAAGCATGACCCAGGGAGGGTTCATGCTGATACTAGTCAAAATGGACAACAGTAACAGCTAAATAACTGATTGAACTAGATGCCGCTCCCACACTTCATCAGTAGAATCCCAACTGTACCTAGCTTAGGCATGGCATTTCTTGTTGAAGCATGAACCATTTAGCAAAACCTAGCCTACTATAGTCCTGCTGTTACTTAGACCAAATGCATTTGATATATGACCAGCGACTGCTTGTGTAACCAACTCATCTTTTCTTTGCAAATGATTAGATGCACCAACTAACATTTGATTTGATCATTCAGTTGATAGCTTGCATCCAGGTAGTCAAGGCTCTAAGGAGAGCCTGTGCCCCTAATCAGACACAGGTTCAGAGTAGTGTTAATGTTTGTTTTTAGCACTTGGCACTACCTCCTGTCACTCCAAACACAGTATTGGGAACTCCAAAGAAGGCTTTGGAGTAACTAAGCACTGCTGTGTAACTCATTAACACAATGGACCCACAGATAAATTTTTATTGTCTTGGGTCACCCCCACTCATGTAGATGTCATTACTTCTCAGTGTCACTACCATGGTTAGGCCCAGGCCTCCCTCCCCAACCCCTTTTCCTCCCCCTCCCCCTTCTCTCTCTCTCTCTCTCTCTCTCTCTCTCTCTCTCTGCACAGCGCAGAGACCTTAGTGCTCTTTAATCTACTATTACCAGGCATGGTGGTTGTAATAATAAAGTAGCACTATGCTACTCGTAGGACATGAAGAACTATTTGTTATTCCACCCTTCATATGTACTTAATATCCTGTCCATTTAAGTTCAGTAGTTGGTACTTATTTCCATCCATTGTAGTGCACCATATAATATTGTGTAATATATGTCCACTGTGCTGCATATTTCTTAGTCAACTGTCATTCAGTTGCATATGTTCCAGTTGAATGTAATATTATCTCTGAAAGTATGGCTTTGAAAGCATTACTTCATATAATAGGATAACACTAGAAAGGCTTACAATCTTGAGGCAACACCCCCACCCAATATAGCATCTTAGTTGAATAAATTCCAATAGTTGGGGAAGCTAGCATTTTGCTAAAACATTCTACTGAGCAAAAACGAAACATTACTGTTGCCTTATTGTAATGTCTAGAGATTCTAGTACTAGGCTGGTAGTAGTAAAAGCAACATCCCTCTAGAGTTTTAGGAGTTCTACAGTAAGCCATGCCTCTAGGTAGTCGTGATCATACTGCTATGATCATTAAAATCATTAAATATGCATATTTAACTGAAAAAATATATAAACAAACAGTTTACCTGGCCTCTGCAGTTCTATATGCAGAATTGAAGATGAAGATAATGAACAGTTCATGATAACTACATTCCAAGCAAACATGTCATGACATTTTAGACCGATGCCTAGCCAAATATTAAAATAGGACATCATCAGTGTGAAACTACAGAAGAATGTTGTCCCTTTTTGCTTTTGGAAGGGACAGTGATCAACAGATATATAAAAACAATATAGCATTTGACCTAATAATCCTGCAAAGGCATTGTAATTTGCCAATAATAAAAGAGATCCTGGAAAGACTTACCTAGTGATCTTGCAGTTGAAAAAAAAAACATTAGTATGGGAGCAATGACTAACATGAAAAACATTTCGGCCAATGTGCTACCTACTAACACGTATATGAAAATATCCTATTAAAGAATATCGATAAAAAAGAAAAAAGCTAACACGCTTTCATGAACATGTACTCAGGAATTTAGACATTGGAACAAGCTGCTTCTTAACAAGCAAACAGCTCCGAACAGTAGTTGCATTGGTACTTAGGTAGCTTACATATAGTACCGACAGCCTAAACTTCAGACACTTGCACATCCATATCACATTTAAGAAAAAGAGGCACGTCCAGTGCAAATGGGTAGCCCATTAAGGGACAACGGTCCGTGACAAACTGGAAGCATCCAAAAGCTCATGCCGCAAACACTAACATTAGTCATCTATGACATATCTTCATGGTAGAGATGAAGTCCAAGACCAAGACGTGCACAAGCACGACGAAAAGCCATAGCTTCTGCCTTCTGTACAGGATCGCCATAGCCTGTATCATCAACAGAAGCAGTTCCAGAGGCCTCTCTATAGATCTGATAGAGAGAACAGAGAGAGCAGTCAACATTGTCAATACACTTTATGTTAGTTCTGGTCATATATTATATGTTAAACAAAACTACTACACAGAGAAACCATCAACTAGCTAACAGTTCACATAATGGCTACTGCAGTAAAATGACAATTGGATGAGTTTACATTGACTATGGAATATTGAGGATCCTCACATTGTCATGCATGTATTAATTTTGTTTCTCCAGCAACTTGATTTTGTTTACTGATGTTTCAATTATGTAATATCTTAAAAAAAAAACATGTACACAAGACTATACCTCCTGAAATAAATTAGTAAGCACCAAATGGATCCATTTTGTTCAAATGAGGAAACCTTAGTAGAAGAGGATTAGTAGACATTAGCATGTACAAAAGCATTTTCTGGAAGAGAAGAGGTACCTCTGCATCAATCCCATGAAGAGTCACTCGATAGACAACAGATACTGATTTCCCATCAGATGAGTAAACAATGCTGCGGACCTCACCCGACCACTCTGTAATGGATTACATAATGATAGAAGTAGAGCAGGAAAAGTAACTCCCTTACAGTTCACCCTCTCTGAAATTATGCCATCAAAAAAGAAGGCAAACAAATACCCTAGTCATGATGAGAAGTTTACCTGGGGCATGTATGTTGAGAATTTTGTTCACAATGTGCCTGCAAGAGGTATCAGAAGTGAGATCACAAGGATATATATATTTAAGGAATAAAAACAAAACGGGATCAAATGATCCATATATATAGCTTATTGATGAATCCAGCATTCTTTCCTCTAAATAAAATTTCCATGGTGTAAAAAAACAAAATAGTTATTAAACGTAAATCACAAAGAAGGTCTAATTCTCAGATTGCAAAGGAGGGCCTGTTGTCAATAGATAAAAAAAAGGCCAAAATTGCGAAATTGACTTAATAAAACAGATTAGAGATTTGGTTTATTTTATGTTTGTCAAATGCTCAGTTCATGACAGCTCCCATAGAATTGTTCTGTAGGAGCAACCTCTTCAATTATAAAGCTTGTAGATCGAGTCTATATTCTATAGGAGTGTGAAAACCTTCGTCCTAACTACCTCTTGCAGGTGCGTTGTGAACAAAATTCTCAACATATATGCTTCAGGTAAACTTCTTGAGTTCTTGTCATTATTAGGATGTTTGCTTGCCCTCTTTTTTTGATATCATACGTTCACAGAGGTTGAACTTTCAGGGAGTTACTTTTCTTGTTCTACTTCTATCATTTTGCAATCCATTACAGAGTGGCCGGGTGAGGTCTGCAGCATTGTTTACTCATCTGATGGGAAATCAGTATCTGTTGTCTATCGAGTGACACTTCATTGATCAATCAGAGGTTAACAAATCATCAATTCCATCTTTCGGAACACAACAGCGCTGAAGGCATGGACCAATAAAAAAAATGTGCTAACTATTTTACTAGTATCTCGCATCAGAGATGTGACACTGCGTGGTGTATATAACGTGCTTACTTTTGAAGAACCTACTCAGCAACTCTCTCTCTCTCTCTCTCTCTCTCTCTCCTTAAAAGATATTGTGATTATCGAAACGAAGACACCTGCTCATAAACCCACTCAAGGACCAAGTATCTTACTCAAACGTAACCTAATACTTGCACATAAATCTGCAAGACGTAATCTGGTTAAATGAGCACAAATGTCCGAACTGTTCAAATCGTTCGCAGCATTGCAAGATAGAAGTAAAGGTTGGTTCCATGGGTGATCGCTACCGATCGGGCGAGTTACTTACCATGGTATGTACTTGATGGCGAATCCATTATCCTCGATGCGGGTCTTCACGAGGGAGTCCGGAACCCTCTTCCCGAGCTCCTTGAGCACCTCGGCGAGCGGCTTGCTGATGCCCTCGGTGGGGGCGGCAACCTCGCTGCCGGCGAAGTCGTTCTCGTCCTCCGACGGAAGCTCCGGTTCCTGCAGCCGACGAGACGCGCGAGCCTTTGCGGCGAAGGGCCGCGCGAGGCGAGGGGTGGGCGCGAGGCGGAGGAGGCGGGCTAGGGCACCGGGAGCCATGGCGGGGAGCGGGCGGAGTCTCGAGGCCTTTGGGGAAAACGAAGGAGGGGTTTGGTTGGGTTTTGCAATTGAGAATGGAGAGTCGCCGTCGCGTTCGTCCCAAGCACAATGACAATGTGCACCTCGACAATGGTGCGGCCCAGCCGTTCAGGTTCATCGTTTCAAAAAAAAAAAAAAAAAAAAAAAAAAAAAAAAAAAAAAAAAAAGACGAAATAGTCAAATTCGTCGTTGAACTCTCGCCGAAAGCTCAGTTTAGTCTCTGAACTATAAAAACGGCCGTTTTAGTCCTCAAACTTTTACAGCCGGCTCAATTTCGTCCCTAAACTATAAAAACGACCGTTCTCGTCCTCAAACTTTCGCAGCCGGATCAATTTCGTCCTTAAACTATAAAAACGACCGTTCTCGTCCTCAAATTTTCGCAGCCGGCTCAATTTCGTCTCTGGTCCGATGTGGAGCGCCACGCTGGTTTGTCTCGTCATCATCCAGTCAGCTGGAATCAGTTTTCGAAAGCCTATAACTGATTTATTCTTATTCCAACTTGTCGTAATTAGTTGTAACTCTTCAATACAAAATGGGATGAAGATGGTTTTTTCATAAAAATTGTAGATTTCGATAAGATCTACAACTTTCTAGTTTTAGTATTTTTTATTTAAGGACATTAAGATACTCAAAAAGTTCATATTATGGTGCTAAAATTTTATATTAACTTTTATATTAATTACAAGCAGCAGCAGGTAATTATTATGGTGCTAAAATTTTATATTAACTTTTTGAGCATCTTAACATCCTTAAATAAAAAAATTAAAACTAAAAATTTGTAGATTTTATTGAGATCTGCAATTAAAAATCATCTTCATCAATGTTGTATTGAAAAGTTACAACTAGTTGCAACCAGTTGGAATAAGAATAAATCAGTTGCAGACTTTCAAAAACTGATTCTACCTGACTAGGCGATGACGAGACGAGCCAGTGTGGCGCTTCACATCGGACCAGAGACAAAATTAAGACGGCTGCAAAAGTTTGAGGACGAGAACAGTGTTTTTATAGTTTGAGGACGAAATTGAGCCGGCTACGAAAGTTTGAGGACGAGGACGGTCGTTTTTATAGTTTAGGGACGAAATTGAGCCGGCTGTGAAAGTTTAAGGACTAAAACGACCGTTTTCATAGTTCAGGGACTAAACTGAGTTTTCGGTGATAGTTTAAGGACGTTTTTGACTATTTCGCGTTTCGAAAAATATGAAACGAGAATTTTGATTTTTTTGCTAGGCGAGGCAAGGAGTTTGAATTGTTTCTTTATTTTTTATAATTTAAAACAAGATATTCAAATCATAAATTACTTATAAATACAGAGGATGTATTTAAATACATATCAAAACCTATTTTATCAAGAAAAGTCAAAATGCCTTGTAGCTTAGAATAAAGAGAGTACTAAATTTCGTACAGGTGTGACTAGATTGAACTGCATAATGTGTTTGCTTCTTCTCTTCTGTAATGGAAACCGAAAGTCCGAAACAAAAGAGGAAATTAGGTTCACCAATTCAATTTTAATTGGCTAATTTTAACTATAGTGCTTCCAAACATTCATAAATAAACCTAGCTGAAGTTTAAGTGGAGCCTAAAATGTACACAATTCAAATAGTTGTTTCAAACCAACTAAAATGTCTAAATGACTAAACTATCTCTAACTAAAATTTAGCTAGAGCATCCAAACACACTCAGTTAAAGTTTAGCTATCTAAATAATAGTATTAATAAATAGTAGCATAATCAAGATTTTTAATTAGCTAAAACATCAAACACTTCTGGCTAAAGTAATCTTTAACACCTAAACTTTAGCTCTATTAATTAGTTAGCTAAATTTTAATGAGGGTGTGCATCCAAACAGCCCTCTAGTTGTATAATTTATTTGTTTTATTGTAATGCCCTTGTAAACAGAAACTATTTTTTATAAAGAAAACTAATATCATTGTATTATATTAATACTATAGGCATTTATTCCACATGTCCTCCTATTTATATGCTTCGCTCATATAGCCTAGTAAAATAGAGCATACCATCAATTTAGGGACCAAATATTTCAGTATGTTTTGATTAGTGTAACTCTGTGTTCCTTTGGAGAGTTTCTCTAGTCATATATTCATTAGAGGTTTGTTTCAACCGATATTCTTTTAGTGTGTTCTAGATTTTGTAATTCGCAGTGAGTAACTACTGTGGTTTTTTAGAGTTTTGTTTGGTGATGGTGTTTGCAGGTGTCTTTTTTCTGTCTCTACGATGTGATTTTTAAGCTCCGGCAAGATGACCAACCAAAAAGGATGATCTTTTTTATTTTCAATATACTCTTATTTTTTAGAGGAGGTAGTTTTTATTTTGTTGTCCATCTTTTATACTACCAATCTTTGTTTTCTATGTGATATGAAGTGCATGTGTGTAGGTGGAGACCCAACCTGCGGCCACGCCCGCACACATCTTCTCCCTCCCTGATACCCCCTCTCCTCGATGCCCCTCACCACCGGTCACGCGTCGTTTTAGGTCCGGCGACGCTGCCCCCGCCTCCAGTACCTTGCACCGCCTCATCGCTCACCGCCCTACCACGAGTGATATAGTATTTCAGATAAACAAAACCTCATCCTCTACCCACAAAGAGGTTCGAACACACTCGCTATTCGCCGCGTGTGACGAGTATTTACATGCGCATGTACTGAGAGAGCGTTTAGCTTAATATTTTGTATTTTTAGCAACGTGCTATTTTTTACAATAAGTGTTCAATTATGACTTAATTAATTATATTTAAAAGATTCATCTCGCAATTTTTTACAAAGTTGTCAAATTAGTTTTAGTTTTTATTAATACTAGCAAAACATGCCCATGCGTTGCATCGGGGCATATAATTTTTTTTTGTGTGTTACTCATGATTTGTCTGGGTTATTAAAAGTGTATACAACGCCCTAGACATTGGACAAAGCAATTCCTCCGCTCCATTCTACACCATCCTATCCTACCCACGCTGGGCGACCAACCCTATTAAACTGCCACCATCTGTGCTTAGCGCCTCTCCCCTCCCAAACGGCCTCCCAGCATCCTTCGCCACTACACCGAGGACCAATGCCGCTTTGAAAGCCCATGTTTGGTTTTGGGTAATTGATGAAACCTAGTTTGTTAATGATTGCTCTAAGTGTTTCATGAGAATTGATTAGCAAATGGCAAGATGGAGCAAAGGACCGGTGTAACACCTCTGGTGTTACGGTTAATTAAAACTTGTCATGTCATCATCATTGCATGTAAATCATCCTGCATAAACACATTTTTTTATTTACTATGCATTAACAGAAATAATTTTTGTTTCAACATGTGATTATGCATAAGTGCTTGAGGGTGATTTATTATGTGAATGTTTGGGTTTGTATGCAATTATCTAAATTAAATTGGGAAATAAAAAGAAAGTCAATTATAAACCCTAAAGCGGGCCTAAAACTCTAAATCAAAAAATAAACATAATTAGGGGTTGGGCCTTAAATAAAAGTTGTAAATCTTTAAAATTTGAGCAACTTCTATTTTGGGCAATCCTGAAGTTATTAAAAATAATTTCAAATAAAATGTTAATCTAGGTTTTAAAGTTTAAACTTGAAATACAAATTCAAAGACTAGTAGGAATCTGAGGATGGTCTTTTAATAAAAGTTTTATCCCTTGTAAAATGGAACAACTTTCTTGTTTAGAGATTTTAAAGTTTACAAGTGGAAATTTAAATTAAAACCCAATTAGTGTTTGTTTATTCAAATTTAAAATGCCAATTCAAAAACTATCAAGAATTGGGGAAAACTACTTTAATTAAAGTTGTAAGGATTTTTAAGTTAAACAACTTTTGTTTTTGGGGATTTTGATGTTATGCAGTGAGATTTCAAAATAAACTCCAATGAGTGTTTTAGAATTTAAATTTGAAATGCTATTTCAAAAATTATCAAGAATCTGATAAATGTCCCTTAATAAAAGTTGTAGGTCTTGCCAAGTAGAATAACTTTTATCTTTGGATATTTTTAACTTATTTAGAATAATCTTGAGAATTTGACTGGATTAGGATTCAATTTCAAAACCCACATTTACCCCTTTTTGAATTATTCAAAATCCATTCAAAATTTGAATTTGGTTCAGAAATCAAAGTTGTTCATAATTAAAATTACCACAACTCTTATTCAGGACATTTTTCACGTTCTTACACAAAACAAAAAGTAATTTTGCAAAGAACCAATAGGGGAGGCTTATGCTGCTACAGTAGATCGCAGGGGGGGGCCGGCTCTGTGCTCTGCCAGGGCAGGGCGCGCGTGCCGCGCCGCCCGCCGGTGATGCCCAGGGTCCGGCCGATGGCGTGTCGAGCTCGTGGGAGGGGGGCCCGGCCGCGTCCATAGTCCCTGTGCCCGTTATAAGAGCCCACCGTCGCCATTCTTGCCGTTTTCTCCCTACTGCCGCCGTCGGTCCCTTCGCTGTCGCCGGCGGAATTTGCCGTCCACCATGTGCCACCGTTCAATTCATCTTCCCCATAGTTTCGCTATGTCCTAGCGCAGCTGCTTGATCCATTTGTTCAGTTGTTTGGTCACCGGAGCTACTGCGAGCCGACGGCTTCGTCCCGGCGGCCGGCAGAGCTCCGCCGTGAGCTCCGTTCACGTGGCCAGGTCGGCCTAGTGAGTAAATCATAACCTCGACTATCGTTTGTGATCCGGTTTGATTCCGTGTTGATGATCGGCTTTTCCCTTTTACCTCTACCGCATTAGCTCATCGGGAACGAGGTCCTCGCCGTCGGAATCCGTCGCTGCCGTCTCGGTTTTCATCAACAGCTTGTCTCCGGCCATCCTCTACTCTAAACCTGGGAGCGCAGTAGATTCTGGTGAGCACCGTGAGTTTTCCCACACTTTTTCCCAAACCTGAACATGCCGGAACAGTCGGGACACGGCTTGCCGCCGGTCACCGTGCTAGCCGAGCCGCCATGGCCGCGGTCTGGCCCGATCAAGAACACGGACCGCTCAACTAACTACCTAGGTGTGTTGGTGAGGTGGACGGGAGTGCTAGGGTGGCATTACCGTCGTCGGAGGTCGGTCACCGGCGACTTGTCGCCGCCGCCGGTGCCGCCGCGAGCGCGAGCGCTCTGTGTGAGGGAGAGAGAACAGCTGACAGATGGGGTCGGGCTGTCAGCGGCTCAGAGTGGGAGTTCGGGTGAGCGCGGGTCTGCTCTGGCCGATTGGGCCGGCCTGTGATCTGCTGGGCCGTCCGGGCCAGAATGAGTTTTTCTTTTTCCGTCTAATTTAAATTGTTTTCCCTATTTCCTATAAAACTGAATAGTAATGGGTTTTATCATTTTTGTAGGAATTAATTTACTGAATTAAAAATTCTAATAACAATTGTGTGTGCTCTCTGAGGGATATAATATTTAAAAAATATTAAATACATGTTTTGAGCACTTTCTGCAGGAATTAAAAATCTGCACATTAATTAATAAATGCAACTTTGAGTAATTTTAATTAGTTCTCTATAACTCCAAAAATCATGAAATTTAATTTGGTACTATTTTAGGATAAGTACTATCTATAGTAAAATTTTGAGCTCAAATGGGAATAATTTAATTATTTCTTATTTATTACTTGCTTAATTGAGTAATTAAGAAAAGGTTATTAGGATTAAAATTTTAATAATTTGTTAAATATTTTAGGGTTTGGTTAAACCTTTTGTAGCACCTGAACCCTGCTGTTCTAAGTTTTGATGATCATTTATTTTGTAAGTATAAAGTGAATTACTCTATGTAGTAATTAAATGGCAAAACAAAATCCTAATTGATGAATGGGCTAATAAAAATGAGTAGAAACCCTAATTCACTTTTGTGTAGAGTGATATCCCTGGGTCATTAACTTGAGATGATCCTTGGCACCTTAATTAGTGTTTGGGGTTCTTAATTAAGTTGTTAAATTGGAACACAAATAAATTATGTTAGTCGCATATGATGACCGGGTTTAAATAATTTGCTTAGGCAAAGGGTTGATAGTGTTTTAGGGAAAGAACCAATCCGACTTTCAACGACTGTTAAAATGGTAAATAAACCAAAGTAGTTAATACTTGATAGTAATTAGTTTTGTTGACTTATAACTTTATCGTGAAGGAAAGTTATACTCAACTTTCAAATTGAGCTTACTTCCTACCGATCAGTGATTTTGTGCATCATGGCATACATATCATCATGTAAGTGTTGCATTATTATTTCGTGTAGTGAACGTGCGACGAATATGATCTGAAGCGTGTCCCGAGTAAGGTCTTTACTCGGTGGACGTGGATCCTTCTCGGTGATTGACTTCAGGGTTCGATCGACTTCAAGTAACAGGCAAGCCCCGGTGCATTCAGCCCCTTCCTTGTGATTTACAAAATATTTGTAAATTGAGTTAAATTATTGCATTAGGTTGATAGGAGTTGATTGTCACCTACTTGCTGCATTACCTACCTTGATATATTATCCCTTGAAACCTGTTTAAAAATAAAAACATTGAAAAATGCTTAGCCCTGCTTAAATAATGTAGATTTGCATAAATGCTATTTTTGAGCTATTGTGATACACTATTCAATCATGAAAATGGAAATTGGTATTATTCTCGTTCGATGGCTGTGCACCTGATCAGTACACTGTCATCGACGGGAAGGGTTTTCCTGCTCGGTGATCGTGGCATTGGGTTAGAGTCCCAACAATTGTCACCGACGGAAATGGGATTTGAAAACCGAAGGGACACTTGTACTTGGGTTGGAGTCCCAATACATTGTCGCCAACGGAAAAATAATTACGAACCATTCGTTGTAGGCCTATTGGATCGAGACTTTGCAACTAGCCACATACTACGGAAAGCCTCTGACTCCGGTGGCTCTACTGCTGGAACCGACAACCACGCACTGGGAGTGGAGAGATGGCGAGAGTAGCGTGTACCCTCGTGGCCGTCGTGCCTGGAGACTAGAGGGGTACTGTGCTCTCGGGTGGCGCAGGACCGGTTCCGGGGTACGAAAAGCCGTGGTAGGCGGGGTTGGCATATGCAAGCTTAAGTGCTACATATGCAGTGTGGATAGGGATCCCCAGCTGGGTATTAATCGATTCGAATCGTCGTTTCTCCTCGGTTATGGAGACTTGATCCTTCGACCATTCAGCGAAGAGTGGTTCGAAATTAGGATGCTTTTGAATGGATGAAGTAAATGAAAGAATGTTGATATATGAGAAGGAACTTGGAGATATGGTTAATGATTAATAATATTATTGAGATAAAATACTGAAAATAGGATTAGCATTGCTTTTCTGCAAAATCCTTTGACTCTTGTTAAGCCTTACCTTGACTCCTCTCAGCCTGCATTCCTGAGTCTCATTCCTTTTTCTTAGTCGGGTAAGTCTTGCGGAGTACCCCATGTACTCAGGGTTTGTTAAACCCCTGTTGCAGGTGACTTAGATGTATAGCTCGGTGTGGGACCATGCCGGTCAATGGATCATGCATGGTTGAAAAGGAATATGATGTAACCCTTGGGCAGGGTGTCTAGTTGTAAGATGCTGCTCCACTACAAAACTCTGGTTTGGGATAATGTAAGCTAAATTTATAAATTACATTTCTGTAATACTTCCGCACTCTTTACTCTGGTTCGAATTATTTGTGTAAACTATTGTAATACTTGCAAGGTCTTACAATGAGATCCTCGGGGAAAGTAGGGTTTCCTATGAGACCCGACGGGCCGCTTAAGTCAAAGGGAACTCGTGCATGCTAGTCAAAGGTCCTTAAGGACGATGACGGGGCACGTAGGCCCTATGATTAAGGCGGATCCGTCACAACCGGGTCGGTGGAGGCCACAAGTGAAGGGCAATGATGGCGTCCATGAAAATGTTGTAAGCCCATCAACAAAGGAGAAAGCCCTATTGACGGCATCCATGCAAATGGTATAAGTCCATCATCAAAGGTGTCCACAAGGTCCATCAAGAGATGAGAAGGAAGTTGATAAGAAACTGGGAGCTCAAGGCAAAGGTATAATCCATAGGAGCTCTTTCGCTTTTGGTAATCAAGACTCCATAGAGGGAGTGATCACATTTAGGATAGATAGCCGTACTATCAAGAGGGGCGAAATCGTTGATGAAATACGGTTATCAAGTGCCACTAGGTGTTCATGATCATTGCATTGCATATAGATGCTAGTGACACTAACAAACCCTTGGAAAACTCTTTTGAAAAGGCTAACACACGTGCACAAGGTGTAGAACACTTGGTGTTAGCACATGGGAACAAAGGGTGAAAGGTTTGAGTGGAAATCCTGAGAAAACAGAGCGTCGGACCGTAGAGTCTCAGAGCGTCGGACCATTGTCTTCGGTCCGACGGCTAACACTGCTGAGAGCATCGGACGCTCAGTCCCTGAGCGTCGGACCATTAGCCGAAGCGTCCGACGGTGCAGATCGTGCGAAAGATGACACGTGGCGAGCTCTGAGAGCGTCAGACTCTCGGCATTAGTCCGACGGTGAGCGCCGGACTAACGTCCGACGGTTTTCAGCGCTCGGGGAGCTCTCTGGAAACGTCGGACGCTGGCGAGTTTTAGTCCGACGGCCTGCTGATTAAGAGTCTGACGGTGGATACGTGTAGTGCGTCGGACCGTGAGGTTTGGTCCGACGGCCTACCATCCGACGGTTCGTTTTGCGCGGGAAGTTAGCCGTTGTGATCCAACGTTCGACTTCAAACGGCTAGTGACACGTGGCGTTCATCCGGGGCATCGGACCGTGCTGATTAGTCCAACGGTCTGGCCGTCGGACAGTCCGACGGTACGCAGAAAAGTCTAAACGGCTAGTTCTTTGTGTGTGGCTTATAAATAGCGACTTGGCCGGTTTGGGGAGCATCTCTTGGCACTCCTAAACATCATAACATACTTGTGAGCCTTCCCACTCCACTCTCACTCATCCTACTTGATTGTGTTCATCTTTTGGTGAGTTTGGAGAGCATCAAGTGCATTGCATTGATAGAGATCATCTAGAGGCACTTGGTATTGGTATTTCGCAGCGGTTTCTCTTGTTACTCTTGAAGTTTGCCGACTCCTAGACGGCTTGGAGCTGCGAGGATCGTTGAGGGGAGTTGGTGATTGTTTCCGCCTCCGATCGGTGAAGTTGTGAGGGGTTCTTGAGCCTATCCCCACGGGAGATCGCGAAAGGCATCTTTAGTGGATTGCTCGTAGCTTGGTGGATCCCCGTCTTGTGTTGGTTGTGCGGCACCCTTGAAAAGGGTTTGGCGTGTGATGCCAATTAGCGCTTGAACCTCCAAGTGGGTGTATCGCTACAACGAGGACTAGCTTGCCGGCAAGTAAGTGAACCTCGGTCAAAAATCTTGTGTCATCTCTCTACCGAGGATTTCTCTTGTATTTGATTGATTGGTTATATTGGACTTCATCTCTTCTCTTCACTGGCGGTATTGAAATCACCTTTACTCTTTACATTTGTGTACTTCTCTCTTGTGTAGCTTGTTAGTTAGTTGCTCACTTAAGAGTAGTGTAAAGTAGTAACATATCCTTTGAGTGTGAACTAGTGATCATAGTGTAGTATACTTGTCTAGGTGGCTTGCATAGTGTAGTTTAGAGCTAGTGCTTTGCAAAACTTGCTATTGTTACTAATCGGCTTGTTAAGTGTTGTTTGTAGATTTTTATAGGCTATTCACCCCTCTCTAGCTATTTAGGACCTTTCAGTTACAACGAGGACTAGTTTGCCGGCAAGCAAGTGAACCTCGGTAAAAAATCTTGTCATCTCTCTACCGAGGATTTCTCTTGCATTTGATTGATTGGTTATATTGTACTTCATCTCTTCTCTACACCGGGGGTATTGAAATCACCTTTACTCTTTACACTTGTGTACTTACTCTCTTGTGTAGCTTGTTAGTTGCTCACTTAGGAGTAGTGTATAGTAGTGACATAGCCTTTGAGTGTGAACTAGTGATCATAGTGTAGTATACTTGTCTAGGTGGCTTGCATAGTGTAGTTTAGAGCTAATGCCTTGCTAAGCTTGTTATTGTTACTAATCGGCTTGTTAAGTGTTGTTTGTAGATTTTTATAGGCTATTCACCCCCTCTCTAGCCATTTAGGACCTTTCACGCCTCCGCTCCCAAACTACCTTTCGGCGAGCCGCAACACAACCCGCTGCTCGACGCTAGCGTTTCTTGCTTCTCAATCTCTGTCCCGTGACCCCAACCCAAACCGTAGAGAGGACCAAGTTGTCGCACTGTCTCTCAGGAGAGACCTATCGCGGCGTTGCCACCTCGTGCCCTCTTTGAATTTCTGTGACCGCGGTAAGCGAGTCGCCTCTTTGAGCCATCCTGACACCTAATTTTCCGGTTGCCTCATGCCCTATTCTTCGTGCCACGCCGTGAAACCCGAGTTCTCCAGCTGCCTTGCACTTGTTCTTGATGCCACGCCATGAGTTTCTGCGCAACCCTTCTTCAAGCAATTGCATGGCACCATGTCGTCTCCTCTTCCGCGGGGCCAAACAGCTCCCAAGCCTTGTCGAGGCCCAAATTATATCGACCAATGTTTGATTTTGTGTTCGGAATCTTTTTTATATAGTAATGGTTGGTTGCCTCTAGCTGATACTTCTGCGTGATTTGGTGTTTGATTTTGCCTTGGAGTCCATCTAATCTATATTTGCGTCGGTATCGTCCTCCTGTGCAGGGTACAATATTTATTTGGTATTTGATTTTGTGTTGGACTCTATCTGCGTTGGTACAGTATGCAGTCTGGAGTCTAGACAGGGCTAGAGTTGTATAGTCGTATGCAGTCTGGACTGGACGAATACATGGGCTTTATTTTTTTTATTTCTTTTACTGGCCGCATGTGACTTCATTATACCGAAAATACGGAAGGGGAAGTTATCTATCTTAGGAGACCGAGCAAAGCCGGACAACCTAGGTGAACCCCGATCTGTTCTATTTGGAATTCATCTTTGCCTCTTTTGTTTGGGTCTCGATTTGTTGTATGCTTGTGAGTTTGGCTTGACTTTGATTTGATGTGTTGCGAACAAATATGTGTTGCATCTGGTCTTGTTGCCATGAACGAATAGGTGTTATATCTGATCTTGTCTCCAATGGATGTGCGCAGGATTAGTGCGCCTGCCTGTTCGTTATTTTTCCTAATGCGGACTCTATTGGAGGAGCAGGACCATCCGAGTGAGTGGACCGGTAGTTGGGAAGGGTAGACGGAAAAAAGAGTGGAGAAACTTTGCCTCTTTAGTATTAGGTATAGCTATAGATATAGATTTAATGTTCTATGTATATGTCCAAACATTAATATGTTGTGTTAAAATTTACAGATGCATGTAAGGCCCCGTTTGGTAGAGCTCCAGCTCCAATTTCTCCGAGAAGAATCACTCCCAACCAGCCAAACGCTAAAAACGCCAACTGATTCAGGTGGGGATCAGCAGAGAATCACTTCTCCATTTACACTAGGAGGTGGGAGCCGAAAAAACCTGCTTCTCCGGATTCTCTCCCGCTCCCTGTTATATTTTGGTGGGGATCAGCTGAGAATCAATTCTCTGCTGATCCCCACCCTACTCTCTCCCAAGAATCTAATAGAATCACTTCACCAGAAAATTAAGGAACAGAGCTAAAGAATCTGGAAGCGGAGCTCTACCAAACGGACCCTAAACAGGGCCCAAACAGCTCTGACTTTCACCACCTCTTGATTTTGAAATCGAATCGCTCTCGCTCACCCTCCTCTCCTTCCCCACGGGCCACGGCCTCGCTCCCCTCCTCCCCTCGCCGCTCCGGCCTCCGCTCCGGAAGTCCAAAACCCTAGGAAACACCTGAACAGAACTGCCGAAACTTCCAGAACCCCAGGCGGCGAGATGATTCTCCGGACTCCACCACAGCGCAAGCGCCGCGCGGGCTCCGGCGCCGGCGACGACGCCGACCTCGCTCTTATCAATTCCGTGGGCGGCGCGAGCGCGACCGGCCGTAGTCCGGTCTCTGATCGCCGCCTGGTTATCTACGACCACCCCACCGCACTCGTGCCTGCCGACCCCCCCGGGGAGCCGTTCGACGACATGGTTTGCACGTACCACTGCCGCCAGATGGTGAGATTGCTTCGACCCTCCCTCGTACTCCTTGTGGTTTTTTAGATCGCTGGAGCATTTCGTTACATTGATTGGGAGCTGTTTAGTACTTTCGAAACATGTCACATGTCATTGATGTCGGTTTTGGTCACACACGTCAGAATCGACGCTCTTTAAATCATTTTCAGTTTATGTAATGATTAGTTGTTTGGATCAAGGGGATCCCTAATGAAGACACTGTACTTTGATATTGTAAAACTAAGTGTGTGTGCTGTTGTGATTGGCATATTGATGTTTTCTCGTTTTGTTTTCTTGGCATGTGTGCATACTGAATTCTGAAAGGTGAAATCGGAGTTCATGGTGGCACTCGATACTGCAGAGAAGCAAGTTCAGGAGTATCAAACAAAACTTGTTGCTTTCGAGGAGCAATTATCTAAGAGTGGTATGTTTTAGTTTACCATTACTTCTTATGTGCACTGTGTGAATAGGGTTGATTTCAGTTAAGGGTTTATTAGCTATATGAATACGACTGTCATTCCAAGATATGTCAAACACGAACACCCTCGAAGTTATATTTGCATGTAGGAGGTAGGAAACTAGGGAAAACAAGTAGTATTGATGCTGCCTTTTGTTCTAAGCAACCTGGATTCAGGTGTTAGCATTATTTTTCTAGAAGTGGAATCAACAAAGTGCATCTGGTTGCTGTAGAGGATGAAAGGATGCAGTTCCTGGATAAACTTAACTACGTGGAGCAAGAATTGGCAGCAACCAAAGGGCGGGAGAGTGCATTACAGGAACGGCTACTAAAGGAGTTGGGTGACTATCAGGAGCGATATCGTGGTCAAGTCATGAAAATAAATGAACTTCAGGTTATCTTCTTACCCTTTGTCATATTCTTCTTTTTTTTTTTAGGGAAATCCCCTTTTGACACATGGTCAGTATCTTTTCATTTGTTGTATTCCTGTGTTTCTTGCAAGGAACTTCAGTGTAGGAAGTGCCTTGACTGCCCATATTTACTATTGCATCATATGTATCATTGAAATTGCTCTGGGCTGATAGAACGAGTATCATGCTTCATGTTTGCTAGGGTGTTGTTTCCTGTCAGTGCATTCTGTCTGTTTTTCGGGGTGATGAGAGCATAAAACATGTGTTTTATCTTGTTATGCCGTGGTAGTAATTCTATGTCAGATATATGAATTAGTGTTTATGGTCATATTTAAACTACAATGTGGCATATCATATATTGCTTTTATCAGTGGACATGAATAGTGCCATGCTTCATGGTAATGCAGGTACAACTCAATAAAGAGATTGGTTCTAGGATCAGTGCAGAATCATCAGCGTCATCCGCAAAGGAACTGATCAAAGACTTAGAAGGGAAATTGCATCGATTATCTGAAAGTTCAGAAAGGGAGAAGAAAACCCTTAAGAAGGAACTTTCATATGTGAAAGAAGACCTATCCCTATCTGCTTCAAAAAACAATGCTGAGGTTCGTATGGTTAGACAGTTGCAATATCTGTTTGTGGTTGCCTGTTGACTTATCTATTTTAAACCTTTGGGATAGCTTGAGAAAACAAGACTCAGAGCAGAGAGCTATGAGAGTGAGGCAAAGTTGTTGAATGAGCAGTTGACCAACTTGAAAAAGCAACTTGATGAGGTCAGTACTCGGTATTGATCTGATTTACAAAATTATGTTGTCTATATACTGTTTCCAGTTCTTGTCCTTCTGAAAATGAAACCCCTCACAAAAATATCCACACTCGTATCTATTGGTTCTTCATTTGGTTCCACAGTCACACACTGACACTAATTTACGTTTTGTATGGTCTTGATCAGTGTCTTCGTGAGAAGAATGAAATGGAGCTCAAGCTATTGAACTCTAGTGCTTTGCCTAATCAACATGCCTCAACGGATGACCAGAAGTTGATCAAGCTTTTGCAAGAGGAGCTCCGGAATTATGTAAGCATTTCTCAAATTTGATGTCTCCTTGATTTGGTGGCTGCCATGTAGATGCTTGATGTAAATTTATTTCATGTAGTTTGTCTTGTGACATTCTTTTTTATTTATAATACGGCTAGAAAATCCAGTTATTTCTGGCCAGAATAAAAGTTCTCAGTTTAACATTGTTATCCAACATGTATACCTTCTCAATGATATAGTTTAGTTCAAGGGACTCTCTAAGCTGCGGGACATTCCATTTATGCTACCTATATCTTGGAAGTTCTAATATTGATACAATGTGGTTGATTGGATAGTTTCTTCTTGAAGCAAACTCTGCTACTTTTGAGTCTAGGTACACATACGATACTCCCACATAGCTATCTTGTTTTTTCTCCTATCTATAATTTCCGATTTATTCATTCAACACAACATGGTTGTAAATGCACTACTGTTACAAGGGATAACACATGTGGCTAGCTAGATCACCCAATGTCAAAGCCAACAGCAGATGTTCTCAAAGTTTTGGTACAGAAATAAGAAAAAAAAACTGAGCAAGTGCATAACTACATTTATCAAGGCACCCTTTTACCATGCAGTGCATTTAGTTACACGATGCTGTATCGGTTTTGCATGATGAAGTGTCACTCTCTTTTATTTTGTTATAGATTCCTGCATCCCTTAGTTTGTGACATCTCTGTTCTTTCAGTAACGACCTGCTATGCAGTTTCCTAAAACCAATAATACTGTTCAAGGACCTGCTAGGCATCTTCTGAAATTACATTGTTAATCCATATGATTATATCTTTTTATGTAGGAAAAAGAAGTGCATGAAGCTAAACGGTTGAAATCTTCCTACGTGAATGTTGAGTTGCTTAAAGAAAAGCTATTGGAAGAGCAGGGCCGCAGGGAAAGAGCAGAGCTTGAATTATCAAAACTGCAGGAAATTGATGCCAAAGCACATAAGCTGGAGCTTGAATTAGCATCTTGTACAGCATTGCTCAGCAACATACCTGATGTGTCTTCTTATGCTGACATACCTCAAAAGATCGCAGATCTGCAAAAGTGTGCATACTCAATTTTTCTTTGATATTTCATAGCCATTTACACTATCCTGCGTATTATGTTCTTATGATGCAATCATGCAAAACCGCCAGTACATATTGCAACTTATAAAACATTATATATAGGTTTGTTTTGCATGAAAGTTTATTATTTTAGTTATATTGCTCATGTGGTCATCTGAATGATTGACAGGCAAGCATTGACAAATTTGAACAAAGTTGGTGACGTAACATCAAGGTTGAAAGAATTAGAGGTTGCACTAGAATTTGCTGATCTAAGCAAGCAATGTGCAGAAGGTGAAGCCACCCTTGCTAAAGAGAGGGTTGAAAGTGCTAATAGGGAAGTCAAGCGGCTTGAGCTTATGGTATTGTCTACCTGCTACACTAGTAATTACTTATCTATTTTTCTATTTTTATCCCTATGTGCACTACCTGTGTAGATCCATATGCAGTTTGATAAAGTCATAAAGCATCCCTTCATGTGCCGTACATGCATAGACTTCTGTTCATTCTTGCCTGTTTCTTGTGGTCAGCTTGCTGCGTACAGTGAAGAAAGAGATAAGCTGAGAAAGGAACATGCTACGGAGTCGGATCAGTCTGGGATGGAAAAGACGATAAAAGAGCTGGAGACCATTATACACGAGCTGAAAGAACTGATTAGTCACAAGGACACTGAACTCAATATAATGAACGAAAGATTAAACCTTGAAACAAGGAAAGTGAAGTCTTTGGAGCGAGAGGGAGATCAGCTGCGCTCTCAGGTGGCCTTACTAGAGTCCAAGGTAAGGACATCCGAGATCACCCCTTATATTGCTTCCTTGATAATCCTACTCTGTTATTTGGAACAGTTGTAGAAAAAAAAAAGGTTAGCCTCATATGCACCAATATAATTCTTGAAATATGTTTTTATTGGATATACTGCCGAAATCTCTTAGATGTCACCAAGTTAGATTAATTGGTGCTAGACAGGTTAACAAAATTGTTCTTGTCCACAATTTTTTCGTTAAGAGAGGATCTCTCTATGGTGCTACGATATGATCAAGTCTTTCTGCTTGCTTCCTTGCTCATGCACACACTCGTTCCACTCTGCCAGTCTTCCTTTTTTTTCTGAAGAAACCTATGTCAGTCTTCCTGACCAATTAAAAATAAGGAATTGCTCACATGATTGTCGGCTTGTCACACAATCGCGCTACAGCAGAATCTTCTGCTGGTTGCCTGACTCAAGCACATATTTGTTACGCCATTCCAGTTGTAATGTGGTTGTACATATAGCAGTGTTAAAGTAATATTCTTGACTTTCACTCTTTGCACATTTAGGGCAGGTTCTTATTTGCTAATCTCTTATTGGTGTATATTATCAGTTTCAGTGGAGTATCCATGCTTTATTCCTGCTGGTACAATGACTCAGTGAGCATGTCCCATCTTTTGTTGTCATATCATTACTTCGTTAGCATCCCTGAACCACTAGGTATAGGAACTTCTGCTATAATTCCCAGGCCTATGAGCTGGAGCATAAAAAAACTAAGGGTGATTGTGTTCTGCTTCCAATGAAACTTTGGGGGATGGTTTTATGCTGAAGGTGTCCGTTTTGTGGACGGCTCATGATTATCCTTTGTCTACTGGCATTGTCTTGTGAAACTCAGCACATGTATAAATCCTGCATACTTAAAATACAGTTAGTTGAGTGCGCAGTTATAGATATATGCTCTGTGAATTCTACTAATTTAACTTGCAACATTTCTCCTGTGTGCCATGCTTCCGCTAGCTTCAAAGTTATTGTCATATTTGACAGTTAGGTCATGGAGATTACACTGCCTCAAGCACAAAAGTACTGCGCATGGTAAATACTCTTGGAATCGACAACGAAGCCAAGCAGACAATAGAAGCACTACAAGCTGAACTAAAGAAAACAAAAGAGAGGCTGCAAGCAGTTGAGGAACTGAAAGGACAAGCTGGTATGCAGTTACATGTCATATTATTTGTACTTTTCATGATCCTATGGATTTATATTTTAATTTATTGTCATATGCAAAAACTTGTTTTCTGCTTCTGCTTATTCTAGTCTACAATGTATTTGCTAAGTGGCTTGTGTTTGGAGTAGTTGCTTAGTATAACAAAGCTTACATGATAATCTGTATTTGAATGCAGCGAACTGTCTGTGAACAGCTTGTACCTTTTGTGCTCAATTCCTTGTTGTTTTTCTTTGAGTGCACTTATAAATCGAACATTGACATGCAGATGCTGGAACTGTGGTAGACGCTAATATTGCTGAAAAGTTGGCACAACTTAAGAATCAGATTGCGACACTTGAAAAACGTGAAGAAAGGTATGCAGCCTATTATTTCTTCTCTAGAATCTGTTATACATTTTGTTTGTTATAACATTTTACTTCGTTCAAATTAGATACAAGGCGGTGTTTGCGGAGAGGATCTCGGTCTTCCGGAAAGCCTGCTGCTCCCTTTTCGGTTACAAGGTAATGATATGTAACACACTCCATATGAGGGCAGCTTTTTGCTAAACAACTCCCAACCCCTTCTCTCTCCATTTTACTGTTTTAGCCACCTGTACAAATTCTGTATGCATTTTTCTTAAATGCAGTGAATTGAAATACGACTAGCAGGATCTTGAAACGTAGTGTTAGAGTGTGAGTATTAGGCCCATGTGGCCCATGTATATGCTACTATATTGCTACCCCTCTAGGGTTAGCCCAATCAATTTTCACTTACTTTAGCATGGTATCAAGCTAGGGTTTGGGTTTTTTTTTCCCTCCCCTTCCTCCCAACAGCCGCCGCCCCTCACCGGCCACCATGGCCGGCGGCCGGCCTCCTCCTCCCTCCCCAAACTACTCCTCCTACTTCTCCTTTCCCCCCATCCCGTACTCCTCCTCCTGGGCCCCGCGCGTCGCCGCCACGTCGCCTGTCACGGCCGCCGCTTTCACCGCCGCTTCCAGCAGTGGCGCGTCTGGGGCGGGGAAGGACGCCGCCGTGGCCGACGGCCCACCGCTGCAGCCCGCGCCGCGACCTGGCGGGCTGCCGAGCGGACAGCGGCCGCCGCCCCCCTCCTCTCCCTGGATCTCCGCTGCAGCAGCCGCTCCAGCAGCCCGAGCCGGCGCTGCAGCAGCCGCTCCAGCCGGCCCTGCAGCAGCCGACGCCGCAGCTGCCTCTCCAAGCGCCCGGCCCCGACCCTCACCTCGCCGCTGCTCTCGTCGCCGCCCGGGCTGCTGCCGCCGAAGGTGCGGCCCGCGTGAGTGCGGCTGCCCTCGCCTTGGAGCGGGAGCGCGAGGCGGCTGATGCCCTGGCGCGTCAAATCGCCGAGGCGGAGCTGCTCCTCGGCTACTCCACACCCTACGACGCCGGTGCCACCTCCTCCGGCTCGCGCGCCGTCCCTCTCCGGGTTACCGATCCGGCGGACCCACTTGTGGCGCAGCTCCACTACCAGTCCGGCGGTGTCCAGAATATCCGGAACCTAGTCTCGGTCGTCCTCGACCCGGAGTCGTCCTCCTACGCTCGCTGGCGGGACATGGTCGTCCTCACCCTCCGCCGCTACGCCCTTGACGACCACGTCCTTCTCGACGCCCCGCTGGCGGCTCAAACCCCCGGGTGGCTTCGTCTCGACAGCACCGTCCTCTCCTCCGATGTGACAGCACGAGGCCCCTTTACACGCTTCGGCTTCCTTCTTCTGCTCCTACCGCTTCGGATTCGGCTTCCACTTCGTCCGCTGCTCTCGCTGCATCCACTTCTTCCACTACCTGGCACCGCCGTCTCGGACATCCTGGCCGTGATGTTTTGATGCAGCTTAGTCGTAGTTCCGACATACCATGTACTCGGGCTAACGATGGGCACTTATGTCATGCGTGCCAGTTGGGTCGTCATGTTCGTCTTCCATTTCCCACCTCTTCTTCCCATGCGACCCGCATTTTTGATCTTGTACACTGTGATCTGTTGAGCATTTCTGGTTATACATATTATCTTGTCATAGTTGATGATTTCTCTCATTATTACTGGACTTTTCCCCTGCGTGCTAAGTCTGAGGCGTTTCCCACACTTCGTCACTTCTTCGCCTGGGTGTCTACTCAGTTTGGTCTTACCGTCAAGGCCATTCAGTGTGACAACGGGCGTGAGTTCGATAACTCCACCTCTCGGGACTTCTTCCTCTCTCACGGTGTCCAGTTGCTCATGTCTTGTCCCTACACCTCCTCCCAGAATGGCAAGGCAGAGCGCATGATTCGCACCACGAACGACACCGTGCGCACTCTTCTCCTCCAGGCTTCTCTTCCTGCCCGCTTCTGGGCCGAGAGCCTGCATACCTCCACCTATCTCCTTAACCGCCTACCTTCCACTGCCTGTCTAGCTCCCACACCACACCACGCTCTCTTTGGTACTCCACCTCGTTACGATCACCTCCGTGTCTTCGGGTGTGCGTGTTACCCTAACACCACTGCCACTGCTCCACACAAGCTGGCACCCCGTTCGACCCTGTGTGTTTTCCTCGGATACTCCTTGGATCACAAGGGGTACCGTTGCTATGACCTCACCTCTCGCCGTGTCCTCATCTCTCGTCATGTGGTGTTTGACGAGTCCGTCTTCCCTTTCTCCACCACCCTCACACCTCCCTCCACCTCCGACCTTGACCTTTCCTTCCTATCTCCCACTGACGAGGTGGTTCAGCCACCCTTTCCGTTTTGTCCTGCAGGTCGTGCTCCGCCGCTCACGTCGCCGGCTCCGTATGCCGGCCCGGCGCCCTCTAGTACGCCGCCTGACCCAGCGTCTTCCGCGGGTCCGGCCGCGCCCGACCCTGGTCCGGGGGCACCGCCCTCTGGTCCCTCTGGTCCTCCGCCTGTCTCTGCGCCCCGTGCGGGGCCGGAGGCGCCGACCTCGGAGACTCCGGCACGCTTCGCCCACCCGGTGTGTGTCTACCAGCGCTGCGTGCGGCCGGCCCCGCTGGCCACGGTGCCGCTGCCACCACCGCCCTCGCCGCCGAGGTCACCTCCGGTGGCTACTCCTCCGTCGACGCCCACACCGCCATCTCCACCACTACCAGCTGCTCATGCCAAGCCGCCGGTGTACCACCCGCCGATTCTTCACCGACACCCGCGTCACGTTCACCCCATGGTGACGCGGCACGCAGCCGGCGTCTTGCGGCCCCGGGCTCTTGCAGCGACGCCCGGGGCGTCACAGGTCTCCCCTGTGCCCTCTTTTGTCCGCGACGCCTTGGCAGATCCTCATTGGCGTCGTGCGATGGAAGAGGAGTACGCGGCCCTTCTGGCCAATCAGACGTGGGACCTGGTGCCGCCCCCGCCTGGTGCCAATGTGGTCACTGGCAAGTGGATCTGGACGCACAAGCGTCGAGCTGATCGCTTCCTGGAGCGGTACAAGGCTCGTTGGGTTCTCCGGGGTTTCACTCAGCGGCCCGGGGTTGACTATGATGAGACCTTCAGTCCAATGGTGAAGCCTGCTACCGTCCGCACGGTTCTCTCACTGGCTCTCGAGCGCTCCTGGCCTGTGCATCAGCTGGATGTCAAGAATGCCTTCCTCCATGGCACTCTGACCGAGACCGTGTACTGCAGCCAGCCGGCAGGCTTCGTGGATTCCTCTCGTCCTGACTTGATCTGCCGGCTCAACAAGTCTCTCTACGGTCTCAAGCAGGCACCTCGGGCTTGGTACTCTCGGTTTGCTACCTTCCTACTGACTCTTGGCTTCACGGAGGCCAAGTCCGACACCTCGCTGTTCATCTACCACCGCGGGGGTGAGACTGCTTACCTGCTTCTCTATGTGGATGACATTGTTCTCACCGCCTCCAGCCAGTCCCTGCTTCAGCGCATCATTGCCTCTCTCCAGGCGGAATTTGCCATGAAGGATCTTGGTGTGCTCCATCACTTCCTCGGTGTCACTGTTGAGCCCCGACCTTCGGGCTTGTTTCTCCACCAGCGCCAGTTCACTTGTGACATCCTGGAGCGAGCTGGGATGACTGACTGCAAGCCCTGCTCTACCCCCGTCGACACTCAGGGCAAGCTGTCAGAGGCTGCGGGTCCACTGCTTGGGCCCGAGGACTCCACCTCCTACCGGAGCCTTGCTGGTGCACTCCAGTACCTCACCTTCACCCGCCCCGACATCGCCTACGCCGTGCAGCAGCTGTGCCTCTACATGCATGCTCCACGGGAGCCCCACCTTGCTGCTATGAAGCGGCTCCTCTGGTACCTCCGTGGCACCCTCGGCTATGGGCTGCTTCTCGGCCGGTCCTCCTCTGCCGAGCTTGTGGTCTACACCGACGCTGACTGGGTGGGCTTGCCGGACACCCGCAGGTCCACCTCCGGCTACGCTGTCTTCTTGGGCGGCAACCTTGTCTCCTGGTCGTCCAAGCGTCAGCCGGTGGTCTCACGCTCCAGTGCCGAGGTGGAGTACCGCGCCGTTGCCAACGGCGTGGCCGAGGCCGCTTGGCTCCGCCAGCTCCTGGCTGAGCTTCACCGCCCCCTCGCCAGGAGCACGCTCGTCTACTGTGACAACGTCAGTGCGGTCTACCTCTCCACCAACCCGGTGCAGCACCAGCGAACCAAGCATGTGGAGATCGACCTGCACTTCGTTCACGACCGTGTGGCCATCGGCGACGTCCGGGTCCTCCACGTCCCGACCACCTCCCTGTTTGCGGACATCTTCACCAAGGGCCTCCCTTCCTCGACCTTCTCCGAGTTTCGCTCCAGCCTCAACATCACCAGTGGCTAGTTGTGGTTGCGGGGGGGTCCTGTGTATGTGCTTGTGTCTTTCTTGTCCAGTCTCCTACTCCGCTGCGCCGGTAGTCCAGACTACGGCAGGGGGGGGGGGGGTGTTAGAGTGTGAGTATTAGGCCCATGTGGCTAGGCCCATGTGGCCCATGTATATGCTACTATATTGCTACCCCTCTAAGGTTAGTTCAATCAATTTTCACTCACTTTAGCACGTAGCTGTAGATCCTATTGTTCAATGTTGAGTTTAACAGAGTTATGTGCTGAGCATATAATTTAATGCTCAACAGCAGGGCTCAAGCTAAAAAGCAATATGCACCTTGTTACTGGAGGACAATAGAGTCTCTCTTTATATTTTATTGTAATGATGATGATCTTCAGCTTGCCTTTTGGAGGCAAAATTTTGAAGTTTGCATATGTGATGTCCATTTCAGTAAACGTCATGTATTCATATACATTTTTTCCTCTGTTACTATATTTTGGTGAATTTACCTTCTTGCATGCTTATAACTTTTTTTTTAAAACAAAGAGTTGCATGCTTATAACTCTATCCAGCTATTCAACATAAATGATAACTTGACATGACCTTTCTTGTTTCATGATTTTAGATTGTGATGAATGATCAACAGCAGTCAAATGGAATCCCTGTAACACGCTTTATTCTGCAGTCAGTTTATGCCCAAAGCGATGATGAAAAGCTTGAGTTTGACTATGAATCAGGAAGCACTAACATTGTGGTAAGACTATCACACTGTTGACATGGCCTTTCATATATTTTAGTGGAACATCATTTGATGTTACTGATGTATACAGGTCAACGACTACACATCCCAACAAGAAATTGCTCAGCAGGTATTAAGCTGGTTAATTTCATTTTACTAGAAAGTAGCAAACACTCATGCATCCTAGTTGTTGAAGTCCCCAGTCTCCACCTTAAAATTATACGTTTGTTTTCTTTGGAACTTGATTCCTGATCTCGTATGTGTTTAAATTGCAAACTGATATATGACATGTTTAAGGTTTGATACTTGAATCAGGCTGGAGCCTGGAACAGACTAATGTACGTGATAGGAGATAAAATCGCATTTGCTATTGAGGGTTGCACTTGTGTTGTCTGTCTAATTGGTCTGTTGACCACAGGAAGTCAGCTGTTTGCAACAGTGTTCCCCATTAGTAGTTTGTCCATAAAAACATTTGTTAAGGATCTGGCCTAACCTTGTATATTTATGGTTGCCATTGTTAGATGGTTTAGCTCAAAGACGGTTTTAAAGTTGTTGAATTGGAAGTGGAATTTACTGCCTCAGAAGATCTAACCATAATTTTCAGGTCGACATCTTCATAAGGAGGATGAACTCCATACCAGCCTTCACTGCCAACCTGACTATGGAGTCTTTCAACAAAAGAAGTATATGCTGAAGACATGAAACTAGTGTCAGGGCACATTGCTGGATTTTTGTATGTTATCATTGATGAAAAGTATATATATGAGCACTCACATGGGCTTCTATTAATTGAAATTGAGGCTGGAGCTTTGGTTCTTATCCCATATATCCTTTTTCCTGTCGTAACAAGGCGTACATGAGTATTACGGGACAGGGCGACATAATGCTGAAGCTTGCGGCCTGTCTAAGTGTAGCTACCAGCTAACTAGGAATTCTTTACTTGGTTCGCCAATCATGACTAAAATGGTATTCCTCTGAGAGAACGAGAGTTTTGCAGATGGGCTCAGTCACGGATGGCTAAAATTCCGCCATACGTTGTCGTGTTGATCTGTATATGTCGTTACAACTTTTTACAGTTACAGGTACGTCAACCTCCTGTAGCTGAATCAAGTGCAAGCGGCTTCAGTGGAACTTCACGCGGGAAATCAGTAAACTGCCATCAGCTGGCTTTACTTGTGTTGGCAACCATCGACCAAAGTTAAGAGGCCTCAGAGGTGAACGACCATTAACCGAAACGGAGCGAGCGTTCCCTTCCATTTTCCCGTCCTTTACCGGCCAGGCCAACTCTGTCATGATTGGTCGGTCCGTCCATCGGGCCTGAGATCGACGGTTGTCATGCCCCTGGCTACGACTACGAGAGCCTCACCCTCACACGGTCGGCGTGAGAGTTGGGACGCCTCACACGAAACGGCTCCCCGAACCGAACCCTCCCGCGGTGCAAGCGGCCCGGGCGGATAGCCGGCGCGTTGCTCGCGCCTCGGCACATAAATCGTCTCCGATCTCCAGGTGCCCGGGCCATACACGGCCACTCACCCTGGTAGCGGCCTACGGGCTCTTGGGCAGAGAGAAGTCGCCTTGCTAGAGCTTTGCTGCGAGCAATGATGGTGTGTGTGTGTGTGTGTGTGTGTGTGTGTGTCTGTGTGTGAGCTAGGCATGCATGTCGATCGTCTGTCGATGAGTTTTCGTGCTATCTGCTGCAATGAATTCGAAGTGACGGTGCTTTTGCGTGCGTGGACGACGTACGCCTCCTTTGTGGGTGCAGGCACTGACGGAGCGGCAGCCGCAGCTGGAGAAGAAGCCGCCGCGGGGGAAGGCGCCACTGTCGAGGAAGGCCGTCGCGGCGCTCTGCGTGACGAGCTTCGTCGTGGGGCTGCTGCTCAGCGGCAATGTGTCGCTGATGTCGGCCTCGGCGTCCTCGAGCAGGGACGGTGCCGAGAACGACAAGAGCAGTCGTGCTTCCGGCTGCGACAACAAGCGTGTAAGAACCCGTTGTTTTTCCTTTCCTGCTGGTACCTACTACTAGTACGTACTAGAATTTTGTCACTGTCTCACTGAGCCTTGCACCTTTACTGCGTTGGCACGCATGACCGAACTCTGAATAATCTCTGGCCTGCCAGAAACTCGGAGAGAACCACCCCAAGGATCTCCTGAACGAGGTGTCGAGGACTCATCAAGCAATCCAGTAAGCCTCAAGTAACCTGTCAGCAGTTAGGCACATTCTTCCTCCACGGTGATGATGGACTCACGGGTGGTGCGTGCGTGCGTGGTGCGCTGCTGGACTTGCGTAGATCGCTGGACAAGGCGGTATCCACCCTGGAGATGGAGATGGCCGTGGAGCGCGCGAGGGGCGGCGGCGGCGGCGGCGGCGGCGCCGTGGCATCCGGCAGCAGGACTCCCCAGAAGGCCTTCGTCGTGGTCGGCATCAACACGGCCTTCACCAGCAAGAAGCGGCGCGACTCGCTCCGGGACACCTGGGTCCCCAGAGGTACGGCACACATCACTGCACACACACACACACACACACACACACACATGCATGGACCGTGCCATATATACATTGATCATGTGCTGTGCATTGCAGGGGATAAGCTGAGGAAGCTGGAGCATGAGAAGGGGATCGTGATCCGGTTCGTGATCGGGCACAGCGGCGCGGCGGGCGGCGGCGGCGCGCTGGACCGCGCCCTGGACGCGGAGGAGGCCGAGACGAGGGACTTCCTGCGGCTGGACCACGCCGAGGGGTACCACGAGCTGTCGTCCAAGACCAGGACCTACTTCGCCACCGCCGTCGCCACCTGGGACGCCGACTTCTACGTCAAGGTCGACGACGACATCCACCTCAACCTCGGCATGCTGGCGAGCAGGCTGGCCAAACACCGGACGCGCCCCAGGGTGTACGTCGGCTGCATGAAATCCGGGCCTGTCCTGTCACAGAAGTGAGCAGAGGAGTCGAGTTGGTTCTCTTCTGTCGAGTGTGACCTGCCTGTAATTAAGCATGTTTCTGTATCTCTGTTGCATTGCAGGGGAGTGAAGTACCACGAGCCGGAGTACTGGAAGTTCGGTGACGAGGGCAACAAGTACTTCCGCCACGCCACCGGCCAAATCTACGCCATCTCCAAGGATCTCGCCGCCTACATCTCCATCAACCAGTTATTTATCTTATTATTATTTCCGGACGGCCAGATCTATATCTTGCATTGCATTGTGCCATTGCGTCATTGTGTGTGTGGCCTGACGTACGGACGTGTTTCCAGGCCGATCCTGCACAGGTTCGCGAACGAGGACGTCTCGCTGGGCGCGTGGCTCATCGGGCTCGAGGTCGAGCACGTCGACGACCGGAGCATGTGCTGCGCGACGCCTCCAGGTACGTAACAGCACCACCTCCTGTCCTGAATCAACTCACCTATACCTAGTGCTCAGCTCAGCTGCTGTGTCGCTGTGTGTGTGTGTGTGCAGACTGCGAGTGGAAGAAGCGAGCCGGGAACGTGTGCGTGGCGTCGTTCGACTGGTCGTGCAGCGGCGTCTGCAAGTCGGTGGACAGGATGCGGCACATCCACAAGGCGTGCGGCGAAGGCGAAGGGGCCGTCTGGAACGCCGCCACATGATCGAGACTGCTTGCCCATCTCATCGGAACCCTTTTGTTGTATGTAGAGCTTCGCCTTCAGTTGGCATCCGATTTCTGAAAATTGCGAAGGCGAAAAGGAAGAGCTAGCTTGAACCACTGTTTTGCACGAACATTTCGCCGCATGGCAACTATGGTCGGTCGTTTCAATTAATTGAGACATCATGCTGTGATCCACGTAAAAGCGCATGGATTGGTGTGTCAATGTGACTGTACAAGCAGAGGGGGGGAATTAATGGTACTTGATCGACCAATTGGCAACTGCAGAAAATTAAAGCTGCTTACTAATCATGAATTTATCTTGGCCCTTTTTTATCTAACAATTGCGCAGAGGGGAGAAAATATTGCACTGTGGCCCATGGATACGTTAGCATTGTCGTAGCAATACTCCTTTGTCAAATATATATATATATATATATATATATATATATATATATATATATATATATATATATATGTGTGTGTGTGTGTGTGTTGTGGCTAATTTTTTGAGTAGTTAATCAATTTTAAAATTAACTAGATTCATAAAAATAGTACTAACATTATATCTTCTTATAGGTTTGCCATTAAATTGCATCACTAATCTAGTGATACTTATTCGGGTCAGTTGTTTTTTCCCTATTCTGGTGGAGATTGATGACCATACTCGGACCCAATCGAGTATCAGGCGGGCGTAGCACGAAGATGTGCTGGACCAAAGACATTCTTATTTTTCTAGGTAACAAATATAATAATTGGATTTTTATCATTGGGCTTGTAAACTTATTAAGAAAAATGTTTATAATGCCGTTTAAAAGTGACCTAGCGAGTGTAGCGGTATCAAGGAAACTAGGAAGTTGGTTAAACTCCTCGTGGACAAACCTATCTCACGGGAGTCTAAACTTCGACAAGAAGATGCTATTCTTTTAGCGATAGTTGATAGGCAACATACTCAGCCGTTGGAGACACTTAAGGCTCAGACCTGTTCAGTTGTCTGAAAAGAAACGCTGATGTCTACTAATGTTGATTTGTTATGAGAGAAAAACACTATTTTATATATGAAAAGAAGCCGAAATCTGGACAAGTGAACATGGAGTGTGCATGTCGATCAACTATGGTAAAGCTACTTACTATTCGTGGCGCTTGGACTGAGCATTGAGTAATATATTGTGTCGGGTGGGGCATGGATGTGGGTGAACTTAGCTAGAAACGTGTGTGTTCAAAGCCTCCTCTAAACCCGGCTCAGCTCTGGCCTCCTCCATCCATCCAGATCAATAAACAATTGCAGAATCTGATCCCTTTTTTAAATTAGCAGTCGTTGCGATTGAACGGTCCCAACCAGCAGCATGCACGTGTCCCGCAAAATTTAGGCGCGAGGGAGAGGAGCCCGGACTACCAGAAGAAGTTTTGGGCGTTTGCGTTTCCGCGGTCCACCCGGCGATGTTGCAGGAAACTGGAGACGTTGGTAGCTTTTCATGCTTTAACGGGCACTTTCGTCCATCGACGGACCAATGATTTTAGGTCGTTTTGGGTTTCCACATCTACCCTCTCGTCCGGAACTGCTGAAAACACCTCAAATACTCTGCAGCTTTGCTCCCATCTGCTGTTCTGCACCTACGCCTGCTCCGACTTCTGAGCCTGCGACAAGTGCACGTCCATGCTAGCATGAATTTTAGTGCCTTTTTTTTTTTTGCTGCAACAATATAAAAATATACCAATATTTATGACGTATATCAAGTGTTACTAAAATAATAATAATATTATAATAAACATACTAGGATATATAGAATGTTAATAATGTTTTCTATAAATGTAGGCTAATTTTAAAAAGTTAAGTTAAAAAGTAAGACGTGTACTAATTTGAGACGCATAGGATACTCCCTTAGTAAAAAAAAAACATTTCCAAGTGTAACTATATATAAAAAAAATACTCGCTCCGTATAGAAAAAGATGTCGTTTTAGACGAGCTTTCTGTCAAACATTAGGAATATAGGAATATAAATCATGAATAACACTTTCATAAAAGTATACATATACCGCTTTTCAATAAATAATTTTATAGAAATATGAAGTCATGGTCATGCTTTGAAGACCGTGTTGTTGTCCTAAACGACATCTAAATACTATACGAAGGGATTACTAACATTTATAATGCATAATAAGTACCATTAAATAAATTTATATTTATAGGGTATATGTTTATAGTAAACTCATTTTAAGATATAGATATTAATAATATTTTTTTTTGTAACTTCGTAAATCTAAAATTACATTTCATTAATAGGAGTTCCACAATAAGTAACCTAATTATCAAACTTGTAAATGTTGTAGCTGATGAAAACATGTCTTTTAGAACCCCTTTTGAATGTTGTAATTTCATAGGAATACTACATGAATGAATTAACAAAATTAGTTCATTCTTAGAGGATAAGACATTAAACATAGGAAATCCCACGATCCAAAAGGAGACAACATGTTCCAAGTTTTAAATCCTTAACTAACTCTTTATCTAGTTTTTATCTGATCGAGTCCAATAGAAGCTCCATCCATCGAGATAGTGTTGACTTTTTACCAATGCAACTAGGCCATCAATTTCTCTTACAATCTTTTTACCAATGCTATAAAATCAACTGCATGTTAAAACATTAAAATATATTTTTGGAAATTTCGTATACTAGTCAAAGTTATACAATGAAATGAGAGAATCTATTCCTTCTATCTAATTTGTCTAAATAAAACCCTTTAGTTGAACACATGATGATAATAAACTTTTTATACGAAATGCACTAAATAAATTAAAAGAAAGACGTGGCCTATGGAAACTCAGAGTTGGGCATGCATAAGGGTGGAAATGTAAACGGAAATAAAACATGCTCCACCAAACATAGGCATTGTATATGTTACACAAGTTACATGGAAGAGAGAAGATGTTGATTTGGGATATATAGGGACATTGATAGTATTTGGTAACTTAAGTACCCCTTTTCAAATTGCTAAATACCTAGATGTATATTTGTCTAGATACGTGCTAAAAGTTTTATATCTAGAAAAATCAGGAACAAAAGGGAATACATTTTATTTCTACCATTGACTCATACCAAATGTATACAATTGATGTGTAATCTTCAAAATATGCACGTCCATAGTACGAGTAGACACCATCTACTAACCACATGAAGAGCAATGTTGTGAGTAATTAAACTAATCTATTTGCCATCTACTAACCACACAAGCACCAATGTTGTGAGTAATTAAACTAATCTATTTGTCTCCTAAAAACAAGTTAAAAACAATTTTTGTAGTGTCATCCCATTAATGTCTCAAAGTGATGTCCTGTTTGGATCAGCTAAACTTTTTATAGGCTATACTAAATACTAATTGCTAGAGTGAGACAACTAATAGCTTTTTTATAAGTGGTGTAGCTAAATAGTGCAAAGTAGGCTATAAGTTGGATTATAAGCTATGTTATTTAAACGAGCTATAGTTGTTTTAGCAGCTAGCAAAATATTTTAGTCAACCCAAGCAGAGTCTAAGTTAAACAAACTTTGTTATTTTTCTTGAATCGAACATTATAAAAAGTTTGCTTGTTAGTTTAGTTACAATTAACTAAATCAAAAGCTGAGGAGACTGGACATTTCGATAGTAAAATCTAGGTAGTCACATCATCTACCAAACAACACGATTTGAAAGGAAAAATAAGTATTGACTTTAGTACCTTGAGTATGTTGGCTCTCCTCGTTGCAACTTCCTAGCTTCCTAGCACTTAGCAGCCACAATGCTCCTGCTGTTGGTTTGCTTTGACGATTAAACACTTTTTTCCTATATGTGATCGAGACTGACTGACTGAATGAATGAATGAGAGGAATTTACATCGCAGCTCTAACCAACTACTTGAAGATTACTGTTTACGTGTGTTGGTCTTTAGGTGTGATTGGTTACTCCATGATCGACGAATCAAGATGGAGTGCCCGTTTAGGTTGTTTTCATCCATGACAAGACTATGCACTGTTATTTTTTGTCGTCTTTGTTATTGGTCCAGTATGAGATAAATTTACATACATCAGTTTTGATGGGGGCGAAAAACAATGCCAGCAAAATATGCAAGAGGAAAACCAAATAAATACGTCGGTGCACCACACGGTGCCGGATAGGCCGCCTCATTGAGGGGAACCAATCAACCCCTCCGTATCGTTGTGCTTGTGCCTAGTAGCCGACGGATTGAAAAAAATTAGCCATTCTGGCGTATTGGGACGATGGTGGGGGCAGTTGTGTAATTTGACGTAGACAACGGCACTTTGATGTGCCGTACTCGACCTCCCATCGAGGCATGGGTCCAAAATGACGATACTGCCCCGAGCCTTTATTCCCTCCCATTTCTCGCGCCCTCTTTTCGGAAAGGTCTGGAACCCAACCACCAACCGCACCCCACCCACGATTAACCCTGGTTAGCGCTCTGCCACGACCTGACGAGCCCATTCCACCATAGACCCACTCCACTGTACGCCCTGCACGGCCCTGCACGATTACGTGGACCCGAAATTTATTCCGTCCCTCTGGTGCACAAAGACCAGGCGTACCTGATCGTGCTTCACCTCGAAGGAATCGACCCCATCACCTTCCTCCTCGTTATCTCGGGGCCGCCGCCGCCGCAAACCCTAACCTGAGTTCCGATCCGGTTAATCGACGACGAGGAAGACGACGGTGAGTTGCAGATCTGAGGGGATCCGACGGCGGCGGAGGGGGAGATGGTGGTGAACGGCCGGCCGCTGAAGAGGGCGAGGGCGCGGGTCGAGGCCAGGGACTTCGCTAGGTTCCCGGCGGCCGGAGACTGCGGGGCGGCCGGGACGTTCAGGGAGGCGGTGAGGGGGTTCCTCGCAAAGCATGCGAGGCTGCTCCCGTTGCCGTCCATCTTCTCTCCGGCGGCCGCGGCCGCCCCGCCGCACCTGCTGATCTGGAGGGTGTCCCTAAGGGTCGGGGAGGCGGGGGAGGACGAGAGCGGCGGCAGGGTGGAGCTCAACGTCGTTGAGGAGGATGTGCTCCGATCCCGATCTGTGTATTGTGACCAGTGCAGAGTCGTGGGTGAGTTGCTTTCCTCTCTTTTTCGTCCTGATTTTTTCTTGGAATTCAATGGACTAAGCCATTCTCTTTTTTTTCCCGATCTGCTCCTCTAATCATTTTTTCTTGTCGGTTGATTTATTGAGCACTAGCTTCTGAAATCGAACGATTCTCTCTCTCTCTCTCTCTCTTTTTTGGCGAGGAGGACAACGCCACCTTTGGGCAATTTTTTTCATTGAAATTTCTGCTAGCTTTTCGTCTTGTCAGCAATCGTTAGGCTGTTGCTTTCAGGGCGCAACACCCATTAGAATGATTGATTGAATTGTCACATATTCACATACTGTTACATACAACAACAACACGGCATCTGCAATGGAATCTCGTGTCTGATTTGTTTGTTTGGTTGCAGGTTGGAGTGGACATCCGGTCTGCGTGAAGCGATACCATTTCATCATCGAGAACGACAGTAGCCATGGCCGGTGCACCTGCTGCCTCCGCTGCGGAACGCCCATGGCAGCTGGAGAATCAAGGTGGGAGGCACAATTCAGAAAAATATATACATTCTTGCATAACAGCGAAGGGGAAATGGAACATGCTTGTCCGTTCGACGCCTATAATGCCCAATGCTAATACATGACCAACGTTATGCCAATGAGCTGTGCCACTGATGCCTATAATGATATGGATGCATCCTATCTGAATCTAGGGAACTTCATATAGGTTTGTGTTCGGATGGTGCGGGCTCGTTTGCATTTGTATAATAATATAATAAGATGAGAGTGCAGGAGTGTTTCTATTACTATTCATATAGACATCATAGAAAATTCCTCGGAATTAAGGACCCATCATGCTCCAAATATGCAACATACTCTGAATGCACTGTCTTCTCCAGGTGTGCTTTGTGCAATTTCGATATGGATGGTGAGGAGATTGAAGAGTGCGCATATCTGCATCTGGATGACTCATCTCACTTGCTGCACGCCGTGGTGCATGCAAATGGTTATGGACACCTTCTCAGGGTAAATGGGCGTGAAGGTGGCTCAAGATTCCTCACTGGCCGTGACATAATGAGCTTGTGGGATCGCTTGTGCAAGGTGTTACATGTGAGGTAAATAGAATTTTCGCTGGCCCAAAGAGCAGAACAGTAGCTTGATTGGGATTGATCTCTTTCCATGATGCTTTCTTCAACCTAATAGCTATCTTCTTTTCCATTACTGCAGGAAGGTAACTGTCATGGACATATCCAAGAAGTATGGAATGGACTACAGGCTTCTGCACGCAGTCACAAGTGGGCACCCTTGGTATGGCCAATGGGGATACAAGTTTGGTGCTGGCAGCTTTGCTCTCACCTCAGACACCTACAATAATGCAGTAGACATGCTTTCCAGTATAAACCTGGCGCTGTACTTCTCACACCGCAGCCCAGTTAGGACCGCATTGCAGAACACAATTGCTCTTTATTGGGCACTCTCTAATCGCCAACTAGTGACCCTCCGGGATCTCTTTTGCTTCATCATGCAACTCCTTCATCAAGGTCAAAAGATGTCAAAACCCTCAACTGACAAGCACAAGGAGGTTACATCTAATGAGCTGTGTGCATGGACTAAAGAAGATTTGCATCGAGCAGAGGGTGCAATGCTCAAGGTTCTCCAGGTTGTCCAAACTGGACAGTGGGTATCTTGGCGTGCACTTAGGGGTGCTGCATCAAAGGCTGTTGATTCGCAGGAGCTGCTTGATTATTCTCTCAGAGAACTGGGTGGGAAACAACTGGATAATGGCCTTTCTGTTGCTGTCCGCTGCAATGCCGAGACTAGTGCAATTGAGTACAGGTGAGCACTATTTGCTTCCTCCTTTTAGAATTGCTGAACTTGATTTGAAATCTTCATTATTGAATAAATTGTTTCATGACAAGCAGGCTGGAACCTTCCACCACTCGATCTCCAGCAAATGCAGCTACATTTGGACCATCTGTTGAGCAACTGTTGCATGATCTAAGGTTCCTGTACGATGCTTTGCTGAACCCAGAGTCCATGTTGTCTTCACAACCAGAGGTGGTTGCTGCATCAGCCCACAGCGCAGCAGCAAAGATTATTGATTGCAAGCAGTTCATCAAACATTATGATGAGTATGCTCTGCGGGCTCCTTCAAACCCATACCTGCTCTGTGTGAGGTGCTCCATTGAACTGCTTGATCACCCAAAAGATTACACGACACCTCCAGAGGAACTTGTACTTCTACCAGCAAGTGCTACCCTAGGTGACCTGAAAGTACAGGCTTCAAAGGCTTTCCAAGAAACATACCTCATGTTCCAAAGCTTCCAGACTGAACAGCTCCCTGACTTCCCAAACTTCAGTGACACAACCCCCGTGAAGCATGTGCTTGGATCAGGCCAGTTGCTTCGTGTAAGGGGACGTTGCACTGGGGATTACAGGAGAATTCTACAGTTCAGGATGGAGAGGGGTTTGGAGAACTGGACGGTGGACTGCTCATGCGGTGCCAAGGACGATGATGGGGAACGGATGCTAGCATGTGACATGTGTGGGGTCTGGCAGCATACCAGGTGCTCGGGGATAAGTGATTTTGAGGAAGTCCCTGAAAATTTCATCTGCAGAAAGTGTGCTAGTCCACGCAAAGGAAAAGGACGTGGGGGTGGGGGTAGCAACGGTGATGGAACAATGGAGGTTAGTGCGGCTGGGAGGTGCAAGGATGAGATTGCTGTTGGTGGTGCAGGCAAGTTTGGGCGCATGGCAACAGTTGGATGACTGTACATAATGTAGTGAAATGTAAATAGTGAGATGGAGAGTAGTAAGCTGAACCTAAGGCTTTTATCGACCTTGAGTGGTTAATGGATCTTGTCGCTGACGACTTTTGTGGACCTTGAGTGGTTAATGGATCTCGTCGCTGACTCCTGATGTGATGTTAATCTATTCTCCTTGCAGTTGCACCCATTGCCTTGTGTCCATCTCTTGTTCTTCATTGCACCATTACATAATTATATCAGAATCAGATCAAAACATGAAAAAACATGAAGCTAAAAGTGCTGCAAATACATAAAATAAAACATTGCAAACAACCATGCATCAAGACTTTTTAACACGAACTGACATTCTTTGGATAGCGCTGCTAGCTTGTGACGATTATATACACTTCATCACAGTTATGGTAGATGGCTACCCCGTTCTAAATAGAAACTAATGGATTTGATGGACAACCATATATTCACCAAGAATGACACCCCACTTTAGTGCCGATAACAAGCTTCCACAGATTCATACATAACCATATAATATCAAGATAATGGCTATCTTGCAGAAAAAATATCATACCATGTTTATTGCCAATTCAAAATCATACATGGATAGGGATAAAGGCTGCCTATTCAGTTTGTTCGGGCGTGTCATTTGGGAGTACAAACCGAACCAAGACCTTTATATTATATTAAAAAAAATCGAACCAAGACCTAACTGAACTAATATAAAACACAGAGGCACAGAGCTTATAAAGTGTATCATCAAAACAAGTAATTAACAATGTTCATACTTCCATTTCATATATGCAAGTTTAAGACTCAATTAGTATACAAGGTTAGACTTAATTACCGAAGCATATCAAACTTCCTTTTCATGACTGCCTGCCGAACACCACAACAGAATCCCAAGTAAATGGTGCCTGCAAGTATCAATCAAAAACCTTTTATCGTAAGAAGCATATGGAAATACAAGCGAGACATAAAGCTGAAAAGCAGAGTTGATGAGTGAATGACTAGTGTCAATATGTCAGTAAAATCACCATACTATAAAAACTATTTCCCCCTGTGATCTGTTAATAAGGCTCCATGAACAAATAGAAGATCTTACCAAATATGTACATAGATTAAAACCATGTGTACAATAGCAGTATGCTTGTGTAATTGTGTTGTGTTAGTATCCCATCATTCATTTGTTTGTTTATTAATTAATAGTAATCCCTGGATTTTGCTGTTGAATGTGTGGTTTGTACTGCTAGTAGCATTACAATGCAGAGGCACCCAATAACACTGACAGCTGGAGCATGATTTAAGTAGGCAATTTTATGATCTTGAGGCATTAAAGCTGGTTCAACTTATCTGGTGCCCATTATGCTTTTGTAATGTAGCCCAAACATTTCCAAACCCAAATCACGCCACAAAGTTGGAGTATCAGTTGACTGCCACGTATACACAATTAAAGTTCCTCTATAAAAGGTATATAGAAACTCAAAACCATCTGTTCTAGAATTGGCAGTGAAGATGGCTGGTCTAAATATCAATACCAATATATTCATAAACTATATTGACCCATTAATCTTGGATAGTAGTTAGCAGTACAAGAAGAAATTTAATAAATGAACCAGTTTGGTAGCAAAATATGCTCTACTGATCATAGTAGGTTAATTAGTCATACATGGTGCTAGCTTCAATGACAGAATCACAGAATGAGAATATGAAGGTTGGCTGTTAATACAAATGCTATGAGAATAATGACATCATATTAGATAGCAAGAACTTAAATAAATATATTTACTATTTGCAAAGTGTGATTTTTTTAATAACCTACGGATCTTTGACACTGGGCTTTCGAAGAAAAGTTAATTTGACGATTTAATCTTTGTTGTTCTGCTTTTGGTTGCAGCATTTTAGAACATTTTAGGATACAGTTGAAGTTCATCATACAACTGCTCTGTAAAGCTACTCCTAGAAATTTTGAGTACAAGCCCCAGTCAAGACATATAACTAGATAAAAACATATCTTAGAACATTTTTGGGATTTGTACCAATATCATGCTTTCTAATGTTTAGTGCCATTGTAGCTATACCATTAATCTATGAATTTTGGAATTCATAGAACTATTGTATCATCCTTCTAGATAAAATGCAATCACAAATAACCCAAGGCTTTGACAAGCACAAACTGGAAATCTCCAGCATAACTTAAATATAATTACCAGAACAGAGGAGCTGGTTTCAAATATATCCAAAGTGTATTGAGAACATACTCCTCGTCTTTCCAGCACCTGTCACAAGAAAACTGGAAAAATTTTAGGTTCTCTGAACAAAATAAAAAGTTTCATCACAGTTGAAGCTTTAGAAACTCAATTTTCCCAATAAGTCAAATGTAGCTATCCATCAGAAATATCAGCACAAGGGACTCATAATTGAAATGCTAAACACTGAGTTCTACTATTCGAAATGCAGACAACAAAAGAAAATCTTTGAGATATAATGCTAGCAAGAACCACTAATAGCCTTCAATTCAACCAATCTAAGCATGAAAACACAAAATTTAGTACCAGATTTATAGGTAACCTAAGTTAGGAGATCAGACCAAGCTCAAAATTCGACAGTGAAGAAAAGACCTATCACTCTAATAACAGAAATAAGCAAACCAAATAAAAATAACCTAATAAAGCAATAGGCATATTTAGCCACGATGCCAATTGGAGCCGTGAATCCTATGGCTGGCGCCAAAGTACATCAATACAAGCTGCAAACCAGAAACTGAAACAATCACGTATTGAATTGAATCCAAATCAAAGCCCCATGTATGGAGGCACAAATAAAAGGAAACCATTAGGTTACGCTAAAACCAGGTCCGAAACAAAATGCTTCGGATGCAGCACAGATCAAAGCACCCAAGTTACCTAAATGCGATCGGGATGAGCCATGACGGGCGGACCCGAGGGATTCCCGATTTGCGGCGCCAAACCCAATCGCCCTAAACCTAAGCAGAGAACTCCCCAAATTTCAGCAAGGCCGCGGCCATAACAGCTAAATCGTTAACAAATTCGATCCAGATTTAGCTCAATTCGCAGCCGCAAGCGCCGAAAAATGGGAACCGAGAGAGAGGGTACGCTCCAGCTTCGACAAGTCTTATCATCGAACGAAGCAAACCTAAATTGGACCGCAGCAAAGCATTCGACCCTGAGAAAACCAGAGTCCCTAAGCACCAGCCCACCATACACGAAGCAGGAACAGGACGGAATTAAACCTGAGCAGCGATTAGGGCTGCGACCACCAGGCGCCGAGGACCCCAGCCACCGACCTTGCGGCAGCCGCGAGCTCGAGCTAGCGCCAGCCTTGGGCCCTAATCCGCACCGCTCAGCGAGCCCGATCAGCGCGATTGCTTCCTGGGATCCAATGAGGCGTGGAGAGCTTTGGGATAGCGTCGCGCGTGGAGCTGCTCGAGGCATGGAGAGAGAGAGAGAGAGGTGGGGGACGAGAGAGGGGGCACGGGCAGCCCGGTGCGGGCGAGAATCAATCAATAATAACGGAAGGGGAAACCAGTTGTTGTTTGCAGTAATAAACGATGGGCTCGACCTCGTCGTCCCGTGTCTAGGGTTCTCGCCCCGCGCGGCGGCTGCGTCGCTGCACGTGGGACCCGCCTCCACCTGGCCTTTTTGTTAGGTCCCGTTTGGAAGCAGCAACTAAAGTTTAGATGTTGTGCATCCAAACACTCAGCTAATTAGCAGGTAAAAGGTTTCTCAACTAATAAAAAGCAGCTAATCCTATTAGCTGGTCTTATCAGCTAGTCCAACCTAGCTAATCTAATTAGCTAGCTAAACTTTAGCTGGAGTGCTTCTAAACATGGCCTTATTAGTACACAAGAAAGCTTGTTGCATGCACGTTGGGGGTGGGTGGCGCGGGTCAACACGCAGTCCCCGCTTGCGGAAAGACAGGTAGGGACTCGTCAACGTGCGCTGCTGACATGGCGGCGGCTCTCTGTACCCTTTCCGCCTCAACGTGCGCGGCGTCGAAAAAACGTCTGCGCTTTCGCTTGCACTTGCACGTAAAGAAAGTTTGGCTCGTTTTGGAATTGGATTGGAGGTGACGAGACGTGCGTACAGCTGCTACCAGTAGCCTACTACTTTAGGTTGCCTAACATTCCCGTGCAATGTCGCAGCGTCGCACAAGCACAACGGCACAGGGCCCTTTTGACATGTCAAAGTCCTCTCTGTTTTGGTTACCTTGACGTACGCATGCAACTTTTGTGTGCGTGGAAGGAAGCTCATCCATCACACGTTATGCGCAGATGCTTTTTTTTTTTCCATATTTGCGCATGGCACGCATGGAGTACGAACTACGGAGACGCTGCCGTGTCACAACTGGAGCATGCAAGGTTCCTTCTGCAGTTTCATGGCGCGAACGAGCGAGTGCGTTGATACGAATAGGATGAACGAGATTAAAACATCCCAGCGGGCGGGCAGCGGCTCGGCTGCTCCTGGTCCCCTCTTCATCGTCATGCTGTACTATTGCTTTGCGCCCTGCCGCTCCAAAAGTGTCCCATCTTTCTTCATTCATGCAATCATACCGCGTCCCCACACAGAGATACTAGTGCCGTAGTGCGCGTAGGCAAGTAGGCAAGCAGTGAACTTTCAAGAAACGAGATGGAAGGTCAGTACATGTATTATTCGTGAAACATGATTAGCAGTAAGTAGTAACGATGGCGACATGATGGACTCATGGACTGGCAAAGCTTTTGTGACCACCTACGGTACGACAGTGTGGCATCTCTTTGTCACGTTAAGGAACCTACTGGTCCAGAAAAACTGCGATCTTGGGCCACATTGTGACGTAGTACGCCACATTCTACGCGGCGACGATTTTTTGCCACGGGCGAGCGAGGAAACGGACACGGACCGCATGGACGTGCTCTTGTTCAGGGACCCAAGATTTGCGCGGACCTGTGTCCTGCTGTCCACTGTGTTACCGCCAAGGCGCCAGGCCGACATCCAACACGAGCGGCGAAACAAGTAGAACAAGCGTGTGGGCAGAGGTGACGACGAGGCGTGCGGCGTGGGCGGCGAGCCACCGCCGCGAGCAGAGCACGTACCCCGCCGCGCCGTCTCGCTGGCCAACGTGCCGGCAGGCTGCTGTTGCCCATCCTGCCGTCCGGTCGGCGGTCACCGCTGGACACCCGTGACGCGCCGCTGGCAGATGACAGGATGGTGGTGGTGCCGGCCGGAGACGACCGAGACCGAGGCGGGGATAGGCTGTCCCGTGCTGTGGGCTGTGACTAAGCGTTTGGACCTGTGAGCTGGCTTATGTTGACGTGCTTAGACGGAGTATACATTGGAGAGTTTGATTAAAATTAGTATCATGGTGTGTAAACGAACAAATTTTTTTTTGAGAACCTAAGTATGCATATTCTGCCCCCACAAGGTCCACCTAGGCACCTAGAGAAGCTCATCCGCACCCTCCAGGTCCTCCCATATGAGCTTAGGAAAATCAATCCCACAACTATGTGTAGCAACACATATCAACCATATCTCGACACATGTCATAAATATGCTGTCTACTTTTTCTCTCTTCTCGCCTTATTGGTTCACGAACATGCTGCACAAATCTCGATGCAATATGCACCCTTGGATAACACGTGTTCCCACACATAGTTGTGGGAAATGAACCTGCCATGAGCTTGCCACTGACTCCTAAGGACCCCGTTTTCCATCGATCGCGGACGTGAAGTGGGTTCACCTTGTTTCTCCAATTTTGGAGGAATAGGATGAAACCTGCATATAGAAAAAATGTTCCTTTTCAGAATGAAGAATCCAGCTATAATACTGAATTAAATACTCTAAGAAAATGGGTCCAACTTACTCCAAACACTGAACTTACACTTGCTGAGTAGAGTAGAAAGAGCTCGAATTAGGTGCGTTAATATCCATGATTTGTATTCGACATGGGAATGGACGCCATCTTACTGGGTAGAGTAGAAAGAGCTCAAATTAGGGAGGGAAAGGTGCGTGGCGAGGGCACGGGGCGGGTGGGAAGCGAGCAAAGCAGCGCGATGGCGTGCTCATCGCTAGGCCTGGGTGGCAGTGTGGCAAATGGGCTTAGACCATCTCCAAGAGTTTGCCAAATAAGCTTGCTATCCTTGAAAATTTGGCAAAACATGAAAATATACTCTCCAACATGTTGGCAAATGAATTTGGCAAAAATAAGAAGTTGACATATCTCCCCTCCGCGCGCGTAAATATACGCGCGTGTATTCCACTTGCCATCGCCGCCGTCCAGCTTTGACGCTGCACCGGCCTCCCTCCCGTGCTTGGTGCCATGCTGGCCTCCCGTGCATCATATCACCCTCCACCGACCTCCCAACAGTGGTCCTCCTGTGCCACCGGCCATCAGCCGACGGCCGTAGCCGCGCCGTCGTGCCCTCGTTTTAGGGAGAGGATTAAATCGCGAAGCAGAAGCTTTTTTTTTTTTTCTTTTTGCAAAATTACCTAGAGACAAAGTATTTACAATTAAGGGCTTATGTGATTTAGCGGGTTCTTCGTTCTCTTAGCGGAGATTTTTATTTTACCAAGTCAAAAATGTACTTGGCATATGTTTTTGGGAGTTGGCAAATCACAAGGATTTGCCAAGTAAAATTTAGCAAACTCTTGGAGATTAAGGTTCAACTTTGAACAAAACCTCCAATGTTGGTTTCAACTTTGAACAAAACCTCCAATGTTGGTCATGAGTTTAGTTGAGAAAGATATGCGGAAGAAAACAACTTAAACGGCACGTTTTAAATAAAGTCCCTGGGTAATACCGGTGGCTTACGGTTTTCATTTTTCATTAACCAGCTCGTGCTAAATCAATTTGTTTTTTTTTTTGCGGTGAAAATCGAAATAACTAACCGTGCGCTAAATGCTCAGATACAGACAGCTAGCAGTTACAGGTTGCTCTTTGACTCGATCGTACAGGCTGGTCTTTGACTCGTTTAACTTTTTTTTTTTGGGAAACTTTGACTTGTTAACTTGGATCTCGCATAATTGCATTGCAAATGTGCAAGGCTCGAATCCCTGCGACCTTGTTGCTTTCGCATCCAACAGCCTCCGGACTCCCGAGCTCTGTGTCGGCCTAGGAGCCTGGAGGCGACACTGGGCACAAAATTTCTCCTTTGATTTCATGCCTTGCCTGAAGAGCAGCGGGACATACCGGTCTCTGCAGGGTCATGGTGCGTGCTCATGGGTCATGGTCTCATGGTATGGTATATGGTGCCAGTAGTATCGATCGAGCCTTCCTACGTCGTGAGCTGTATCAGCACATGGCATGCACGGTGTGCTTGTGGTTGTGGCACACTTTGTGCACACGTTCCAATCATGCTACAAACTTGAGTAGCCAAGTCTGGCATCGGTAGTTACATGCTAAGCTGCGTCTGGCTGCACCTGCATGCATGTCATAAGGAGTTTATTGGACCATAATCCTTTCGATGGCCAGTATTGCTGTTAGCGATCGAGCATCTGCATCTTCTCGGCCCTCCCTAAATAAAATAAATAAAAAATAAAATCTCGGCCCTGATTGCCGGTTAAGCTGGACTGTTGCGCCTGGACTTTGGCGAATTCGGCATCTGAAAGGACAGTGACACAGTGCACACGGACAAGAACAGAATGCATGCAGCATATAGCAAGGACAGGGCGCCCATATCGGATTCGCGAGCACCTGCATTTACAAACTCTTCACTATACTAGCACGAACAGTGCAATGAACGAGTAACGTCGTCGTACTACGGTGGACAGAACATGCTGTGTGCCTCGAAATAGAGACCGACGTGCTCTCGTGGCCGTGGAGAATGATATCATCAGATCAGGGTGGCATGTACGAGTGGTGGTGGTGGTGGTCGTGCGGCGGCCAATGCACACCTTCCCTGGGGCACGACGGCGGCAGCGGCGCCGGCTGCGCCAGGTACGTCGGGTACCGCTGCCCCGGCATCAGCACCGACAGGTCCGCCGCCTGCAGCACCGCCTCCACCTGAAACATCCCGAGAATTTCGCATCAGAAACAGCCAACGTATCGCAGTCGCAGTCCCTCCCAGCAAGTAACATGCACCGCACGCAATGCATCTTGCATGGCACGCGACGCGACAACGGGTGACTGCCAAGCTTCTTGGCTGATCTTACTTACCATGGGCGGGCCGCGGAGCTTGCCGGGCGAGCGGCGGTGGCGGACAGCGGAGGCGTGCGGCCGCCGCCGACTGCCGTCGGGGGAGTCCGAGTCCGGCGGGAAGGCCCGGGGCTTGATGAGGTGCTCGAAGATGGCCATGAGGAGGAAGAGCGAGATGAGGATGGCCGTGGCCGCGAACCCGAAGGAGATGGCGTCCATGGACGTGCCGAAGTCCCTCAGCGTGGACGCCTCGCCCTTCGCGTCCGCGGCCGCCGCCGCCGCGGCAGCGGGCTCTGACGGCGGCGTGGACGCGGCGGCGGGGTCCCCTGGCCACGGCCGCGAAGACCTCTGCTGCCCGATCCCGCTCATGTCTGAACGATCTTGGTGCTAACGTCTCTGTTTTATTTGCGATCAGGGTCAAGCAGGCCGATCGATCTCCCTGTCGCGCAGCCTACACTTGTTGAAGAAATAGCGCTAGTGCCAGTTGCACGCGTGGTTTCTTCTGCTCCAGGGCCAGCAACTGAATGCTTAACTTCTTTCTGGAACTGTGACTTGCCCACTCTAGGACCAATTATGGTTATGAAGTCTCAAAGAAGCATGGGTCACACGTTCAAACTCATTCGAACCATTCAACCTAAAACATCAACAGAAGAGGGGGAAAAACAGGAACATCAGAAAGAGGACCTGTGAAAGCCTGTGACACGACCCATCCAAGAATCACGCTCATTGTTATTGCAGACATACGAAACAGAGCATCTACATACCTTCAGGGGAGAGGCTTCAGCACTAGCAGCATCCTGAGCTCCTTCCTCTTAGAATGGGCAAGCTAGCGATCGACTGCCTATCACTCTATGCATGCTTCGGCTGTGCTCATGGGGATGGGATGGAACTGGGATCACCAAAGGTCAGTGGTGAACGCCAAGTGCCAAGGCCCAAGAGGAACCTACAAGAAGAGGTCCAGCTCGGCTGCCTCTCTACTTAAAGCCAGTGACAATGTGAAAGTGAGATCTCAGCTGATCTGGTGGTGGCAATGTGAAGGGAGAGAGGAGAAAGTCTCGGACTCGGAGGAACAAAAAGAGTGCTGCGAGAAAGGCTGCCACACTCGTCTCCAACAGTTGATGCGATGGCAAGGCTGTTGCTGCAAGACTGGTACAAAAAATAATCCCAGAATCATGTTGGAGCTCCAAGGAAGGAGTGGGCTCACCAGTCGCCCCCACTCCCATGCACGCACTCTGTAGCAGCAGGCCACATGATCCGCCTATAAAGACTAGTGTCCGTATAGGCGAGGAGGAGGGAGGAAACGATTTCATCATGAAAGGCAACAAGGGGTGGTGTAGTTCGTAGTAGCTGTAGGCTGTAGCTGTATGAGCTGACGGGCAAAGCGCAGCGAAAGCGAAACGAGTGGAATGGCCGGCCGGCAGGAAAAGCAGCTCGTGGAAAGAAGGGGACGTGCCTTCTTTGTGCAGGGGACCAATACCAATCGCCCTCTGATGCGCATCATGGTGCACGTCGGGTAAACTTGCGTGTGCACAGGATTTTATCACCCCGTAAGAAGACCTTTGTCATGCATGTGTCTATATGCCGCAAGTTTGTTACAGTTGTTACGATGATTAGGATTGATGGGAGTATAATTAGCAGACAGACAGTGAGCCTATGCGCGTGCGTGCGAACAGCTAAATTGAACGGCCTGTTGCAACCTTTCCAACATAAAACAAAAGGGCCTGTGAGTCTGTGACTCTCTTTGCATTGCTTCCAAGGGAGAATTCATGGAAGTGAACTTCTGTTGGTCTGGATGGGGAAGGCGCTTATCACCTGAAATCTGTGAGGAGGTACCTGTGGCCACCTGATTCTCTAAGGCTCATAGCCTCATAGGCACCCTACCACGGTACCACCACCAGATATCTCTCTGTGGACGAGTGGATCATGTGCAGCCACACGACGGTTTCAAGCACAACTTGCCTGCATATCATAAATATATGATCGATTTTACTGGTTCGTTAGCTTTGACTGGGTTGGTGTAAATTACTGAAGACACAAGAGAAATATTTGTAAAGGAGAAAGGAAGAGAGACTAATGAGAACATATTCTCAAAGATTTTTTGGGGGGAGAGAGATAGAGGCTGAATATATACAAGATAATATTTTCTTCACATTCTGCACTTAACTAGTACTATGATTCTGATACAAGGAACGGTTATCATCAGTGCAACTGTGATACACAGAGACTTTGGTATGATAATATGATGTGACAAACGCTTTATTTGAGGATAACATAATGTGATAAAATTGGTTTGTCTGCGACGGATGGGCTGTCACACTGGCAGAAAAGGAGGGGCATCCAATCCAGCAACATGCCAATACCAAATGTCTGTGGATGCAGTGCAGAACTATTCTCATCCTACTTTTTTTTTTTATTTATACAAGCTGTTGTTTTGAAGGTGAATAATCTTTTAACTACTGATGGTCCACTTTAATTTTCACTTCCTTCGGCTGGGGTAGTATGAGTAAGATTCGGATCCCTGCTGCACATTCCTATGCGATGATTTGCAGTAAAATCTTGCTTAGGTGCGTGCTGCTAGTATCCTCTTAGGAAAGAGTAGCGGAGATAACTAATTAACCACCCAAAAGCTGCTGTCAATGTCATCGTCAGTAGACTGACCAAATCTTAGAGCCTGCATCAATCAATAGGTATATAATATATCCAGCGAAAGTATTCATTTGTATACAGTATGCGATGACAGCATGAAACCGAATGGTATTCATATATGTATATAATGCATGGCCTTTTTCTGTGCAGCGCTGGTAAATGAGTCGCCGCAACTGATGATTACACATGCAAATATAAATTAGCCCCTTTATCAGGTAGTCGTCCTCGACACTTGTGTGCTTATATGTTTGCAAACCAAGTTCATCCCCAAATCATCCTGTCGCCCTCCCTTGAACAAGCATCCATCTAAACTAATAATGAGGTGGCTGTTAAAAATCGCCAATGCTTGCTTCCAAAGTTAGGGCCTGCAGGTACTTGTGAGTTGGGAGACAACTAATAAAGCGCGGCTGCATGCATGCATTACTTAACCTTGATGACAGAGAGTCTTCGGCACCAGTGGCTAGCTGGCATGGAAGAGAGCATCAACGAGGGTCATTGTATTCGTACAGAATTCATCGCCGGAACATATGTATATATAATTCTTTGCGTTATATATGGTTATATATATTGGAATCGTTGGCTATAAAAATTAATCAGATCGAAGCATTCCAACTTGAGTGCTGGAGAGGCAAAGCCATTGGAGGGCAAGGCAAATGAGCTTAATTATGAAAGGATATCTTAGTTTGGACTTCATGCTCCTTCTTTATGCTGCATCGCTGCCCTCACTGCGCCCCAACTGAAGCCACATCCCAAGGAAAACAAAGGGATGCAAAGCATGAAGTAGTACGTACTCCAGAATAAAGCCAAACACAGACGAAGAAAACAAACCCACCTAGCTAGACTGCATTATCGTCCATCAGAAAAAAGGAAACAGAAAAAGAGTGCGCGAGATCGATCTGTAATGACTATATGCAGATGCAGTGCACGGAAGAAAGAAATATGTATATATAGGTGGCTGAAAAAAGCCTAGACCGGATGGAACCTGCATGGAAAATGGCTGGGGAAACCATAGGGAATTCAGGAACGCACGATAATAACTTGATATATATATATAGGCACAGATAAAAATGGGGTGTATCTAGCGAGGTCTATGATTGTAAAGCGTAGATCGAGAGGGGGGAGCAGGTACTGATGATAGCTAGCGCGACCTAGAAAGGAGAAACGCGAAAGGGGAAAAGGCGTTTTCCCCCGAGCCGAAGACCACATGCATGTGGATGGGGCTCAGATGTCTCCCTCCTCGGCACGCAGAAAAGCGGGAATGAGAGTCATGAGACTGGGGAAGAAGGGGATAAAGAAAGGAATTGGTTCGGTTCCACGGCACGCGAGAGCACTCTGGTGTTGGTGCAAAGCGGCAACGCGGCCGGAGTTAGAGCGACCAATAGCCTACTGGTCACGTCACTGGTACAGGATCGGGTTGTACTCTCGGTTGGAAAGGGGTTTTGCTCCCGGTTTTCCAGCCGGGAGTACGTTTCTGCCTTTACTCCCGGTTCACCTTTACTTCCGGTTCTTATCACGGATCGAGAGTAAAAGTCCCTCAGCCTAGTCGTGCTGGTAGGAATCTTTAGTCCCGGTTCGTAATACGAACCGGAAGTAAAGGTATTTTTTCTTTTTTTTACTCATTTCAGCTTTTTAATTCATATTTGGGGTTTAGGGTTTAATATAGGTATTCAAATACGCATTCTACGCTAATGTTATATGCATATACGTATCAAATGAAAGCATGCATATGTAAATAATTAACCCAACTATATAGTTAGGAAACTATATATATCATATGTATGATTGAATATACACATAATGTACATAAAATATACACACACGTTTGTTTGTCCATGTACTTAACCTAAAATTACACGCCGAGACAATTATTTTTCGCCGAAGTAGTGCTCTCCATTGGGATTTAAGACTTGATCATTAATAATCCTACTATTGTCTCTTGGATGACTTTGACGTTGTGCTGATTTAGGGTCTTCTGCCTCAACCAATCAGTCTTCAATTTGAGTTAAATTGAGGAATATATATATATATATATATATATATATATATATATATATATATATATATATATATATATATATATTAATCATGTATACCACTAAATATATTTTGTAACTTACTTTGATCCTCTTAACAGGAGTTCTGTTAGAGTGCATCTTGAGGAACTCGCACACATAGTATCCACATAGGTTGTTCCCCGGCTCCTGCTGCAGACACCACTATATATACGAGAAAAGAATTCTCTAGTCATCTAGTGACTTGAACTATGACAAATGAAGATATTAGACACTACATATAGCAAAGTGCTACTTACTACGGGTGTGACTATTTGCAGCGGCGCTTTGCACTCGGGACGATGTTTTGAAATGAATTCTGCCCAAACACTGTCCAATATATCCAATTAAAGAGAGAGCATATATGTATAAACATATAGTGGAGTTTAGGAAGATTGAGTGAAATTAGATTACCGTTGGATCATATCAATCATTAGTTGGTATCGTCCCAGCTCCTTTTTCATATAGTCAAAGATCAATAACTGACTGGTGGATAGCTTGATGACCATCAAGATCTAGTGATTGCTGCATAGGAAGAATATAATAATTATAACTCGATAAACTACAGGCCGGGCCACGTATAAAAAATGACATTATAATTAATAACACTCACTCGCCGCCGTACGGGAAGAGAATTGTTGTTTTCTTGCTTTGTTTCTCTATCATCGTCTTGAGATTCGTCTCAGCTTCAACTACCCAATTAGGAGTAACTGGGTCTTTGAATATGATATAAGGATCAATGAATCCAATGGTATCATTCCTTCTTTTTTTATGGCCCCCATCTCATATATGCAAATATATATCGAAGAACATATATGTAGTGTGAGCTAGGATATATAATTATATAGACAATATAATAACAGGCACGGTGCTATAATGACTTACAGACAATAGTAGCTCAAGAGTGACTTGTCGAGCGAGTCCTGGTGGCATAGCTAGCGTAATTCACTGAATTCAATGAAACATGATATCATCGCCACGGAAGAAGTGCTCGTTGCGAATTTTGACCAATATGTAATTCTCTTTCCTGGCACACGCATCTAGGTACCACTTGTTCAACAAGTACATTTGTGTGCCTAGTTCTGCATATTTCTCAAGGTTGTAGAGTGGCTTGCCATGTTCATATTTTTCCCAGGTATCAACAACTTGTGCACTCTCGATGTGTCCACTTTGGAAGAGTTGATGAAAATTGAGACCGGTAGATAGCATGAAGTCACCAAGGTCATCCAAATTGATATTTGAAGGCACGGCCTCCATGTACGATTCGTTTGAACCACATGGATCACTTACAACTAGGGGTTCCATCTTCTTCGATTGTTCTCCAAGTTGTGGAACATCTTTCCCTGCTGTCTTTTTCTTCGACTTCTCAATAGTTTTGATGAGGGTTCGGTCATAGTCTGATGGCGGCGAGGGCTTACGACCGTCACGCAACATTCTAGCTTTTTCGTCCACCTTTTAGCTCAGTGCATTTGGATGCATGTAAAAGTACGACTTGGGTGGGTTTGCCTTCAATGCTAATCTTTGTTGTTTCATTTTCTTAAAGTAATCAACAACCTCTTTTCTTGCCTTTGCACTTTTTTGCTCTTCAGTCATGGCAGAAGGCAATTTTTGAGGGATAGTTTTTGCCTTCTTCTTCTTCTTCGGCGGGGACGAGGACTTCGTTCGCACCCTCTTAGTGGATATTTTTTTGGACATTGGAGGGGGGCGGAGCCGGTTGTGGCGGAGGGGGCGGAGGAGTCAGAGACCTCCTTGGGGGTGGCGAAGATGCCTGAGGCATCGGAGACCTCGGTGGGGGTGGTGGGGGTGCCTCAGGCGTCGAAGACCTCGCTGGGGGTGGCGGAGGTGCTTGAGTCGTCGGAGACCTTGGCGGAGGGGGCTGAGGCGTTGGAGACCTCCTTGGAGCACTGCGGTGGTCTGGTGAATGAACAGTTGGACTTAGCTGCCCCTCCAACTTGGGTGATCAGTACAGTATAGCAAATAAATGAATGTGAGAATCTGACAAGATTAATTATTACTTAATTATTTCTCATGTACGTACCTCCGAGGAAGGGGCTTTGCTGGCGACGCCCCAGGAATGACGATGTAGCGCTTGCGCCATTGAATGAATGCATGCTCTACCTCTCCTAAAGTCTTCTCCCCATCACCTCCGGGAATGTCAAGAGGCACATCGTTGAATCCAGAGAGTACCCAATTCACCGACACCTTAGCATATCCAGGTTGGATTGGTTGCCCATGGATTACCTGCTCAGTGGAGACAGGGGAAACAACAGCTGTAGCCACTAGGACTGTGGCATTGTCCTTTGGAATGTGCAACTCACATGCTGTCATATGTTGTGTGACATCATCCACGGGAAAGCGAAGCCCTGCATCTCCTTGAGCTGTCATGTCCATGGAAGCACTACTGCTTTTCATCTGATCAGGGGGGGCTAATATTGACCCCAGGTCCCATCGCTGATGTAGACTGTTCCTGGGTGCTCAATTGTCGTTTGATCTCCTGCATTTCTTCTTGCATTTTCTTTTCCCATTCTTGCGACTGTAACACAAACTCCTCCAGACGGCGGAGCCTCTCGTTCTCCTCGTCCTTGTTTCTCTGGTGGCTTTTGTACGTTCCTCTATCCTCAGGAAAACCATGCGACCATGGGATAGCACCTTTGCCTCTTGTTCGCCCACCGTGCTCAGCACTTTCTAGGGCATACGTTAATTCATCTTTATCTCTGTCGGGCTTGAACGCACCGCTAGCGGAAGCATCTACCACAAAAAGTAACCTTTCTGCTGCCCTTTGGATTTGTTCGCCATACACTACCTGCCCAGTCTCTAGGTCCAGCCTGCCACCATGCGCGAAAAACCAATTCTTGGCACGGTCGGGCCAATGGAGTGAAGCCGGCACGAGCCCCTTGGCAACTACATCTGCTTCCATCTTCTCCCACTTGGGGACGGCACTGTTGTAGCCACCAGATCCCATGCGATGGTGGTATGTCTTCTGCCGGGCATTCTGTTGGTTCCTCCGCACCCGTTGTTCACCTTCTTCTGAGGTCTTGAACTTTACGAACTCATCCCAATATGGCCTCAACTTTGAAACTGGGCCCGGAGCGTTGAAATCCGGCGTCAAGTTCTTCTTCACATAATCATTATATAACCTTTTCTTCTAAGTCTGGAATTGTGTTGCCATCTTATTCATAGCCCAACTCCTCTCTAGCTCTTTCAAAGCATCATCGGCTCCTTCAAGTGTGAAATGTGCCATGATATCATTCCAAATCAAATTCTTGTCAAGATCGGTGACATAACTGATATGAGGAGCGTCTTTCTTCTGTTTCCACTCTCGAGCACTGATGGGGAGCCTGTCCCTTACAAGGTACCCACAATGATAAACAAACTTCTTGACATTTGGTCCAAGTGGTTCTCCTGTCTCTCTGTTAAAATCAGAGATTACGAAGCGGCCCTCCAACGGCTTTGCCGGGCCTCGTACATTTCGACTCTTCGTCGTCGTTGTCGATCCAGAGGGCTATGGATTTAGGAAAAAAATAGTTCAATAAGTATATTGCTCATCGCTGATAATTTCATATATTTCACATGTTTATATACATGTATACACATATATATTTCATTTATTTATACCTCACCGACAATCTCTTCCTCATCGTGAAGGTTCAAGTATTGTGTCGTGTCATCTACCGTCTGCTGGTTATCAACTTCGTCGTATTGACCTCCAGCGATCATATTCATCATGACATCCTCCATGTTTTGATTAGGATCGGCCATCGGGACTATATATGAAATTGAGATATATACGAAATTAAAATTGAGATACATATATATACGAAATATTGATATACATATAAATCCTAACCCTAAACCCATATATATAAGAAATTACAAGAAAACCCGGCTAAAACCCTAACCCTAAACACTTATACATGAAATTGATATATATTAAAAAGTATAGGTTCCCTTAAAAAATTTTCGCATAGGAAGATTTGGAGCACCATAATATAAGTATGTAAACATACTCAAAGTGATAAACAAATATGAACACATACGCAATGTGGTTTTTTAAAGATGGGAGTAAGTACTCCCGGGAGTATAGAAAATACGCGTGCGCACACACACAGATATATATATATATATATATATATATATATATATATATATATATATATATATGAGAATTGATATACATGAAAATAAAAATTGAGATACACAAACCCTAACCCTAAAACCTATACATATCATCATTTATATAAATCATGCATATACATTATATATATACATATATTTGAAATTGAGATATATACATATACTAAATTGAGAGGGGAACATGTATATCACACTTATATCAATTTCACAATATTTCATATACATATACCAATTTCAAACTTAACATATACATATATCAATTTCACAATATTTCACATGTATGTTTCAATTTAATATATATATATATATATATATCACAATTTTACATTTTAATTTTTTTTTTCTCTCTTGGCCGGTGGCGCGCCTCACCTCGGCGTGCGGGGTCGAGGGCAGGGCCGGGGCCGGGACCGCGTCGAGGTCAGCGGCGCGGGGCCGGTGGTGCGCTGCACGGGCGCAAGCGGCGGCGGCCGGGGCGAGAGCGGCCGTACGTACGGTGGGCGCAGCCGCGCGCGCGCGAGGTCGAATAGTCCGCGGCCGGGGGAGTCGATTGAGGCCGGCGGCGCTCGGGGTCGAGTCCGGCGGCGGAGCGGAGCCGGGACCGTCGATTGAGGCCGGCGGCGAGCGGCCGGGCGAGCAGAGCGGCGCGGCGGCGGCGCGCGGCCGGTTGTAGGGTCGAGATGGCGGACTAGAGGGGGGTGAATAGTCCTTTTTAACAACTAATCGCAGCGGAATAAAACTTAATCGATTCTAGTAACGATTCACCCCTCTAACTATAACTCTAAGCACCTTGTCAAAGATCCTAGCAAGAAACAAGGGTGCAAGCTTAGTTTGAGCTTCCCTAAACCGTTCTAGTGTAAGGTCACACAAATCTAAACACTAGTACTTTAAGCACGGGGAAAACTCCTACCAACTAGCAAGCAAAAAAGTACTAAGCACCTAAGCTCACTAAGTGCTCAATGACAAGGATACACAATCCTAATCAAAGAGCGCAACTTACTTAGCTACACAAACTAAGTAAGACACTAGTTCTAAGCTACACAACCTAAGAACGTGAGTGGCAAACTACACAAGCTAACCAATCTCACAGGAGCAACTACAACTACACAAGTAAAGTAATGCAAAGAATAAATGACTTGTGTAGAAGGGAGCAAACCACCGCGAAGGATGGGAAGATGTTGACACGGTGATTTATTTTCCGGAGGTTCACTTGTCGCCACAAACTACGTCCTTCGTTGAGACAAGCTCCAAGGTTGCCGCCGGTCCTCTTGCTAGTGGTGACTCACAAGTCACACTCTCCCACGTGGAGTGCTTACCACATGCTCTACCACTTGACTCGGCCGGACCACTTGTCGCTCTTCACGTCTCTCTCTACTAGCGATGCTCTTCGCGATCTCCCGCGGGGTGAGCTCCAACCCCTCACAAGCTTGCTCCGGAGCCAAGCACAATCTCCTTGCTTGCTTCCACGGAGACACTCGCCACCAAGCCGTCTAGGAGGTGGCAATCTCCAAGAGTAACAAGTACCACCGGCTTGCAACTTGATCACCTAGTGCCAACTCTTGCAATCTCTCAATGCAACGCACTAGAATCACTCACTAGCGATCAATTGGATGAACACTAAGCACACTAGTGAGTTAGAGAGCTCCCAAGCACACCTACACAAGCCATACAGGCCCAAGGGTGCTCAGCTAGTCGGCCAAGGCCACCAAGTGCTTGGATTTATAGCCCTCAAGCGAATCGAGCCATTGCCCTCTCAAACCGACCGTTGGACTGAGCGTCGGACGCTCAGCCGCGACAGCGTCGGACTAAAAACCCACGGTCCGACGCCTCCGATGGTCGCCACGTGTCATCTCGATTCAACCGCAGCCGCTGGATCTCAACAGCTACTTCTCGCGCCGTTTTCCCAACCGTCGGACGCTCAAACTGATGGTCCGACGCGCGCACTGCTCCAGGCGTCGAACCGTCCGATTCTCACAGACGAGACGCAGCAAGGCCACCATCGGACTCTCGCGAGGTTAGCCGTCGGACCAATGATTGCCACGGTTCGACGCTTCCAGAGAGGTTTCAACTCGCTCAAAATCGTCGGAATCCAGTCCGACGCTCGCCGTCGGACGAAGCTCTAGCGTCCGACGCTCTCCCGAACGCCATGTGTCACGCCGACACTGCTCGCCACCGTCGGACTGAAATGGGCAATGGTCCGACGCTCGTTAACCGAGCGTCCGACGTTCGCCACAACTCAGAAAACTAGGGTAAGCCGTGGGACCAAAGCCAATGGTCCGACGCCCCTCTTAGCATCCGACGCTTCTCCTCTTCGCCGAAAACCTCTGAATCCTGCCTCGCAAGCTCGGCAGGAGGAGAAGAGAGAACCAAACCCTCTCTACCTCACATCTTCACTTCCAAACACCTTCACCTTTGCAAATGTGCTAACACCACAAGTGTTCAACCTCATGTGCATGTGCGTTAGCTTTTCACAAACATTTTCACAAAGGATTTGCTCTCATTTCACCACGCCACTTGATTCTAGCAACGTATGCAATGTTAGATCACTCAAGTGGCACTACATGACCGATATGCAAACAAGTTTGCCCCTCTTGATAGTACGGCCATCTATCCTAAATTCGGTCAAGCACTTCTCTACTCAACCTTAGACCGGTGAAATAGAAATACCCTAAGTTATACATTTGCCTTGCGCTTTCCATTCCAATTGCTGTCTTCATCACCTTCTCCATCTCCAACTCGGTTGATGCCGGTGCAACACATGCACCAACACCTCATGAATGATATGATCCACTTCATATCATCACGTGGCTTTTGGTTCATCGATCCTCGACTTGCTTACTCTTCACCGTTGCGTTGGTCCATCGGAGCCAAGCCATCACCCAACTTACCCTTCACACTTGCAACCGGTCCATCGACGCGAAGCCTTGTCTTGATTTTCTCTACCTAGCCACATGACTCCATGTCATGTATCATGTGCATTAAGTTCCTTCATCACCACATATGTGAGCTAAGCAATCATCCCTAGCCATTTCCACCTTCATGGCATATTTGCTCACACACATGTAGCTGTGGACTAATCACCTGTGTAATCAATACATAAATACATATTAGTCCACCTAAGTTGTCACTCAATTAGCAAAACCAGACAAGAACCTTTCACCAGTGCCGTGCGTGGGGAGCTCGGCACCGCGCGGATCACGGCAGTGGCGGAGGCGCACGACTGTGGCGGCGTAGCACGGTGGTGGTAGAGACGCACGGCGGGGACGGAGGCGCGGATCGGCGGTGACGATCTTCGTGCTGCTAAGTGTGAAAACTGACGATGCCGAGGAGGAGGAAGGACTGTGCCTTTTATAGGCGGGTCACCTTTACTCCCGGTTGGTAACAAGAACCGGGAGTAAAGGTCCCTTCCCGCTCGACTGGATTACTGTTTTGGGACCTTTACTCACGGTTGGTATTAATTTTTCCCAGTTCCCGCTAGTTGCCAATTTAGCCTTCACCATTTGTTTAATTTGTTATAAATCGTATTTAATGTAATAATTGCATAATAAATTAATTACTTAGAATATTTTTTCATAAAAATGATCTTTATTTTTCTTTTCCTTTGCTATAACTATGATAAATCTCAAATGTAAAAGTATTTTATTTATTCTTGTTTATACTCATTTTTATTAGAAAATAATCACTATTTCATTAATGCAAAAATATATTTTTAATTTAAATATTTTGAAACTATTGGATTTCGATAGGATATTTGTTTTCGCATCATTTCAACGTTTGAAATTTGTTTTTTGAGTGCTTATTGTCCAAAATAGTCATCAGACATCATGAAACATATAAAATTAAATTTCAACATATATAGAAAATTTTGCATTCATAGTTTTTACATAATTTATATTTAACATTACTACACATCACTACATCAAGCAACAACAGCAGTGAAGACCTTCTTGAGGTATGTTCCTTGATCATGATCGCGCCGTAACCATGGATTGTCTTCATTATTTAGCGCGATGCTTGGGTCCTTATTCACTATGAATGGCGGAATTCGGTCATCCTTTTCATAATCCTCTGATAGGTCTGACTGATCATCGATTCCCACAGTGTTTCTTTTTCCAAAAAGAACAATGTGACGCTTTGCCTCGTTGATTGAGTTGTCGTTTCTCCCTCTCTTTGGTTTCGTAGACATATCCTTGACATAGAACACCTGAGTGACATCCTTGGCAAGGACAAATGGTTCGTCCTTGTACCCAATATTGTTGAGATCCACATACGTCATTTCATACTCATTGTCAACTATTAGCTCGCCGCTGGCCCCTTTCACCCATTGACACCAAAACAAAGGTACCTTAAAATTAGGTCTATAGTCCAGTTCACATATGTCCTCTATACGGCCATAATATGTTTCCTTATTCCCGTTTGGATCTGTGGCATCTACGCGAACACCACTGTTTTGGTTGGTGCTCCTTTTATCTTGGGCCACTGTGTAAAATGTATTTCCATTTATCTCATACCCTTTATAAGTGAGAATATGCCACGATGGTTCCCTAACCAACAAATACAATTGCTCATCAAGACTCTCATCACCTTGACATTTTTTCCGCAGCCAACCGCTGAAAGTTTTCATGTGGTGACGTGTAATCCAAACTTCAGTTTTCCCTGCAAACTCGTTTCTGAGGAGTTCCATATGCGTCTCGATATACGGAGCCACCAATGAAGAGTTTTGCAGAACCGTGTAGTGTGCTTTATTGAAACGATCATCCTCCGTACCGATATATGTTTTCTTCCCTAGTGTTCCCTTGCCACTTAGTCTGCCCTCATATCACGATTCAGGCACACCAATCGGGTCAAGGTCGGGAATGAAGTCAACACAGAACTCAATGACCACCTATGTTCCGTATCCATTTGCTATGCTTCCTTCTGGTCGAGCACAATTGTGTACATATTTTTTCAGGACTCTCATGAACCTTTCAAAGAGGAACATGTTGTGAAGGAACAAAGGACCGAGAATACTATTCTCCTTGACCAGATGAACTAGGAGGTGAGTCATGATATTAAAGAAGGATGGGGGGAACACCAACTCAAAGCTGACAAGGCACTGAACCATATCATTCTGTAGCTTTGCTAGATCCAGTAGATTGATTGCCTTCTGAGAAATTGCATTGAGGAATGCACATAGCTTCATAGTGGCTAAACGTACATTTGGAGGTAGAATTCCTCTCAAAGCAACTGTAAGCAATTGTGTCATAAGCACATGACAGTCATGGGACTTCAAGTTTAGAAATTTCTTCTCTGCCACGTTGATTATACCCTTTACATTCGAGGAGAATCCAGATGGGACCTTGATGCTATCTAGACATTCGAACATGGTTTCTTTCTCTTCTTTGCTAAGAGTGTAGCTAGCGGGTCTTAAGTAACGGCGTCCATCTTTTGTCTTCTCTGGATGAAGGTTATCTCGTTCTTTCAAACACTGCAGGTCTTGTCGTGCTTCAATTGTGTCTTTCGACTTTCCATACACACCCATGAAGCCGAGTAGGTTTACACAAAGATTCTTTGTGAGGTGCATGACGTCGATCGAACTGCGGACCTCAAGGAGTTGCCAATTTGGAAGCTCCCAAAATATGGACTTCTTCTTCCACATGGGTGCGCGCCCAGAAGCATCCTTCAGAACAGGTTCGCTGCTAGGTCCCTTTCCAAAGACTACTTTCACATACTTGACCATAGTGGGTACATTCTCTCCAGTTTGGTTGCGAGGCTTTGTCCGAGTGTCTGCCTTACCTTTAAGATGCTTACCTTTCTTTAGCGGGTGTGTCGCAGGAAGAAACCGGCGATGGCCAAGGTATACGATCTTTCGGCATTTCTTCAAATATATGTTGTCGATGTCCTCAAAACAGTGTGTGCAAGCATTATATCCCTTATTTGTCTGTCCTGAAAGATTAGTTAGAGCAGGCCAATCATTAATTGTTACAAACAACAATGCTTGCAGGTCAAAGTGTTCCTGCTTGTGCTCGTCCCACACACGTACACTAGGTTTACTCCACAGGATTAGAAGTTCATCAACTAGAGGCCTCAGATATACATCGATGTCATTACCGGGTTGCTTTGGACCTTGGTGAGCACAGGCATCATCATGAACTTTCGCTTCATGCACAACTATGGAGGAAGATTGTAGATACATAGCGTAACAGGCCAAGTGCTATGACTGCTGCTCTGCTCCCCAAAAGGGTTCATGCCATCTGTACTTAAAGCAAACCTTAAGTTTCTTGCGTCAGCTGCGAAATCAGGGAATTCTCTGTCAATTGCTCTCCACTGAGACCCATTCGCGGGGTGTCTTAACATATTGTCTACCTTACGGTCTTCTTTGTGCTATCGCAGTAACTTTGCATGGTCTCTGTTTCTGAACAAACGTTTCAAACGTGGTATTATAGGAGCATGCCACATAACCTTCGCAGGGATTTTCTTCCTGGGACGTTCTCCGTCGCCCTCGTCATCACCAGGGTCATCTCTTCGGATCTTATAGCGTGATGCATGACATACGAGGCATGCTTCTAGGTTCTCATAGTCATTGCCACGGTACAGGATGCAGTCATTGGGACATGCATGTATCATCTGGATTTCTAACCCCAAAGGACATACAGCCTGCTTTGCTTCATATGTAGTGGAGGGCAATTCGTTATCCTTCGAAAGCATCCTCTTTTGGATCTGCATTCCAAATCCCTTATCGGATAAACCATTCTTTGCCTTCCATTGTAACAACTCTAGTATGGTACCCAACTTTTTCTGGCCCGCATCGCAGGTTGGGTAAAGTAATTTCTTGTGATTCTCTAACATGCAATCGAACTTGATCTTCTCTTTTTCACTTTCGCATTCTCGCTGTGCATCACATATGGCCTGACCAAGATCACTAGCGGGCTCATCTTCTTTAGCTACGTCTTCTTCGGCTTCCCCCATTGCAATGTCATGTAAGGGACTGTATTGGGCAAATATATCGTCATCCTCTTCTTCTTCATCTTCGCACTCTTTCATTGCAACCCCGTTTTCTCCATGCTTGGTCTAACATATATAGTTTGGCATGAAACCCGACTTAAACAAGTGTGAATGGAGAGTCCTTGAGCAAGCATACTCCTTCAAATTCTTACATACAGCACATGGACAACACATGAAACCATCACGCTTGGTTTCCTCGGCCACACTCAAAAACATATGCACGCCCGTAATGAATTCTCTGGAGCGACGATCAGCGTTGTACATCCAGTGTCGGCTCATCTGCATTACAAGACATACCGTATGAAAACCTTGAAGATAATTACATAATTGCACAACACCAGTCATCTTGTTCAATTAAAATGCTAGGCTACAGGCACAAACTAATCACTTCATGTTAAGCTCACTACAATGTACACAATCCCAACTAGCACTAAACAGACTAAAACTAAAATGCACTTCAGCAGCATAAGGATCTGATGACCAATCTCAACTAGAATAGACAGATCATTCGCTTCCTCTGTCTCGGCGGGCTGCTTGTGCTGGCTCACTGCGTCACCCGTCTGATTGTTTTACACGTGTTGAACATACTCTTCCTCCCAGTACCATCCTTTACATCTGGTGCTGTCCCACTGAAATTATAACAATAATTAAGAACTTTAATCAAAACCATCAGGAGAATTAAAAAAAAATAACCATAGTACGTCAAATGAGATCCAATAACTCACATTGCGATCCGGGTACTTGTAGAAGATACGACCTTTGTTGGGACACTCCTTCCTCACTTGGAACTCTATGACAATCTTCTGATTACGCTCACCGCACGCAATGAGAGGGAGGTGCGGCCTAAGTCGTTTAGAGACCCGATGAGAGTTCGAGGACCCAGAAGGAGTCGCCATCTACTCTCTATATTCATGTTTAAAATTGCTATAAATTTAACCTTAAAGGCCCACAAATTAAAAAATAAACTACATAAATTGCTATGAATATTCACTAATAATATGATTATTAAGCTATATATATGAATACTAGTTCTAATAGCAATTTTAAACAAATAACTATAAGCCACATATATGAAAACAAATAAAAGGTGCATACTAGTTGGAACAAAGAACTACAAGCTTTCACCATCAAAACATACAAACTATCAAGTGAATACAAGTATAAATGCTCACAAATCAAGAAATCAACCAAAGGTGTGAAATTAGCTAGATAACCTCTAAAATCAAGTATAAATGACCATGAAATGAGATATACAAGTAATGAAGGTGTGAGAATGAAGTTAGTAACCTCTGAAACCAAAGAATCGATGTAGAAGTGGAAGAAATCGTGTGGTGGCCGAAGAACACAGAACCAAGAGTAAGAACAGAGTGTGCGAGCAAGAATAGAGTCTGCTCGGGGTGGAGGTGGAAGAGGAGAATTTGAGCTTATATAGGTGGGCACTTTTACTCCCGGTTGGTAATACCAACCGGGAATAAATGCTTGTGTTGGCGCAAAAAGTGGTTCCCTAAGCCCAACACACCAGCGAAGCCGAAAACGATCCTTGAGGCAGTAAAGCTCTCGCAGATCCAGCTAGCATCGGACCCGGTCTGAGAGTGTCAGTAAAACCCAAGCGTGCCAGTCAATTTGACCTGCAATTGACAAGGAAAAAGATAGTAATCAGTAATCATAGGGCGGAACTAACCGGAATGTCCAGGTAGTTCCAACTGTATGGCTCGAAGAGCCGATGTAATGGGAGATCGACTAGAAAGCCGATTCCATCATGTTATGAACCGATTGTAGCGAAACATGCATTATAACTCAAGTTAACCGATTTAGACATGAATTCAATGACATATACTTGCATTAGACAGAAGTATACTACAAAAGATGTAGTCACAGCAAGCTAACATGATCATAAGATATCTCAATGTAAAATAAGATGAAATCGGCTATTTCAACCGATTCAGTGTATACGGGCAACATACATGCCTATAAAGTAAACAATGTTTCAACTCTCCGGCTAATAAATCTAAATCACAATCTTGCAACAGTGGAGATCGAGCGGATCGAGGCAGTCATGATGAAGTTGCAAATTAGATCCGTTAACCCTTGAATCTAAACAATGTTTATTTTATTACTTGAGTGCGACCCGTATCTAATCTAGATCCAAAATACAACCGGCTGGTGCAAAACATTCTATCTTATCAATATAAAACGAATGGCAAACATAATTCGTTGAACATATAGATCTATTAGACATAAGCCGACGCATATGGATCAAGACGGGCAAATTGATGATTGCTTTAAATAATAAACAATAAACATAAGCAACATCGGTAACTTAATGAATCTAGCTAAACTGCCAAATTTAACTAGAGCCGATAACTAATCCATGCATGCAAACTGTCGAAATCTATAGCCTGTCCACCGGATGACGTTAAAAAAACTAATAGATTAATCAAGCAAATAAACACGAATCGATAACTAATCCGCGCGTGAAAACCGTCCTAATCTGCATCTCGTCCACCGGATGACGGTTAACACAGATTGATCGGGTAAACCATCGTGAATCATCCTTGACTCACTGTGCTTCCCGCGTCCATCGGATGACGCCAAAGAAACAGAGCTTAGCAAGGACCCTGATCCGCCATGCTTCCACGTCCACCGGATGACGCTAAAAAGACATAGTTTAACAGGGGGTTGACGATACTTACAAGCAAGCCTGGGTCCATCGGATGACACCCAGCCTGGATGAAGTAACTCGCTGGACTCGACTGACTCTAGGGTTTGTTTGGCCGGAGCCGAAAGTTGTGTTGTATTGATGTTGTTGTTGTATTTTACAATGGCTGAGGGCTTTATATTTATACCCCGAGCGTAGCTAGAGTCCTAATCGAATTACAACTCATTAATAGATAAGAAAACCAACATACTATCCTATATCTAAGGTAACTTGGAGTGCCAACTTTCCTTTCATAACGGACTCCGATCGTGATCGCATCTTGGCAGTGCGGACTCTGGATGACGTCACCAATACCGACGCTGCACGCCTCCTGTCACCTTCGCCCGATAACCGATTCACCGTTCAATCGGCTATTTTCCTTCCTTCCGCTGGACGGAGTCTGCTTCCGAAATCGGCTATCTTCCTGTGGTATCGGCTATCCCCCTTTAGTATCGGCTATCGGCTCCCAGCCCAAAATTTTGTGTATTTCTTTACTTCTATACCATCGGCCAGCTCTTTCCTTTCTGGGGCAAATTTACCAAATTTTGGTGTAAACAGCTTGATTTTAGCCTCGGCTGGTATTACCAACCGGGATTAGACCTTTACTCCCGGTTAGAGCCACTAACCGGGACTAAAGACAGACCTTTACTACCGGTTGGTACCTCTACACACCTGAATGCCCGAGACACTAGCCGTTGGGCATGGACCTTTAGTCCCGGTTGGTGTCTGGAACCGGGACTAAAGCTGCCTAGTTCACAGACTGTTGCAACCACAGCAACTAAGTTCACAGACTCATAATTCAACTAAGTTCACAGACTCATAATTCAGTACAAAAGAGGTTCACAAATACCGCAGTGAGTTCACAGAATCATAGTTCAGTATAACAGAGGTTCACAAATACAGGTTCATAACAACAAGTTCAAATACACATCAAGTTCACAAATCCGACAAACGAGGACTGAAGGGAGGATCACATATGCATCAAGCACTGTCAACATTGGATGAAGTATCCTTGGATTCAGTGGTTCCCGCTTTCTTTGCCACATGTGCCTCGTCATCCTTGGTTTCAGTATTCTTCGTACCTATATATTTAAATGTGATGTATTAGGTATAATTTACATGTATAATTTACCACCCAGTTGCATAAATAACAATTATAGTTGAACTATAAATATAATGTACCATTCTCGTGAAAATGGTCGGGTTGAACCTTCGAGGTCATCCTATGGGGCTGCTTCCTGTGATCCAACACCCGGCTCCAAAAGCAGTGAATCATCTTCTGAAGAAGGTGGTCTCCGGAACTTCTGTGGTGTCTCCCGGTGCTTCCATTGTGGTGCGTGCAGGCGAACCTTCTTCTAATGAAGGATCACAGGGTCCCTCAATTAAGTAACCTATGCATCACGTAATTCAGGATTTTTGTATATATGTAAACCCATGTATGTAAACCCATGTATGAACTATTTGTACCCGTGCCTGCTTGCCGATGACCTGTTTCTCCATGTCCAGAAGACCCCGCACCTCCATGTCCAGAAGTCCCCGTACCTCCGCGATCCATGTGTGGTACAGTATGTATCGGATTCGATAAGGAAACAAGGCTGTAGTAAGAGTGATAATTGTTAGAAAGGAATAATGTAACATACACGCAACATGGTTAATTCTGTTGTAAGTGCACCTACCAGTCATGGGACGACGGGCCTCCTGTTGATCACCCGGTGGTAGTGGGTCCACAGTAATCCAAACTGGCTATATGTGCATCATGGCATCCCCGGAAGGTGACCGTTTGCGGACTCCGATATGTGCAACCCTAGGTATAGTTGATCTTCGAGCATATGTGATCATGTGGATTGTGAGATCATTGCTATTGTACTGGACGTCGCGAACTTGACATATGTTCGCGAACATTCTAGGTACTACGACCGGTTGCACAAAAAGATGCGGTGGCATTCCATAAATGACAAGCTTGACTGGTTCGGTCAATTCTGACGGTGATGCTGGTTCTACTTGTACCATGGAGGTGGCGGGTAAGGTGGGATCCAAGCCAACTATAGTGACACCATAGTCGGATGTCCATGGAAGGATGACAAGCTCATGAACACCAACATCGATATGTGATACAGACATGATGACATTCAAATGAGTTGGAGATGAGGGTAGCACCAGGTAATCCCAAAGATAATGCGAGATATTTTTTAGCGGGACAAAGACCTAACATTGCTGCACCAGTGCTTCTTATATCGTGGCGCGACTCACGAAATACGGGTACTCTTCAGGGATAGCTTGCACGGGGACCTTGATAAGTATTAGGCTGCCTAGCATATCATTAGTATGCAAGTTGACCTCATGTGCGTCAAAGATTGTCATGTAGTTGCGATTGAAGTCTGCCATATCTTTGGGTTCCCGAGGTACGCCGATTGAGGCATCAACGGCAGTTGTCATGCACAATCATAAACAAAAATAATGTCAACCCATAAATTCATTTTAAAAACACTGCTGTTGTTATTTATTTTTTCTCAGTTTCTAAACAAGGATATTTTCATAAACCACTAAATTCCTCTAATTCTCATAACCATTAAAAAAGCTATATATGAAAATACAAGCTGTCTTCATCCAATAAAAGGTGCATTCTAGTTAAAAACTAATAAAAATGACATTCTAAAATGGACACAGATTTGAAAGACATTCTAAAATACGACGACTATAAGCTTTCTTCATCCAAAAGTACAGATTTGAAAAGAATATAAACTTAAATGGCCACAAATCAAGAAATGGACACAAAAGACAACATGTTACATACTTGGCTATTTCTAGACAATGCAATGACATATAATATTGAGGTGTGAAAATAAAGTTAGTTACCTTCAAAAATCGATGGAGTTCTGCAACAAATGGGGGTTACGGCCAAAGAACCGAGAAAAACACAATGGAGAGGAAGAACAGTTAGCTCCCGGGCTGAAGAACAGCTAGCTCTCGGGCTAGAGGAGGAAGAAGGGAGCTGCTGGCTTTTATACGAGGAACTTTTAGTTTCGGTTGGACTTACTTACCAGGATTAAAAGTAAGCTTTTTGTCCCAGCCGGTATCTATAGCCGGGAGTAAAACTTTTAGTTCCGGTCGGTATCAAGCACCGGAATTAAAGACAAATCTTTAGTCCCGGTTCGTTGCACTACCCGGGACTAAAGGTCACCTGACATAGTATCAGTTCCCAGTGACTGTTGGGAGGGACCGGGACTAAAGGTCTTTTTACTCCCGAACACAAAATTAGCCGGGACTAAAACCCATTTCCGGTCTCGGATCAAAGGTCCGTTATCTACAGTGGTACTAACTACTGAGTACAGAACGAACTCGAATTTCAACAGAATCAAAGACCAGTCGGAGATCGTATACAATCTGTATGTACCGGATGTTTGCAGGGAGAACATAATGGCGGCCATGCATATGCTATAGGAGCAGTATTTTCGTTCCAGACTGTAATCTGGGCCGGGGTGGGCCAAAAGTTAAGGTGGCCCAAGTGAGAAACGAACATGTAGAGACATTTCCTCTTGGACTTTGGGGTGTCCCAAGTTAAGGTCACCGGGAGACCCCGGCCGGCCTGTGAATCTGCGAGGCAATAGCAAACAACAACTGGTGTAGGCAGCCCGTGCACGTTCTGATACGCAACCAACACAAATGCATACCGTGAATGCATTCAACATCAATGTATGTTCATATTTTGGTTGTGCAAAGTTTTTAAAACATGTTTAGTCATCAAGCGGAATGTTCTGGGATTTTTTTCTAGAATTTTTCTATGTTTTCCCATTTTCCAAGTGTTGAAACCTATTTATTGAAGTTTCTAAAGTTTTTTTAATGATCTCTAAATATGTTATTGAGATTTGTAGTATCCTACTCTACATCTAGTTTTTTTTTAGAATTTTAGTATATTAGAGGCATTTTTTGTGATTTAAAAATCATATAAAGTAATTTGAATAGTTTTAAAAGTTCGAGGGTTAAGGTGTCTATTACGGCTACAGTTAAAGAAATTTGCCAACGAGAAACGAACAAATAGCAGCCCATGTGTTTTGCAGGGCTTCTGTGGCCGACAGCCCATCCTCGGATGTTAGGCCCGTGCATGTGCCTATACGTAGAGTGAGTGGAGCCGGCGGTCTGATGGAAGCGCGCGCCGGGCAACAATGTTACGCGCGTCCCCGGCAGGCCAGCGCTCCGGCTCGGCATCAAGTAGAGCTGTCAGGTCAGCGTGCTGCACGTGTCTAGTACTGTACCGGGCGCTGCCATCGGCCCAGCACGTCAGTTCGCCATCCTACTATGCTACGGTTCCTATCAAGCGTCAGCACCTCAGCTCGACCATCGTTTGTGTCAACTTGCTGTTTCAATATCACTATTATGCGTGTTCCTTAGACTAAACGTGGGAGATAGCACGTGCGCGTCCATGTCCTCCGTCGATGAGCACGGTATACTACAAGATGATACGCATTAAACCTAATTACATTGCATCGCACGCCGGACGACTGGACGATGACGTCGACTCTTTCCTTTCGCCAAAGATGCGGAGGAGGATACCACCTGCACCGGAAGAGATTCCGCCGAGAGAGATGGACACCTTGCCCCGTAGTTCGTGGAAAAAGGGCATCAACAGCCACAAGAAGTGGATCGCCGATGCTTTGATTGCTTTCTTTCGCTCGCGGGCCGTCGTGGCCTCGTGGTCATGGCATGGGCGCGCAGCAACGACGGCAAACGGTGACAGGGTGGGTAGGTCGGTCCCCCGGCTCCGGCTCCTCCTCCTCGCCTCCTCGTCCTCGGTCATTTCCCTGTCCGCACCGCAGTTGTGCAGCAGGCTTGACACTTTGACAGCGCACCGTTGCCCGTTGGCCACGTCGCGGGGGCCAGCGCACTTTTGCTTTTGAGATCCGGCTATCCTACACCACATGGCAGTAAGTGTTTCGCCACGCCAGCCAATTCATCGACCCGACCGCGGTCTGCATTGGGTGAGTGGCGCAGAGACCAAATCATTGACGTGAAATGGGTCATTATTGGAATCTGAATGGAGTTGTCGATCGACCGTCCATGATGATGCATCTATGGACCAGCAGGAGCAATAATTTAAGCGGTGCCCGTCATGGATATGGATATGGAGACCGGAGGTTAACTTGTTTCAATCACGAATTCTACGTCCGGTTTTATATATTGAAAACAATTCATCGTGGCTTGCCGCCCAAACACTCTCGTTTGTTCCGTTCGCTTCCCTTCGCAGATTTATTACTCAGAAGACTCATCCTTTTTCATTTCATCATCATATAATAAAAAGAAAGTTAGGAGTATTACTACGACCCCTCAAACAGTCATATACATATACTGTCAAAGAAATGCAGGTCGCAGTCAAGCTAGACATGCTAGTATCTCTGATCGAAAGAAGCTGATGCTGTAGCTAGCTGCCTAGCTCACATCTACGGGAGCTCGACCAGACAAACCATAGCCTCTGGTGTTATGCTGAATACTGTGCACGACTCAAAGCTTTCGTCCTTTTTTTTTGGAAGGAGAAGACTGATCCTTTGTAATTAATGCTAAAGTGCTCGCAGGACTTCTGAAGATCGCCACAAGGAATGATCCGATATTCCGGTGGCTGTTGAGACCCTGACTGCACGGCAAATGATTAAGATCGTCTACAGCGCGAGGCAGTACATTTCTACGAGCCTGAGTTCTGGAGCGCACTCTGTATGCTCACTATCTGACCACGCCTGCACTCCGTGTCCACACACACCTCGTCTTGCTTGCAGCTTGCCCTTGCCGGTTCTAAAAGAAGAAGCCAAGAAGATTTCTCAACAGACAGCATCGTTGTCCTAGGCTCCTAGCCCTTCGGCTTCACACAATTGTAGTGGCTGCAGTGACAGGTGATAGCCCGAACATGGTGCGGCAATTCCACCAAAAGCAGAGATGTCTGTTCATACTACTATCAGATCGTGTCTGACAAGAACATGGTCGAGCACGAGCCAAAGTTCTCACGAGTCACGACACTAGTGCAATCATGGAGCTACCGTAATAGGTTCACAGAATTAAAGGAAATTCTTTTGTGGTCAGTATTACTGTTGCGTGAAAAACATATGTTCAGATTATATGTACTTGGAGATGGACAGATTGTCTCTAATCTGGAGTACTATTCATCCACAGCCGAAACAATTACGTACCAATCATTTTGCCTAGTCCTTAGGGTGCATAGACTGATAGACAGGCTTGAGATAATTCCATTACTGTCCACCTCACTCGAGGTCGAGGGTGAGGTCAAAGCTCACATGCAAAACGAAACGTACTAGTATGTCTGAGCAGGAGCGTCCACTGCCTCGATATTATTTTAGGTTTGTTTCATGAACAGATCAGCACCTTTTATCGTCGCACTGTTGGCGACATGAGCTGATGTAATGGCGGTTTCAGTGATCCTTGTTGTTTATTAATAGCAGTGCGATGCACTTCCAAAGCAGCCAGTGGTTTTCAGTAAGGCAGGGGTGACTGAATGGAATGGAACCCTCTAGCGGTCGCTCCTACCAATTCACGGGGCTCATGTTCAGCTCAGAAAAGAGCCGCAGCACATCGCAATCCAATCAGACATGTAGATACAAATCAGTATTCTCTGGTTGTGTACAAAATTCTGTAGAGTACGTTGACAGTATTCTAACAAAGTTCAAATAACTTCTCTGCTGGTCCGGATTCTTTATATAGGTGCCATGTGTGCACCAAGAGAAAGAGCTTATCTTACAGATCGTTTTTTTTTTCAGAGTTATATATCTGACAGATCGTTTTGCAGCGGAGTGCTCATGTGCCCGATCGAGAGAAGTTTCGATGGCCCTTGGCCTACTCTACTGGGTCCGCTCCAGCAGCTTTCGGTTTGTTCGTTTGCTACGTCAAGTAGGCCCATCACGGGGCTGAATCCGCAGATCTTTGACTCGAACATCAGCTGGAATTTTTGTTCCTGCGTTCTTGTCTCGGAGCTTCCTTATCTGTCTGATCCGATGATTGATCCAAATCTTCTTGCAAGCTCTGGATATAGCTTCTGGCATGTCGGTAACACCCGACACTTGGACTTGATGTTCGAGCCCCCTGAGATGTTCCTCGGCATGGCAGAAATGAAACGGAACGTCTATATGCAGAACGGACGAGTGATGAAATGGACCTGTCGCGCTTCGTACTGCAGTCGATCGGATCATGCGGTCGGGCGTATAGCACCACTCAGAATTGAGTAGAGTTAACTCTAAATCTGCTACATAAGCATGGTTCCTTATGAATCTTACCATCGTGCTCTGTGGAGCTGCTTGCATGTTGGGATGTTCAGATTTTCTTGGCATGAGCTATGGGAGAAACCACAAACCACCGCCACAGGCCCGCAGAATATGATGATTTTGGCGATCACGAAGATTTATGTAAAAACCTGCTCCTAGCTGCAAAGATTGCGCTCCCGGTCGCATGGTTGTCGGATTCGGCTGTGGAAGATGGATGAGGCAGACGACGCACGCGACCTACGAGACAACCAAGCTCCTCGCATCATCCACAACGAGTGGACACGTTGAAAATATCATACTACTCCAGCTAGCCTATGCATGTTTCGAAAAGTATCTCTCGGCACGCCCACGCCGATGTCGCCCCAGCCCCCAAGCGTGCGTGCGTGCGCCCCGTAACGCCGCCTCAGGCGAAAAAATGACGGGCGAAAAGCGTGCGTCTCCGCGTTCCGGTCTGCTACCCGCCGCGCGCGCGCGATCTCGCTTCCACGGGCGTGCGGGCACCGGGGCACGGCCGTCGCTTTCCCGTGCGCCGTCCACATAACGCAACAGATTCCGGCGCGCTCGGCGCGTGCGTACGTTTCTTGTTGCCATGCGCCTCCTCCGCTCCGCATGCGAATCGCGAGACGCGACACGGCCGGGGGCGGGACAAGGGGCGCCTGCGCCTGCGCCTCGCGCCCCGCGTGGCCCGCCGCTCCCGCTACGCTGCGCAGTGCGCACCACTACTTGCTCCACTCCACTGGTCGCCTGCTCCCTCCCTCCAGCTCTATATCTAGCCGTCCTCGCCGCCCCCATGGCCTCGTCTCCAGCAGAAGGCTAAGGAGTTCTAGAACCTAGACTGGCCTAGCGCAGTACTGCAGTAGCACTGCCTGTCTTTTGGTCCAGGCTGGTCTCTGGTCGCATACTTGCATCCTTCCTAGTTCCTACTAGCTACCTGGCCGTTCACCAACATTTCTCTCTTCTTGGCCTGTGTCCCATTCAGATTTGCCGGACGCTTGGGATTCTGCCATCTTTTTTTTTAAAAAAAAATCTGTAAGTATGATCAGCACTGGATGCCTTCAATTCTGCAGTCTCCATTGTACTTTAGCTTTGTGCATTTCTTGATTCAGTCAGAGTAGCATTTGCTGAACTGTAGTAAGTTTGGGTGTTCTATGGGACTAGTACTAGACTACTAGTAGGCTAGTAAGTCTTGTCAGAAAATGAACTGGAGAATCGAAAGACGTGTTCTGCAGTTGATTTCCATGGCTAACATATCGTTTTGGAACTGATTTTACAAGTTGACCCAACGAAAATTTGGTGGCCGTAGCACGTAGTCAGTCGCATGTGCCTACCTAGGCTGTGATTTTGAGTTTATGTGCCGTAGGAAATGGAGGCTCAAACGTTCATCATTCTATAGTTCATGACATTTATATGTTGGTGTTACTCAACAGAGCATGATTAACCATGTTTTTCTCTTTTGCGTATCATTGCAGTTAACATAAAAGAGTTTAAACATATAAATGTCGCGCTTCAAGCGAGCGCCCTAGGAGTTCTAGAAGGAGCAGCCTAAGGCCGAACCATCCTAGTGTACTGATACAAGGTACTGTTAAACTTAACTGGATGAATGACAAAAGTGTTAAAAGTTAATACAGCATAACCACCTTTAGTTCGTGAGTATAATCTTCACAATTTTTTTTTAACCGGTTCATTGTATGTGGACGTGTGGTCTTGTATTAGAAGTACAGAACTTGCACATCATCCTCATGAGCTACAGAAAGTTCCACTAAACAGCGGCTTTGCATGCTAGAGACTGCTCCGATAAGTACGTTTGCTTTGATCCTGAATATGATCAGTCAGTCATCCCCTTGCTGGATGAGTTAATTGCTGATATGAACTATGGACACATACTGACATAACAAGACCTTAACCTTATGTTCCAACTTCTAACGGATGAGGGGCAGAGAAAGGTGACGTGAGTATCTGCTAAAATACCTGACTAGTTACAGCATGAGTCTCTGATGGTTAGCAAGGAATTTGATTGTCTCAAGTAACTTTTCTGAAAAGGATAAATCAGTGTACAACTTAGTAGAGAATATCAGAAATCATAGTCACAAATTAGTGAGGAGGGAAGCAGGTAGTTTAAATGTAAAGAATATCTAATTGATTATGTTTTTATTACATGGTCCCCATGACTATTGAGTGGCTCGCTTTCAATAGAATGAATCTTTTTTGTCTTTTCACACTTCAGTTCCTTTCAATGTCCACCCTGGTACAAGCGAACTGCAGATCATTTTCACTTGTTTCTTCAATGTTAAACACTGTATACTTTTGTAAAATATCAAGGTAATTATTACTGTCACTTATGTCAGGATCCCTTATTTTCAGGTAAACGGTGCTAAGAGTGTAATGTCCACCTCATATTTAAAAATATGTTTCTGGTTAATTCTTGCGCTCTGCAATTTTGGAATATCAAAATCCCTACCTCTGGATAGAGACATACTTTTGGACATTAAAGGCTATCTGAAAGATCCACAGAATTACCTACACAACTGGGATGAATCCCATTCACCATGCCAATTTTATGGTGTTACATGTGACCACAATTATGGTGATGTCATTGGGATATCACTCTCGAATATCTCACTATCAGGCACTATATCATCTTCTTTTTCTCTTCTTGAGCAATTACGCACTCTGGAGCTTGGGGCAAACTCCATCTCAGGAATTGTTCCTGCTGCGCTCGCCAACTGCACAAATCTGCAGGTTCTTAATCTGTCAATGAATAGTTTGACAGGCCAATTGCCTGATCTTTCAGCACTGGTAAACCTACAAGTTCTTGACTTGTCGACCAATAGTTTTAATGGGGCATTCCCAATATGGGTCAGCAAATTATCAGGTCTAACTGAATTAGGCCTTGGAGAGAACAGCTTCGATGAAGCTGATGTTCCAAAAAGCATTGGAGACCTGAAGAACTTAACATGGCTATTCCTGGCACAATGCAATCTTAGGGGAGAGATACCAGCTTCAGTCTTTGATTTGGCATCACTCGGGACACTGGACTTCTCACGCAATCAAATTACTGGTGTATTCCCGAAGGCGATATCCAAACTGAGGAACCTATGGAAGATTGAGCTCTACCAAAACAACTTGACTGGTGAAATTCCTCAAGAGCTTGCAACTCTAACCTTGTTATCTGAATTTGATGTTTCTCAGAATCAGCTGACTGGCATGCTGCCTAAGGAGATTGGCGGCCTGAAGAAGCTGAGGATATTCCATATATACCACAACAACTTCTTTGGTGAACTTCCTGAAGGGCTGGGGGACCTGCAGTTTCTTGAGTCATTCTCAACCTATGAAAATCAGTTCTCAGGAAAGTTCCCTGCCAACCTGGGTCGGTTCTCGCCACTCAACACAATCGACATATCAGAGAATTACTTTTCTGGCGAATTTCCAAGATTCTTGTGCCAAAACAAGAAGCTCCAGTTCTTACTGGCTTTGACCAACAAATTTTCAGGCGAATTCCCCAGCTCTTACTCTTCCTGCAAGACACTTCAGAGGTTCAGAATAAGTCAAAATCAATTCAGTGGGAGTATTCCTGCTGGCTTGTGGGGATTGCCTAATGCTGTGATAATTGATGTTGCTGATAATGGATTTATTGGGCGCATATCTTCTGATATAGGCTTTTCAGTTACTCTGAACCAGCTGTATGTTCAGAACAACAACTTCATTGGGGAGCTTCCAGTAGAGCTGGGGAGGCTCATCCTGCTTCAGAAGTTGGTTGCTTCGAACAACAGACTCTCTGGCCAAATACCTAAACATATTGGAAGTCTCAAGCAGCTGACTTACCTGCATTTGGAACATAATGCACTGGAAGGGTCAATACCACCAGATATTGGTATGTGCAGTAGCATGGTTGAACTGAATCTTGCAGAAAATTCTTTGACCGGAGACATTCCAGATACACTGGTCTCCCTTGTCACTCTGGATTCACTCAACATATCCCATAACATGATCTCTGGTGGCATTCCAGAAGGTTTGCAGTCACTGAAGCTGAGTGATATTGATTTCTCCCACAATGAGTTGTCTGGCCCAGTCCCTCCCCAACTCTTGATGATAGCTGGTGATTATGCATTCTCTGAAAATGCTGGCCTTTGTGTTGCATACACTTCAGAAGGCTGGAAACAAAGTATCACTAATCTAAAACCTTGTCAGTGGTCTGATAACCGTGACAACTTGTCAAGGAGACGGCTCCTTGTTCTGGTAACTGTGATATCTTTAGTTGTTCTCCTGTTTGGGTTGGCATGTCTGAGCTATGAAAAATATAAGCTAGAAGAGTTCAACAGAAAAGGGGATACTGAGAGTGGCAGTGACACTGACTTGAAGTGGGTTCTTGAGACCTTCCATCCCCCAGAACTTGACCCTGAGGAGATATGCAACTTGGATGGAGAGAATTTGATTGGCTGTGGAGGCACTGGTAAAGTTTACAGGCTGGAATTGAGCAAGGGAAGGGGAACTGTGGCTGTGAAGGAGTTGTGGAAGCGCGATGACGCAAAGGTCTTGAAAGCTGAGATAAATACCCTTGGGAAGATACGCCATCGGAACATTTTGAAACTCAATGCATTTTTGACTGGAGCATCAAACTTTCTGGTTTATGAGTATGTGGTGAATGGCAATTTGTATGATGCTATTCGCCGCGAGTTAAAAGCTGGGCAGACAGAGCTTAACTGGGACAAGAGGTGCCGGATTGCTGTTGGGGTTGCAAAGGGCATCATGTACCTTCACCATGATTGCTCCCCGGCTATAATTCATCGGGACATAAAGTCAACCAACATTCTGCTGGACGAGAAGTATGAAGCTAAGCTTGCAGATTTCGGTATCGCTAAATTGGTGGAAGGTTCGACGCTTAGCTGCTTCGCTGGTACGCATGGCTACATGGCTCCTGGTAAGGTTTTCAAAGAAAGCCTCCTGCATGTTTCTATTTTTTTCATAGTTGTGGTTACTGAATATTGCTCTGCACGATTACTGTAAAATTAGAAAATATTTTGTCAGTGTAACTCAAGTACTCTAGAATCCATTTTAATTTGTCTTCGTAATAATCCAGTCAAATGAAATGATGCATAAATTGCCGGTTACCTTTGTTGCCGTTTGTCAAATAAAGATGGCTGTGAGGCTCTTAGCTGTTCTTCTGAAATTTCTTAATTATTTTTAGTCAGTTATTAATAGTATTCCATGCTATTCTTGCAAAAACTATCATTTATTCCTAAAAGTATAGAATTATCAGATGCATGCAACTTAACGATGTTAGTCTGAAGATATCAGTCTCACGCCATCTTAAATCGACATGCAGAGCTTGCGTATTCTATAAAGGCGACTGAGAAGAGCGATGTTTACAGCTTCGGTGTCGTACTGCTAGAGTTGATTACTGGTTGTGGCCCAACTGATCAACAGTTTGACGGTGAAACGGACATTGTCTCCTGGGTTTCATTTCATTTGGCCGAGCAAAACGCTGCAGCTGTTCTTGATCCAAAAATAAGCCATGATGCATCAGATTACATGATAAAGGCGTTGAATATTGCTATTCTTTGTACCACTCAGAAACCATCTGAACGGCCGACAATGAGAGAAGTCGTGAAGATGCTCATTGACATTGATCCTAGCTCCACAGCTAGGAGGGCAAAGAACAAGAATGATAAGTAACAGCGACAGGCTTTGTCTTAGCATAAGATATATACTACAGTAATAATCACAATATCAGGGCCTCTAAGCACCCTGTAGGAGATCATGGGGAAAGCTTATTAATTAGGTCGTCAGAATGCCTGACTAGTGAACAGAAACTAGCAGGCTGGTAAAATAATGTGGAGGGGCATAGCCTCTGCAATGCTATATGTAAAAGTTTTATTAGATTCTGTACAAATTATTATTGTATTCCGAATGTTTCTGTAGATATGTCATGTGCATCAATATGATTAGTGCATAGCTAGTAGTTTGTGAATGATAGAATGAGGGCAAGACATCCATAGGATCGATTTTTATCAGAAAGGAACAGGACATGGTGACAAATGGCACTTACTGATTATTCAATACTCTCTGAAATTCCGACTTCCAGTCCTCTTTGTGCTTCATTTTGGCCATCCTTTTCAATTTATTCGGAGTATGAACAATCTAAGGGGTCATTACAGCCGATTTGTACTTACTGATATGTCAACATCAGTGAAAACAGAGCGAACACACAATCTATCTCAGAGCATGACTACATTCTTCTTCGAATTAGAGCAGATTTTACATATATTGTATACATGACTACAATAACCTTTAGCTTACAGTTTTGAAAGGGTTGGAAGAGACCTTCAGGCTATCGACAATGTCAGTCACAGAGCCTATACCCACGGCCACTGAAATCATCAAACACACCATGCTCAAAGCCTGCAGAAGGTACCAGCTTCGTCCCCTTGGTGATCTTGCCCTGTGCAATGTGCATGCTGATGGGGAAGTAAACCGTCAGTGGCCAGAAGCTGAATGCGCCGAGGAGCCCCAGCACAGCGTTGAAGAATGGTATCATCAGTGCCACTACAGTCGTCGCGGCGACTATGACAGTCCTTAGGACGAGCTTGTGAGGTGCCACTGTCACCGATCCTCTCTGCGTGAGGGGGATGCTGACGGTGTATGCGCTGCTGATGAACTTGGATTCAGGCCACCGGGAAGCAGCCCACCTCTCAACCGAAGCAAAGATAGGCTGACCATATACCTGTCTTGAGATATCAGCTTTAGCTTAAGCTATGTGGCAACTGAAATTCTTCTGGACTAGTGAGGTGTACACCAACTGAGATGTGCTGACCTGGTATGCACCAATGAGGTGGAGGATGAGGCACATGTTGGCAATGTCAACAAGCCATAAGGGACCCAACCCGCCTGCCGTCAGGATGTTGCCCGGAGCATTTGAACCAAATGCAGCATACCCAGCGCAGCCAACAGAGATGTAGAAGATGGTGGTGGCTCCAATCCCGTACATTGCTGCCTTCTTCATCGTCTTGTTCTCCGGTGGTGGCGACTTGAGTGTATCCTATAGGGGAAATCAGAACAGATCAGATGAGAAAGGCACTTCACTGACAAGAACGTTGTTACATTGCCTAACATTCGAACATATTTTCCAATCGAAGTTCATTCAGAAAAAGAGAAAAAAAAAACTGAACAAGAGCGGTTGCACGCACGGACTATGTGTTGTATGCAGTTTGAATCATTCGTGTATATACCTGGATCTCAATGAGTACTTCAGCGAAAGTGTAAGCGAAGGCAATGTTCCCCAGGGCAAGAAGCACGTTCCAGAGCTTCTTGGTGGAGGAGGCGGCGGCGGCACCCGCGATCCTGCCCCCGAGGCCGCCGCCGTGAGACACCCACTGCCCCACCGAGAGGCCGAGGCCGATGAAGGAGTAGGCGAACGACATGGCCGCCGCGACGACGGAGAGCCAGGTGATGTGCTCCAGGCCTGGGAACTGGGACAGCACCACCTGGACCACGCCGAACGCCAGCATGAGCACGGTCCCTGGCGCGTCGCAGCGCGCGCCGGCGCCGGCGCCGTTCCGGCGGAAGCAGTCGGACTCCCTGATCGCGCTGCCGCAGCGCATCAACAAAACACGTCGGCGGAAACACAAATCAGAACGCCTTGTGTGTATGTATGCTTGCACGGAGATTAATTCATTGGGAGGGAGGGAAGTAGGATCTGGTTGTTACTCACGCCATGCTTATGGTTGCCGTGATGGTGTACCCAACCATGGTGCCCCACAGGTTGACGTACTGCGCGATCCCGCACATGAGCACCTCCCTGGGACCTGCGATGCATGTGTTTTTAGGCACTGCGTTCAGCTAAAACGATGGAGACGGGCGTGGAGGTGTGCCGTGTGCGTGTGGTGTCGAGAGGAGAGAGATGACGGCGCGGCGCGGCGCGGGGCGTACTGAGGTAGGCTCGGACGGCGTCCATGTAGGTGCGGTTCCTGTGGCCGGTGACGGGGTGCGGCGCGCGGTAGGCGTTGGCGAGCAGCGTGGCGGTGTAGTAGGTGACGCACGCGAAGCCGGCGAGCGCGAGGGGCCCCGCGACCCAGCCCAGCTGCGCCACGCTCCAGGCCAGCGCCAGCACGCCGGAGCCGATCACCGCCGTCACAATGTGCGCCGTCGCCGTCCATACCGTCCCTAGAGGAACCCAACAAATTAAATTAAATCCTCGAGAATTAATCGATGAGACCCTTGACTTGACCCACCGAGATCCCTTCCTGGTAAATGAACAAACAAAGTACTCTACTGCTCCTACTACATAGGATCTCCCGAAACATGGTGGGGGTGACACGGCACGCACCTCGCCGTTCGTGCTCCTGCTCGTAGTCGCCCCGCTCGACGTCGTCTGCTGCCGCCACCCCGCTCTTGTCCATCCTCGCGTCTCCCGTGCGCCGTGCGCGCGCCCGGGTGTCCCGTGAAAAGAGAGAGGGGAGGGGGGATCCGGGGAGGCCGCGGGACGAAGCGGGACGGGGGTTTGGCCGCTTTTTATAGGGTTCCAACTCCAACTCTGGACGGTTCCCCCCCAAAAAAAAAAAAAAAAACCCCTCCAACTCTGGAAGCGAATCTAACACGGGCTCGCTCTGGCTGGCAGGACCGCCGCCGCCGCCGCCTGGGGCCTGTAGAACCCCGGCGTGACAGTTCAGCGCCAACGGGGCCCCTATTCACTCTACTGCTAGTAGTCCGTTGGGTGGAGTTTTCTTCCACTAGGACTAGGAGAGGGAGGTACCCCTCCCTGTATTTGCCAAGTATTTCCATCGTGCAAGTCCAGAACCCGATTCGACGTTTTTTTAGACAGAAGATGGATGATTCGACGGAATTATGGAGTACTAGTGTACATTTATATGAAGTACATAATAAATACAATTAGTGGTTATTTAAAAATGTACCTTATCCGCACGATTATAAAAACAAAAGGAGGAATGTTACAGAAAAGAAGACAGCGCCAATTTTTACGAATTCAATCACGTAAGCGGTGTAAACTTTTGCATTCCTATAAGAACTTTTCCTGCGTACCAAATGCTAGGACGTTTGGCGTTTCTGGCCCAGCCCGAGCCGAACTGTTTGTTGCGGCGGCGCCAGCTTTGCCGAGATTAACTGTCCTAGCGTAGGCGCCAGCCCAACCATCCACTCGGAGTAACCGAGGCACCGAGCAACTGAGCAAGCAGGTGGTCGAGCTCGATCGACCTGCTTGGCAATACGCCAATACGGCATCTGGGAACTATGAACGGTGTTCGATCTCGTTTATTTCCCGGGACGAATCGGGCATGCCGGCAACCGCTTACATCAGGGATTCGTTCATCTCATCATGCGCAAGACACAGATGAGACTACACTAGTGGTAGTGGAGTATTACTTCGTCGTTACTACTAGTCCAACCCAACGTGCACTAAGGAGTAAGGAGTCTGCTCTGATCTAGTACCTATAAAGGCTGGGCATATCGGCACGTAATCCATATTTAGGTATTGTTTTGATTTATTAGCCGCTAATAGTTAGCTGGCTAAATTTAATATTATCTAGCTACCTATTAGCCAGAGGGTAAAGGGTATTGCGTTGTATATTGATGAAAAATTCTACTAATGCTAATCTTTTTTAAGCTTTTCATCTGGGTATAGCTATATTATCTGTCCATGTATAAACTTACACCAACCGTACACGCGTATACTATGCGTACAAAAGAAAATCTATAGCACATTACATGTCACATTTTTCTTTTTGGCTTCATGCGTGAGAGGCAACAAAATTTATTGGGGCTGAACCCGGTGAGAGACGCAAGTGTCATTCCTGGGAAGGCTGCACATCCACCGATTGTGCTAGCCACCTTTGCGCAGCTCAGGTCCTCTACTAATGCTACTAAGATAACTATTATCTTTTATTATTTGATCTGGTCCAACTAGTGATGTAGGTATTATCGAGAGATCCAACTAACAATTAGCTATTTAGCTGCACCGGTTTTGATTCAAAAGAGATAACTATTATCTATATGGATCCAGAGAATGCCTCAACTTAATGGTTTTAGAGAGCTCCGTGGAAAGATATGCAATCCCTTGTAATGACGATTATGTTTTAAGTTTGAAGTACTCTCTGTCATAAAAAAAATCCTCTAAAGTTAATTCGATGTAGAGCCGAGGAAGCTGAAGACTTGCCACAAGAGCTCAAGTGGGAGAAGTTCTATATCGAGCACAAATGCTCGGAAAGTTGATATATATTCCGATTGAAGCCAAAAGTCTCGTGGCGGAGTTCTCTTCCATGGGAGGGATATCAAAGAGGGAAAAAACAGATTAGCTTTTCTAAGTTGGGATTAGAATGGGGCACGTAAACCTGTTAGTGGGTTTTCTCTTTTCTGGAAAGGAGAGTCTTAGTTGAGTCTTTTCGGACACGTTAAAAAATGTGTTAGAGCAACTTCAACAGCTCTTTATATTAATTATTATTAGGAGGTATAGAGATTTTTGATAAAATGGCTTCTAATAGTTTCACTAATTAGATATTTAATCTATCATTTTATATTTTGGATTTCTTGTTATTCAAATATTAGTTTGATTTTCAGGGAGCGGGCAAGATATACAGAAGTTATTAGAGTATCTCCAAAATACCCAATAAACTATGCTAATCCATGTTCTTTTTATAAAAAATGAGAAAACTCATCTTTATCTTCTCATCTCTATCAACTTATATAATCATCTCCTAATTTTTTGGCACTTGGAAAAATCCTCCTAAGCGTAAATGCACAGACTCGAAGTTGCGCATATCCTTTGCCAATCTAGAGGTGAAAGGGCATGAGAAAGAATAAAAAATAGAAAAGAATTCCTGGTGCAAATGTACTATAATTCTTGATGTAAAATTGTCTTTTATATTTTTGCCGTAAATTATTAAAAATTGTTAGAAATGATCTTATTTGTTCCTCACAGTACATTTGGGGAGTTGGAAAATTCTATAGTTTTGGGAAGAGCGTTTTGCGGATGCTCTTAATTACCTGAATGCTATAGTGTTTTGGTCTTTATTAATACTAATACTAGGGCCATGAGTCTGTTTATACATGACTAGTTACAACTTACAAGTTAGAGGTAAAATTTAGTCTATACTAGATGTGATTGACTAATTAGTTCGCTAAGAAGCAACTAGTCAAAGATATTATTAAAATTTCGTTCAACAATTAGGGCATATTTGGTATATCTTCGTGAGCTGTTGTGAGCTGATTTTTTTTTTGTCAAACACCTTTTTTTTTCCCTTTTCTCGCAAAAGGATAAGTTGACATAAGGCTAAAAAATATCTTATCCTAACCTTTTCCCTCTTTTCTCTCTCAAAACCATGCATGAAATTATTGATTAAACTGTTTGCCAAACAACATTTACAAAATAGCTCAACTTTTTAAAAAAGCTACTCATAAAACTATTTTCTAAAAAAATTACTTCATAAGTGAAGTTGAACTGTGCGAAACTAGACCTTATTATTGGTCATTTTGTTCGGATACACTTGAATTAATTTTTAGTTAGCTAGTATTAAGGCTCTACTCACTCCGTCCCAGAAAGATTGTCGTTTTTGTTTCTCGTGGCTATTTAAAATATTAATTTTTATAGTATATAATTAGTATTATTAGAAAGATTCTTGAATCTAATTTTTTAATAAATTTATTTAAAGATATAAATATTCACGTATTTTTTTTATAAATTAATGCCAAACTTACGACACGCATACCAAAAGCTATGGATAGAGTAGTACTCCCTCCGTCCCAAAATAAGTGTCATTTTGGGATTTTAACTATTTCCTTTTGATCATGCGTCTTATTCAAAAATTTTATGAAAAACTTAATTATTTTATTCTGAAATGATTTATTATTAGAAGTACTTTAATCTTGATTTGTTTATTTTTATATTTTTATAAATTTTTTAAATAAGACGAATGGTCAAACTTCGATTTCAAAAAGTCAAAAAATAACACTTATTTTGGGATGAAGGAAGTACTCCTTAAAACTTAGGGCCTATTTAGGATGGCTCAACTTCTTGTGGAGCACGCAACTCTACTCCAGAACTCTAGGTGGTGCTGACTCTGAAGTTTTTTTTTGTCTAGAGTGGATAACCGATGACAATTATGGATAATTTCCTCAAAACTTCTTGTCTAGGTTTATTTTAAAGTTTCATAAAGTTAGGAAAAAATTGTTTAAAAAATAAACTATAACTCTAAAAACTCTATAAGTTACAGCTCTAAACTGAAGTTAGGCTCTGAAATCATACCAAACCACTTAAAAGGTAACCTATATCTATGCACACAGAGTCAAGCGGACAACGACAACACCCACACAGAAACCGCCCGAAGAAAAGGCGAATTCATACGGTTTTGCAGTGCGTCACGGGCACAGGCTCACAACGCTGGCAAAACATCGGCGGGGTGACGCGTCGGGACTCTGGAGAGACGTATCCAGGCAGATCGACGGGCAGCAAAGCCGTGGAGGTCCATGCGGAGCGCAACTTCCTTTCGGCTCTGGCCCCAGCAGCACAATCACAACCACGTTGATCGAGACGAAAGCATGCACGCATGACAGATGCCACCGCGCGCCCGACACGATGACTCGCCGACCCAAATGCTAGCCGCTAGCGGAGCTGAAGAGCACAGTGATGACTGATGAGGGGCTACTCGTTGCGTCGTTTTCGGCGTAGGCAGACGCACAGGTCGAGCACCGAGCGGCTGGCTGCTGCTGCTGCTGTATCATTGCCGGTCGCCGCCGCACCACGCACGGCACCAGGAACCAGAATGGTGCGGCGGGGAGCAGAGTCCCGACACCGGTTGTTGCGCGCGGATCGATGTCTTTTTTCTCGTTACTCCCGGCATCTGGTCGCCACATTGCAAAATTTCTCCCCGTCCGGCCGTTGCGCTGTCAGCTTCAACCGATGGAGTCATCAGTGTTCACTGACGCTGGCATGCTGTGGATGAGATCACTGAAGTGAGGCTGCGGGTATGCGGATGTGTCCTAGAGCTTCACCATAGTGGACAACAAGTCAGTGATCTGAAAAGCATAACATTTGCCACTGAGCTGCTGCTGATAAGATCACTGAAGTTAATCCCTTTTTGCAGTGGCCTACTACTGTCCGACTGTTTTTTCTTAAAATAACACAGAAGAATATTAGTTATTTTAGGAAATGCTTCTTCACATCTGGGATATGGCTGGTTATTCGTAAGTGGTTGTTATTATTACACGAATCTGGTAGCTATTCTAGCACGAGGAGCTACTGAAAACAATATCAAGTCGTCACATCTGAGATCGATGTTGGTTATTCGTAATTAGCCACTGACATTTTAGCTACGATATATAAAAATAATAGGAAAAAACACATCAGTAGAATGTAGAAACACGATAAAAAGAAGTCTCGCTGAAGAGGAAAAAGTTCATGGCAGCGACATTTATTGATAGAAACTGATGCCTGATCTTTCGTCAAATCAAGATAATTCTTAATTAGGTGGAAACTGGAACACCTGATCCGACCTTCCATCACAAAGACACGAAACCCACAATTGCAGATGTTGATGATATTGATAAATCAAGGTTCCACAAACCGATATATGAAAACTGTCAATGATAAATTAACCTAAGTAAAATCTAAACTCTAACTTAGTAACTTGGTTGACGACCACTAAATATATAATCTAAGGGGGCGGCCAAGGATCTCTTGACTCATCCATAATGGACTGTGACACGATACACGACTTAAAAAATAGTGGCACGACACCCTTATAGATTTTGGACTCCCGCTTGTTTCGATGATTACCAATGACTCTAAAGGAACTTTGAAATGGAACCCAAGGCATTAGAAAGCTTATCTCATTAACTTTCCATGCATATGTAGAATGTCCAAACAAAGTTTATATATGACTTGAACGATGATTTTAGCGAATGATCCTGGAATCTGAGGTAGACTCAAACTTAGTATAGACAACTTGGTTTGGACACCGATATGGTCCTTCTAAGGTGGTGGCTAAGGGGGAGGACGTCCTAAACCATCCTTGAGGTGCTCTCCATATGGTCGAGTCATGCTCCAACTTGGATTAGAGTTCCACTGTTGAGTTCGATGTCACGATAACTTAAAGGCCATGCTAATGTGATATTGAGGTGTGACTACTTATGAACCTTAACCGTAATCCAAATGGATGATTTAGAGTCTTCCTAATGAAGTATTATCGGATTGCCGACGAGAACTGAATGTTGGGGTTCGATGGAGGTGCACTCAGTTGAATGTTGGGCTTGGATGGAGTTGCACTCCAAGATCAGCCCATCTACTGTAGCCTGTAGGGGCCATAGAAATCATTTTTGAAAATTCACACCATCATGATCATTATTTCTAGGTACATTGACATTAGCAACAAATTCTTGTTTATACAAAACATAGAAACAAACTTATAGCTTTCAAATCTCAATGGTTGTATCAAAGGTTGCATGACCTCATAAGTTATTTAAATGAAACGTGCAGATTTCATGTCAGGGCATATAATGATATATAGAATGCAGTATACGAATGATTAAAATATAAATTCCCTTCCCCCTTACCCCAAAAAGCAAAGAATATAATTTTACCATATGTGCGAATAATAGAATATAATCTTTCAGCAAGCTAGTTTAATATAATGTAATGTTATAGCTCATCTAGCACACCTGCTTTAATTTGCTTACTCTTCTGGATATGATCCTCTTGGTTACAATATTGTTTGTGAAGCAAAAATTTAGCCACCCATAATATTCGCACAATGATGATAAAAGAATAGAAGTATGCGTGCCGGATAATAGGCACCCACACAATGATGACAAAGTTTAGTCACCCACATTAGACACGTCTTTGCTTGCCGATCAAGTATGTCCTTTTGTTCTGAATTTGACATTTCACAATGGGAATTGAGAAAATGCTTAATAACATCTCATAATTTGGGTTGTATACATAGCGAGAAGTTTATATGATGTTGTTGTCGTGGAAAAAGTTTTTCCGGTCTCTTCTCCATTTTATTGTAATTAGACTATGATGAAAGACTAGCGAGAGTATGTCTGTCTCTCAAGCCGATTACTGATTTTGGTGGATCTTACATATGGTTTTGTGAGGGCATATTTTAAGAAACTTTGTATGTAGAACCGTTTTGCCAAATGATTTACTAAAACGACTTCACCTTTACTTATGAAGTTGTTCATGAAGCCGAAGCAAAAAATAAATACTTCACTGGTAAAGTAGAGCCATGCCAAACGGAGCCTAAATATATCGACATGTAAAATCTATACAACATAATATTTGCTCCGTCCTTAAATATCTGCTGTTTTCATTGCCCGTAAAATAACTTTGACTATATATATACTATTAATATTTATGGATATACTTAATATTATTAGATAGATTTTTAAATCTAGTTTTTATTAAATTTATTTATAGAGATATAAATATTGTACATATTTTTCTAAAAATTGATCCATTTTTTTATATTAAAAAATCAACGGAGACAGCCACTCATGGAGAGAGGGAGTAGGTTGTATCTCTTGCAGGACGCAAACATGGCATGGTACACAAAGATTCAATGCATCTAGACACGCGTGGGGCCACACTTTTCATTAAAAAAAATCGTGCCTTACCACAGATTTGCATTCCACTTGCAAGTGCCCTATACCGTGTAAGCGCATTAGTCACGCTAAAGTGATGGTACTGGGCAACTCTGTTCTTTCGGACTACTGTTTTTCCTTCCTCTCCTGTGCTTTTTCTGCTTTTGATCTTACAGTTCAATCGTGTACCTAATAAACAGCCGTGACCTTGCAGTATTCCCTTCTTAACTGATATATATAGCAGTGCTTCTGCCTATTTCCTTTAAAAGAAGAATTGTGGCCAAAGAAAGACAGACTTGACCCGTTAGAAATACGATAGCCTCGAACATTACGCTTAAGAAGACATTTTTATGTTGATCAAGAAAAATCTGAACTCCTACCATATCCATACACAGTGACACCTGAAAGACCTTAGATCAATGCTTTGACGTAGGGCAAACAAGATTTTTTTTTTCCTTCAAAAAAATCGCTCCCTAAGGCATCAAACTCCGGCCACAAAGGTGCAACGAGGTAACGGCTAGCCAACTGGTCTAGCATCTGATTGCGACCTATGGCAAGAAAGAGAAATTATTTTCATCTTGTGGTTTTTGTTGTGTATACTAGGGTACACCGATCAGTCGGTCCACGATACTCCACTGGTGTCAACTCACCATGGTCCTTTATTCTCTTCTTTCTAAAATCTTACTGAGATACCCAAAGTTCTGGCCAAATTCCATATGCCGAAAGAATATAGAGGCACGCCATTAGAAAAAATGATCAAAAGGAAGTAGACTTTATGAAGGCCCGTGCACCATATGTCAGTAGCTTAAATGTATACTTAATAAAACAAATTCTGGTAATACTTGAATTGGCTACCAACTGTTGATAAACAGTTTATAAGGACTAAATGTTGGGAGAAAAAGGAACAGAAAAAACTAAGTGTATGTGGAACTAGAGGTTCTAACGGAGCCACCACATTAATTTTCACGAGATGTGTTAGAAAAAACAAAAGATAAATCCTAAGTATTTTCATAAAATAATCAGAAATATCTGAGCCTTTAATTTGGTAAGCTCGAGATAATAGCCATTGAATCAATTGTAACCTATAAACTAATAAGTGGTCATAGCGGAACCACCATGTTAATTTCCATAGATGCGTTAGGTAAAAACGATAAATCCTAGAAATTCATATAATAATCAGAAATATATAATCTTAGATTTGGTAAAATCGAGATAATAGCCACTAAATATATTATAAACTATAAACAATTACACAATTCTGACATCACGAAAAATATCTAAAGTGACCTCCTAATTTTGAATCTAAATTAATCATTAACGAGAGTCGAGGTACGTTTAACCCTTGGATTAAGGGCATGACATCCAGCTAACCCTGACTGATTATCCTAATCATCCGGTGGCTTGGGGGCTACAAAACAAAGTGACCTAAACAAAACAAGGGGTGAAACTGTAACTTTTGGAGTGTCAAAAGTCTACAACTCTTGCACCCTCTGGATGATGTAAGTTTCAGATAAGACAGAGTATTATAAAGGGAGAGCCATGAATTATATACATCTAGTTTGCTAACACATGGCAAATTCTTCGGCGAGAGTTTATACTGATACCTATGCTGCTGCATCGAATAAAGATAAAGTGTCGTGTGTTGTTGTGCGTGGCATATTAGCATTTTGTTTACAACATGCATAGTATATTATTAGCATTGTGCCAGCCTTAGAACGATGTTTGCATGACACACACCGCAGAAAGCTGTGGTAAAGCGAGCGAGCGAGTGAGCAGCTGCGGCAGTCTCGCTCGTGATGATCGAACATGAGTATTTTTCTTTTGAAGAAAAAAAAAATGCTGCGAGCGAGCAGCTGTGGCAGTTGCTCTCGCTCGTGATGATCGAACATGAGTATTTTTCTTTTGAAGAAAAAAATGCCAGTATAAAGAAAATATAGCATGACACAAAGAACCTCGAAAAAATAAAAAATATTTGCTAAAATTTATGTGTCTAAATTTTAATTTTCTTTCAAACGACAGTTATATCGAAATTATAAATTTCATTAATTGCAATTTTTATAGGTGGTATGGATAATAAAGAACTCATTAGACCTGACAAAATTGATTTGTGCTGGCACAAAGATAAGGACAAAATTTTAATATGTTATATAACACAAAGACAAATAACAAATCACAAAACTAATAATTTATTTGTACTAGTTGGTGGTATAAGAGTGTTGTCTAAAATCATCTAAAATTCTCGACACCTAAAATATAGAAAAAGTAAAATAAAAACATTAATTCGGACGTCGTATTCTTTTAATCGTCCACTGTCCGATGAAACTGAAAACAACAATGAACGCCTGCAAATTCTAAATAAGATCTAATATCACTAAGAGAACATCAGCATAACAAAGTTTTGGAGATATCAAATCAAACATATCCAAAGAAAGATGTTGAAATTGCCACATCGATAAACAACCAATTGCTTTCAGTGCTACAACACATTTAATGCTAAGATCTGAGGACAAACAACAAATTTGACGAACAACTCATAGACCTCATGAACCTTGTTAATGACATCATAAACCAAGATCTAAAAAATAAAAAAAAATACAAACGAAACCAAAATCTATGAAAGGTCGGGTCCCTGCTCCTAGGCACCGACGGCACGCCGGTTTGGGAGAGAAGGACCGAGCGGTGGTGCAGTGGACAGCCAAGCCGGCGGCAGTTGCTTTTTTGGTGCGCTCGCTAGCGCGAATGCGATGGGTGTAGTTACGGTGACAGGCTTGGGCAACAGAGGGTCCACAGTTCCATCCGGCCTAGTTAAGCACTCGTGTGCAGATCGTTGCTGACAAATCCGTTGAGCAGTTCATTGCCATCTCTCAAGGCCCAACGAAAGATTGCGCGGCGATTTTTTGAGTGCTCGGTTGAAAGGTCCAGGGAAGACATTGCCATTTCTAAATGCCCAAGAAAAGCTTAAAATTAAAGGGGAAAAAGTCTATTTTACCATCCTGATTTTTCACCGAGGTTTACTTTTTTCTCCCTAAATTCTAAAACCCAGGTAAACCACCTCTTGAGTTTTTAAGACCGTTCGTTTTACCTTGGCCTGGATATAAGTGGTTTTGTCTTTATTTATTTATTTACTTTGGTTGAATCTTTAGAAAATCATAGTAAATCACAAAAAAAAATGTAAAATAGAAAATCTAATTTTGTTATACTCCACATGAGTAGATCTACACAGTGAACATATAATATGGTATAATTTGGTAAAAATTTGTTTGTTGTAGTTTTCAATCTATGCTTTTCTATAATTAATTCATAACTGCACTTTACATGGTCAAATTATGATGAAATTTTTAATGGTGGACTAATTATTGTATGCTTAAATTATATTAAAAATTCATACTCATTGGACTAAGTATAACTTAGTCACAGATTTAAGTAGCATAAAGCTGAATAATCCATAACTAATACATAATCAATGAGTATGAAATTTACTATAGTTCAAGCATACAATATTTACCCTGCAATCAAAGTTTTACCACAATTGGATCATAAGAACTACACCTATGAATTAATTATAGAAAACTATAGATATAAAGCTACAACAAAAATAGTAAAACTTTGCAATAAAGAATACAATATCATCTATTTACTCTATAGATCTACTCATGTCGAGTCCAATAAAATTGAAATTTCTATTTTATGACTTTCCTGTGATTTACTATGATTTTCAAAGTTTTAGCCAAAATAAATAAAAAATAAAAGACATAATTGTCTTCAAAACCGCTTATATCAGGTTAGGGAGGTAAAAACGGATGCTTTTAAAAGTCCAGGGAGGTTATTTATCCAGTTTTAGAGTTCCAGAAGAAAAAAAAACTTTTACAATAGTTTAAAGGTAAAATTCATTTTTTTTCCATAATTAAATGTCCAACGAACGGCAGTTTTTTTTAGTGCTCTGTTGAAGGGTCCACGCAAGATATTGCCATTTCTCAAGGCCCAACGTAAGGTTAAACCTAAATGCCATTTCTCAAGGCCCAACAAAAAATTAGAACTAAATGTCAACTCTCAAGGCCCAACGTAAGGTTAAACCTAAATGCCATTTCTCAAGGCCCAATAAAAAATAAAAACTAAATGTCAATTCTCAACGCCCAACAGAAGATCAAAAATAAAATGGCTTCGCCCGGACTCGAACCGGAGACCTTCAGTGTGTTAGACTGACATGATAACCAACTACACCACGAAACCGAAGTTGAGGCAGATTCAGAAACCACATTTATTATTGTTATATAAGAATCCCAACGCTTAGTTGGGTTGAGCTGTGTCAAGGAGTGTGCTATTTCATTCCCCCAGACACACTTTGTGATGCACGAAATCTAGCTGAAACGACTTACCATCTTACATGCTCCATATTTAATTGCTCCCAAACCAATATAATATACTAACATTCATAGGTGAATATACGGTACAGGCATTGCATGCCTGCAAGCGCGTTCCCATAAGATCAGAGTACTTCGTTCAGAATCATCATAGCTGCGTCTGGAAGATGGTGACATGGCCCAGGCGCTGCACCATGTCGGCGACGGATCCCACGGCGGCGAGCAGCGAGACCAGGAGCGCGCCGACGTTGAGCGCCTGCAGCGCCACCCACTTGCGGCTGCCGGGCGCCACCTTGGCCTGCGCGATGTACATGGTCACCGGGAAGTACACCGTGAGCGGCCAGAAGGCGATGGCGCCCAGCAGCCCGAGCACGGCGTTGAAGAAGGGCAGCATCAGCGACACCAGCGTCGTCGCGGCCACGAACGCCGTGCGCAGCACCAGCTTGCACATCGTGAACCGCACCGCGCCGCCGACCAGCGGCAGGCGCACCGCGTACTCGTGGTGGAAGAAGCCCGACTCCGGCCACCGTGCCCCCAGCCACTTCTCGTAGCACGCGAAGATCGGCTGCCCGTACACCTGCATGCGATCGACACATGACAAACGCACCCATCGATCCAATCCATCACGCAATTAAACGAACTGCCATCGTTCGTCGAGAGCATCATGCGTGCGACCGGCATGATGATCTGATTCGAAGATGATCATCACCTGATATGCTCCAACCAAATGGACGACGACGGCGACGTTGGCGACGTCGACGAGCCAGAACGGCTCGTCGAAGCCGGTGAGCACGTTCCCCGGCGCGGCGTTGCCGAAGGCCGCGTACCCGATGCACCCGAGCGACACGTAGAAGATGGTCGTCACGCCGATGCCGTAGAGGCTGGCCCTCTTCATCGTCACGTTCTCTGATGGTGGTGCCTTCACAGTGTCCTGAAGATCACTCACAGTTCGTTCATGGACAACAATGTCGTCAGTGCCATTATTAATTAGCTGCATCGTGCACAGGGATGTACTACTGCACCTGGATCTCTATGAGAAGCATGGAGTAGGTGTACGCGAAGGCAATGTTGCCGAGCGCCTGCAGGGAGTGCCACGTCTTGGTGGACGCGGAGACGCCGCCGGCGGCGGCGGCGGCGATCTTGACGCCGAGTAGGGTGCCGCGTGCGGCATGGTTCGACGCGAGCTTGGCGGCGCTCAGGAACAGCCCGACGAAGGAGTAGGTGCAGGACATGACGGCGGCGACGACGGAGATGATGGTGAGCTTCTCCAGGCTCGGGAACTGGGACAGCACCACCTCCACCAGGCCGAACGCCACCATGTACATCGTCCCGGACGAGGCGCAGGCCGCGTCGTGGCCGTAGTGGTGGCGACAGTCCGTGCGCGCGACGGCCCTGCCATCCATGCATTCACAGACGGGCCCCCAAGGCCCAACAGACTTCCTTTTTAGCTAGCCCAGATCTAAAATGTGCGCTTTGTGCGCGCCACTGAACAGGAAATTTCAGAGATTTCAATTCCACCAAGGTTTAGGTTTTATGAATAGTTTATATTTACATGATGCTTGTGGCAGTGGTGATGGTGTAGCCCACCATTGTTCCCCAGAGAATCGAATACTGTGCGAGTCCACACACCACCACATTTCTAGGCCCTACACACACATGATCACAAAATATTCTTGTCAGTGTCTGTCACAATCAGAACTTGCTGCTACTATCGTCGCCCATGAATGAAGTTCAGAAAAAAGGCACGTGGTGTGGTGGTTACCGAGGCATGAGCGGACGACGTCCATGTAGGTGTGGTTCCGTTTGCCGTGGACGGGGTCCGGCGTGCGGTAGCAGTCGGACAGGAGGACGGCGGTGTAGTAGGTGATGTAGGCGCAGCCGATGAGCGCGAGGGGGCCGAGGACCCAACCCATCTGCGCCACGCTCCAGGGCAGGGCGAGCACGCCGGAGCCGATCACGGCGGTGATGGCGTGCGTCGTCGCCGTCCACACCGTCCCTGTCGAAGACAATAGACAAGTGTTCAGGTCAGCTAACCACCTGCTCGCTCGCCGCCGGAACACCATGCTGTTGCTGTGTGTATGTTGCAATCTCTGACCAAAGTCGTCATTATACTTTCATGTGGCTTTAGCTAGTCAACTCGTGGCTCCTTTTCTCCCCACTACTATACTAGGTAATTCGTCATCATTTTGGATCGATTTTCGTATACAAGTTGAGAAAAGCTAGCCCATTGATCTACTGCCCATGCGCTGGATACCATTTACATAAAGCAAAACCAACTGAACTGTCAGTATGTACGTAGTAGCCCATTTGGATCGTCAGGCAACGCCAACTCCACTGGTCTGTTCTAAGCACTACCAAAGTAGTAGCAATTATACAACTAAAGCTTGCTTAGCAAAGTTGTCTAGGCTAGGAAAGCAAGATTTGGTGTGCTACACGTGCTATGTTAGTCCAATTCGAGGTGCATAAACGAACCCTTTTCGCCAACGTGTAAACACGAAAGGCCTTTTTGGAAACAATGCATCTTCATGTTGTTGCCTACTATCTATTTGGAGTGTGATGTGGCATCCAACAGCCATGCAACAGTTGAGAATTCAGGTACTACTGTACTTGCTTTCAGTCATTATTAACTAGTCAAACTCATAAGGAAGCAAGACACCCTGTTGGCAAGGTTGTGAGGAATCATATCAACAACAGTCCCATCCATACAGATCCTTGCACTTTATCAGTCAGTGTTCAGGACTGCTCAGCTGTCCACTCGTACTCAAAGAAGCCTTGTGCAGGGCCACAAGTCCACAATTGTATCCGATATGCAGTTAGTTATGCACGATTTTGATGCCAGTCTAGAATTATGATTCCTGATGGAAGTGGAGAGAGCACAGCTTGCAGGTTTGCAGCCATCCATTCATGTAAAAACCATTGGCCCACAGGGCCACAGTACACGCTTTCTGATAGACTATTACCGATTCGAGATGAATAATGTTCTCCATTCTTTGCGGGATTCCTATAAATCTATAGGAGAATTATTCCAACAACCATGTAATGGCATGATCTCACACGCAACTCAACTATGCCTGAATATAATTCTGGAGGACTAGTATTGGACAACTGGAGCTGTTTAGGAGTAGAAAGTAGTCACTACATACTTGTTTCTTTGTATGTTAAAGGTAGTGGCTGCCAAGTCACTCTGGCATTTTGGATCTTGCGAGTAGCCCAGTGGCTGCAACCAACTGGGAGAAGGATACAGGACCTAGTTCCTGCATCAATACTAATGCCACTTACGCTAGCTGTTCCTATCTTGATGAAGGTGCGGCAAAAGAAGCTTTAGTACACTCTATGTAGGCCACATTTTCAGGTGTGACTAACTTCACTCAGTTGTACACTATGTGACATGTCCAGGCCCTAGCTTTATTCCGCTATGCTATGCAAAGGTGTCTGCTTTTAGATAATGATGCAAAGGTATCTGTACATTGTATTTCTCTTCAGGTTCACGGGTGCTTTTTTTAAGGAAATTGATACGCTCAAGAGAATCTCGGTGAATGACGCATGCAAAAGCATGCCGAGTGAAGAGAAATCTCGCCTTAGACGTTTGTGGTCTTTAGGAGGTGGCAACTCTGATCATCATAAGCAAAGTTGGCTTTGTTTCACCCAGGGTGTTTATGCATGTTCGAAAAGATCTATTGATCCTATACTAACAATCGATTTTACTCAAATTTTACCTTTGTGCAGTAATACAGAAGAGTCAGGCTCAAATTTCTACATTTAGAAAGATGTTGGCGTCAGGTCTGACGAATAAGTAGGCCCTGTATGCCCCATATCTTTTACTACTACATACACAGTTTAAAAAAACAAAATGTTCTGTTACCACCATTTTATTTGTTTTATCTTTATGAATTGCCTTTCTAATATATGGTGACATGGGACCCACTCTGAATTTGAATAGCATCCCTTATTTGCAAGCTTTGCAGCATCGCAGGTAAAAAAAATATATGTGAAATTTTGAATGGTGGATGTGCATGTGTGTCAGTCTTAGTACGAGCTATTAAATGGGAACTCGATTCATTAAATTTCGAATTATGGATATGCAAGTATGTGTACTATGTCCATACTGCATCAACCATCACTTTGGCACCTTGCTAGCTAGCACCAAAAGCTACAAGGTATGCGGTGTAAAGATGACGAAAATGCAAGAGAGAAGCGAGAAGGGTCTGATGTCTTAAAGACATGCGAGAAGAGAAGACGAGAAGTGCATGCTTCCTATATGCTGGCAGCCTGAATTCCCCACGTCTCCCCTGTGGAAACGGAGAAAGACGGTCTGCGCCAGCTCACGTCCCTATCCAGAGACCAGAGTAAGCAACGCCATGTCGCCATGGACGTGTAGCTCATCCACTGCGTTCTATAGTCCCGGCCTCTCGGATTATAATTTAGAATTTAGGAAACCTCTAGCTCTGCATGAAATTAAACGTGATCGAACTGTTCTTCTACAGCCTACCACTTGCTATCCTATGGATGATGGATCTGAGACATGGAGAAATCTACGTCTCTCGTCAGTACTCTGAACGAGGATACGGTGGACTGCGAGTACGAAATTAAGTGTGGTGGTACGGTGTTGACGGTGGCAGACAAATGGTGAATTAATCAGGGGCCAAAAATCATCTGCTACAGAGCTCGATTAGATGTGTACATGTACTAGGAGACTTGAAGAGGAAGCAAGTGCAGAGTCCACAGACGAGTAGACGACAACACTGTCTAGTAGTAGTACCTGTTCTGACGCGGCCGTCGTCGTCCGCCTCCACCTCCACCTCCTTCCTCTCCACGTCCATCTCGCTCGCTCGGTCTCTCTGCCACTGCAACTGCCTCTCTCGAGTCTAGAGCTCAAGGCTGTATGTGGCAGGGTCGATGGGATGATTGGGCTCGGTGTCGCGGCAGGTGTGTATATATATATAGAGGTGGCAAGCGTTGCACCTGACCTGCCTTTCACTGTACATTCATTCTTTTAATGCAGGGGTGTTGTCAATCAATCTGCCTCACGAAATACATATGTATTCTAGCGTTCAATAGATCACTATAGAGTAACTTATGGAAATATTTGTTCACTTTTTCTCTTTTTAAAAGGTGGCAAGAGATTTGCCACATTTTATTAGACGGTGAGGAAAAAACCAAAGAAACAACGCGTACTATCCTTCCCGCCACTGCGGCACAGCGGCACCCCCTCCGGAACAACTCCAACTCACAAAGAACTGAAGCCTCTAAAAATAAAAACCGAAAAGGCAAGAACCAAAACACAAAAAGAAACACCAAATGAACAGCAACAAGTAATGAAGCCTGCAGTTACTCCACCAACCCATTAAAGCAAGTATAATAGTGGCCTACAAGAAAGCTGAATGCTGAGGTGGAGAAGAGATAAGATGAAAGAGAAAAAATAGGTTGTAAGCTTATAGCCGGCTTAGCCACAAGAACTATGAAAATATGCGAGAGAGACAGGTAGACTACATATTTATAACAAAGAACTAACCACCATACGAGTACGCTCAAATGTGGTTTGTAAGGATCTATACAACTATATCAGCTAGCTGTATTATTAGACTTGCTCTTGGGTCTTATCACCTTTTCCCTTCCATTTATGTTATCTGAACATTGCTTACACTCCATCTATCTGGCCTAAAAACTTATTGCTTCTAGATTTTATTAGGGAAAAAAACAAAAATAGTGCTCAAAAGAAATTACCCGTATATCTTATTTATTAAAGGTCAACCATGGTAATTAAGGAATAAACCCCTTGTTGACTAAAAGAAAAATACATAGAGTAGTTAGAGTAAGCAAGGAAATGATAACTTAGAGTAGGTTTGTCAATACTAAATTATAACCATAAACAAATATTAATAGAGCGATTGTCAGTCAAAGTGATATATTATCTGTAGTAAAAATAAATATTGTTGAGATGCCCGCATAAAATGGGTTTGCTTTGGTTTTGTAACACCCCTGGTGTTACTGTAACTAAAACCTGCCATCTCATTATGATTATATGCAAGTCATCCCGTATTCAACCCTGTTACTGTGCATTACTAAGACAAATTTTATTTCCACATGTGAATGTGCTTAGGTACCTGTCGGTGCTAGTTTTGGCGGGGCTAACACCGGCTAGTAAATATGTGTTTTGCGGTTGAGGCTACGGATGGTGTGCAAGGGGGAACACAGGGACTATACTGGTTCAGGCCAAGCAAGCCCTACGTCCAGTGGAGAGGAGAGTCGTGTTGCCTTGCACCGGGGTGCTTGTAGTAGGGGGTTACAAGCTAGGCGAGAGAGGGAAGCGCTCCCAGGTCTCTTGTGTGTGTCTAAGTGTTTACAAGTCGTTTGCTATGGGTACGTTTGTGTGGGTGAGAACTTAGAACTTCTCCGTCATCCTTCTCCTAAAGCTGGCCTCTCTCCCTTTTATAGTCGCAAGGGAGAGGCAGGGGCAGCTACGTATTTTACAGTGAGGAGTTGCTGTTCCCCGTTTGACTATGCAGCTACTGCCTTTTCTCCGCGTCTCCGGGGCATGGCTGTCGTGGTTCGCACGTCCTTGGTGAGTTCCAAGCCGGCAGCAGTCGTCGGATTACGACGTGCCGTAGGGTCACACCTATCGGCTATCTTTCCGTACGATGTGACAAGAGGGTGAGTCACCTTAGGGCGTTGTCTCCCGAGGCTCGGGACTATGAAGGCGTGATGGGATTGAGCGGGGGATATCTCTCCTGGTCATATTTCCGGTTTTAGAACAGCTCTTCCCGAGGGTCAGGCGGGCCCGGATGGAAGGCGTGCTCGTCCTTTCGAGTGGACAGCGCAGTAGGCACCTTTCCCGTTCTTGCGTAGCCCGTCGTCAGGTGCTTGGACTGTCACAGTCGGAGTTGATAGGTCCCGGCGGAAAACGGGGCGGCCCACCGTAGACCATACCATGGAGGACAGGTGGTATGGCCGTCAGGGGCGTGCGAAGCACAGTCGCGTCGAGAGTCTGTCCTGACAGGACAGTGCTTGTAAAGTGGTCAGAGAGAGTATGGCCGTCAGGGGCGTGCGAAGCACAGTCGCGTCGAGAGTCTCTCCTGACGGGAGAGTGCTTGTAAAGTGGTCAGAGAGATCTCTTGTGGTCCAAGATTGCTCCGCTGACATCACCTGCGCCTTGGATGCCTTTGCGAGATTGCGCTCGAGGGGGATAGGGAAGCTCGGGCGAATCGGAGACTTGGGGCGCCGAGGGTGCCGCTCTCCCGAGCTCTCCCGAGGAGGCTGTCGGACGAATCGGAGACTTGGGCGCCGAGGATGCCGCTCTCCCGAGCTCTCCCGAGCTGGTGCCGCTCTCCTGTGCTCTCCCGAGCTCTCCCGAGGAGGCTCGGGCGAATCAGAGACTTGGGCGCCGAGGAGGCCGCCCTCCCGAGCTCTCCCGAGGAGGCTCGGGCGAATCGGAGGTTTGGGCGCCGAGGACGCCGCTCTCCCGAGCTCTCCCGAGCTCTCCCGAGGAGGTTCGAGCGAATCGGAGGTTTGGGCGCCGAGGACGCCGCTCTCCCGTGCTCTCCCGAGCTCTCCCGAGGAGGCTCGGGCGAATCGGAGGTTTGGGCACCGAGGACGCCGCTCTCCCGTGCTCTCCCGAGCTCTCCCGAGGAGGCTCGGGCGAATCGGAGGTTTGGGCGCCGAGGACGCCGCTCTCCCGAGCTCTCCCGAGGAGGCTCGGGCGAATCGGAGACTTGGGCGCCGAGGAGGCCGCTCTCCCGAGGAGGCTCGGGCGAATCGGAGGTTTGGGTGCCGAGGACGCCGCTCTCCCGAGCTCTCCCGAGGAGGTTCGGGCGAATCGGAGGTTTGTGCGCCGAGGAGGCCGCTCTCCCGAGCTCTCCCGAGGAGGCTCGGGCGAATCGGAGGTTTGGGCGCCAAGGAGGCCGCTCTCCCGAGCTCTCCCAAGGAGGTTCGGGCGAATCGGAGGTTTGGGGTCCGAGGACGCCGCTCTCCCGAGCTCTCCCGAGGAGGCTGTCGGGCGAATCGGAGACTTGGGCGCCGAGGACGCCGCTCTCCCGAGCTCTCCCGAGCTGGTGCCGCTCTCCCGTGCTCTCCCGAGGAGGCTCGGGCGAATCGGAGATTTGGGCGCCGAGGAGGCCGCCCTCCCGAGCTCTCCCGAGGAGGCTCGGGCGAATCGGAGACTTGGGCGCCGAGGACGCCGCTCTCCCGTGCTCTCCCGAGCTCTACCGAGTAGGCTGTCGTTAGTGGAATGATGTCGTGGGCCTCTGTAGACGCGGCCTTCGTGGGCTTTCACTGGCCTTACTTGGGCCAGGCCATGTTGGGAATGAGCGTTTTTGCATCGAAGTTGGGTACCCCTAACTTTGTTACCCGACAGTACCCTTGGGTGACTTTATGATTTAAATAATTGTTTGTGTGTATGCCTCTAAATCCAAATAGAAAATAAAAAGGGAAAAACAATTAAAAACCCTAATCGGACCCGAAACCCTAAATCAAAAACTAAATAGAATTAAGTGTTGGATCTTAAACAAAAGTTGTAAATCATTAAAAGTTTAGCAACTGCTATGTTGGGCAATTTTGAAGTTATTAAAAATAATTTCAAATAAAATCTTAACCTAGGTTTTAAAGTTTAAACTTGAAATACAAATTCAAAAACTAGTAGGAATCTGATGATGATCTTTTAATAAAAGTTTTAGCCCAATCAAGATGGGACAACTTTCATTTTTGAAGATTTTGATGTTTACCAGTGTAAATTTGAATTAAAACCCAATTAATGTTTGTTTATTCAAATTTAAAATGCCCTTTCAAAAACTATCAATAATTTGGGCAAACTACTTTAATTAAAGTTGTAGGGTTTTTCAAGTTGAACAACTTTTATATTTTGGGACTTTGAACTTATGCGGCGATATTTCAAATTAAACCCTAATTAGTGTTTTGAAATTCAAATTTGAATTGATATTTCAAAAATTATCAAGAATCTGACCAAACTAATTTAATGAAAGTTGTAAATCTTTACAAATAGAATAACTTTTATATTTGGAGATTTTCAAGTTATTGAGAAAACTTTTGAGAATTTGTCTGAATTTGAAATGAGATTCAAAATCCACTTTTACCCCTTTTTGAATTATTCAAAATATATTCAAATTTTGAAAATGGCTCTAAAACCAAAGTTGGTCAGCACAAAATTTACTACAACTCCTGTATTGATGATTTTTCGAGTTTGTGCACAAAATCAAAAGGAATTGGTCAAAAACAGTAAAAAAGGAAATAACTCTGCTACAGTACCCGAGCCACCTTCTGTTCGCGAACAGAGCTTCGCGTCCGACCGCGCGGCGACGCCGCCCGGCACTGCCGGCTACCTGTCGCCAACCGTTTTGGAGTTGTGGGGGCCCGGAGGACTGTCGGTCCCTTGTTCCCCTTCCCTGGCTCGCCTATAAGGGCGATGAGCCGCTCCTTTGCCTCTCTTTCTCCCTCCCGGTCGCCGGCAACCTTCCTCTGTCCACGGCCAAATTCATCACCACTGAGCCATCTCTATCCAATCCACCGTGCTCGTGGGTTCATCACTTCCTGGCGCACCTCTTTGACCCATCCATGAGGTTCCTAACACTTTGAGTGCACCGGAACGCCGTTGTCTTCCTCACGGGCGGTCAGAGCGCCGCCGCGAGCCTCTTCGTAGTAGCCAGCCGTCTTGGGTGAGCTCTGACCCATGTCACCATGTGTTTCAACTTCCATGTGGACTCTGAGTGCTTATGCGCTAGTTGGTTTGGTGTTTGGCGCCCTAGGATCGCCGGAACAGAGTCTTGCCATCGAGCCCGAACCGCCGGATCCGCCGTGGTCGTCAAGCTCGCTCCTCGGTGCCACCTCTGCTCCAACCATCTACCGGTCTAGGACCGTGGTGAGCTCCTGATTCCCCCTCAACCTTTCTCCTTAAACGCTACAACCCGCTTGTCGTTGGAATGGCTCAACCGCGCCGCCGCGTCCGCCATGGACGAGCTTGAGCTCGTCGGATGCGTGTTGCTTTTAGGCCCGGTGCTCTAGGGTGTTCGTTAGGCCTAGGGGTTCGCGGTAGTGCGTTCGGTCGGGTCGTACGGGTCGCCGCCGGCGAGCTGCGCGACCGGCCGGCTTGGGCGCGCGCGGGAGCCCCCCTCCCCTGCGCGAGGAAGAAGAGAGGGAGGGAGAGAGCTGGGCCGCGAGTGGGCCGGACCAGGACGTGCAAGGGGCGCGGGCGAGCGCTCGGCCAGTGGGCTGGCCTGTTGGTTTGGGCCGACTCGGGCCGGTTTGCTGTTTTTCTTTTTTTAGGGAATTTATGAAGCATTTTCTAATTTCAATGCTTGGGAATAATGCTGCAGTTTATTATTTTTTATAGATTAGCTTACTGCAGGAAAAACCATGAAAATAATTGTGTGGACTCTCTGCAGTGTGTAGAATTCTGTAAAAATATTGAATGTGGTATGTGGCTACTTTCTGCAGAGACAAAAATTGTACCTTTTAATTAGAAAATGCAAATTTAATGAATTTTAGTAAATTCCCTGTTAATACAAAAACTATGAAATTTTATTTAGCACTGTTCTAGGGCAAGATCTATCTGTTAGTTAAGTTTGGGCTCAATTGAAAGTAATTAACTTTGTTAGTTAATAAATGATTGATTAATTGAATAATAAAACCAATAGAAACCCTAATCCATGTAGCTTTGTGTGATTTTTGGATTGATTGTTGACCAGGGATCCTTCACTATGGTGATCCTTGGCAGGTTAGCGGTTGTCACTAGGTCATAGTTGTAAAGCTGTGCAGCGGTTTTCAACAACTGTTAAAAGGAAATCCCCAAATAATAATCAGTAGTCGATAAGTTAGTTTTGTTGGCTTGCAACTTTATCGTGAACGAAAGTTGTACTCAAGGTCGTTAATTAAGTGTTTGTTCTATATTTTTCATTCATGTCATTCCGCACCATGTAAGCATGCATCATCATTTTACGTGTAGAAATCGAGTTCTCGAAAGAATTTCTTGATTACTCGCCAACGGAAGAATTATTCGTCAAGAGAAGTCAAGAGGGTTTCTCCGGTTTTCTGGCAGTAGTGACAGACCTGCAACACAGACAAGCCCCGGTGCATTCAGCCCCTCTCCTTGTGATTTGAAAAACATTTATAACTTGACTTAATCTACTGCATTAAGTTGACAGGAGTTGATTGATAACCCAATTGCTGCATTACCAACCTTGGCCACTGAAATATCTGGAACCCATTTTAAAATAAAATGTTTAAAAATGCTTAGCTCTGCTCGGATAAATTAGAATTGCATAAAATGCTACTTTTGAGTTATTATGATACATATGTGCCATTGATTAATTCACGAAAAAGGGAATTGGTATATTCTCGTTCAGTGGCTGTGCACCTAATCAGTACATTGTCACAGACGAGAAGGGATTTTCTTGCTCGGTGGTTGTGAATTTGGGTTAGAGTCCCAATGCTTGACCACCGACGGAAAAAGGGATTTGAAAACCGTTGGGACACTTGTACTTGGGTTAGAGTCCCAATGCAATGTCGCCGGCGGAAAAAGAATTAGGGACCGTTCGTTGTAGGCCTGCTGTGATCGAGACTTTGCAACTAGCCACATACTACGGAAAGCTCTGACTCCGGTGGCTCTACTACTTGAACCGACAACCACGCACTGGGAGTAGAGAGATGGCGAGAGCAGCGTGTACCCTCGTGGCCGGCGTGCCTGGAGAGGAGAGGAGTACTGTGTTCTCGGGTGGCGCAGGACCGGTTCAGGGGTAGAAAAGCCATGGTAGCCGGAGTTGGTATATGCAAGCTTAAGTGCTACATATGCAGTGTGGATAGGGATCCCCAGCTGGGTACTAATCGATTCGAATCGTCGTTGCTCCTCGGATATGGAGACTTGATCCTTTGACCTCCAATTGAAAAGTGGTTCGGAACTAGGTGTGTTTGAGAATGATTAAAGAATTTGATAGTATGATGATATATGAGAATGAATTTGGAATTATGGATTATGATTAAAATAAAATCGAGTAAAATATTGAAATAAGATAGTAATGCTTTTCTGCAAAACCTTTGACTCTTACTCAAGCCTTACCTCGACTCCCTTCAGCTTGCATTCCTGAGTCTCATTCCTTTTCTTAGTCGGGTAAGTCTTGCGAAGTACCCCAGTACTCAGGGTTTGTTAACCCCCTGTTGCAGGTGAGCCGAGGGTACAGTCGGCTTGGGACCGTGTTGGTTGACGGATCGTGCATGATCAAGGATGTGTATATGATATAACCCTTAGGCAAGGGTATAGTTGTACACTGCTTATCCACTACGAATCTCTGGTTTGGGCTAATGTAATCTATATTTGTAAATCTATGTTTATGTAATTCTTCCGCACTCTTTACTCTGATCCAATTTATTTGTGTAAACTGTTGTAATACTGCAATGCTTACAATGAGATCCTCGGGAAGTTAGGGTTTCCTAGGGAACCCGGCAGGCCACCTAGGTCAGGGAAAACTCGTGCAGACTGATCGTGGGTCCTTAGGGACGATGACGGTGTACGTGGGCCCTATGATTAAGGCGGTTCTGTCACAAGTGGTATCAGAGCATTTCATTGTAAAGTACTTGCAGTATTACTCTACAAAAACTTGAAAATGATTTCAAATGAATAAAATTAATGGGGTAGTTTGGTCCGAGTTGTTTCCGAACTTTCTTCATTCATTCTATGCAACCTTTCCTTGATTCTTTCTAAAGGTCTATAAGTAGGTCTTGAGTTTAGTAGTGGATTAGCACCTTAAGTAGGCCCTATGTTTAAAAACGTTGAGTGCGTGTCACTCTAGTAATTAATTTAATCAGTATAATACGTAATTATCGGAAGTACTCTGAATTGCGTTGGAACGCTCATGCATCATGACATTACGACTACTAATAATACCCCCGATATGAAATATATCTCTACTTTCTAAAATAAAACCTATTTACAAATATATATTGTTAAAAACAAATTCTTACCCTTCTTCTCAATAGATGGATCCGCAAGACCCTACGACTGGAATTGACGAATGCCTGGCTATGTTTGGAACCCCTACAGTGTTATGGCAGTTACTGCAAGAAGTAGGCTACTCAGAACCACCCAAGTATCATTGGTCCCGTACTATTCTCCTTAGTCGGCCGTGGTACGAAGTGTCCCTCCGGATCTCAGCTTGTACCACCGCTCCGTTTTGGCCAGCTTGGGAAGCACAGGTTGAAGGTATGAGTCCCTGGGAAGGAGCTCAGGCTACAGCACTGGAAGTCCTGAGGAAGATCTGCTTCAGGTGTCAGAAAGACATCATAATCTCTACTCTGAGAATGTTTCCGGCTGAGGCATCAGGCAACTGGGATGGTCTTCAACAACAAGCCAAGCAACTGGAAGAAAATTCTAATCAACAGGATCCCATATTGGTAGCCACTACTCGAGTTATGCTAGCCGTCCTTAATCTCCATTTAACCCGTGAGCGAGGACGCGAGGAGTGGCAGGAACTTTATTCTGAATGTTATGAAGCACTCAAGAATACAGAACTCAAGAAGAAGAAGGCCAGTAAGAAAGCCCTAAAATGGCAAGAGGCTGCTCAGATCAGTGATATGAAAGAGATCGGTCTGGACGTCCAGGTTGACGGTTACGTTTACCCAAGCGCCTTTAAAATATATTTCCATTGTAGATTAGAGGCGCTTAATGATATAGCGCTTAATGGTATAGTATTTTCTCTCTCTTTCTGTAAGAGCCTATGCATTGTACAAGCTCTTAGAGGTCGCCTTTACTTGGTGAAGGCATAAATACATGAACTTCCGGAAAGGGAAAAATATACGGTTTTTCAGTTGAAGTTGCGGATGTCACTGGGCACGGGAGCCCTTTGGAAGTGTATCATCGTGAGATCACCCATCTCGCCACTGGATGTGTTTTTAGGTCTAGTTAGCACTAAGCACGTTAATTATCCCTTGCAGTCCGCCATGAATCTTGCCGTTAACTGCAGAAATGGTCTCCTTTAGTGGTCAAGTGGTGTCGCTCAATACTTGCTGTCGATGGTGGATCCTTTATGTTGGTCAAAAACTAAGCATGGAAAGGCAAAAACGATCTCCTCAAAATTGTGCCGAGTGCTAATAAATGCCTAACGAGTGTTACTGGTAAAGTATACAGTATAAAGTGACCATACACCCGACAATGGCTCGAACTCTAGCAAAGATTTGATTTTAACCGCGCCGCCGTTCATCATTGCTCTCAATTTCTCAAAGTTCAGAGACATCATCTGATCGGAAGATCTTTCTGCCTTCTGTTCCGCTGATTTGCTTTCCTAAGCAGAGGTGAGTGCGGACACCTTGCTGGTAGTATTCCGAAACCGTCGTATTGGCCGTGCACGCCGTTTCCGATGGAGAGAAGAGAACACGACAGCCCGGCCCTGTTGTTTTTTTGTTGGATAAACCCATACTCCGTAGACTCGTTGCAGGATAGCACATCGAACGAAACAGCTACGGAATACTACGCTGTAGCCCACATCATGGTGCCCTGGTACTACGCGTCAACGTTAGCAAGGTGCTCACGCAACTGATGAATCAATGGCGACGCACCTGGACGCCACCACACCACCTCTCAAACGGCACAACCGCAGGAGTATAAATGCAACGCAGCCAAACGGCACGGCCACACCGAACGACGGCAATGCACGAGCACGATGCCACTGGGGTGTACTACTGGGCGCAGGCGAGCGACATGCTTTCCTGGGACCAAAGGCTTTGTTGCCTCAGCTGGCCGCAGAAGGGCGAGAAGCCGAAAGCGACTTTTGCAGGTCGCATGTTTCATAGCCATCCGGATGGCCCAACCCAAATGCGCAATAGCTTAGCTGCCCGTGGATGGGCAGATCGATCTGCAAATATCAAGGCAAACCAATTGTTCCTTTCTTGTGTCACATGTGTGGCATGCTGGATGCCGGCACGGCATCAGGCAACCTGCAACTGGGCTAGATTGGCCTTTCAGAAAGTATGGCCCAGTTAAGGGGGCAGTCACCACTCGGCACCCAAGACTGCTGAATGGCTGGCTGGTAAGTTCAAACGACCAGAGCGAGAGAATGAAACAGAGGATTAAAGCCATTGAACTCTAAAAAAAAAATAACGATGAACAAATTAACAACACAAGCTAGTGCCGAGCTAAACAATGCAAAACGTCAACAACCGTATATCTAATCTACTGGGAACGGGACGGCACACGGGGGGTTTATTATAGAAATACAAGTTGTACAAGCGTACGTGGGTGTGTATATGGTGTGAAGCCCGTCGACGGACGCTTCCAGCAGCAGCACGTACGAGCGCGTGCGTCAGCTCTTGGGTGTGAACCTGTAGGACGCATAGGACAACGTGGCGTTGGTCCAGCAGTGGTGGATCTGCTCCGCCTTGGCGCCGTCCCCGGCGGCGCCGAGCGCGACGTGCAGCGGGTAGAAGTGGTCCGGCCACGGGTGCGCCACCCTCCCGTGCGGCGCCTTCTCCTCGTACCGGTTCACGTCCTCGTACCTTCCGCTGAGCAGCGCGTCCTTGAGCCAGGTGTCGAACTCGGCGGCCCACTGCGGCACGGGCGCGTCGAACGGGCCCATCTTGCGCAGGTTGTGCGTGGCGCTGCCGGAGCCGAGGATGAGGATGCCTTCCTCCCGCAGCGGCGCCAGCGCCTTGCCGAGGTTGTAGTGGTACGCGCCGTCGCGCTCCGACTGCACCGACAGCTGGCACACCGGGATGTCGGCGTCCGGGTACATGAGCATCAGCGGCACCCACGCGCCGTGGTCCAGCCCGCGGCTGTGGTCCTCCTTCACAGGGCCGAACCCGGCTTGCTCCAGCAGCGCCTTGGTCCGCAGGGCCAGCTCCGGGGCGCCCGGAGCGGGGTACTTGAGCTGCATTGCATGGGACAGAGGAGTTTAGTTCAGGATGGATGGATCACCGGGGAAGCTTCAGACCTCAGTCAGAGCAACTCAAGCATGATAGATGTCGAGAAGACCGAATGAGCTACTACAAATGTAATCAACCACAACCGGTGTTTTAATTATTATCTGCTGCATCGAACTTTCTTGCAGCAGCGGTAAGCATTTCTGTTTGTAAATTTACACACTGTGGTTTAGTCAAGCATAAAAGGTATAGCGATTTCATTCAGAAAGTTTCAGAGACGTGGTATGAAGCATAAATCACGCTACTAATCAGCATTAGTGCTGCAGAAATTAGAACTTACGTGCCGTTTGGTTCACAAACAGCAACTGCAATGCAAAAGGTAATGGATAAACGATGGTAGGCGGGCATCCAAGATATTACTTGGATCCTTTACCGCCTCAAAAGAAGGGAAGATAGGTTTCTGAAGGCGCGGCATCTGGTGTCCTGTCATCGGGTTCTATCCCATAGTATCAAACAAACGAAAACTATGGGAATTGGTTGACACTGTGATCAAGGCACGCTATAAATCGAGCGAACCAAACAACAAATTACATCTTTTTTAGGGGAACAAGCGACAGCTGCTCATGCCTATGGTGTATGTGCCCTGGTCCCAACTCCCAAGTGTCACAAATTAAGGATCCAGGAGATTTGCAATGACATTATTCAAGTACAGAATTATATTAGCTACTACCAACCTACCTGCTCACTGAGCCCGTGTTACCTAGAAGCATAGACTACCAACCAACCAGTAGTAAAACAAAACCTAAAGACAAGTTGGTGGATGTCTCTAGCTAATAAGTGGAATGGAAACTTGGAGGCTAAACAAGTACCTCGAAATCAGGATAAAAAGATTTTAATTAAACTAAGTTAAACTTGCGCAATATTTATCAAACCACAAATTCCAATTAACCGCCAACAAAACAAGTCTGGGGACCTAGAGGACACCTAAATTCTTAATCCTGGATGCATATAATCATATATGGTATTTCAAGTCTCAACCATTATAGATAGTATTATGCAATCCAGGTGCTGAAGTATAACAGTAACATTATCTAAACTGTGAATACTACCAAAACAAGTGCTCGTAAGAGAATTCAGTAGGCATGCATCACAGCAGAAATGCACCTTACTGGCAAAGATGCCCTTTTTTTTATTACTTTGAGATAATAAAAGAGAAATACAGAACCCGGCCCGGCTATATAATTTGGTATTCGGTAAATACTAGTGGTAGTGGCAAGCGCATCTCACCTACTTCGATGCGCACGAGCCATCAAGCATCACTGGCTCTTGCTGCTGACAAGCGAGCCTATCAGGAGATGGGACACCGGCCGGGGTTGGTGAAATCAGGTGAGCTAGATGTCTGCATCTGCAGCTTCACGTTTCTAGAACTACCGTAAGCTCTAGCAGGCCGGTATGACACTGCATTGAGGCCCTGTTAAGTTACACTTCAAAATTTCAAGATCTCATCACATCGAATGTTGCGGCACATGCATGGAGTAGATGAAATTTTTACATGTTTACGTAATTTGTATGTAAATCACGAGACGAATCTTTTAAATCTACTTGCACCATGATTAGACACTTATTAAAAAAGATTCATTTTCCAAATTATAAATTACAACTGCATCTAGGCCATAACATCTGAATCTCGTGTTGATTTCACCAGAACATTGGTCACTAGTTCCTTTTTTCAGTTAAAACTAAGCATACGATCTCATGATTCGAGACAAGAATCCCCATTTCTACACCTGCATCCACCATGATCTGATGGGGTAACTCGGTCAAAAGTCAAAAGCACTGCTAAGCCATGACCGAATGAGGAAACTTCCGATTTTGACCTTTTGGAAGTGAAGAACTCGCCGATAAATCCAAACGAGCCGCAGTGTTGCCTAATCCTGACGCGCTGGGTTATCTCGAACGAGCGGATTCGCGTGGAAGACAGGGAAAGGGGGTGGTAGCCTGGTAGGTGGGCATGGAGCGGACCTGGTACATGGGCTTGGGAAAGCCATAGAAGTCGTGGATGGTGTCGTTGCTGCCGCGGATGACGTTGACCGCCGGCGTGGCCGACTCCCAGTGGCCCGACACGACGAGGATGGCGCGCGGGGGCCGGTCGCCCGCGACCTTCGCCGGCACCCACGACTTGAGGAAGTGCCGCGCCGGGATCTTGTCGTCGATGGAGAGCGTGGGCGAGCCGTGGGATAGGAAGAAGGTGTCCATGGTGGTGCTGGCCGCTCTGCCCTGGCCCTGCCCCATTATTAATGTCGTCGTGCTCGGTGCGCTGGAATGGATCTCTATTTTTGCGCGCGTGCGTCGGCGTTTGGTTTGTGTGGAGAGCAGAAGCAGCGCGAGAGAAATGGCTCGGTTCGTCGCACGGGGACGGGTTCACGGAATCACGGGTCCAATCCAGAGTCTAACGCGCAGGCGCAGCAATAGAAATCTTCCGGCCTCCGCCGGTGTCGGTTCGGTTTGCCGGCCCGCGTGGTGTTCACTGTAGCACGTGTTTATGCTTCTTTTACTGGGCCCTGTCAAAATTCGGCACTATTCCACGTCACGTCAACTGTACTTTCCGTCTGCATAGAGCACTAAATGAAATAGCAGCTGTTGCATGTTTGTACTTTTTGCCTGACTACCTCGAGATGAATCTTTTTAGTTTACTTGGGCTCTGATTGGACAAAAGTTGTCAAATACAAACGAAAGTGGTACAGTGCACTTTTCACCCCTTTTCACCAACTAAACACCCCCTGGGTCCAAAAAGAATCGTTTTTGCTTTCTGAAAAAATAATCTTTTACTAAATTTATATAAAAAGATATTAATATTTGTGCACTATATACATACTTGATGTTAATTTTAATAAATTTATTTAGACATGCAAATGTTATACGAATTTTTTCTACAAATTTAGCTAAGCTACAAACACATACACCAATAATGACACGTTTTTGAACAGAGAGAGTATGCTTTAGTGCCACGTGGTCGAATCGGATTTTGTCTTAATACTTTCATCCTTTAAATTAGTCTCCACATGTATAATTAGATTTTCTATCTCTAGGCGACTAGGCCTATTTAGTTTCAGCTAGATAGTATCTATTAATAACTATTTTCTATGGATCCAAATAATTATAGATAGTGAACTAGACAAGTTATTAGTTGAACCTCTAGTCTAGATAACAATTATCCTATTAGCTTGAGCAAATTGTGCCCTATTATCTGATAATAGTTATTTAGCTAATATTATTATCTGATTTGCGGCTAGTTGAATACTTATTACCTATAGGTTAAACTAATAATTATCTACTTCACTATTTGTACATCCTAAATAAATAGATAGTTATTAGCAGATACCACTATTTATAGGGATCCAAAATGAGTTTAGACAACAATCTTTTAGCTAGCTATCTATTATGCTGCTGGCTCTTTCTGCTGACAAGCGGGTCTATGAGCAGAAGGAACACCGGGGTTGGAGGAATTCAGGTCAGCTGGATGTCTGCATCTGCAGGTTCTCTCTGGAACTACCGTAAGAAGCGGGCAACTTTTCCCGATGGCCTGAGAATGTTGAATGTGTGATACTGCAGTTTACACATCTAAAATTTCATGTTAACAGCCAAAACATTGGTCACTCTCACTAGACAAAAATAAGCACATGATCTCAAGATTCGAGACAAGAACCCCCATTTCTGGACCTGCACCGATCATGATCTGAATTCTGATGGGGTAACTCAAAAGCACTGCGTGGACGATCTTGTCTACCCGAGAAAAGCAATTCAACAACGATATGTAACGATCAGCTAGTATGACCATTAAATCCAAACGAACTGTAACGATCAACTGCCTCGGCCATTAGCTTTCCCTTGCGCAGCGGAAGACAAGAACTCGATCGGAGATAAATCCAAACGAGTCGCAATATTGAGTTTTTGACGCGCTGGGCCATAAAATAAACGCGAGGCTTCCCAACGGATTCGCAGGGAAGACAGAGAAGGGGGTGTGGTAGGTGGGCATCGAGCGGACCTGGTACATGGGCTTGGGGAAGCCATAGAAGTCGTGGATGGTGTCGTTGCTGCCGCGGATGACGTTCACCGCCGGCGTGGCCGTATCCCAGTGCCCCGACACGACGAGGATGGCGCGCGGGGGCCGGTCGCCCGCGACCTTCGCCGGCAACCACGACTTGAGGAAGTGCCGCGCCGGGATCTTGTCGTCGATAGAGAGCGTGGGCGAGCCGTGCGACAGGAAGAAGGTGTCCATGGTGGCCGGGACTCGCCTCTTCTGCCCCTCCTCGGCTGTTGCGACTGGCTCTGGCCTCGCGATGTCGCCGCGCTGCTGCTGCTGCTGCTGCCCCTCCCGCGTCGCGCGCCGCCTCTCTGGTTTGGGTCTGCCCTGGCTCTGCCCCATCTTTTTTTGACAGAGATGATTCGAGGGGAAATGATTGGGTTTTCTTTAATTCTTTATAAGGAAATGATTGGGTTCGGTCGCACGGGGACGGGTTCAATTTTTTTAAGAGTCTATTGACGCACAGCGATAGTTCAAAGCTTCCGGGCTCCGCCGTTTGACGGTTCGGTTTGCCGGCCCGCGTGGTGCGTAGTCACTGTCGTGTAAGCAATGACGCACGATGGCGTATTTCTGTGGAATTGAATCGTTAACAAGGACAGAAAGCGGATTTGGTTCGATGGGCCTCTTGATCTTGGATCGAGCCGGTTTTCCATTATGGGCTTGTTAGGCGATACAAAGGCACACAGACGAAAATTGCTTTTGGTCTCGCTCGAACAAGGCCACGGCCCACAGGTCTGCTTGGGTCACTAAAAAGAGAGAAAGATGTGCTAGAGAAAACGAAACGAGAGAAAGATGAAAAGAAGAGCCCAAACGCCCTGTCATATACGCCACGGCAGTCCGGTCGACCTGCTATGCAGCCGCAGTTGAGGTCAGGGTCACGAGTCTTCAGAGTTCAGACACATAAAGAACGGTGTGTCTTCCACCGTAAGTCTACCATCCAGATGATCAGGTTTACACGGACGGCGACCGAATGTCTAGTCTATCTCCACCCGTCAATTTAGCCTTCAATTCGTCAAGATCAGCTTTTTGATAATCGCTCGCTAGTCCATCCTGGCGGACAGGGTGCAGTGTATAAATTAAAGCTCCAAACTCCACGCTTAGCTAGCTAAGTCAGGTGCAATAATCAGGTAGCAACAATCTTTCGGTTTGCCATGGCATCTACGACGACGAGCTCTGCCAGGAGCTTGCTGCTCTGCCTGCTGATCGCCGCCTTTCTCCACCGCCTCCAGTTTCAGATGCCGCCCGTAGCAGTAGCAGCGGCGACGACGACGACGTCGCACAACAAAACCGAGAGCCGAGACGGAGACGACGGGCGCGGCAAGACGCTGAGCTTGACGCTGTACCAGCAGGAGACGATCAACAAGACGGGCTACATCGTGGTGGACGGCGTGGCCGGCGCCGGCGTCAGCCAGACCACGACGCCCTTCGGCACCATCTACGTCTTCCGCGACGACCTGACGGTGCGCGCGGACAGGGGCTCGCCGGTGGCCGGCGTCGCGGAGGGGAGCTCCATCACCACCAGCCTCGACGGGCTGCAGAGCCTGTCGCTGGCCAAGATCACGATCCACGGCCACCGCGGCCACCGGGGCTCCGTCTCCGTCCTCGGGGGCACCTACAACACCGAGCCGTCAGACTACCCGGTGCTCGGTGGCACCGGCGACTTCGCCTACGCGCTGGGATACGTCCGGTCGTCGCCGGTGAACTTGCGGGGGCGAACGGTGACGTACAAGATGGAGCTTCACTTGTACTGGCCTCCGTACGCCCACTACGCTCCCGTTCCACGTAAAGCGTGAATAGTATAGCTATTGCAATTGCAACAGCCTACTAGCGTGTTCGTTGGAGCTGAAAATAAAAGCTGAATTTGGTTGATGCATGTTCGTTGGAGTTGAAAATAAGCATTAATTTTAGTTGTTACTGATTTATTGTGAGAGAAACATATAGTTCCATAGCTGGCTAATTCTAATCTTTATCTAATCATAATGAAGTTGAACAATAATTTGACGACTTTTACTTACATTTATACAACCATACATTAATACAGCAGTGTGTTTCGCTGGTTCTAGCTCCTCTCGAGGAGCCATATCAAAGAATTTTGTAGAAAAAGGTATTTTCAGTGGGGAAAAAAAAAGAGAATTGTTTCGGCTTCTCTGGAGGAGCCATTTGGATTAATGATTTGTTGGTGCTACGGTTGCTCAGGCTTAGTAGTCACAATAAACTTAGGTGCTAGACTTGGGTTATTTTGGACGGAGACACGGAGTAGCTCCAACTCCAATCCTACTATGATGCCAAGATCAAGTTGACACATGAGCACACCAATAAACAAGCTACCGATGCTATCAAACACCCTATGTACTGTCAGGTAAAAGTCAGGTTGCGATCTGGTGAGATTTAACGAATCGAGACGGCCGGACATCGGCCTAGCTTGGAACTGTATCTAAAAAAGGTCTGGTGGAAATCCAAACAATTGCCATGGGTACGAGTCCAAAAGCATTGCTGCTATGCCTGATTCCATGGTTCGTTTACCACCAGCTCCAGTTTCTTCATCAATTCTCTCCTGTATCGGCTGCGACAACAATGGCCGGCAAGATCGAGATCTTCACCGTGTACCAGCACGACAGGCTGAACGAGACCGGGTACGTCGTGGTCACCGGCGACGAAGGCGCTCCCTCCGGCGACACCACGAGGCCCTTCGGCAGCATCTACGTCTTCCGCGACGACCTGACCCTGCACGACGACGGCGACTCCCCCGTGGCCGGCGTGATGGAGGGCACCGCCACCACGACGAGCTTCGACGGGCTGCACAACCTGCTGGCGGCCAAGATCTCGCTCCGCCACCGCGGCTACAGGGGCTCCGTCTCCGTCCTCGGCGGCTCCCACAACACCAAGCCCTCCGTGTACCCGGTGGTGGGCGGCACCGGCGACTTCCTGTACACGGAGGGGTACGTCCAGTCGTCGCCGGTGGACTCGGATGGGCCAAGGGTGATGTACAAGTTGGAGATTCACCTGTACTGGCCACCGTACACCAAATTTGCTCCAGTTCCTTAGTAGGACTTGGGCATCTTTGCAGCTCTCAATCTCTTGTCTTATTGTATTTTTGGAGTACAGTGAACGAAGTTGTAGGAGTACAATTTGAGTTTTTTGACAGTGGCACCCCAAACAGAGGCGTATTTTGTTTTTTTTTTAAAGAAAGAACATGACATCAGTTCTTCTTTAAAAAACCGTAGAATGCAAGGACGGGTGCGGAGGTTCAATCAGAGTATGATAGCACGCTGAAATGGAGAAGCCATGATCAGCTAGCTTTTGGTGGCGAAACGATAGGACGCGTACGATAGGGAGGCGTTGGACCAGCTGTGGTGGATGAGCTCGGCGTCGCAGCCTTCCCCGGCGGCGCCGAGCGCGACGTGCAGCGGGTACAGGTGGTCGGGCCGCGGGTGCGCCACCTCGGAGTACGGCGCCACCTACTGGAAGCGCTTCACGTCGTCGTGCCTGCCGGCGAGGAGGGAGTCCCTGAGCCAGGCGTCGAACTCGGCGGCCCACGGCGGCGTCGGCTCGTCGGTGGTCGGGGCGAGCGTGCGCACGATGCGGCGCAGGTTGTGCGTGGCGTTGCCGGAGCCGAAGATGAGGATGCCTTCCTCCCGCAGCGGCGCCAGCACCCTGCCGAGGTCGTAGTGGTACGCGCCGTCCCGCGCCGTCTGCACCGAGAGCTGGAACACGGGCACGTTCGCCTCCGGGTACATGAACATCAGCGGGACCCACGCGCCGTGGTCCAGCCCGCGCCCGCGGTCCTCGGCCACCGGCCCGAACCCGGCGTCCTCCAGGAGCTGTTTCGCCCTCTTCGCCACGTCCGGCGCGCCCGGAGCAGGGTACGTCAGCTGTACGTGCGTACGTATACGGTCAAATTGTCACGTACGTATGTGATCTCTGTTCCTTGTACAGTACATACGTACCTTGTACATTTGGTCGGGGAAGCCGTAGAAGTCGTAGATGGTGTCGTTGGTGCCGTGGATGACGTTGACGGCGGGGGTGTCGGTCTCCCAGTGGGCGGAGACGACGAGGATGGCGCGCGGCGGCTGCGGACCGGCGAGACCGGCGGGCACCCACGACTTGAGGAAGTGGCGCGCCGGCAGCGAGTCGTCGATGGACAGCGTGGGAGAGCCGTGAGAGATGTAGAACGTGTCCATGGCTTTGGAAAAGGATGGTTGCATGGCCGCCGGCCGCCACGGGCAGCAACGCTAGCTACTGCTGTTGCGGGTATTCTCTTGCGCCACGCCCTTATATCTCGCGCTGCGTGAAAAGCGTGACGCTGCTGCTTTTGGTGCAGGGTGACACATCGCCACCTGACCGAAGCTTGCCGGTTGTTGGGGTCTGGCTGTGGAATCAAGCCAGTCGTGCTCCTGGCGCTTCGGTACTGTACCTACTCGTTATGGCGTGTAGTTTCGTAAGCTATGACGTATGCAATTAATGGACCTATTTTGCTTCGCACAGGAACCAGGAAGCAAAGCATATACAGTCTACTGTTTTTATAACACGACGTGGACAGCGTGGATGGGGATTTGCAACAAACTATATCACATATTGGTGTTATATCCAAATCCAAAAGTGACATACTTCCTATGTCCTAATTTTCGTGTCGTTTGAGTTTTAACAGAGACATCACTAGCGTTGAAAACGGACGGAATTTTTCCCGTTCCGAACTGACTGTTTTTCTACATTTGACCCGCCCGTTTCCGCATTTTCGGGAAAATCCGGAAACGGTACGGAATACGGGACGGATGTTTTCAGAATCGGAACGGAAACGGGATAGGTGTTTTTTCGCCCGTATTTGCGGAATTCCGTATTTGGTCGGAATTTTTCCGTATTTGTTCCGGATTACAAACCAGAGCTGCTGCACAGCAAGCAGGTGCGTGCGTGCAGCCCCCCCTCTGCTTGCGTCGCCGACCGCCAGGTGCGTTGAGTTTGTTTTTTTTTTTCTGTTTTGTTTTTTTTTCAAACACTATGCATGTGTATAATTAAATGTAGATATATACATAGCAATAATATAGTGATACATATATGTATACATGTCTATATCAAAATACGGTCTGATATTAAATCATTAGAGTCACGGTGAACTAAATGTTGCCTTGGATCTAGTTACTTTAATTATGATTTGGACAACGAATTTTGAACCTATATTCTAATCTTCTATTGAGATCATGTGTGTGACTGCGATTTGTGAGTACAAAGATGTGCGATATTCTGGCACAAGTTCCCGGCTTTTGACCGTTTCCGTTGAATTTCCAGCCGTATTGGTCCGTTTCCGTACACCCGCATATTTCGGTTCCGTTTCCAAACCCGTTTCCGTTTCCGCCAAAAAATATAGAAACAGAAGTAGAAATGAGGTTTTTCCGACCGTTTCCGTCCGTTTTCATCCCTAGACATTACAGAATCTTTGAATGAGTCATGTATATGCGTCCAAGTGCATTCAATGAAGTATGAACCTAGACGTTTCTCTCCGTCGCCATCCAAGTGCATTCAATGAAGTATGAACCTAGACGTTTTTCTCTGCCGCCAGAACGTCTAGAAAATTGGGACAGAGGAAGTATGGTTTTCTCTTTTTTTTTCAGGTAAACTTCCCCTACCAACGCTCAAATCACAAGTGCCTCATCCTTTGTACTTAAACTCCATTTCTCTTAATACAAAAACGAGTAAATATTTTATGTGATCAAGAATAAACTTTTGTTCATTCCAGAATAAGAAAATACACAAATAGAACAAACTATCCTAGAGTTTGAAGGAGTCTAGAAGAACTCTATATACTTCATATAAAAAGGCCCGCAAAATTAATTACCATGGTATCTCCTGCACAACAACACCTCACCACATCAACATGAGTGATGAGTCACAAACTCTAGATGGGTGACAACACAGCCGAAATCATTCCCACAGGGCAATGTAACGGAGGCCGAATTAACGTAACCGAAACCATTGGTCTCATGTGGCAATACAACGGAGGCCTAATTTTCATTACATATTAGAGAAGAGTAAATCGCTTGCATTCTTTGAAATAGTCCATTAAGGTTTAAATATCGATTTGGCACGAGAAGAATAGATAATCCATATTGTCATGAGTTGGATTCCGTGGCAGCAATCTAACAATCCGAGCATGGGTCAATACATGGGACCTTAGGTGGTTTAGCACTCAAAGCCTAGAGTTTATCCTTTGGTTCAAGCATTAAGTCCTATGTTGAGGAGTAGTGTTATTCATGTTGGAGTGCTCAACTGAGTTCCTATAATCAAGCTCCGTTTGGATCGGTCCCTTCTATAAAAACCGAAGCCTAACCTTATATACCGGAGTGCAACGGGAGTACAAGTTGCACGGATCTAGAAGGTTTCTAGATCCGTGCCCTAAACTTCAGTTGGTACTGACGCTCGACGTCGTCCCTCATCCCTTGGTCACGATCGACAATCCTCAACTGTCCCTGACATTCTATGCTGGAGCCTGATGTTGACCATCCAACATTGTAGTTGTCTTTGAGCCTTCCCTAGGTTTGCTTTTTCATGGCGTCCATCGCACACTAAGAGTCCGAGAGCATATAGGATGAGGTTGAGACTGGTAGGCCCAGACAGAGTCCTTATCGAGATGTGTCACGCTCCGGATGTGAACATGGGCCTGAAAGTGATTGGCTCAGACTAATGGGAGCGAGAGAACAGAGCTCCGATAGGGCTAGCACCACGCGGCTCTGCGTGCCTGTTAGGCTTGATATATTCCAGAGGAATATTTCCCGCATCGGTCGAGATGGAAAGTCTAGCCCGAGCAAGGTGAGGGCAAGCACAGTGGTCCTCGGTCAGATGTCATCTTCCAAGATCGAGAATTGCATGGGTCTGCCCAAGCCATAGGGTGCAAGCAACTTGGCGCAATGATTTATCCGTTTGGCTCATCCTGTAGGTGCCAAGGCCTTAACCCTAGGTGGCCTTCTGTAATACCTCTGGTATTACAATTTAATTAATCTGCCATGTCATCATATTTAAATTTAAGCATCTGCATATGATTATGCTTAGGGCCTAGAGTGATTTCAGCTAAGTATTGACTGTGTAATTAAGTCCTTAATCAAAAATCAAAAATAAAAATTAAATAGAAATCAAATTAAACCCTAAAGTTGACCTAAAACCTCAATTCAAAATCTATAAGAAATATGGGAAAAGTGTCTTAATAAAACTTGTAGAGTTTTTAAAATGGAACAACTTTTATTTTTGGAGATTTTGAAGTTATATTATAAAAATTCAAATTAAACTCAAATTACTATATTGAAATTTACATTTGAAACTTCAGTTTCAAAAATATTAAGAATCTTCAAAAACTTCCTTAATAGAAGTTGTCAAGCTCTCTGAGTAGGATAACTTTCATGTTTACCAATTTTCAAGTTGTTGAGAAGAATCAAAAGTAATTTTGAAATTTCAGTTGAAATTCAAACCCTACTTTTACCCCCTTTTCTGTAATTTGAAATTTTGGCCAAATTTGAGATTGGTGTCAAAATAAAAAATGATCTACATGAAATTCTCTACAACTTTTGTATTCACCACTTCCTCGGATTCGGGCTGGATCAGACCAAATTGAATCAAATAGCATTTGACCTATATGGGCTACTACTGTAGCTACAGGGGGCCCCTGTTCATCTGCCGCCCGTACGCGGCGTGCGCGCGGCGTGCGCCGGTCGCCGTCCGGCCGTCCCAGGGCCCGGCCGTCGCCGTGTCGAGCTCGGGAAGGGGACCCGGACGCGTCCCGACCTTATCCTCTCCTTCCCGAGTGCGTTTAAAGGGCGTGGCGCTGTGCTTCTTCTCCTTCCTCCTCCGTTTCCCCGCTCCGGTGAGCTCTCGGTTCTTGGCCGAATTGCCCACCGTCGAACCACCATTGCCCAATTCGTCATACCCACGAGCTTGACATCTCCTGGCGCACCATTTGGACCCGGCCTGGCCACTGTTAGTCGTCGGAGATCAACGTACGGCGTGATTTTCTCCCTCACGGCCGGCGGAGCGCCGCCGTGGTCTGTCTCTCTGAGAACAGCTCGCCTCGGTGAGCTTATTCTCCTATTGCGGAGCGTTCCGGAGTCCCTGTCCTTTCTTGAGTCTCATGAGTTAGACGGTTTTGCGTTTGGTTTACAGTGACCGCCGGAACGACGACCTCGCCGTTGGAGCTCGCCGCCAAACCCACTGCCGTCGTCCACCGTGCCTCTCCGGTCGCTCTCCGCCCCGTCCAGCTAGTACACTAGCCTTTGGTGAGCTTCTCGGTAACCATCGCCTCGTCGGTAGAGCATTTTGGTCCTCGGAAGGCCGGGGCGCGGCCGCGCCGCCGTGTCTCCTCCGCCGCGGTCGCGGCTGGGCGCGACACCGTCGGCGTCTCGTCCGTTTAGTCAAGTCCGGGGGTCCGCTAGATCCTAGGAGCACGTGTGGGTGCCCTCGGTTGCGCCGCTGGGGTCGCCGGCGGCGAAGGGCGCGTCGGGCCGCCGCGCGCGCGCTCGAGCAGACGCTCGGTGGGAGGTGGGAGAAGGAGCTGACAGGCGGGGGCCGCCTGTCAGCCTCCTCCAGTGGCGCCAGCAGCGCGGGCAGGCCAGCTGGGCTGTTATTGCCGCTGCTGGGCCTTAGTGGGCCGAATGGCCGTTTCAATTTCCAAGCGATTTTCAATTGCTTTTCCATTTTAATTAAAATGAATAGTGTTAGCTTTTAATCTTTTTGTGTGGATTAATCTACTGCACCATAAATTATGAAAATATTTCTAGATACTCTCTGAGATGTGTATAATTTAATAAAAATATTGAATGCATGATTTGAATGTTTTCTGTATTAATTAAAAATCAGCACATTAAATGATAAAAAGAACTTTGATGATTTTTAATAATTTCTGTGTTGCTCCAAAAAATCATGAAATTTATCGTGTCACTGTTTGGTACTGAAATCTATCTGTTGGTGAGATTGAGCATCAAATGGAAATAGTTAAGTATTTATTAAATTATATGTTAGTTTAAATAATTAATAATAGGAATAGGAAATGGAATGATTATTGGATGGTGTGATTTTTGGATTGATTGAGATTCTAGGTCAATCACCTTTATGACCTAGGACATTGTGAATTAGAGTAATCATGGCTAGTCTATGATAGGATCTTGTTCACGTGTGGGCAATACTTATTATTTAATTTTATTCTGTCATTTCATGTGCATCACATTCATACATTCATTCATTGCAAACGTGTAGTGACCGAGAATCCGGAGGTAAAGTCTGAGGGTCCATCTGAGGAGACTACTCAGGAAGTTGTATAAGGATTTGATATTTGTGGAACTGACCCGGATCTGACACTCTACACAATTCAAGGCAAGCCCCGGTGCATTCAGCCCGTCCTTGTTATTTAAAAATATTTATTACTTAAGTTAATCTACTGCATTAGGTTAATAGGAGTTGGGTGACAACCAATTGATGCATTTTCACCCTTGAATACCTGACAATACTTGAGAACCTGATTTATTAAAAGTATTGCAAAAATGCTTAGTCATGCCTAATGGTTAGTTTGCGAAAATGCTATTTTGAACTGTGATGAGATTAATCCAATGAATCACTTTATGGGAATGGTACGTCCTTGTTGGTTGGCAGTGTTCCTAGCTAGTTCATTGTCATCCACGGGGATGGGTTGTTCCGTTTGGTTGACCATCTGTTGGGTTAGGGTCCCAACGATCCCCGCCATCGGAAAGGGATGTGAAAACCGGGTAGTTACCAGTATACTTGGGTTAGAGTCCCAATGCATGGTTTCTAACGAAAAAATATTAGGGACCGTTCGTTGTCAGGCCTGCTGTGATCAAGACTTTACAACTAGCCACATACTACGGAAAGCCTCTGACTCCGGTGGCTCTACTGCTGGAACCGACAACCACGCACTGGGAGTGGAGAGATGGCGAGAGTAGCGTGTACCCTCGTGGCCGTCGTGCCTGGAGACGAGAGAAGTACTGTGCTCTCGGGTGGCGCAGGACCGGTTCCGGGGTATGAAAAGCCGTGGTAGGCGGGGTTGGCGTATGTAAGCTTAAGTGCTACATACGCAGTGTGGATAGGGATCCCCAACTGGGTATTAATCGATTCGAATCGTCGTTGCTCCTCGGTTATGGAGACTTGATCCTCACCCCTACATCGAAAAGTGGTTCGGAACTAGGATTGTTTTTGAATGAATTAAGCAAATAAGAGAATGTTGATATATGAGAAAGAACTTGGAGAAATAGCTAATGATGAATAGTATTATTGAAGTAAAATATTGAGATAGGACTAGTAATGCTTTTCCGCAAAACTCTTGAACTCTTGCTAAAGCCTTACCTTGACTTCCCCTCAGCCTGCATTCCTGAGTCTAATCTTACACTTTTAGTCGGGTAAGTCTTGCGCAGTACCCCATGTACTCAGGGTTTGTTAACCCCGTTGCAGGAGGGCAGCAGGAGACCGAAGTTTGTCTCGCCCCGTGCTGCGTCACCATCATTCAGGAGAGTGAAGAAGATTAAGGTTAAACCCTTGGGCAGGGTTCGTGTAATATTAAACTATCTGTCGTACTGTTGATCCAAACACTACTGCTACTCGTATTAATTTATGGTCTGTAATAACTGCACTTAATTTTATTCAAACACTGGTCTGTAATATTAAGTACTATTTACTCTTCCGCAAATTCTACTCTGATGTATTTTGTTATGAAATGTTGTAACTCTGGGATGGCTTCGCAATGGGATCCTGTCGGAGATAACGGGTGCTTATGTAGCTCGGCAGAGCCCGTCTAGGTCATCTGGAACACGGGCCCGGCTGTCAGATGTCATTAGTGACGTTGACAGGTGCCTGTGGGCCACGTGATTTAGGCGGTTCTGTTACAGCTGGTATCAGAGCGTTTCATTGCTAAATCATTGCAGGTTACCTTTCGAAAACTTCAAAATGTTTTAGATCATAAAAATTTAAACTGTTATTTTGAGTCCAAACTGCTTACAATCTTACCTTACTCAGTAGTTCTTATCTTGTTCTGTAATTTATCTTATTATGGTTATGGTAGTAGGTGGAACAACATTATTAACATTAGCCCTATGTTCAAACTAATTATGCTTTGATTTGTATTACATGATTTAAAATTCGTAAGTACGTGCATGCATCATGATAATCGCCCATGTTAATAACTTCCTCCTTAAAAGTGGGTATATGGGTTAGGAATTATCACACCTATTCTTACTAGCCTAGTATATCCTCATTAATTCAAACTTACCTTTCCAGCTGGCACGAACTAGGTTAACGGCGCGCAAGATAACTGGCCCTCGTGGAGTTCCGCGCCACCAGTTGGCACCCCGCGGCAGTGACGAGGCATCTGGCAGCCGTCCACCTCGCCGCAGCCGCAAGGAATTGAAGAAAGAAATCAAGGAGCTGCACCGTGACATGAGCCTCATGAGGGAGGACTTCCAGGTGGCCCGGGCTGATCATTACCGGGATGTGAGGACCAACAGAGACCTACGGCGGGAGATCGACCGCCTGACTCAAGAGAGGGAGGAAGCGTTGGAGCAAGTTGGCGCGGCACGTGATCGCGTTAAGGAGCTGGAGGGGTGCATTGAGAACCTTGAGTGGAACAACGGGATGCTGCACGAGGAAGTGCATAGGCTGAACGATCAGCTTAACCCGATTCTGAATCCACGAGAGGAGGAGCCTAAGGAGGGTGTGGTCATATGACCAGATGATGAGTATTATGACAGTGAGACTTCAGAGGATGGTTACCTTGAGGCAGCCGACCCAATGGAGGATGTAGTCGTCGAGGAGGACGAGGAGGAGGAGGTTGTAGTTATCGACTAAGCTAGTCTTAGGACTAGTGGGGTTTAGTCTTCTGTATCCGAGTATTGTAATCGTAGTGCCAAGAACCATAGTCTGGGCGGGTCTTGTTCCGTTTGTGTGTGTTGAACCTTGTTAAATTTGGTATTCTAAGTTGTAATGCTTCTATATTTTAGTTATGCAATGTGAGTCCTTAGTGATTGTTCTGAAACAGATGGTCAACACTCGCTCAAATGGTGCTGGTACTTCTGACGAAGGAGCTGCTCCCTATCCACCACCCATTCCACCAACCTTAGCAGATGCCATCGCGGCCCTGGCTCATGCAGCCAACGCTATGGCTCAAAACCGAGAAAACCGTGGCGGGCGTCGGGGCCGCCGCGAAGATGAGGAAACCACCTATGTAGACTTCACTGAAACCCATCCACCAGTATTCACCAAAGCCGAAGAACCTTTGGAGGCCGATGACTGGCTTCGTACTATGGAGCAGAAATTCAGTTTGATCCGCTGCACGGAAATCCAAAAGCCACTATTCGCGGCTCAGCAGCTGCGTGGTCCGGCCAGTGCCTGGTACGCCAACCTGTTGTCTGTACAGCCCGAGGGGCATCAGCTTACTTGGGCAGAGTTCCGCGAAGCTTTCCGAGCACATTACATCCCAGCAGGTGTAATGAAGATGAAACTGAACCAGTTCTTAGCTCTGCAACAGAAAGATTCTTCTGTGATGCAATATGTGAACCAATTCAACCATCTTGCCCAGTATGCTCCTGAACACACCAATACTGACCAAAAAAAAGAAAGATTGCTTTGTCAGGGGCCTAAACTTCAAGATCCAACGTAGTTTATCTAACAACCTCAACTGCTCTTATCACGAAGCTGTAAACAGCGCCATTGCTTACGAAGAAAGTGATCGTAAGCATCAGGATGAGAAGAAGAAAAAGAAATCAGGATTTTCTGGCGGTCAAAAACGCCAGAAGATCATCTATCATCCTACACACCACAACCACCCAGCTTATCCCCAGCAGCAAGTCGTGGTACGCACCGCGGCTACATCTCATACCTCGAATCAACAGAACACCACTCAGCCGAATGCCCCAGGCGTTCGTATCAATACACCTCAGACCGTCTACAATCATCCTTGCTACAACTGTGGCAAAATGGGACATTGGGCTCGTGATTGTCCCTATCCCAAGAAGAATGCCCAGAAGGGCCCTGGACAGCAGCATCAGAATCAGCACCGTGGCCAGCAACACCAGGCTCAAAAGGTCAAGCTTGTCAAGAAGGCTGGACATGTCTATTATACTCATGTGGATGACATCCCTGCAGGAGAACCCGTCATGATGGGTAGGTTTCCTGTCGCCAGCCACCCTACTATTACACTTTTTGATTCTGGTGCATCACATTCATTCATCAATCGTACATTTGTGGTAAAACATGAGCTTCCAATTGAAGAAATAAAGGAAAACTTCCTTATACATTCGCCCGGAGGGCGTATAAATACTAAGGAGGTAGTGCATCGAGTACCTATCGAGTTGGGCGGGCATATATTCCCAACCACGATGATAGTACTCAAGGATCAGGACATAGATGTCATATTAGGTATGAATTGGATGTATCAGCACAAGGCACTGATAGATGTGCTGAATAGGACCATAAAAGTCAACATACCTGGTAGTCAATCTCAACTTCTTATCCAACTGCCACTACCCGTGAGAATGATTGAGAAGACAGTGCAGAGATTGTGTGCCACCTCAGTTCAAGAAATCCAAAATATTCCGGTAGTCTGTGAATTTCCGGATGTATTTCCTGATGATCTACCCGGTCTACCCCCTGACCGTGACGTAGAGTTCTCTATTGAGTTGAAGCCAGGAACTGCACCTATATCCCGCAGGGCCTATAGGATGCCTCCCAAGGAATTGGCTGAGCTTAAAATTCAACTGCAAGATCTGCTTGATAAGGGTTTCATCAGACCGAGTTCATCTCCTTGGGGTTGTCCTGCTATATTTGTGAAAAAGAAGGACAAGTCGCTCAGACTCTGTGTCGATTATCGCCCACTCAACGAGGTCACCATTAAAAATAAATACCCTTTGCCTCGCATTGACCTACTCTTTGACCAGCTAGCTGGAGCCAAGGTCTTTTCCAAAATTGACCTTAGGTCTGGTTACCACCAAATAAAGATCCGTCCCGAGGATATTCCTAAAACAGCATTCACCACCAGATACGGCCTTTATGAGTATCTGGTCATGTCTTTTGGCCTAACCAATGCACCTGCCTATTTCATGTACCTCATGAACTCTGTTTTCATGCCCGAGCTTGGCAAGTTTGTAGTCGTGTTCATCGATGACATTCTTGTTTATTCCAAAACCCCTGATGAACATGCCAACCACCTCCGTATTGTCCTGACCCGCTTGAGAGAACACCAACTATATGCCAAGTTTAGCAAATGTGAGTTTTGGCTAGATCGAGTTCCTTTTCTCGGTCACATTTTATCAGCTGAAGGTGTATCCATGGATCCGAGCAAGGTGGAAGAAATCTTGAATTGGAAGCCACCAACCACAGTTCATCAAGTCCGTAGTTTTATGGGAATGGCATGGTATTACCGTCGGTTTATTCTAGACTTCTCCAGAATAGCCAAGCACATTACCAACCTGTTGAAGAATCAGGCCAAATTCATTTGGTCGCCAGAATGTGAGAAGGCATTTCAAACCTTGAAAAAGTTGTTGACCACTGCACCAGTACTGGCCCAACCAGATATAGAAAAGCCCTTTGATGTGTACTGTGATGCTTCTGGTACCGAACTTGGTTGTGTCTTGATGCAAGAATGAAGAGTCATTGCTTATGCCTCACGGCAACTCAAGCGTCATGAGGAGAATTATCCCACTCATGATTTGGAGTTAGCAGCTGTGGTACATGCCTTGAAGATATGGCGTCACTATTTGCTGGGCAGTACCTGTAATGTATATACAGATCACAAGAGTCTGAAATACATTTTCACTCAAGAAGAGTTGAATATGAGACAGCGAAGATGGCTCGAGCTAATCAAGGATTATGATATTGAAGTGCATTACCACCCTGGCAAGGCGAATGTGGTCGCTGATGCACTCAGTCGTAAGGTGCACTGCAATTGTTTGTCAATCAAGCCGTATGATATGTCCTTGTGCTATGAGTTGGAAAAATTAGGGGTAGAAATAATTCCACAAGGCAGTCTGACCAATATTAGTATTGAAACACCCATCCGAGATGAGGTTATTGCCGCTCAGCGAGAAAGTAATGGAATCAAGCACATCAAGGAAAAGGTTCAAGCTGGCAAGGCAGATTGTTTCCAGATTGATGATGATGGTGTCGTGTGGTTCAAGGATCGTCCGGTAGTTCCAAAGGTGCCGGAGTTGCGACAAAAGATCCTTGATGAAGCACATGTGACAAGGTTTTCCATCCATCCCGGCAGCAACAAGATGTATCAGGATTTGAGGCAAAAGTTCTGGTGGACAAAGATGAAGATAGAGATTGCCCGGTACGTCGCGAGATGTGACACGTGTCAGAAAGTGAAAGCTGTTCACATGAGGCCTGGAGGAGAGTTGCAACCATTGCCTGTTCCTGCATGGAAGTGGGAAGACATCAGCATGGATTTCATCATAGGATTACCCAAGACTTCAAGAGGTTTTGATTCCATCTGGGTTATTGTGGATCGCCTTACCAAACAAGCTCATTTTCTACCTGTCAAGAAGAAGTACAGGGCACTGGCATATACAAAGCTTTATATGAGAACTTGGTGAAGTTACATGGTGTGCCGAGGACCATCGTTTCTGATCGAGGTACCCAGTTCGTCTCCAAGTTTTGGCGAGCTTTCCACAAGTCCTTAGGTACAAAGCTTTTGCATAGCACTACCTACCATCCGCAGACGGATGGGCAGACGGAAAGAGTCAATCAAGTATTGGAGGATATGTTGAGGGCTTGTGCGCTCAATTACCCTGACAAGTGGGATGATTGTCTGGCTTTGGCAGAATTCTCGTACAACAACAGTTATCAAGAAAGCATCAAGATGGCTCCATTTGAGGCAGTCTACGGTCGAAGGTGCCGAACCTCATTGAATTGGTCTGAACCTGGAGAGAGATGGTTTTATGGTGTGGATTTGGTCAACGAAGCTGAAGAAAAGGTTAAGCAAATCCAAGAAAATTTGAAAGTAGCACAGTCTCGGCAGAAAAGCTATGCCGATAAAAGGCGTCGACCTTTGGCATTCAAGATAGCAGACTATGTGTATTTAAAGGTGTCGCCAATGAAAGGAGTCAGTCGATTTGGCGTCAAGGGCAAGTTGGCCCCGCGTTATGTTGGACCTTTCTTAATCATAGAACGCGTGGGAAAAGTAGCTTATAAGCTGCAGTTGCCAGAGCATCTTTCGGAGGTACACAATGTATTCTATGTGTCACAACTCAAGAAATGTCTTCGAGTACCTGATCAAGTCGTCGAAGTGGAAGGAGTGGAACTTGAACCTGAGCTGACATACTCGGAGTATCCTATTCGAGTCTTGGACATAAAAGATCGTGTCACGCGAAGGAATACAACCAGATGGTACAAGATCCAGTGGAGTGCACATTCTGAAGAAGAAGCCACTTGGGAATCGGAAGATTACCTCGCAGAGAATTTCCCTGAGTTCTTTGCTACCTTGTAGAATGTAAACTTTTTAGTCTCGACATATGTAAACGTCTTCTGTTTTTAGCAGATAGTTAGAACTAGTTAGTTGAGACTTGTTCTTTTCCATTACTTTGTTTCAATTAATATTTCTATTAAATCTCGGGGCGAGATTTCTTTTAGGGGGGAAGGCTGTAATACCTCTGGTATTACAATTTAATTAATCTGCCATGTCATCATATTTAAATTTAAGCATCTGCATATGATTATGCTTAGGGCCTAGAGTGATTTGATTTCAGCTAAGTATTGACTGTGTAATTAAGTCCTTAATCAAAAATCAAAAATAAAAATTAAATAGAAATCAAATTAAACCCTAAAGTTGACCTAAAACCTCAATTCAAAATCTATAAGAAATATGGGAAAAGTATCTTAATAAAACTTGTAGAGTTTTTAAAATGGAACAACTTTTATTTTTGGAGATTTTGAAGTTATATTATAAAAATTCAAATTAAACTCAAATTACTATATTGAAATTTACATTTAAAACTTCAGTTTCAAAAATATTAAGAATCTTCGAAAACTTCATTAATAGAAGTTGTCAAGCTCTCTGAGTAGGACAACTTTCATGTTTACCAATTTTCAAGTTGTTGAGAAGAATCAAAATTAATTTTGAAATTTCAGTTGAAATTCAAACCCTACTTTTACCCCCTTTTCTGTAATTTGAAATTTTGGCCGAATTTGAGATTGGTGTCAAAAGAAAAAATTATCTACACGAAATTCTCTACAACTTTTGTATTAACCACTTCCTCGGATTCGGGCTGGATCAGAGCAAATTGAATCAAATAGCATTTGACCTATATGGGCTACTACTGTAGCTACAGGGGGGGCCCCTGTTCATCTGCCGCCCGTACGCGGCGTGCGCGCGGCGTGCGCCGGTCGCCGTCCGGCCGTCCCAGGGCCCGGCCGTCGCCGTGTCGAGCTCGGGAAGGGGACCCGGACGCGTCCCGACCTTATCCTCTCCTTCCCGAGTGCGTTTAAAGGGCGTGGCGCTGTGCTTCTTCTCCTTCCTCCTCCGTTTCCCCGCTCCGGTGAGCTCTCGGTTCTTGGCCGAATTGCCCACCGTCGAACCACCATTGCCCAATTCGTCATACCCACGAGCTTGACATCTCCTGGCGCACCATTTGGACCCGGCCTGGCCACTGTTAGTCGTCGGAGATCAACGTACGGCGTGATTTTCTCCCTCACGGCCGGCGGAGCGCCGCCGTGGTCTGTCTCTCTGAGAACAGCTCGCCTCGGTGAGCTTATTCTCCTATTGCGGAGCGTTCCGGAGTCCCTGTCCTTTCTTGAGTCTCATGAGTTAGACGGTTTTGCGTTTGGTTTACAGTGACCGCCGGAACGACGACCTCGCCGTTGGAGCTCGCCGCCAAACCCACTGCCGTCGTCCACCGTGCCTCTCCGGTCGCTCTCCGCCCCGTCCAGCTAGTACACTAGCCTTTGGTGAGCTTCTCGGTAACCATCGCCTCGTCGGTAGAGCATTTTTGGTCCTCGGAAGGCCGGGGCGCGGCCGCGCCGCCGTGTCTCCTCCGCCGCGGTCGCGGCTGGGCGCGACACCGTCGGCGTCTCGTCCGTTTAGTCAAGTCCGGGGGTCCGCTAGATCTAGGAGCACGTGTGGGTGCCCTCGGTTGCGCCGCTGGGGTCGCCGGCGGCGAAGGGCGCGTCGGGCCGCCGCGCGCGCGCTCGAGCAGACGCTCGGTGGGAGGTGGGAGAAGGAGCTGACAGGCGGGGGCCGCCTGTCAGCCTCCTCCAGTGGCGCCAGCAGCGCGGGCAGGCCAGCTGGGCTGTTATTGCCGCTGCTGGGCCTTAGTGGGCCGAATGGCCGTTTCAATTTCCAAGCGATTTTCAATTGCTTTTCCATTTTAATTAAAATGAATAGTGTTAGCTTTTAATCTTTTTGTGTGGATTAATCTACTGCACCATAAATTATGAAAATATTTCTAGATACTCTCTGAGATGTGTATAATTTAATAAAAATATTGAATGCATGATTTGAATGTTTTCTGTATTAATTAAAAATCAGCACATTAAATGATAAAAAGAACTTTGATGATTTTTAATAATTTCTGTGTTGCTCCAAAAAATCATGAAATTTATCGTGTCACTGTTTGGTACTGAAATCTATCTGTTGGTGAGATTGAGCATCAAATGGAAATAGTTAAGTATTTATTAAATTATATGTTAGTTTAAATAATTAATAATAGGAATAGGAAATGGAATGATTATTGGATGGTGTGATTTTTGGATTGATTGAGATTCTAGGTCAATCACCTTTATGACCTAGGACATTGTGAATTAGAGTAATCATGGCTAGTCTATGATAGGATCTTGTTCACGTGTGGGCAATACTTATTATTTAATTTTATTCTGTCATTTCATGTGCATCACATTCATACATTCATTCATTGCAAACGTGTAGTGACCGAGAATCCGGAGGTAAAGTCTGAGGGTCCATCTGAGGAGACTACTCAGGAAGTTGTATAAGGATTTGATATTTGTGGAACTGACCCGGATCTGACACTCTACACAATTCAAGGCAAGCCCCGGTGCATTCAGCCCGTCCTTGTTATTTAAAAATATTTATTACTTAAGTTAATCTACTGCATTAGGTTAATAGGAGTTGGGTGACAACCAATTGATGCATTTTCACCCTTGAATACCTGACAATACTTGAGAACCTGATTTATTAAAAGTATTGCAAAAATGCTTAGTCATGCCTAATGGTTAGTTTGCGAAAATGCTATTTTGAACTGTGATGAGATTAATCCAATGAATCACTTTATGGGAATGGTACGTCCTTGTTGGTTGGCAGTGTTCCTAACTAGTTCATTGTCATCCACGGGGATGGGTTGTTCCGTTTGGTTGACCATCTGTTGGGTTAGGGTCCCAACGATCCCCGCCATCGGAAAGGGATGTGAAAACCGGGTAGTTACCAGTATACTTGGGTTAGAGTCCCAATGCATGGTTTCTAACGAAAAAATATTAGAGACCGTTCGTTGTCAGGCCTGCTGTGATCAAGACTTTGCAACTAGCCACATACTACGGAAAGCCTCTGACTCCGGTGGCTCTACTGCTGGAACCGACAACCACGCACTGGGAGTGGAGAGATGGCGAGAGTAGCGTGTACCCTCGTGGCCGTCGTGCCTGGAGACGAGAAGAGTACTGTGCTCTCGGGTGGCGCAGGACCGGTTCCGGGTATGAAAAGCCGTGGTAGGCGGGGTTGGCGTATGTAAGCTTAAGTGCTACATACGCAGTGTGGATAGGGATCCCCAACTGGGTATTAATCGATTCGAATCGTCATTGCTCCTCGGTTATGGAGACTTGATCCTCACCCCTACATCGAAAAGTGGTTCGGAACTAGAATTGTTTTTGAATGAATTAAGCAAATAAGAGAATGTTGATATATGAGAAAGAACTTGGAGAAATAGCTAATGATGAATAGTATTATTGAAGTAAAATATTGAGATAGGACTAGTAATGCTTTTCCGCAAAACTCTTGAACTCTTGCTAAAGCCTTACCTTGACTTCCCCTCAGCCTGCATTCCTGAGTCTAATCTTACACTTTTAGTCGGGTAAGTCTTGCGGAGTACGCCATTGTCGGTTACCAAAGTTAGGGGTACCCAACTTCGATGCAAAAACGCTCATTCCCAACTTGGCCTGGCCCAAGTAAGGCCAGTGGAAGCCCACGAAGGCCGCGTCTACAGAGGCCCACGACATCATTCCACTAATGACAGCCTCCTCGGGAGAGCTCGGGAGGCGGCGTCCTGGGCGCCCAAGTCTCCGATTCGCCCGAGCCTCCTCGGGAGAGCTCGGGAGGCGGCGTCCTCGGCGCCCAAGTCTCTGATTCGCCCGAGCCTCCTCGGGAGAGCTCGGGAGGCGGCGTCCTCGGCGCCCAAGTCTCCGATTCGCCCGAGCCTCGCCCGAGCCTCCTCTGGAGAGCTCGGGAGAGTGGCATCCTGGGCGCCCAAGCCTCCGATTCGCCCGAACCTCCTCTGGAGAGCTCGGGAGAGCGGCCTCCTGGGCGCCCAAGCCTCCGATTCGCCCGAGCCTCCTCTGGAGAGCTCGGGAGAGCGGCATCCTGGGCGCCCAAGTCTCCGATTCGCCCGAGCCTCCTCGGGAGAGCTCGGGAGGCGGCGTCCTCGGCGCCCAAGTCTCCGATTCGCCCGAGCCTCCTCTGGAGAGCTCGGGAGAGCGGCATCCTGGGCGCCCAAGTCTCCGATTCGCCCGAGCCTCCTCGGGAGAGCTCGGGAGGCGGCGTCCTCGGCGCCCAAGTCTCCGATTCGCCCGAGCCTCCTCTGGAGAGCTCGGGAGAGCGGCATCCTGGGCGCCCAAGTCTCCGATTCGCCCGAGCCTCCTCGGGAGAGCTCGGGAGGCGGCGTCCTCGGCGCCCAAGTCTCCGATTCGCCCGAGCCTCCTCTGGAGAGCTCGGGAGTGCGGCATCCTGGGCGCCCAAGTCTCCGATTCGCCCGAGCCTCCTCGGGAGAGCTCGGGAGGCGGCGTCCTCGGCGCCCAAGTCTCCGATTCGCCCGAGCCTCGCCCGAGCCTCCTCGGGAGAGCTCGGGAGAGCGGCGTCCTCGGCGCCCAAGTCTCCGATTCGCCCGAGCCTCGCCCGAGCCTCCTCGGGAGAGCTCGGGAGAGCGGCCTCCACGGCGCCCAAGTCTCCGATTCACCCGAGCCTCCTTGGGACAGCACTCCTCAGCGCCCAAGTCTCCGATTCGCCCGAGCCTCCTCGGGAGAGCTCGGGAGAGCGGCATCCTCTCCTCGGGAGAGCTCGGGAGGCGGCGTCCTCGGCGCCCAAGTCTCCGATTCGCCCGAGCCTCGCCCGAGCCTCCTCGGGAGAGCGGCATCCACGGCGCCAAAGTCTCCGACTCGTCCGAGCCTCCTCGGGAGAGCTCGGGAGAGCGGCATCGTCTCCTCGGGAGAGCTCGGGAGGCGGCGTCCTCGGCGCCCAAATCTCCGATTCGCCCGAGCCTCGCCCGAGCCTCCTCGGGAGAGCTCGGGAGAGCGGCATCCTCGGCGCTTCCCTATCCCCCTCAAGCGCAATCTCGCAAAGGCATCCAAGGCACGGGTGATGTCAGCGGAGCAATCTTGGACCACAAGAAATCTCTCTGACCACTTTACAAGCACTGTCCCGTCAGGCGAAACTCTCGACGCGACTGTGCTTCGCACGCCCCTGACGGCCATACCACCTGTCGGGATTTCCCTGGCAGCAGATTTGATGGGCCCACTACGACCGTCCTCCACGGTATGGTCTACGGTGCGCCGCCCCGTTTCGGAAAAGGCGCCCACTGCGCCGTCCACACGAAAGGACGAGCACGCCTTCAGGATCCCGAGCCTCGGGAAACAACGCCCCAAGGTGACTCACCCTCTTGTCACATCGTACGGAAGGATAGCCGGCAGGTGTGAACTCACCAAAGTCGTGCGGACCACGACGGCCATATCCAGAAGACCCAGAGAGCTGACGACATGACGTAGTCAGACGACTATTTCTACCTTGGAACTCGCAAACCAAGATAGCCATACCCATACCCCGGAGACACGGAGAAAAGGCAGCAGCTAGTCAAACGGGGAACGGCAACTCCTCACTATTTTAATAGGTAGCGTCGTAGCCACCTTTGCCTCTCCCTTGCGGCTATAAAAGGGAGAGCAGAGACCAGCTTTAGAAGGACAACGAACGGACGGAAAAGTTCCAAGTTCTCACCCACAGCAAACGACTTGTAAACACTTAGACACTCACAAGAGACCTGGGAGCACTTCCCTCTCTCGACTAGCTTGTAACCCCCTACTACAAGCACCCCGGTGCAAGGCAATACGACTCTCCTCTCCACTGGACGTAGGGCTTGCTCGGCCTGAACCAGTATAATCCCTGTGTTCCCCCTTTGCACACCATCCGTAGCCTCAACCGCAAAACACATATTTACTAGCCGGTGTTAGGCTCGCCAAAATTAGCACCGACACCCATGTACTCAGGGTTTGTTAACCCCGTTGCAGGAGGGCAGCAGGAGACCGAAGTTTGTCTCGCCCCGTGCTGCGTCACCATCATCCAGGAGAGTGAAGAAGATTAAGGTTAAACCCTTAGGCAGGGTTCGTGTAATATTAAACTATCTGTTGTACTGTTGATCCAAACACTACTGCTACTCGTATTAATTTATGGTCTGTAATAACTGCACTTAATTTTATTCAAACACTGGTCTGTAATATTAAGTACTATTTACTCTTCCGCAAATTCTACTCTGATGTATTTTGTTATGAAATGTTGTAACTCTGTGATGGCTTCGCAATGGGATCCTGTCGGAGATAACGGGTGCTTATGTAGCCCGGCAGAGCCCGTCTAGGTCATCTGGAACACGGGCCCGGCTGTCAGATGTCATTAGTGACGTTGACAGGTGCCTGTGGGCCACGTGATTTAGACGGTTCTGTTACACCTTCTGAGGCCTATCAAACCATTCGGTGATGAGGTGAAGTATACACGTGAGTTGCACGAAGGCGTAGCCTCTGAGCCCATGGCTGATTAGAGTGATAACCATCAGGGGTTACTCATACTTTTATGTCGTTAATCCGTGGGTTTAAGCTACCCCTATTCGAAACATGCCTTACCCAAAAAATAAAAAATGAGTTTGATATTCCTATATTTTCCCATCCTATAAAATTCCTGCACGGATCTTGTGAAATTCTTGGCGCTCTAAACAAACTCTAAAAGAATCGTTGAAGGGTATTCTTTTTGACAAAATCTCTTAATCTGTCAATTTGGAAGGATACTGAGAGACCCTTGGAATTGATCTAACCTACGAAACAATTACTCCTTCCATCCTAATTGCTCATCTCATATTGCGTAAAGTCTACTAATTTTAAATCTAGCTAGATTTACATAAACTAGTTTTAACATTTGTATCTCCAAGTCATGACATAATTTGAGATTAGGGGTCTATTTGGTTGGCTACCAAATTTTGTCCAACCAAAATCATGGCTTACAAAAATCAAGGCTGCTAAAGTTATGATAAAAAACTTAGGTATGTATTTGATTGACTGCGAAAACTAAGGCTTGCCAAATTTTTCTTTTATATAAGTTTAAGAATTTTTCTAGAGACTTGCTAAAACTTTTGATCAAATGGTTTGCCAATTCTTTAGCAATGGACCAATTAAAAACTATAAATTTTAGTATGCTATAGTTTTGATTGGATAAAAATTGGTAGGTAATCAAGCAGCCCTAGGACTTATTTAGTCTAAATGCGAGATGTGTGTACCCTCCCGGCCTCCCGCCTACTACAAGCTACCAACCGTGGGCCGTGGCTGGCGGCTGCCGTGGACTTGTGGTCTCGCGTCTCAAACACGGCCTGGCGGCTGGCGCCCGGGCCGCTGTTCGTCCGGGGTCATTGGGTCAATCCTTCGTCTTCACGGCTTCACCTGCTTCTCCACTCCGCGCCCCGCCCCCCCCGCCGCCGACCTGCCCCGCCCGCCGTGCGTCCTGCTCAGATCCGTCGCGCGGCGCTTCCCGCACTACTGCGCCAAGCCCAAGGTAAGGCACACCTCGTGCGAGGATCGGGGGAATGAGATGTGGGAGCGCTTTGCCGCTCACCGACACCGCCTCTCCGCCCTCACTGCCGATTACCTGGGTTGTTTAGCCTGGTAGCCGATTGCTCTTATAAGTTCAGCTGCTGGCCTATCTCGATACTAATGCTTGCCGTTTGGCGTTTGGTTTGGCGCTGTGTATGAAGGTGGGCCGTGGGCGGGCGGCGGCGCGTGCGCAGATCATGCACCGGTAGGACTAACTCGCAAGATTCTCGGACCGGGATGGTTCGCCTGTTAGGTGTGTTCTGTTACCCGTTTCTGTGCTTCACTTGTGTGCAACTGCAAACGGAAAAGAGGGTGTGCCCATAATCTAGACAGCTTTGATTGTGTGAAAATTATGTCATGGTTATACTGTTATAGCGAACCATATGTTTGTCATACTCGGAGTTAAACCGCAGCAGTCACTAGTAGTAAACTAGGTAAGTCCATGTAACTGCTGTGCAGTTACGATGATTGATAGTCTAATTCAGTTGCTCTGTTTTGCATTTCTGTTCCAACTTCCAAGCAGTATGGTAAGGCAGCTTTGTCAAACTTATTGAATACTTATCAAAGGAGGAAAAATAAAAAGGTAGAAGCCAAGAACAGATTGCTTATCTTAGTTTTGGGCTATGTGCTTCAACCATACCTCTCACCAAGTCACCAGTATCAGTTAATGGAATTACAAGAAAACTAGTGTGGTGTGTTCAAATCTGGAAGGTCTGCTGTTATGAAGTATCAAATAGTACTTCCTCACTCTTGTATTCCAAATTCTTCCCATGATTATTTCTCCCAATATTGGTGATGCTCCTGTTATATTTGTTCATTTATTTTGAATCACTTTGTATGTCATTTTCATATGGATTAAAACTATAGTGGATTTATTACTGCAGTTGTCTTATGAAAATTAGTAAGGGGAGAAAGATGAGGAACAAACAGAGAAAAACATCTGCCCTCGGTTCTGATGCAGGATGTGGATCTTCTTTATCCTGTATTGTTTGGAGTTTGGTGGGTTTTGGCCTTGTTGTCTGCTTCCTTTCCCTTAAACATCAAGCAGACAGTGGGCAGACTCATGTTTATTTCAGTCCGCTACACGCGACCAGAGAATTAGAGGACATCGAGGAGGATCATTTCCGGTTGCCACCTCCTCACAAGGTGAACCCTCGTGCAGTGAAAAGGAGGGGACATCATAAACTACCAAAGGTTATAGATGATTATCTGGAGGAGTCTTCAGCAGTACATGCATTGTTCTTCCCTGATCAAAGGACTGCTGTGGATCCAACAAAAGGGGGAAATGAAAGCATGTATTTTTATCCTGGTAGAGTGTGGCTAGACACTAATGGAAACGCCATTCAAGCCCATGGTGGTGGGATTATGTATGATCACAAGACTGCCAAATTCTATTGGTATGGAGAAAACAAAGATGGACCAACATACCAAGCTCGCCCCAAAGGAACACACAGGGTGAGTAGATATTCCAACATACCTCCTTTTGTTTATTTGTATACTGGCATTTGTTGTCAGCCATAAAGATTCACCGCAGTTGTAATTATGTTACTTTTAGTTTTGTGTGCTAAGTAGTACTTTTCCATCCTTACAAATAGGTCATTTGTTTCCCTTCAATTATTCCAAGAAAAAAATGCTGAATGCTGAACACGATAACATTTATTTAGCTAGACACAAGTGGAATAAAAGAGCAGCAGAAAAAAAATGCATAGAGTAAGAAGTATTTTAGACAGGATTTGACAAATCTAAAGAGATTTAGCATTACTTTGAAGAAGCTTAGTAGATAGACATGCAGTAATTATTGGTTGTGTTTCCAATTTACCAGGTTGACATCATTGGGGTAAGCTGCTACTCATCGAAAGACCTGTGGTCGTGGACCCATGAAGGAATTGTGCTTCCTGGTGAGCCTACTAATGTCACCCACGACCTTCATAAATCAAAGGTGCTTGAGAGACCTAAGGTGATATATAATGATCACACTGAAAAATATATCATGTGGATGCACATCGATGATGCTAACTACACCAAAGCATCTGTTGGTGTGGCCGTGAGCAACTCTCCGACTGGACCTTTTACTTACCTTTACAGCTTTCGTCCACATGGTTTTGAGAGTAGAGACATGACAGTTTTCAAAGATGATGATGGAATGGCTTACCTCTTCTATTCTTCTCGTGACAATACTGAGCTCCATGTTAGCCCATTGACAGAGGACTATATTCAGATCACAGCAGCAACAAAGAGAATACTAATAAGGCGACATCGTGAGGCTCCGGCTGTCTTCAAGCACCAAGGGACATACTACATGATCACCTCTGGTTGCTCAGGCTGGGCTCCCAACAGGGCATTGGCACATGCCGCAAAGTCCATCATGGGCCCATGGGAGACACTGGGAAACCCTTGCGTTGGAGGCAACAGGATTTACCGCCTTACAACATTCTTATCTCAAAGCACATTTGTGCTTCCCCTCCCTGGTTTGCCTGGTACATTTATCTTCATGGCGGATAGGTGGAGTCCGTCAAACTTGAGAGACTCCCGGTATGTTTGGCTTCCACTATTCGTTGGAGGGCTGGCAGATGAACCTTTAGACTACAGTTTTGGTTTTCCTTTGTGGTCAAGGGTGTCAATTTATTGGCACAAGAAATGGCGCCTTCCAGAAGATTGGAACATTGCAAGAGCAGCGAGTACATAAGATAGCTAGCTATACTTAAACTGATAGATCGTTCAGAAAGTTCCTTGAGGATTCTAATCCCTTTGTCCTCAAGCTTTTGTACAAAACAGGCATCCTAAACATGCTTCAATGATGCTTTTTTTTTGGGCGTGTACATGTGCGTGTGTCTAACTTCTCTTGGAAAAAAAGAAGAAGAAGTGCATTTCAGACGACTGTGTTAATAAATTGGGTATGGCCATACTCTGCCGTTTATGCCATGACAGCAAGTTGCATCTTGTCATCTTTTTTTGTTTACCATTAAACAAACGTCAATAGAGGCTTCCCTTTGTCCAACATTGCTTCTTCATCTGCCAGATCACATTTGTTTGAAAACTGAACCTATCTGAATCCAGTGAGTGATTTATGTAACCTCTCCAGAAAGTTTACATTACCATTTGTTTGAAAACTGAACTTCTCTGAATCCAGCGAGTGATTTATGTAACCTCCAGAAAGTTTGCATTACCGGCACGCAAACCAGCACATAATGTCTCCCACGTCTCAAGTAACTAATCTCCTAAAGAAAACAAGGCATGGCCATATGTAGTTATTGTTCCTCAAAAATGCTATTCCATTACAAGAGCAGCAGAGTTGTAGAAAGGTATTATCATTAGGGATTACATGTTAAAACGGTACAAAACATGAAATGGCTGGTGGACACACATCCACAATTTTAGTACCTTGCCTCATCATCTAACTAATCATATCTTAATTGGGCAAAAACACTGTCTAATCATCACAAAAGGCAACCTTACGGGCTGCGTGATGTCCAGGAATATCAAGCCCGATCCGCAAAATATGGCTTAAACGCTAGGGATGCTTCCTCTTCTTGGCCTTTGACGCACTAGAGGCAAATTTCCTCAATCTATGAAGTATCCTTCTCTCGCTCACCCGCAGAACCAGAGAATGATAGAGCTTCCTTTCGTTGACAGTGCAGCATGTTTGAAGTTCTTCCTCGTCATCTTCCAAAGTTTTTGAACCATAGAGACTCTCCCTCATGTCAGCAAGTGACAGAAGTGCCGAACAAATGCTTTCACTATGCAATAATTTCTTCACATCAGGCAGTTTCTCGAGGCCATTGGCTTCAGTTTTGTTGGAACTTGTTGCTTTGACATACTTGATCACGTTACAAATCGTATCATGCTCTTCATTGCTAACGAAATCATGAGCCACACAGATCAACTTGTCATAAACATCTGGTTTCAAATTGATGATATAAAGGAGGATTAAAAGTTCAAGCTGGGGCTGTCCATCATATGCAATCTCAAAGTACTCAGTATGTTGGCTAGTGCAACCAGAATAGCCCAGTTTATGCCATAGCGATACCCTTGCTCTTGCATGTCGACTGGAGAATATGGATGTGCACCACTTAGTAACCAATGCTAAATCAATGTTGACAATGTCGTATTGATTGTCAAGTTCTGTGAAACCATATCTATGAAGCAAAGCAGCATTCCCCATCGTTCCATATGTATTATACACCTAGAATAGAAGATGAGAAGAAACACAGACACATTACTAGTCGGAAGAACAACAGAGGTTTAGTACAAGTACAGCTAGTGAACCTTAGAACCTCAACCTCTTAACAAATGGAATAATGGCAACAGAGAATTACCTCCTCCCCTTGATTGACATCTCTAACTATAATCATTTCCAAATCTCCATCGTTAGCTCTTGAACCTTTACAATAAATGCAAAGGTATCAAAATAATGAGTGACGCTGTCCATCAATTACAAAACTAGATAAGAGGTATAAACATGCATATGTTTGTGAATATATAACCTGGAGGACTACTTGTGGGATTTTCTATAGTCGATTCGTCATCAGTAGAAGCATCACTTTGATCATCATCATCTTTAGCATCTGTTTCTAAGGCATCTGATGCAGATGTGAAATGCACGTGTTCACAATCAGTCTTGTGATTGAAACTGGGAAGAGGACGGAAAGAATTTTCATAAATAGCAGAACCATATACTATAGGATAGAGGATATTTAACATTACTCAGACTTCAGCCACCTAAATTAATACTCAGAAATAGCTGGTGAAATACATGCGGAAGTATCATTTCCAATATAACCACGTAAATAAAATATTTAATAACGGAATTAGCAAGAAACTTACAGGTCAGCCAATGGAACCATTCCAAATCCATGATAGCTATCTATCTGGAAGGACCTTGAAGAAACAAGAGTTTTTGCAGAGAAATATTTCTCCAAGCTAAATTCATCCGGGTTCACATCCAGCTCTCCAGATAACATGAGGGGCTCGATGCATTCTTTCCAATCCTCACAAAGGAATTCTCTATCTTGCTTCACTATCTGCCTAGAAATATGTCGTTCTTAGAGTAGTTTATATGTTTAATCAAGGAAAGCATCATAACCATGATATCAATGTGGCATGCATGATCCAGCCAAAAAAAAATATATGGTATGCATGATGCATTGTATCAGAAGGCACAACCTTGAGAAAAGGAAAAAAAACATTGCAGCTCTAAGGGGGGAACATGGTATGTTTCTTAGACATCAGAAAATTAGCAGGCGTAGCAGATCATCAAAGCACTAGAATTTACTAAATCACAGATAAAATAATATTACCATACACCTTATTATATAGTAAAATAAAAGAAAATGTGTCACCTTGTCTAGCTCGGTGCCGGCGAGTAGAAACTCTGCCTCGTTAGCGGGCCACACAAGCGGCACGGACTCTCGGTCTGGAAGCAATTGGAGATAGGTGTCCCACGGCGAGTCGGCGCCGCGTGCACGCTCGTACATGACGGCGACAGCGAGCGCGAGGCATCCGCCGAGCTCGGCTGCCTCAATGGCTGCCGCGGCACCGGTGGTGCGCGGGGTGAGGCACGCCCCGCGCGGGATGGTGGCGACAAGGTCTCCGTCGCGTAGCGGCGTGATCGCGCGCACGTGGACGCCGAGGGGATCGGAGACCTCGAGGCTGAGCGCGTCGCTGCAGACGACGCCGTGCGCGCGCATCCACCGCTTGAAGGCGCGGAGGCGGCTGCGAGGGGAGCGCGCATGGGGAACGCCGTTAGAGGGGACAGGGAGAATTAATCGATTGAGTAGGAGACTGGGAGAGGGAATCTCACCGTGCTGCTGCGGCGTCGGCCATGGCGGCGGCGGCGGCGCCGGTGTCCGTCCTGGGTGTTTCGCACAAGAAGCGTGGACTGAAATGTGGCCCCAAGGCACCGTTGGGAAGAAAAGTGGCTCGGGCCTCACCTACACTCGGTGTGGTCTGAAAATACCTCGCGGCCCATTACACCAACAGAGTCGAGTGCACCAATTTCAGCCCAACAGCAGATATGGACAATCTGTCAATATGAATCCTGACCCAAAACGCGGGCGCCCGATAGGGCCACGTCGTCCGTTAGCCTTCTATCCGTCAGATCGAGCCAGCTTGTGACAGGGGCCGTTCGATCCAGATCAGTTCGGGTCCAGCCCGTTTAGATTCGGACCCGAAACCTCACGAAGTCAAGCGAGTCGCGAGTCTCCGCGAGCCCGCGTCGCCGCATCGGCCCCCCGGCACACATATTTAGCATTTTTATGTCACGTCTCTTTTATTTTTATCATATTTATTGATGTGGCACGCCACGTGACCTGCATCCAATCATTATAGGCAAGCGGAAAGACAAAGCTGTTCCTGCTCCTGCTCCTTTTTCTCACTCTCCTCTCACTTTCAAGTAGGTCCCACTAGTCACCTCCGTCCCCAACCTTCAGCAGCCGGAACTACCGTGCTACCGGCATGTCGACGCTCTCCCACTCGACCTCCGCCGCGGGACGTGCTCAGCCCCAAGGTCCCTGTCCGCGCCTACCAGCCGTCCTGTCCGATATCCGCGGCCCGCCTTGTCACGGAGGCGAAGAGGAAGCAGTCGGCATCGCGGACCTTGTCATGGAACGCCTCGACGGCGGACGGGAACGCGCCGCCGGCCTCGAGGTCGGTGCCCGCCTCCGCCACCCTCATCTCCGCCGCGCGCCGCCTCCTGGCCACCGCGCTGCTGGACGACCCGGTCGACTGCTTCTTCGCGCTGCTCTGCCAGTCCTGCGTCCCGCTGTGCCCCTTCCCGGCGCTCTACCGCACGCTCGCCACCGATAATGCCGGCTTGCGCGGCCGCCACCGCAGCTTCATCGAGATCCTCGACGCCAAGCCCACGCTGCACGACTGCTACTACGTGCGCGGCGACGACGCGATGCTCCCGGAGGTGCCCTACGGCAGCTTCCGCGTGGGGTCCCAGTTCTTCGTGCTCACCAGGAGGCACGCCGTCATGGTGGTCAGGGACAGGAGGCTCTGGAACAAGTTCAAGCTGTCGTGCCTTGTCAAGAGGAGGTTCTCCTGCTACCCCTGCGCAGGGAGCCGGAGATCGCCGCCACTCTCAAGATCGTCTCCGTCGCCGGCGCGTGTGCCATCGAGGCTTCCTCCAATAGCGACATGACGTATCTGAGAGTTGGAATCGAAGTCGGATTGCGTGAGGGTGACCTCCACCAGTTGCTTTTTTTTGGATGATTAATTATGCACCTGTAGAGCCGTAGAGCGGGTGAGGCGTCGACAAGCCGGAGGCGGGGTAGTTCCGGGTGCTGAAGGTTGGGATGAAGCTGACTAGTGGGACCTACCTAGAAGCGAGAGGAGAGTGAGAAAGAGGAGCAGAGCAGAGGTAGCTTTGTCTTTGCGTCTGATGCCAGCGTGTTAGATCATGTGTTGTGTCATATCAGTAAATATAGTAAAAATAAAAGAAGCGTAACATAAGAACGTTAAAAATATGACAACCATCCGATTTTGATTTTAATGGTAAAAATGTAAATTTTCCCGGCACGCGATTCACCCCCTCCTCTACCTCTCCGACTGCAGATCGCCGCCTCTTCCTTGTGCCGCTCCGCGCGCCATTGATGGACGTCGTCGATCCGCCGCTACGTGCGGAGACCACGGCTCCCGCACCCGTGCTGAAGCGGAGCACCCGCATCGACTGCATTCCGCGTGCCGGTCGAGGGCTTCTCGGGCTGCCCCTCGGCGGCCGATCTCGCCGCGTCATCATGGGGGCTCGACCTTCGCCGCGCGGCCGTGGGCGACAAAGGACGACGACGACTACGTCTACGACGACCCTTCCTCTCGGTGCTCGACTACTCCGTCCTTGGTGTGGTCGACCCGGACCTGCGCGACCTCTGCGTGCCGTGCGACCCGCCGCGAGTGCCCGCCCCCGACGACGCCGGCGCGCTCCCGCTCAGAGGGCAGGCGCTGCCCGACCCGCTCGCCGAGATGGCGCGCCACGAGGCGGACACCGCCCACGCGCACCCGCACTCGGATCTGAGCCCGCGCACACCTCGCCACACCTCCGCGGCTTCGAGCGGACGCTTGCCGCCGGGCAAGATGGCGCCCCCCGCGGTGCTGCCGACGCATCCTACGCCCGTTGCAGGCCAGGAGGTGCCTCTCGTACACGTCCCTGCTCATGATGGCGTACGCCAACTGCGCCGACCTCATTGGCGGCGCTGACGGAGTGGGTGACGAGGACGAACAACTGCTCTGGGACTGCGCTGCGCCCTCGGCGCTGCCCACCCTGGTAAACGAAAAATAAAAGAAAGAAAAACCAACATTTTTATTAGTACTCCTACTTCGTATATATAAAATCAATCTATTTTCGGTCAATTTGCATTGTGACTGTCCTGCTAAATCTTTCTCCTTATTCAGTTCAGTGGCCTTACACTTGATTTAATATTACATGGTGGTGAAATATTGTGCCCTTCGTTTAACAAAGCTAACAATACTAAACAAATTGGCAGCACTTCCTAGACATTCTGCATATCAACCAGACCGAGAAATGCAGTCAAGATCTTGGTTGGATGAGTGGGTGGATTAAAATGATTCGTTCACTCCATATTTTTTGATCTATATATGTGCTGGTTCAAGGTCATCGATTTTACATGCCTGTGCTTTTTTCAGATGGCCAGGTAGAGAAATCCGTGGCTCTGAATTTGTCATGGCTCTTCGTCTCCTTTCTTAGGTTTTTTTCAGCCAGGAGAACAGAATGACCACACTCACTACAGCTTTCTGTAGAGAACTCCAGATAAAATTGATCTTCCTGTCCTCCGCATTTATGGTTCATTTTTTTTTCAGAGAGCTTGTAGTTGCGATAAAGGTTCACGGACCTGTTGATTTAGAGTCTTTGAATGCACAAATTGTGTGGCTGAAGAAATATGTGTTTCCTTTAGCAATGATGTAAATTATACGCACCTTCTATCTTGATTTCGAAAAGTTCGCCGCACATGACTTCGCACTACTATCTATCTATTATTCAGAATTGCTAACCATATTTGACTTTTCAGATAGGAAATGGATCATGTTTTCTCATGTCTGCTCCGCAATCATGTACCAATTACAATAATAATTATTTGAACTTCTGATTGCATCTTTTATTATCAAAAGATCATGTACTTCATACTACTGTGGATTCTCCAGATTCCTCAACTTGTATTCTAATTTCATGTTTGAATCTGCTTATTAGTATCAGGGAATGCAAGATGGTTCATTGCTTGCTTGTTATTTGTGTGGCAGATATGGGACTTCAATTTGGGAAGGTCAAGGGACCACAATGAGAAATCTGCTCTTGAAAATAGGTCATTGCTATTATATTATTCATGCAGTTATCTGCAGCCGGAGGCGGCGGCAAAGCCAGCACCAGTCTGCAACGATCCTGGCCTGGCAATGATGAAGACAAGAGCTGGACAGCGCCAGGTGCCTCCTGTTCCTGTGCGCTCGCCGTTTCCATGCGACCAATGAACTCAATGTCGGCATCGCCACTTCCATGGATAATGAATACAATGTGTTCAATGAAATGGGAACAAGGTATCTATTTTCCTGTATTTCTTCCTCTCAATTTTTCTAGATGATTTGTACATAGCACAACTCTATTGTTACAGAGTAACAGCAATATCATTGCTGCCGCAGAGTGCATCCATGCACTCCTCGCTGAGTTCAGGGACAAGGTTGTGGGATTTTGCGCCGGGGTGACCGCAGCTCTCACGGCACCCCCACGGTCTTCTCGAGCTGACTACCTGGTGCGTTACTGTTTCTGATTTTATTGTACATGTCCACCTGTTTCCTGTTAACCATAGATAGGCTAGGCTATGCTTTGGTTGGTGCTCTTCTTGGTGCCCACATATAAAATGTGTGGCACTACAGTTCATAATATCTATTTATTTGTCTTAAGCATCTGCACCTAAGAAGGAATTCATACTTAGAATTAATCGAAGACAAACATGTGCCCCGTTTCTTCTATGTTGTGGTAGCTCACCATCGCAACCTCTACCTCTCTGAACTTGCCAATAGCTAGCTTGTCCAGCTTACCTACTGCTTGATCAAAGGATTCCATGTTCCTGACATGACAAAGAACCCTCCAAATCAAGTTAACTGCCATGTGTGGACTGATTAGATATACACCGTGTGCTTTGACTAATTACATTTGTAGTTAATTTTAGTATATCTATTGCTATTAGTTCCAAAATTTTCGTCAAATTATTATCAGCTATATCTTTCTATTCAAATTTATATTTATCAAAAGGACTCCCTGATAATACTGCAGTTTCTATTTCAGCCCATGAGCATGCATATTTTGTCATATATTTTTAATTCTATTGTGTAGGTTTATCTGCATGTTCGATTTTGCAAGAAAGAGCGGACGATCTGACCATCTACATAATTATAAACCCATCGCCAGATTTTTGCTTCAGATGTACCCAATCATTGCTGCCGGATAATCATATATTTATTTTTTAATCCCTTGTACTTTAGTTAGACATTTTATGGATGTGAGAAGGGATAAGGCTATTTCTCATTTGCAAAAAAGCTCTTACCTTTTCTGTAATGCTATTATTTTATTATATAAATTTAGTCAAACTTAAGATGTTTTGACTCTCAAAAAAATTATAATGTGTTATAATTTGGGATGGAGGGAGTATTAAAAATTGATCCCAGCTGCTCACGTCCACTCCATATCCCACTTAAAACATAGATGTTGGAGAACGTGCCTTAAGATCATTGCAATGGTCAAATTCAAATTCGATCAATATGAGCAATTTCCCCGTACGGTTTCCTCCAAGCAATGTCTGGAAGCAAGTTACCTGACGAGTCATGAGCCAAACATTCGACAAAGACAATGACAATAGCACTGGTCAGATCTCAGATCCACATGAGCGCGGCAACGCCGCGCTTGTAGTTCTAGTATATTATGGAACTGGCGCCGTTCACCAAGGAGGTAATGGAAGCTCTTTTGCAAATGTTTACACTAAGAGAAAATTATTTTCTCGGCCCTGAAAAAAGTTCGACTTAGTTTTTTGACCCTGTTTTCATCGAACTTTGTTATTTGGCTCTAAAACGAAATTTGCTTATTTTCTTGGTCCTTCCGTCCACTTTGAAAGATCATAACTCTTCGATACGACATCGGATGAAGATGATTTTTATATGAAAATTGTAGGTCTCGACGAGATCTATAACTTTATAGTTTTGAGTTTTTTCATTTGATGAAGTTCAGATGCCCAAAAACATTAATATTATATATTCATGTTTTTAGGCATCTGAACTTTCTCAAATGAAAAAACTCAAAACTATAAAGTTGTAGATCTCGTCGAGACCTATAATTTTCATGTAAAAATCAGCTTCGTCCGATATCGTATCGAAGAGTTATGATCTTTTAAAGTGGACGGAAGGGCCAAAAAAATAAGTAAATTTTATTTTAGGGCCAAATAACAAAGTTCGATTAAAATAGGGCCAAGAAACTAAACTGAACTTTTTTCAGGGCCGAGGAAATAATTTCCCCTTACACTAAAGCTCTTGGTCCTGATGGCTTTCCTACCTATTTTTTCTGCATCATTGGAATCTTTGTGGCAAGGAAATAACATCAGTGGTCCTGCGTGTGCTAACTGCTAAGTGGTGAAGATGATCCAAATATAATCAATGATACATTTATTGTTCTTATTCCGAAGGCTGCTAGCCCGGAGGAGTTGGGTCATTTTAGATCGATTAGTCTATGTAGTGATCTTCAAGATTGCATCGAAGGTGGCAGCGAACAGGTTGAAGGTGGTGCTTCTGGAGATTATTTCTGAAGAGCAATCGACTTTTGTAGCAGACAGACTTGTCACTTGATAATGAAATTACAACTTATGAATGTTTACACTTCATGAAGCAAAAGAAAGCTTGAATATGAAGAAAGTTTACGACCATGTTGAATGGAATTACCTACAAGCAATTATGCTCAAGCTTGGTTTCCATCAATTCTGGGTTTAGTTGATTATGAGGTTAGTCACATCAGTTTCTTTTTCTGTTTGTCTGAATGGAAACTATTTGGACAGATTCAAGCCATCGAGAGAAATTCGTAAGGGGATACGATCTCTCCTTTGTTTTTGTTAGCAGCAGAGGGCCTTTCGTGCCTCTTAAATTTTGGTTCACAATCGTCATAGCTAAGTGGAATTAAAGTGGCACTGTTGGCACCGATTGTTAGTCACTTTCTCATCGCGGATGACAGCCTGCTGTTTTTTAAAGCAAATCGAGAGAGTGCTCTAGTGGTGAAGAAAATCTTGCAAATTTTATTGTGATTCTTCAGGGCAACAAATTAATGTTGAAAAGGCAGTGTTCAGAACGACTGCCTAAGTGAGAAGTAATAGGGGATGCCTTCTATGTTGTGTTCTTGACTTCATCCAAGCCCGAACACTCGTCCCACGTAACCTCATGATGAGTTGTCAGTCATCAAACACCGATACTTGGCATGTTAGTTAGAGACTCTCGATGAATTCTCGATCGAGATCTCGACGGACATCGTCAACATGATTTTTCCAGCAGATTCTACCTTCATCTTCGGATCCTGGATCTGCGTCGCGGATGATCACGGTGAGCTCCACGGTCATCTCGACGAGATCCCAGCACACCAGGACACTCCGGCCACTTCCGCAGCAATGCTGGATCAACTCACAGAGAAGTTATCGCTGCTCTCAATTTCTAACCTAACTCAATTTCGGGAATAGCCAAGATTTACTTTTAAAACTCGGACACGCTTCCCGCATCTGACTCAGACATCGTCAACATGAACTTGGAAGGTGCACACCACTCAAAGATGAGAAGCGCTACATATATGGTTTCTCTTAAGAAAGCACTCAGCGTTTGTTACCACAATGTTACATGAAAGTAGTCTTTAAGGATTAAAATATTGTCTACGGCTAGCTAAAACATTGTAGAAATGGTCTATAGAGTAGTTCATAAGTAAAGATATTCATAAGTCGCAAAAAAAAAAGTAAAGATATTCATAGTCTTATTGACTGCCCATAAAGAATAAATAAATAATTCTTCCCTCTGTTCTCTCTTCCCCACTCTCACATATGGACTACTCAGTTTATATACATTGTGATGACAACAATAACTATAGATCACTGATGTAAAAGTTGCGTATATTGACTACTTCTATATAAGCTTGGCAAGATCCGGAGAAAGAAGAAGAGGCTTCCAAGTTCAACCATGTTGGGGCCTTACACAAGAGGTGTTTAGATTGTCTATTTTTTTAAAAAAAATTACTATAGCAACATATTAATTTTTACGATAGGTGTTCAATCATAACTTAATTAGACTTAAAAGATTCGTCTCGTAACATTTTGCAAACCTGTTAAATTAGTTTTAATTTTTATTAATATTTAATGCTCCATACATGTCCTTAAATATTGATGCGATGGAACTTGTATTCAGTGGTTAATCTATACAGGGCTACAGTTACACAAGATTATTTGCTAGTCAGATTCTGGATAAGTAGTTCCGATGAGCGCGGCTAAGTACAGTTGCGAGGAGGCGAAGAATACTATTGCCACCGCTGTTGGCAGCCTCTGAACTGCAAGGGTTTAGCGACGGTCGTACAGCTCCTGTGGAAAGAATCGAATATCACCCGCTTTCCCAACCCGCTTTTGCGCAGCGGCAGCAGGGAAATTTATACGCGCTGTACAACAGGTAGCTGCTCATGCATTTACCCCTCTAGTCCAGAGAAGACAAGCGCTAGCGGGAGAAAGGAAGCGCCTATCTATCAGCTCTCGAGCGCCACACAATGCAGTGTAGTGGGCGCCTGAACTGAAAGGAGGCTGGAGGACAAAGTTTTTACTGCCTGAATTATGGGATGCAGCTGTGGGGATTCAGACAACATCACACCATTATGTGTATTAACCGGCTGTGCTGTGCTAGCTGATCGATTTGCACTAACTTCGTTGATTATTCCTGTGGTGGAAGGAAGGAGAATGCATACTCCTGCTTGCTAGCTACCATGTCGTTGAGACAAGCAGCTAGCGCGTGGAACTGAACCTTTGCATTGATGCGAAACCCAATTCTTGCATCCCTATCGCTGCGTTTGCATGCTGCGATCCACGAAGCGCTCGCCGCGGGCTTACATCTGGACATCTAGTTACCCCTAGGCCACAGATAAGCGTCTAGCGTCTAGGGCATCCCACGCCTGATTAGGGCTGATTATATTACAGCTTTGCAGCCGCGTGCAGCTGTCTTCTGCCGCCAGCATAGCTGAGTAGCAGTGGCGTCAGGGATCAGTTCATCAGGCTAGCAGCTGCTGCATGGTTGGCGTATTACTAGCCTAGGCGAACGACCCACCAGTCGGAGATCTTCCTCGATGCTTTAGGCCGAGGCATCAGACTGCCCCGCTGTTCTCGTTGGCCACAGGACACAGGAGCTTATCGGCTTCGTTTCTCAGCTCCAAAAATAATAGAGAAAACATTAAAGAAAGGATGTCTTCCCGGTGTAATGCAATGCTAGCTGCGACAGTTCTCATTTTCGGTTCCGGAAGCATGCGACGCGTGATATCGGGCTGAATATTCCCTGTGAATCTATTCCCCGCACTATTACACAAACACATCTTATCACTCATCACTGTGCAGTTCACCTCTCATCACTCATCACTGTGCAGTTCTACTCCTCGCAACTCTGTCCCGTCACCGTGTCACATCCCATAAAATTTTCTCCCTCCTCCCCGGCCGGGTCGCCGGTAGACCTGGTCTACCGAGAGGGTGAGACCCCTCCCAACCCAGTGCTTTGAAGTTCCACACAGAAATGAGCTCACCACGCAGCTGCAACAAACCTCCTCCATCTCACATCACATTCATTCGTATAAACCCTCCACCACACTAGCTTTTGTAAGTATGTAAGACTATCTCCAGCATTGTACCTAAGTGGTGACCTATACCCATTTTAGGTAGTATACGGTGTTTTTGAATCACCAAATGACTCTCCAATAGAGCAGGCAAAGACAACATGCATTTTGCGTTGCCTCCGACGCTGGAGGCAAATATACCTCCTCTGTCGCCCTCTTTGCATCTCCGCATGTGGGCTCCACCGCTCCAGCCTCGGCCCCGGCCCCAGCGAGATGAGCCGTGTGGGTGGCCTCCGCCGCCGGCCTCGTCGCGCGTCGCCTTCTCACCAGAGGGTTGGGCCCCGGCTCCGGTAAGCTACGCCGTGCGGGAGCTCCTCGCGCGGAGGGGAGGATCACGGGGCAGCCGTGCATCGGCTCCAGCCTCGGCCCCGGCGAGCTACGGATGGCCTCCGCCGGACCGGCCCCGTCGTGCGCCGCTCAGCCGGACCGGCCCCGGTGAGATGCGGAGCCTCATCCGCATCCTCGCGTGGTGGAGCCGCCAGCACGTGCTTCAGACCGTGGGGAAGGGGCGGTGGTGGCAGCGTCGCTGGCGCAGCGGACGCGGCGGGCTGCGCGGGCGGAGCAGGAGGTGGCGGCGCGGGGGAAGAGGAACAGCGGCACGGGAGAGAAAATGAGGAGAGGGATCGATATCTGGGTATGCTGCTGGAGATCGTTTATTTTGGGTGGCTTACTCTTTCACTGTGCACCACCCAAACCAGGCAATGGGTCTCCTATTTTGCATGGCTTTGTTAGAGTTAGTCTAACAGTAGCAGAAACCCTTGATCGAAAAAAAAAAACAGTAGCAGTGACCCTCCACCATACTAGCTTTTATACGTATGTAGCAGTAGCAGGGCGTGCTTAGCATGCTCCTCCACCTCTAAGGGGTCCTTTGGTTCACAGGATTGACACAGGATTTTTGCAGGATTGGAGTTCCCAAGGAATTCTTCCTTTTCTAGCCTTTGGTTCATCTCAAAACCTCAGGAAACAATCCATAGGAATAGAATCCTATAGCACAATCCATACGAAATAAAACATGTGGTTCAAATTCATGGAATTTTTCCTGGCGCGAAAGAAAAGCGCGCGCATGCATCTAGGTGACAACCGTCCATGGCTTCATCTTCCAGCTAGCACATAGAGAAGAAGAAAAATCGAAAGGGAAGAGAAGAACAGGAGCCTGCTCCACCAATGCTTGCCACGCCTGCACCGACGGAGAGAGAATCTGGGGGGGAGTCCTTGCCGGTGCCGCAGTCGTCCGCCTGAGCCGCGCGCGGCCAGGCCCGTCCTTGCCGGTGCCGTTGTCGTCCGCCAGAGCCGCGATGGCCGCCTGCCGGCAACGTGCGGTCGGGCCTGCCCTTGCCGACCGAGGGAGAGAGCCGCGGGGATGGGCGGAGCCGCGGCGACCATAGCGCCGCCGGGTCCTCGTGCTCCGCCATCCGCTGGGAGGGAGGGGGCCGCCTGGCCACGCCTGGGGCGCGCGGGCCCGCCCAGAGCCGACGGAGATAGAGAGCGCCGCTGACCCGCTGGGCGCTGCCCGTGCCGGATCCGTGGCCGCTGGTGCCGGATCCGGCGAATCCATCACCGGGGAAGGGGGAGTCGTCGCCATCCACCGGGAGGGGGAGCGCCTGGCCACGCCTGGAGCGCCTCGGGGCCGGGACGGAGGTGGGGTGTCGACGGAGAGAGAGAGCCCTGGGGAGCCACGTGGGAGAGGGGCGGAGGGGAGGCGTCGCCGTCTACCGGGCTCGCCGTCGTGCTCGTGGGGACAAATGGTGGGGGCGTGTCCGTTTCGGGTGAAAGAGAGAGTTTTTTTTTTTTTGACACTGGAGAGACTAGAAGAGAGAGCTATGAGACGGAGAGGACAGAGGTATATCAAAGGCTTGACAACGCAATTTTCCATAGGTTCCATTCCTATAGGATTATACAGCCATGCCACCACCAATCCTTTATTTTTTCTTTTCTTATCCTGTCTCTACGGTACCATCCAAAGGGGGCCTAAAACAGACTGAAACGTTTGGCAAGGCTCCTCAAGAGTACTACTACTCCTGGTCGAAGCCGCAGCGGGAAGAAACCCTGGCAAACAGGCCCGCAGTACACTCCATCCCCCACTAGATAAATTCAAGAGGGAAGCCCCTCTCTCTGTCTCTCTTCACCATTGCTGAGCTCAAGAACTCGGCTTGCTTCCGGAAGCAGGATCATGAGCAGTCCGGACGACGAGAGTTTAATCGAAGAAGAAGTGGACGAGTGTGTGTTCCAGATGGACTACGAGCCACCATCAGCACCACAAGCCATCGCCACGCATCACCAAAGTCCACACCACATCTTGGAGGTTTGATTATATTGGTTCATCTCATCTTTCTGCTCCTACAATCTCTTATGATCAGATGGTACCTTTTTCTGATTCAAACCTTTGTTGCATTACTTTGTTTGCATCTGCTACACATACATATCGTCATCAGGCTATCGTTCAGCCTAGCTCACAGGTGGAAGATTGAGGTACATAAGAGGGCCATGAAGCACGTGAGAGAGATCGGCGAGGAGAGGAAGAGGAGCAGCCTGAAGAGGAGGCTGATGATGAGGCTCAGGAAAGACGGCTACGATGCGTCGCTCTGCAGGTCTTCTTGGGTTGCCAGCACCGAGCACCCCGGGAGGTAATGTGATGCTGCAATCATCACCAGTCTTACGTAGTACTACACCCTTAGAACTGATGGTAGTTTGCTTAATTTTTCTCCTTCTTTTTACCATTTTTGTCCTTGCTTGCTCTTCTTATAACCTTCTAAAACTGGGGCTGCGCCGCCTGCAGAAAATGCTGCCATTGAGCAGCAAGTTTCTTCTTTTGGTATGAAAATACTTCCCAAATTTACCATTCTCTGCATGAAGTCCCTGTATTCCTTTTCTTCTTTCTTTTCCTTCCTCTTCTTTTTTTTTTTTTCATACTCCCTGTCCTTCTTCTTTAGGAACTGTTATTACTGTGTCTGTGTGCTGCTACTACCACATCATATACTACCATGGCACACTGCGACTGATGATCAATGCCACCATTATAAGGATTCGTCCTTCCTTGTCAGCAACTCAGCATGCACTCGATTACTCCAACCGTAGTGATTAGTACTCCATCAGAAAGGAAATAAGTTAAAACGTTCGCTGCAAATGATCAATGCCGTTAATTTGCTGCAGGCAATTACGAGTACATAGACGTCGTGGTGGCGAAGGAGGAGCACGGCGCGGGCGCGGCCACCTCTTCCAGCAGGCTCGTCGTCGACATCGACTTCAGGTCGCAGTTCCAGCTCGCGAGGCCCGGCCCCATGGTACGCGCAGCTCTGGACGCGGCTGCCGGCGGTGTTCGTGGGGCCCCGCGCGAGGCTCCGGAACGGCGGTGTCCCTGCTGTGCTCGGCGGCGCAGCGGTCGCTGCGGGAGAGCGGCCTGCACGTCCCGCCGTGGCGGAGGTCCGGGTACATGCAGGCCAAGTGGCTCCCCGCCGGCGGGGCCTCGGAGTCGGAGGTGGAGGTGGTGGCGGCGGGACAGTGGTCGGTGGCGATCGTGAGGGAGCCGGGCGGCGGGGCCCGGAGGCCAGGCGCCGGCGGCCTCTCCATGGCGCTGTCCGGCTCCGGCGCGGCGGCCAACGGCTGCCAAGGCCAAGCTGGCTCCATGTGGCCGTAGTAGCAGTACTACACTACTGTTCTTTTTGTTTAGGCCGTCAGAATCAGAATAGGCAGCAGAAACTAGCTACTACAGCATTTTGTGCATTGATTAGGTTAGAACACTGGTAGTAGCAGCAGCATTTCGGCTTTTGGGATTAGGCACAGCCCACAGCCATGTCATGTGGATGTGGTTTGTGTGTTTTTTTCGTTGGGAGTTGGTTTGGTTGGCCAAGCCATGCGGCAGACCGTAGACGGGCCTTGCTTTGGTTGTGGGCTAGTTTCCGAGGCCGCAGCAAGAGATCACAGCAGTGCAATTTGTCATTTCCAGAGAATTAAGACTTTTACTAGTAGTAAAATCTGATGCAGAAAGTTGCAATGAAAATCGCCTGTGTGGTGTTACCTTGCCCTGTTTATCTGTTCCATAAAAGGACGCCTGAGCAGTGGCACAGTCGCGCCGTATCTGCGATTTGTACGGGGTCAGAAAGGTCACGTTGGCAGGCAATGACTCCATGACGTGACCTCTAACAGTGCCTGTGTTGCGTTTGTAAGCACAGTACAGTATTGGCACTGCAGCTCTGACCTTTTTACCAAAATGTTTAGTTGATAAAATTTGCCACTATTTTTCGTCACATCGATTATACTTTCCGTCTGTATGAAACACTAAATGAAATAGCAGCTGTTGGATGTTTATACTTTTTGTCTGACTATTTCGAGATAAATCTTTTAAGTCTATTTTAATTATGATTAGATAAAAATTATCAAATACAGATAAAAATATTATAGTACACTTTTTTTCAACTTTTACCCATCTAAACGGCACCCTAGTACTCCTACACACGGGAGCTGCAATGATAGCTTAGCGACCCTAACACGTTCTGTCATAGTGTCATTACTCCTCTCTCCATCCTTAAATAATTATCGCTTTCGGTTCTCGAAAAATATCTTTGACTAAATATATATTAAATTATACTAATATTCATAGTATATAATTAGTATCATTAGAAAGATATTTAAATCTAATTTTTTTAAAATTTATTTAGAGATATAAATGTTACATATTTTTCTATAAATTAAATCAAACTTATAGTACCCAACTCAGAGACGACAATTAAACAGGGAGTACGCTCGTCGGAGTCGGCGGAGGCAGGGCGCCATAACCGCGATGTCGCCACTCGTTGTGTAGGCGCAGGCCGGACACCAGACGGAGGATTGGGAGGGGTGTTCAGACCTGGGACTGACAGTTTTTAGTGTTATATTAAATGTTTTATGAGATGTTTCAAGGATTTTCTGACTACTAAAAAAACTAATTAGATAACTCATAAACTGAAGGACGGACTTTTTAAGTCTAATTAATTTATCGTTAGTAAATGTTTTTTAAGTATAATATTGTTAAATCATAGACTAATTAGTTTTTAAAAATTTATCTCATAATTTACTACAATCTATGTTCGTTCGAGCTGAAAACAAGTGCTGATTTTATCTAATGTTGATTTGTTGTGAGAGAAAACACTGTTGTAAAGCTGAGGCCCTGTTTATGGACCGTTTTGGGTGCAAAACTATTGAAAAAAGACAATGTAGTATGCTCTTTAATTTTTACAATAAGTATACAATTATGATCTAAATAGGCTCAAAAGATTCATCTTACGATTTACATGCAAACATGCAAAAAACAGGGCTGATGCACTTCCAAAATCCAAAACTTCACGTGGAATGTTTAGACACATGCATTGAGCGTTAAATATTGATGATTTTTTTACATGTTTGCACAGTTTACATATAAATCACGAGACGAATCTTTTAAGCCTATAATATTATTATGCTTAGATACTTATCGTCAAAATTAAGGCCGATAAGGTCAAACCGGTGAAGCATAGCTTTAGGCCCTGTTTACTTAAAAAAAAACTTTTCTCTTTTCCCATCACATCGATTGTTCTTTATGTATGCATAGAGTATTAAATAACGTAGCAGCTGTTGTATGTTTGTACTTTTAGCCTAACCATCGTGAGATAAATCTTTTAAGTCTATTTGAGCTATGATTAGACACTTATTAAAAAAGATTCTTTATGTGCTACAGTGACTTTTCACCCCATTTCTCATCAAGTAAACAGGGCCTTAATACTTGACCAAATATTCGATTTGCCATGGGTAGAGTTTGGGCGATGCAACCAGTTGGAACGCCTGCCTGTCAGATTTTCTGTAACTGCAAAATTGTACTGATGCCTCGATGGATGGAGATGGATGACGAGTTTCTGTCACTACAAGAGACATGACGATTTTCTCACGACAACGGCTAAGTTCGTCGCTAAGTCATCCGAGTTTAGGACGTTCTTTGGTGGGAGTATGACTTTATAACAAAAATTCTCTGTTTGTCGCAAAGATCCAATATAAATTGTCGTAACTTTGATGGCTTATTTTTTGAAGTAATAAAACAATATAACATGGTAAATAATAATAATCATTAAATTATGAAAAATTTAATTCATCATACATTTTAAATCTATCAATTTTAACATAAAGAAAATCATGCCACATTGTTTAATTCTTCCCTGTCATAAGTTTCCTTGAAAAGTTCTTTTCCTTTTAAAGGGCCACTATCCATGTACATGAGTTGCTAAGTGTGGGTTATTAAGAAAAATAAACACCGCTCACTTCTAGAAATAAGAATTTTTTCTATCAGAATATAATTCACAGGGATACAAGGTTTATTTGGTTTATTTGCAAGGTAATAAGAATATAACCCTCCCTGTAGGTTTCCCCCTGTAGTAAAAAAAATCAGGGTAATAGAATTTTCTTTCTGTTATTTGTTTGATGAGTTCACATGCTAATTTAGGGTCGCATTGCCGCTCAATACTACAGTATTTGGCAGCGCACCATATTTCCATCCTTTGCCGCCAGTTCTAAATATAAAATACTTTTGGAGCCACAACGAGGGAAAAAAAAAATCTTAACTTCTATCAACTCCTCCAGACCTCCACAGACCGGAACCCTGCAGCCACTCACTTTTTCCCTCCCAGATCCACGCGAGGGCAGAGTTGTCTCCACGCAGCAGTGCGTCTCCTACACGCGCGTCGCCGAGCCTTGCCGTCGTGTCCGCGGCGGCGGCCGTCTCTTGCATATTCGCGCCGCCTGCCACTCCCGGGCATCCACGCCGGCGGCGGCCTCTCTGCGAGTCTGCGCCGCCGCCCACAACATCACAAGTTGGGATATGTTGCCTCCACGATGCGGGTGGATGTCTCCACGCGAGTCCTTTCTGTGGACGTGAGGTACTGCTGTGCATGTGCTCTCTCTCAATCTCAGATCTAGTTTTCTAACTGTGGAAATTAGAAGGCGTAAAGCTTTGGTTTGATTTAGTGAATATACTCTGTGCAAAGAACCTTTCCTGGATTCTAACTCGGTATTATGGTATTAAACAATGTCGGTACAATAAACAAGAATAAAAAAGACATGGAATGTTCCAGCGAAAGATTTTGATATGGTGGCCTATACAAATATCAGGGGAACAACAAATGTGTTTCGTCGTTTTATGCTACTTATGATAAAGAAGATACATGGTAAATCAATCTATTCTCTGGTTGGCAAAGACCTATTGCTGCAGAAGTCGTACGGAAAGCCAAATGCATTATATTGGTTTCTTCTGTTGAATCAAAATCCGTGGTGCATACGAAATTGCATGTTGCCATTTCAGGCGGCTCCATATGTGCTTTGAAGTAGGCGATTGAGGGCTTGACACTCTTTGGCGAAGCAGCTGCCTCCTGGAATGGCAGCCATTGCTCTTAGCCCTAGTGTCGTGTATACTGACATGTTTTGTAAACTCAGCCGCATTATATCATACAACTGAAACATGGTAAACATCCCTGCCTTATGCTCTTTTCTGTGCATATATAGATCATAAACATAGTGTCCAGTTATTCAGTGTTCATTAGCTGAGCTGGATATAAAATATGAACCAACGGAAGAGGTACTCAAGACAAAGCTAGTCAGATTGCAGATACTTGGGAATAGGAAATTACAATTACATACCTAGTATATATTAACACTTTAGCATGGCTGATTGACACATAAATCAGCTTATTGGATCATCCTATCAAGATAGTTCTCACCAGTGGATGATTTCATTGCTACACCTATTCCTTTCCAGTGCACCTTTATTGTTATAAATATAGAAGTCCCGTTGCCATACCATTGATTTTAGAAGTTTCTGTTCCACTCCAAATATGTCAGCAGTTAGTTAACTAAATATAGTGTCAGTAATCGTCAGGCCTGTATTGTGTTTCTAGCGCCCTGTCTCATCAATTCAACTACCATTTTCCTTGAATCTTATGGAATACCTAATCCCACTTTGTATACTGTCCAAATGTGAAATTTTTCCATGAGTTTTCTGTGGACAGTTAGACAGGGAAGATAGATGTTAAGTAACTTGCTATTATTTGCTACATTTGATCTATCCTATTGCAACTTTCAGACATGAAAATTCAGTATTGAGAAATCTTTCCACTTTCAGCATCTTGGCTGTGATCCTGTAATTAAATGATAATGATATCTGCTACACGTCCGATGAATCTGTACGACCCATTTCTTACACAAGAATCTGAAATGGTAGTTGAGATGCAAGAATAGCTGCTACACTTCGAGAAAAACTTAATAAGATAATCTAATCTGATTAAAACACACCTTTCATACTGTTTATTATTGTTATGAGGCTGCTGGATTCTTTTTATTGCTCACCATTCCACATTATTAATCCAGAGGCTTCTACAGAGCTTCAAGGGAAACTAAATAAAACAGCTATACATTGTTGCACCTTTATCCCACATAGTTGTAATTCACCTGTAATATTTCATTCTTGTGTTACTTAGGATTTTAATCTTGGGTGGTGGCCGGGTGATGAACTGTTATGCGAGAACAAAGTAGCATCTCTGCACCTTCAAGCAAGAAGTGAAAAGTATGGACGGTATATGTCAGATCCACTACTTTGCCAGCTGTCTTTAATGTGCAGTTCCAACCAATTTAGATGATACAGGCTGTGATAATATACCCTTCAATTCCTGTTAATGCAGAGGCCTGTAACATTATCAGTATCAGCTATCTTTATTTGCATAATAAATTAATGCAGAGCCTTTAGTGCAGAGTGCTAAAGTTAGTCTGTACAAATCATTTGGTGCGATAGTGCGAGGCAGACTCATTGTTTCATAGATGTGCCTTATGCTTCCATGCCTTTAGTTTTCCTTATGCAGACTAATTGGAATTCGAATATTGTTACACCATGGATGCCACTTCTAGCTAACTATTCATTAAAAAAGAATGTAAATATTATTGCAAACTGAATTTTTATGATGATAATGCAAACTTAAACCGTAGTCTTACTATTACTACTACTTATTAGGTACCCTTGTGCAGCCCATTTTAACTAATCCAAACTATTTCTATCATGTTAGGCTCAAATGAAAACTATCACGACTCAATTTGACCAGATGGGGAACAACCAAGACTCTTGGAGAAATCGTTGCTCAAGTCTTGCCATTAAATAAATTTCTTCAAACCACATGTCAATGGCCTCCAAGAGAATACTACTACTGCTGCATGGGTACAAGAGTTGGTGCTGCACTTCGATAAATTTCATGGGGATTACTTTGCTACTTGTTGGACTAAGTAAAGACTTGCATATGTGAGGTTGATGTGTGTTTTTTTTTTTTGTTGAGTTTGGCATGAGAATTACTTGGACATGCAACTATGAATCAGTCTGATTTGCCAAGTGGTGTAATGTGTGACCACTTCCAGTTTGCTTGTTGGTTGAAAACTGATTTTTTTGGCTGCAATATATTGTTGGCTACAATATATTGAATTACTATGTTACATGACAATAATGTGACACCTGCATATTCGTCCATGGTCAATGGTTTACGATGATTTCTTTGCTTAATAGCAATCAAGCGTCATAAATCAACGACGCAAGTATGAACATCGCAAAACTTACGACGAAAATATCAGTTTTGTCGTAGAACACCTTTAGCTACGTGAAATAGGCGACGAATGCATTTTCGTCGTGTGTGCGTCGCAAACTGGAATAGGCGACGAATGCATTTTCGTCGTGTGTGCGTCGCAAACTGTGAAACACGACAAAATTTCAGTTTCTACGACAATAACATAAGTGTAATGTAGCACCTTCATTTATATTTATCAAGTTTTGTCTAATTATGACTCAAGTAGACTTAAAAGAGGCATAAACATGCAACAGCTGCTACTTCATTTAATAGTTTCATACAGACGTAGAGGACAATCGATGTGATGGAAGAAAAAGAAAAAATTTTGGGAATAAACAGGGCAGGTTAGGCGTCTGTCGTGGACTTTTGAACATTTATAGGCGTCTAGGGCCGAAGTCTATCACGTCAACCTGGCCCAACACATTTCGTTGACAAAACGACAAGAGCTCTGGTTCGCTAGTTCAAACAAGGAAAAAAAAAAAAGCCAATATATATACCAGAAAAATAGAGCAAGTTAATAGTAGCTCATGTCGAGCACCTATGGAGGGCGATGCTCGTTACACTGCCGCATGTTGTCCATCCGACGGCAGCGACAAATCGGACGCACGTCATAAGGAGCTTCACCAAGCGAGTCCCCTTGCTATTTTTTATAACAAACATTTCTATTTAATTTACCTCTTAAACTTTCAACTTAGTTCGATTTGCTCCCGTTGACATTGCGGTGCATAAGAAAAATCCCTATCAAAACTGCCATGGTACAAAAGGGTTTCATAAGTGGGGAGGTTACAAAATTGGTTTTTTAAAGCTAGAAGATGAAAATTGGATGATATTTTTTAGATAAAGAGGAAAATCGGACGGTCGTGATAGTTTTTTTTTTTGAATTACACAGTACAGACACAGACCCTCACAACGTACGTACACTCATCTCTGTGAACACACGCACGCAAATCCTACCTTTATGAGCATCTCTGAAAGACTGCGCCGGTAGATCTCGAGATTGACGAAGTCATCACAGACGCCTCGTTGTCGACGAGAACATCGCCTACCACTGAAAGCATATCACCGTTAAATCCTGAAAAATCCAGAAAAGATGCGACAACCAGAATTTGAACCCTGATAGATAGCGTCCCACTAAACAGTTCTACCATTGAACCACATGCCAGTGATGTCAAAATTGAAAACAAAAGGTCGGACTGTTTGTACGCGAATAGTGAGTCGGGCCATTTTTAACTTTTAGTGTTGTTGCTCATTCTGGAATTTTGAGTGTAGCCCAGTACACAGTTGATAACGGTCCAGGCCGCTTCCTTTCTTCGGCCTCGCAATAAACTGGAGTTTGGTGTTGGGCTTGATCCATTGGGTATTCTGAAGGCCCCCCAAATCTCTTTCCTCCAATCATCATCCGGTGGCTTTGAACGGGCTACATATACCCGGGCAAGTGGCGCCCGTTCACGAAGCCATGCTGTCGGGTGAGGCTGGAGACAGATACTCCAGTACTGTAGCCCCATTTAGATGGTGAAAAGAGGGTGAAAAGTGCACTATAGCATTTTCGGCTCTGTTCGCTTCAGCTGAAAAGCTGAGCTGATTTTGGCTGAAGCTGATTTGTTGTGAGGAAAAATACTGTTCCAGAGCTGAAAAATATGTGCTGTTTAGTTGAAGCGAACACAGCTTTCGTTTGTATTTGACAACTTTTGTCCAATCATGGCCTAAGTAGACTCAAAAGATTCATCTCGACCTAACCAGACAAAAAGTACAAACATATAACAGTTGCTACTTCATTTAATGCTCCATGCAGGCAAAAAGTACAATCAATGTGATGGGTGAATAGTGTCAAATATTGGGAACTAAGACTATCCGCACTCATTATCCTTTATATCTATCCTCTAAAAGGAATATTTTGTTCTGATCATCGAGATTCTCTCCTCTATATCACTTTCTCCCGCACTCATCCATCATCTATATCATTCTCTATCTACAGTGGAGTCCACATATCTATAAATAAATTTTACCTAAATATATCTATGTGAGATTTTGTTTTAAATGATTTATTAAAATGAATTTAATGGTGTAATCAGAATTTAACATGGTTTTCTGATTTTGTTATTTTCAAAAAGTGGGGCCTGCTGTTTTGATCCTCGTGCATGGTTGTCTCCCTCCCATCACCTAGCGTTTCAGCAGCAACAGCAGCAGGGCCTGTCCGTAGCGGGCTGCTGTTTCGCTGGCTATTCCGGATGTGGGCTCATTCCGAACAGCATATAGGAGACTGTTGCGGCTGTTTTTCCGCGTCCGAGCTCCTGGAGGGTGAGTTTACAAGACCCACTGCGGTTGGTCTAAACAGGGCCTGTATGTGCTACTCTCAACACTCTCATCAATAGCTTGCACATATAGCAGTATTCCGTACGCATCAACGTAGTACGACAAGAGGACAGACAACAGCGCGGCGCGACCTGGTTGTTCTCAGCGCTCAAGCCCACCCCCACGCGCGCACCGCTTTTCGAAGTGGAATCGATCGCATGAGCTGTTGCTTGCGGAGCCGTACGTGTTACCTCACGGTTAAGGGCGACGGAGACGATGGGCCGGGGGAGCCGATCGTCGGTGTCGCTGTCGCTGTCGACCCAGGGCCCAGGCCCCCTCTCGTGGTTCGCCGTGTTAGCCGCTTTGCCGGCAGGGCGGGCCCCCGCGATGGAACGAAAGCGACCGCAGATGGCTTGTCAAGCGTCGATCCGTACCACGGGCCACGCTCAGAACCTAGGGCATGTTCAGGGGGTGTTTAGTTGGTCTCCAAAATCCTAAAACTTTTGTCATATTAATTTTGCGTTACATGCATGAAACATTAAATATAGACAAAACTTTTGCATGTTTACACAGTTTACCTGTAAATCACGAGACGAATCTTTTAAGTCTACTTAGGGCTATAATTGGATACTTATTGTAAAAGATTGCTTGCTGCTACTGTGCTAAAATCCTAAAAAATTTGGGATCTAAACACCCCCTTAGTTGCTAAAATTTATACTATTTCACATCACATCAATTGTATTTTTCGTGAGCACTAAATGAAATAGTAGCTGTTGCATGTTTGTCCTTTTTAACTGGCTAACTCGAGATGAATCTTTTGATGATTAGACAAAAGTTGTCAAATACAAATGAAAATACTATAGTGAACTTTTTACTCTCTTTTCACCAACTAAACACTCTCTAAAAACAATTTATATATATATATTGATGTTAATGACGCAGAACAAATAGGTTATTTGAAGCATGATTAAATTCAAGTATGTTATAATTATACCCTTTTCCAGAAGAGAAACAATCGAAACGGTGCTGTGCTCCCATCCTGCCAAACAGGCCCGATCTGTCATGAGCTGAATTAGCCGGCAAAATCCTATGGAAATTCTTTTTACCGGGGGAGACCCTTATTTGATGATTACTATGTCTCCTCCAAAGTAGAAATGCATTGATGCTACAATCTTTGCATTAGAAAAAAGATTGGATGATAGACCATCATCATCAATCGGAAGCCAACATGTAGCATCCGGCACTGTACATGTTTTCCGGTATAGACTTATCACTGAAACTTAGTCTGGAACTAGGATAAACCATGCCGAGAAGCTGCTCGGAGATAAATTGCGGCAGTCTTGACTCTTGAGTGAATTTTTTTTTTTTGGGTGGTGGGGGGGGGGGGGGGGGGGGGGGGGAGGGACTGAGGGAGAGAATAGTGAAGGTGAAACAGGAGTCGTAGTACGTCGTCATCGGATTGCCTGGCCCGATAACAGTACGCCCAGAACAGAAAGGCACACTATCAAACGGGGCCCATTCGCCATTCGGCCCATGTTATCTTCGTCCTGCAGTCCTGTTTCCCCATATTTGAGGTCCTGTACTGTTGCCATTTGAAGAAGCTTTTATCGCCACGCAGAGAAAGAGTACACAGTATTAATTAACTCCGATGTGCCGCCACGCGTGTCGACTGTCGAGTGGTAATGGTACATGCATCCATACACCATACTCCTACGTGGACCTGCAACAGTTTGGCCTTATTTGTGACTTATTGAGTTGTATGTATCGACCAGTTCAATCTAAAAGCTTAAACTGATGAGAAAGACGGGACAATTCACTTATATTCCAACACTCTCCCTCACGTCAAGGTTCCAGGCGAGACATCTTAGCGACGGACAAGACTCAGACGTGGAATAGGAGCAAGCAACAATTATTTCTTTTAATTGCGCTAATCAGGATTCGAACTCGAGACCTCTGGATCTGATACCATATTGAGTTACATGCACCGACCAATTTAACTCAAAAGTTTAAACTGATGAGGAAAGGTGGTCAATTCACTTATATTCTAATATTTCCTCTTATGTCGAGACTCCGGTGAGAGATCTTAGTGATGGGTAAGCCTCAATCGCTGTGCTGAACCGGAGTCCGGAGTTACTAAACGACGATTCGGGGGCAACTCCTTTCCACTTTCCTTGGTAAGCAGAACATGTGTCATGTGGCAGTAACATTTGCTGAGACGATGGGGCCCGTTTCCAAATCGAGATGCAAAAGCAACGGGCCAGTGTGCCCAGTAACAGCAAGAAGTTGGTTACCTCGCCCAAAAGGACGAGGCCTTTTGCTACTATTAATATTTCTCATCAGTCATCTGAAAGCCAAAGTGCTCAACCTGACCTGACATGAGCCGAAGCTATATATTAGAATTAGACAAGCTAATGGGAAGTTGGGAACGATCCTCCAGCTGCCCGTCCATTAGCGGCTTTTAGGTGAAGATCAGGTGCATCATTTTGGTAGCCTTATGTTTAGGTGACGCTCATGATTATCATTTGACTTGCCCCGTTGCCCCAGCCTGCAAGCATCCTGATCCTGGACCCCGATTCGGCCGGAAGTGAGTTTGAACTTTGAACGCGGTTGTTGCTTTCCATTACGTTAGGTTTTCCTCGATGTCAAAAGCATAAACTAGCAGCTAACTTTTGTCCTGACACATGGGCCAGTCAGATCCAAGTCAGGTTATTGCCCAACGTATTATATCATTATTAGTATATTCTCCATGCTTTGGCATTGACCTGGAGTAGTTTTCTTTAAGTTAACTTGGGCCAAGGATCGCAAATTTTGGTCTCCCTGCTATACGTGTGCGAGTAATAAAACACACGCAACATAAAACTAATTAAACTCCATTAAAACTAATTAAAGCAAACACTCACCTAGCCATGATGTGAGATCTGGTGTGTCGCAGTGCATAGAACCATATAGAATGTGGCAAAAGAAGAAGAAGAAGAAGAAATCCAAGTGCTTACTGATAAATGCTTGACAAATAACATCTTAATGAGCATAGAACTCAGAAAGTCCTCACAAATATTTTTTAAACAAAAAAAAACAAAATGCTTAATCTGCCAAATTAAGAACGACACAGTATGTTATTAAATTGCTAAATCAAGAAGTACGTACGCGAGAACCTAGCTCAGGAACAATTCATATATTTGTTTTTTGAACAAATACTGGGCAGACAAGTATGCATTGCATACAACCAAACCAAACGGCAGGTCCATTCCTACATCCAGGCCTCTGCATGCATGATGAGAGAGTCGTCGTCGTCGCAGGCAGAGGCAACCACAGGGCTGATGGGCTGACGACGGCACGGCCGCACCCGCACAGGGACCCCGGTGGCGGCCAGCTAAAAGCGAGGTGGCACGGTAGGCTCTCCGTCGCGGCGTCGCTTCCGTGTCGCACATGCGCGCACGCGGGCGCCGGCAGATCAGCAGGCGATTAAACAACGAAGAGATCGCTGCCACTGGGGTCAAAGTCCGGAATGGTTTTTTGTTTCTCTGCCAATGAATCCTCATGGCTCAGTGAGTGTTGACTGTGCGTCCCCCGCGAGCCGGGGCATCTGATGATTATTTCTCCACCAGCACATGCTAGTAGTACATGCATGCCGGTCGTTCGTACTCCTACTCGTGTACTGACGCAGTGACGCGCAATGCACATCACATATTAACACAGGTTGGCATCTCGTGGATGTGGCCCCCCGTGTCCCGATCGTATCGCCGCTAGCAGCTCCCTCCGCTCGGTGCGCGCGCAAGCGCAACCACGCAACAGATTACAGATGGGAATCTGGACGTGGCGCGGCGTCAGATCATGGATGGCTTTGTTTTTATATCAGCCGCGAAGGGAAAAATGTTTAATTAAAACGAGCTGAGGCCAGCGATTAATTAATTTAGTGAACCCGGCTCAGGCGGAGATACGATCTGCACAATGCACTATCACCTCTCGTGATCCATCTGGCAATATTACGAACGACACGGTCGAGACCGGCGGGATCCAGATGCCACCGGACAGAGCCTCTGGAGGGGGATTTCCTGACTACTAGTAGGTGGTGTCTGGATATCCAAAATCATTGCACAAGCGTGTTGATTTTAATTTGTGGCTCTGCACTGCACCCGGGGCACCGACCTGCATGCGTTGATACTAAGAGTACTGTACCTAGGAGTAGCAAGCACAGTTATTATTATTCCGAGCGTCAAACGGTTAGGACGATCTCCACGCAAGGAACAGACCAGAAGCATGATCCAAATCTAGCGGACATTACTAGCTAGTGTACGTCTGGACCACCGATGCAAGACCAAGCAACTCCAGACAAATGGGCCTCGCTTGCCAACAGAGATTGTGCATCATTTGCCCCAGCGTACGTGTAAATTGTCTCAAATCGGCCAATGGTCACGTCCACCTCGCGTCCTTCTTCGCCGGGGATATCAAGCTCCCTGACGCAATTATTTCTTCAGAACTAGTATTTCGGGTTCTTCTGCTGATGACTGCAGACGACGGTGATGGTCTATACTGTGCCAGTGTGGACGCAATCGAACAATGCATGGCTTGCCATGGAAACAAAACGAAATGGCAGGATGGAGTAGACACAAGCCTATGATTTTGGCGAAGAATAAGAATTTCTTCACCAGTTCACGGGCCGATTTCGTGTGCTGGTCGTCCCCAGCCACGTCCAGTGCCGAGCTGAGAGGGGCCACTTTTTCGTCCCCAGCCACGTCCTTTGGCTCTATTCGCTGAAAGCTGAAGGCTGAAAACTAATTTCTTGTGAGAAAAAAATACTATTTCAAAACTGAAAAAAGCTAAAATAAGTTGTTTATAAGCTCAAGTGAACATAGCCAAAACTAGATATCGCCTGTACAGAAAACAAAGCACAACGATTTTCAGTCGTCCCGTTTTTTTTTTTTGTTGTTTTTTTTCGAACAGTCATTCTGATTGATTTTTTTAGCAACGTCATTCTAATTGATTTGAATACTACGAGACGAAACACATGAGTCGATGGGCCGGGCAGGCATCCATCCGTCCATCATGGGACGAACTGGATTGGATTCCTATCGCGTGAATGCATGTGACAGCCGAGCAGGGGGAGGTGGAGCATCGCAGCACGGCTTCGCTGGCATCGACTGAATATTGATCACATTATTCTTATCGCTCCGCAACACGTGCAGAGCCTGATGGGGAGCACGGAAAGCGATTTGTCACCACCCTGGCTCTCACTGTACAGCAGCATTAAAGATTTACTAAGAACCAACGTTAAGTACTAACTGCAATGTGCGGCATCAAATTGTGCTTTGTCGCGCGCGGCCGCATTGCTTATCGTCTTTACTCAACGGCCTGCAGATAGTCGGATAGTCGCTAGCGAAATGGTTTAATATGATTCCGTTTTTCTGCAATAAATAAGCGGTAGATAGAGGCTCTGTTTAGATCCAGTGCAAATTGCAACTGCAACTAGTCACATCAACGTTGCGTCACATGCATGGAGCATTAAATGTAGACGAAATGTTTGCATGTTTGTACTTTTTGCATGTGCATCACGAGACGAATCTTTTAAGCCTACTTGGGCCATGATTGGACAAAAGTTGTCAAATACAAACGAACGTGCTACAGTGCAGAATTGCAACTGCAACTGGGATCTAAACGGAGCCAGATTCGCATGCAACTGAGGACTCCACGTCCACGTGGTTCGCCAGTCTCCGATCCGTAGAAAAAGAGAGGGACTCCTATATATTCCTACTACGTACGGAGTATGGTCGTATGGATGAACAGAACAGAGGAACACGCATGTGTGTGGACCAAGTAAAGAGGCCAAAGTGCCAAACAGTACCAAGCTCATTTTCGTCCAGCATGGATGGCGGTACGATTGAGAGAAAGTTCCTTCTCCCGGTCCATGCATGATCCCCGAAGTCTCGACTGCTGGAGCGCAGCGGACTCCTGATGATAGCGCCACCACCGGTGCGTGACTCCGACACCACCAACTTGCATTCTTTTTTTTGAATGCTATTGCTAAAGACTCTCGAAGGCCGGGACTCCATGGGTCAATGTGAACCGCGTTTCGCCGGCCCGGCCCCGTGCGCGGTGCGCCTCACTCCAGCCCTTCCGCGAAGGCACGCGCGGATCTCCGTGCGCGCGGCATGGGTCCGTGCCCGTCCGCGCGGCGCGGCGCGGGGCGCTGGCACGCGGCCAGACGGCGGCGGCGGCGGGCAGCGGAAGCAAGCGGAACACCCTCCAGTCCAGGCGGCAGATGGGGGAGCCGGCAGAATATTTTGAACCGCGTCGTCGTCGTCGTCGGCTCCGTACCGTCCTGCTGCCTCGTTCCACCGCGACCTGATGCCGCGTGCGTCGGTGGCCGCCTGGCCAGGCCTAGCGGGGTCCCGCCCGGGTGGTCACTTTCTTCTGTTTATAGCCGTGTGGGTCACCTGCTACTGCTAGCCGGGTCCCGGGTGTTAGCGAGGACTGCACGCTGGAGCACCTACGTCGGTGCACGCCACCTGGAAAACGAGTACTGTACAATGGATGGGGGCATCCAGAGAGGAGCGTGGCAATGGCTACACGCGATTTGGATGGAGCCGTGCGGCGAGGCTCGCCGCTGTCTGCCGTCTTCGGATGAGCGCAACCCCACTTCACATCACATTCCCCACAGCGACTAGACAACGACGAGACGAGTCGCCGAGGGTGGAGCACGGCCTTTAGACGTTAATTAGGCCAAGAATTTTGTCACCGATCGGTCGATTCCGTGGCAATGTCAATGTGGCATGCCACGTCGCTTTCGTACCTTCAAACACTCTACTACTGCGTTGATCTCCTGTTCTTGTTTTGAGTAAACGAATCACATTAGGACACTCAGGAGCCTCCTCTGAGGTCTTCCAAAACTAGTTCTACGCTTGGTTGGTGACTTTGGAGACTTGGAGTACGTTCTCCTACGCTAACGCCATGGATTAGTTACGTGTGAATTGTGATGTGCATGCAGGGTAGGGGGTCACCAGTCAACTCGCGTCGCCACATATTTTTCTTCGCCTTGCTGTGTCGTCCGGGTTTAGTTTCGGCCTAACGCGGCCGGCGCCGGCCTAATTGGAGCGGACACAATTTAGACTTCAAGTCTTCACCACATACACGCGCCTAATTAAACCATCCCCTCACTGCGTTGTGTGTTCGTTAAGTAGTCAGAGTTGCCCCTGACGATGACATCCCATACGAAATGCCTCAAGTCAAATTGAGACCAGCAAACCAACCTCTTTGTGATTCAGCAAGGAACACGTGTTTTGAACTTCGAAGGACAAATAATATTGTTTGGTGCCAGTTGACCCCCCTGCTTCGTTCATAGCAAAATTCAGAACGACACAAGCTACGTACCGCCATATGCTCACGGCACGTAAAACTTTTGGTGATTAAAACACTGGTGGATTCTATTTGAAAGGACTTTGAAATTTAGGTCGGAGAGGAGAGAAGAAGCCATGAAGATAATATGATATCGATCCACGGACTGATGCATACCAATGCAACACGTAGGCACATTCCTAAGTCCTAACCGAAGCTGATCCCAGCATTATCCTCCTCCTGTGCTGCAGTGGCCGCCAAACGTGTTCGTCGTCTTTTCCGCTGGTAACCTTCGCCTCATGACGGCAGCATGCATGCATGCCACATCAGCGGCGGATTAAATCAAAGTCAAATATATTCCAGGTCAGGTCCAGTGTCGATTGATACTTGAAGGACGGCCAAACTTTAGGCTAGCTTCCGGCATAAGCAGCCAATCAAAGTGCCAAATGTGACGTGAACATCCACTGCCAGTACTGCCGCTATCTGCTAATAATATTGTAAGGGAAAATAAACTACTGCACCAAGTGGCATATTACTAGTACTCCTAGCTACTACTAGTTCACAAGGGTTGGTGAACGACGCGAGCCTAAAAAGCGGCCACCCGATCGATCACATATGATTATATGAAAATATGGGTCGGTTGGATCTTCCTCGCCAATTGACTTGCAGCTGTCGACATCATCCATCTTGGTCAGCTTGCTTATACACATGCTGAAATCAGCACGTCATGGGCTCATGGCGCCGGACCCTGATCGAATGAAAAAAAAAAATTAAAATAAAATAAACTAATAGAGAAGATAAAATGTACAAATCAGCGTGTCTGATCCGATGGCGCAACGGAACAGCAGCTTCCATATCGTCAATGGCGACGCGCAACGATTATTCGGCGTGGAAGAATCGAGTTTGTTGCAGCTTTGCTTTCAGGTACTGTACGGCCCAGTCTACCTTGTCCTGCATGGCTCCTCCTATGGCCTTTTCCTCCCTCACACCCCAGGCTGTGCTACTGTTCCAATTCCAATTCTCTAGCTTGGTAGTACAGTTGGTAACAGCCACTCATTAACAGCGAGCTATGCTAGTACTATATATGGATAGACGATAGAGTTTTAGACGTGGAATAAAATGCATCCAGACAATGAAACACCGCATGACCTCAGCATATCTATCTAAATAACATCGCAGATGAATTTCGTCCCTACACCTAGCTTGGATCGTGTTGCACGGCGGCCCTAGCTAAGCTCTCGTTTGCCGGCTGGCCGAGGCTTGGCCGCTAGTGCGTGCACGGCCATGATACAGCGAAACCCAGCCGAAACGGATTGGATTTTTGCCATTTCGTACACATCGACGACTCAGCACCAAACGTCTATATACCTGTAACCTGTGGCTTTGTGAGAAAAGTCCGTGTGCGTCACCGGGTTTAGCGATGAACGTTTGGTGGAGCATTCGAGGTGTGCGTGCCAGGGTTGTCTCAGTTTGGCAGAAAGTCGCCAGGGAAGAAAAATGTCATATTTGAGAGCCATTTTGGCATGGTGGTCGATCTCTTGCTTTCAGAGGTCTGACAGTTCAACCCACCATCTAAGCGGGAGTTTAGTTTGTCTCTCAAAATCCTAAAACTTCCGTCACATCAATCTTATGGTACATGCATGGAATATTAAATGTAGACAGGAATTTTTGTATGTTTGCACAATTTGCCTGTAAATCGCGAGACGAATCTTTTGAGTCTATTTGGGACTATAATTGAACACTTATTACAAAAAATTCCTCGATGCTATAGCGTCAAAATCCTAAAAAAATTTAGGATGTAAACACCCCCTGAATTCCTACATCATGCATGCTGCCGAGAAAACGAACAAAGATGACCGACAGATCATAAACTGTGATTGAATTTAATTCTGTTTGGTGGCGGTTGGGGCAAAGATAATCCTAAAAAGGCAGCATTTTCATCACTTTTATTAGGGGCCGATGATAGATATCGGTCAGCATCAGAATGACACGAAAATCATGGCCATATTCTCTGATTTAATAGTCTAGTATTATTGGATGATAACACAAAGCTACACATGGGAGCTGTGGGGTGGAGGAGTATCAGAATTATGGTTGCGGCTAATTTATATGACTGATTTGTTGCGAGGGAAAAATATTATTCAATCGCTGAAAAGTAGATCTTTCTGTTCACTTCATCTTATCAGCTAGAATCAGTCATACTTTTCAGACAATTGATTTTGCAGCAAATGGTTATATGTTGCATTAATAATTGATGATCAAGTTATGCTTCCAAAAACTTTTCTATATACCAACAAGCCTTATAATAATAAATGGATGGAGTGTCATATGAAGGCAGTGTCAAAAAACAGAAATGTTTGTAGTTGAGGAACATGTGGACTAAAGAATATTTTTATTAGCGTGCAGGAAGGTATGATATTGGACATTACTAGAATCAAGAAGCACTCGAAAATTGAGGTGAGAGATTGAGGACAAAGAATTGCAGGATAATAAAAATATACCTGGGTTGGATGGATATTAGCTTGAAGTTTTCAATTCCTACTTCGACCTGTTGTTTTTGAATGAGTACTACTCTTTATATTCTTTCTAATTTATATGAGTCAATATTTTTGGGTGAAAATACACTCTTAATTTGATCTTCAAATATAGACATTCTCTATTATGGAGGACAAGGATGATTCTCTAAAATGTGTACTAGATGTAGAAAACTGTTGGAAGGTACAGAGATATCTAAAGCGATTTTTACTCCAAAACTCTCCGAGTAATGTTTTAAAGAGTAAATTTTAGAAAAGGTTTTTTCGATATTCTCTTATAACTTTTCTTAATTAAAAAAGGAAGCACTTCAAATACTCTTCGACTACTTTGGTCCCATCAATGATTTGGTTACATTGTCCCCTCAAAAAGAAAAGATATATTAGGCAATCTCTTGCTGCAGGACACAATCCGTTCGATATGGCAACCGCAAACACGCTGATAGCAACTACATGGACAAAGAAAATAAGCAAAGCCGAGCAGATGTGTGGTCTTCATTTGTCAATGTCAAGTTCAAATATATGAGACAACGTTTATGATAGAACTCAATGAAAGAAAAAAGTTATTTCGTGAACCTAAAATCTTGTAACTTGACGTTATACATGCCTTTGGTACAAAACAAAGTGCATTAGACTGCAAATTGAAGGTCATGGTGACGTATCACGTTTGGATTACACTATTACTCCTAATGCAAAGCAGTGATATGGATCCTGAAAAGACTTGGTTATAGAGTTTATTTTTCTTTCATGTTTTTGTATATATATTTTGATTCTTCGGTGCTCAAGTTACAATGTTTCATTGTTTGGAAAAGAATCTCAATCTTTCTAAAAATAACCAGACATTTCACTCACATTTTTACTAAAGGGGACATTGAATTTCTACAGGTAGAACGTTTTTTCGTGACTCAAAACGGGGGGAAAGATAAAAAACACGGTTCTAACATAAAATACTTGTACTAAGTGGAAAAAGGTTTTTGAGTTGGGAATAAATATATGTATACTAAAAATAATTCGATAACCATGCAAAAGTGTTTGCTATGACCACCAAGAAACACTTCTCGATTTTGGCCCAATTAATACAGAAGTATTTTGTTCTCACCTAAAAAGGATGGCATGGATATTTTCAACATTTCGGCAGGAAAGCTCTTAGCGTGAAGCAATCTATCCATTTCAAAAATGGTAACAGGCCAACAAGGTGATGACAAAATGGGCTACTTTCCCATATACATGGCCAAAGGGGATAAGCAAACCCGGGCACACAGTGGTACTATTTGTCACGTCTTGATTGATTAGATCCTCTTTTTTGTAGGGGCTTTAAGCAGTCCAAGCTTCCACCACGACGACATTTAGAGGGTGTTTGGTTTCCTCTCTAAAATCACAAAACTTCCGTCACATCAATTTTATGGCACATGCATGGAACATTAAATATAGATGAAACTTTTGCATGTTTGCACAGTTTGCTTGTAAATCGCGAGACGAATCTTTTGAATCTACTTAGGCTATAATTAGACACTTATTGTAAAAAATTTCTCGCTGCCTATGGTGTCAAAATCCCAAAAATTTTATGATCTAAACACCCCCTTAATTCATATAGTACAGTTCATGTAAAATCTTCAATCTTCTTTCTCCTTCTCTCACAGCGACTGTACCTGCATACCTGTACGGGACAGGTACAGAGGTACTAGTAGCGGTACCCTGTAAAGGTACGGTACGTCCGCCGATGGATGGAATACATAATGAAATACACACAATAAAGAAAAGCAGGGGGTAACATGCAGATGCCCATCACATGAGGAAAAACTCGGATGAAATCTCGATTGGACCAAAAGACTCGACAGGACAGCATCGCACCACACTTCGCTTTCAAGGGAGATGCCTTGTTGTTTTTTCACTGCCGTGCCGGGGGGTGTGGCCACACGCTTCCATGTGTCGGTCTGATCCGTGAGCTGTGTCTGTGACTGGCTCCGCCCCTATCCCTGTGAGAGGACCCGAGTTTTGTCTCATGAGGCCAGATGGCCAGACGGGTGCGGTCCCCCCGCCCCAACCCGACCGCATCCGCCTTCCGCATCGCCCAGCCCCGGCGGCTCTCGGCTCCTCCGCTCCACCCACCCGCCGCTGCCCTAAACCCTACGCCCTTGTTTCTCATATATGCAGGAGCCCAAATTTGGTTTCTCTTTCACATCGACCTCGTCCTCTTGCTACGTGAGCTCATGCTCATCCGAGCCGATCGGCTGGCTGGAAAAAAATCACGGTGAACACATTAAAATTTCAGCGTGGGATCGGTGTATGGATGGACGTCCGGCGTGGGCAGGCAGCCAACCACCAGCGGCGGCACGGGCGTAAATGAGGTTCAAGTGCTACGTGGGGGCAAGCGAGTTTACCAGCCGTCGCACTTGCGAGACGCGTAACTCGTGGCGCGCCATTAAAGAAACGGGAGTGGGCAGCCTGTGAGATGCCAAGAATGAGGACCCCCCTCGGGACTCAGGAGATGGTGGTGGTGGTGGCCAGCCACGACCACGAGCCATCTGCCAGTGGACGGGAAGAAGAACAGGGTTCTTCGCTCCCATGTGGGGCAAGGCCAAGGGAAGAAAAACGAAGAAGGGAGATGCTGTTGTGGCAGTACACGCTATTACTGTATGTACTACACGGGTGTCGTAGGAGGCACGGTGGTTGGTGGGCACGAGCACAAATCTAGAAGGATTTTCAATGGGCCAATGGGGATGCGTGTGAACCTAAAATTAATTAGCAGGTGTAAGTATAATAAACTAGTAGTAGCAGTACTAGCTGCATCGACCGAGCGTCGCCAGCCAGCCAGCCAAGAAGATCCTGTGGCCTGTGGGATGTATCACAGGCAGGCTCACATCATCAGTCATTGCGCATATGGTGATTTGAATGTGGAAGTGGAACTGGAGCTGTACTGCAACTGTGGAGTGGATGTGGTTATCAAAGGATTCTTGCAGTAACTACCTGAGGAGCCCGACCCGAAAGCTCGCAGTTGGTAACCGGGAGAAGCCCTTTTTAATCTGCCATGACATCCTTCCTTTGAGTTGTGGTTGGATCGGTTATAAACAATAGTAGGGGGTTGTTTAGATGTGTAAAGTTTTAGAATTTTGACTACTGTAGCAGCGAGGAATCTTTTCCTATAAGTGTTCAATCATGATCCTAAGTAGACTTCAAAAGATTCATCACGCGATTTACAGACAAACTGTATAAACATGCAAAAATTTTATCTACATTTAGTATTTCCATGCATGTACCGTAAAATTGATGTGACGGAAATTTTAGAATTTTGAAGGGGATCTAAATACCCCATAGATCTCTATAATTTATAAACAATGGTTGTGATAAGAAGACCCTTTAGAGCCTACTAGAGTAGCTACCATGTTCCTATGCCTCCATGATGCCGTGCCATGCAGGCATGGCTGCTCACTCACTTTCTTTCAGCTCCGTCGCTTTTCCGTCGTCTAAGCCTGTGTGCTTCGCTTCAGCTAAATAGGCACATATTTTTCAGTTCTGAAACAGTATTTTCCCTTACAATAAATTAGATTTAGCTAAAATCAACTTAGCTTTCTGAGCTGAATGGAACACAGCCTAGCCTCGCGCAGCCATCCCGTCTCCTCAGCCCAGAGCGCTATTTTTTTTAAAAAAAAAGAAAAAGAAAAACGCTTGTGCCAACCGCCACCAGCAATGTGGCGCACAATAACACTCGTGTACTTTTTTTTTTCTCCCTCTGTCCCCATGGTTAGAGGGCTTGCATGAGTATATACTATTTGCCAGTCGTGCAATAGCAAAAGCCCTGTGCATTTGTTGCAATGATGTCCACGAATGATGCACAGGGCAACGAGGCAACCTTTCTTGCGTCACTGTCCAATACCGCTGCTCATCATTGTAGTTAGCACTCACCTGGCGCTGCCGTTCGTGCTCTAAGATGTTTAGTCGATGAAAAGGGGTCAAAAGTGCACTGTAGTACTTTCGTTTGTATTTGATAACTTTTGTTTAATCATGACCTAAATAGACTTAAAAGATTCATCTCGAGTTAACCAGGCAAAAAGTATAAACACGCAACAGCTACTACTTCATTTAGTACTTCATGCAGACGAAAAATACAATTGATGTGATGAGAAATAGTATCAAATTTTGAAACTAAACAGGGCGAGCTCTCGGTGTGGTATCACAATACCCAGGAGGACTGCAGTCCTATAGTACTCCGTATATAGTAGTACTAATGGTAGCAAAATATACTAATAAATAAATAGGGTGGAGTAGAGAGCAGTCGTGTGGAACGAATTGTTGGAAGCACGGTGCTTAATGCTAGCAATAATAGCAGGGATCAGATAATGCTGGCTGGGACTGATTCCTCGCGTCGCCATCGGATTAAGCCGGTGGACACAAAGCTGTGTCAGCTGGACCGGCAATTCATGTCGCGATTGGCCCTGGCCGCCTTCCGCTTCGGCCGGTTCCCATGGCGAATTCGCGCGAGCTAGCTAGGTATGTACAGTAGCCGGCCCTGGCGGCGTCGATCGAGCGCCCAATCATTTTGGCATGGCGCCGGGGAAGTCCTGCCTTTGCGACCCGTCCGTCATGTGAAAAAGCGCAGGCCCCGTTGGATCCCCCCTCCTCCAGCCTTGACAGCCGGGCGCCGTTGGGTTTCTTTCCGGGGCCGTGTTTTGTTTGAATCGGCTTGGCGAACGTCGGTCTCGTGAGTGAGCGCGTGAAGGGGATGGGAGGGAGGCCTTCACGTCACTAGGTAAAGAACCGACCGGAACAGAAAAACCTCAGCCCTTTCCGTGACGAACTTACTACTGCCCTTGGCCCTTTTGCGCTTCTCGCGGGGCTCTTCTCTCTCTGCTACAGCTGTAGTTAAATGAGAGGCGTAAAAAAAAATCATGAGCTTAAGAGGTGTTTAGATCCAAATTTTTTTGAATTTTGGCACTGTAGCAGCGAGGAATCTTTTGTAATAAGTGTTCAATTATAAGCCCAAGTAGACTCAAAAGATTCGTCTCGCGATTTACAGGCAAACTATGCAAACATACAAAAGTTTCGTCTAAATTTAATGTTCCATGCATGTGTCCATAAAATTAATGTGACGGAAGTTTTAGAATTTTGGAGAGTAACTAAACACCCCCTTCTCCGATTTGGCGGAAAACTGACGACGTCCGCTTTCACCACCAAGCAACCAAAAAAATCGGTTAAAAGCCTTTGAGTTTGGGCTGGCGCTCTGTGCTGCCGAGGCCCCGTGAACGCGGCGCGTACGCCCCGCGTTCCTCTCCTCGCAACGGCTAACGACCTCCGGCGCCGCGCGTGAGACGTCTCCGTCTCTCTCTCACGTCTCACTCACCTGGAGCGGCCGCAGCGGATCGCGCGGTGCCTCGGCTGGGTGATCAAATCAAAGCAAAGCCAGGAACAGGACCGGACCGGGCGGGCTTCCTGGCTTTTTTGCGCCATTGCCAGACAGGATCGATCACAGGAAGAAGCGCTGTTATACAGTAATTTGCAGTGGCGCTGGGAAGGATGCCATCTTTCCGTCTTCGATCCCACGTCGCTGTCGTGGTGTTGCCGCGAGTACAGCCACCGTCAGGGCGCGCGAAATGAATGCCCCCAGCCCCCGCCCCACACAGGTAGGCCGCGTCCGGAGCTGCCGCCAGCCATTTTTCACACTCGCGACTCGCGAGACCATGCCGATTGCCGAGGAAGGACACGCCGAGGGGCGGACCGCGCGGATGGATGGGGTCTCCGACGCCGAGACGACAGTGCCATCACCATTCATGGCGCTTCTCATTGATTAGGTCCACAGCTATTGCAGGAGAGGAGCCAGGACGAGAGGAAAGAGAGGGAATGGGAGGCGGAGGCCCACCAAGAATTCGCGTACTCCCCCGCGCCTGCGCTTTCTCTCCGTTCTGGCATTTTTGGTCTTGCGGGCGATTATGGAACGTCGGTGGAGCTGCTTAGCAGAGCAGTTCCACCATTCCACCAAGCGGATTGCAGTAGAGATTGCGCGGGCAGAAGAGTGGTAAAAGCAAGCATGTGCCGCTGAGCGCTCGCCGGAAAACTTCAGAACTGTAAATTCTACCGCAATCAGCCGTGAAATATCGGTCCCAAACTCTTCGTTTGCGATTCAAAAAAGAAAAAAAGAAAAAGAACAGAGAGGCTCCACAAAGCACCGACCCCGTTTATATAGACAAATACTATGAAACCGGAGTTATTGTGAGTAAATATGGCAGAAAAAACAGAGAGGCAATTAGCTGAACTGACATTACTACTGTAAGAACAACAACAGCACAAGCGAAATGGCATGTCTCGTGCCTTTGATACAGTAAAGTACAAGTACACTTTAAAATTCCAAAATTTTCATCACATCAAATGTTTCGGCACATGCATGAAGTATTAAATATAAATAAATTTTTTGCTTATTTGCACAGTTTGCATATAAATCACGAGACTAATCTTTTAAGTCTATTTAGACCATGATTAGACACTTATTGTAAAAGATTTCTTTTCCAAATTACAAATCTCCCTCTGGACCTACAGTGAGGCTTCCACAGGGAGATTCCTAACAAGTAAGCACCGCTAATTAAGCCAAAGCATTCAAAAATCAAAAGGCAGCAGCATTAAGTTTGGCAACGAATGGCTGCGCTTTACGTGTTTCGCCAGCTTGGCTTCACACTGAAATTCCTGCGCACGTCAAGTTGATCTAACACAGGTCAATCGGTCAAAGTCGGTCAACGCCACTTGCAGTAGTTTAGATTGAAGTAGTTTCTACTGCACCAACGTGATATTAATATTATACTAAAAGCCAAGCTAATTTCTTGGCTAGCCCAATGCCCCATGGGCCATGTCTCAGTGTGTTCACCATTCTCACGTCTCACCGGGGCTTCTCCTAAACACCCTGAGAACGAAAAAAGTAGTCGTCCGATTAGCATAATTATATTATATAATAGTTTGAAGAAATAAAGGAAGTACACTTGAAAGTTGTATAATTAGTTATGTTTAAAGAGAGAACTCTATTGACTTGTACTCTCTCCATGTTGGTAAAATATATCGTTTTAAGCAAGATTTAAATTAAACATTAGGAATATAATCATAAATATCTTTTAAGTTCTTAAGTTTAAAATGTGAAGACCATATTTTTAAAATATACTTTCATAAAACTAGAAATGTAAAGTAAAAGTTATGCTTTGGTGATTATATCATTGTCCAAAACTATATTTTTTTACTGGTTAGGGCGGCAACTAAAAAAACACATGCCACACATTCGTAGCTAGTAATAATGCATTAATCCATGTATCTTTCGTTTTTACTACTGAATATACAAAGCTAGCTTAAGCTAAGAATGCGGATGCGGTGTGCCCCTTTCGTAACCATCGTCACCGACTCCGCTAATCACCGTGCCCCCGGGCCCCACAGGAACCAAAGATTTGGGCGCGACCGTACGCGACGCGGGGCCCGCCCGAGGAAACGGGGAAAAGAGAGTAGATTACTCTCGTTAAACAGCCGCGCGCTTCCCACTTTCATCTGCCTAAACCAGCTCGACCTTTTGCTTTTGCATTTGCAGTGGGGTAGTATATATCTTTGCTATATATACAACTCCTCTCCCACCCAGAGCTCTGTAGAAGAGGGAGGGAGGGGAGGAAGGACGAACCGGAGCCACTCAGCCGCCACCTCACCCCCATCGGCCGCCTGCGTCGCGTCCCACCGCTCCTGCTGCCGCCCGTTGCTCTCTGCCATTGAAGCCCTCGCAGGCTCCGCCCGGCGCCCTCTTGCCTGCCCTCCCGCGCCGGCTGCCTTCCGGGTACGCGCCGCGCCGCCCTGCCTGTGCCGCCGCCGGTTCTTGCCGCGCTTTCTTCATCTGGGTTCCGATGCGTTCTTGCGGCGTCTCCGGCGCTTGATCTGTTCTTGGTGTTTCGTGTTCTTTTTGCTCTGGTGGTATCGTAGTGTGTGCGGCACCACCATTTGCTCGATTTGGCGTTCCGTCGCTCCCTTTCGAGTTTCGACAGCAGATTTGTTTCTTTGCTTGATTTGTTGCCTTCTTTTTCGGTAGATTCCGGTTCTCAGCTTTGCCGCCCGTTGTTTCTCCTTTTCTAACCGACTTGCTCCAAATCTGCTTCGTCCGCACGAAGATTTCCGCTTCTACTGTGTCTGCCCCTGTGTGGCATCCGGGCATCTTCTTGTTTGCTTTGCTTTAATGAACCGCGAAAGCTAGCGGATCCTGACGTGTCCCTTGTTTCCATTGCAGATGAGAAGCGGCGCAACCTGGGCGGTGGAAGCGTGGTCGGCCTGAACCTTCGTCGGGGTTAAGCGCCGAGAAGCATCCTGGAGATTAAGCGCATGGGTTCCTTGGAGGCCCGGTACAGGCCGGCCGGGGCAGCGTAAGATCTCACTGTCCAGTCTCGATCTACCCACCCTTCCCCCTCCTCTTCACTCACCTCATCCCGCTTGCGGCTGGCGCTTTTGAGCTGGTTGTGCTTGGTGTGGATAGCGTGCTAATCCAGGTTGAGTCTCAGATGCGCCATTGGCTTTAGCATGTGCGGTCATGTGCTGCGTGCTGTATTGTCTCGCATCTAAGCTGGTATTGATGCCTGTATCTGTGGTGAGGTGGTGGCCATCCTCCATTCTTATCATGTAATCTTGCAGCAGGGAGCGTGTGTTGCGGTACTGCTGCCATGTACGCTGTACAAGATGCCGTCCCTTCCCTTCTGGTCACTGCGCTCCGTTCACCACGCTCTGCTCCTCCTCCATAACTTCCCCTGATTTTGTAGGTGGTGCTGGTGGTGGTGGTGGTTATGCCTTTATGACATCCTCCACCGGTCCGTCCGCTCTTCCTCCCATTTTGCCATCCCCAGCTAGCGAAACCAGCAAGAACTTTGCCCCTACTCCCCTCAGATGATACTCCTATGTGTGGCTGCCGGTGCATCGCTGTCCATGCATTCCAAACGTGTAAATCTGCCCGTCCTCGCACTCGTCGGGTTTTTCACGGTTCTCCTGGCCGAAAGTTACACTCTTTTGTGGCAATTTTTGATCCCATATGTGAATTGTATTAACAAGCAACAAAAATTTGCTTCGAGCTGTTCATTTCTTCTGCTGTAAAGCGCGCAGCCTGGCGTCGGTGGCCATCCATGTGCTCGCGCTGCTGCTTTGACCCCAAAGACTGCACCTTGTGGCAGCAGCCCTATTTAAATCCCTGCACTGCAAGCATTAGCTTCATGTGCAGTGTCTGCTAAATGTCACGGCTCCGCCACGCTGAGCAGGTCAGCTACTGCTGCTGCTTGGTGGCTCCTCTGGCCCCGGACCGTTGAATTGCCGTGCTTGGCGTGTAGAAAATGATGGGTTTGGTGTGTGCCCTACCAGTGATATCGGCTATCTTGGTCCGGTCCATATTTTTGGACCAAATTTTCTTGATGATGTTTACCGTAGTAACCACCTGTGCGGCTTTTTCGTTGCGTGTTTCACGGTATTCAAAGAACATGAAGGGTTAGGTACCAGGCATCTTCGTTATGCTCTGCTTTCCCAAAAGATGTGACTAATAAAGTAGAGCTCTCCACAATAACAGAGGCCACTAATTTCTTTTGGCTCCTTTTTAATTCTCAGTGCTGGGTGGAATTTTTTCCTTTAGCCTTTTTTCTTCTATAGGCAAACAACTTTTGTTTGATTGCGCACTTTACACTTATAAATGCGTGATACTGCAAATTTTCTCTCAAAAAGATGTGGTTTGAATGCTTTAGTTTTAGTATTACAATGCAATACTGTTCACAGATGCTGCCACATGTCAGTGGTTCATCTTCTCCCGAGCTAGAGTATTAATATAACATCAATGCAATCTTCTAGGGAAGTTAAACACCAGCGCCAGTACTATTTAGTTTTACCTTAGTAGAACCAAGATTTACGAATATAGTTTGTTAGCTCTGACTGTTGTTATCATTTTGACAATATAGTTGTAATTATTTTGGCATGGACCTGATGAAAAATCTGTATTGCTAACTTGTAGCTTAGGTAAAACACAGCGATGATATGAGCTGAAATTACACTTATTTCTTCAACAATTTACCATCGGTAATTCTTACTCTGTCCATTCTATCACCATAAATGGTTTGAACCTACAGTCACTTACATTTTGCGAATGACAGTATTGTATCCACAAACAGTTGTAATACAAATCAAATATCGTTTTTGTGACGACTAGGATTATTAATTGCTGTTAAAATATACACAATTAAGAGTTTTCTGTCCTTGACATTGTTTTCTTTGTACTTTTTCAGTGAGGACACAGCTAAGAGAAGGACCCAGAAAAGCAAAAGTTTCAAAGAGGTCGAGAAATTTGATGTTTTTGTGCTGGAGAAAAGTTCTGGTTGCAAATTCCGATCGTTGCAACTTTTGCTCTTCGCTATCATGTCTGCTGCATTTCTTACACTCCTATACACACCATCTGTGTATGAACATCAGTTGCAGTCAAGCTCTCGGTGAGTATACCTGCGTCCAAAATCCAGTAATGCAGTAGAGGATCTTGATACCTACCCATTGGTTCATGGTATCGTGTTTTCATGATTGATCTGTGCAGTTTTTTTAATAAAGCAATACGGTGTCTATTTACGTGGTGCTTATGCTGTTCGTGATGCTTTTGCAGGCTTGTCAATGGGTGGATATGGGATAAGAGGAGTTCTGATCCCCGATATGTATCTTCTGCCAGCATTCAGTGGGAGGATGTATATAAAAGTATCCAAAATCTAAATGTTGGTGAACAAAAGCTCAGTGTTGGACTCCTGAATTTTAACAGGACTGAGTTTGGCGCTTGGACACATATGCTCCCAGAAAGTGATTTTTCAATCATAAGGCTAGAGCATGCCAATGAAAGCATTACCTGGCAAACTCTGTATCCTGAATGGATAGATGAGGAGGAAGAAACAGAGATTCCAACTTGCCCTTCGCTTCCAGATCCAAGTTTTCCAAGGGCGGCACACTTTGATGTTGTTGCCGTTAAGCTTCCCTGTACTCGTGTGGCGGGTTGGTCAAGAGATGTTGCAAGGCTGCATTTGCAGTTGTCAGCAGCAAAATTAGCAGCAGCCACAGCAAGAGGCAATAGTGGAATACATGTGCTGTTTGTGACTGATTGCTTCCCAATTCCAAATCTTTTCTCTTGCAAGGACCTAGTGAAACGTCAAGGCAATGCATGGCTGTATAAACCTGACGTGAAGGCTCTAAAGGAGAAGCTCAGGCTGCCTGTTGGTTCCTGTGAGCTTGCTGTTCCACTCAACGCAAAAGGTAAGTTGACTAATATATCAAGCTTTTAACAGCTTCCAATCAGAAGATGCTCGTTATTTCCCTAGTCTATCCTAATGCACATGTCCAAAAAAAACCTAGTAACCCTATACAAGTAGACTATAATTGCATGAACAAGCTTTTCAACACTACATATGGATAAAAGTAATGCTGCATTGCAGAAAATTTTTACAGCTGAATATTAGAACACCTATCATTTCTGGAATATGTTAAGACAGTCTAGCTTGCTTTAAACTGGAAAAAGAAAGTCAAAATACACCTATTTGCTGTCTTATGTGTTTGCACCTGAATCATGAACAATTTCCTTTCTTCTGCAGCACGACTCTACACGGTAGACAGACGCAGAGAAGCATATGCTACAATACTGCATTCAGCAAGTGAATATGTTTGCGGAGCGATAACAGCAGCTCAAAGCATTCGTCAAGCAGGATCAACACGAGACCTTGTTATTCTTGTTGATGACACCATAAGTGACCACCACCGCAAGGGGCTGGAATCTGCTGGTTGGAAGGTCAGAATAATTGAGAGGATCCGGAATCCCAAAGCTGAACGTGATGCCTACAATGAATGGAACTACAGCAAATTCCGGCTATGGCAGCTTACAGATTATGACAAGGTTATTTTTATTGATGCTGATCTCCTCATCCTGAGGAACATTGATTTCTTGTTTGCAATGCCAGAAATCACTGCAACTGGGAACAATGCAACACTCTTCAACTCTGGAGTGATGGTCATTGAGCCTTCAAACTGCACATTCCAGTTACTGATGGAGCACATCAATGAGATAACATCGTACAACGGTGGTGACCAAGGGTACCTGAATGAGATATTCACATGGTGGCATCGGATTCCAAAACACATGAATTTCTTGAAGCATTTCTGGGAGGGTGATGAAGAGGAAGTGAAGGCCAAGAAGACTCGGTTGTTTGGTGCTAACCCGCCGATCCTGTATGTTCTTCACTACTTAGGGCGGAAGCCATGGCTGTGCTTCCGGGACTATGATTGCAACTGGAATGTTGAAATTTTGCGGGAGTTTGCAAGTGATGTTGCGCATGCTCGCTGGTGGAAGGTGCACAACAAGATGCCAAAGAAGCTTCAGAGCTATTGCCTTCTGAGGTCAAGGCTAAAGGCTGGGTTGGAGTGGGAGCGGCGACAGGCTGAGAAAGCAAACTTCACTGACGGGCATTGGAAACGGAACATAACTGATCCGAGGCTGAAAACTTGCTTTGAGAAGTTCTGCTTCTGGGAGAGCATGCTATGGCATTGGGGTGAGAACAAGAGCAACTCGACGCAGAACAGTGCAGTGCCGGCAACACCTGCTGCGAGGCTGTCGAGCTCATGAGACTTGTAGATAGCTTTGTTGAGAGTAGTATACCTGATACACAACTTCTTAAGCTCCAATACATACATAGCAACAGCTCTGTAAAGGTAGCTATGTAGGCCTTTCCCCGGATGAATATACTTTTGTTCGCCGTCATAGCTGCAGCGCCCTCCCGCTGCTTTCTGATGGTTAACAATTCTTTTGGTTCTTTCCAATAATTCTTCAGTATAGGCTGTTCCTTTCTCCCTGCCTTGAGTCCTGTCCTGTCCGGGTCTGTCTGTTGCTTCAAATCCCATCGGCTATTGCTGTGCTGCAGTACGCCTGGTTTGATGTACTACGGTGGTTGAACAGTTTCAATGAAAAATCTGGAGTGACGCAACGTGAGATTGCTGACCAGGAAACACTGCATCATCTTTGGCATGAATATATGATCTTGAGGGTGTCACTATAGTGAAGTTGGATTAGCTCGATTGCTGGGGACCAAAAGGATATTCTTGGAGTGCTGTTTGAGACGAAAACGAAACCACCCTGACTTTTGAGTTGTTTGCATGCAGCACTTTGTGTGTGTGTGTGTGTGTGTGTGTGTGTGTGTTTCTGGTCGTGTGCCACCTAACCCATGGACGCAATGCAATGCAAGCATTCAAATGCCGTGCCTCCTGCATCTTGTACTGATACAGAGCAGGCATCATTGCGTCCATCGAGAGGTTTGGTTGCACTGCTGTTGCGCCAAAGAACGAGATGCATCATTGCCCTGGATCCATGATCTCGTCATGTTCAGTTCCTTGGCGACGCGGTCTTTTGCAGCTCATCAGCCTGCCTGCTCGCTTTTCCAACGGCAGCACACCTAAAAAGGCACAGGGATAGGCTGTACTACTACGTGCGAGCTCGATCGCTCCGGCGACCGGCGGTGCCATCGATCCCTTCGCCGAGACACTACTGCTTCCCTTGTAGTCTTGTCGCTCACGATTGGAGTAGTTGGATGTTAGTTTGCGTTACAAGTGACTGGGATTAGGTTTTCTCCACGTTTGCCACTGGAAAAAAAAAATAATCCGAGATACGCGTCCAGATCTGAGTAGGACAATGTATCTCTAACCACTATTGTTGCCATGCCCATACCCACGCGCGTCGGCGTTGGCGTCGCGTTGCGAGCTCGCTCTGTTTTTTATGCCGCCCTGCCTGTGAGAGACATCGTCCAAGGCACTCCGTCGTGGTCCGTACCGACTACCGAGTACGAGTACCGTGGTGTACTACAATATTGTTTGCGACTTGCGAGGACGGGCTGGAGGCTCGTACGTACACGCGTCGGCGGCGGCGGCGGAGGCGTCGGTGGGGAGCGCTGCCCAGGTCCCGGTGTCTCTGCCTCGGCCAGCACGGGCGGGACGCGGCAATCGAACGCCATCTTCCTGGCGTCAGATACGCATGCATGGGCAAGCGCGGGCATGCCGGCATGTGCGCGTGGAAATGGCATGGACCGACCACTGCACTGCACTCGGTGCCATAGGTTAGGCCAGGACAGTCCACGGCGCAAGGTCCGGCGCCGGGACACGCGTCGCCCTGCGTCGGACGTTTGTCGCGCTGCCTGCCAGCTTTTTTGAGCTTTTGACCGGGCAAAGCGAGAGCCAGGGGACAGATTGGACAAAGAACTGGTCGCGGCGACGCTGCGGTGGTGTGGTGGGCCACTGCGCGTACGAGTTCACGGCTCACGCTCGTCTGTCGTCTCACCTGTTCCGGCACTGCCGTTGGCAACGAGGAAGGCGTGGGCTTCCGGCCATTCACATAATCACATGGAGACGTCGTGCTCAGTTGGTTTGGTTGGTTGGCCTCTCGCCGTCACGCGGCTGCGGCGCCCCGCCGTGTTGCCGGTGCGGCAACAGCGACTCGTCCGGGTCCGCCTGCGACGGCATGCACCATGGTCCATGACCCAGGTTTTGCGGTCGCGGCCTCGCGGGCGTGCTCGGAACTCGGGACTCGTGGCCCGATGGCCGGCGCAGATTGTGGTCTCTGACGCGGACTTGAATGGGCCGCTACGGCAGGCAACAGTGAAGCAACAGCGTGCTGTCAGGGCCCAACTACTGCAGCGCAAAGCCCAATCCCTGAATTACAGTTTACTAGTACACCAATGCAGCTCAGATTGGACGCGCCCACAACTTTTCGCCAAGGTGGTCCTCCGCTGAATTGTCCTGGCGTAGCCCACTTGTAGACAATTTTCGTTTTGCTGTTCTAGCGGGCCGACGCTGAGAAAATTAAGTTGTGAATTTAATTTGTAGTTTAAAATAAAATGTCTCTGTTTGGTTGACTTTTTTTAACTAAAATATAAGAGGGAGGGTCGAAGAAACATATCCTTGTTTCATGTTGGGGGGTTTTGAGTGACGAAAATTATAAGACGAAACATGATGGACGGCTGTGATACATTTATCTTTTGTTAAAGCATAATTCCCACCCCATCCAAAAAAAAATAATCATAATTACCACTCTTCCCCAGGAAATGATTAGTAGGAGTTTACCTTCTAAAATTTTATTCCCATTTCTTTTCCACGGAGATTCCTAGTCCACAAAACAAACATATGGATAGGCACAGGGAATTCTCTTGTAGTAGCCGACTTGCCATGATTACCTGCAGTTATGTCTGCAGACAACACTGAGTAGGGCCAGAAGATGCAGGTTGTTGTATTCTGATGTGAGGCCGAATGCCTTAGATCGAGCATGTTATTTTTTGGAGACGAATCCATCACTGCCTCATACTAGATCATAGCTGCCCTTGGCTCAACAATATTCCCATGAAAAATGTTTCTCACTTTAGAGATGGATGGACTGATTGATTATTTAAATAGATATGGCAAAGTTTAAACCTCTGGCTCTAACGCATCGATGAGCGACACATACTCCTTAAACTAGGATATATATGTCTGAATGTGAAGCCTAATTCAACAATGTTCATGGTTAGTGTTGGAATTGTGGGCTAGGCCCACTATAAATTCCTGAAAAATCCAAATAAAATCAGGCCCATTCATTTGAGCAGTGAGAATCCTTTATAACCCACCCTATTAAGAGCTAAGGGATTTAATCTGTACAATGTTCTGGAAATTGCCTAACATTCGATAGCAAGACACTGCTACACCACGATTCAGGTCACTATATAGACTCTCTAAGTTGTTGTCTGACTCGCTCTGTTCGGTTGAGTTAAATTTAGCTTATTTTCACAGAATATTATTTTTCTCTCATAATAATTCAGCCGTACAATTTAGCCTAACTAAATTTCAGCTCAGCCGAGTAGAGTGCTACGACTCTTTATTTAAAATAAAGGTGGTTTTGAATTTTCTTATTTTCCCCTCAACTTTCGCTATGTACTTAGCATAAACATGTCTATATTATACATAGTAAAACCAAAGTATCTACGTCTTATAATTTAGAATGGAGGGAATGCAAGTATACAACTATGACTTGTCATGGTTATGTGATCACGAGCGTGTTTTAGTAAAGAAGCGTGGCAATTGGTGATCACAAGCACATTTGGACTCCTTGTCTGTCCTTGCTGGCCGAAGCTCACAACGTTGTTCTTTACCTCCTACTTCGATTCTCAGACTCTTCAGATTTTCCTTGCTCAGCTAATTTGTCTCACCTTTGTTGGCAAGACTCCAGGCCAGGCCAGATTGAGACGACATAGCGAGACATCAGGTGGCGTTTGGAAAAAAGAATTTAGAAATTAAGGTTGGGATAGAGAAATAAGGGATGAGATAGGGCGTTCACGGTCATGGATGGGGGATTGGGGACTATGGGAGTCACGGGATTACGGGAAAACAGAAAGGGCTGGACTCTGGTGGGCTTTCTACTAATCGGGCCAGACCGCGCCGGCGCATTGGGCTGGAGGTGCGGCCCAGGCACGGCCCATTGCTCTGGCCGTCCGTGCGTGGGGCTGAGCCAAAATACCCGCCGTGCTGATGAGCCTCGGGCCTTAGCCTGTCTGCACTCATCGTCCTCTGAATTCCTCCCCTAAAAGAAATATTCTGTCCTAATCATCGATATTTTCTCTTTTATACTACTTTTTTCACACTTATTCATCTTCTATATCTCTACTCTATATTTATTTTTTCTTTTTTTATTCTCCACCCACCCACCGTCTCTCCCCACCCTCTCACCTCCCTCCCCGTTCTCTCTCTCGGGCGAGCGGCGGTCTGGCGCGCAGCGGACGGCCCCGGCGAGCAGCTCTGCTGGCCACGGGCGAGATGGCCGCGGGCACGGCGAGCGCCGCCGCCTCCAGCCGCCGGCGAGCCGCGCGCGGGCGCATCTCCCCATTCTCTCTCTCTCGGCGAGCGGTGGCCCGGTGCGCGCGGACGGCCGGCGAGGGAGCGGATCCGGCCCCGGCGCGGGCGGATCCGGCCTCGGCGCAGGTGGATCCGGCGGGCGGGCGGGCCTTCTTGGCACCCGGCGGGCCTCCTTCCTCGGTCGCGGCGGTTGTGTGGGCGCGCTGGCGAGCTCGGCGCGTCGGCGGGCGGACGGGGAGCGGCGGGCGGCTCGGCTCCTCGTCGTCGATGCGTGGCTCGGCTCGATGCGCGGCTCGAGCTCTGACGAGGGAGTACGGTGGACGGCCACCTCTCCAGCGCGGCCTCGGCCTCCGACGCGAGGCAGCGCGGGCATGGTGGCGGCGGCCGCGGGCTTCGGCCCGGCCTCGGCCTCCCCTCTCTCTCTCCCTCCCCTCTGCCTGGGCCCCACGCGTGCGCGCTGTACCTTCCGCGCAGGTCGCTGGGCATAGCGGCGCCACGACCGTTGTGGACGGTTTGCAGGACCGAACACGTTTTTTTTTTGCTCTCGAGGGCACATGGCCTTGTCACATGCATCATTGGATTCGCATTGAGAACTGTGCACGTACACATCTCAATGTGAACCCGCATTGAGATGTGTGGGTGCACAGTTTTCAATGCGAATCGAACGGTGCATGTGACGAGGGCATGTGCCCTCGAGAGCAAATTTTACTTCCCTTCCAGGACCGCGCTGCGACTCGGCGAGCCGCTACGTGCTCCTGCAGTGAGTCTTTTATCCTGTATACCATTACAAAAGTTGGGCCCAACCTCCACGCCCCTAAAAAGTTTGGGCGCACCTGTAAGGACAAGTCCAACTTCGTTTTGTCCTCCACGCCATTCCGTCCACCTTCTGTCAGTTTTCTCAGGTTCAACTGCCCTGACATGTAGGGCCTGACCGATGCCAATGTCCATAATACCCTTATGTCATATCTCTGTCCTCTCTTTTCTTTCTCTGTATAGTGGGTCCAAGCTGTCAGGGCACATTCTTCATCTTCAACACTGGTCGTGCCCCAGCCCGCCCCCAGCCACGCGCCTTGAACCCGGCCACGCACCCCACTGCTGGCCGCGCGCCGCGCCATAGCATGAGCCTCGCCCTCGCCAGTCGTCCCAGTCCTTGTCCCCGCGGCAGCCTCCCGCTCGCCAGTCGATCCACTACCTTGAGTGCCACCGCAAGACGGAGGTGGTGCTGGAGCATCGCCTACGCCAGCGATCCGTTCCTGTCCAACGTGCCGCTCGTCACCCACATCGCCTACGCCAGCCGCAGAAGGTGCAGGGCGGCGGCGGCCACGCCTGCCGAGGATGCGGGGCCGCGTTGTCGGCGCGGACCACGAGCAGGCGCTGGTGGAGGCGTTCCACGCCTTCGCCAGCTTCTCCGGGTTGTGGCCGACGAGGACGAGCCCGAGCCCTGCGGCGGCGAGGCGGAACGCGATGGCGCGACTGATGCTGTCGGTGGCGCCCGTCACGACGGCCCACGGCCGCCATCTCCAGCGTCCGCGACGGCTGCACGCGGAGGAACTCGACGTCGGTGCACGTGCCGCCGGCCATGGCTGTGACTGGGGCCGATAGCGTCGCCTTCGATCCACAGGTTTGAAGCTCGTGCACGACTAAATCCAGAGCGGGCGCACGTTCCATGGGCAAGAGCCGGCGCTCCACCTCGCGCGCACGACACCGCGGCCGAGCTGCTGCTCCGCCTCGCAGGCACGACGCCACGGGCGAGCAGCCGCTCTGCCTCGCGCGCGCGCCGTGGATGGTGGGATCCAGAGCTCCGCCACGCATGCTGGCCATGTTCGCCCACGTGGGCACCGCGCGGCTGCGGAGGCTCCAAGCTGCAGTCGCGCTCCAGCCACTAGGCCGCACCTGCCAGCATCTGGATAGGACGGGAGAGAGAAGATGAAGAAGACAAACGTTGATTGGTCACGTGTAGGAGATGGCCGCCGGGTGCTAGGCGAGGAGGTAAGAGAAAGGATGGATGTGGGGCCCATACCATTTTGTTTAGATAAAAGGGTATTTTAGATATTTTTCATGTTAGTTTGATACCGTTAAGAGTAGATGCAGACGGAATGGTGTGAAGGGCAAAATGAAGTTGACATATCCTTACAAGTGCGCTCAAACTTTTTTAGTAGGCGTGAAAGTTGGGTCCAACTTTTATAATGGTACACGGATAAAAGACTCTCATGCAGTCCCGCGTATCGGACTGCAGTGCAGCCAGCCTTATGGCCCAGGCCACGTTTGTAACTAGTTGGCGTCTTGGCGAACCTTCCGCAGCCTTCCATGACCCGTTCCTCCGGCGAACCTTCCGTTCCGTCAACGCCCGCTCGAAGAAATGCTCCTCCGCCACCGCCACCACCACCACGACCTTTTGTCCCTCCCGCGCCGCAGCTTCCCTCTCGCTGCCCTGCGTTGCGTCGCCATGTCCTCCTCCGCTTCCCCCTCTTCCTCCACCTCCACCTCCGCGGCCGCCGAGTACCACTGCCGCACCAAGCACAGTCCCACCGCCGGCTACGCGCGCGGTCCGGGCCGCCTCGACTGGGCCAACCAGCCCAACCCCTTCCTCCGCTTCTCCCCTGCCCCGCAACTGCCGCTCCCCAACCCGCCTCCGTTCGCCCCCGTCCCCTACCCTGCCATCTTCCACTCCCCGCCCCCGCCGCCGCAGCCGCACCCACTCACCGTCGACTCCCTCTCCGCGCTGCTCTTCCACTCCCTCGCGCTCTCCGCCTGGAAGTCCGCGGGGCTCTCAACCTGGTCGCTCCGCGTCAACCCCAGCAGCGGTAACCTGCACCCCACCGAGGCACACCTGCTCTTCCCGCATCCGCAGGAGGACGGCCGCCTCGCCGTCGCGCACTACGCGCCCCGCGACCACCTCCTCGAGGTCCGCGCTACCGCACCAGTAGGGGATTGTTCCACGATTCTGTCTGCGTCGGGAATCGCGGTTTTGACGCTATCGTCAGTCTTCTGGCGAGAGGCGTGGAAGTACGGGGAGCGGGCGCTGCGGTACTGCAATCACGACGTGGGCCACGCGCTCGCGGCGGTGGCAGTGGCCGCGGCCACCCTGGGTTGGGACGCGCGTTTGCTAGACGGCCTTTCGGACGAGGACCTTGGGAGGCTCGTCGGGGTGGAGAAAGGTAGCCCGGCTGTTGCTCCGGAGGGGCTGCCTGACAAAGTGGTCAAGGGTAAGGCGCCGTGGGTGGAGCGGCAGCATCCAGATTGCGCTGTTCTGCTATTCCCAGCTGGGTCTGAGCCTGAGGTCGACTATGGCAGATTGAGTGAGGAGCTGAAGGGGTTTGATGGGCTGGAGTGGGTGGGGAAGGCAAATGCACTTAGCAAAGATCATGTCGTGTGGGATGTGATATACCGCACAGCAGAGCAAGTTAAGAAGCATGGCCCTGCACCCGGGGAACGGTTCTTTGTGATGCCATGGCAGAAGAGTCCAGCCTTGTCCAAAGGACTGTATAAGGAAGTAACAGTGCAGGAGGTAGTACGGCAGAGGAGAAGCGCGGTGGACATGGATGGCGTGCATGTGATGGGAAGGGATACGTTTTATCAGATGCTGATGCACTGCCTTCCATCAGGGGAGGTTGGATCAGGCGAACGGCAAGGGCAGCAGAGTGCTCTGCCATTTCGTGTATTACCATGGGAAGCAGAGGTGCATGCCGCGCTATTTGTGCATCGTATCTCAGGGCTGCCTAGGGGGATGTATTTTCTGGTGAGGAATGAGGAGCACTTCGATGCATTGCAGCGTGCCATGAGGCATGACTTTGAATGGGTTCGGCCGGAAGGATGCCCTGATGGCCTCCCACTCTACAGGCTGATGAAAGGTGATTGCCAGAAGTTTGCGATGCAGGTCTCATGCTTTCAGGTATATGGAGATGCCAAATGGTGTTGTTTCAGGCTATTCATTTATATATTATACTTGGCATTTGCTATGCACTTAGATATATGATATGTCTAGATACATAGTTAAAGCAATGTATCTAGAAAAGTCAAAACGTATTAAAATTTGGAATGGAGTGAGTATTTGATTTGCTTTATTATTTGTGTTGTGGTTTGCTGTGCTCAGATTTGCGCATTCCACCATTAGTTATGTTGTTTATCCTGCGATATTAACCATTTGAGACTAATTTTAATATTCCTCTTTTTAATTTCTCAATTGATCATGAAACTTATGCTAGTACATGCAGATAATTTAGCATTTATCCTCTTTTGTCTTTTTATACAGGAAATTGCCTCGCATGGATGCTTTAGCCTTGGGATGATTGCTAGATTCGAGCCTGTGTTGCATGAGAAAGGTGAATGGATGTATCCTCGTTTGTTCTGGGAGACTGGTATTCTTGGTCAAGTGCTTTACCTTGAGGCCCATGCTATTGGAATATCTGCCACAGGAATTGGATGCTACTTTGATGATGCTGGTAAGTTGAGCTGCCATTTTAATAGCTTAATCATAGCTTTGTACTTTGTTGGTTAACCATGGAGGTATTGTTTTTAATCAGCAATGGTCCTCTGGTAACAGACATTAGCTGATACAGGTACATAGAGTGTCTTCAAAAGGTCAAGAACATAATTTTTTTCAACACCAATATGCTCCAGTCAATTTGCTCTAAAAAAAATCTCCCATGCTGTTAATAACATAGAGGAACAAATCTGCAGTTTATGAACACTAAAAGATCTGATGATTCATGAGTAAGGTGCTCAGGATTTTCTTTTTGTTCTTCGGATAAGCACTATCATTTCATTAAAGAAAGAGTAAAATGTACAATACCAACCCACCCCTTACAATATTAATAGCATATTGGTAAAATATGGAAAATTTTACGTGCTATGAAGGGACTATGCTTAATACTGAGCACATACTTTGCTAAAATAAGGCAAATATCTTCACTAGTCTTCATGAATAGTGGTAAATGCCGTCCGTTACTTGATTCCAATATTCTTATCTGTACTGTATAAAATTGTTCTAGAATGATATAATGTTCATATTGTTGTGTAGCAGCTGTTGTGCTATTCACTAATCCATTTGGGGAAAAAATAGAATTATTAGAATACTCTTGAATTTTGTCATGTGTTTGGGTTCTTTTATTCAAGTCCTTGTAGGAGAAATAACTTTTGTTTTATTAGAGGTAAGAGCCCCAGTGTTTCAAGATTGTCCTTGGGGTAAAGTCTAATTCATTTAAAAGTGACACCACTTATCTCAATATTCTGAAACCACCATATGCACATACCGACGAAGCACAAAAAGGATTCAATACTGATCTCATTAGGGTATTTCATGCCTCAATCAAGCATGCTGCTACTAGTTACTACCTTTTACAGAATCAAAGTATAGGTAACTCGTGTAGATATCACAATGATTGCTCTTGATTTCCTGATTGGATTAACTCTGTGAAACGATACCTCCTTGTATGCTAGGTTTATTCACCCATGAACGAACCTCACTTCACTTCCTTAAATCCTAGTCTAAAGTCCCCTTCCGGTTTCGCAATAAGTCATGCCTTACAACAGAAATGTTGTCAATTGTTCCCCTGTAAAATTTGAACATGAAGAATGTCTATATTTAATGAATAGAAGAAGGGTGTATCATAATGTGCATGGCTCTGATGATTGATGCATGACCTATTCTGGCTCTAGGTATTGTATAATTGCTGTAGATATGCATTTTAGTCCTAACAGTGCTGTAGTCGATATAGTTTTAAAATTGTTGCAAATCAAATGTTAGTTCAACAAACACATTTTGTGATCAATGTTGAATCATGATGGGATAACTGCGCTGCAGACAATGTTGCTCGATTGAGACTTGAGAGTGTGATAGTAGGATAGGTGATGTAGATTGATCCTGGTAACTGATGGGTTAAGAAGTGACTTATTTTTGACTTCTTCCATTTGCTCACAAGACCTTTCCATTTGTTCACAAGACCTTTATATGGCAGCCTTCTTGGGACCAAATAAACAACTTCTAAACTCAACTTTTCAGCTAAAAACGAAAACCCATTATTGATTATTTGACTCATTGTTATCTCTAATTTCCATGAAAAACTGAACTGGTGTCATCTAGCTGTTTGTTTAAAAGCATCTAATCTTGTAGTTTGATAGTTGATAGTGTGAGACCCATAATAATTGGAAATGAGATAGAAAGTGTTCTACATGTTGTTAATTCCTTGTACGCATATTTGACAAAGTAAACATAAGTTTCCCGAGGATAAGCAAAAATAATGAATTACTCTTGCTATAACCCAAAAGTTCCCTTGCATACATTGGCTCTCTCTTTACACCTTTAACCCCCTTCAAGCAATGCTATCTGGTTTTCCTTAGGCCCGGTGTGAATCAACACTCACAACAGAGAATGAACTAATTACCACGTCCAGTCATTGTCAAATGTCCTGAAACACTTTGGTTTACATGCCCCTATGCACCCAACTCACTTGTCTCGTCACTAGGTGTCGTTAATTTCTACACATTATGTCATTTGCAACTATTTCTCAGAATTTTGATGAATGACAAATTTATTTTTGATGCTTGAACATATGACTAAGCTCTAATCATGTTTTCCTAGTAGTTCTGCTGTCCAGCTTAAGAACTCTTGACATCATCTCTACTACTCAGCTGATCAATTCTTTCATTTAACATTTTGTACAGTGTTACAAAATGTTTTGTTTTTGCTCATGAAAAATATGGGTTGGCATTAGATACATCTTTGTAGCACCCCTCTCGATTTTTATGCCCAAGTTTATATGTTCCTCATGTCATCCTAAAACACAAGGTCGCTTCTGATTGATGATGCTTTTTTCCCCTTAATTATGATCCATGATGACATCTTGAATACGCTCTCTGGTCATTATTTCTTGACAATTCAGACAGCAGAGTACAGCTAAGTGCAGGCTAACATTGCTGTCTGAAACGTCAAGTATTATTGACCCGAGGTAGTACTAGTATAGTATTCTCCATATTTCCTGTCAGTTCAGAGAATTGGTAATAATAGTTTAACCATCCATTGTGACGTAGCTTCTAATTTTCTGGAATTTCCGTGTAGTTCACGAGGCACTTGGCTTGAAAGGTTTGGAGTTTCAAAGCTTGTACCATTTTACGGTGGGCGCTCCTGTGCTTGACAGGAGGATAATGAGTCTCCCAGCTTACCCTGGTCCCGGAATTGACGCATGATTTTTGCCTTGGGAGTATTTTCTGTCGACAGATCAACAGGAGAACCGAGGAAGCTGACTATTTTGTTTATGTATAGTGTGGCATGCGTGAAATATGCATTACCCCCGGTAATACCGACTCTTATTTTTGTAATGGTTAGCCAGGATGATCTAATGTTGCACCAGCGTAATGTTGGTACAATATTCTGGTTCTCAACCAGGTATCTAGTTTTGTATTGTGCAGCTATTTTTTTACAATAACTAGAAGAACTAAGGTGTACAACAATGTAGAACTAGCTTTGAAAGAAGAAAAACAAATCAGGGGACATAAACTGTAAATCCTTTCGTGGCTATACAATTAGATAGCGAAATTTCTGCATGTGCAGATTGGTTTCTGGCTTTCTGCTGGTCCAAATCAGCAGGCGTCTGTAAGCTGAATGCCTGAATGTCTGAATCTGCATGCTTGCTTCATTGACTCCTGTTCTTTGCTTTTGACGTCGTCTTTTGAACTCTAAATATGTAAGAGGTCATATAAACACTTTTGAACCGTCTTATAGTTAAAAGGATACAACAGCGGGTAGAATAGTTAGTCCAATAGCCTAATAGGTGATGATGTGAACTAGACAATAGTAATAGTTGAGAGGGTTGTAGTCTTTTTCCACGACTCTTACGACGACGAGTCATGGCACATGAATGCATGCGTCCGTAGGTGGGTGGGCGCAGATCCACTCACCTTGGGTCGTTGGGCGGCGGCGCACAAGGGCACGGACATTCCACGGACGCAGCTGCAAAGGCAGGCAGTGCTGCAGTGATGGACCGCCACTAGCAGCGAGGCGATAATGTTGCTGGACCTGCACGCCGGCCTATCTGCCTGTCGTCTTCATGCTCTGCCACACCACCACTTCACTCTGCCATGTCGTCAAGCCACTCCATGGCGATCGTTATCGCGGTATAGGTTTATTCCTGTTCTTTGTCTTCCCCTCTCCACATCAGGAGTATAACTGCAATGCTCAAGCTCAGTGTCAGGTGATTCGACACATTGTCAATTGTTTTGTTGGACACGATTGTCCGTCCATAATACGTTCTCTACGGTTATTAATAATCACGCGGTGCGGCAGTATTGCGCACTACACTTTGGGTATCCACTCGTGCCCCTGTATGAAGTTGGCGACGCTGTACGCGTCGACGTGTTCCTTGGGCACCTGGCTGCTCCACGCCACCCTCCGTCCCGCCGCGCCGGAGCCGGCGCTGTCGTACTCGCCGTAGTAGAGCGTCTTGAGCGCGAAGTCGCCGCTCCACGGCATCCATCCCTGCGGCTGCACGATCTCGGCGAGCGTGCAGCCGACGTAGACGGTGCGGGAGTACTCCTTCCAGGGTCGGCCCAGGTAGACGTGGTGCACGCGCGGGTTGTCGCGGTACATCGCCAGGTACTCGTCGCTGCCGTTGACGTTGCAGCGGGAGAGCACGATCCCCGTGGGCTGGGCCGGGTCGGTGCGGCCCTGCGCCGTGACGGCGTCGTTCTCGCCCTTCTCGGGCCCGCAGCTGCCGGGGCAGGACGACGAGGGACGTGGCGTGCAGCAGCGCGGCGGAGTTGCCGAAGACGAAGTCCACGGTGCCCGCGACGCGGCACCGGGTGTAGAACTGCCGCATGGCGTGCGCGTACAGCGTGTCCTGGTGCCCCAGCAGCTCCACGCCGTCCAGCACCGTGCGGTCCCCCGTGGAACGGAACGCCACCGCCTGGTGCGCGTCGGGGCCCGCCGTGTTCGCGATCGTCAGGTCACGCGCCATGAACCCGTCCGCGAGCACGCCTGCAGCACCACGAGGAGGATGAATGAGCGAGGGATGGAGTGCACGACAAAAGTTCGGTTTGTGGGTGAACCACGACACGCGGCGGGGCCTTCCGTTTGTGGGGCCGACGGGAGCACGGGAAGTTGAGTGCTTGCGTAGCATAGGACTAGGAGCAGGCTCGTGACGCTGCGCCGCATTGTCGCTTCCCCGGCACGGACCACATCACCCACATGCATTGCTGGCCACATACAGTGTTTGAGCTTTTTGCTACTGATGCATTTGGATTTGCCTGTAGCGATCATTTGTTGGTAGAGATTTACTGCCAACAGTTACCTTACTCGCATAGTAACAAATACTATATTAGGCAGATTAATTGATTGACACAAATACTAGAGGCGCGCGCTGCTTCTCTGTGTCGAGGGTCAAATGTTGTCCCAGCTGCCTAGTCAAAAAAAGAAAAAAGACCCCGCTTGCAGTGTGCTCCGTGGCCTAAATAAAGGCTACCGCTAAAGCAACTTCACCACTAAGATGTGTCTAGACTAGAGCAACTTTTATGTTTGTCTAGGTCACCTTTGAAAAACGAAGGCCACTCAAAGTTTCTCAGGGATTGTTTGGATTCACTCAAAAGACAAACAGTGCCTTATTAGATCACTTATTAACTTCAATCTGGTGAGCTGAAACCTACGTACAATGTCGAATTATATGAATGCTAGCCAACTAATCTTTCAAAAAAAAAAAAAATCGTACGTTCACTTCATCATGCGCCATGCCGGACGCAACGTACAAAAGCAAATGAATCAAACGTGGAGGCCTCTGCGTACCGCGTGACAACATCTAATCCAGAGAAATCGTTTTCGGTGCGGACAAACGGCTACCTTAATGCTGCAGTCACGAGATCGCATTGATTCCATGCAAGCACACGCGTACGACGCCGAAGAGTACGTTCGCTCATCAGTGTAGAGGACGTACGTTTCGGGACAAAGAAAACACGCAGAGAGAGAAATCGGGCGAAATACGTGTATTTATACGCACCTACGGTGGCGGTGTTGAAGGTGGACACGCCGGGCGTGTCGGCGTTGAGATCGCCAGTGATCACCGTCTTCCCCATGCCGTCGCCGACGAGAACCACGTTGGTCTTCTCCCACGGCACGCTCACCGTCTCCCTGTACACCCCCTCCTTGACGTGCACGACGAACGCGCCGTCGCCGTAGTCCGGCGCGGCCGCCACCGCGTCGCGCACCGTCCTGTGGTCGCACCCGGCGCCGCCGCACACCGTCGCGTTCGCGGGCAGGCCCCTGGGCACGCCGAGCGCGTCCACGTCGCCGTCGCCGGCCTCCGAGGCCGCGGCGTGGGGCGGCCAGTACCCGTCGCGCTCCGTCTGCGGCGGGCGCCAGAGGGAGGTCTCGTCGCCGTAGCGCTGCCGCGCGGCGAGCATGGAGATGTAGTTGCTGTTCACGGCGATGGTGTCGTCGAGGTAGGCCATGGCGTCGGAGATAGCCCGGGAGAAGTTGACGTACTTGTACGCGGACCAGCAGTCGTAGAGGTGGAGCAGCGCCGTGGAGGCGGACAGCAGCGACGGCGGCGAGAGGCGGTGCGAGGAGAGCGCGAGGAACGTGAGGCAGTTGGTGGCGGCGTTGGTGAGGTTCACGTTGGAGGAGGACGCCAGCACGGACTTGGCCGTGGAGACGGAGGGCGGGAGGCGCGCGCGGAGAGCGGAGAGCGTCGCGGCGAGGAGGTCCGCCGTGGAGGCATCGGAGGCGGCGCCGGAGAGCGTCGAGACGCAGGCCGGCTGGAAGCGGGTGGCGTTGCAGGCCAGAAGGACCGCTAGTGGCGCCGAATCAGAGGATGCCGGGGCCGGGGACGGGGACGGGGACGGGGACGACGCGGATGGGGTGCTGTGATGGTGGTGGTGGCGGGAGGAGAGGGAGACGGGGAGATGGAAGAGGGCGAGGACGAGGAGGGGGAGGAGTCGAATTGCAGGAGGCATTGGTGATGGTTGGACGGCGTTGCCACTGTGATTGTGATGAGATGAACGGAGTCGCTACTGGAGTGGACTGCGCGGCGGGCAGGGGTGGTTATATTGGGATGGAGATGGCTCCCCCGGTTGCCGGTTGGAGAAGGGAAAGGGTTCAACGGCGATTTTTGACTGGTGGAAATGTAACGGAACGGGAAGTAGGGAGGAAAAGCATTTGTCTCTCGGATGTGAATCGTTCCTGATGATTTCCATTTTATTTCTTGATTTGATTTGAATAGATAAAGGCGGAATAGTCAAATTCGTCCTTAAACTATCGCCGAAAGCTCAGTTTAGTCCCTGAACTATGAAAACGGTCGTTTTAGTCCTCAAACTTTCACAACCGGCTCAATTTCGTTCCTAAACTATGAAAACGACCGTTCTCGTCATTCAAACTTTCGCAGCCGGCTCAATTTCGTCCCTAAACAATGAAAACGACCGTTCTCGTCCTCAAACTTTCGCAGCCGACTTAATTTCGTCTCTGGTCCGATGTGGAGCGCCACGCTGGCTCGCCTCGTCATCGCCTAGTCAGGTAGAATCAGTTTTTGAAAGCCTGCAACTGATTTATTCTTATTCCAACTGGTTGCAACTAGTTGTAACTTTTCAATACAACATTCGATGAAGATGATTTTTAATTGTAGATCTCGATAAAATCTACAAATTTCTAGTTTTAATTTTTTTTATTTAAGGATGTTAAGATGCTCAAAAAGTTAATATAAAATTTTAGCACCATAATAATTACCTGCTGCTGCTTGTAATTAATATAAAAGTTAATATAAAATTTTAGCACCATAATATGAACTTTTTGAGTATTACAACTAGTTGCGACAAGTTTGAATATAAAATCTCCATCCCATTTTGTATTGAAGAGTTACAACTAGTTGCGAACAAGTTAGGAATAAGAATAAATCAGTTACAGGCTTTCGGAAACTGATTCCAAGCTGACTGGATGATGACGAGACAAGCCAGCGTGGCGCTCCACGTCGGACCACGGATCAAATTGAGCCAACTGCGAAAGTTTGAGGACGAGAACGGTCGTTTTTATAGGTTAGGGACGAAATTAAATCGGCTGTAAAAGTTTGAGGACTAAAATGACCGTTTTCATAGTTTAGGAACTAAACTGAGCTTTCGGCGATATTTCAAGGACGAATTTGGCTATTCCGCCTAAAGATAAACATAATGCATCTTTGGGGACTATGACACAATGCATGGCCATCTAACAATGGTTTGGCCGTTTGGTCCAGCTGCTAAAAATTAACTAAGAATCTATCAAGATCCACAGATAATAAGTTTTGTTACCTAGCACCCAACTAATAAGGTCCTGTTTGGAAGCACCAACTAAACTTTAGCCGGCTAATTTTAGCTATAATCCATCAAAACGCCCTCATAGCTAAACCTACCTAAAATTTAGCTAGAAACCAAAATGTACACAATCCAATTAGCTAGTTCAACCTAACTAAAACCAGCTAAACGGTTTAAATGATCAAACTATCCCCAACTAAAGTTTAGCTAAAGCATCCTAAACACATACAGTTAAAGTTTATCTATCTAAACAATAGTATTAATTAGGGATAGCATGGTTAAGATTTTAAATTAGCTAGAACATCCAAACACCCCAGCTAAAGTAATCTTTAACTAGCTAAACTTTAGCTTTTATCAATTATCTAGCTAAATTTTAGTTGAGGTGCATCTAAACAGGCCCTAAATAGATATTGACTAGTTTCTTCTAGCTAACACAGCTAATAGTTAGCTGGATGGATCTAAACAGAGCCTAAATCTCCATTCTACGTATTACTATGAGCTTTGTTCTTACAAAAAATGCGGAGGAGCTGTAGCCAGAAAGGGCTACAAGTATAGGAAGGAGCCGCAGGCGGAGAAAGCCAGAGCTGCGGCGAACGTCGATGGCATAGCAAGGAGCCAAAGACACAGGACACTGCTAAGGTTCTGTTTAGATCTACTGTGAAATTACAATTGCAACTAGTCATATCAACGTTGCGGCACATATATGGAGCATTAAATGTAGACGAAATGTTTACATGTACATCACGAGATGAATCTTTTAAGCCTATTTGGACCATGATTGGACAAAAAATATTCAAATACAAACGAACGTGCGACAGTGTAGAATTGCAAGATCTAAACACAGCCTAAATTGCACAACCGTGCTGCACGCATGAGGGCACTTTCCCCTTGCACTGACTGGTTGCGTCTACGGTCGGGTGTATTGATACCCATACCCTGATCAGTCAATTTGGCGCGATTAGCTGCCGCCTGCCGGTTTGGAAATGGACGAAGATACTACGGCGACAGGTGAACAAGCACGCAGTACCCTCGCACCGTGGTCTGCTGCCACATAGCAATACTGCAGTTTGTTTGATCTGTCATGTGAGTTGTGACGGCGGTTCTGTTCTGTCAAGCTAAGGTCCAAGAAGCTTTCTAGTTTCTACCCTCGGGATAATGGCACATTTAGCATGGTCGCAGAACGAAGATGGCTGGTTTTCTCCTGTTGGGAGCTGCGAATGCGAGCTTGCCCACCGGGCCAACCCCCCCGTAACGGGATCAAGCTGAAATGGTCGGCGCAGCGGCTACAGGCTGAACTGAGGACAGGGAGAAAGTGCTGATGCAAACGCGCAAGGCCGCAATGTTCTTTCTGCCATTAGTAAAAGCTAAAAAAGGAAGACAATGGACAAAGACATTGCATATTCATAGCTGTTTTCTTTTGACGATGCGCCTGATGAATGAGAATGCAGAAAAATACGTCCTGTGCATAAGAATTGAATTTCCCCAAGTTTTGGAGATGAACTGTTGTTACATACAGGTTACCAGTTGTGATGTGTTTCTATGCCTAAAAACAGACACAAGAGGAAAGATACAAAATTCTATGTCTCAGGAGATGTGCAGTCCTGTATGACCGGGGAAAAAGTGAACATAACACAACTTGATTGAAGATGCTGCTGCCCACGAGGATTCTTGCAGCAAAGGAAAGAAGAAATTACGAAGCAGGGAAAAAAGGTATACCATGTCAATAGTCAGCTAGCCGGCAATCGCCAACCTGCAGAATCAGGCATCCAAAAACATCAGATCACCTCCTCTGAACAGCATCATGGTTCATCAAGCCAAAACAAAAGGGAGATATGCAATATGAAGCTCTATTGGCAATTCTATGAGTCCCTGATATCAGTGCAATTGTTCTATTTACTCAAATATACATTTTCTGGAATAGTTGCTCCGGATAGCTTTTCTTTTGCCATGTAGATTTTCTTGCATACTATGTAAGAAAGAGTGAGGAGATTCTTGAACCCAGGCCAGCCGAGCATCACATGTGCCCAGCTAAAACACCAGAGAATTCCATTAGTGAGCACCCATGACGCTCTAAATTCTTGAGGATAGAACTCGGGGTGGGCTGGGAATTCATAGTGAGCCCAACCTAAATAACAATGAAAATGAGTTTTTAAAGGCGTTATTGCTTATGCATATAAATGCAACTTCTCTAATATTCAAACTGTTCAGTTTTATTTTCTTTGAAAGGTCAGCAGGGGAGCCCCTCTACCTTTTTTTTTTTTTTGTATATATTCAGAAAGGCAAACTATTCAGTTTTGACCCTTCACTCAGATCTACGAAATTGCCAAGCTCAGATCTACGAATCAATTGAGCATGATAATGTGGAGAAATCATGATGGCAGTAGGCATCACCAAAGATGTGTGTTTTGCATTGCATATTACAAAGCGCAGCATTTCCAGATTACATCCCAAGTGAAAATAGCAAGTGAGACAAGACAATTCTATGCAGTCACAAAATATTTTACTTGGATGAGTTAGGAACATTTATGAAAAACATATCATATAAGAATGTAAATAAGGAACTCACCATTTGTCAAAAGGTGGGAAAATACAAGCTCATTCCAAGCATCTGGGACTCCTGGAAGGCACCAGTGGCTGCAATCAAGTATGGTATTAGGATGACTCCAAAGTCCAATATGAGCATCACTTCTGAAGGCCCCCATCAAGGTCACATTTAGGATGGTCACAGGGACACTCATATTTGCTACAACACCAGCAAGTATATCCCCAAATTCTCTCCTGTCATTTCCATTGGCCTCAGCTGTAGGTTGTTGTGTTACTTCACACACCTTTTGATTTAAGCCACTGTAAATGTGAAAAAAAAATTCATTGAGCATATACTTTCTCAAATGATCTGTGCACAGTGCATGTTTGCTTTTCAAATAGCCACATAATCACAATGTAGATGTAGCAACTATCTTCATTTTCAATTTTACTTACTCCTAAAATGCAACAGAGAAGAAAAGTAAACTTCTTTTGCATGCTAGGAAAACACACCTCCAATGAGACGGTTCATATGTACGGAAGAATACACGTGTTCGCCTTAAATCGATTCTTTCCTTCACCCATGAAGCCCAAGTTTCCAATGCCATTTTGAAAGCAGCATTAATGGATGTTCCCAGTTTAAGCACACCTCCAGCCTCAAAATAGCAACCCCTGTTGCAAAGATCAAGCTTGAAAATCAAACATGTATGAAGTTGGTGTCAATGCAAATAAACAAACTACGATGAGTTACACCTTATAATACCAATTCCATTAAGTAGTCAGTAGCTACCCTACCAAAGCTAAACATTCAAAAGACTTAACAAAACTAAAGTTTCAATATTGCCCACGAAAAAAGGACACGTTGGTTACTATGTTGTGATCTTAGAAGCATGGACACACCAACAATCCAAAATAATACAAGAAAAGAACAAAACAACAACTGAGAGAAGCACTAAGCTTTACTTGGTATTGACAAAATCATAAGGTCCACTTGGAGCCTGTATTTCTTTTTAAATAAAACCTAGCTAGTATGCAGACAGAGACAGAGGTACAACATCAACCAGAACAAATGAGATGACAGGAAGACCTAACAGTCTTTATGCTGCTATGAATTCAAGATTCAAGAAACAACTGAACTGACACAACACCAGCTCTCAAGGCAATCACATTGATCCGGCAATCCTCAATGCTTCACTACCTCAGATAAGAATGCACCTCACACCTTGCCACTAATTCATGATAGGATAAGTATAACTTGTTTGAATTCTTGTGGAAAACAACAGTCTACCCTCCTTTAATCCTACAGAGGTGTTTAGAAATTCAAATACTACATGGCAGTGACATCTTCCATAGGAAGTTAGGAACAATGTGCTAGGTACTTGAGTTGCCTAGAACAAAGCATCAATTTTCATAGACTGTGATGAGTGAAGGGATACATGTTGGTAACAAATCGGATGAATGAAAGTCAGCTAGCTATAACATGAGAATTAGGAAAGAATAAACTGAGCTATGAATTGAAGTAAGAGAACTCACATGTCAAATAATTTGCTGGCAGTCCACCAATGCCCTGAGTTGAAAATAAGAACATCTGAATTTGCCCATTTCTGACTTAAATCATCCAACATATCGAGCTTGAGGATGGCCCGGACCCTTCTGCGCCCATGGCGAAGCGCAGGGATCTGTTGCACAAGAAAAACGGACCGAAAGAACTCCACACTGAGGTTAAAGGACTCAAATCTCACTCCTAAAAACCGGATTGTCTTTGAGATCTGGTTGCCATTAACCTCATAAACCGTCCCTGGATCATCCACCCCTGTCATGAGCATGCAAATGAAGGACTCCCACTGCGTTCGACTCATGGAATCCCCGACAAACACGACCCTCTTCCCTCTCAGCCACTGCAACAGAGCCCGGGCACTGAACCGCGGCAAATCGCATCCCCGAGGCTTCCACCGCCACTTGAGGTACTCGGTGTCCCTCCTCCCATTGGCCAGGCAATTGAACCCCCTCTCTGCAAACGGGCACCGCGAGCTGTTGTACAAGGGGCGCCTCTGATCGGGCACCCAGACGCCGTCGAACACGTCGCAGGACTCGAGATTCTCGGCGGCGAACTCGGCGGCCACACGGCCCCGGCCCAGATACCGGAAAACGTAGAGGTACAGAGCGCAGGAGAGCACGAGCGCGACGGAGGCCAGGAAGAAGGCCCAGACGACGCGGTCCAGCGACGGGCCCGACGGCGGCGCCGCCCACCAGTTCCGGTGCGCGGATCCCAGCGTCGAGACCCGCGGGCTCCCGACGCCGCCCCTCGCTGTGAGCCGCGCGGATGTGCTCCGGCTAAAGCTCCCGCTCACCATCTCCCCTCGGCCGCCACCGCCGCCGCCCGATCTCCCATTCCAGACCCTCCCTGTTGCCAAATCGGCTTGAAACCAATTCACGGCGAAGCTGTGTCGTCCAACCAAAATCTCTTCGAATCTCGTACGCGCGTCGATGATTCAAATTTGTCCGGCGGATCGACTCGGATCGATCCGCACGGCTCCAATCCAAAGCCCGCGCGCAGCTCTCGAAGTCTCGAGATCAGGGAGCTCTGAGCCGCCGCCGGTCGTCGGAAGACAAAGACAACGACAACGACAGCCGATGCAGGGCACCAGGGAAGATCAGGCGGCACTCACCGAACTCCGGCGAGCGGCGGTCCCTTCTCCCGCGATGGCCGGGGCGGGGCGGGCCGCGCTAAGACCGTAAAAAGAGCTCTCGATGCGGCAGCGCAACGCGGCGCGGCACGTTGCGACCCGCGTTTGGTGCGGTGGTGAGGTGAGGTGAGGTTTCGCGCGGCGCGGCCAAGTCCGAGGAGCTGAGGTCAGGCTCAGGCGGCGAGTCTCGCGGTGGCTGTGAAGCGGATGGTTTCCCATTTTTTAAATACCTTGCTGGTGAGTGGTCTGACCTGGCGTGCGGGGGCCGGGTGTCCGTGGGGCCCGCACGGCGGTGGCCGAGTCCCGAGTGCGAGGTGAGCCGTTGCCTTTGAGGCTCTGACTTTTGCGCGGGGCTGAGTGGCCGACTGGTGCGCGCCTACGCGGGCGCGGCTCGGTCGTGTTCGTGTTCGACGAACGAGGGGGGAGTTGTTGGAGGCGGCGGCGGGGTGGGCTGAGGAAGGACGAGGGCCGGATAATTTGCGGGAGCGACGGCGTGCCCGATCGCTGCGTTTACCGAAATCCGGCGACGAATAGCAGCCACGTTTGGAGGTTTCAGGTAATCCGCGCACCTATCGACGGACACCAACCTCGCTTATCCTGCCGCGACTGTCTTCGATCTGGTGCCGCGACTTGCGGCGCGTGTAGCTGCCTCTCACAAGTTTGGCTTCTGTTGGACCCGTACCAGCGTAGGTTCAGCGTCAACGGATTGTGGGTCACATCTACCAGGTCTGCTGCTTTTGATGCAGTACTTGTGCATCAGGGCTGTTTGGATCGAAGCCTGCCAGACGATCTCCACCCTAGGCATCAAAATCGGACGCCTAGGGGGAGCTCCGTTCACTAGGTAAGTTTGCCTGGTCCAATCCAAACAGCTCCAGGTAAGTTTGTCTAGGACTGGATTTGCCTTTCCATAATTTAGACTTGGGTTAGCGCTTTTTACGTACTCCTATAATTAGAAAAAGTTCTCTTTTTTTAACTTCACTCAACTACGCTCGATATCCTATTTCTCACCACCTACGTCTACAAATAGTAATTAGTAAGCGTATTTTGATCAGAAAAAACTTAGGCCACGTTCGGTTAACCTAGGAATGACACCTAGAAACTATTCCGTGATAAACGAACAAAACCTTAAGGGGATTGCTATTATACAGGTGTCTTTTTTTCAAACAACCAGGCGACGTTGTTGGTCATTAGCATGCTTCTCTTTTTGACACAAATCAGCATGTTTCTCTGGTAGCATGTGCCTACTTAGCAGAAAAAAAAACAGCAGCAGTTCATGAACACATCGCCTGACCTCTCAGGCAACTGAAGTATAGCACATAAGAAAAATTAAGAAATGGCTAATTAAGCAAGTTTAGAGTAGTGAATTTCGCATCAATCGATTTTGTATTCAAAGTGCATTTTAAAAAGATATTGAGCTTTTAGCAATTGACAATATATTTGTAAATAATTAAGTGTTAAAATCTATTTTTATATTTTTTTCTTGTTAAATATATGGTTATCTTTCTAAACGGTTACAAAATATAGTTGGCAGCTAGCCACAAAATGGTTAACGTGTAAAGAACAGTTTGGTAGAGCCTCCCTTTCTGATTTCCTCACTTCTCGATTCTTAAATGGGGTGGTTTTTGGTGATAGAGCGTGTGAAAGTCAAGTTCTAAAGTGATTTTATTGTCAATTGAATGGGGAATCATAGAAAACGAGAAGACCAAATTTTTATATCTCTGGCTCGTAAGGTAAATGAATAAGCAGTTCTCGTCGACTACACCATTTTAAACTTTTGGTAAGTTCCACAAAATCCTCTAAGAAGAATCTAGGGGCAGAGCTCAAGCAAAGTAGCCTAAGAGAGCTTCATGAAACTAATGGGACCCTCATGTAACTAATGGGACAACTAAGATCTGGAAACTTAATTTTCCAAACCTTTTTGAAAACACGGTTTTATTTTTTAAGTTCTTTCCTCTCCACTTAGCACTCTGTCTAATCACCGAAGTATTATTGAAACCGCTTGGGGATATTAATATATTATAGTGAACTAAAATACCAACACCTGCTTCACGAGATCAAGAACTAGCTACGACTTGTGCGTATTGGTGTCGCAGACCGGAGGTACGACGCGCGAAAGATGTTTTCCTAACCAATCTGACTATCTGAACAAGGTTTGGCCATGCTCTGGCCATGCTCAGCAGCTCAAGGCACGAAAGACCGTCTCACGGACGCCGAATGGGCTGCAAGTGCAAACTCCTACGAAACGAAAGCCTCTCGGTTTAGGTTTGAAACAAGATTATCAGCCTGCTTTTTTTTTTTCCCGCGCAGCGCTGCAGCGGAACAGAACAGGTCACTGGACAAGTGGATGGTGGCCCGTGGTGGGTTCCAGCCAGTAGGCAGTTTTCTGCAGCGCCTCTTGGCACCTGCGGCACGCTCCCCGCCGCACGTGCTGCTCAATGGGCAAAATACTCCGGTTGTAACAACTAACAATCCAGGGGCGGAGCACGGTGTTTTACCTTAAATCCGCCTTCGCTAATCAGCCCTTGGTCAAAAATGTTTCAATTTCACGCCTTGGGATAATGGTCCATGACAACAAGGCACTGGCGGTATACTTTACTGCAGTACACTTCCGCGCATTGTGGCTCAGTCACAAATGTGCTCCCAATATGCTCCAGTTTTACCAATCGAGACTGAGCGCCGAACGACTTCACATTGAGGTTGAGGGGCTTCAGGCGGATGATGAGTTGATGACCGGATGGCCGAGATCATCCATTGATTAGGGTCCGATTCACCGCCCAACTGTCCTCTCCTCGCCCAGAGAGACGCTGACAGTCCAGATGCCCACAGAATTCGTAGCCCCAGACTTCCCGCAGAAACCCCCGGCAAAACCACTGCACCCACCGATTTTCCGCCCACCAGGCACCAGCCAAGCCCACGCCACGATCCAGCTTGTCGCATCCCGTCTCCCGGAATTATATACACGCGCCGGCGCCGGCGTTCGCTCGCCGTCCAACAAACTCGCTCGCTACACCTAGGAGTACACTCAGTCACCGCTGCCTCCTCCAGTACGCTGCGCAGCCAGCCCCACACGATGCAGGCCCACAGCATCGCCGTCCGCGGGCCGGTGGCGGTGGCGCCCCGCTGGCAATGCCGCGTGTCGGCGGCGGTCGCGGCGCCCGCGGCGCGCGCCCGCGTGACGCACTCGATGCCGCCGGAGAAGGCGGAGGTGTTCCGGTCGCTGGAGGGCTGGGCGGCGCGGTCGCTGCTGCCGCTGCTCAAGCCCGTGGAGGAGTGCTGGCAGGCGACGGACTTCCTCCCGGACTCCTCGTCCGAGGCGTTCGAGCACGAGGTCCGGGAGCTGCGCGCGCGCGCCGCGGCGCTGCCCGACGAGTACTTCGTCGTGCTCGTCGGCGACATGGTCACGGAGGAGGCGCTGCCCACGTACCAGACCATGATCAACACGCTCGACGGCGTCCGCGACGAGACCGGCGCCAGCGCCTGCCCCTGGGCGGTCTGGACCCGCGCCTGGACCGCCGAGGAGAACCGCCACGGCGACGTCCTCGGCAAGTACATGTACCTCTCCGGCCGCGTCGACATGCGCATGGTCGAGAAGACCGTCCAGTACCTCATCGGCTCCGGCATGGCACGCTTCGTCACCATCGTCTTGGACTCCACTGCATTGTGCATTCTCCGATGTTGACTCCCGTGGCTGTTTTTTCTTTTTTGAACGATTACGTGCAGGACCCTGGAACGGAGAACAACCCGTACCTGGGCTTCGTGTACACGAGCTTCCAGGAGCGCGCGACGGCCGTGTCGCACGGCAACACGGCGCGGCTGGCCGGGGCGCACGGGGACGGCGTCCTTGCGCGCGCCTGCGGCACCATCGCCGCCGACGAGAAGCGGCACGAGACGGCGTACGGGCGCATCGTGGAGCAGCTGCTGCGGCTGGACCCGGACGGCGCCGTGCTCGCCATCGCCGACATGATGCGCAAGCGGATCACCATGCCCGCGCACCTCATGCACGACGGCCGCGACATGAACCTGTTCGAGCACTTCGCCGCCGTCGCCCAGCGCCTCGGCGTGTACACCGCCCGGGATTACACGGACATCGTCGAGTTCCTTGTCAAGCGCTGGAAGCTGGAGACGCTGGAGACCGGGCTCTCGGGCGAGGGCCGCAGGGCCAGGGACTTCGTCTGCGGGCTCGCGCCGAGGATGCGCCGGGCCGCGGAGCGCGCCGAGGACAGGACCAAGAAGGACGAGCCCAGGATGGTCAAGTTCAGCTGGATCTTTGATAGGGAAGCGGTTGTTTAGGCACACGTTGCTGACTGTGATATGGTGTGGTCAAAGTCATGTCGCTATCTTCAGTGTCTTTGTCACAGTGTGTTTGAAATGCAGTAACAGTATTTTTTTTTTCTTTTCTGGTATTAGTACAAAATTCCGCAGAAATTGTTCGTAAAAAAAAAACCCCGCAGAAATATATGTTCTAGAATCTCGACAAGAAACACCAGGAAGTTCAGTGGTTGCAGCTCACAAGTTCTAGAACAAGACTTCTACATCTGATTTTTTTTTTCCTAACCAAATGCATCATATCAACATCATTTCATCTTTGGGTGATCTACTGAAATTAGATCGCTGAAAATATGAAACAAAATTATTAAACACACTACAGTAATGTCGTCGGCACAAAGCACTACTGCCTACTGCCTGCATACGCTTGGCATCCAGGAATGCCAAGCTCAAGCGAACTGCAGCCAGGAGTCTTCTCAACCCGATGTCGCGCCATTTTCCTCCTCATTTGCTCTGCCTGCTCCCACCTCTCTGAAGCAGCCATGATATTTGCCAGCATGATGTACTCTGCATCATTAGACGATGCGTGAACAGAATGCAGTCGATGGATCTCATCCGTTACCAATCTTGACATTTCCGCATCAGCATGCACTCTGCAAGCTCCAAGCAACGACCCCCAGATCACCTCGTTGGGTTCTTCGGGCATGCTCTTGACAATCTCGTAGGCTTCCTTCAGTTTTGCAGCCCTGCCTAACAGATCAACCAGGCAACCATAATGTTCTACTCCCGCTTCAACTCCATATGCATCGAGCTTGTTGAAGATTCGTAATCCTTGATCAACAAAGCCTCCGTGCGTGCATGCTCCAAGCACGGCAAGAACGGTGATCGCGTTGGGTGTCTGCCCACAGCGCTCCATCTGTAAGAACAGGTGGAGTGCTTCATCGCTCCGGCCATGGCTTGCAAGCGCGGAGATCATGGTGTTCCAGCATTCGGTGTTCTTCCATCTCATGCTATCGAAGATGTATCGGGTGTGCGCAAGGTCACCACACTTGGCATACATGTCGATCAGACCGTTCACCACAAAGTGGTTCTTCCGGATATGCTCCCGGTTAATGAAATCATGAACTTTCTTCCCCTGCTCTAGGGACCCGAGCTGTGCGCATGCTGATAGCAAGCTTGCCATGGTGAACTCGTCTGGTTTTACCCTCTCCTGCAGCATCAAATGAAAAGCCTCAAGCGCCTGCTCACTACACCCGATTTGCGCGTACCCGGCGATCAGTGCATTCCAATTCACCAGGTTCCGCGTAGGGATCCTATCAAACACCGCCCGCGCCTCCTCGGGATCGCCAGCCTTGAAGTATCCCGTGACCATCGAGGACCAAACAAAGGCGTTCCTCGCGGGCATCCTGTCGAACACCTCCCTCGCCGTCTCCATGTCCCCCTTCGACACGTAGCCCTGCACGAGCACAGTCCACGTGACAACAGTCCGCATCCCTGGCGGCGTGGCCTCAAACCACCTCCGAGCCAACACCATGTCGCCCTTCTCCGCGAACCCACGGATCAGCGTCGCCCACGTGACGTACGTCCAGGAGCGCATGCCACCAAACAGCGCCAGGGCACCGTCCATGTCCCCCGCCACGACGTACCCGGCGAGAAGCGCGTTGTAGCTGATGACGTTCCGCTCCGGCATTTCGTCGAACGCCCTGCGCGCGTCGGCGAGTGCGCCGCACTTGCAATACATCGACACGATCGTGGTGCCGACGAGCAGGTCGCGGGCGAAGGCGGACTTCAGGGCCTCCGCATGGAGAGACTTGCCGAGTCCGGACTCGGCCGGGGAGGAGGTGGCGGCGGCCTTGAGGAGGACGGGGAGGAGGGGCTGGTGGTGCGTCCGGCGGGGCAGGTTCCAGGCGTAGATGAGGGCCGCTTCCCGGAGCAAGGATTGGGAGGCGTACTCCCTAGCGAGGTGGGCCCACTTGTCAGGGTCATGGGAGCTACTGGTCAGGTATATGGCGTGGAGTTGCCTCGCCCGGCGGCTGGCCATGCGGGCGGGCCTTGAATCCTTGATGATTACTGACGCGACGGGTGTCAGGTACCGCGTATATGTATCTATAGCGAACTGGAATAGGGGCAGTGCTAATGCTACGGTTTTATTTCAGGGGTACATATGAAAACAACCTAAATGATGTCATTTCTCTTCATAGCACAAGCTTTGTGCTGTTGTTTATTATAGATGTTTATTTTCAAAATAAAAAAAACACAAGCCAGACCATAATACATATGATGGATGACACCTTGATAACTAAGGTTTCAGCTTCTGTGCTGTCCCTAGCGAAACAACCCCTCCATCTCTGTCGATCTGGCGGTCCGGTGGTAGCTCCTCCTATATCTGTCCAAGATCCACCAAGTTCCAATTCGCCATGGCACCTGCTCCTCCATCTCTACTTGAGCTATACTAAGCTTCCGATCCGTGCGTCAGTGCGATACTCATGTGTTTACCAAAAACTTGTTTCATAAAAGAGAAATTATAGTGACAATGATAAGAAATACTCCATTTATGTAATGGATGACAAGAATCTAGGCATCTAGATATAAATAAAATATATATGTGTATTTGCACAGGAATTAGTTGACCAATTCTTGTAATAGATGACAAGAATTCAGAAAGATATAAGATGTATGTTCACAACAGGAGATGGCTGACACTACCTTTAGCTTAAATATCTGCTTCTCCTCTAGCTGCACTCCGTTTCCTGATGCTACAGTCTACATCCAAAAGGGTTTAATCGGACTCAAATCCTCATTCCTAGCTTGATCACAACAAGTATCTAAGAATAAGTAAATGACTCAAAAGATTAAATACAAAACCAACCTTTGAATCATGCTTTACAAGATTAACTTTTTTTTACGTTGGACATTAGATATGACTACCTGCATCTAACCCATACAAATCATAGCTAAAGGGAGTAGCAGAGATGCTTCCACAATGGCTCAAAATAATCTTATACCAAATAAATGTCTACTCCTAGAAAACATGCCAACTGTGTCCTTGCTTTGCTAGGCCAACTGCCAAAAACACACACACACAGACATGATTTAGACCCTGGATACATGTGTACTCCAAATCAGGAAGCAGTAGGAAATAGAAAAGGAAGAAAGAAGTACATACACATCTTTTCCATGAGCAGGTTACTAAACTTGATTTTTGTACCATGTCACTTGCCGAGTGCATAGTAAGTGTTGCATTAAAACGCCACGAAAACAATTTCATTCGCTCCGAAAGTTAGACTAAAGAAGTCCATACCTGTTGGTTTTGGCAATAGAGAAATCATACTGAGCTGTCCTGTTAAAAAAGCCAAATGCTATCCATCATTCTGTAACCAAAAAAGGCATGTATCATATTTTAATATATTAGACAACATTGGTTAATATGGAAATGATGTGAACACCATAGATAACCTAAAATAGGTCTGGACATGGGGATATTTTTACGATGGAATAGGCTCAATTGATATCAGTTGAGACCTCATACAGAACAAACCAACTGTACTGCCCAAGGAAGCTGCCCATTTCTAGAAAATAACCCAAAAGGTTTGCAAAAGAAACCTGCATTCCCCTTGTCTGAAACATATTAGCAGAAGGGAAAAAAATATTTGTAACTAAATGAAATGAGTCATTTCGATAAGGAGATATATGATCACGCAATCGACCTGCCATGAGCCTGCAATCTGTATGTATGAAATGTAGAGCTTAAGATTTGACCTTTTTTAGACTGAGCATAGTTGCAAAAACCGTATATAAGCATTTCCCTTCTTAAGATAGAATGAGTTGGTTCTATCTGTTTTAAATCCCACACAAATCCGCATCTGAAGAGCTCTACAATTAGGATTCTAGGATATAGCAAGTGAGACCCTCAACTCTGACAACAAGAAGTAACAGAGCAAACAGAGCAGTAGTGCATACCATAATGCCATACTAAGTGGGTCATCTCACGAAATGAGTCTTTTAAAGGAATGAAAAACAAGTATAAAGGGAACTGTTGGCGCAAAAAGTGGTTCCCTAAGCCCAACACACCAGCGAAGCCGGAAACGACCCTTGAGGCAGTAAAGCTCTCGCAGATCCAGCTAGCTTCGAACCCGGTCTGAGAGTGTCAGTAACACCCAAGCGTGCCAGTCAATTTGACCTGCAATTGACAAGGAAAAAAGATAGTAATCAGTAATCACAGGGCGGAACTAACCGGTATGTCCAGGTAGTTCCAACTGTATGGCTCGAAGAGCCGATGTAATGGGAGATCGACTAGAAAGCCGATTCCGTCATGTTATGAACCGATGGTAGCGAATCATGCATTATAACTCAAGTTAACCGGTTCAGACATGAATTCAATGATATATACTTGCTTTAGACAGAAATATGCTATAAAAGATGTAGTCACAACAAGCTATCATAATCATAAGATGTCTCAATGTAAAACAAGACGAAATCGGCTACTTTAGCCGATTCAGTGTATACGGGCAACATACAAGCCTATAAAGTAGACAATGTTTCAACTCTCCGGCTAATAGATCTAAATCACAATCTTGCAACAGTGGAGATCGAGCGGATCGAGGCAGTCATGATGAAGTCGCAACTTAAATCCGTTAACCTTTGAATCTAGACAATGTTTACTTTATTACTTGAGTGCGACCCGTATCTAATCTAAATCCAAAATACAATCGGCTAGTGCAAAGCATTCAATATAAAACGAATGGCAAGCATAATTCGTTGAACATATAAATCTATTAGATACAAGCCGATGCATATGGATCAAGACGGGCAAATTGATGATTGCTTTAAATAATAAACAATAAACATAAGCAACATCGGTAACTTAATGAATCCAGCTAAACTGCCAAATTTAACTAGAGCCGATAACTAATCCATGCATGCAAACTGTCTTAATCTATAGCCTGTCCACCGGATGACGTTAACTAATAGATTAATCAAGCAAACAAACACGAATCGATAACTAATCCGCGCGTGAAAACCGTCATAATCTGCATCTCGTCCACCGGATGACGGTTAACACAGATTGATCGGGTAAACCAGCGTGAATCGTCCTTGACTCACTGTGCTTCCCGCGTCCACCGGATGACGCCAAAGAAACAGAGCTTAGCAAGGGCCCTGGTCCGCCATGCTTCCACGTCCACCGGATGACGCTAAAAAGACATAGTTTAACAGGGGGTTGACGATACTTACAAGCAAGCCTGCGTCCACCGGATGACACCCAGCCTGGATGAAGTAACTCGCCGGACTCGACTGACTCTAGGGTTTGTTGGCCGGAGCCGAAAGTTATGTTGTATTGATGTTGTTGTATTCTTTTTACAATGGCTGAGGGCTTATATTTATACCCTGAGCGTAGGTAGAGTCCTAATCGAATTACAACTCATTAATAGATAAGGAAACTAACAAACTATCCTATATCTAAGGTAACTTGGAGTCCCAACTTCCCTTTCATAGCGGATTCCGATCGTGATCGCATCTTGGCGGCGCGGACTTTGGATGACGTCACCAATGCCGACGCTGCACGCTTCCTGTCACCTTCACCCGGTAACCGATTCACCGTTCAATCGGCTATTCTCCTTCCTTCTGCTGGACGGAATCTGCTTCCGAGATCGTCTATCTTCCTTCGGTATCGGCTATCGGCTCCCAGCCCAAAATTTGGTGTTAACACATGCCCCCTAGTTCGGAGTATGATTTCTTCATGCTTCGAACTATGATCCGATGGTCTTACTTGTGCCGAACAACTTACTAGCAGCCATAGTGCGTCTAGGTCTTCTTCCTTTAATCCTTGAAATATAAGCATGTTCTCACCATATTTCCACACCTCTGCATGCAAGTCATTATTTCTTCGCATCTGTATGTACGTCCCTTCATTCTAGGTCGATAAAGATGTTGACGACTTTTTGCTGCATACGAATCGGCTCTCAGGCTTGCATTGTACCTTAGAATCGATTACCCAGCCTGATCCGTTCTATATACGAATCGGCTTTCGGGCCTGCTCCTTAGCATCGGCTTCGTTCGGCTTTCCTTTGGAACTAACCCCTCAGCCAGATCCATCACGAATCGGCTTGTGGGTACTCACAATAGGATCGGCTAAACAGCCTGACCCAAAAAATCCGATCGATGTGCGACCATTGATGGCGGCGCTTCGTCTCCCCGATTTGGTAACTGTTCCGGATTCAAGAAACGCGGATTAACTGCAACCTAAAATCCGCCGTGCCGTCTCACTTCCCAAAGAAACCGCCTCGGTGCCCGTGTTGTCTTATAAATAGTTGGCAGGCTTGAGGCAATATCACACGCCATCGTATCCGTCTCGCCGACCAACTCTCCCGGCCGCCTCCTTGTATCCACTTCGCTTCCGCTCTCAATCCTTGTTTACGACCATGGCCGGTGATGGAAACCATGGGAAGCGCCCTGGCGTCTGAGCCCGTCGACGGCGATGAGATGGAACGGAGTATCCGCCGCATCTGGGCCAGCGTCGCCCGAATCGAGTAGACTTTGGGGTAAGTTCAACCGTCAGCCTACCATCTCCTCGCTGTTTCTATCTGATTTGATCCGTTTCTGCAGCCACCAACCATCTCTCGTCAGCGGCATTGCTAGCTCCTCAGCCGGCCTGAACAACCCTGCCCCCGGTGCTGATCTTCCTCGGGCAGCCCCGGCGGATGGTGACGCCGTTCCTGCAACCAGGACGGTGACCCCGGAAACCCCCACCGCTGGTGACGCCGCCGGGCCCTCTGCTCCTGTAAGGGCTCCAATCAGGCGTATGATGCAAGTCAGCGGATGGGGAGTCCATAGCAGGTATCTTATTCTCCCTTTTCGTCGATCTTTAAATCTGGCTAAGTCTGGGTGCCTGATCTGATGATCCCTTTCAGCCAACAGTCTCCCGCTCCATCTTCCTTCCGGTGCACCGATCGGCGCCAGTTCCTCGGTGCGTCGTACGGCACCACAACCGAACCTCCCTCACTGCTCTGGCTCACAGCACCACCTCCGGAGCGGAATCGAACTCGGAATCATCTTCGAGTTCCCGCGACTCCTACACCGCCGCCGACGGCCGCCACTTCCATCATGAGATGGTGCGGTATCGCAACCTCTACTCCGAGGCTACCAAAGAGGCCGGCCGGCTGGATAAGGAGAACGAGGACCAAGCCGTCGTGCTTGTTGTCGCCAGTATTGATTTGACGGAGGCGCGGGCTAACCTCGCGGAGTCGCAGGCCACCGTGGCGGGTAATCTCCCGCTTTGTCCAACTGTGTGCACGGCGCGTTTCCAATCACTGACTTTCCTTGTTTACGCAGCTCTGACGACGCAGCTGCACTGAACTGCGCGTGGCTGCAGCGAACGTCACCGACGTCCTCTGCGCGCGGGGGCAAAAGCAGGTGGAGCAGCTTGTGGACGTGCACCACCGCGTTCGCCAGGTGGCGATGAGCGGACGTCCGTCACGGTGCCGCGGAAGCTCTGACCGCCGCCCAGATCAACTCCGGCATCGTGCTAGAGAACGTTGAACCAGGAATCCGGGCAGGCCAAGACATGGAGGAGTTCGGCACGCTGATGGCCGCTTTCGCTCCTCATGCCGACAGTCTCTCCGTGTCCATCGACTGCCGAGGACGTGATCCGGGACGGCGTTAACAATCCAAACTAGATTGTATTAGGCATTCTGATGTATATGATACTTCTGAACTCGCTATGCCCGAAACAATCCAATTTGCAAAACTGTATATACATATTTTTTTTTGCTAAGGGCGACTCGTTACTACGATGTCGGCCATTTTTGTCCTGAAGGCGACCCGCCTGCACGGCATCGGCTGTTAGAGCCAGATTCACATGAATCGGCTATTATCCCCCAACTGGGATGCTAGGGTAGTATTTCTTCAGATGCTTCCCGTTGATGGCTCTGGCGAGTCTCTGCCCTTCCAAGTCTTCAAGGATATAAGCATTACCCGGAGCGCATTCCACCACGCGATACGGGCCTTCCCAGTTTGGCGACCATTTACCGAATCGGCCATCTTTGGTACCAATAGGTAGAATGACTTTCCATACTAGCTCTGATTCGATGAAGCTCTTGCTCCTTACCTTTGTGTTGTAATACTTGGCCACCCGTACCTTATTCTTTTCAATGTATTCCAAAGCCCTAAGCCGATGACAGTGCAAATCTTCTAAACTGTCCATCATAATGTCTTTGTATTCACCGGCTGTAAGCTTGTTTTGCAACGTGACACGCCGTGTCTCAGACTGAATCTCCCATGGCAAGACAGCAGCGTGTCCATAGACTAGCTCATAAGGTGAAGCCTTGATCGATCCATGCTGTGCCATGCGATATGCCCACAGTGCCTCGCTCAAATGCAAATACCATTTTCTAGGGTTCTGCTCAATCTTTTTCTTGATGACCTTGATCAAAATTTTATTGGAGGCTTCTGCTTGTCCGTTGGCTTGGGCGTAGTACGACGATGAATTATAAATCTTGATGCCCATGTCGCCAGCAAAGGTCATAAACTCCTCTGAAGTGAACATTGTCCCCTGATCGGTTGTGATCGTCTGAGGTATGCTGAACCTGTAAATAATATGCTCCTTCACAAATTCGATCACGTCAGCTGAAGTGGCGTTCCTCAAAGGAATGGCTTCTACCCACTTGGTGAAGTAATCAGTCGCCACTAAAATCCATTTGTGACCCTTGCTCGATGGTGGGTAGATTTGACCGATTAGATCAATACCCCATCCCCTAAACGGCCATGGTTTAATTATAGGATTCATAGCAGAAGCTGGAGACTTTTGTATATTTCCAAACTTTTGGCATTCTTGACACCCTTTATAATATTTGAAACAATCCTCCAGCATCGTAGGCCAATAGTAACCAGTCCTCCTGATGATCCACTTCATCTTGTGAGCTAATTGATGTGCACCGCAGACTCCATCATGTACTTCGCTCATCAGCTTTACTGATTCCTTTGCCCCCAGGCATTTGAGCAGCACTCCTTCAACAGTCTTGTAATACAACTGACCATCCAACAACACGTACTTGGTGGCTTTGTATCTTAGCTTTCTGCTGACCTGTTGTGAAGGATTTGCCAGGTAACCTGCTATCTCGCCCCTCCAGTTATCAGCTGATTGCTCGCTGTTACAAATCTCCTGCATCGACCGATAACCCGACGCGTTCTGCGCTAGCCGATTAGCTTCCTGGTTCTGGGCCCTGGGGATGTGACAGAGAGATACCGTCATGAACTTCTTGATGAGAGCCTGGCACTGATCATAGTAGCCTCTGAGTATCTCGTCTTTACATTCATACAAACCGAGCAATTGGTTGATGACTAGTTGTGAATCGCCAAATACTTCAACTGCATCGGCTTTTGCTTCATGCAGAAGCTGAAAACCTTTCCACGCGGCTTCATATTCAGCCTGATTGTTTGTGACAATCGGCCCTATCTGGAAAGCATACTCAAAACGCAGACCCCGCGGTGAGATGAGCACTACTCCGGCGCCACCACCTTGCTTGCACGAAGAACCGTCGAAAAACATAGTCCATGGCGCTATATCCGCTACATTAACCGATCCTCCGTGATGCGGTGTAATGAAATCGGCTATCGCCTGACCTTTGACCGCCTTAGCCGATTTGAATCTCAAGTCAAACTCTGAAAGCGCCAGGATCCATTTGCCTATCCGACCATTTAAAATAGGCATCGAAAGCATGTGCTTGATGACATCCTCCTTGGACACCACCACACACTCTGAGGCAAGCAAGTAGTGCCTCAACTTGGTGCATGAGTAGAATAGGCACAAGCACAACTTCTCGGTCGGTGTGTATCTTGTCTCAGGGTCAAGGAGCCGCCTGCTCAGGTAGAAGACTGCTCTCTCTTTCCCTTCAAACTCTTGAAAAAGGGCCGATCCAATGGTATGGCTTTCGACCGTCACGTACAACTTAAAAGGCTTCCCTGTCCGTGGCGGTACTAAGACAGGAGGAGTCTTCATGTATTCTCTGATCTCGTCAAAAGCCTTCTGTTGCACGTCACCCCATTTGAACTCTTGATCATTCTTGAGCTTCAACAATGGTGAGAACGGTAGCACCTTCTCTGATAAGTTGGCAATGAACCTTCTGATAAAGTTAACCTTACCAAGTAAAGACTGCAATTCCTTCTTGTTGGTTGGAGGTACGAGTTCATCGATCGCCTTCCTACTCTTGCTGCCGATCTCTATCCCTTTGCGGTGGACCATGAATCCCAGAAATTCGCCAGCTGACACGCCAAACGCACACTTGTTAGGATTCATCTTCAGACCATGTCGCCTTGTGCACTCCAAAGTGGTCCTCAAATCGGCCAGGTGATCTTTATTGCTTTTGGATTTTACCACCACATCATCTATATAAATTTCAATGACTTTGCCGATCAACTTGTGAAATATATAATTCATAGCTCTCTGATAGGTTGCACCGGCATTCTTTAATCCAAACGTCATGACCACCCATTCAAACAAACCAAGCGCACCAGGGCACCTGAAGGCGGTCTTCGGGATGTCTTCATCAGCCATAAAAATTTGATTATAACCAGCATTGCCATCCATGAAGCTAATAACTTGGTGCCCAGCAGCCGAGTCTACCAACATATCGGCTATTGGCATAGGGTAGCCATCCATCGGTGTAGCTCTATTTAAATCCCTGAAATCAATACAGACTCGCAATTTACCATTTTTCTTATACACAGGGACGATGTTCGATATCCACTCGGCATATCGGCAAGCTCGAATGAACTTGGCTTCTAACAGCCTCGTGATTTCGGCCTTAATGTCGGGTAGAGCATCCTCTCTAAAACGACGTGGAGGCTGCTTGTGTGGCCGAAACCCTGGCTTGATAGGTAGCCTGTGCTCAACAATAGATTTGTCCAATCCAGGCATTTCATAATATTCCCAGGCGAAACAATCTTTGAACTCCTTCAACAGTTGAATCAGCTCCTGCTGAACTCTGGGTCTAAATTGGCGGCAATAAACGTCGGCCTTGGTCTGTCGCCGGGTCCAACATCCACTTCTTCGAGCTTGTCGGCCGACGTGAATCCTTGCCCCAACTTATCCTCTGTGCCGTCAATCAGATTCTCTATTTAATAAAAAGACTCAGAGCCGATTGCCCTGATCGGCTAGTTGACTCTCATCACTGACCTTGATGGAGCCTCCTTCCCAAGCCTTGCCAGAGAAACAGTCATGATCCCCAGCTTCCCAGTATGTGGCATCTGCCGTCGCCATGCTGACCGAGTCGTCGGCCGGGACCACTTCGACCTCATCGCCATGCCACTGAATGAGGCACTGATGCATGGTCGATGGTACGCAGCAGTTGGCATGAATCCAGTCGCGTCCGAGTAGCAAGCTGTAGGCACCTTTACTGTCGATCACGAAAAAGGTGGTAAGCAGTGTCTTCTTCCCCACTGTTAGCTCGACATTGATTGCCCCCCGAGTGTTGGAAGAATTGCCCCCGAAATCCTTGAGCATCAGATCAGTTTCTATTAGATCATCGGGACCCTTGCCTAGCTTGCGGAATGTAGCGTAGGGCATGAGATTGACAGTGGCACCACCGTCCACCAACCTCTTCGTCATGGGCATGCCGTCGACATAACCTTTGAGATAGAGGGCCTTCAAATGTCGATTCTTGGCTGGCTTATCAAAAGTAGCTTGCTGTGCGAGCACTAACTTGGCCACTCCGTCTTCTGATCCCGAATCGTCTGAGTCGGACTCGGTATCATACTTCTTGGCTCTGAACTCTGCAGGCAGCACGAACACCATCTGTGCATTGGCTACAGCCTTTCCATTATTTTGTGGAGGCTTCTCGCGCCATACCTGTTTGGCACGCCCCTCAGCTTGGAGCTCTCTGTTTCTGAGCCGCTGCACCCGGCGCCTTTGGCTCCTAGTTAGATCCCCTGGGCACCACTGATTCTCTTGCCAAACCGGCTGTCGGCGTTCAACTACTGCTTCATCAAGCCGATCGCGCGAGTCCCTTTTTTTACGCCGATCCCGCGGGCTGTGGGGGCTCCCCAGCCTCTGATGCACAGACCGGCGGTTGACCTGAGACTGCCTGTACTCTCGGTACTGATCGCTGCATTCTGGGCAGTTGCGCAGCGTTGGCAGTCTCAGTCCTTCATTCTAGCAGTGTCGGAAGAATGGGTAATGACAATGATCCTCCCCACCTCCCCGGTGGCGGGCCATTTCTTCGTGATAGCGCGCCTCTTCTTCTTCGCGGAGCCACCTGCGGTACTCCTCTTCTTCGCGCTGTAGCCGCCTCTGATGATCTTTCTCTTTCTGTCGCCGCCACTTGTTCAGAAGGTGCTGGTGCGTGGGCCTCCTGCTCTTGGTGCCACTGGATTCTCCCTGCTCCGGCTGCCTCTGATTCTGCTCCCTCCTTTCCTTTGATCAGCGCCAGCTCCTCAGCTGTGATTTGTGCATTCGGTATCAACTGAGGAGTTCTTCTTGGCCCGTTCGGAGGTTAATACCTTTACTTTAGTTAGAGGATTCGCGATCTGGACCATGTTCTGCCCTTTCGGGAATGGGAATTTGTCGATCTTCATCTTCCCCTTGGATGGAGCCTCAAATTTCAACAAACCGCGCCTAATAGCATTCTGGATTGCTGCTTTGAAATTACGGCAACTGTTTGTAGAGTGTGAGGTCAGGCCGTGGTACTGGCAGAACGGTTTTCCCTGCAAATCTTCAGGATATGGCTTGACGTAATCAGCTGGGAAGGTGATGTGGCCTGCACTGACTAATAGGTCGAAGAGCTTGTCCAGCTTGCGCGTGTCAAAGTCGTATTGATCTTCCGCGCTCCACCTCTTCGGTACGGCCATGGGCTTTGTTCCCCATTTGAGCTCAACGACAGCCACTTCTTCATTCTCTCCATCCTCTGAGTCGTAATCGCAGACATAGGCCTGCTTGTATTTTGATTCCTTCTTGAAACTCTGGGCCTACTGTTCTAATGCGGCCACCCTCTGCATCACCTCGCTGATGCTGTTGAAGTTGGTGCCCACAAGCTTCTCTTGGACGTGTGGGAGCAACCCACTGACCACTATCTTGGCGAGCTGCTTGTCATTCAGGTTCAAAGAGTAACACATGTTCCTGGTCTCCCTGAACCGCTTGATGAAAGCCGATCCAAGTTCACTCGGCTTTTGGCGCATGTTGGTGAGATCTGTGATGTCTTTCTCCCCAGTGCCAGAGAAGAAGTAATTATAGAATTTAGTCTCCAGATCTTCCCAGCCTTGAATCGAGCCAGGCTCCATAGATGCAAACCAGCTAAACGCCGGCCCTGTCAGTGATAGCGGAAAGAGCCGGACCCAGTGAGCTACCTCATACGAAGCTTCGCCGAGCTGGGTCAGGTAACGGCTGATGTGCTGCATGGTGGTGATGTCGTCCTGCCCACTGAACTTGGAGAAGTCGGGTAAGCGATACCTGGGCGGCAATGTCACTCGGTCGTACCACTCGGGGTAAGGGCGTCTGTACTTGATTCCAGTGCCGGTCTTCGGCTGTAAACTGAACGTATCACGGAGCATGGCACTCATCTGCTCCAGCAGCTGATTGTTGGGTGTCTGGGCGTACCCCGGATGCGGCGCTGCCTGAAGGTCTTGATATGTGATCCCCTCATGGTATCCAGGAGTTGGGTTGGCCACGTCTGCCGCCGGCGTATTTCCAGCTGTCAGGTTCACTGCTGATGAGTTCATCGAGTTCACCGACTGTCCAGTGGCCTGCATGAAAGCGGCGAGCTCCTCTGGAGTATGATCTTTGTATAATCTGGGAGAAGCTGCTATTTTTTGAGCTGAACCGGCCGCAGTGGCACCCTGCCCTGGCGTTTTCGGCTGGCTCGGCTGTTGCGGTGAGGAATTGGAGGTCCCTGCCGCTGCTTTTGGATCTGCATCCTCTGCGGGTATGTTGAAGTAAACCGGACCCAGAGACTCCCAATCCTGCCGTTTGAGAACAGTCTTCATGATGTTATAGAATGTCTGCAGGAAGGATTTATGGTGATGGCCGACTGCTGAATAGGCGGCCTCCCAGGTCGCTTCTTCCAGCATCTGCTTGAGGTCGGCCTTGCACTCCTCTTCAGATTTATCAGAATGGCCGTCCATGATCCATCTCGAGAATGCATTCTTCTTCACTACGGAGCCATCACGCTGCTTGCTGAATGAAAGCAGGCAGGCATCAGCGAATTCTTCAACAATCTTGTTCAGCACTGCCGCGTCCTCCTCACTGAGATCTTCGACCCTGACCCTGAGGACACTGTCATCCCTGGAGGGGCCGTCCGCCGCAGCCTTTCCTTTTGCCATGGTCTTCAGTGAATTGTCCCACCGGGCAGTGCCAAAAAGTGTGTTGGCGCAAAAAAGTGGTTCCCTAAGCCCAACACACCAGCGAAGCCGGAAACGACCCTTGAGGCAGTAAAGCTCTCGCAGATCCAGCTAGCTTCGAACCCGGTCTGAGAGTGTCAGTAACACCCAAGCGTGCCAGTCAATTTGACCTGCAATTGACAAGAAAAAAAGATAGTAATCAGTAATCACAGGGCGGAACTAACCGGTATGTCCAGGTAGTTCCAACTGTATGGCTCGAAGAGCCGATGTAATGGGAGATCGACTAGAAAGCCGATTCCGTCATGTTATGAACCGATGGTAGCGAATCATGCATTATAACTCAAGTTAACCGGTTCAGACATGAATTCAATGATATATACTTGCTTTAGACAGAAATATGCTATAAAAGATGTAGTCACAACAAGCTATCATAATCATAAGATGTCTCAATGTAAAACAAGATGAAATCGGCTACTTTAGCCGATTCAGTGTATACGGGCAACATACAAGCCTATAAAGTAGACAATGTTTCAACTCTCCGGCTAATAGATCTAAATCACAATCTTGCAACAGTGGAGATCGAGCGGATCGAGGCAGTCATGATGAAGTTGCAACTTAAATCCGTTAACCTTTGAATCTAGACAATGTTTACTTTATTACTTGAGTGCGACCCGTATCTAATCTAGATCCAAAATACAATCGGCTAGTGCAAAGCATTCAATATAAAACGAATGGCAAGCATAATTCGTTGAACATATAAATCTATTAGATACAAGCTGATGCATATGGATCAAGACGGGCAAATTGATGATTGCTTTAAATAATAAACAATAAACATAAACAACATCGGTAACTTAATGAATCCAGCTAAACTGCCAAATTTAACTAGAGCCGATAACTAATCCATGCATGCAAACTGTCTTAATCTATAGCCTGTCCACCGGATGACGTTAACTAATAGATTAATCAAGCAAACAAACACGAATCGATAACTAATCCGCGCGTGAAAACCGTCCTAATCTGCATCTCGTCCACCGGATGACGGTTAACACAGATTGGTCGGGTAAACCAGCGTGAATCGTCCTTGACTCACTGTGCTTCCCGCGTCCACCGGATGACGCCAAAGAAACAGAGCTTAGCAAGGGCCCTGGTCCGCCATGCTTCCACGTCCACCGGATGACGCTAAAAAAACATAGTTTAACAGGGGGTTGACGATACTTACAAGCAAGCCTGCGTCCACCGGATGACACCCAGCCTGGATGAAGTAACTCGCCGGACTCGACTGACTCTAGGGTTTGTTGGCCGGAGCCGAAAGTTATGTTGTATTGATGTTATTGTATTCTTTTTACAATGGCTGAGGGCTTATATTTATACCCTGAGCGTAGGTAGAGTCCTAATCGAATTACAACTCATTAATAGATAAGGAAACTAACAAACTATCCTATATCTAAGGTAACTTGGAGTCCCAACTTCCCTTTCATAGCGGACTCCGATCGTGATCGCATCTTGGCGGCGCGGACTTTGGATGACGTCACCAATGCCGACGCTGCAAGCCTCTTGTCACCTTCACCCGATAACCGATTCACCGTTCAATCGGCTATTCTCCTTCCTTCTGCTGGACGGAATCTGCTTCCGAGATCGGCTATCTTCCTTCGGTATCGGCTATCGGCTCCCAGCCCAAAATTTGGTGTTAACATGAACTGAAAGACTTCTAAGCCCAGCTCAGCCAGCCGGTAGATGTGCGTCATATGTAAGGAAACAATCTAACTGCATGTGCATGGGGCATAAGGAGACTTCATGTGATGTGAGTAGCATTTTTTAAGAAGAAAAAACAATGGTAGTTGATTTAAGTTGACCTGGCATTGGTCCGGAGTGGGCTCATAAGGAAATTTAGCAGCAAAATCATCCATGGATGCTGGCTTTTGGTACGGAGGTCTTCCCAGCCTCATCCTTTGCAAAAACAATTCCATCAGGTTGACAACCATCTTCTGAACAGCAAGTTTCTCTTTCAGCCTCCGCTTCTCCCAGGTGGAAGGGTCCTTCAGTTTGCTCAAATTCCGTGGCCTTGTTTTCTCGTGAGGCCTGCAAAACGGATCAATCTGAATAAATGGTTAAGGTGAAATTTTAATTTCCAGTTGAGATCAAGATAATGGCTCATACAATAAGTCATAACATAACATACAAAATTGCAGTGAATATGTTCATTGGCACCAATCGAAATTGCAAATCCACATCCATCACGAAATTGACAGCTCCAAATTTCGGTTTCTATTACCAATTAGGATCACCAATTGCAGCATAGTGATTGAAGTAGCAGAGTTTCATATTTTTTCCAATTTGGATTTGCAATTGTATGCACAAATGGTGGATGGGTGAGAACTGAGATGTGATAACCAAGGAGGCCATACAGGTTGTATTTGTAGAGCATGCGCGCGGCCTGGTCGTCAGCGAGCTTGGCCAAGACGTAGTCCACGCCATCCTCGGCGCCGATGCAGGCGAATTTCCCTGACCCCAACTGGAGTAGTGGGAGGCCTCCCGCGCCGTTGCACCTCCGACGGTCGATGGCCGACTGCGCCACCATATCGAGAGAGAGTGGGAGGACGGTACCTGCGAAGACAGCGAGGAGGCTGTCCACTGCCGCCTTGGGAGCCACGCTGGAGCCGGGAAGCCGCCGCGCCGGAGCCGTTGGAGACCGTGTTGCCGCGCAGGGGGGAGGAGGGCGGGAGGGGAGCCGCGCTCGCCCCGGATCCGCCGCCGCCGCCGCGCTCGCCCGAGATCCGCCGCCGCGCTCGCCGGGCCGCCGCGTGGGGAGGGGGGCGCTCGCTGGGCTGCCGCGTCGGGGAGGAGGGCGCTTGCCGGGCCGCGGTAGGGAGGAGGAAGGCGTTCTCCGGGCTGCCGCCGCGGGCCACGTCGGGGAAGAGGAGGGCGCTCGCCGGGCCGCCACCACCACCGCCCCTGACAAGCCTTTTTTCTCTTTTGCATCGCGGGGATTGCGGGGATCGCGGACGCTCTTTCCTTTGCGCAGATGGGATCGGGCGAAGGGAGGTGGGATGGTGAGTTTTTGACAAACTTCGGATTACAGCCCTTGTATCAAGATTAACAGTACTCGTGGTCGTAGATTTCGACTTGGATCAAGATTAACAGCACTCGTGACCGTAGATTTCGATGGAGGTAGTTTTGTTTGCAAATCTAATTATATGAGAGATGATTAAGAATGACTTGAGCGCGGCCAGTGGCGCAATGGCGCCCCTAGCCACCTCTCCTCGCACGCATTGTGCCTTCGGAGTTGGCCATCATCTGTAATATAACAAATTAAAATAATACTTATAATACTCTCGATTCAAATTATAAGATATTTTAACATTTCTACATACATTGCTTTTACTATATACTTGTATCTAGATACATAATAAAATAATATATGTAGAAAAAAAATTAAAATATCTTATAATTTAGAATAAGCACCCATTTTTCAAAATATCATCAAGCAATTACTATTAGATTTATCATAAAACACTACAATTAATTGATGCTATAAACATTAATATTTTTAATTATATACTATTTTACCAAACTTTAGGCATGTTAACCAAGAATGCATCTAAAATTATATTCTTTTTTGGATACAGATAATACTAGACTAGGTAAGTACCCGTGCATTGCAACGGGATATCAATTATGGGATTTCAAAACATGTTATGAGAATAGTACATCTTGAGGATTAACATCAAGCTACCGATCAAGAGTACAGTACATGTTCAGGTTTAATCAAAATGAAGGTACAGACATTTTGGCTAGGTGACATGACCTTGCCTTTGTATGGATTTGCTGCTAGTCGCCGATTAAGGTAAACATGCCAAGTAACCAAATAAAATGTAAACCTTGCCTTTGTATGGATACTGAGTTCCTAATACCAAAGGATAATGGCAAGATCATCAGGAGTACTCAGAATTAAACTTACAACAGATGCAAAGGTCCCATAAGAAAGCATGAAGCTTGTTTGCGAAATGGTACAAACTCACAATGAAACTTGTTTGGACTGTTTCAAACTTTCAGTGCGTCAGTAAATATATGTTACAACTGAGAGGGACTCATCACTCATCTTCCTGAAGTCCCTCCCTGTTGTTGTTGTGTCATTGGAATGCTCCTCATGATGACCTACTGCTCCACCTGGGAAAAAGAGAACAAATCAATCAGACTGGTCTGCAGATATCTGGAAGAAAACATCTTCCTAAAGGCCCTCAGCACAGATGATTCCAGGAAATTCAGACCGAACATGTTGTGAATTCATCTAGAACAAACGAATATTAACCCTCTTATTGCAAGCTTGCAAGGATGCATACACCATACGAAGTACTGCCATATATTAAGTGAGTCTAATTAACACCTCGTAATTAGAAGGGTTCAATCAAAGGCCTCCTACGACTCCATGTTGCAGAAGCCATGCACCATGCATTCTCTAATGATACCTACATTGTGGAGTTATAAGGGACAGACATGGATTTATCACAATAAGTATCCATATGGCACTTCAATGGCACACCACTTTTCTAGTCAAATAACGATAAAAATGACAGACCAGCCTGTATTTCAAATGCCTGCAACCCCATCAAGACTTCTGCAGATTTGGATAATCCATGATTCAGGATCTTGACCATTCCCACCAATGTCCTGCACAAAGCATCAGAAAGCAGCAGCCCTGAGTGAATCTGGATAATAAGCAGAGCACCCATAGGCTTGACAAAGGGAAAAAGAAAGTTGTAGAAGGAGGAGAAGGGGGGGGGGGGTTCAAAAGTGCCATTCAAGAGCATAGGTGGAAACACATAGCAAGGTCCTTGATGAATCTGGTCCTGTTGCCACCTTGCTGCAAGGACAGTACATACAAAATATCTCAAATCAGGATTACAATTTAGACAAAAAAATATTAGAAAAAATAGAGGACTGTGCACGTGTTTCCATATTGCTAGCATACCTTTTGGCACATCTATCTCAAAATAACAGTAACTATAATATGCAATGTCAGAGCAAATGAAATCAATATATTTAATTAAATCTAGTGTCGTTCACATTAAAATACTAAAGTACTACATAAATCAAGGAAGCGTTTCATGAAGACATGTTTCCATTCTTAACTTATTTCATAGCTGTATAATGGAATTAAGCACAGAGCACACCAAAATTACTGTTCCAAATAAGTGCAATCATTCATCAAGTTCTAATGTAAGCTAGAGAATTAGGGATGAACCTTGATAATGGGAGGAGAGCAAGGGCACATTTCATTTGCGGAGGTCCTGCTGGAGGTGGTCGATCTTGGAGGAGAGCCTATAGCTGCAGTGTTTTAGAACAGGGTTTATTTGATACATCGAATATTTCAAAACACACAAAAAAAACATCATATTATGCAACTATAATTAAATTAGCATCACAACTATTGCATCCTTCAACCAATGGTCACAGCAACTGCATTTCCAAATTAATTGTGAATGCTGCACAGACATGATGAATGTTTTTTATCAAACATTATATTGTTGTGCCCAAGCTGTTGTCCACTTGTCCTTACATATATGTTTTCTTTTCTTGTTTAATTTTTGTATAAAAGAATTATAACCATGAAATTTTACAGCTCTGGCATCAGTTTTTGGAACCAAAAGTGGCTTGGAGCTTTTTCTTGGATGGTGGATAATTTGTATGTTTCAAGTTTAAGGCTCACCACAACAATATTCTGACAGCACAAAGGCATATGGTAACCTACTGCTCTGACCCTATACATAACTCGAAAATATACTGGCTCAGAGATCAAAGAAAATTAACTATAGCATATTCATCTATTTTCAATTGTACAAAAGAAAATATGGAGATAGCAATAGCATCTGTTTTCAGCATTGTTTGAGAATAATAGCAGCAGGTCAAATGACGTCATTAATATCAGAACGCTAGACCTGCTTTTGTTTTTGCATGGTCCTCCTGTATGGGTAGTTGCTCTTATGGTGAATCAGTGCAGTAGTTCCAATGGAATTTTGGACCATTGTAATTATATTTAAACGCTACTACTATGTGGAACAAAAATATTATTTGAACAAACTATGCATTGTCGATATTGGCGACATACAATGTAAACTCGAAAGTTACCATATGAAACTTAGATTTACATGGTAAGTATTGTGATTTTGGGAAAGCTTCTAGCACATTCTCAGGCTAGAGGCACTCTATTTTATCTCTTCCTTTTACATATGAGACCCTTTACATTCTACTATTTACACCAACACTCCCCCTCAAGATGGGCTAAAGATATCCAACATGCCCATCTTGCTACAACTCAACTCAATTTCACTAGGTCCTAAACCCTTTGTAAAACAATCCGCTAGTTGACCACGCGATTTTACATACTTTAACCGTATAACCCCACTATCTAGCTTTTCCTTGATGAAGAATCTATCAATTTTCACATGCTTAGTGCGGTCAAATTGCACCGGATTATTTGCAATATTGGTTGGAACAATGTTATCACATTGAAGCATCATGGTCTCATTTCTCAGCAGCCGTAGCTCCTTCAATAAGCCTTTTAACCACAACATCTCACATACGCTCACTGCCATCGCCCTATATTCAAGCTTTTGCAGTAGATCGTGCCACAACTGCTTTCTTCTTGCTCTGCCATGAGACAAGGTTTCCTCCCACAAACACACAATAACTAGATGTAGACCTCCTATCATCTTTGCTACTCGCCCAATCTGCATCACAGTATCCCTCCAAGTCCAGGTGCCCATTCTTCCTAAACCATAATCCTCTCCCAGGAGTTCCCTTCAAGTACCTCAAAATCCTGTACACCACCTCCAAATGTCCTGCTCTTGGGTCATGCATATACTTGCTCACCACACTCATTGCATAAGAAATATCAGGCCTTATATGACGGAGGTATATCAATCTTCTCACCAATCTTTGATATTCTTCTTTGTTCACAGAATCTCCACACTGGGCACTGATTTGATGATTTTTATCTATAGGAGTACTACATGGCTAACATCCCAGCATGCCAGTTTCAGCCAACAGGTCAAGAACATATTTCCTTTGAGAGAGAACTATCCCCTTAGGTGACCGGGTGTAACAGAACCGCCTAAATCACATGGCCCATAGGCACCTGTCATTGTCACTAATGACCTCTGACAGCCGGGCCCGTGTCCCAAATGATCTAGAAGGCTCTGCCGGGCTACATAAGCACCCGTTTTTCTCCGACAGGATTCCATTGCGAAGCCATTACAGAAGGGTCCTACCTCACTCTTCCTCACTTCCTTCCTGGACGATAGTCACATAACAGGGAGCAAGACAAACCTCTGATTGCTGACTTCCTGCAACAGGAGTTAACAAACCCTGAGTACTGGGGTACTCCGCAAGACTTATCTGACTCAACAAAAAGGAATGAGACTCATGAATGCAGGATGGGGGGAGTCAAGGTAAGACTTTAGCAAGAGTCAAAGTGTTTTGCGAAAAAGCATTACTAATCCTATTTTCAGTATTTTAGTCAACATTATTATAATCAATATCAATAGTCTCAGTTCTTTCACATATATTCTTCAATTCCAATTACTTATTCATTCTCAAAAACATCCTAGTTCCGAACCACTTTTCGAGGTAAGTCAGTGGATCAAGTCTCCATAACCGAGGAGCAACGACGATTTGAATCGATTCAGTACCCAGCTGGGGATCCCTATCCACACTGCATATGTAGCACTTAAGCTTGCATATGCCAACCCCGTCTACCACGGCTTTTCCATCCCTGAACCGGTCCTGCGCCATCCGAGAGTATAGTACACCTCCAATCCGGGACTCTAACCCACGAGGGTACATGCTACTCTCGCCATCTCTCCATTCCCAGTGCGTGATCGTTAGGTTCAAGCAATGGAGCAATCGGAGATAGGGCTTCCCGGAGTATGTGGCTAGTTGCAAAGTCTCGATCACAACAGGCCTACAACGAACGGTCCCTAATTCTTTTCCCGCCAGAAACATTGCATTGGGACTCTAACCCAAGTACAAGGTAACCAGTGGTGACAAATCCACTTTCGTCGGTGACAAGACATCGGGACTCTAACCCATGTGCACATCAACAGAACGGAATTATTTTCCCTTTTCATTTCACATGATTCATCAATATTATATCACATAGTTCAAAAATAGCATTTTATGCAAAATCTAATTTAATTTAAGCAGAGCTAAGCATTTTTCAAATATTTTATTTAAATCAGGTTTCAGGATATTATATATCAAGGTAGGTAATGCAGCAAATGGGTGTCAATCAACTTCTATTAACCTAATGCAGTAATTTCGATCAAGTGATAAATTTTATAAAACACAAGGAGGGGCTAATGCACCGGGGCCTGCCTTGGATTGCGAAGAGAGTAGGGTCAGGGTCTGTGCCACATATATCAAAGCTCTGGACCACTTCAGGAACAACCTCTTCAGCAGTCACTTCAGTTTTCACCTTCTGATTCTCGGTCACTACACGTATGCAATGATGAATGCATGAATGCGATGCAGCGATATAAAAATACAAGACATAACAGATAAATAGAGTACCAATACTATTGTTCGTCATATTAGTCAAAGTAACTTACCCTAAGATGCCCTACGTAATAAGGGTGTTTGACCTAAGACCACAACCAATCATAAAATCACACCAAATCTAAGTCATTATTTCTTTAACACATTTTATTTAGCAATTAATCCAAACATTAATTAACCACTAATTAAATTACTTCCAATTAAGCTCAAACTTCACCAACAGATAGGTCTTGCATCAAAATAGTACCAAAACAAATTTCATGATTTTTGGAGTTATAGAGAATCAATTAAAATTACACAAATTTGTATTTATTATTTAATCTACTGATTTTTAGATCCCACAGAAGATGACCAAAATATTTATTTAATATTTTTATGTCCTTCTACAAATTTCAGAGAGTATCCATAAATATTTTCATAATTTTTCATGTAGCAATTTAATTCATACAAAAAGATTAAAGTATAGCACTATTCCTTTTTAATATAAATCAGTAAATTAATTCAAATCCCTTGTAAAAAGAAAAACAGAAAGCAGCCCGAGGCGGCCCACTAACGCATGCCGGCCCAGCGCGCCCGCTCGCGCCCAGCCCGCGCGCTGACGCCCCACAGGGACGCTGACAGGCGGGCCCTGTAACGACCCTAAAAATCCACACAACCTAAAAATCCCAACCAATTAAAATTTTTCATTTATTTATTATGAAAACCCATTTTTCTTGTGCAAGCATATAGGTTTCATTATAAATTTGGTAAATAAAGGAGTATAGCTTGCATTTTAATTCCATTCACATAGAATAATAGCTTATGCATCATAATTGGGATTTATTGCAATTTATGTTTGTATTTACTCAATATTTAAAAAGGGTAATATATGTATATAAATACACTTAAGTGAAAATAGAAAAGGAAAAAGAAAAGAGAAGAGAGGAAGAAAGGAAGCCAGCCTATCGGCCCAGCTGCGGCCCAACCGAGCAAGCGCGCGCGCGACCGTTTCACCCACTCCCCCGCAGCCGCTGACCGTCCGGCCCCGCCTGTCAGCCACTCTCGCTACTGTTCTTCTTCTCACCTCGCGAAAGACGGTGGCCGACAGAGTCACGCAAATGGCGTGACCGACAGCGCCACGCATGGCAGAGCCCTGACCCCGCTGTCCCTCGCCTGTCCCCAGCCTTGCTCGCCAAGAAGCCGCGCGCACTAGGAAACCCTAGCTCGGGAGCACCGATGGTCTCCACGTGCCCCCTTCGCCGCTAATCATCGTCCGCCGCCACGCCATGCCCTGGCCGTCTATAAAAGGAGTCGCCCCGAAGCCCTAGACCTCGTCCCACTCGCCGCCGCCGCGCTGCGGCACAACCACTACACCACACCGCACAATAGAGGGAGAAGGAGAAGGGAGAAGGGCGGAGAAAAGGAGGAGAAGCTGCCGGAGCGCCACCGCCGCGGAGCACGCCGGAGCCGGACACGGAGGAGAAGCCCGAGCTGCGGACGAGGAGCGGCACGGCACTGCGATCACTCTGCACAGCGTCACCTCGTCACTGCACCGCCATCCTTACCTCACCAGCCCCACGGTGAGCCACCGAGCACCTCATCCAACCTCGCCGTGCTACGGTCATGGCGCTCGGCATCACGAGCGTGTAGGCCGCGGGCTGTTTCCGGCCCCTGAACACTTCGCACAACACGCGCACAAGACCGGCCATCAAACCACTGGACATCGGCTATGGACGTCAGGCCACTTCCGACGGGCATCGCCGTCACATGTGCTCGGAGCACCTCCACCTCGACGGCGTTCCCGCGCGCGCAAGCCGTGAAACCACCGACGCGACCCGCTAGCGTGACCACCAACTCACCGACCACCTCGGACAAGCTTAGTTGCGGAAGATCGAACCTCCATAGCCTGGAACACCGAGAGGTGCGTTCTCGGGGAAACGTGATCGCCGCCGACACGTTCCGCCTCGCCTAAAATCCGTTCCGAGTACCCCCGATCGCCTCGCGCTGCGGAGAAAGGCCGACGAGGTTCGCCAAGTCTGCCTCGGCACCGCCGCGTAGATAGCCGAGCCCCGAATCATGTCTGTCGCCTTGGCTACGTGCGCCTCCACCTCGTCGGAGAACCGCCGTATGCCGTGGGAGAGAAGGAGGCCCACGACACCATTTCACTAATGACAGCCAACTCTCGGGAGGGCGGCACCCTCGGCGCCCAAAATTTCGATTCGCCCGAGCCTCCCCGGGAGAGCTCGGAAGAGCGGCACCCTCGGCGCCCAAATGTCCGATTCGCCCGAGCCTCCCCGGGAGAGCTCGGGAGAGCGGCACCCTCGGCGCCCCGAATCTCCGATTCGCCCGAGCTACGCCGAGCTACGCCGAGCCCCGCCGAGCTACGCCGAGCCCCGCCGAGCTACGCCGACGCCGGCGACTCTCTGGGAACCAGCATCGAACACCTGGTGGGCGACCATCGGGTCTGTGTTCTGATGAGGCGCCACATGCCGCACTACTGGACCCGCGCACCACGTGTACCAATCCCGATCTGCCCCTGATTAATCGACCATTTTCCATTTTCATAAAATAGGATAATCTTCGAAAATTCATAACTTATTCATACGATGTCCAAAAATTGCGCCCCATATACCAAAATTATCAGAAAAATGAGATATACAATCTAAGACTATGTTTGTGGGCATTTGGCTCTTTATTTTATTAGATTTTTCTGAAATACTCTATAGGAGTCGCTGACGCGACTATTTCGTGTCCGATTTCAGAGCCGGAGGAGGATCTGACTAAGGAAGACGACCACGAGTACCTTCAGGAGCTAGGAGACGACTACGAAGGTGCCACGTCCCACCAAATCCTTAGATCCTATTTACGCATTGCAAATGACATTGTTGCTATTGCTTTATGATTATGTATGGATTGGTTGCATGGTAGTATATTTGAATTCCCTGCCTTGATAAGACTATACCCTGCTATCCGCTGCTAGGTTAGCTGCTGCTTAATTTACTGTTACTCTTCCACTACTTACTACTTGCTATATGCTATGTGGTGGAATTGGGACGGTGTATAACTGATTATAACCACTGGGAGAGAGTGCTGCGTGCGTCTTGGGTGCGTGGTAAGGGTTGATGTCGACCAAGTGGGATGTGAGACAAGCCCATGGGGCAAGTCGTGCCGGGGGTGCAACCTGGGCATCCCCAAGCGAGATACCTGTGGCGGGTAAAGTTGTTGAGGAGGTTCCGGGTGGGATAGCCTTGGTGGTTTGAAGCCCGTGGACGGAGGTGCTGTGATGGCACGGGGAGAGTATCCCCTAAGTGAAGATGCCTGCTTGGTCAAACCTAGGACGGACTAGTTTCAGGTTCATGGGAATCCTTTTCTACTCACTCGCTTCTGATGGGCGGGAGACGGCTGGACTACTTGGTAGGACGGTGCCACTACTGCTAGGTTGAGAGGTGATAAGGGTGGGCGGAGACGGTCGATGGGTACCCGTTCCATTCTTGATGCGCAGTACCACTGGATGGGCCCGGTACTGTGTCTCCCAGTCTCAGCATAACGGTGTAGGATCCGGAATATCCCAGGGCTGAGTGGTAGGGTGGCATCGACCTAGGCAAGCAAGCACCCAGAATTCTGTCCAGGTGTTTGCGCAACACCTATGATGGCTAATCTTGTGGGTAGTGAAACCTCTGCAGAGTGTATGGTTGATCGATCGATACATATGCCAACTCGTTGGCTATGGACCTTTCCTGTGAACCTTCTACTAGTGTAGTGAGTGTTCTCTTCTCCCCCTGGATGACATTTTCCAGCAGTGTACCCGTTGTGGTAGTGTGCCGTTGAGATAGGCCCGAGAGGGAGTTGGGCCTGTCGAATGAGAGTGAGGTGTGGGTATGTGAGATGTGGTGATGGGAAAAGGGATGATGGTGTAATTGGAGATAAAACTTGACTAATTAAACATTGATTACAGCTGCATAGGAAAACCTCAGCCTATAGGTCTGCTTGTATAGCCTTGCATCCACTTTCCACAAAGCAAATGCTGCATAGGCGGGCTCCGTGGCCAGTACATATCGTACTGATAAATTTGCTGTCAGGTGACGAGAATGAGTACGACTTCGAGGAAGACGATGGCGAGGAATAGGGTCACGTGCTACACTCAAGTTGGCCGTGAAGGATGAATCGTTTCTGCATCTTCTAAAGCTTCTCTAATTGTTGATTCCGCCAATGTGGCGATGTAATAAATGTTTATGTAAGACTTAATTACCGTTGTATGGATCCTGGTGTCAACTGAGATATGGGTAATTTCATGGATTGTCCCAAGCAATCTGTTGAATTACAATTCGAGCCTGTGGATTTCCCTTCACGGAAATCGAGGTCGTTTCAGGCCCCGCCTGTCAGCTCCTTTCCCAACCTCCCGCGCGCTCGCGCGTGCGCGCACCTGCGACGGCCCGCCGCGGACCTCGCCGCCGGCGATCCCAACGGCGAAACCAACCGCGTCACGGTGAAGTCCAGCACTAAGCGAACCCGCTAGCACACTGAGCCCTAACTCTACGTGCCTCTGACGAGCCGAGCTCGTCCATGGCGAACGCGGCGGCGCTGGCAAACCCATTCCGGCAATCTGAACGTGGTAGAGTTTAAAAAAAGCACGTGGGAAGTTCTAGAGGCTCACCACGACTCGATCTAGCTAGTTGGTTGGAGCTGTGGCAGGTGCGGAGAGGTGAACTCGACGGTGGCGACCAATGCGGCGGTGCGGACTTCACGGCGAGTCCCCGTTCCGAGCTGTACTGGGCACAAAATGATAAACCGACGTGCGCATGAGCATCGTCAAGGCACACAGAACCCAAAACGAGGAGCCATGGAAACAAACGTTCACCGTAGGGAGCAAGACACGTCGAGGCAACTTGCGGCGGTGCTCCGCCCGGACGCGGGGAAGAAGACAACGGCACATGGGAGTTTCTGGTGATAAGGAGACACACTAATGGGTTCTACAGGTGCGTAGGGAAGTGGCGAAGGCGTGGGCGAGATGGAGAGGGTGGAGATGGTCGGAGCACGTCGAATTTTGGACGGAATCCGAGACGAGCTCGTCGGCGGCCGCAGGGAGAAGAACGGCGAATGGAGCGCTCGTCGTGTTTATAAGTAACCCTAGGCACGAAAAACCAAAAACCGAAGAACCGAACCGAAAAAACCGAACGGATCGGTTTCGGTTCCTAATTCGGTTCCAGAAATCCAGGAACCAAAATAACCCAAGTCAATTCGGTTCCAGAAATCTAGGAACCGAAATAACCCACTGGAACCGAATTTGAGAATTCGTTGTTTCAGTCTCTGAGAATTGTTGTTTATTTGCTTTAGCATTTGAGAGAACAATCATATTGTGTGGTACTGTTTATTGTGATGCATTGCTCTTAAAATTATCCCTGTTGATTGCATGAAAATGAGGCAAAATGCTGCTGAAATTTTTAATTGAATAAGCTATTTTTGAGTTCCTGAAAATTTTGGCAGAACCGAAACCGAACCGAAACCAAACCGAAGGAACCGAAACCGAATTACCTCGGTTCCAAGATTTCTCAGGAACCGAACGGTTCCTTGTTCTGCTGGAACCGAATTAGATGGGGAACCTGAAGCACCGAACCGAACCGAACCGAAGAACCGAACGCCCAGGCCTATTTATAAGGGCTCGTGAAGGGTGGATAAGCTCAAGGGGTGGCCGGGGCCCCCAACGGCCGCACGCCAACGCCCGGGGCCAGGCCAGGCCGGAGGCAGCCAGCGCGCGCCGCGCGCACACGCGCACGGCCTGCCGGAAGTCCTGTAGGGGCCCGGTACTGTAGCTACAAGTCTACAGTCAAAGTCTAGCAAATCAAATTATGCCCTATCTAATTTGAATCAGGGAAAATGCCAAATACAAAAGTTGTGAGAAATTTTGTGTAGAGCATTTTTGCTTTTTGAACCATATTCAAATTTGGCCCAGATTTGAAAATATTCAAAAGGGGGTAAAACTTGGATTTAAATTTGATTTGCAATTCAAAGAAATTCTCCAAAAATTTCTCAATAAATTGAAACTCTGTAAAAATAAAAGTTGTTCCACTAGTTGAGCTCTACAATTTTCATTAAGGGAGTTTGGTCAGATTCCCTGTAATTTTTGAAATGATGTTTCAAATTTGAATTTCAACATTGTAATTAGGGTTTAATTCAAATTTTTATAAGAACATCAAAATCACCCAAAATAAAAGTGGTTCCGTTTTAAAAGATCTACAACTTTTATTAATACATTTTTACTAGATTCCTCATAGTTTTTGAATTAGGTTTTTGAGGCCTAATTAGGGCTTAATTTGATTTTTTTTCTTTTTAATTTAATATTTGATTTTCTATTATGGGTTTAATTGGACAATCATTCCCAATCACAATCAAATCACTCTAGAATCCCTAAGCACAATCAGATACATGCAATTAATTTAAACTTGATGACATGTCAGTTTAATTATCAGTAATACCAGAGGTATTACACCAGGCAATTTCAATCCCAAGGAAATACCTAAGTGCACCAAGATCCTTTACCTCAAAGGCCTTTCCCAGATTCTCCTTCAAACATTTGATTTCCTCTACATCATCTCCTGTAATCACAATATCATCCACATATACTGCCATAATGGTGATAAATGCTCCTCTATGCTTATAGAAGACTGTGTGATCACCATTGCATTGAGTGTAGCCCATCCCACAGACTGCCCTCCTAAACCTGTCAAACCATGCCCGGGGTGATTGCTTTAGTTCGTAGAGTGATTTTTTAAGTCTACACACCTTGCCAACTGTTTGACTATTAGCAAACCTCGGTGGGATTTCCATATAGACTTCTTCCTGTAAGTCACCATGAAGAAATGCATTCTTCACATCCATTTGATGTAGAGACCAACCAAAGTTAACTGCACAGGAGATTAGGGTCCTAACAGTACCCATCTTGGCCACAGGAGCAAAGGTCTCATCATAGTCAATGCTATACGTTTGACTATACCCTTTTGCAACCAGCCTTGCCTTGTATCTGTCCACCTCTCCTTTTGGGTTTTGCTTCGCAGTGAAGACCCACTTATAGCCCACCGCCTTTTTTCCTTTTGGAAGTGAGACCAGTTCCCATGTCTTTTTCTTCTGAAGAGCATACATTTCTTCTCTCATTGCCGCATTCCAGTTGGGATCCTGTTTTGCACACCTCCAGTCCCTTGGAATAGGCACTGTTTGTAACGATGCAACAAATGCTCTACATGCAGGCGAAAGACGAGAGTATGAGAGGAAATTGGCAATGTCATGATCTGTGCTAGGATGCTCAAAACCATAGTGAATAGGAGGTTTACCAAAGTTGGATCTAGTATCCCTACGTTGTGCAAGAGATAACTCTACATGTTCAGGGTTAGGAGAGACATTACCACTTGACTTAAAATGGGTTGGGGAGCTCAACGGAGAGGGATCCTGAGGAGACATTTGGGACTGGAGAAGCAGGTTATTGTGACTGTGGTCCACTGATTTGCTCCCCCTGACTCCTGAACCTTCTTCTTTGGTACACTATTGGCTCCTTCACAATTGTCTGCTCCCCCTGACTCCTGAACTGTCTCCTCTGGCACACTATCGGCTCCTTCCCATTCTCAACACTTACCTTTTCACTTCCTTCATCCATTGTCTCCCCATTCCAATCGCCAGCTACCTCATCATCAACTACCTCTTCGCTTTCACAGTCACCGTTCCTCACAACCACACCATTATTTTGATGAATTACCTCCCGGGTTTCAAGCCTATCCATTGGGCATGGGATGGTACCAACAATCGCCTCCTTTTGAGCATCAGCTCCTTCACTCTCCCCTCTCGACTGTCACCCATAGTGACTGAAGAGAATTCCTCCAAGAACGGATCAAGATCCCATGGTTTTTTGTAGTATGGTTCAGACTCTCTGAACGTCACATCCATACTCACAAACAGTTCTTTCCAATAGGGTCCCAACACTTGTAACCCTTTTGTGTAGATGGACATCCAACAAAAATACACTTCACCGCCTGAGGATCCAACTTACTAACTGAAGGTCTGTGATCCCTAACAAAGCACACGCAACCAAGCACATTTGGGGGAACTTTAAACTCCTGTTGTCCCAGCAATAGCTCTACAGGTGACTTCATACCAAGAATCCTAGATGGCATACGATTGATTAAATATGCTGTTGTTAGCACCGTTTCACTCCAGAGATATTTGGGCACATTCATCTGAAACATAATTGACCTTGCTACCTCTAACAAGTGTCAATTCTTCCTCTCAGCTACACGATTTTGTGGTGGGGTACTAGGACAAGTTATTTGATGTATAATTACATGTTCTGAAAGATACGCCCCAAAATCACTGTTTACATACTCCTTTCCATTATCAGTTCGGATAATCCGAATCCTAGTATTGAATTGGTTTTCAACCAATTTATGGAAGTCCTGGAAACACCTAAGAACCTCATGCTTACCTCTAAGCATGAAAATCCATGTCATACGGGTATAGCAGTAAATAAAGGTGACAAACCAATTAAATCCACTCACAGATGTAACTGAGCAGGGACCCCAAACATCAGAGTGTATTAACATAACAGGTTCACAACTCCGGAGGCCAATACTAGGATAAGTTGATCTTGTATGCTTCCCAAGTTAAGAGGCATCACACACAAGTTTGTTTTTTGTCCACACCCTTAAAGGCATCAGGATACAATTTGTTCAAACTTTCAAAAGGCACATGTCCTAACCGATAATGAAGCAGGTAGATCTCCCTCTCTTGTGTTCCAATAGCTGCTGCCAACGCTGACTGCTCCTTGTTGATGAATCACAACCCATTACGCCTGACTCCAGTCCCAATCACTCTCCCGGTCCTCTTCTCCTGAAAGACACAAGAATTTTCATCAAATGTAACAATGCATTTGTACTGATCAACAAGTGAACTAACAGAGAGAAGATTGACTGGGAAGGAAGGAACATGCAAGATAGAAGATAAGTGAAGAGATGGAGTGCACTCTATAGATCCTACACCATGAATTGGTTGGGAGGTACGATCAGCAGTTTGAATAGTCTCAGAATAGGAATGTGGGGTATATGTTTTAAAAGAACTAGATATGCCTGTGACATGCTTGGAAGCTCTTGAATCAATGACCCATTCTATGTTATGCCTACATGTAGATGCAAGTGCCTGTGCCTAAGTACCTTTGCCCAAGTTGGCATAGTTGGCAAAGTTACCAAAGTGACTGGTAGTGGCAATTCCAGAACCAACTGACGTAGTACTGGAGGCTTCAGATGCTTTAAACCTCTACCATTGTTCCCACTACTTGACCTGTTCTCCAGTTAAGGTTAGAGACTGAATCTCAGCATTAACATGAGAACCACTCTCTGTGGAAGAACTCTTCCATGACTACATTGGCTAGAGGGGCACCACGACCCCTGCCACGTCCTCCTGCACATCCACCGCCACGACCACCACGGCCTCCTTGATCGCCACGAGCACCACTATGACCTCCCCGAGTTCCACTTCTACCACCATAGTTCTTTGGAAGGGGGCAACTGTAGCTCATGTGTCCCTTCTCTCCACAGTTGTAACATAACCTCTCTGCTACAGTGGTATAGGCTGACTTCACAGGATTGTCACCACTCATCATACGGAGCCTGCTTTCCTCAATGACCATGGCTGACACAGCTTCCTCCATGGTAGGTAAACTATCCTGGTGACAAAGAGCAGCCCTCCTACTCTCAAACTCAGGATCTAAGTTCTTCAGAAAATGAGTCACCCTCCTGTCCTCAATCCACTTCTGAACATCATGGGCATCTTGTGGATTTCTCATATAAAGTGGAGCATAGTAATCCAGCTCTCGCCACAAGTACTGCAACTCACTAGCATACTGCTCCACTGGTCGTCCTGCCTGTTTCACTGCATCGTCCTTGTTCTGAATTTCCATCATCACCATCACATTCCCTTGCTTAGAATATCTGTTACTCAGAGTTTTCCATATTTGTGCTGCAGTGTGCATAGCTTCCGCCACTTTACTAACCGATGGTGACATGGATGGAAATAACCATGCCACTATGGTAGAGTTTGTTGTGTGCCAAACTCTCCACTCAAGGCTAAGCTTGTTAGCCGGCTCCACAATCCTCCCTCAAATAATTCTCTACCCCTTTCCTCCTAGTATTACTTGCACTCTTCTGGACCAACTCAGATAATTCTTACTTCCTTCTAACTTCACATCATTTGGTATGAGCTCTAATTTGAGTTCACGCACCTCCCTAGGGCCAATCAAATTGTAGGATCACGGACTGGCCTAGAAGGGGGGTTGAATAGGCCTATGAAAAATCTTCGCGAACGGAGGTTAGTAACAACCGCGGCAGTGCCGGCCTGTAGAGCGGCACTGCCAGGGCTGCCTGGCACTGCTGCTCCCAGAGCGGCAGTGCTGGACCTCGCAGAGCAAATTCTACACAATTCAAAAACTGCTTGGGAAAATTTAGATCGAACAAATTACTGATGTTCCCGGGTATGTGTAGACCCTAGCACACCCTTTCCTTGCAGCTAGAACACCACCAATTCGTAGATCGGGACCAAACCCTAGAAGTCAAGAAACTCAACAAATAGAGAATGAAACAAGCAACACAAGTGACACAAGATTTAACCCGTGGTTCAGCTCGCCACAAAGGCTTGCCTACTCCACGTTGTTGAGGTTCCACAAAGGAAACCTTGGGTTCACAAAGCCCAATCCTCGTTCTCAAGCTAAGAGAGTTAACTCTTGAAAAGAGGGGGTGATTCCACTAGCTTGTGAGGGTGATTACAAACCTCCCGGGGCTGCCACAAGATTAGCAAGCTCACCGGGCGACGCTCTAGCCGACTAGGAGCAAGCTGCAAGAGTAACAAATGCAAACCACCAGCTTGAACGCGAACCAAGTGCTTGAGGAAGTTGAAGATCAGTGGGGAGAAGCTTGTTCTTAGCTAACATTCAGCTCACACTCTTCTAGATTCAAACTAGGATTCAAACTTTTGAGTGGAGAGCTTGTTGGGAGTGAGAGAGAGCAAGGAAGTGGCTTCTCTGGTCTGGGAACTGAGCAAATGGCAGAGATGACCATTGGGGCGACAGGAGGGAGGCTAAGAAGCCCCCTCGAGTCTAACGGTCAAAACAAGTCGTGGCAGTGCCGGGCTTGGAGCGGCAGTGCCGGGCCTAGGGCCGGCAGTGCCGCGCTGCCAAACCAGGACAGAATGATCTGGATTTTGTGGCTGGCTTTGGCAGTGGAAGTGAGGATGTTTGGTGTAGAGATTTGCACTTGGTCACACTTTCAAACCTGTCTTTTGCATCCCCCTTAATAGTACGGCTTTCCTATACTCAATTTCAAAATCAAAACGAATTTAAACCTCCTTGGAGCCGGATGCCGCATCCTTTAAATGTTAGGGGTCCACCTGCATAAGATTACATCCTCCTAATGCTTTTGCCTATCCATCATCTCGATAAATCTCATTAGTCTTCTAATCGCGTGGTCATTAGCACCAAAACCCACTTTAGGGCTTGATTGCACTTACAATCTCCCCTTTTTGGTGATTGATGACAACACGATAAGAGAGGTAAAAGATAAAGTACAACGAGATTTAAATGAGATTTTGAATGTAGAGTCTCCCCTTGAATATGTGAGTGGAATTTGAATTTCCAAACTTAGAATAAAAGGCCAAGTTTCACACACTAGAGTGAAATGGGGTCTCCCCCTACATCCATGATCTCTGTGGGGTGCAGCACACAGTGTGATAAAGATAAACGTGATGCGAATGACATGTGAGACAATCAGAGTTAGCTTCTACCGTCAGATAGGGCGGCACTGCCGCTCCAGGGTGTGGCACTGCCGCTCTGCCTGAAGACAGAAACTTCACGGAAGTAAAGCACCTACACAGAGTATATGAAAAATAGAACTAGTTTATGCACAAACACAGGCTGGTTCACAAATAAAGTACTAAGGTTCACAACCAAATGAAATAGAGACATCAAAGTTATTACAAACCAAATGAGTTTAAGAAACACTCTCAACTTTACAACTACTAGCTCTCACAAGATCTAAACATTAAGCTCACAAGCTGAACACTAGTAAAAATGATGAAAAGTTATTGTACCCCTCTCTAATCCCCTTCTCCCCCTTTGGCAACAAGCACCAAAAAGAAAGAAAAGAGAGAAGAGTAAAGTACAACTACTCGTCATCATCCTCACTCGAGTCCTCCTCCTCCTCCTCCTCCTCGTCGGACTCGACAACGGCGCGTCCCTGGCGGTGAGTGGTGGCGGTGAAGCGTACGCCGCGAGACGACGTGCCGGGACGGTCCTCCTCCTCCTCTCGTGTAAGCTGGTCCCAATCGATGTCCTCAACGTCGGAGCCAGACATCTCAATGAACACAGGAAGTGGTGTAGGAGGGTCAATCGGTCGCAGCCCCAAATGCTCACGTATCTCCCTGTTCTCCATGCGAGCCTTGTATGCAGAGTCAGACGCATGCATACAAGCCCCGAAGATCCTCTTGAGCATGCGGGAGAGACGGCTCTTCTTCCTGGGACGCCGCTGAGAGCCAGAACGGAAAGAACTGGGAATATCTGAAGATGGGGCAGCCCGCCTACTGGAAGACCGGGAGGCTGCCCTGCTCTCACCAACGCCTAAGTGGTGAGTCTTGTCAACCCGAAATGGCTCATGGGATACATCCTTCTTGAATATGATGCCAGACACGCGCTCAATCACAAACATCAAGTATGGAGCATAAGGTAGGGCCTTCCTAACATCCTCAGAAGTGATAATCAACTCGCGCCAAATGAAGCGAAACACTGAGAAAGACCCACTACCTGGCTGTGTCCTGGCAAGCATGTTCCTCGCTGTACCATATAGGTTGGAAGCTGAACCAACCTTGGGATGAAGAGTCTGGCGGAATAGATTGTTCAGGATGTAGTACCGACTCTTCAGCCCCTTCACCAAACCATCTGCCTGACTGGGATGATCATATAGATGGGCCAACTCGCCATCAGTGAGTGCCCGCTCATCATGCAGATCATAAGCATCCCTGTCCCATTCACCAAAACCAAGGATCCGAGCAAAGGTAGTGAATCCCACTCGGTAGTGGTGAACATCAGTCATCCAGTGCAACTCATCATCCTCTCTATCAAAGTAACAGGTGGCTAGGAACTGATATAGAATCTCTGTGTTCCAGTCATACCTGAAACCCATCAAATCATAGATGCCTCTGTTCTTGCAAAAGGCAATGACCTGGTTGCACACTCTGTCATTCTTGCTTGCCAAGTGCTCACAATCAATATATCTCATCGGAACAATCTTGGGCTTCTCGGAAGCAAAGAGGACGGACTCATAGAAGTTCGATTGAAAAGCAGACCAAAACCTGTAATCAAGCTCAACATCCTTACACCTAACATAAGGGTTGACCTGTCTCTGCTCCTACACAGCCCTGAACTGGTTGTAGTAGCTGATCTTGTGCCTTTATCTCCTCTCAACTGGAGCATGCACATGGTGATCACGCTCATCCCACTGCAGGTAAGCCCCGTCAAACATGGAAAGATCATCTGGGGTATCCGGGCAGGCACCATCTGGAATGGTCCTGCCTGCCTGCTCCAACAACTCAGCATCACGGAGTGCCTGCCTATCCGACCTGCCCTCCGGGTTCCATCCACCTCGATGGGCTAGCTGCTTCGTACGCGGGGGACGTGGGTTGCTAGACCCAGCCCCAGCGTCAAAACCACCCTTCGTCCTCACTTCACGCCTTTCTTCATCTGCCATCTACGCAAATGTGTGCGAAAAATGTGTTAAATATAGGAAGAGATGAGTGCTGACCAAGTCACTGGAATGAACAAGGCCAATTTGTGAAGTCAAAGATGGGGATAAAATTTGTAGGATAGAGGCTCACTGCACAGGGCCCGGCACTGCCGCGCCTAGGGCCGGCACTGCCGTGCCTGCGCAGTGAGGCCATACTGCCTCCAATCTCTCCCGACCTTTGAATCAACAAATCGGCATTTTCCAACCCATAGAATTAAATCATTACACATCAAACAGTCCTAAACAACACTTTTCTTCACTTGAATCCATCACATTTCATAGATCGGGAAGAAACTCCAACTTAGGGCTTCTCATACCTTGAGAGAGGAAAGGAGAGAGGAAGGGCCGTGCCAACAGGGGGACCTGGACGCCGGCAAGGAAGAGAAGAGATCTCCCCATGTTCCAGCAGCAGATCCGGAGAGGGAGGGAGCGCGCGGCAGGGACAGCGGCGGTGCCGGGCAGGGGCGCCATCGCCTGCTCTCTCGATTTGAAGAGAAGAGAGAGAGATCGAGAGAATGAGGGGAGAGAGGAAGGAACGGTCACGGGCATAGGATAGAGAGAGGAGAGCCTGACCGTTCTGACTAAGGTGGCCCACGGGCCGCCAAGCTGGCAAGGCGCGGCACTGCCGCGGCTAGGAGCGGCACTGCCGCCCTGCCTTCCAGTAGAGAACCTAGACCTATTCTGGTCTTCACCAAGAACAAGGTCACTGGCTATTATTTGTGCAATCACTTGGTCAGAAATACTAAGAATTAAAAGCAGTGACCAAGATTGCACAAGCACATGATCAATATAGTTTTGAAAGACATAATTGAACTTTTAAATCCTTTTCAAACAACCTATCTTAAGCAAACAGTTGTGTGCTAAGTTTCAAACCACATTTCGAGAATCAAGGATATTTAGTTCATTACGCAAGGCGCAAAACCTTGACTCGTCGAGAGGCTTAGTGAAGATATCGGCTAGTTATTTTTCGGTGCTCACATGGCGTATTTCGATATCTCCTTTGGTTTCGTGGTCTCTCAAGAAGTGATGTCGGATGTCAATGTGCTTGGTTCTTGAGTGGCTTATGGGATTGTTTGCAAGTTTTATGGCACTTTCATTATCACACAATAATGGGATTTTGGTAAAGTGACATCCGAAATCACGAAGGGTTTGCCTCATCCAAAGTAGTTGCGCACAACACGCACCGGCTGCAACATACTCGGCCTCGGCGGTGGAAAGGGCTACACAATTTTGTTTCTTAGAACTCCAAGACACTAGGGACTGTCCAAGGAATTGACACGTCCCCGAAGTGCTTTTTCGATCTACTTTGCAACCGGTGTAATCGGAATCCGAATAACCAAGCAAATCGAACTTAGAGCCCTTAGGATACCACAAGCCAAGGTTTGGAGTGTGTACTAGATATCTCAAGATTCTTTTAACGGCCATCAAATGACACTCTTTCGGGTTAGCTTGAAATCTAGCACACATGCACACACTAAGCATAATATCGGGCCTAGATACACACAAATAGAGTAGAGAGCCGATCATGGAGCGATATACCTTGATGTCCATGGCTTTCCCTTCCTCATTAATATCAAGACGCCCGTTGATTGGCATGGGAGTTTTGATAGCCTTTGCATTCTCCATGTCAAACTTCTTGAGTATGTCATGGGTGTACTTGGTTTGACTTATGAAAGTTCCTCCTTTCAATTGCTTGGCTTGAAACCCAAGGAAGAACTTGAGCTCACCCATCATGGACATCTGAAATCTCTTAGTCATGGTCCTACTAAATTCCTCAAAAAAGACATTGTTAGTACTACCAAATATTATGTCATCGACATATATTTGGCACACAAATAAATCTTTACCAACTTTATGAGTGAAAAGAGTAGGATCAGCTTTGCCTATTTCAAAGCCTTGTTTGAGCAAGAATTCCTTAAGGCATTCATACCATGCTCTTGGTGCTTGCTTAAGCCCATAGAGCGCCTTATGGAGTTTATAGACATGGTTTGGGAACTTGGGATCTTTGAAACCCGGTGGCTGTTCCACATATACCAACTCTTGTATTGGGCCATTAAGAAATGCACTCTTCACATCCATTTGATATAGCTTAAAGTTGTGATGGGCAGCATAGGCTAGAAGCATTCGGATTGCCTCTAGTCTTGCTACCAGTGCATATGTTTTTTCAAAGTCCAAACCCTCTACTTGAGTGAATCCTTAAGCCACCAATCTTGTCTTGTTCCTTGTCACTATTCCATCTTCATCTTGCTTGTTTCTGAATACCCACTTGGTGCCGATGATGTTGGTGTTGGGTCTTTCAACTAGAGTCCATACTTGGTTTCTCTCGAAGTTGTTCAACTCTTCTTGCATGGCTAACACCCAATCCGGATCACCAAGTGCTTCTTCTACCTTGAGAGGTTCCAAAGAGGAGACAAAAGAGTAAAATTAACAAAAAATTGCCAAATGTGAACGAGTGGTTACCCCCTTCGAAGACTCCCAAGGATATTATCAACGGGATGATCCCGTTGAATAGTTTGACGTAGCCTTGGATGATCAATGGATTCTTGTCCTTCTTCTTCTGGCCAATCATTTTCATCTACTTCAAGAACAGGTGCAAGATCATCCCTCAGAAGCGGTGTTCTCTCAGCAGTTGCAGGGGTTGATGGCTCTGCTGTCTGGGGGAGCGGCACTGCCGGGCCTGAGGCCGGCACTGCCGGGCCCCCTACTGCAGCAGCTTCTGCAATGGCCTTCTCTTGAGGTCCTTCTACCTCTGTAGTCTTGTCTTCTTATGGTCTTATATCACCAATTGCTACTTGCTTGATTGCTTCACATGGTGGATCCTCCTTTCCTACAACACTTAAATCAATTCGCTCTACTTGAGAGTCGTTAGATTCATCAAATGTCACGTCCACCGCGACTTCAACTCGACCGGTGGTCTTATTGAAGATACGATATGCATGCTCATTTGATCCATAACAAAGTAAGAAACCCTTATCAACTTTAGGTGCAAACTTAGAGGTTTTGGGCCTTTTGTTAAGTATGAAATACTTGCACCCAAACACTCTAAAGTAAGACACCTATGGTTTGTTACCGGTGAGCAGCTCATATGAGGTTTTCTTCAGCTTCTTGTGTAGGTAGAGACGGTTGATTGCATGGCAAGCGGTGTTGACGGCGTCACTCCAAAAGAGATCCGGCGTCTTGTACTCATCAAGCATTGTTCTTGCCATGTCAATTAGAGTCATGTTCTTCCGTTCAACTACACCATTTTGTTGAGGGGTGTATGGAGCTGAAAACTCATGCTTGATGCCCTCTTCATCAAGGAAGCTATCAACTTGGGTGTTCTGGAATTCGGTCCCATTGTCACTTCTTACTTTCTTGATGGGAAGCTCGAATTCCTTTTGTGCCGTTCTAATGAATGTCTTCACTTTGTCTAGTACCTGGGACTTATCATACAGGAAGAATAACCAAGTGAAACGGGAATAATCACCAACAATAACAAGTCCATATTTGTTACCCCCAATGCTTAAGTAGGCCACGGGTCCAAAGAGATCCATATGAATTAGCTCCAATGGCTTGGTGGTTGTCATGATGCTCTTTGGTGGGTATGATGCTCCTACTTGCTTTTCGGCTTGGCACGCGCTGCATATCCTATCTTTCTCAAAATGAACATTCGTTAGTCCAAGGATGTGGTTGTCATTTAAAAGTTTGGCCAAGTTCCTCATCCCAACATGAGCTAGCCGGCGATGCCACAACCAGCCCATGTTAGATTTTGCCACTAAACAAGTCTCAAGGTTAGCTTTACTTTTGTTGAAGTCAACTAGGTAAAGCTTCCCTTTCAAGCGACCCGTAAAAGCAATAGAGGAATCCTCCCTTCTAGTGACTTCCACACCCTTATTCGTAAAGAAACAATTGTAGCCCATCTCACACAATTGTGATACGGATAACAAATTATAACTCAATGAATCAACATGTAAAACATTAGTAATTGAATGTTCATGAGTTATAGCAATTTTACCAAGACCGATTACTCCCCCTTTCGAGTTGTCTCTAAAGACTATGTTTTCACTTGGATTCTCGATAGGGGAGTATGAGCTGAACATACTCTTCTCTCCGGTCATGTGATTTGTGCATCCGCTATCAAGTACCCAACTTGATCCACCGGAGGAGTATGCCTGCAAAATAATTTAGTTCCTTGATTTAGGTCCCCAAGTAGCATTGGGGCCTTGCATGTTAGTCACACAAGTATCTTAGGAACCCAAATTGCTTTTCCTACATGCTTGCTGGCCTCTTGACCAACAATCTTAGCAACAACTTTACCACGGTTGTTACTCTTCAACACATAGCAAGATTCTAAACTTTCACGGGTGATATTTGGCTTTGGTTGGTGCACAAACTTGTTTTTGGTCACTCATATTGATTCCTGTGGCTTCTGGAAAACCTTCTTCTGCTGGGGCACCCTTTGAACATGTGCTTTGGAACGATCAGGCTTCAGATTGGTGGCCTTTCCTTTCTTGGGGCGCGGCACTGCCGCTCTAGGCCCGGCACTGCCACCCGAGGGCGCGGCACTGCTGCGGTCTGTGCAGGTCTCTCTGTACCAATCTGTGCCTTCCTCTCAAACCTGACACATTTCACTCCATTTTTTATGTATCTTTCATTGGTCTTACCCCCAGCAACATGGCCTAAGCCACTTTTGATGTGTGGATGCCTTCCATCCTTGTATTGCACCTTTGGTTGCTCTCTAACCTTGCTCTTGCTATTTTGCACCTGCAAGTTCTTGCCCTTACTAGCAGCTAAGGCATTGAGCCTTGCCACTTCTTTCTTCATTGTCTCTAGGTTGGCAAGGTTAGTAGCATAAGCATTTAAATCAAGTTTGGTACATTGTTCACATGCTTGACTAGTGGAAGACCTAGATGCACCTTTGCTTTCGAGGAGGAGTGAGTTACTATCAGCAAGAAGCTTATGTTGATCCTCAAGTTCATTATGCTTTTTCAACAAGCTATTGTATCTTTGGTTGAGGTCAACATTAGCCTTCTTGGTGATAGTGTGGGCTACTTTCTCTTTGACTAAAGCCACTTGCAAAGAATCCACCTCACTATTCTTCAAAGCAAGAGCCTCATTGCTAACAATATAGAGATCTTCTTGTTTAATAAGAGTCTTCTCTCTAGATGCTAGCTCAGCTTGTGTGCTCTCTAGTTCTTCCATTAGTCTAGCAATGAATATTTTAGTTTTGTTATCCAAGTTCTTAGTAAGCTTATCAATTTCTTTATCACTAGATTCATCATCACTAGAGCAATCACTAGAATCACTACTCGAGATGTCACTAGGAGAGGGAGTTTTGGACTTGGATTTGGTTTTTACCTTCTCACCCTTTGCCATAAGACAAGTGTGAGGGAAGCAATCATCATCATCATCATCATCGGATAAGTTGTTGAATAGCTTTGGTGTTGAGGATAAAGTTTGAATGGCAACGGTTGCAATCTTTCTATCCTCTTCACTTGAGCTGTCCACGGTTGAGTCCCATTCATGTCCAATGTGAGCCTCTCCCATATCTTTCTTGTACCTTCTCTTGCTGCCCTCTTTGTGGTACTTCTTGTCTTGCCTCTTATCCTTCTTCTCATGGGAACAATTGAAAGGGTCGAGATGGCGGACTAGAGGGGGGTAAATAGTCCGACAAAAATAAATCGCAGCGGAAATAAAACCTAATCGGTTCTAGCGACAATGCACCCCTCTAACTAAGACTCTAAGCACCTTGCAAAAGATCCTAGCAAGAAGCAAAGGTGCAAGTCTAGCTTGAGCTTCCCTAAACCGTTCTAGCGCAAGATCACACAAACCTAAGCGCTAGTACTTCAAACACCGGGGAAACTCCTATCAACTAGCAAGCAAAAGCGCACTAAGCACCTAAGCTCACTACTTGCTCAATGATAAGGATACACAATCCAAATCAAGAAGCGCAACTCACTTAGCTACACAAACTAAGTGAGAACTACTTCTAAGCTACACAAGCTAAGAAGGTGAGTGGCAAGCTACACAAGCTAACCGGTCTCACAAGAGCAAATATAACTACACAAGTAAAGTAATGCACAAAATAAATAACTTGTGTAGAAGGGAGCAAACCACCGCAAAGGATGGGAAGATGTTGACGCGGTGATTTATTTCCCGGAGATTCACTTGTCGCCACAAGCTACGTCCTCCGTTGAGACAAGCTCCAAGGTTGCCGCCGGTCTTCTTGCTAGTGGTGACCCGCAAGTCACACTCTCCCACGTGGAGTGCTTACCACAAGCTCTAGCACTTGACTTGGCCGGACCACTTGTCGCTCTTCACGTCTCGCTCTACTAGCGATGCTCTTCGCGACTCCCGCGGGGTGAGCTCCAACCCCTCACAAGCTTGCTCCGGAGCCAAGCACAATCTCCTTGTTTGCTTCCATGGAGCCTCTCGCCACCAAGCCGTCTAGGAGGTGGCGACCTCCAAGAGTAACAAGCACCACCGGCTTGCAACTCGATCACCTAGTGCCAACTCTTGCAATCTCTCAATGCAACGCACTAGAATCACTCACTAGTGATCAATTGGATGAACACTAAGCACACTAGTGAGTTAGAGAGCTCCCAAGCACACCTACATAAGCCACACAGGGCCAAGGGTGCTCAGCTGGTCGGCCAAGGCCGCCAAGTGCTTGGTTTTATAGCCCTCAAGCGAATAGAGTCGTTGCCAACCGAAATCGGCCGTCGGACTGAGCGTCGGACGCTCAGCCGCGCCACCGTCGGACCAATGTCCACGGTCCGACGCTCCCGATAGCCGCCACGTGTCACTAGCCGTTTGAAGTCGAACGTTGGATCGCAACGGCTAACTTCCCGCGCTTCAACTCACCGTCGGACGGAACACCGTCGGACCAAAGCCCACGGTCCGACGCTCCTCGGTTAGCCACCGTCGGACTGAATTTCCACTGCGCGTCGGACTAAACGAAGCCACGGTCCGACGTTTCCAGAGAGCTCCCCGAGCACTGAAAACCGTCGGACGTTAGTCCGACGCTCGCCGTCGAACCAACGGAGCGCGTCCGACGCACCACAGCTCGCCACGCGTTACCTCCTCGTTGCTCTGCACCGTCGGACCGAGCAGGAATGGTCCGACGCCCTCAAACGCGGCATCCGACGCTCTCAGAATGAGCAGGACAAGAGCTAGCCGTCGGACCGAGGCTAATTGTCCGACGCTCTGTCCAAGCCAGCGTCCGACGCTCTTTTTGAGCTCTTCTCAACACCAAACTTCACCACCTTTGCAAATGTGCTAACATCACCAAGTGTACACCTCATGTGCATGTGTGTTAGCTTTTCACAAACATTTTTCAAAGGATTTTTCTCTCTTTTCACCGCGCCACTCGATCCTAGCAACGTATGCAAGCTAGATCGCTCAAGTGGCACTAGATGACCGATATGCAAACAAGTTTGCCCCTCTTGATAGTACGGCCATCTATCCTAAATCCGGTCAAGCACTTCTCTACTCAACCTTAGACCGGTGAAATGGAAATGCCCTAGGTTATACCTTTGCCTTGCGCTTTCCATTCCAATCACAGTCTTCATCACCGTCTCCAATACTATCGATGCCGGTGCAACACATGCACTAACACCTCAACAATGATATGATTCACTTCATATCATCACGTGGCTTTTGGTTCATCGATCCTCGACTTTACTTGCTCTTCACCGTTGCGTTGGTCCATCGGCGCCAAGCCCACTAGCTTGCCCTTCACACTTGCAACCGGTCCGTCGACGCCAAGTCAAGTCTTGATCTTCTCCACCTAGCCACATGACTCCATGTCATGTCTCATGCGTTTAGCTCCTTCATACCATATGTGTGAGCTAAGCATCATCTCCAAGCCATTTCCATCTCCATGACATAAATGCTCACACACATGTACCTATGGATTAATCACCTGTGTAATCAACACTTAAACACATATTAGTCCACCTAAGTTGTCACTCAATTACCAAAACCAAACAAGGGCCTTTCAACAATCGGCTATGAAATGCTCCGTGCTACCATAATTATAGCATGTTCTCCTTTTCTTGTTAGGAAGGGTTCTTTTCACCAACTTGTAGCCATTGCTCTTGATTCCCTTACGAAATCTTCTCATGAACAAAGCAAAGTCATCAATATGTTCTTGTTGCTGCTCACTATCACTTTCTTCTTCACTAGATGATGAAGTTGTTGGCACTTCTTCCTTGACTTTCTTGGCTGCCCTTGACTTGAATGAAGCACCTTGCTTGCTGCCCTTTTGCTTGCTTGATGTGGATTGCTTGCTTGCTGTGGGCTGCAAGCTTCTCTTGCATGCCTTGAGTGCTACATCCTTGATTTTCATGTCCTCAAGCTTGGTTTGCAGCTCCCCAAGCCTTTGCCTCTCAAGTGCTTCCTCTCTATGCATGTCATGTGTCAAAAGCCTCCCAAGAACATCACTAGGAGTGAATTGCTCAAATCTCTTCTTCTCTCTAATCAAAGTCACAAGGGTCTCATTTCTTGGTGTGAAAGCTTCCAACATGACCCTCACAACCTTATGATCACTCACCTCGATGCCACCAAGACCTCTAATCTTGCCAACAATGACCATCAACCTATTAAACATCTCTTGTGGCCCTTCACCTTTATGGATTGCAAACCGGTTGAGCTTGGCCATCAATATTTCAATCTTGGACCTTCTCGCCTTGTCAACACCCTCATGTGCCATGTGCAAGGTATCCCAAATTTCCTTGGCCACCTCCAAACCCATCACCTTGTTGTACTCATCTCCATCCAAAGCACTAAGCAAAACACTAGTAGCTTAGGCATTGAGATGGATGTCGCGAAACTCAGCTTGTGTGGGCTTCTTTGGATCAACCGGTGCCTCCAAGCCATGATGCACAATCTCCCAAATCCCGGGATGAAGACCTACAAGATAAGTTTTCATCAAGTTCTTCCACTTGGCAAAGTTTGTCCCATCGAAATGAGGCAACTTTTCCGCGGGCACATTGATGACACGTCTAGTGTCAAGGTTAGATAAAGATGAATAATCAAAAAATACGGCTTCATAGTCGGTGTAACCGCTGCCTTTCTTGTTCTTGCTACTCTTGGTAGGTTGATAAGTGCTATCATCATCTCCATCTTCGGTGCTAGTTGAGTCATCATCACCTGAGGCCTTCTTCTTGCCCTTTTCTTCTCTTTTCTTCTTTTCTACTCTTCTCAGCTTTCTTTCTTCTCTTCTTTTTAGCTTTTCTTCTTTTCTTTTCAGCTCTTCCTTCTCTTTTCTTCTTTCTTCTCTTCTAGGTTCTTTTGCTTCTCTTTTCAATCTTCTTTCTTCTCTTCTTCTAGCTCTTTCTCCTTTGGAGATCTTAGCTGGTGGCAGCGTGGATTGACTTGCCGTCGACACGCTGTCACTGCTGCTGTCGGTGGTGTGGAGATCATCACCACCACTGCCACCACGAACCTCACGAGCTGTACTCGCCTCTGCTTCACCGTTCTTGGCCATACTTCACGCGGTTAAGCGTAAACCTGAGGTAACCGGCTCTGATACCACTTGTAGGATCACGGACTGGCCTAGAGGGGGGTTGAATAGGCCTGTGAAAAATCTTCGCGAACGGAGGTTAGTAACAAGCGCGGCAGTGCCGGCCTATGGAGCGGCACTGCCGGGCTGCCTGGCACTGCTGCTCCCAGAGCGACAGTGCTGGACCTCGCAGAGCAAATTCTACACAATTCAAAAACTGCTTGGGAAAATTTAGATCGAACAAATTACTGATGTTCCTAGGTATGTGTAGACCCTAGCACACCCTTTCCTTGCAGCTAGAACACCACCAATTCGTAGATCGGGACCAAACCCTAGAAGTCAAGAAACTCAACAAATAGAGAATGAAACAAGCAACACAAGTGACACAAGATTTAACCCGTGGTTCAGCTCGCCACAAAGGCTTGCCTACACCATGTTGTTGAGGTTCCACAAAGGAAACTTGGGTTCACAAAGCCCAATCCTCGTTCTCAAGTCAAGAGAGTTAACTCTTAAAAAGAGAGGGTGATTCCACTAGCTTGTGAGGGTGATTACAAACCTCCCGGGGCTGCCACAAGATTGGCAAGCTCACCGGGCGACGCTCTAGCCGGCTAGGAGCAAGCTCCAAGAGTAACAAATGCAAACCACCGGCTTGAACACGAACCAAGTGCTTGAGGAAGTTGAAGATCAGTGGGGAGAAGCTTGTTCTTGCTAACATTCAGCTCACACTCTTCTAGATTCAAACTAGGATTCAAAATTTTGAGTGGAGAGCTTGTTGGGAGTAAGAGAGAGCAAGGAAGTGGCTTCTCTGGTCTGGGAACTGAGCAAATGGCAGAGATGACCGTTGGGGGCGATAGGAGGGAGGCTAAGAAGCCCCTCAAGTCTAACGGTCAAAACAAGTCGCGGCAGTGCCGGGCTTGGAGCGGCAGTGCCGCTCGGCCGGCAGTGCCGGGCCTAGGGCCGGCAGTGCCGCGCTGCCAAACTAGGACAGAATGATCTGGAATTTTGTGGCTGGCTTTGGCAGTGAAAGTGAGGATGTTTGGTGTAAAGATTTGCACTTGGTCATACTTTCAAACCTGTCTTTTGCACCCCCCTTAATAGTATGGCTTTCCTATACTCAATTTCAAAATCAAAATGAATTTAAACCTCCTTGAAGCCGGATGCCGCATCCTTTAAATGTTAGGGGTCCACCTGCATAAGATTACATCCTCCTAATGCTTTTGCCTATCCATCATCTCGATAAATCTCATTAGTCTTCTAACCGCGTGGTCATTATCACCAAAACACACTTTAGGGCTTGATTGCACTTACACAAATTCATCTCCATAAGTTCCTGAATCATGGACCTCAACTCATTTTTCAACTCACTCTTGGTGATTAGTGGATCCCCTCCATTGTTACCACCACTATCTTATGCCTTCTTCTTTGCATCCTCTTGTGCTTTCCTCTTTGCCTCTGCATCTTTATCCATTGCTTTCTTGGATCAGGTCTTTCACCAAGACACCAAGTTACCTGGATTACACTTCAACCAATTACCTGCACCCTGCAACACCCCCTTTTTCCGAGCACAAGCAGCACACGGCTTCCTCTGCTCGACCGCGGCCTCCCGGCCTGCACACACGGGCCTCCTCTGCTCGACTGCAGGATGGAGAAGCCCCGCGCTCGCGCTCCCCTGCAATCCTGCGACCAGGCGAATCCCCTCCAATCCCTAGAAAGGGCAAAGCCACCCCAGGCACCCAGCCACCACTGCCTTCTTCCTGCTTGCGTCAGCCGCTCCTGGGGTCGGCCACCAGACGGCACGCCGCGCCACCACCGCCACCAACAATGACGGTCGCGCCGCCCTTCGTCCTCAGACCCGCGCGAACCAGGGGAGGCACGCCCGCTCCGTCCTTCGTCCACGAAGCCACGAGCCGCGCCCGCGCCCCGCAGCACCGACCACGAGCCGCGCCCGCACCACGCTCCCTAGCTCCGACGTCCACGCCACGCCGCCGCCGCCCACAACAACGGCGGTCAGTGAACCCTAACCCTAACCAAGGCTCTCGATACCATATTGTGATTTGGGGAAAGCTTCTAGCACATTCTCAGGCTAGAGGCACTCTATTTTATCTGTTACTTTTACATATAAGACCCTTTACATTCTACTATTTACACCAATAGTACGCCATATAATAAAAAAGAGATTGATAAGAACATTATATTGTATTAAGACAGTTTGTATTAAGATCACCATAGTACATATTCTGGGAAGTAAGCACTCAAAGAGGACAGTTTGTATTAAGACGTGAATCAGACCACCATAGTACATATTCTGGGAAGTAAGCACTCAAAAAAAATTCTGAGGTGACATCAAATTCTATATTTGAGCACCAGTCGCTCTGTAAGAGCATGGCTGAAAGCATGAATGTTAGCAAGACAAGGATGTGTGAGAAAATTCTAAAGAAGCTCATGGATCACAAAGGTGGTTGGCTTTTTAATAAACCAGTTGACCCTGTTCTTTAGTGGTAGAGATGTCATGTAGAGAAAAGAGATTTTAAAATCTTTAACCTATCAGGAAGAGATGGATTAAGTTCTCTGTGCAAAAAATCAGTTAAAGTTCCGTAAGTCCTTTGAGAAAAGGAATTTCAAACCTCAAAGCCTATGCAGTGGTCATGAGTCACTGAAATCAGATAAGCTTTAATGGTCATCTCGTTTCACCAAGAGGCAGCAGCATAATTTACATATATTTGGCCACTCCTGTACAAAAGACTACGACCTCCTTCCTAGGGCTCCTAACTTCCAGCTCCAGGACCACAGGAGCATAAACAGAAGGCAAAATGAACCCATAATGGCAACCGGCGTTTGCGCCAGTAGTCAGGTACTAGCACATAGTTAAAGAATCACGGTTTGCTTCCCAGGCCCTCCTAACTTCCACCTACAGGACCAAAGGGGCATAAACAAAAGCCAAAATGAACCCATATGGTGACCGGTGTTTGGGTCAGCAATCAGATACTGGCACAAAGCTAGGTACAAGAGCTACGCTGTCTGGCTTAAGTTCTCTGGCTTCAAGTGCAGGTATTGCTTCTGGAGCTTCAATTGCAGGAATAATGTTAAGCGCTTCAGATGCAGGAGCTACAGGTGCTGAAACCACACAGTCAGCCTCATAATTGTCATTGTCAGAATCATCATCAGAACTACTTGAGGAACCCTCTGGAGCATACATGTCATCACTATCTGAGTTCTCGAGTGCATCATTGTAGTTGACAACTCTCCTTTGCCTCTTGCCACGGCCCAGATCCACCGTGGGTGTAGCAGGCTTCAGAACTTGCAGATCCTCTACTTTGGGGGAACCAGGTTCTTCATCCTCCATGCCATGTGCAAAGCTCACAATACTCCCAAGATAGCCATTGTCTTCTTTGGAACACTTCTCCTCAGAACTGGGGTCTAGCTTCAGGAGATTTTCAATGGCCTCATCATCATAATGGATTGAAGTGGCACTGATCTTTTTCCTGTCAATAATTGTCTTAGCTCCATGGAGCAGTATAGACTGCAGCTCATCTGCATTTGGCTTCTTATTAGAAGAGTTCATTAACATATTCTCGATAGCCAACTTCTGCTTAGACTTTTGCAGTATCTTCTCTTCAACTGAACACTTTGTAATGAGCTGGTAAACAACTACTGGTCGGGTCTGCCCAATACGGTGTGCTCTGGACTGTGCTTGCAAGTCCATAAACGGGTTGAAATCAGGATCTGTAAACAGAACACCAACAATTAGTGCCCAGAGGACTACAATCCTATATTCTTTGATTTGAGAAGTATGCATGCAAGAACACACAACAAAAGCCACTAACCATAAATAATTACTCTGTCAGCTCCAGGCTGCAAACACGGTAAGCAATGTTAGGACAATGATGGAGGTGAGGTTAGCTTTGCTGATACCAAAGTTATGTTACAAGACTATAATCATGTTAGAGTAAAAAAACAAATATAGACAATATTAGAATACATACGAGGTCAACACCTAGACCACCAGCTCGAGTTGACATCAAGAAAATGAATATTTCACTTTCAGCTCTGTTGTATTCTTTTATGCTTTCATGCCTTGATGAGAGTGATGTCTGTCCATCAATGCTGAAAAGTGCCAACACAAACATGTAGTGGATAAAAGGAAAATTAGACTCCTATGCCATCAGTGAACAAAATGTTGTACAGGAACAGCATGTCAAGAAGAAACAATTAAGATTATCCATGCATAACACTGGAGGACAGATGAGACAAGGTTTGATCAAATACGTACCGTGCATATTTGTAACCCAGGTAAAAAAGGAAATCTTCAAGAATATCAAGCATCGTGGTCATTTGTGAGAAGATCAGCACACGATTTCCTCTTTCTTTCAGTCTTGGAAGCAACTGCACATCAGAAATTAGGAATTATTAGACTCCCCCGTCCCCCCAAACCAAAGAAACCTAATTTGAAAATCTAACGTGTACAGATAGGGTGCAATAGAAGGGGAACCTTTTGAAGCAGTTGGAGCTTGCCTGATGCAGCAACAAGTGAAAGAAAAATATCTTCTGGTTGCTGTTTAGTTTCCAGTCCTTGAAATAAATACTGAAAGGCAAGTTCAACAAATTATATTCTCTTCTATGAGCCAGGTCAAACTTAGGATAGTTTGACTTAGGACATCACAAAATCCACAATATTCAAGGACGTTATACTCAAGGGCAGAGGGCATGTATTATCAGCAGCTTATGCTTTTCCTTTGCAACAAGTGTTTGGCTAACATACCCCGCACAAATCATTATAAGAATAAGATATTACAACTGGAAAACTTTCCAATAGCACAAAACAAAAACAAGGACAACTGACTATATTCAAGTGTAAATGATTAATTAATCAACTAGAAAGGAAGGAAAACCTACTGGATGGTTGCAGCATTTCCTCAATTGCATAAGTATGTTGTTCAGAGCAAGCTTCTTGCCTGCAGAAGTATACACAGTTAGCCAAAATCTGAGTTAGCAAGAATATCGCAACAAGCTAATTAACAAAGTGGTCTATAAAAGACCCTACACAAGTGCATGAGCTTCACTAGAGCTAAAAGATGTTAATTCACACACATAAAAGAGACAGTAAGGAGAATAGAGCCCACAGCTAGTCAACATTGAACATGCAGAGGTTGAATAAGACAATGGCAGGATGATCATTTAAAAAAACAATCTTTTTTGTTTAATGAATAAGAAAAATCAGACATGTCAGAAGCATGAACAAGGAGATTGAACAAAACTGGACAGTCGAGTGCCACAATCCGTCTCAAATTGTAGGATTTGAATTCAGAAGTGCGTCAACCATGTGCCTGTTTACTTGGTAGGGGTAATGCTCTCTTAACTAATATGTGATTTCCTCATATAATAGTTCTCAAAACAGAGAGAAAGAAGTTATACCCCTACATGGAGAAACAAACTCATAGAATTGCCAAAAGGGGAAACAGCAGGAGTGACTCTGGAACTGACCGCTTTTAATAGCTCCATTCAACTTTGAATAGTTCTTCTCTAAAATGTCAATGTAAAGTTCTCGCTGGGTATCTGTCAAAGAACATGGAACTTCCACCCACTTCTTTGTTGGCATGGCATCTGTTAAAACTTCAGACTTCATTCTCCTCAACATCCTGACAAAACAATCAGACATGAACTGAGAACCCACATCCAAATAATGGATTGAATAGCATTTTCTACTGGAGAGTTAAAACACCTAGGCTTTAAAATATCATGAATTCGAGCAATCTTCTCCTCCATAGACAACTCATTTCCCGATTCAATGGGGGTGAATAGATCATCAGCCTTGGGATCAGTAAACTCTTCTGGATCAATATAATGAAGCAATGAAAATAGTTCCAGCATATTATTCTGCAATGGCGTTCCCTGTCACATTTTAATAGTAAAATAAGTAATAAAAAAAGTTATAGCACAATGGAAAATTTGTTACATAGGAGGGCTACCTGCTACAGAATACAATGTGCTACTTGCATAGAGAATGACTAAAGAGCAAATGCATCTTCTTATGTAAGTCACAAAGGATAGTCCAGAGACTAAAACATTAATCATTCAGGCAAAGCCGCTGCCTCAACTAACAAACAGGTTGCAGATAAAATGAATCAGATACAACAAACTACAGATAGTTGCCATTAAAGATAAAACCAATGACATTACTCTTGAGAAACCAGATATTTATTAACTTAATCTTCACTGCCCAGTCAGAAACAGAAGTGAGACGTATAATATGACAACTGGTTTTCCTTTTCGAAACAAATCCTCACTGATTCCACATTGGTGAGTGAAGTTTCATAGTCTAGAATTCAGACTCCAAAATTTTTAAGGTGTGTTAACGAAAATATTATTGAAATAATTTGCAAATCAAGATTTAAAAAAACACTTGTGATAGCCTAAAACTTCCTCATGGTTTCTTCTTTCTTGATATCAGGTTTTCTTAGAGGAGGCAGTAAGCCAGTAGCACAATTGATAAGCAGTTCAGTTCTATGGTTACCAATGGTATTGAAAAAAGCACTGTTAAAGAACATGGAAGCAACTCCAATTACAAAAAATAGAAAAGAATAGAACAAAATAAGACTTACTGTAAGTAGCAAGCGAAATTCAGAACTATAACGTTTTAGGCAAGTTGCAAGGTTGCAATCAAGCTTTTTCATTCTGTGAGCTTCATCAACTGAAAAGAAAAGGAGTTATCACCCAAATATTTCTACAACAATAAACAAGACACTTAAGCATTTTTTTTGAGACTTAAGCATTTGATAACCCAAAAAGGCTATCTCAGGGGAAAAAACTTACTGACAATTGTAGACCACTTAATCTTCTGCAAAATTGTTTTATCAATTTGGACAAATTCATAGCTTGTCACAAGAGCATCAAACAAAATATTCCCTTCAGAAGAGTACATTTCATGAGCTTGAAGGCACTTTCTAGAGTCCTTGTCTCCTTGATAAACAATAACATTAAGGTTGCTTCCCCAACGACCAAATTCCTATGCACAATGCAGCATACAATAAGACAAAAAATACATAAGGGTATGGTATAACACATAATATAGAAACATTTTGCCCAGCAACAGTATTTATCAACTCAGATTAGCACAATGGTATTTCAAGTAAACAAACCCAACATTTTCTATATGGCAGATTGAATCTGTTTGCGCACCTTTCCTTATAAAAGGCTAGGGACAATAAGACAAAAAATACATAAGGGTTGACATACCTTTTCCCATTGCAAGAGAATGCTCTTAGGAGCAAGAATTAATGCAGGAGATGTTGTGAGGTTTTCTTTAATAATGTGATTGAGAAAACAAACAACCTGCACAGTTTTGCCAAGGCCCATTTCATCTGCAAATTTTAAAGAAGAGTTGCATTTTATCATGTTTCCATGGTATTTCAATGTAAGAAAGAAATATAGCATGTCAGATTTTTGTGGTATCATGTTTCGTTCAACAATAAACAGCAATCAAGACATGTAAAAGTGGGTAACATATTAAATGCAATAGCTTCGCTGTGGGCGCAGAAACAATATAATATATTTTTCTACAAACTTGGGGTTTATATGTTAATTCACATGATTAACTAAGTTATATAAGAGATACAGGCTTCAGGTTGCTAGTTTGAAAGTGTGTTTGCACTTGGCATCATTAGTTGGGGCTGGTTCTATAAAAGAACTGGTGCATCCCATTGAATCAAGCAAGTATTAAGAAGGAAAAGGCCTTCTTAATTTGTTGTGGGCTCAGACCACTGCCAAACATCTCCCTCACCTTAACCAGATCCATATTACAGTCTATAGGGTGTCATAGTCTTGCACCACCCTTTTAATATTTCAACTCAATAAGACAATAACCAATGTGTTAATTGTTTCCCCACTACAAATATGACATGCATTACAGCTTTACAGCTCATGAACTATGACGGTTCTCTGAAAAAAGGTGAGCAAACATATATGACATGCATTAAATATGATTTCATAAAGTATGATAGTCAATTAAACAAATGGAAAATGCACAAAAATGCAACATGGCATGCGTGATAGCCTTTAGAATTCATGAACTTACCAGCAAGAATCACATTCCTCTTAGTTTTGAAGCTATTAAATATCCATTGCAAACCTTGAATTTGGTAGTCATATAAAGCACCATTGTGGACCTCCTCCGGAATCACCCTATCTAGGAGTAGTGGACTGACATGATCGATTCTTTTTAATGCCTTTTGATGCCTTTCAACAAGCATGGAAAGGGCAGCCTGCACACCTTCTGTACAACAAGACTCCCATGTAGCCTCACAATAATCAAGGCCTTTCCACTTTACAAGGACCTCATGTGCCTCGAAGTTTTTATTATCCTGAAATGCAGTCAATATATCACATGTACCATCAGGATCACCCTTCCTCCGACACGCAATGGCACGATCTACTTCAAACCACTCAGATTTCCTTTGATCCTCTGAATAGACCTCTTTAAGCAAGCTGTCAAAACAATTTGCAGAATCATCCAAATATTCTTTTATTCAGAATATAAGAGCACAAATCTAAGTCCATAAGCGATAAAAATAAAGCATGGGAATGGCTACCTACCCATGATAGACCTAAGTTATCAATTGACTGTTTCTATATGATGTATATGATTTCTTGTAACATAAACAGAATATTGCGACAAGTGGACATATATGGTATCCTTAACAAGCGATAAAATTATAGACGACTTAAAGGTCCCATAGCACACAAAACTTACATGCTCTTCTTCAGAAAACTCCGTACACGTATGCAATCAAAAACTTGAAGCCATTCAAGTGGAACCTGGAGCAAGTAAAAGTAATTTTGTCTAAGGTATAATAAAAGTAACTGTCTAAGGTATGGCAATAAAAATATTGAATGATTTCAGTTGGTAGTTACATAAACAAGGGTCATAGCATGGCATTAAGGTTTGCAATATATGTGTATGTATATATAAAACCAAAAAAATTCTGGTTCGTGTGTGCACAGAAGTTAACGGAGCATCCAAGTTTCTTCATTTGTGCAATGACTTTTACATGGGTAAAAGTGAAATGGATAATTTATAATGGTACCTATATTGATAGTAGTATGACAAGTAGATAAGAATAGTTATATCCTGGTCCTGGCATCCACACAGTGGGATCTGGGATGCACACTGCCTTTAACTTACTTAACACCATGACATCATGCATCTAAAGCTAAAAGTCCATGTATTAGTGTGTGCGTGTGGGGGGGGGGGGGGTGTCTATGTTTGACTTCTTCTATTAATACAATGATACGCAGCTCTCCTGCGTGTTAAGAAAAAATAAAGCTAAAAATCATGTCAGCTACCTACATTCTTTTTTTTCCTTAAACATATGCAATTAACACCAAGTCACCAACTAAAAACAAATTAACCACATTTGCACTGAGAAAAAAAAACATACCCAAGAGTCATGATGATGAGAAAGGGAGTGCCATTTCACAAGGACCTGATATTGGAAATCTGATTCCTGAATAAGCACCATTCTGTGACCAACGTATCTTTGTATCCTTTTTACCAAAATCTCATCTCTTTCACTGGCCAAGGAAACATTCATTTTGCAGAAATAGCATTCAGAGGTTCTTGTAGCATCCTGCAATGGAGGATCTTGACAGAATGTGTGGAAGCTGACAGAACAATTGGAATTCTGGCATCGAATGATATGAGAGCTGGCTGTTCCACTCTGGGGGAGATACAAAAAAATCCAAACAATGGATTACATAAGGATATGGGAATTGAGGAAAATAAATGGACCTTGTACATACTATTCTTTCGTCTTAATTGAGCGGCAGAGCTCCTGCCTTTGTTTTAAAAAAAGGGAAATAAATGGACGTCTTACCTTGCAAATCAAGCAAATTGGTCCACCAGTTCTTGTGCTAGATTTTACATAGTTGCACAACAATTCATCATCTGAAATAAGAGCTATTAGACAAGAGAAAATGGCATATTTAAAGATCAACACACCACAAGAACCTAGAGTACCATACAAGTTATTAATTAGAGGCATAATAAAAGGCATGTTCACATGTTAGTCTAAAAGATTGGAGTCACGAAAGCATAAGCAATAAAGACAATTATGTTTTGATCTTTTTGTGGTGAGTTTACTTCAAACGAACTGAACTCACAAGGGTGATAACAAACTAATGGCTGTCAACAATACCTGAAGATGAAGACGCTGATAAACTTGATGAAGAAGCTTCAATGTGACTCTCCTACAAAAGAGGGAAGATTTATCACTATTTCTGAAGAAAAACTTATTGGTTAAGGCTTAATAAACTAATTATTAATCTATTGGCATACATCAGGAATGAGAATAGCTTTCTGCTTCTCTTTTAGACGCTTTGACATTCTTCTACATGGAGCTGCCTTCCCATGATCTGTAAGAGGATTTCCGAAGTTATTGTAAAATGCAGCTGAATTGCATAAACTCGTTTGTATTTTGTTCAAATGTTACTGTAACGATACATAAAGTTCACAAGTTGTATCAAACTGCATAAAATGATATACTTGGAATCTAGCGAAGCAGATTAACAAAACTGTGAGAATTCCCCCCCCCCCCCCCCCCCGGCGCAAAAAAAAACATGTTCAGAGGTGACAAACTTCATGGTGCACCAAAACGAGCAAAGCAAACATCTCTTATTAAGTCATAACCCTTGTCTTAAGAATGAAAGAATTTTAACTCAAACAGCATCCACTTACAGTTCTCAAAATCACTATCATCTTCATCGTCGTTTGGGCTGGATCGAGTTCCAAAATTGCGTTTTGATCTTCGACGCGTTACCAACCTCTCACGTTCTGCATGGAACAGGCTTAGAATTGTATGAACATTATAGGTGTATTGGTGATCTCTTAGTAACCAAAGATAACTTCCATCTTACCATCATTAGAGCTGGTCCAGCATGCATCGTTACCTTCATTCACATCATCACTGGCAGATTCAGATTTATTTTTCCTTTGGATGCGCTTTGACCTTTTTGGAACAAAATTTCTTTCCTCTGAAAACACCATGTGATAACTTCTTACAAAGGTACCCAGTATAAAGATTTTTCAGATGAAAACACAGTTAGTTTATACAGCCTTACCATCGAATATGTCCTCTTCAAAATCCACAGCATCCATGTCTCGAATTCTAGTTTGTTTGCCCAGTAGGCGCTTTGATCTTCTGTGCTGACCCAGTTTCTGGACATCTAATATTAGAAAGAGCATGAAACTGAAACTGAGAAACTAATGCAAACAATCATCATAAAGACTATGCATCAAGAACTCGAATTTATCACTGACCATCGCTATCTGAACTCTGTATAATCCTCTTCATGGCCTTAGACTTACTCTCCACCACACCATTTGAAATGTCCTTCAATATTTTCTGGACCTTAATATTCTCACTGGGAGATAAGTTCCCAGAATCTAAATCTACAAAAATCAAAGAAACATATTAATTAATGAACAAAGAATCATCAAAGAGCTAAGCCTTGAATGGCATGGACAAATATGCAATGCCATAAATGTGTTGCCAATTTTTATAGGATAATAAACCTTCAGTGCCACTCTCTTTGACCTCCACGGTGACATGGATAGCTTGCTCTCTGGTGACTATAGCTTTGCTCTTCACTGTTTGCTTTCTAAGACGCCTCAGATTCGTCGTAAGAGTTGGCTCCCCACCGTCTGCATAATCCGAAATCACAATCAGCCAGAAATACAGAACTCACAGTAACATCATGAGCTTCAGGTTTCAATCTCGCATTCGTTGGCAGCATCGCATGGGCTAGCTTCCAACCCATCCGATGTGGTGCCCTCCGCACACGCAATCTTACCAGTCAGCATCTTCTTAAGTGTACAGTCGTCGTGATCTGAAAGAAAAGTGTGGACGTACATCAGCTTTCCGATCCCCGACCAAAATGTAGGAACATATAGCCGAGACCCCTACCAACAAACCCCAAAACCACACTCCAGCCAAAACCCCAATCCACCCCAAGGACGGCCATTGAGACCTCTGTCAACAAACCCCAAACACAACCAGCCTCCTCCAGCCAAAATCCCAATCCACCCCAAGGACGACCACTGAATCCTGTCCAACAAAACCCCAAACCCAACAAGGCCCCTCCACCCAAAACCCCAATCCACCCTAAGGACGAACGATTTTCCCTTATATCGCCTAAAACCGACCACTATAGATATACGAACAGTGCAGCTATTTCCGGTCCCAATAGGCAAAAGCTCCACGAATCGCTAAAGCAAACCATGGGTACAAAACGAAATGGCAGTACAGACGGTTCACGCACCATCATCGGCCTCGATCGCCTCCGAGTACAGGGCGCGGTTCCTGCGCGTCACCATGGCGGCGGCGGCGGCGGCGGCGCCTCGTCCACGTCCCTGGCCTCCTCGCCCCCGACCGCGCCTCCCGCCTCTCGCCGATGGCCGCATCAGGACTTAGGGATCTTCTGGATTCGAAATGATGCGAGTGAAAGACTCGAGGAGAGCAGACGTGAGAGAGGTGGGTGAGTTTATAGCTCACAGTTTGGACGGGGATGGGTGAGTGGCGGCCTGGCGGGAGGTCCACAATAGAATCTCTGGTAGATGGACGCGGTGTTTACTGTTGGAAGGCTGACGCGTGGGACCGAGATGGTGGGGTTTGCTTTGATTTCTCGTGGAGCTCGTCCACGGAAGCTGCTGCTTGAGCGGGAAGGCGAAGGGTTGGGAAGTTTTGGGACTTGGAAAGCACGCGTGGGCGAGTATACGGAGGGAATCGTGGGGCGAGAGAGACCGTGAGAGCTGAGAGGCCTTCTGCTGACCGTTCGATTGAAACCTGGGCGACTCTCCTTTTTGCTCTGTAGATTTTTGTGACTGCACCGTGCGAGCATATCCGGCCGAAAATTGTGCCCAGTGTAACAGTTTCTATGTATAATACGTGACGACAAAAGCTAATTCATTTAGGTCCCTTTTTTCACAGCCCAGCTTCACAAGTTAAGTTGTTTTTATTGAAAATAGTTTCATGATCAACTCTTTTGGTAAAGCTGAGTTGTTTTGAGAATATGTTTGACAAAATAGCTTCACCAACAACTTCATACATGGTTCATAGAGAGAAATGAGGAAGAAAGCTAGAAGAAGCTATTTTTTTCAGCTTCATATCAACTCATCTCTCTGTGAGAGGAAAGAAAAAATATCTTCCATGAAGCTGTTTTGGAAAAGGGTGTTTGACAAGAAAAACAACTCAAGCTGTGCCAAACAGCCCCTTAATTATTTTTAATTAGCTCTTGATCTTGTAGATACTAAAATTTGGTAAGGGATATTTATTTGCAGATCCTTAAAGAAACAAGATGGAATCGGCTGATTTATCCTAATCGGCTATTTGTCTTAAGATCGGCTAATCGGCTTGGTGATAAGGAAAAGAAATAGTCATGAAAGGGAAGCCCACGCCGACATAAAGAAGCTTAAACGCGTTGGACTTTATCAAAAAAAAAATATTGGAGTTCAAATTATCTAGTATCTTACATTTTCTTGTTTTTATAATCTTATTTGATTAGGAATCGTATCAAAGCTGTGGGTATAAACATTCAATTCCGACAATTGTAAGAAAGAATCCAATCAATTAATATAACTTTCGGCTCAAGCTAAATCTTAAGAGTAGTAGTATCGTAGATCCCAATGAGTTTATTCAAATAAGCAGGGCCGCATCAGCATCGACTGACCTCCGGTTTGTTTGTAAGTGCCACCACAGTTTATATCTTATTGATAAAGCTACATCAGTTAAGTCTGACCTCGTACGGATCTGGTACAACTTAGTTATCACTTTGTATTGTACCATTTATTGCTGCATCGGGGCGAATCTGACCTTCGAGTTATAATATAGATTCGAAGTTATCGACCCTATATTGAGTAGTTTGCTATTTACTATACGATCAGTTATCGAATTTATCTTAGATAGTGTGCTCACTTACTTTTTATGGTGAATTCACTGGTTATCATATTTACTAAACTAGTAATTAATATGTCGAACTTGTCAGATGCAATCTATTATTACTATTATGGCTGCATTGATCCGCTCGATTCCTGAATGTTTGAATCCGCTCTTGGTATCTGGGACTGACGCTGACAATAATTATCTAGAGATTAACGATATCTTGTCTTTTGGGGAAACTGCCTCCTTCAATCTTTCAGCACCAGGAAATCTGTTGACCCAGTATCTTTTGGAGCAATCACCATACAATCGAGTTGAATCGTCCCCAAGATGACAGTGATGTGAATCGTGTTCGACAATGAGATCTTGTTATAAACTTATGGTCAATCACCCAAGACAGTACGTACAGTATACCACTACCTTACAGCAGATTGTAACTCCAGTCTGCCCTACGCATTTCATACTGGTCCCATGAATTCTGCTCCTGCACGAGGAGCCGCTGCCTTGTCTCCAAGTCCGACATCTGAACATACATCGGCGGAGGCACCGCCATGGACGCGGCGAATGGATCAGACCTAGCGGCAGCGGTGGTGGTGCTGGCCCCAGGCGGTGGCGGCAGGGCCAGCCCCGTCGCGCCAAGCGGCTGCGTCGCCACGCTGCTTGCGCTTCCGGCGAACGCACGCGTGTTTGTCACGGTTGCATTGACGGTCGCGTGGCTGTACATGTCGTCCAGCACGGTCGTGTTGAAGCCGCCACCGAGCTCCGATCGCTGGGCCGCCGGCGTGCTTGTAGACTGCACCAGCGCCGTCTCCCCGTCGTCTTCTGAATCGTCGAACGCCACCCATTTCGGCGCAGTTTCCGCTGATGAGTTACCCTGGAACAGTTCCAGTGTCAGATTCCTCCCATGCTCTTCGCCGCCGGATGACGACGTCGACGCGTCTTCGCCCAAGTTGAAGAAGTCGGCTGTCTTGTCGTCGACCACAACGAGGAGCGAGGTAGCAGCAGGTTCCGCCGGCGCAGCCTTGCCGGAATTGCTCTCCTCTAGCTCCACACCATGCTGCTGTTTCGGCGCCGGCTCAATTCCTTTTACGACGCCGTTCTTCGTAACGGGGGTAGGCGCCGGCGAGCGGCCCCACTGGGCCGACGCCGACGCCGCCGACGCTTGCCTGTCGCGGATGAACTCGTCCATGAGGTCCAGATTCTTCTGCCGGACGCGCTGCACCTCGGGGATGTCCGACGGGCGGCACACGTCGGTGGCCTTGCACCACGAGTAGAAGTCGTCGAGCTCGTCGACCAGCTTGGCGAGGCTGGTGAAGATGGAGTGGACGCGCACGCAGGCGGGAGTGCCCAGCTCGGCGAAGCGGTCCACGAGCACGACCATCACCTCCGTGAGCTCGCAGTACATCGCCGCGCTCTCCTTCACCAGCCTGTACAGCGCCGCGGCCACCACCGGGTTCGTCCTCGCCTTCCCCGTCGGCCGGCACTCGATGAACCGGCCGAGGTGGTGCTTCAGCTGCTGCGCCTTGGCGATGACATCCTCTGTCGTCGTCTCGGTCGTCGTCGTCTTCGCCCCCGGCACGAGCTCCCAGGCCTCGGCGTCGGCCACCTCGAACTCAGTGTCGTCGTCACCGTCATCGGCGTGCCATTTGCCGGGGCTGGCCGCGCCGCCTGCTCCGCGGGCCTGCATCCGGTGCTTGAGCCGGTCGTCGAGGTACGCGGCGTAGGCGCGCACGAACGCGGCGAAGTCGCAGTGGCGGGACCGCGCGCGGTCGCGGAAGCGAGGCACGTCGAGCACGCGCCTGCCGCGGCGCGTGGCGAGGAACACCTCCTGCTCGTACGCCGGGTCCCCCTCGGCGAGCAGGCGGTGCAGGAGCGCCAGCGCCTTGACGGCGACGGGCCACGCGCGCGCCCGCCCGAGCCGGCGCGACACGGAGGCCACGCACGCGGCCACGCGCGCGCGGGAGTAGCGCGTCAGCGTCAGGATCTCCGCGGCGTGGCGCTCGTCCGCGGGGGCCGCCTCGCCGTGCGCCGTGGCCCTCACGATGGACGCCTCCACGTCCGAGGCCACCTCGTCCGCGGCGCTCGCCCTGACGAGCGCGATGGTCGTTTGGTCCTTGGCCACGCCCATCGCCTGCCGGAGCTTGCTCGGCGCCATGTGCACGCGCTCCCGGGTTTAATATTTGCGAGAATAGTGTAGTGGTGGGGAAGAAGGAAGCAGGAGGACGGGAGGAGAAATAATGCGGCACGCCGGAGACGCGGTTGTCGGGCGGGTGGACGGGCGGCGGAGGGGAGGCCGTTGTGTGGGTTTTGTGCTGTTGGAACCTTCAAAGCTAACCGAGGAAACGGTGCTTCGGGTCGGCCCGGGGGGTTTCACGCGAAATGCTGGTTACAAGTTACCATTACACGTTGGTTCGTGAGCTGGTTGTCGTCGCACCCAACCGAGCACGATCGCTTGCTGGCACGGGCACGGCTGCACCGAGCAAGAACCGATTGGCATGCGCGGCAGCCTGGCAGGTGCTCGTTCACGTTCAACCTTCCTGCCTGGCTTCTGGTAGGTTTGCAGTTCTTTAAGTTCAAAAAAAAAGAGGTTTGCAGTTCTTTGCCGGGCCAGTCCTTGCAAGCGAACCTTTGCTCGGTGATTGGTCTTGGAGCCATTGGACTGGGCCCAAAGGCCGTGGCCGGCCCGGCCCATTCGCCATTGGGCTGCCACCGATTCTAGCATCCCGTCCCCGTCCCTTCTCTTTTCTCCCACCTCCCCCCTATCTGCCTGTGCCCCGTCCCCTCCCCATATTGCTCTCCACCGCAAACAGCAGAGAAAAAAGACAGAGAATCCCAGATCCACCCCCTCCCCATTTCCATCCGCGGCCATGGCCTCCGCCGACGCCGGCACCTGCCCGTGGGACGCCCTCCCGTTGCACCTCCAGGAGCGCATCCTCTCCCTCCTCCCCATCACCGAGCTACTTCCCGTCGCCGCTGTGTCCCGTGCTCTCCACCGTCTCGTGCGCTCCGCGGCCTTCCACGGCCTCCTCTCACCGCACCGTCTCGACGCCTTCTTCCTCCTCTCCCCACGGCTCGCCGTCCACCCGCTGTCCCGCCGCGTCCTCACCATACCCGCGCTCGCCGCGCTCTCTCCCCCTTCCTACCCGCTCGTCTCCTCCCCGTCCCCATCACTCCTTATTACCTGCGCGTCGCTCCAGTTCCTCCCGCCGATCCCCGATGGAGCCTACCTCCTATCCGTTATCGTCCCGTCGCGCCGCTCCACCTCCTGCACCCTAATCGCCGTCACCACCGGCGCAACCGTGCGTTCTTACACCCTGGACACCGGTGATCCCTCTCCGCAGTGGGCGCCTAGAGGCGATCTCCCGCTGTCTCTCACGCTCCTGGGAAACGCCGCGGTCGCCGGTGACCGCAGCAAGCTATTCGTCCTCGGCCGTGGCCCCGAGATGCTCTTGGTTTTTGATCTCGTGACGGGGACATGGGAGGTGCTGCCTGTTGTGATGCCGCAAGGTCTCACTACAGCGCACCTGTTTGTTTTTGATGGGAGCCTCTTCTTAGTATGTGGGATAGAGAGCTTTGGAGAAGTGGAGCGGGTGGCAGTCTGGCAGTTGGACGACGATAAGGAGGAGGTGTGGTGGAGGGAGGTGAGCGTGATGCCGACGGAGGTTTTCGATGAGCTGCTAGCTGGTAGGTTTGGCAGTTTCTGGCATTTTCAGGCTGCAGACAGATTGGGGATTGTTTGCTTGTACAATGCCCTGGATGGGAGGCTGGTCATGTTTGATGCGGCTGATGGTGTGTGGTCATCGCTGCCACGGTTGTCCGGGTTGGACGCAGACGAGAGCCTCAGGTGGTTTGGACATGTCTTGGAGCCAGGAGTTGAAATCTTGATGGGACAACATTGGTGAGGCTTTGCTCTTATACCTTATAGTACTTCAATTGAGTCCTGGCAGGTTCAGATTTATGCTCCTTTAGTCTTGCTGCGAGTGTCACTGTAAACAAGAATAAGCAGGTTAGCTTACTTTTGGTCTCAGCATGTGTATATTGATATATTTTGTTTTTGTCATTTGCCTTTTATAAATTCTCTGCTGTAAAAGCTGATTTCGATATCATGTGGAATTTTGTAGATGTCCCAATGCAGATCTCATGTTAACGGCATTAAACTCACAAAGCTGAAGTTACTAAAAGAGGTGTATGCAAATCCCTGGCAAATGCCAATGCATTAGAGCTCCTGAAGGTCTTTTTTACTCAGCTCATCATCATGTTCAGAAGCGCAAGCTGCATTAATAGCCACCTTTCAGCTTTATTCACTGAGTGAAATTCTTACTATCTTTTCCTTTTTGAGAGAAAAACTTCATGGTTAGAATGTGCAACTTATCTGTCAATTGCCATCTCTCTCTTTTTATTTCTTCACTATGCTGTACCCAGCTTTGATCAAATGTAGCTGCCCTTGATGGGACGTACATATGAAAAATCCAATGTAAACCATGTTAAATTTATTGTCCTACTTGCAATGTTCAGCTTGTTAGCTGATAAAACAAGATTGTCCTGGTTCCTCAACTTCTTGCTGTGAGAGAACTATTTGTACACATAAGTATTAGTATACTTTATAGTAATAAACATAATATATATCTGATATGTGGTCCTATCACAAACCATCATTACAAAATTAGCTTCATAATATTTAGATGCACTAAGATAAGCTTGCCTATGATGGATGTCGATGTTAGGTTCTTATGTTGATGGCTGGAACTATCTTAAGCAAAAGTATAATTCTTTTTTGATGCTTCTCTTTCGCCCTTCCCATTCTCATTTCACCTTCCTTGCCAAGTGACGGAGGTGCCATGGCTGATGAGCATAACAACTTCAGTACTTCCATGGAAGATACAAGTGAATTGATTGACAATGCCCATAAACGCAAGGCTGTGGACAACAAAATCAGTAAGACTAAGGCTAGTATCAGTTGGGGTTTTATGTCCCAGTTTTAAGTACCCCTATATGTTGGAAACAGTGTAGACTAGTTTCATCTCCATGAAACTTACTCTACTCCTACGAAAATTTTGATTATCTTTCTCTTCATTAATATTGTGCCATGTCTGCATATTTGCTAAGTTGGTGGCTTATTCAATGCCCATGAAAATCCCCACTGAGAGGGGCCTAAGAAACACAAACCTTGGACCAAGATAGATAGTGACCTGTGCTACCTTCAGGAGAAGGGTTTCCCTGGTATCCAAGTGGTTTGAATAAAGAGAGGATTAAGCAATCTCATGCAAGTGTTACACCATAAAAAATGTCTTATGTTTACTTTAGCTGGGAAAATGGGCAGCAAGGATGTTCATTCCCAGGTAGAAAGCTGTAATATGTCATGAGATTTGAACAATATGAATTTTTGTCACTGTTTATTGACCTCATCTCATTTGGAGAGTTCTTATAGCGGATGGCCTTGGGACACTGAAAAAATATATGCCGAACAATTGCCATCATTTTCTTGTAATAAAAACGAATCATGCATTCTTTCTTCTGTCATGTTCAGAAATGATTTTTTGTTACTTATTCATCAAACTGGTAAACAAGGAGTTAGTTTGAGGGAACTGTCACAGGCACTGCATGTCTGCATCCACTAGGTACCCTTTATTCTTGTGAATAAAAAATGTTATAGAGTTTGTTGCATAAATTAACCCTTTTTTGCTAGAATTTGTTTTCAGGCAGTCTATCAATTTGGTTATTGATGCACGTGAGATTTCAGCTGTCCATTGAGGTAGATATGCATATATTGTAGATTGGTGTAGCCGTTTTAGCTTCTTTTTTTTTTTTTTTTTGGGTTACTGTCAAATCGATGGATTTGAGTAAAGTTCACTTCATATGCACCAAGCTGTGAATAATTTCTATTCTATTCTATTTTCTTTTCTTTTCTTTATTTTTTGGTTAGTTTAGTTCTCCATAATTTTCAACAGACATATCAGTAAGACATTCTCTTTCCTTATATATTGAGTATAATCTATATTAGCACACTACATTGTCATTTTACAATTTTACATATGTACTTCCTCTGGTTCATAATACTTGTTTTAGATTGGGCGCAAGAACTAAAATGGTAGATAAAATGCACATCTGACCATCAATTACTTTTCTCTAAAGTGTGTTTGTGGGGAAAGCTATTTAATGGTGCTTTAAGAACGGTAAAACTGTAACAACTAACAAATGCCCAAAATTGCTTAGAAGTTGTAGAACATCAAGTATTTTCATTATTGTCACCACATTAATCAATATATATGAGTCTGCATTTGATCAATGGCTTCACAGTTCAATGCATATGATGGTGTGCAGATATTGACTCATTTCATATGCCAAAGTATCATATAACTAGACTTGCCGAATGCAGTCATTGTAGCTGCTTGTGACCTCCAGCTTTTGAAATAGAATCGACTGTGGAAACCAGAAATATTAAAAGAGAAGCATGCAATGCCTATTAGTAATTTGCAGGGAACCACAAAAGATCTTGGCAATGGACACACTGTAACAGTTCTTACTGTTCAAAGGATGTCAAGCTCTTATCTGCATAGTCGAAGTCCTGGAGATGATCAAAGTTCATGTATCACCAGGGCAGTGGTTGATGTCATGTTGCGAAAGCCATATTTACCATCCAATATTACCATGGATAAATGGTGATGGCAGTGTGAATAACACTGTCTACAAAGGTTTAGGTCGTCGAATTATTGGATATGTCATGCAATATCCAGGAATTGTTGAGGTTCATGTTTATTTTTATTATTTAGACCTGCTTATTTTATAATGGGAAAATTTTCCAAAGTTTTATATATGCAATTGGATCTGAGTTCTTGGCTTAGTTGTATTATGTTACATGAAGAAGGTAGCTGATAATAGATCTAAGAATGTATAGCGTTCGGCCCTTCACAGGCATTTTTCTTTTCATATGTTTTCCCTTTCTTCCCATTGGTTTATAGAGGACCTATCTGGGAAAGCTTAAAATCGAAAAACACCTCAATATTGGGGGTGTTTGATGAGCCTATGCCCACTGCTCCGACGATACTGCCGAGTCTTTTGAAGCAAGGTCACTGTTAAAAAGCTTCAACTAGTGGAAGGGTGTTCTTTGCTAATTCAATAAGTACCTTCCTGCTGTAACCGTGGAGGACGACGCGGATGGCGATGGTCGCTCTATATTTGTACATATTGTTACTTTGTTAGTACTTATAAAGCTTTTGTAACATGTCATCCCCAGATATTGTTTCACACCTGAAGGGACCATGCTTACTTAAGGGACACATGTTAGAGTAGATGCTAGTTACTTACACTGAGCACACTCAACATGTTCGCTTGTGCTTATCAGACTAACAGTACTTTTCACTGATAACAAATCAATACTCCAGGTAATATGTGACTGTCTTGACATGCCAGGGACGAGAAATCCCTCGGTGGACAGTCTTTCAGGTGGACGTACGCGAGATTGCAGCTGTCTCGTTTAATTTTTGTTCACTGTTCACTGTTGGTTCACCCAGTAATGTCTGACCAACTTCAAGTCGAAAACAGGCCTGTACTAGTTGGCATGCATAGACACCATGCGGTTTCAGTGTCAGCATAGCTGCATATGTAGTGTTCAAGTTTCAGTTTCAGCATAGGTAGTGTTCAAGTTGAACGGTGCCGCTGCTATAGCAGCATTAGTTTCCGGAATGATACGATCGCGTCATAGACCGTGCCAATCCAGGCATCAAAACCGCGGGCTCAAAAGTTTCTACATGGCTCTCCAGTCATATGCGTAGGCCGTAGCACCAGTCCGGCACCGAGGCCCAGGGGTGCCCACGCCCTTGCCGGAGCCGGACAGAGCAGGACAAAAGGCACCCACACCGGCGACGCCGTGCTGCAGAGGAAGCCAGGAAGGAAAGCGAATGCAGGAAAGGCCACTGCTAGGCTGCTGCCAGTTCCAGTGCACCACTGTGTTTACCAGCCCAACAAGTGACCAGGTGCACCTGGTAACTGGAACGAGTAAACGGGACGTTCGGCCCGGCTCCAACCTCTTTCCGGCCCAGAATCAGAATGGACCCAGTGACGGCAAAGATGTTGCTGCGTTACGTGGTGTCCGTGTGTGAGCCGGTGATGATTTCGTGCACGGGTGACGACTGGGGTGAGCATATAGGATTAGTGCCAACAGCTCGTTTCCCTCTGATACGATCGTTCTCCCATTTTCTTCTCGATTCTTGTCCGATTTCTTCAGCACATTGCATCTGCTATACTCTACCGTATCACTACCGCATTCCGAGTCCAACGTGGTGCTGCCGTGCTGGGTGCTCGGAAGTGGGAACCTCAAGGATCCAAGAAATTCTTATCGAAGAAAGAGGCTTTATCCCTGCGTCGGTTCGCCTGTCAGTCTGTCACGTCCGCCCGCCGGCCAACAAAAGTGACAATCCTGCGTCACTGCGTAGTCGTGTGCACCTTTCCAACCTCACTTTGAGCCCTTCCTGACGCTACATTTTTCTTGTAGCCCCAATTCTTCATGATGAGTTAAAAAAAGGTGTTTTATATTCATCATAGTGGCTGAGGGAAGGTGATCCATGCTAAAAAGAAAGAGAGAGAAAAATAAAGGTTTAGCAAAAAAGAATTTTTTTAGAACCATAAATAGTGATAGTTTATATTGTATAAATAGTACTCTAGTCTACATAGATCACTTTATTTGTACCAGAACTACTTAGTAAATAAAAGTGGTGCCTGGGACGGTGCCCTGAGACGCTGCTGATTCCATAGTCCATACTCCCCCAGTCGGCCACTGGCCACCACACCCCTTGCGGGTGGACTAATTCGCGAACGACCGCTAGTTTCAAAACCAGCTATCGATTTTCAGACACGTGAAATTTTCCTTTCTAGGAAACAATTTCTACCACTTTCTATTTTTGTACAGCACCATAGGCTCCACCCACCGAGAAACATCTGCATGCAGCATGCGCCCACCCACTCTCCCGTCTGCTGTGACGTCACCATTAATGCAGACTAGAAAAAAACCAAAGTATTTTCTTTAAATTGTTATAACTTTTGAACTGTGTATCTATTTTCAATTTCGTCTACATCGGTATATTCTACGCGATGAGACGAACAAAACTAGACCTCATTTATATATATTTCAAAGAAATTTATTTTAATAACAAGTTATATGTATTATAACTTATAACATATGACTTATGCCAAAACTTAAAAACACAAAGTTACGAACACAACTTATTACACAAGTACAAGTCATAGAAGATGTTAAACACAAAACCAGCGAATTAACTTATAATTCATGCAAAACTTGGAAACATAAATAAAAAATCAACTTATAATTTATACCAAAACTTAAAAACACAAAAGTTAAAGAATACAATTTATGTACAAAAGTTATCAAGCATAACTTATGTATATAAATTATCCTATATACAACTTGTATACACAAATTATTTCACGTAGCCTATTAACGCTGCCTTAAAGAAAAGAAAACAAAAATTAGAAAATAAAAAAGGAACAAAATACTTTGGCTATGAGGAAAAAAAGAGATGAAAATAAAAAAAAACATGTGACCACTGCCCGGTGGCCGTCCCATGACGTGAAAAGCGGAGCGAGCCATGCCCGCTCACCAGCAGCCGCAGGCCGGAAGACGGAACTAAGGGCGTGTTTGGTATCTGTACCAATTCAGTCTGGCTCGCTAGTTAGAACCAAGCTAGCAAGAGCTAGTCTTAAATGGTACAAGTGCTCGTGTTTGTTTCACTGGTCCAGACAAGTCTGTCTCAACAGAGATTGTGTTTGGTTTGTAGCTCAAATTGATATGACTACCCTGCACTAGACATTTGGTATGCACCCTGCACTAGACATTGGTATGCTTACCACCATATGGTCAACATTTAATCCTTATTGGTATTTCATCGAGCTTGCAAGTGGCCTACTCCACGGTGGCGCTCGCGCGGCTAGTGGCCTGCTCCACGGCGGCGCTCGCGGTCGGCAGTGCTCGCGTGGCCCGTGGCCTGCTCCCGCGACCCGTCTTGCTTGCGTTCGTGGCGGAGCTCGAGCGGACGACGATTCGCGCGAACGGCAGCGCTCGCACAGCCGGCGGAGCTCGAGCGGACGGCGGCTTGCGCGGATGGCGGCGCTCGCGCGGCTAGCAGCCTGCTCCACGGCGGCACTTGCGCGGTCGGCGGTGCTCATGCGGCCAGCAGCCTGCTCCCACGACCCGTCGCGCTCACGTTCGCGGGGCTCGCGCGGCCGGCGGAGCTCGAGCAGACGGTGGCTCGCGCGGATGGCGGCGCTCGCGCGGCTAGCAGCCTGCTCCACGCCGGCGCTCGCGCGGTCAGCGGTGCTCATGCGGCCAGCATCCTACTCCCGCGACTTGTCGCGTTCGCGTTCGTGGTGGCTCGCGCGACCGACGGAGCCCGAGCGGACGGCGGCTCGCGCGAACGGCGGCACTCGAACAGCCGGCGGAGCTCGCGCAGCCAGCGGAGCTCGAGTGGACGGTGGCTCGTGCGGATGGCAGCGCTTGCACAGCCGGTGGAGCTCGCGCGGCCAGCGGAGCTCGAGCGGACGGTGGCTCGCACGGATGGCGGCGCTCCACGGCGGCGCTTGTGGCCGGCGGCGCTCGCGCGGCCGGCAGTGCTCGCGCGACCAACAGCCTGCTCCCGCGACCTGTCACATCGCGCAAGCGGGCGGTGACAGGCGAGTGTTGGGAGGTGAGGCCATCGCCCCACGCGAGCTCAGGCGCACTGCAGCCAGCCAGACCGTGAAAAAACGACCCTCCATCTCTTTTTTTTGGGCCTGGCCCAAAACGCTTTGAAGATTGTGCGGATCAGGCTCCGAGGCTGGACCAGGTGCACCAAACACGAGGAGTTGCACCTGTGGAGCGCGAGTCACTCTTGAGCTCACTACCAAATACGCCCTAATTGACTCGGGTGGTAAAAAAAAATAAAAATAAAAAAATAAACGTCCGCTGGGATCCCATCTGCAGTCTATCGTTCGCTCCGTTCCCATCTTCTTCTTCTTCTTCTTCCCGTCCATCAGCTTTGGTTTGACCTCGGACCGTGTTGGGCTGCCGCGTGCAATATTCTTGGACGAGACGAGGCGATACGTTCGATCCAGCTCTTGCATGCACGCTACCAACAAAGCCAAGCCAAGCGGTTCGGTTGCTTAGATACCTCCAGAAACTTTCTATTGTTTCTTGTCATCAGTCCTCACTACTCATAGGACCCACTTGCTTCACCAAAACCAGAACAGGAGTCCGGCTACACCCTTGTGCAGTCGTCGTGCCATCATCGTTCATGCCACGACGTCACCGGACACATGAAAAGGGGAGGAGGGCGTTACTACGTCGTTACACGGTGGGGCGTCGCGGATCGAGAGGATCGCGCGGATATTTGCGTGACAGGGCACCGGCGGCGGCACAAACTGCCCGGCCCGTGTGCACCACGCCGCGAGAAAATATTTTTGGCATTGGACAGTGACTGGGCGCCTGACTGATTTTGATGGGTCGGAGCGAGTGTGAGTGTGAGACCTGACGTGCCCCAGTACGCGTCCGGTGGTCTAGCCGGCCGGTCACGGCCAGCGATGCGTACGTGCTCGGCGCCGCGCAGCGCGCACGGGCACACTGTGGGTCGGATCGGATCCGGATCCTGGTTCACGGCGGCCGGCGCTGACGACGGAGAGGAAAACGCCAAGGCATCATCACTCGTCAACCGATGCACCGCGCGCAATGGCAATGCCTGAACCGATGGACCGATCGCGAGTTGCCACTTCGCCACCGACCCGCCGCCAACGATCGATGATCCGCAGCGCCCATCGATGGGCCTGATCTGATCCGTTTGACACATCCTCTCGCACCTGATGGTTCCCAGTCGTCGCCGGTGTACTACGTCTTCAAGACGTGGACCGATCGCCGGCGCGCGCGGATGAGCACGCCACGCGCTGGCCATTTCCTCTGTTCAGCCGCGCTCGGCGTTGCATATCGGTGCAAGCAACGGCGCGCGGCCTAGCTAGGGAGCAGTGCCATGCCATGCCAACAACCACTACGCGGCCGTAGCCCGTAGCTGCGCGTCTGACGATTAACATGTCTGTCGTCTGCTCGAGTCGGCGTCTCTCTGCGCCTACAAGTTCTCACAAGTTCCGATACGTGCCGACGTGCGTGCCGCAGGCTACCCGTGCGCTATGGGCTCTGCCGTACTGCCAGTTATCCGCACGCGTGTATGGCATTTTTCTGGATTCATGGATGACGTGTAACAACCCTAAAAATCCACACAATCTAAAAATCCCAACCAATTAAAATTTTTCATTTATTTATTGTGAAAACCCATTTTTTTGTGCAAGCATATAGGTTTCATTATGAAATTGGTAAATAAAGGAGTGTAGTTTGCATTTTAATTCCAATCACATAGAATAATAACTTATGCATCACATTTGGGATTTATTACAATTTATGTTTGTATTTACTCAATATGTTAAATGGGCAATATATGTATATATACACTAAACTGAAAAAAAAAGAGAAAGAGAGTTCGGCCAGCCAGTCAGCCCGAGCCAGCCCGACCTTCCTCTCCTCATCTCACCGCGCGCGGCCCACGTCGCGGCTCGGCAGCGCACGCGCGCGACCGGCACACACGCGCTCGCGCTCGCGCTCGCTGCCAACCCGGCCCCGCCAGTCAGCCACTCTCGCCCCCGCTGTTCTTCTTCCTCACGAAGGCAACGCGCCTGCCGGGGGTGTCGCGCGAATGGCGTGACCCCGGTCCCACAGCCGACAGCATGGCAGAGCCCTGGACCCCGCTGTTCCCCTCCTGTCCCCTCCTTTCTTGGCCGCCAAGCGAACCCGCGCCATCCGGAGCCCTAGATCCACTCGAGCCACGGCCCTTCGATCGGCCGAGCGCAATCGGGACCGTTCGCCATTGGAGACTGGCCAAGCTCGCCTATAAATTGGAGCACCCCGAAGCCTTACCCTCATTTTCCCTCGCCGCCACCGCAGCACAGACCGGCACACCGCACAAACCGAGAGAGAGAGCGTAGGAGAAGGGCGGAGCAGAGGAGGAGAAGCTGTCGGAGCGCCGCCGCCGCGGAGCACGCCGGAGCCGGACACGAAGGAGAAGCCCGAGCTGCGGACGAGGAGCGGCACGGCACTGCGATCGCTCTGCACGGCTCCGACTCGCCACTGCACCGCCATCCTAGCTTCACCGACACCACGGTGAGCCACCGCACGCCATGTCCGAACCTTGCCCTGCTTTTGCCATGGCGTTCCACCCTCGGGACGCGCAGGCACGAGCCTATACCGGCTCGGGAAGATCACCTGCACCATGCACTCACTCGACCAGCCAAAACCCCCGGACTACAAGCTTGCTAGACCGAGAACGCAGCACGACGCGTTCTCGGCGGAGCGCGCTCACCACCGACGCGTTCCGACGCCGAATCACCCGTTCCGAGCAATCCGACTAGCACCCGTACAGGTTAGAACGTCGTGGAGCACCGCCACGACCCCCTTGAGCTAGCTACGCGGATCTAAGCGCTAGAGGAAGCCTGAATCGCCTTGGCCGCGTGCGCCGCGACCTTACCGGAGCGCCGCCGCGAGCCGTAGCCAAAAGAAGGTCATGCCATGGCTAAGTTCGCCACCAGAGTGTTGTATGCCTCTCTGGCCTCACCAATTTGACAAGACCGCATTCGATTGAACCAATACTTGGTAGTAGCCGCGATGCCGCTTTCCGCCGTCGTCGGCGACACGCCGCCGCCACAACCGAGCACCTTGGAAAGCTCGGTAGCCAAAATTGGTAGTTGGTATACCATCGCCTTGGACCCTGGACGCGTATACATCTCCTAGAAGACCGCCTTAGCCCCGCCGGAACCTCACCGTCGCGACGACATCGCCGCCGACAGGTTCCGCCTCGCCTAAATCCGTTCCGAGTACCCCCGGACGCCTCGCGCTGCGAAGAAAGGCCGCCGAGGTTCGCCAAGTCTGCCTCGGCACCGCCGCTAGATAGCCGAGCCCTGTCTTGCCGAAATATGGCCATCGCCGCCATGTCACCGACCGCCACACCGGAGAGACACCGCCGCCTTGAACAGACGCCCTGGAACCCTGCTAGCACCGAATTTCCGATTCGCCCGAGCCTCCCCAGGAGAGCTCGGGAGAGCAGCCCCTTCGGCGCCCAAATTACCGATTCGCCCGAGCCTCCGCAGGAGACCTCGGGAGAACGGCACCCTCGGGCACCCAAATTTCCGATTCGCCCGAGCCTCCGCGGGAGACCTCGGGAGAACGGCACCCTCGGGCGCACCAAATCTCCGATTCGCCCGAGCCTCCCCGGGAGAGCTCGGGAGAGCGGCACCCTCGGCGCCCCGAATCTCCGATTCGCCCGAGCCCCGCCGAGCTAAACCGAGCTACCCCCGACCACCGCCGAGCTCCGCCGAGATACCCCCAACCACAGCCGAGCTACCACCGACCACCGCCGAGCCACGCCGAGCTACGCCAACTCCGGCAACTCTCTGGGAACCAGCATCGAACACCTGGACGACCATCGGGTCTGTGTTCTGTTGAGGCGCCACATGCCGCACTACTGGACCCGCGCGCCACATCCCGAGCTACCCCTGATTAACCGACCAGTTTTCCCATTTTCATAAAATAGGATAATCTTCGAAAATTCATAACTTATTCGTATGATGACCAAAAATTGCGCACCATATATCAAAATTCTCAGAAAAATGAGATCTACAATCTAAGACTATGTTTGTGTGCATTTGGCTCTTTGTTTTATTGGATTTTTCTGAAATACTCTATAGGAGTCGCTGACGCGACTATTTCGTGTTCGATTTCAGAGCCGGAGGAGGATCTGACTAAGGAAGACGACCACGAGTACTTCCAAGAGCTAGGAGACGACTACGAAGGTGCCACGTCCCACCAAATCCTTAGATCCTATTACGCATTGCAAATGACATTGTTGCTATTGCTTTATGATTATGTATGATTTGGTTGCATGGTAGTATATTTGAATTCCCTGCCTTGATAAGACTTTACCCTGCTATCCGCTGTTAGGTTAGCTGCTGCTTAATTTACTGTTACTCTTCCACTACTTTCTACTTGCTATATGCTATGTGGTGGAATTGGGACGGTGTATAACTGATTATAACCACTGGGAGAGAGTGCTGCGTGCGTCTTGGGTGCGTGGTAAGGGTTGATGTCGACCAAGTGGGATGTGAGACGAGCCCATGGGGCAAGTCGTGCCGGGGGTGCAACCTGGGCATCCCCAAGCGAGATACCTGTGGCGGGTAAAGTTGTTGAGGAGGTTCCGGGTGGGATAGCCTTGGTGGTTTGAAGCCCGTGGACGGAGGTGCTGCGATGGCACGGGGAGAGTATCCCCTAAGTGGAGATGCCTGCTTGGTCAAACCTAGGATGGACTAGTTTCAGGTTCATGGGAATCCTTTTCTACTCACTCGCTTCTGATGGGCGGGAGACGGCTGGACTACTTGGTAGGACGGTGCCACTACTGCTAGGTTGAAAGGTGATAAGGGTGGGCGGAGACGGTCGATGGGTTCCCGTTCCGTCCTAGATGCACAGTACCACTGGATGGGCCCGGTACTGTGTCTCCCAGTCTCAGCATAACGGTGTAGGATCCGGAATATCCCAGGGCTGAGTGGTAGGGTGGCATCGACCTAGGCAAGCAAGCACCCGGAATTCTGCCTAGGTGTTTGCGCAACACCTATGATGGCTAATCTTGTGGGTAGTGAAACCTCTGCAGAGTGTATGGTTGATCGATCGATACATATGCCAACCTGTTGGCTATGGACCTTTCCTGTGAAGCTTCTACTAGTGTAGTGAGTGTTCTCTTCTCCCCCTGGATGACATTTTTCCGGCAGTGTACCCGTTGTGGTAGTGTGCCGCTGAGATAGGCCCGAAAGGGAGTTGGGCCTGTCGAATGAGAGTGAGGTGTGGGTAAGTGAGGTGTGGTGATGGGAAAAGGGATGATGGTGTTAACTGGTGATAAAACTTGACTAATTAAAAACATTGATTACAGCTGCATAGGAAAACCTCAGCCTATAGGTCTGCTTGTATAGCCTTGCATCCACTTTCCACAAAGCAAATGCTGCATAGGTGGGCTCCGTGGCCAGTACAAATCGTACTGATAAATTTGCTGTCAGGTGACGAGAATGAGTACGACTTCGAGGGAGATGACGACGAGGAATAGGGTCACGTGCTACACTCAAGTTGGCCGTGAAGGATGAATCGCTTCCGCATCTTCCAAAGCTTCTCTGATTGTTGATTCCGCCAGTGTGGCGATGTAATAAATATTTATGTAAGACTTATTTACCGTTGTATGGATCCTGGTGTCAACTGAGATATGGGTAATTTCATGGATTGTCCCAAGCAATCTGTTGAATTACAATTCGAGCCTGTGGATTTCCCTTCGTGGAAATCGAGGTCGTTTCATGACGTATCTACGTCTACGTGCTATCTTATCCTTGCGACTTCCACGTCGTATATACACTACGACGTTAGGCAGCACGAGTATGGTATAGCCCAGTGGCGGAGCCAGGATTTTGCATCTGGGTATGCCATTTGAAAAAAAAAATCCAATGCAAATATGCACTATATCTGACCGTAAAGATTTATTCAAGATTTACTCAATCAAAATTATTGAATGTTTTTGAATTAGAAGAAAATAAAACATATATTTGGAAGCATGCTAAACTCTGCATTAGAAAATAGATCTGGGGAGGAAGACACCTAGCCGAGTGAAGCTGTGCAGTGAGCGAAGTCGTCAAGAGAGAGGGATACTGTCGTGCTTGCTACTGCTGCTTGCCAACGGTTTCAACGCAGTCAGCTCTGTCACTGGACATTAGTCGTCGCCTATAAGAATGGGAGGCATTTGAGCGGGACACTAAAGCTGGAAGGGGCTGAGCAGCTGGGAGGGGTGCCGGCTGCATCGTGACCGATGGTTGCCGCTGTCAGTTTTGACTTTTGAATTAATGCACCATAGTTTGTCCGCTGAGGTATCATTTCACGGACTGAGAGTGCCAAACCGTTCGGTTCGCCGAATAGGAGAGCAGAGTCGACATGCAGTTTCTAATGACTTCGTGGAATAATAGTAGATTTATTGTACTTATGACCAATTTATAACATACTGAATACTTATATATATTTGTTTCAAGTGACTTCGTGAACTAGTAATAAATTTATTGTGTTTATGGACCAATTTTGAACACAATATTATAATTATATATGTATACCTATGTACATATATTTGCTTTTGTTGCAAAAACCATGAGTATGCCATGGAATGCAGGGGCATACCCCTGGCTCCGCCCATGGCCCAGAGTCTCCTGATCAATTCGGTGGCGTACGGCAGCGTACTATAGTACAGAAGAAGGTCGACTTTCCGCTAATTTAGCAGCCTCCTAAGAACCAATCACTTGCTAAGTCGGTGTTCTTGTTGCGGAGCAAGCGGCTAGTGACTCAGAGCCTCTCTCGATTACATGCTTCTTCCAAGTAAGGTAATATAAGGTCCTTCTTATACAGCGTATGGGCTTCGTTACGGATCCATCAATGCCAAATAAACGAGTCTGGATAAAAAGGTCTATAAGAGACTCTTCGACAGTAATCTGACTGCATCCAACATCGAGCCACTGGATGCCCTTGTGAGGATAGCAGAAAAGGATTCTGCAGGCAGCAGCGAAGTCGCAAAGCCAGCTCTTAGGTTGCACCTTTGCGCTTTCATCGGCCGTATTGTACACCATTTATATAATATCGAAACTTGAATTCACATGCTAGGACAGTCCAGCCTCCTGCTCTCTCTTGTCGTTCTTCAAGAGCGCTCGACAGAAGAGCGTCGTTTATATGGTTTACCTTAATACAATGATACCTTTTTGTTTTGCGTATTCAGAAAAAAGAATCATGATGGAGGGAATACGTCATTTGTACTAATGACGTTTATTTCTTTTTTTCTTGAAAGGACATATATTGACAACGAAGCAGGGAGCACATTGTAACGAACAAATTAAAGGTACATCAAGGACTACAGATTATTAGGGAATCCCGTTATCCCACGAAAGAAAATATCTGCTCCAAACAAAAGGCAATTCCTTTTCAGAGGGTGGGCCTTGTTTATCAAGAGGAATAAAGTGCTGAAAGATATGCTGAACTGCATGACACGACCTTTTTTGCATCAATCAACTGTATATATATTACACGGAGAGAGCCAAACCGAAAGGTTATCTATCTATCTATCTATCTATCTATCTGGGCCTGCAAGCTTCTGCATCGCACGTGGAGGATAAGACGTCGAATAATCGTCATTGGGTTGGCATGCACACAGATGATGCATATCTGCGATACATATCCAGCGACCAGCCATCCCGCCGTGTAGTGTCTGCATTGTACACACACACACACACACACGGGACCCCGCCGTCGTCGCCGTCCGACGTCCGCCCCTGGTTTCGCTGCACGCAGCCAACGCAGAGCGCCATGACGCCATCAGACAGATGGACCGCGGCCGGCGGCCTCTATTACTTTGTCCAGGACCAGAAGCAAAGCAATGCACGCACCGGCGGCATCGATCCACTTTCATCGTTCTAGTATTCCAGATTCGCGATCGACGTCGACGGTATGGTACGGCTCTTATCTGATCCATGGCGATCTCTAATTGATGAGCCAGAAATGCATTTCAATTTCGTCCAAGGACGAAATGATTGTGCGTAGCGGGCGGGCCTTGGACAGGAAGTGAAAACGATGGATCCTGCTGCGCTGAACATGAAACAGGCAAATCATTTGGGTAGCCAAATTCCAATTAGCCGTTGATGGAGGGCTCCGCCGCCTCCGGTACATTAAGGATGATGCCGATTGGACTCTGCCATTCCGGGCGTTGCACAGTAGCAGCTTTGGACCAACTCCTGGTGGTGCATTGCATTTGCATGCACTGCCTGAACATGGCGCCAAAGGCAAATGGAAGATAAAAACAAAGCTGATGGATGGCTACTGATCACATACAGTATGTGCTAGTGCTACCGCACCCTTGGTGCCCTGAACTTTATGCAATCGGTACCTTCTGAAGGCGAGCAACGCATGTGTGGGTGTGGGTATGTGTATCAGTGGTGTCTTTTGTCTTCTTCTCTCCACTCCAGAAGTTACAATACGACTGATTTCTACAACTGATTTACTATGAGAGAAAAATATTGTTTTACTAGTATGACTAAAAATAAATTAAAAGTAGCTCAAGTTGAAAATAAATCTTGGTGACGACTAGCACACTGCACACAGAAGTGTCTTCGCACAGACAGGCATACGCAAGTGTAGGAGGGCTACTAGGAGAAGGCAGGCAGGCATCCGGCACGGCCGCGACAGGGCAGGGCACAGCCACGTTCACGCATATGTTCTGTGGACTGTGGGCACGCAGGAGGGCACAGCAGATGCGTCACCATGTCCGGCCACTTTTGCCGGCGAGGGACGATGGCAGGGATACGCATACGCACGCGATGCAGGAGACGGAAAATGCAAGGTGACAAGTGACCTCTTTTCTGCGCCTTCCTCTGTCTACGCTCACATGCATGCCTGATCCACCGTCCGAGACCACTGCACGCCGAGCTTCATGGCCCCCTGAATTCTGAAGTGATAGGGTGGAGCGCGGCGCGGCCCTGAATTGCTGTCGACGCCTTGACACGCCAGGTTAGGACTGCAGTGGCGTGCGGTGCACACCTTGTAGCCGAGTTGCTGGGAGGTTTGTTCAGGACTCGAGGGAGCAGAGGACCGGGCCGGACGCATCGGAGGATGACACGCGACGGCCGCCTACTATACTAACCGCCGCTCTATCGACCAGCGGATTCGATCGGCAGAACTCTCGCCTCTCGGACGCGTGCGGGACGGGACAGCCGTGAATTGCGCCGGCGGCGACACCCTTGTCGTCGAATGTCGATCGTCGGCTTCTCGCACGGAGCGCCGTGCTGCCCGCCTCCATCCACGCGGCTGCACCCTCCATCGCCAGGCCGCCGCCGCCCTAGCTGCTCCGGAGTCCGGACCCTCCGCCGCCGAACGCTAGAACTAGAACGTCCACGTCCCACGTAACGCCCGCCACCGATCACAAGATCGCGTAACGAGAATCCTCCTCCTCCTCGTCCCGTGAACGGTACGCCGTAGTACGTGCTCGGCAGGATCCCCATTTCGTCAGCGGTCGTTGGTGCCATGGGGATATCTGTTTGTCCCGTGAAGAGCTACAGCCACATGGCGGGGCCGCAGGCCGCAGCTGGAGGAACGCGAATTCTGCTGCTGCTTTTCCTCTCCAAGGACATGGCCGTTGGTGCGGCAGAAGCGTAGTACGCTCCTGCTCCTGTTTGCAACCACAAAAGATTCCCGTTCTGTTGCGTGCCAACTGCCAAGCCATCAGGAATTCAGTATTCAGGATAGACGGACGGGTGTTTACAGAGACATGTACGCATATTTTCATCAAAAATTTAATTAGAGATCAAAATATAAATAATATTTTCTATAAATTTAATTAAACATAAGGTTTTTGACTTCTCGTGAACCGAGATTTACATCATTTTAGACGGAGGCAATATAACGCATGCTTCTCCATGTTGCCGCACAGTACAGGAAGAAGCTGTGTGTAGATTATTTACCACAGACAATGACAGTCTTCAGGCACTTTGACTCCTTACTAAATAAATAAATTGACTAATCAGGAAGATAAGAGCGTAGTATGGGCTTCCTACGTATAGACACAATCTACCAGCCGAACCGAGCAGGCGCTTTGGCTCCCTTCTCCTACGGTCCTATCTCTACCTCCCAAGATTGTATCCTACCCTGCTCTTAATATTATATATAGCCACACCGCTCATTTCCTGCTGCACCGAGTGACACAGGCACAAACACACCGGATTTGCGCCCAGCCGTTCAGAGCTAGCTAACTCTCAACTGCTCGTTGGGTGTCCTTCCCTGGACCGGGGAGGAGTCCAGTCCTGTAACCTGTTCACTACCCCCTCTCTTCCACCTCTTATCCGTTTGGGTTTCAGGCCAGCGATAAGCAAAAGCAGAAGTTGAAGGGCCGTGCGTGTGCGTGAGCCGAGATGGAGCATGTCGCCAGGATCTTCTTCGGAGTTTCTGGTCAGTGTCACCATGCCATTGCTGCGTCTAGCTGATGGTCTTTCTTCTCCTGTTCTTGCATAATACTGCACTGCACCCCTCTTAGCGTTTAGTGGGCTCGCCTAATCTCTATTGGATCTGTTTCCCAGGGAATGTCATTGCGCTCTTCCTCTTCCTGTCGCCTGTGTAAGTTTTGATTCCATCTACCTGAATCCTTCTGTTTCTCACTGTTCGTGTCTATGCTTAAAAAAATGACAAAGATCAGAACAAGCAGCTTTTCCCCATCCGGAATGCTTCTTGTTCAATCTTGAAAACCATGCCGCACCAACCTTTTTCTTGCCTCCTTTGCTTCATCCTTCAGGGGCAGCAGCACGGTGCATGTCTCCTCTGAATTGACGGTGAGAAATCTGGCGTGTTCTTTGCAGTGTCACCTTCTGGAGGATCATCAGGAAGCGGTCGACGGAGGACTTCTCCGGCGTGCCCTACAACATGACGCTGCTCAACTGCCTCCTATCGGCTTGGTAACTAACTGCATGCTCTCAGACTCAGACACGATCTTTTGATGAGCAGTTCACATCGTTTCTGTTTCTTCGGTAAATTAATAACTCGCAGATTAATTAGAGGGTTTATATATTCCTTCAGCGATTACAGTATACATTGTACTTCTCCATTCTTGGGATATGATGTGTATCATATTGTACGGTGGCTATCATAAATAAGAATCATCAGCCCGTTCGCTTCTTCAATCAGCCGCTTATTTCCATCCACGGAACAGTATTTTTCTCTCACAATAAATCAGCACAAGTCACAATCAGCGCTTATTTTCAGCGCTACCGAACAGGCTGCATAAATAAACCAGTAAAACCGGCGTGTAGTATCGTTTTTACGTTTCAGAAATGCTGCATGGTTTGCTGGTCTGGATGAAGCAAACCCTTGGCTCCTAGCGTAGCCTCTGCCAGACCCGTCCTGTAGATAGAGTGCGACTCGTGGCCGTGGACCCACTCGCTAGCACTGTGACAACGACTGCAACGAAGGGGAAAAGGTGATTGCACTGCCACTGCACTGCACCACAGGAGCAGCCTGTCGGCACTGCCAGGATGGAGAGGAGATGATGACATGTGGGCCTCGCGGCCCTTGTGCTCGCACATGCGTCTTCACGTTCAAGTGTTCGTAGCGTAGCCGGTAGCCCCCAAACAAAAAGTTTTCATGCTTTACCCTTTTTTGGTTATGATGATGGTGGTGGATGATTGTGGTTATGATGATGGACGATTTGGTTGCGCAACAAACTTAGAGTTGTGTCCCGTTTGATTTTCACGTACGCACCCTTGGATGCATGTGAAGATCGATCGATGTGTGCCAGCTGGTAGGTCATCATCATGCGTTCGTCTGAATTTTGTTTGATTTGATTCATACATACAGGTACGGGCTGCCGTTCGTGTCCCCGAACAACATCCTGGTGTCGACGATCAACGGGACGGGGTCGGTGATCGAGGCCATCTACGTGGTGATCTTCCTCATCTTCGCGGTGGACCGGCGGGCCAGGCTCCGCATGCTGGGCCTCCTGGGCGTCGTCGCCTCCATCTTCACCACCGTGGTGCTCGTCTCCCTGCTCGCCCTCCATGGCAACGCCCGCAAGGTCTTCTGCGGCCTCGCCGCCACCATCTTCTCCATCTGCATGTACGCCTCGCCGCTCTCCATCATGGTAAGCATGCAGCCCAAATTAATGGTGCATCATGACTGATTGATTGTGGGCGTACGTCCTTGATGTAAGAGACGACATCAGTTAATATAACAATCAAGCATGCGCTTGGTGTGTGCAGAGGCTGGTGATCAAGACGAAGAGCGTGGAGTTCATGCCGTTCCTGCTCTCCCTGGCCGTGTTCCTGTGCGGCACCTCCTGGTTCATCTACGGCCTCCTCGGCCGCGATCCCTTCGTCAGTGTACGTCCGGTTCTCTCCCTCTCTCTGTCTAGATCGATCCTGAGCTGCATTCCCGTACGTGTACGTGTATTTGAACACCGGCCGCCCGTACGCATGTGCTCCGCGCCTGCTGTCCGATTGGTACTTGGAAACCACTGCAGTGCTGTACCGACGTAACGTCTCTGCCCCGGCTCCGGCGTCGGTTGCCCTTTCGGTGTCCGGTGTCTCGGCCAACCCCAGGCGCACATGCCTGCCGTTGCCGCTGCCGATGGGCGCCAGGGCGGTGGCCACCCACAGGCACAGCGCACGCCAGTGCTAGCTGCCGATGGGCCGCCGTACGTGCCCCTGTCCATGCAGGATTGGACCAGGCACAGCAATACTTTTATTCTAAAAATAAACGCTGGTTTTAACCGATACTAATTTATCCTGAGATATAAAAAAATATTGTTAGCTGATTGCTTAAGCCAGCAGGGCGTTTACAATTTCATCATGTCTCAATGCAGTCCAAATATAGGCCTTCATTAACGCAATCATTGTCGCTGCAACCGCGCTATCTGTGCTGTGCGTGCAGATCCCGAACGGGTGCGGGAGCGTCCTGGGCCTGGCGCAGCTCGTCCTCTACGCCATCTACCGGAAAAACAAGGGCCCCACCGCGCCGACGGGCAAGGGAAAGGCCGCCGCCGGGGAGGTGGAGGACCCCAAGAAGGTGGCCGCTGCCGTGGAGCTGGCCGCCGAAGCTACGACCGACAAGGCCGCCGCCGACACCGTCGTCGGCGACAGCAAGGTCGCCAGCCAGGTGTAGGTGGGCAACAAGGCTTGAATTTGCTGCTGGATGCGAGGAACAGCCTAAACGAGGCTGCGCTGGATGCCTACTGAGCTAGTAGTTTGTTGGTGAAGCAGATTGGTGTTGATTTCTATGGGTTTTCTGGCTGTTGTTACTCGGATGATCTCGATCTCTCCCCGGAGGCTATCCTAACAATGTAATAGCTTCCGTTCTGGGACGGCTGTGGCACGTTACAGTGCTCTCAGGGTGTGTTGTGTCTCTGCAACTGCAAAGTGTGATTTCTTTTTTTTTTGTTCCTCCTCTCTTGTTCTCTCCAGCTGCTTATCTGCTCCAATTTCTCTACTCCCTCCGTCTCACAAATAAACGTAGTTCTTTGACTTCTACTATTATTTTTATTTGACCGTTCGTTTTATTCAAAAAAATTTAATAAATATTATTATTTTTATTATGATTTATTTTATTATTCAAGATATTTTTATAATAATTTATTTAATTTATTATTTGTATAAAAAATTTAAATAAGATGAATGGTCGAAGAGAAATACAAGTCAAATAATTGTGTTTATTCGTGTGAGACGGAGGAAGTTGAAATGAATTAAACTATCTGAGAAACTGATCGAACTGCGAGTACCGTGCGTGAGCAACGCATCTTTTGCGTGCACGGTGAAACACTGAACCCTTGACTTATCACAATAAATTTGGAGTGCGCTTGGAGCATGATCTTTAGCTCTGTAGCGGCATTGAGGATGCGGGTCTGGCCATTCGGAGCAGAGCAGACAGCATAGCAGCTTCTCGGCTTTCTCGCTGCCCCGCCGCCGCGACCTTGATTCCTCCATCATGTCGCCGTCGATGCTGGTGCGAGCGGGGGATTCTCCGCCGGCGACCTCGAGGTGCCCCCCGCGCCTGCAGCAGGATCGAATGTACGCTGTAATCTCCAGAATATACTCGGCGGCGCTTAGGCGCCTCGAGGCCTTCATAACCGCGCTTCCGGGCGGCCACGATGGCTGCGGCGGCAGCAGGAGGGGCTCGCATTGGCATCGGCATCGGCATCGTTCAGGACCCCGCTGGGCTCGCCTATGTCGATGTCCTCCATCATCGGCGCCGGGGACGTCCAGGCCACCCCCGCGTCTTTCGGGGGCGACCTACTCTACCCCTCAGGACGAGGACGCGACGCTGTCCCTGTCTCTGCCGTCGCCGCTGCCGGTGCCACAGATGGTCGTGGTGGCGCTGGACGCCACGCGGGACCACCGGGATGACGAGATCAAAACGGCGCTCAAGAGTTTGTTCGACCGAGGAGACTTGCTCCGCGCAATGGATTCGCTGCTCGTGCTCGGCGTGCTTCACTCCATCACCCATGTGAGGATTTTGATGCACCACTTCTCAATATTGCTGCCAGCAGTCACCTGCTTGCTCCAAACTTCCTCAATTTTGCTATAAAATTCAGGGTGTGAGGTCCAGGAATTCTCAAAGATAAAAGGCTTTGAAATTCTACTATTATTCAAGTCACAGATATATATCAATGGATTATGATCTGAAATCTATCTAGGGACTTTTTCGATGTTACTCAAAGGAAACTCCTGCTCCCAACTGTTAGAGATAAAGACTCTATCCAGTCTTTCCAAAGTTGGATTTTCTCTATTATTGCTCCAAGTGTACTTTCCGCCTTGCATAGCTAAGTCTCTAAGCTCATACATGTCAATAATTCTGTTGAAGATGTCTAAAAATCTATTACTCACAAAACTTTTTGTTTTTATCGTCACTATACCTCAAGATGTTAAAATCTCCCCCAATCAGCAAAGGATATTTGCATTTCAAACACATATCAGCTAGTTCACACAAAAATTGATCCTTCATATCCTCCTGGGCTGGACCAAAGACATTCATAAAGATAACTGTCTATTCAGTTTTTTATCAAGCACATTAGCCATGATTGTACTATCTCCATTTTCAAAACTTTCTAAATCATATCTTTCAGCTTTGATGCCACTTAGCATCCCCCCTGATTTCCCTCTAGCAGGGATCCAGTGCCAATACTAGGTTTTTTCACTGACAATATTTCTGAAAATTTTCTCATTATAATTTTCCCTCATTGTTTCCTGAATGCAAATAGAATCAAATTTATACTCCCCAATCAAATCTTTCAGGAAAGTACTTAACCCTTTTTTTATAAACCCCTCTACAATTCCATATGAGCCCTGTCATCTGATCACTTTTTTAATTGTGTTTCTGTTTCTTAGATTGAATCTAGGGCAAACCATAGATTCATCTTGCTTTTCGGGAGTGCCATGCATATGTTGCCCCTCCTCACCCTTGTTCTTTTGACCTTTCTTGAACAATCTCCCTTTTTCTCTTTTTCTTTTTCAAAGAGCTGGATATTGGGCAAACTTCTGTTTCAGACTCTTCTGTTTGCCATCCACAAGTATTTTCCTCCAAAGCTGGAAGTATTTCTTCCTCTTCAACATCACTTCCAATAACCCTTTCAGTATAAGAGTTGTTTAGTTCAGCTCTTGCTCCCTCAAGATCTTTGAGCATGTCATTATTCTCCAGAGACAATTTTTTTTTCGAGATCGCGGCTTCGTACGTTTTTCATTAAGAAGAAGAGCCGAAAGAACGGCAAAGTACCCAATACGATGGATTCGCAAGTAATATATGGATTACCAACGAAATCCACAACACAAAACGAAAAGTAAGAAACATGAGGAGGGGCTCCAGAGACAATTCAATTTGATTGATGCCAATTTTAGCAGCAATATTAAATGGGAACGTATCCTGTACAAACCACAGCCTTCGTGAAAACCTGTGCAAACCACGGTAAAAAAAATCATCTAACTTCAAAAAAAAAAAATTCACACATGTAGATGATATGATTATACACAACCTTGTAAAATATCTTGTCCAAACTCGACTTCGTTTGTGAGCTCACAAACGAAGTCGAGTTTGGACAAGATATTTTACAAGGTTGTGTATTATCATATCATCTACATGTGTGATTTTTTTGGTGAATCTAAATGATTTTTTTTTGTCGTGGTTTGCACAAGTTTTTACGAAGTTGTGGTTTGCACAGGATACGTTCCCATATTGAATAAATCATCAGAGTTCAGAACTGCAAAGGAGTTCCTGTTATGAGCCAAGTTACCTTCATTATTGTTCTCCTTAGCTGTATCTGCTGGTTCCCTTTCCTTCAGCTTACTTGCTTGATTTTGCTCCTTTCCTCTTTTGCTCCGCCTCACCTGTTGCCATTCCATCACAGCATGCTTCTCTCTGTTGTTTTCCTTGTTAACATCTTTTGGGTCTTGAATCACTTGGGTTGCACTTTCCTCTTCATCCTCATTATTACGTTGCTTCTCTTGGTTATTCTGCCCCTCTTCTTCTTGTGTCAGATCATCCCAGTTTACTGCATCATCTCTACCTTCCTTGTTTTCCTGTCCTCCTCCTGGCTCTATCCAATTACTGGGGGCTCTTGAGTGCCTTGTGTTGGACCTAACGAAGTTGTCCTTCATGATATAGTTATGTACATTTGTTTACAAGAAATAAAATCTATAGTTTGAGTTTGCAGTGGTAAGGTCATAATACTGGCCAAAGTTCTCTTTGAATTCTACACCAAAAAATTTATTTGCTAGATATGTAATGTTTTAAATTCTTCTGTTTGTGCTCAGTGGGCTGCCAAACCAAACCGTTTACTGGATCTTTTTTTGGGACAAGCGACCAATACCTAGTTGATCAGGTGGCGAACATAGCTGAATCCTACAAAAATAAGCTCCAACAAGTTACAGAGATGCTCCACAGTGTTAAGGTAAAATGCCTTCATCTATCTATTCTATACGGACATGTTATTCTTCGTAGTAATGTAAGCATGCCTATCTTTATCCCTAGTTTCCATGAAATCACTTTTCTATCAGAAATCTGGATAACAAGGTGATTTACTAGTTACATTAGTAATCTTGAAATACTTGTTACATTCTGACCCTACAAAATTTTATCAGATTAATGTGACTCTCAAGATAATCCCGGGAGCACCTGCAAAGGTTTTGATTATCCATGAAGTAAATTCCAGCAAAGTGTCTTGGGTTGTCCTGGATAGGTTTGTGTACATCATTTCTTGTTCAAATGTCTTATGACAGACTAACACCTGAACGGAAGTTCAATGCCCGTATTCTTCTGGGTGCTTGAGGTAATATTGAGTTGAGAATAAATTTTACAGGCACTTCAGGAGAGATTTCAAGCACTTAGAAAGGCACATAGCTTGCAAAGTTGCGACATTTCAGGATAACTTACATGTGCTACCCTTGAGGTCAATACGAACAAACCGATCAGACAAAAGCACAGCTGAATTGAAAGACTCGCAACGTTTTGCGGTCACGATGGATCTGACTTCTGAGACAGTATATGATGACACTCGCAAGGTAACCAATCAGGTCGCCGCCTGTAAGCTACATTGCCTCTCTAAACAACCACTAGACCCACAGGCAGCGCAGGCACATCGCACGCCGGTGCTAGCTGCGATGGGCCGCCGTACGTGCTCCTGTTCATGCAGGATTAGACTAGGCAGAGCAAACGCTAGAGTACACCAACACGGCGAGGAAATTCCTTAGGCCAACCTTTACAAATGATACAATTTCATCATGTATTCAGTCACTGTCGCTGCAACCGCGCTGTCTGTGTGTGCAGATCCCGAACAGGTGCGGGAGCTTCCTAGGCCTGATGCAGCTCATCCGTTACGCCATCTACCGGAAAAACATTGGCCCCGCCGCGCCGGCCGGCAAGGCAGAGACCGCCGCCGCGGAGGTGGAGCCGTGGAGGACCGAGGACGCCAAGAAGGTGGCTGCTGGCGTGGATCTGGGCGACGCCACGACCAACAAGGTCGCCGACACCGTCATCAGCTTGTTCATTAGACCAATCAGCGCTTATTTTTAGACACGAAACAGTATTTTTCTCTTACAACAAATCAGCACGAACCGAAATCAGCGTTTATTTTTTACCTAAAGAACAGTCTGGACAGCAAGGCCGCCAGCCAGGTGTAGGCGTGCAAGGCCTTGCTATCTGGGAGGCTGTGCTCGCTGCCTGCTGAGTTAAGCTGATTGGTGTTGATTTCTATGGGCTGTTGTTACGGTTGTTATTATTACTATGATGATCTCGATGACTCGATCTCTCCCCCGGAGGCTACCCCTGCCTCTCTATCAGCAAAAAACGTAATTATGTGGTGCTAGCCGGTCAAACTAACTTAAATTTGACCAAAATTATAGTAAATATTATTGGTATTTATGTCTCTACATAAATTTATAATAAAAATATATTATATACCTAATTTAATGATACTAATTTTGTATTACAAATCTTTGTAATTTTTTATATAAATTTAATCAAGTTTAGACGGTTTGATTTTTCAAAAAATAAGAATTATATTCTTCTGCGGACCGGAGAGAGCAGCAGCTTCCGTTCTGCCATTCTGGGACGGATGTAGCACGTTACAGTGCTCTCAGGTTGTGTCTCTCCAAAGTGCGATTCCGTGTCTCTCCAAAGTGCGATTCTTCTTTTGGGTTCCATCTCCTTCCTCCTCTTTGTTCTCTCCAACTGCTTATCTCTTCCCCAATTTCTCTAGAAATGTACTCCGTATTACACTATCTGAGAATTGATCGAACTGCCAGTATTGTGCTTGGGAAATGCATCTTTTGCGTGCAGGATGAAACGCTGAAGGGCTAGACAAAGAGCGCGTTGAGCCAGCTCGGTGGCTCGATAAAAAAAGAAAATGCTCTGATTGAACTTATTTTTTTCAAATATAAAATTAAGTTGCTTTTTAGTGACTTTCGACTTCGACCCGGTTCGTTAAGCTCGACTTGAATGTGAGTCTCAAGAGACCATAATGAATAATATTATGTTGATTTCAAAAAAAGCTTGAAAAAAATATACTTGGCTTGTTATCCAACACTTAATTATCACAAAAATTTTGGAGTTTGTTGATTCTAGCATGCTCTTTAGCACTATTGTGGCATTAAAGGAATTCTAACTTGTGGAAAAGGCTAACGTGAATTTGTCTCCTATGTTTAGCATGGTGCACCTTCAGGCTTCAGAGACTGAGACTATTCCTGGATAAAAACACAAAAAATCCAAATAAAATATTTAGATATCATGAAAATATATACCTCTAGATACTTAAGAAAAGATTTAGCTCTAGCAAAATAAGAAAATATATCTAAAAAACTATAAAATTGCCAAAATATTATACTCAATGACAGACGTGTTTTAAAAACTTGTCGCAATAAAAAAACATAATATAAAATCCGCACAAAATACGTAGCAAAGAAAATATTTTTTTGGTTGGGCCAAAGTATGACATCTTAGGCTCGGAATTGTGCCAATGCCCACATTTTTTTTAAACGGTCAACACGAGCTTTGCAATGTATTGATATAGTAGGAAAAAACACTAAACAGTTGGAGACCAAGAAAATAAAGTGAAAAAACAGCCACAAGAAAACATAAAAAGGCTCAAGAACTTAGTCTCACTGAATGGAGGTAGGAATGATCTCACAGAGTTTCTTGGCCCATGCTAGACAGCGATTCCGCTGTGTTATGGCGGCGATAAAAAATTTCTTGTATTTCTCTCTTTCCAAATCTCCCATACTACTACAATGGTTAGTGTAGGCATCGCCTTACTCGGTAACCCTAGGGAGGTGCCGATTGCTCGGCTCAGTTGATAAGTAGAACAAAGATTGCCCCACCGAGAAGTGGGTGGAAAGTTGGCGTCTATCCAAGTACGAACGACATTCCAAATTCGGATACTATATCAGCAATGTGCAAGCAAGTGAATGGCCGATTCATCCACACTATGACGCTCAGGGGGTATATATGTTGATTGGGCATCTAGGTGGAGCCCTAGCGCGCCAAATGAGATTATCGTGGTCAGTAGGAATGGAGCTCATGTTAGGTTTAGTTTATTTCAGTCACAGTACAATATTTTTCTCTCATAATAATTCAGTCCAGCCAAATTTCAGTCCAGCCGAACATAGTGAATTCACTAGAAGCAGAGAACCCAGAACAGCCAAGTGATCTGATCATGTAAATTTGGGTCAAGATGAGTTGACACCCACGTAACACTGCTGCACAGAGAAAGCGGCCCAAATTCCATCCAGGAAAAGAAAAAAAGACCTCGAAAAAATTGAGAAGATGTGGGACTGGGATCCAGCCAAACTGCAGAAGGCGGCAACTTACCGGGTTAAGGATGCCGGTCTGGCAACTCGCCCAAACTCCGAAGTCCGAACGCACATTAACCCGTTACTCTTCCTTCCGAAGGAAGGAGCCGACTTCCCTAATTCCGCGCGTTTATAAACCGACGCAACGAACTACACACCCTTCCCACCAAGGAGAACTCCACCCACCCTTGTGACCCCACCGACCAGCGGCCGCGATCCGGACGAGGGGAGGGACCTATCCGTAATTTCGAGAAGGAGTCTGGGGGAGAATGCCGATAGACATGCCGCGGGGGCTCCCCTTCGCCGTCGACACGTGGGGGCCCTCCTCCCGGAGCCGGCGCCACCGGTTCCTCACCCACGCCCACCGGGACCACCTTGTCGGCGCCGGTGGCGACATCGACGGGGTCGGGACCGTCTACGCCACCCGCCTCACCCTGAACCTCGCGCTTCGCCACTTTCCCCAGGCAATTAACCACTTGCCCTCCCTGCTCCGCGAAAATGTTTCTGTTACGGTGTCTTTGCTAAAGGCTCTTGCGCCGCGATGTGACGCAGTTGGGGAGTTGGGATTTCGTGGAGATGGAGGCGGGAAGAACGGTGGTGCTGGATGATCCCACCGGCGCCTTCTCTGTCACCGCGTACGACGCAAATCACTGCCCTGGTAATGTGGTCGTTCTAACTATTCCATCTCTGTCAGGGTCATAACTTTGGTAATCATAAGGGAGTGGAATTTACTTGTGGTAATTAGACAACAAATAATATTTAGGAGCTTGGTCTATTTGGTGATTTCAGGGGCGGTCATGTTCTTGTTTGAGGGTCAATTTGGTACCATACTTCACACAGGGGACTGTCGGCTTACACCAGATTGCGTACAGAATTTGCCAATGAAGTACATAACAAAGAAAGGAAACGAAAACATTTGCCGACTTGACTTTGTATTCCTAGATTGCACCTTCTCCAAATGCTTCCTCAAGCTACCGAGCAAGGAGTCAGCAATCCGGCAGGTTGTTCTCTGTGCTGTGATTAGATATGTTCTCTATATACCCTGTAGAAGTGTTCATCTGACAACAGGGATAGTTACAATTGAGAAATGAGTCAGTGATTGCAGGTTATAGCTTGCATATGGAAGCATCCACTTGCACCATTTGTTTTCCTTGCTTGTGATCTTCTTGGCCATGAAGATATACTAGTTGAGGTGTCACGAACTTTCGGATCGAAAATTTATGTTGACCGGAAATTGGATTGCTTTAAAGCACTATCACTGACAGCCCCTGAAATCATCACTGATGATTCATCTTCTCGCTTTCAGGTATATTATTCCGTGAAACACGTTCTTCCTTCTTCCTAATACTGCAATTTTTCTATTACTTTCATTTTTGAAGCCTACCCGTATGGGAAATATTTACCTCACAGTAAGTCAGTCACTATGTCTAGTTTATAATAGACGCACTGCTCACTCGTGTAACAGGATGTTTGCTTCCTCCTTATGATTAATCAAAGCCGGTTAACCGGATCTTTCAAAAAAAAAAGTCTATAATAAGTTACTGTCAATCCTATTCTACATTAGACTAGTATCATAACATCAAGGTTCTTGCTTTGTCAAAAACAATGAACACAATTGGCTGGTAGCTGATGCTGTGTCCTGCACCTTCTATCATTTCTTCTGGTGCCTATCACATGGATGACCCCTTGTTTTCTTCCTTGTCGGTTGTGACCTTCTTAACCCCACAGATGGTTGGTTTCCATCAATTATATGATAGGGCAAGCAAAGAGCTTGCAGAGGCAAGGGCAAATCTCCAACCTGAACCCTTATTTATTCGTCCATCAACACAATGGTATGCAAGCTGTGCTCGAAACCAGAAGAAACCCAGCCTAACAGAAGCTGAGCAGGATGAGTTTGGTATCTGGCATGTTTGTTTCTCCATTCACTCCTCTCGTGATGAGTTGGAGCAGGCACTACAACTTCTCCAACCTCAGTGGGTTATTTCAACAACTCCCCCATGCTTCGCCATTGGGCTGAGCTATGTAAAGAAACATTGTTTCAAGACCCGCTTAACAGCTGATGATCCACTGTGGAAAATATTCAGAGATCCTCTTGAAAAGTCAGTGTCCTCCCCTTGTTCAGTGCTTGCATCTGAAACACAAACAAACGAAGATAACTCAGATTTTGTTGTTGATGATGACCATTCATCTTGCACCAGCGATGGTTGTACATATTTAAATGTCGTAAGCACCCTTGAACTGAAATTTGTGCCACCCCCTCCACCTGAAGAACCAGACATTACATTGTTTGGAAGAGCAAGGTTTGCCTCTCAAGCAATTGACATTATGAAAGAAGAGTACATTACCTTAGAAGAAGCTAGGACATGTGCACCAACAGATTTGGTTCATGATAGTAGTGAAGATGTTGAAACATATTCTGCAATGGATTTCCATACGAAACAACCACCAGCCTCCCAGCAGAATCCCATGGAGGTTGGAGATGATGTGGCTTCCTGTAAGCATGGAGCAATCTCAATGCAATTAGAAGCATTTCAAGTGAAGTCATTACCTATTGTTCAAAGCAATATATTAGTGGTCTCTGATCAACTTGAAAAGCCAGAAGTTGCAAAGGAGGCAAAATCATTGAGATCCACTGAAGACTTAAACCTTACCATGGTCAAAAGTGCAGAAAGAACTGATTGTCAAAAGGAACCTTCGTGCATTATTGGATCCTCGAAATGTTTGAATGCAAGTTTGAAGAGGCTTTACAGGTCAAGGAATATCCCTGTTCCTAGACCTCTTCCGCCGCTTGTCAGACTTTTGGAGTCCTCGAAACGGGTCAAAATGCAACCAAATTCTAATTATAATTCATTGAATTCACGACACAGCTTACCCTAATGACATGATTGAGCTTATACCCGGCATATTGCGATAGCCAACATATTCAGATTTCTGAGTATATAAATGAATTATTTCTGACGAGGACACCTGTATATTGGTTATTGTGATAACCAAAATACTCGGATTCTTTAGGTATACAAGTATACCTGGATTGGTTCCGAAGAGGACATCTTTAGTGTTGATCCAGCTTCATAAAGCTTATACAGGAACTTTGTACGATTTTCAAACTGTTGTACAGAAAAATGATGTAATTACATGATGACTCTATTGGATAATCAGAAGTGTTTTATTCTTCTACAATACTGGCTAGGCATCGTGTGGTGTCAAATATGTTCTCAGCAAAGTTCGCGTTACGAATTGATGTACTGAATATCGTGATAATCTTGCGGGGATCTTGCTTTTGATTCAGAATTGTTTGCTGCTGGAGAGTACAAAATATCTTCTAGTTCACTAATGCATAATTTTATACACAAAGCAGTGTCGTCATGTCATGACTCTTCTATCCTAAAATACAGATTCATCACGCGACAAGATGCTAGTAGCACCGGGTAATAGCCAAACACAATTATTCTGACAAAGCATACTTCTACGATTAGGTAAGGCTTAGTTAACAGCCCAGCGCACAACTTTTTACAGTCTGCACCTGGAGCTCCTAAAATACAACAATACTTATGCAACTCCACAAGTGAGTTCTAATTCTCTATTGCCATGCGGAGGAGACAATGAGAGTCTTCTCCCCCCAGCCGAAGTGAAGCCCACCATTATCCTCGTGGAACTTGTACCTATCACAGTATGATTTCAGTATCGACTTTATTCCACTGATGACATTGCTGTTAAATCGACATGGTGTGAAACCAGCCATTGTCATTCTTGCTCTCCATTTCCCAGCAACTTCGTACCTGTAACATGTAACATTTTCACTATCAGTTTATTTAAACTGCAGGAAAAGAAGGTGCATGGTGCAGGACTGGTAAGCATGGTTGGGTACAGGTAATACCTCTCCACACGATCAGGACCTTCACAAGCCAAGATGTTAACAATTTCTCGTGCAAGACATTGCCTCTCCACATTCATTCTATCAGGGCTCTCCCTTGGAAGTGTAGCATCTAAAGAATCAAAAAGCGCGGAGTAGTAATCATAGACTTCACGGAACCTGTGAAAATCAGATGTTAATGCTACTGTAGGAGCCATAAGATCAAAACATACATGGGAGTTTATATACAAAATCACAGTACAACCTTATATTAGATTAGCATCTAGAGTGGACTCAAGACTTTTTCTTATGAAGGTCACTAACCTTGGCAGAAACGGTGCAGTATTGGTATTGGCATCCTGCTCAACTAAGGTCACTAGCTTTGGATGGAGTCCCTTCACCATACGAAGGAGCTGGTCCCTTTCATTCATAATTGAAACACTCTCGTCAGGAAGATGGTGCAACTGGAATGCAAAGTTGACAACAAGTGCTTCACCAGGATGACAACCAAGCATCGCAGGTGTAACATCCCCAATGTTAGCACCCACTGCCCTGAACTCGAAAGATACCCCACAGTCCTCTGCAAGCTTCTCTAGGCGTTGCCCAATGACCCTCAGACCTCCAATGGGCCTCTGAACTGTCTCAGGATCATCAACTCCAGTTATCCTCAAATGGCGCGGCTTGTTTGCGTTGTTTTTCAGAAACTGTATCAGTGTAATGTACTGGCTGCCCTGATTGATATCAAAGTCGATAATGTGAAGTCTTTCTTCTCCTTTGCATGCTTCAACTATAGCATAATTAGCAGCCATGAAGCCCAAACGGAAGCATGGACATATTTCAAAGAGGATTTGCATTGCTGAAAGTTGATACAGAGTTGGAGGATCCTTGCATGTCAAAGCCTTGTAGATGCCGTTCCCTGAAGCCACTATTCTTGCAGCAAGACCCTCTACCAGGTAGGCTGCAACCCTCTGAGAAGGTTCCCCTTGAATGGAGACCATCTGTCGGAGTTCTGTTATGATTGCCTGTGCTTCATCTATGCTGTATTCAGACAATGCAGTAGCACAGTCAAAGAGCAATTGCTTTGGAGTCCGTGGGGCTCCGCTGTTGCTAACAGCACAACTAATGCTTGAGTCTGATTCTTTTGGTGAATTTGGAGGCAATACATTCTGCACGGGATCAGCCCATTCATCATTAATGCTACCTGCCTGGGAAATGTCAAATAAGATATCATTACTGTCGTCAAGTAAAGCATGCTCGAGCTCCTGAAGCTTCAGTCTAATGTCGTCTTCATCGAACACTACTCCAATTTCAGAACTCTGACTATCTGATACAGACTGGGAGTTCTGCTGAGAGACATTGGAAACCACTGGTGAATCCTTTGCTGCATCAGAGCATGAGTTAGACTGAGTTTCTGCAACAGTTGGAGATCGTCCATCAGCAGTTACATGGTATGGTTTTAGTGAGGCCTGCTGACTGCAAAAGGAGTTTTGAAATGCAGTGGATGGTGCTCCAGTGAAACCCATATGCCCATACTCATTGTATGATTCTGGGTCATAATGGAACAAGTGTGTGTCCGAGGAAATTCTTCGAGCAGCAAAACTTGAGCTTGGTGTGGCAAATTTATTAATGTATAGATTATCCGTGTAAGCTGATGGGCTCAGTCGCCTAGCAAAAGACATAACTTTTCTCTTTCAACCTTTTAGGCTAAACTTGCTGTGAGCCTTAACTGCTTCACAATATTAGATAACTCCAGGTTAACACGCAGGTTCCTCTGATTGAATTGTTTGACAAAACCTTCTACTGCCTGAAATAAGGAAACAGTTTATCAACTAACCAACCATGGAATCACAACTAGCAGTTCTAAATATATAAAGCTACTTTTGACTTGCCAGCACATTTTCAGTTGTCTGGGTAAACAGAATGCATCATTCTTCTTTTGACTATTCCACAAATAAAAGGTAATGGACATTCTTTGGGGAAACCGCAACACTGAGCAGGCATCAGTATATGATTAAACATTTGAACTACTTAACATCCTGAATCGTTCTGGTCAAGGGCTGGCAGATCTGATCCCAGTGGCCTAAACCCCCTCACAGCACGGTGGCCATTGTAAAGTCACCGCCCCCCCCTCCTTTTCCTGTGTTTGGCTTAGGCCTAACTGTTCTTCTATATTAATACAGATCTGGCAAACCTCCTGCCAATTTTATGTTCAAAAGAAATAACATTCTGAATGTGTTATATGATGCAACATAAGCAAGGTGGAAGTAGAACAATCATCTAGACATGCACCTTCTACTGCATGGTATGCAATAAGCATGCATATAAATTGAGCAACATTGACTGAATGCCCTTCCGCAAAAAGATTGGCAACATTGACTGATTGCCATGTTCCACGCAAGGAAAAAGAAAGACCGACTAGCGATTACCAGGTCTTGGGGAAATTAGAATAAACTAAGTCAAACACGCTGGATGGGATCGATTATCTCAAATATCAGCATATCAAAGAATACGATGACCAAAAGACACTCTCGCGCGCCAGAATAAAAGAAAACGGGAGTTCAATTTGAAATGAATCCACAACAGCAATCCGCGTTCGTCAGGGAATAATATCCGATCAAACTTTGATCTACCTCCATACATACTGAAGATTTTGGTAGAGCCGGAATACTTGCAGTGCTGGCCCGTTCATAAAAATTCCCAATTGTCACACAAACCGTATCAACCAGATTAGGATCGATTGCAGCATAGGGTAATGAAAAGAGTATCTCCTTGCCCTCCTAACATGACACCATGGCACCGCAAATCTTAGGCTACATGCGGCTTCTAATTGCATAAGACTATCAAGCGCGTTGTAAAAAATCATGTATTTTAGACATCAACGAGCAATCAAATCAAGAAACTTCGATTTCATGCAAAACGGCCTTAAAATCCATAAGAAGCAAGGACGACAGAAGAACTAAAACATAAACAGCAAACAGAAGAGTCAAATCTTGCAGGCAAGAAGGCAAGAGGTACTCACGGGGACAGAGAGATGGTACCAGCAAGTACAGGAGCGAATCAACGCGGCGAGCGTGAGCCGGATCGGCGACCGGCGGGGTGGGAAACGGGGCGGGGGGAGACGGGGACGGGAAGCGGGGAGCAGGCGAACGAACAGCTGCAGTGCAGGAGGAGAGGGGAAGTAAAGAACGGATGGTTTGGTCTGGCCTGGTAGCGAGTGGCGGCGAAAGTCCTAGAGCGGTCCTTTGGCACAGAATATCATTTAGCTTTCCGAACTTTCAAAGTGATATTTGTGAGTTTTTAAACTTGATAAAGTGTGTCATTTAAGTTCTAAACTTTCAAGGTGATCATCACATGTTTCTAAACTTAACAGAAGATGTCATACAGATTCCAAATACTGTAGCAAATCTCAGAAAAAATTTTAAAAAAGAAAAATCTAATTTTAGGTACAGTAGCTCTAATTATAGAATATTTAAAAAATTGTATCTTTTATATACGATCTCGGATGAAGATAATTTTTATATAAAAATTGTAACTCTCGATAAGATCTATAACTTTTTAGTTTTGAGTTTTTTTAATTTGAGATAGTTAAAATGCTCAAAAAATTAAATAAATTTTCCGTAGTATAATAATCAAGTACAAGCGCTTGTCACTTTGAAAAAATCATATCTTTATTATATGCTATCATATGGAGATACTTTCTATATGAAAGTTGTAGCACTCGACGAGGTCTACAACTTTCTAGTTTTAAGTTTTTTAATTTGAGGTGGTTAAGATACTTAAAAAATTAAATAAATTTTTAGCATATAATAATCGCGTATAAGCGTTTGTTGTTTTCTCGGATGAAGATAATTTTTATATAAACATTGTAGCTCTCGATGAGATCTATAACTTTTTAGTTTTGAGTTTTTTAATTTTAGATGGTTAAAATGCTCAAAAAATTAAATAAATTTTCCGTAGTATAATAATCGAGTACAAGCGATTGTCGCCTTGAAAAAATCATATCTTTATTATATGCTATCATATGGAGATACTTTTTATATGAAAGTTGTAGCACTCGAGGAGGTCTACAACTTTCTAGTTTTAAGTTTTTTAATTTGAAGTGGTTAAGATACTCAAAAAAGTAAATAAATTTTTAGCATATAATAATCGCGTATAAGCGTTTGTCGTTTTCGAAAAATCATATATTTCCTATGTGCTATCAAATGGAGATACTTTCTATATGAAAGTTGTACCACTCGAGGAGATATACAAATTCCTAGTTTTGAGTTTTTTAGTTTAACATCGTTAATATGCTAAAAAATTAAAAAATATAAAATCACTATGCATAAACAGAAATCGGCGGTTTAATTTTTTTAGCATCTTAACGACCTCAAATTTAAAAACTTAAAACTAAAAAGTTATAGATCTTATTGATCACTACAACTTTCATATAGTAAGTATCTCCATTTGATAGCATATAAAAAAGATACAATTTTTCCAAGGCGACAAACCCTTGTACGCGATTAATATACTTCTGAAAATTTATTTAATTTTTTTGAACATTTTAACCACCTCAAATTAAAAAACTCAAAACTAAAAAGTTGTAGACCTCCTCGAGTGCTACAACTTTTATGTAGAAAGTATCTCCATATGATAGCATATAATAAAGATATGATTTTTTCAAGACGACAAGCGCTTGTACGTGATTATTATACTGCGCAAATTTATTTAATTTTTTTGAGCATTTTAACGACCTAAAATTAAGAAACTCAAAACTAAAAAGTTGTAGATCTCGTCAAGAGCTACAATTTTTATATAAAAATTATCTTCATCCGAGATCGTACGGAAAAGATACAATTTTTTAAATATTCTACAATTATAGCTACAGTACCTAAAATTAGATTTTTTATTTTTTAAATTTTTTTTTGAAATTTGCTACGGTATTTGGGACTTGGATGACACCTTCTGTCAAGTTTAGGGATATATAGTGATCATCTTAAAAATTTGGGACCTAAATGATGCACTTTGCAAAATTTAGAGACTTATAGATATTACTTTAAAAGTTTAGGAAACTAAATGATACCTCGTACCAATTTAAAGGACCGCTGCTGAATTTTCACCAAAGTCCTATATCACATGCGCGGTCAGTCAGTACAAGTGTACAACCGTCGGCCGTGCCTCGGATCCTCTGCGCCGACCGGTCCACTTTTAAAAAAAATTATCCCTTTAGTTTTTTATATCTATTGTATTTTTTATCGTTTAAAAAATGTACTTTTTTTTTCAAAATGACCTGCGTGAGTTCTGCGCGGTTCAATATATAGAGAAGTAAAACAGCAAATGCAAAACCGACAAAAGACACGCCATGCAACAACAACAACAACGTAACTAGGATTGTTTAGTTTTAAACTTTTTATTACATTAAAAATTAAAATGAAGGCATGGTACTTCATGCCTGAAGCTACAGTATACTCGACTAATAGACTTTTCCTGATATAAGAAAAATAAATAGCGGATAGTGTTGAATGGTGAGTGGAAGATCAGGTAAACGTACGTTGAAAACGCTAGCTGTTGACATTGTTTAGGGGAGATGGTGAAAATTCATACATGTATTAAATTTGACGGTGTATATTATATTTAGCTAGCCTAGACATTTTCCAAAGAGGGGCAGACCCAGTGTTCTAGAACACCATCTTTTGTGGCAAAGAGTCAAGGACATCGTGGAGCAGAAGAAGCATGGATTTCTATATTTGGTCGTGGAACAAAAATGTTCACAAGGAAGACTTAATGATCATTATTGGTAGCATTATATTTCTACATGATTGAGATCTTGTATATTCAGTCGGAAAAAAAAAACTCGTTTATGTCTCTGCATCACATTTTTAGATCAGGTCAACCAAGGATCTAAATAGCCTGTGACTGGTTTCTCAAGGTAGTAATTTCTGTGACCATATGCGTAATTGAGACTAGGTCTCTTCGACCAGAAATTTGAATACAGGTATATTTGCTTACACACTATCCTATCCATTTGCTTGGTTGCGTGGTGGCGTGCGTGTGTTCTCCTTGTTATGTATTCCATCGAGTGACCAAACCAACAAAAGCTACTTAAGCCACCAATGGCCTTTTCTTTTCTTTTCTTTTTTTTCAAATTACACAGTACAAACATAGACGCTCAAAACGTACATATACTCACTCCTGTGAACACACACAAACCCTACCCCATGAACATCTTCGGAAGACTGCGCCAGCAGATTTCGAGATTAATGAAGTCACCACAGGCGTCTTACTGTCGACACCACCACAGAAAGCACAGCGCCGTTCAATCCTAAATCCAGGAAGATGCGACAATCGAAATTTGAATTTTTGTGGGTCTCACTGGACAATCCTACCAATGGCCTTTTCTTGGCTTCACCATTGATGGAAGTAAATAAAGTGACATTTCAACGACGTCGCCAAATTCCTCCAATATGAATTCATATATACGCATGCGGCCAAAGCAGTGTACAACTGTACATGGGACGATGAGTAATATGCAAGTTTACTGTTTATCCCAAATTAATATTGTTTTCTTTCACTCTCCCAAGTGTGAACGGTAGTTTATGCTGGGGATTCCGGTAACCAGGTCACCATCAGCCGTGTTCCTTTCATCCTGTGTGCTTTCTAGTAAAACGTTGGGCGATCCAATAGAATAGAATATGTGCGTGCCGCTGCTGCCACTACTGGTGCTAGTCCCCCTGCAATTGCAAGATTAGGCACGCCCGGAATGTCGTTTCGCATGGCGTCTTTTGACTAATTTCAAATTCCCCCTCTTGTTTTAGCTTGCACGGCCCGTGAGTGATGCTGCGCTTGTCAAATGCGTGCGTATGCATGCAGCATGCGGCAGTGGCACTAATCATTTCAGTCCTACCTAAAAATTACTCTTTCCATCCACAAAAGAATGCAATTCTCTATTCTCTAAAGATTAAACTTTAACTAAGTTAAAAAAATGTTAATATTCAAGATACATAATTAATAAATATTATTTGCGTGTACTATGCATGGACCTGTTTGATCGAGTTCTTTTATGCTCTAGATTTCTTTAGAAGTTGATTTATTGAAAGAAGTGATTCTCTAATTGAAAATGTTTCTTCATGATTTTCTAGGATATAGTTACATATAGTGACTTTATATGTGTGGGGGTAAATCAGGATAAATTTAAAAAATATTTCTTTTTCAGTTCTAACCACTAATTCATTTCAGAGAACCGCCTTGTAAAATTATCATAGGATCACTTATCAATTAAAAGTTGTTTGTCAAAGCTCAACCTAGAAGCTATTTAGATAGCTCTACCAAACAAGCCCCATTATATTCAGATCCAACTTGTTTGAGCTTCCTAATAGCTTTTGGCACCAGCTTTTGCAAACTAGGAAGCCCACAATTAAAAGCCATAATAATCCAGGAAACTCCAAAAGCTCATATAGGGTGGCTTCTTTTGGTCCAAAATTATTCACTTGTCACTCTCTAGTATACGAAACCTTTTCTTTTAGGTTGTGTTCTTTCAGCTTGCACACACTCGCTTAATGCCACTTTGCCTGTCGCTCGCCCTAGTCCTGTGAACCCTAGGCTGTGGGTCGATGATCGGGCCAATGCTTGAGCCGACGTTGCCCCACCTTTAGAGTCACTGCCCCTTCTGCTAAGAGAGCTATCGTCCCTGCTTGGAGAGATAATGCTAACCCCACCTTCTCAGAGAAGCATTAGCTAGTCCTGCTCGAGGATCTGCTAGCCGCCGCCTCTCAAGCCCCTTCTCCGCACCCACTAAAGCTATATCTAGTTCAAACGAAGCCCGTTGGCGTTCCTCTCAATCGGTGCCCACCGTCCGCCGGTCCTACTAACATCTAATATTGTCTCCATAAAAAAAACATTCAATTCTAACACGTTACCATGTTTTAGTATATCATGGTTGACAATTATAGATGAAACTATAGATATTTATAAAATCAAATAAATATCATTAGTTTAATTATGAAATACTTTTTATAATAAATTAAATTAGAGTTATAAATATACGTATTATCTGCTAAAAATTAGGTTAAACATGAATAATATTATCTATGTTCCATGTTTTACTAGACGGAGATAGTACACGGCCAACATAAAAGCCAGGTTGCCCAACGCAGCTTTTGCAGAGCCTGGCTTTTATAAAGCCAAAACCGTAATTCTCAAAGAAAGAGAATCTTAGCAATTATCATGGGCAACTGCACTGCAATTGCAAATAATAGTACACACAACTTGCTGGGTATGATAATATAATTGGCTGGCAGCTTTGTTTGTTTGAGCTAAAAAATAAATATTGATTTTGGTTGATACTGACTCGTTATGAGAGAAAAGTTTGGCAAAGAAAAACGTGATAACGTCAGAATGTTGGGAGAATATCGTTTGTACATTGTGGCACTGCATTCGACGCAAAGACATGTTGCGTCGCAGAGGATATAGCGTGCGGGCGTGCACAATAATGCATGTGAGCAACAACGGGTCGTCGTGACGTGAAGGCATGCATGATCTCACGCAGGACGATATATCCAGATATTGATAACACAAGTGGCCACATCATCGTCTTCGGGCTATTATCTAGAAATCTTTTTCCTCAATTTCCCGGAGCTAGAGCAGTGCACTGCCGCCAGGGACAAAAAAAAAAAAAAAAAAAAAAAACCGAATGGAACTGATAACGTTTCTCGCTCACTCGTCACTCGGCCCTTTTTCCCGTCGTTTCCTGAAGATGGCGATGGACGAAAATGAACAATAATCTATCGAGCCGGAGTGCCTGCCGGATAGCATCGAAGACGACGGTGGCGTTGGAGACGTGACGTTTGAAGCGCACGCGTGGAGACTTCTTCTCTCTGTTTTCGTTCGTCGACGATCATATCTACTAGCAGTATTTCCGTCGTTCCAGTAGCTGAAAAGCTGAGCTGATTTGGACTGAAACTGATTTGTTGTGAGGAGAAATACTGTTCCAGAGCTGAAAAATATGTGCTATTTAGTTGAAGCGAACAGAGCCAAGGTGTCCAAAATTCAGCAGGAGTTCATAGTATAATCATCTGCAGTCCGCAAAGAATATATTGACCATGTTCACATGTCAACCGTCCTACAAGTCCTTGACAAATGAGTCCGGCCGATTCAAACCAAGGCAGAAGTCGAGGCACCAGCCTCCAGCCAACGCCCAACGGGATCCATGGTCAGCTGCGTAGGACTGCCAATGCTGCAAATAGTCGACGGAAGACTATGCAGAGGACTCCACGGTCCAGACTCCTGAACCACTATTTTTTTGAGGCGGTAGTTGTCGATCAACCCATGGAAACGATCAACGGATCGGAGTCCAAGCCACCAATTATTAGGTGAAAACAAGATATGTTTTGTTAGAATATCCGTATGAGGATTGAGGAAGGGGAAAGAAGAGCAGAGAAGAATAGGATAGGCGAGGGTAGGATTTGAATTATCGGAATAGTTTTTTGTTTACAATTTTCTGATCACTCTCTTGTGTCATCTAAAAAATACACAATGGTTTTCGATTGGTCCATTTACGGAGGAGGGTAGGCAAAAAAATGTTATTGTCTTTATAATTTGTTTTTTACAGATGTATAAAAAGGCCTAATGTCTGGTTAACCCTCGCTCCTCACCACTAGCCAGTAGCCACCTCTCCTTTCTTACTTCTCCCAGCAGCAAGCCCAGCAAGGCTTCTCCAGATACAATCAGCACGCATAACATCGACCGGCCTAGTTCAAAAGAGGCACAACGTCTGACATAAGGCCCAGCAATGAGTACTTGTTCCGTTGTTCAATAGCGGAAAAATTGAGACGCTTCGCTGTACTGCTACACCGACTCCGTACCCCCTTTATACGTGCTCAAAATACCTAGACCTCGCCTTTAGACTAACTCTAGCAATATGACCCAAACTCATTTTGGGTTGTGCATAGTGCATTTAGGGGGTGAAACTTGCCTCCAACAGCAGACGCAGTCCGGTGCATTTTGGGTCCGATGCCGTTCGAAACCCAAATGTGCGTCGCCCTCATTGTTCTGCGTCTCCACCCGTAGGGCCCACCTTGGCTGAAGGAAGGGGAGAGGCGGGGCCCGCGGTTGCCAGCGCCGGCGAGGTCGACGTACTCCTCAACACCGTGGTGGAGGCGCGGGCCGGTCCACGGCGGAGGCTGACGTCGTGGCCAGGCAGGACCGTGGTGGCCGGCCACCAGTGCAGTTCGTCGACGGCGCAGAGACGGGGAGGGAGATAGGCCGCGCCGGGGAAGAAGCTCGCCGGCCAGGATCGACTCGAGGTCAACGGGTTCCCGTGCGCTCGACCATGGGGATCCGCCCGGGCACAGCCGTCGGAGAGCGGGGATCCGCCCTCAACCAGCAGATCCGGGAGGGAGGTCACCGTGGGGGACGGGCGGCGCGACGGAGATGAAGGAGGAGAGAGGTACAGCGACTGTACGGGCGGCATGAGGGAGACGGCGGTAGGAGAGAGAGAGAGGGATGGGCCACGGGTGGATAGGTGGGCTGTTGGAGAGAAAGTTAGTTGGGTTGCTATTCCATTTACTGCACATCGCCCAAATTGGCCAAATGAGTCTCCTATTTGGGTATTGCTGGAGACGGCCTTATGTGCGCCACAAAATACACCGAACTAGCACTTAACTTCACCTTTTCATAGAGCAGAATACAGCTGCTTTTGCTTCGCTAGCGAAATTGAGGGCAGAACCGACCAAGAATGAACTGAAGTACTCCTACCAAGCAGCCCTGAATCTGCGAGTGAATTTGGCACGGCGGCGGTTGAATTTGGCTCGGGACCACACAGCACAAGAGCCACAGACGCTGCAGCTGGTGAGAGCCTGAGAGCCCCGCCGAGGGAGTGGCTATGGGCATGGCCGTCGCGCTGCTGCCTCTGGTGCTCCAGGAGTCCCAAGGCAAGATCTCAAAAGCCAAAAACCACAGATAAGTCAGACACAGTCCATGTTTTTACAGACAAACGAAAACTCAGTTGCTTCTACACGGTTCGATACGGCTCCCTAGGCAGCAGAGTCGAGTCGAAGAGAGTAGAGACCCTACCTAGCACTAGTACACGGCCCAAACACAACACAACCACCTAATAACTCACATAAAAAAAACACCGTCGCTCACGGTGCAGCTGCCTATTATCCACACAGCCCAGGTCCAGACGACGCGCTCAGTAGGCGTGGTTGGAGAGGATGACTCGGCCGGCTCGGCCGTGAGGGTGCAGAGCGCAGGCGCAGTGCACGGAGGTGAGGCTGAGGCACCCGCTGATGATGAGCGAGTGCCGCTCCGAGCACGTGTGCAGCGCCGGGAACGAGTCGCACACCGCCTGCACCGCCGGCGGGGTCAGCGCCGTGCACTGGCTGATGTTCAGGCTCGCCAGCCCGTCCCGCTCATTGCCATTGCCATTGCCGCCGCTCTTTGCTGTCGCGTCCCAGCCCCGTCCCTGGCTCCTCATCATGCGGCTGTTGGCGGCCAGAGAGTACATGGCGCGGTCCGTGATGTTCTGGCAGTAGTACAGACCCAGGGAACGCAGGTGCGGGCAGCCGTTCGCCAGCGCAACCACGCTCTCGTCTGTAAGGCGAGAGATCAAACAGGTGTTGTGCCAAACTAGTTAGTAGTCAGGTAAGTTGCAGTGCAGTTTTGCAGAATTCGACGAGACCAAACACGCAGGTCACCTGTTATCAGAACACAACCGCACAGGTCGACGGCCCTGAGTTCAGGGCATCCTGAAGCCAAGCTGGTCACTCCCTTGTCGGTGATGCTATCACACCAGCCCAGGTTCAGCGATTGCAGCTGACCACAGTTGCTGGCAATGGCCTGAAGCACCAAAATAGCAAGAGTCAATGCGAGCTCAAGCAAACAACGCTACAGCAAATGATGTACCTGTAGTGCCCTGTCAGAAGCTGCCCTCACACACCCGCACAGATTCAAGCATTTCAGGTTCTTGCACTGGCTAGAGAGGAACACGAGAGCCGCATCACTGAAATTGGAGCACCCGCTGATGTTGAGCCTTGTAAGGTGGGGGCACCCGTGCGCCAGAGCGTACAGGGACCGGTCGCTGAGCCTAAAGCTTCTGCTAAGATCCAGCTCCCGTAAATCGTGGCAGTAGTTTGCCACTGCCTCCACACCACTGTCTTCTAGCTGAGGTCTGATTTGGCGTAGAGATAGAACTTGCAGCTTTGTGAATTTGTGAGCCAGTGATATCACCAAGTCATTCATGTGGTCCTGGCACCTGAATTTGGTCTTTTGTCAATAAATACTTCCCTTTCCAAAAAGTCATTCATAAAGACCAGGTGGTCATCTAGTCTAGCAACTGAAGTAAACAAAATCTACTATTTTATTTCTTTTATTTGCATAGCATAGCAAGGAACTGTAGCTGAAACATGAAGCAAGCCAAACACAATATATTTATATATCTCATCCAAAAATTACATAAGCTGGGAATGTAATAGGAAAACATCACTCGGAGATGACTTAGTTATATCAGAAAAAAAAATATCACACCAGTTCTAATCGAAGACTTAAGTGGATGCTGCTGTGAAGGTATGAAATAACGAACTAAAGTTAGTGCTTGAAGTTTGCTATGTACTACAGTATGTATGATCCACTGGGATTATTCTACAGTACTTCGGTTGCCATACAGCCTAGGTATAATCATTTATGGCCCTCAACTATAGGGCCGAGAAATCATCAGTACACGGAATTCTCATGTTTGCAATGACCTTTATAGCAATAACGGTACGGTTGACTGTCAACATCATGTGGCTGAACAACAGTGGCAACAACAGTATTTTACCAAACAACAGCAAAGAAAATGATCTCTTGAAAAGAAATCCAACCCAACAGGTTATCATGATGGATATAGATTACGGAATTAGTGACCGAACAGCACTGCTGCAATCAACATTATGACCATATCGGGTTAAACATCTAAGAAACTGAAGATAGCTGAATAAGTAATCTACTATTGTATCCAGATCTACAGTATGGAAACTTCTCGATTATAAAATTGTCCTCGGTGAACTCATCTTCTGAAGATAAAAACATATGTTACAGACATGCCTGAGAGTGAGTTCTTACCATGATAGTGAAAGATTTGCAACTCCCCACCCTAATGTGTCACGCCATCCTGTGCATACACCGGAGGCCACAATGACTATCCTGTCATCTCCAACTAGTGAAATGATACGCAGCAGCAGCTCCATGGGAAGGTCTTTCCAATTCGTGAAGCTGGTTTCATTGCCAGCATCCTGAGGCTGTCGACTCTGGTCGCCTCCAGAAACCATAGGAGTATTGAACAAATTGTTCAATTCCCCAGTCAGTGGCCGTGCATTATCCATTTTAATGTTATCTGAGTGCAGAGCCCGTCCTTTTCTGAGAATCGAAAAGGCAACTTAACCTGCAATCATTAGAATACTAATGAATAGATCTACACTGAACTTGTCATAGAAACATTTACTCCGTACAAACAAAGCCTGTGCACAGCTGTAATTAGTGCTAACTAGTCTATTAATTAGCAGTAAAATTGTCATAGAAACATTTACAAGCAGCAGTATGCACAGGAGATCATAGTAAAATCCCCAACTCTGAAATCCAGACCATGGAAACGGAACACGCATCATTGATAGGTGGCAATTATCGCCTATCTACACAAACGAAAAAGGCACATCGGAAACACGCGGATGCAGGTTTGCAGCACTACAGGTTAAGGAGAAATACCAAAAGTACGCAAACGAAACGCACAAAGAGTGTGTGCTCATCGCACAGCAATCTTTTTCTTCTTTGGATGGATTTGTAATAGCCAAACTACTTACTTGGGAAAAAGTATGAAGCGCATCTAGTGGGAAGTAATAGCCAAACTGCAGAAGAAGTGGCAAGTATAAAGGCAGTACAGCCTATACTAGGTGCCGAACATTTCTTTTTTGGTAAAGAATCGGATTTTCCGGCAAAAACATCGGAGGCGTGCTTTACAACGCAAAGCTCAACAAACCAGCACACAGCAAAGCGAGCAAACCAACGTTCGGATGAATCGAGAGCCATGAGGAAGCAAATCGTCCATAGCCATCGAGAAATCCCAAATCGTTGGGCTGGGATGAATGGTGACAAATCCGGCGAAGGCAGCGTGCATCTACTCATTGAAGGGACCCACACCCACCGCAAGTATCGGGAGAAAACAACTCCAGATCACCCGCGCGCTGCAGTAGCTTTCGCGCACAGGCAGCCACAGAAAAGACGACGATGCTACGGGTGAAAAGACCCGAAGGATCAGCGGGGGAACCCTAGGGACTACGAAAAAATCTAGCTTCAGAAGGCGATCTCGGTTCCAGGAGCAGCCCAGCGCGCGAAGGAATCCCGAATCGAATCCAGGCGATCTGAACTTCCATTCATCCGGTTTTTTAGATGAGAAAGAAAAAGACGCGAGCTTTCTGCTCACCTAGTCCGAGAAGCGAAGAGCGGCGCTGGTGCCCAGATTGCGCGGCGGAGAAGGACCGCCAAGATAGTTTTTCAGTCGCAGTTGTGTAACTGCGACTGCCTTGGGACGGAGGAGGACGGGGGCGATAAATAGCAAACGCAGCGCAGGACACGCGACGGGAGGCTCGAGGAGGCGGGGGGGCGTTACGTGGCGGGCGGGTGGCGGGGCCGGGCACGTGTGCGGTGGCGTCGGCTGGCTGGGCACCGGGGCCGGGATTTTTATCCCGCTTGTTCGCGCTTCTCGCCTTCTCCGTATGCGGGGACGGGAAAACGGGAAGAGTGCGCCGTCCGGACCCGCAGCCTGGAAACGTCTGGAAGGGCTGGGTTCCTCTGTGGGCTGCCCCTTGGTTTTGGGCCTTTCGGCCGGGCTCGGGCCTCGGCTCGGAAAGGAGAAAGGGACAACAGGCCGTGGATGGCCTGATGGTCACTGTTTTCAAAGTTAAAAACCTATTGAACCTCAAAATATAGCCATTGTATGTTTTTATGTTTACATGCCAATATGGTTTCCTCTCTAAGACGTCTTTTATGATGTATTGTCATCTTCATTATTATTTATGGATTAATTGGATTTCACCATTATCCGTAATAGTAGAGCTTATAAAACTGTCTTCCATATTTTACAAATTAATGTGTAGCTTTTCTCTAAGATGCTTGCCTATCTTAAGAGTAAAATACACTCTGTGTCCTCAAACTTTTATGATGTTCCCATCCAAGTCCTTGAACTATAAAATCGACTACCTATGTCCTTAATCTATTGCGAGTGTGCACCCAAGGTCCTAAGCCCGCTACATCACCGTCCTCATTTGACGTGGCCATGCCATAGTGGCAGCAGGTCCTGACAACTTCTAAATAAACCCCGCCCCCTTCCTCTTTCTCACTCGCAAGCCCATCGGCATGCAAAGCTGTTGTATGCGTTGCTGCGTCTCCATGGCTGTGCGCCTACGCCTCGCTGCCCAGTGCTTCCATGGCTTGCGTGCTGCACCTTACTTTGTAGGCAATCGTTGTCGCGTTGTACTGTGCATGGAGTTCGCGACCCCTCGGGGACGCCGCACCTGGCCGTCGGCTGCCCGGATCGTCGCGACGTGGTGTACTACGTCCGCGCGCTGGGCCGTAGTGGCGTCGTGCCACTGATGGATGGGCACGCTCACGCGATGACACGCACGGCATGATGGCGGCGCAACGAGCGCGCGGCTCCCGAGCCTCTCCGCGATGCTCAACTACACCACGGCACTCCTCCATCTTCTACCAAAGTTACAACCCAGAGCAGCTCAGCGGCTAGCTTCTCCAACACGAGCCCGGGTGAACCCATCGTCCAGCGAGGACGCCGTGGACAGCACTTGCGCGAACGCCGCACATGTATACCACCGGAGCTTGTTGCGGCGTATGTACTTGCGCCGGCGGTCTGTAAAAGAAGGCCCCTCGCCGCTTCACGTAGGGGCTACCGAAGCCGACGTGTATGCACCTGTGCCCAGCAAGCACGCTTGTGTGTGTGCGTTTGAAGATCCATATGCAAGCAAGCAGCGCTGGGTAGAGGTCTTCATCCAAAAGCCGCCGGCAACAATGGTGCCGAGCACGCAGGGTGCTGGAATCCCCTGCCCTTCCGATCGCTGTCCCTGCCACCGCCGGCAGCATCCAAGCACAAAAACGGGCCACTGGACGTCAAGTCCAAGGACCAGGAGTCAGAAAGAAAAAAGGGTCAGGGGGAGAGGTTGACACTGCCATTTACTTCCTTCCGCCAATGTGGCATAGCCACGTCGGACGATGGCGCTGACATGGCTGGTTTTGGACTTCCGGTGCATAGCCACGATAGATCAGGGACCTAAATAGTCGCTTTTTTAGTTAGAGGACCCAAATAGAAATGCCACAAAAGTTTGAGAATGAAGCATGCATTTTACTATATATCTTAATTAGGATTGGTATCATCTCTGTCACTATTCCGAAACTTAGACTTAACCTTGACACGTATATATTGTGTATGTCTAAATTTACGGTTTAGCATGAGTCCCTCCGCGAAACATACTGTTTGATATTTATCTCTTTTTGGTTAAAGAGAGAAATACCGACCACATGAAACAATATATACAATAGAGAAGGCTATCGCGGTCGTGATTTGTGTGGTTGGCTTATCAGCCACTTGCATTAATTATGCTAGGCAACACAGACAAGCTAGCCAGCGATCGATTTTGTCCGCCTGGACAAAGAGCGGATGCCTGGTCCAGTCCCGTACCCAGAATAGACCAACCAAACGTATTGTTGGAAAGACAGAGTTTCAACTACACTAGTTTGTTATAGGATTTGAGACGTCCACGGAACATCGACTCGTATACATCGTGTATGCCTAATTTCACGGTCCAGCATGAGTAGCTCTGCGAAATATACCTTATGATATTTCATACCTTATCCCTTATCTCGATTAACCTTGGTATCATCTTATCACCGTTCCGTAATTCTTCCAAACAATAAATTTATCCTCTTTGTCTGTGCTTCTCTCTTTTTCGATTAAAGAGAGAAATACCGATCTGATGAAACAATAAATACAATAGAAAAGGCTATCATGGTTATGATTTACTCTCTCCGTCCCTAAAAAAGTGTCGTTCTCGTTTTTCGAGAAATATCTTTGATTAAATTTATATTAAAAAATATAAATATTTATAACACATAATTAGTATCATTGGATAGATCTTTGAGTCTAGTTTTTTAACAAATTTATTTGGGGATGTAAATGTTGCACGTATTTTCTATAAATTTAGTCAAACAACCGGTACGAACACCCAAAACGTCCTTTTTTTTTTTTTAGAGACGGAGGGAGTATGTGGCTAACTTATCAGGTACTTGCATTAATTATGCTAGGCAATAAGGAAGCTAGCCAGCGACTGATTTTGTCCGCCTGGACAAGGAGCGGATGCCTGGTCCAGTCATATAAACAGAATATACCAATCAAATGCATCAGTGGAAACTGGAAAGGTAACGACAGAATTTTAACCACACAAGTTTGTTTTAGGGTTTGAACCAAACATGTCCATGGAATTTGGACACGGACACATCGTGTATGTCTAATTTCACGGTCCACCATGAGTGGCTCCATGAAATATACCTTATGAGATTTCACACCTTGTCCCTTATCTCAATCAATCTCGGTATCATCTTATCACCGTTCCGTAATTCTTCCAAACACGCACCTGTAATTGTACAGCCAAAAAAGGTCCACATAACCTAAAAGCTAAGGCCATCCGAAGAGCCGTCCACATTCAATGAACTGAGACAAGAATGCATGAGATAGTCATGGCTGCAGTTGATTGATTGATCGCTAGAGCCAAACGACACCAGCAGCTCTATCCTGCTTCCCTAGTGGCCAGTGTACCACTCACCACTCACTCGTCACAGCCTCAGCTAGCATATAGCAGGTTAGCTATCCTGACAACCAGAACCTTAGCATGTAGTCCTATGATTGGTTTTGTTTAATTTTGCAAATGTTCATCGTTTTGATCTTACAGCTTGCAAAAAGCATATAAATGGTCTGCTTAGCCTGTACTGATAAAAGCATTGTTAAGAGCGAACATTAAGAAAAGCTATATCACTGATGTCGGTGCTAGTTTTAACGGGACTAACACCGGTCAGTAAATATGTGTCTTGCGATTGAGGCTACGGATGGTGTGCAAGGGGGAACACAGGGATTATACTGGTTCAGGCCAAGCAAACCCTACGTACAGTGGAGAGGAGAGTCGTGTTACCTTGCACCAGAATGCTTGTAGTAGGGGGTTACAAGCTAGGCGAGAGAGGGAAGTACTCCCAGGTCTCTTGTAGGTGTCTAAGTGTTTACAAGTCGCTTGCTGTGGGTGTGTATGTGTGGGTGAGAACTTAGAACTTCTCCCTCGTCCTCCTAAAGCTGGCCTCTGCTCTCCCTTTTATAGTCGCAAGGGAGAGGCAAGGGCAGCTACGTATTTTATAGTGAGGAGTTGCTGTTCCCCGTTTGACTATGGTCAGTTACTGCCTTTCCTCCACGTCTCCGGGGTATGGCTGTCGTGGTTCGCACGATCTTGGTGAGTTCCAAGGTGGGAACAGTCGTCTGACTACGTCATGTCGTCAGGTACGGTCTTCTCTTTGGGTCTCCAGGATATGGCCGTCGTGGTTCGCACGACCTTGGTGAGTTACAAGGCGGCAGCAGTCGTCAGATTACGACGTGCCATAGGGTCACACCTACTGGCTATCCTTCCGTACGATGTGACGAGAGGGTGAGTCACCTCAGGGTTGATAGATCCCGGCGGAAAACGGGGTGGCGTACCGTAGACCATACCATGGAGAGGACGGCCGTAGTGGGCCTATCAAGTCCTTTGTCAGGGAAATCCTGACAGATGGTATGGCCATCAGGGGCGTGCGAGGCACAGTTGCGTCGAGAATCTTGCCTGACGGGATGGTGCCTGTAAAGTGGTCAGGGAGGTCTCTTGTGGTCCAAGATTGCTCTGCTGACATCACCGGTGCCTTGGATGCCTTTGTGAGATCGCGCTCGAGGGGGATGGGGAAGCTCGGGTGAATCGGAGATTGGGGCGCCGAGGGTGCTGCTCTCCCGAGCTCTCCCGGGGAGGCTCGGGCGAATCGGAGATTTGGGCGCCGAGGGCGCCGCTTTCCCGAGCTCTCCCGGGGAGACTCGGGCGAATCGGAGATTTGGGCGCCGAGGGTGCCGCTCTCCCGAGCTCTCCCGGGGAGGCTTGGGCGAATCGGAGACTTGGGCGCCGAGGGCGCCACTTTCTCGAGCTCTCCCGGGGAGGCTCGGGCGAATCGGAGATTTGGGCGCCCAGGGTGCCGTTCTCCCGAGGGCTGGCTGTCATTAGTGCAATGACGTCGTGGGCCTCTGTAGACGCGGCCTTCGTGGGCTTCAGGTGCGGCCTTCGTGGGCTTCCACTGGCCTTACTTGGGCCGGGCCATGTTGGGAATGAGCGTTTTTGCATCGAAGTTGGGTACCCCTAACTTTGGTACTCGACAGTAGCCCCCGAGCCTGTGGCGGAGTGAAGGCACTCCTCCACAGATTCACACTGGTTCTTCCTGTCAAAAAAGATAAAGTGTGGGTTATTTTTTCCGGTGGGTGCGCGCGAGCGCACCCGCCGGGTGTAGCCCCCGAGGCTTTGGAGGGATGATATATCCCTTCAAAGGCTTAGAATCGTGTTCGTTAGTCCTCGGGTGTTTTTCGATTTATTTAGGTGGGTTCTTTCCTTGGAAGCGGAGCCCCCGAGCCTCCCACCGTGTTGGGAGATCGTTCGGTGGTCTTTCCAAGGTGCAGGGCAAGTTCCCGAGCCTCCGTTTTCGTATCGGAGATCGGTCGGGTTCTTCCCTGTCTTTTTTTTAATTCGACCTTCACGCTCTTTTTTCGGGAAGAGGAAGATTTGGTCCTGCTCGACTTCCCCGCTGGGGCATGAGTCGGCATTTCCGGTGAGCTACAAACGGGTTGGTCCAAGTGGAGGTCCGTGCCCCATTCGTTAAGGGTCGGCTAGTGGCCTGAGCACACTCCAATTATTTTCCGAGGGTCAGTTAGTGGATGTCGGGTCCCTTCGATGGGTCCCAAGGGCATGATGCCTCCCACGGAGGGATTCCACGTAACTGACTCGCTACTGGGACTTGGACACAGCATGGGATGTCCCTTGTGACGTTCCGGGCGTCGGGATACTGGCCGTTTTCGTGACCCATCCACTAGCTGTCCCTAACTCGGTTTCCCTGGGGCGACTGTTCGAGCCACGGAGAGCCAGTCTTCGATCCCCTGGGAACGTAACGGGCGCCCGAGCTCGGGTTCCTTCGTTGGGAAGGAGAAAATGTAGGTGGAATCGAGGTGCGCAGTTGTAATGATTCGCCTCACCTTTTGAGGCGCGAAGCCTGACGGACGCGACGGTTTGGCTCAGTCGAGGCGGTTTGCGTGCGGTGATGGCGGCGGCGTGGGGATCGTGGCGGGCCCCGCGCAGTTAATGCGGCGGATCCTCCGCACCTACCCACGATCCGCCGGCGGAGTTTATAAGAAAAACTTACGGTTTTTTCTTTCTACCCTAGCCATTCGCTCGCTCGACCGTCTGCTTTCTTACCTTCGTCGCCTGTTTCGAGAGAGATCATTGCCGCGGCCGTCGTTCTTCCCGCAACCCTTTCCCTCTTCTCTTGCCATGGATTCCTCCTCCGCCACTGTCGACGCCGCCGCCGATGTCGCTGCCACCGAAGCCGCCGCGACCGAAGCCGCCGCGACCGACGCCGTCGCCACCGAAGCCGCCGCGGCCGCCGCCGGCGTCCTCAGGCTAGAGCCGTGGCCGAGGAGCACTGTGACGGAGGCGCAGCTGGAGCGCCTCGTCCACCTGGGGCTGCTGCGTCCTCGTACCGACGCGCAGCACTCGGAGTGGGTCGTGCCACCGCGCGACCACGAGGAGCCGAACCCCGGCGAAGGGTACGTGGTGAGCTTCGTTGCTTACCACGAGCGCGGGCCCGGCTCGCCGCCGAGCCGCTTCTGCCGGGCCATCCTCTTCGGGAACGGGCTGGAGCTCCACAACCTCACCCCGAATTCCATTACGCAGGCGTCGATTTTCGCCGCCCTGTGTGAAGGATACCTCGGGGTGCCCCCGCACTGGAACCTGTGGCGCCACATTTCCCGCGTCGACTGGCACACCAAATGGGTCGGCGCAAGGAAGCCGCGGGAGATCCAGCGCACGAAGGGATGCGGCCTCGTGATCCGCTCTTCGTTGTACATCCCCTGCAAGGCCTCCTCCTCCAACAAGGGCTGGCACAACGGCTGGTTCTACCTCCGCAACGACGGGGGTCTCTTCCCCAAGTTCACGGGAAGGGCACTCATAGCCTCCTTTCCCCAATGGGAGTGGGGGTGCCCAGCGAAGGAGTCGAAGCACCTGGACGCGTACTTCGGCGCGCTCAAGGAGTTGAACAGGAGGGGCCTTACCGGGGCCGGCGTGGCAGGGAACTTCCATATGCGGACGGTGTTACCTCTGATGGAGCGCCGCCTGGCGCTTCATCAGATGGTGACCGGGTCGCGGCGGGAAGGTACCGCGATGCTGCCCCGTGACCTTGGCGAAGCGGAGGTCATGCGCCGGGTCGGCTATATGGTGGGGGGTTATCCCACCTGGGAGGAGGTGAACCGGGTGCCAATGCGTCCCTGCGCGGGCTTCCCGGCGTTGGTAAGCGTTGTTCATTCGATCGGGTCGCTGGCTTCCCCGTCTTTCTTCTGACCTTTCTTTGTTCTTCGTAGGGCCTCTCGAGGACCGGGAAGGCTTCCCTTCCGCCCGTCCCGGAGGATAAAGAGCGGCGAACCCAGAACTGCCTCCGGGCCACGGAGGAGAAGGCGAGGAAGGACAAGGTGACCGCCCGGAAGCAGAAGAGGGCGCATAAGGTGGAAGAGTCCTCCCAGCGCCGCCGTCGCCTGAGGGAGGCCGGGGAACCTGAGGTGGATACCCCCACCGACGATGACGCCGACGACGACGAGGAAGAAGAAGATGATTTTTCTGTTTTTGATCTAATGGAGTCTTACTGGCCGCTTGCGGCCACACAGCCCGCGATGGGCGCTGACGAGCCTGGAAAGGCTCCGCTGTCAGCGTCCGTCGGCGGAAGTGCCGGGGTTCGTGATCCGAACCCTCGGGCAAACGCGTCCCAGGACGCGGCTCCCGGCAGGGCGGCATCAGGAGGCGGGGCTCCGCCCACCGTCAGCAGCGTGGTTCGGCCGGAGGGGCCGGGGACGGGCTCAGGCCCGGCGCCCGAGATGCCCCGACATTCCAGCAGGGGGGCCGAGAGTCCCCTGTTTCGGCGGACCCTCCCTACCGCCGCGTCGTTGGTCGGCGCGGCGACCGAAGGCGGGGGGAGTGCTGGGAAGACGCCGCCAGAGCCGGAGCCCACCAACGCCAAGACACCGGCGCTTGAGCTGGGTCCCTCCCAGGCTCGAGCTTCCCCGCCGAGGGGTGGTGACGTCGGGACGACCCCCGGCGCCCAGGCGGAGTCCTCGTCACTGGGCGACGCTGGCCTGGACGCCCGGTTGGCGCCCACTCCTCCGCCGCCGCGCAGCCCACACCGTCCGTCGTCTCGCCGAGCATGGGCGCTGCGAAGAAGACGAGGGTGGTTCCGAAAACGAGGTAAGTATTTTTACCTATAATTCCTTTTGGTGGGATCCTTTCATGAGCTCTCCTTTCTTCCTTCTTTGGTTCAAGAAACGCTCGGGGACGGACCTCCAGGTGTCGCACCTGAAGGTCCTGAAGGTGCGGGGCCATGACACGGCCGGGGGGAGTGCCCGGTCGGCGGGTGAGGAAGTTCCTGCACCCGCGGGTCCGCTCGTGGCGTCTGAGGTTCCTCCCTCGAGGGAGGCTATCTCGGCGGCGGCCGCCGTCGTCGTGCCCGTGATTGACCTGGAGGCGAAGCCAGCGCGGGCTTTCGAAGCCTCGACCGTCGGTTCCGGGGACGCCTTGGGAGCGCCAGCCGATGCCGCCCCCACGGAGCCCGCCGCCACGGGGTCATCAACCGCGGATGTCAGCGCCGGAGCTCCCCCCGCCCTTGAGGAAGGCCCCTGGGTGCTGGCCTTGAGGGGACCTCAGCCTCGGGAGCTGACCGCCTCCCGGATCGAGTGGGCAGACCGCGCGGACCCTCAGGCGCCGCCTGTCTTCTCGCTCCGGGACGACCTCGAGGCCCCTAAGTGGGACGCCGTTCAGGAGCTCGGGTTTAGCTCGGCGGCGGGGCTCTGCGTGATCGCCGACGTCCTCGAGAAGGACCTCCCGACTCAGCTCCAGGTAAATCCCTGCGTCTTGTAAAATTTTTCTGCATGTGAACATCGTTCTTACCGTTTTCGCTTCTTCCTTTTTCCCAGGACCTCATGCACACCTCCCGGGACAAGTCCCGCTTCCTCCGTGGCGGGCTTGGGCTCTGGAAGCAGCTCGACCTCAAGGGGAAAGCCCTTACCCGCGCCCAGGGCGAGCTCGCCACCGCGACCTTCAAGCTTGCCAAAGTTAGTGTCGACAACACTATCCTGAAGGGGGAGGTCGCGGAGGCGCAGGGCCGAGCTGCTGCCTCGGCGACGCGAGTGCAGGAGTTGGAGAGCGCCCTGGCCGCGATGACGAGGGAGCGCGACGCCGCCCGAGAGCTCACTGCCGAGAAGATTTTGGCCGTCGAGGCCTTGGATCTCGACCTGGATGAGACTCGGGACGCGTTGCGCCTGGCGCTCGCCGCGGCGGACTTGGCTGGGAAGGAGGCACGGAAGGCTCGGGAAGAGGCTAACCGTAAGCGCGGCGTTGTATTTTTTCCATTCTGCTCGTCTCGGTTGCTCGCTGTATTTTTATTCATCTTCGTGCTTTGTTCCCTCAGTTCTGCAGGGGTCTTACGACGGCGAGGTGGCCGAACACATGGACCTGCAGAAGGTCGCGCGGGCGTTGTGTGACTCTGTCGGCACCGGTGGAGAATCTTCCGGGATGTCACTCCGGAGCAGACTGGAGGCACTCCACGGCAGCGTGAGCGGCCGCGTCAAGGAGGCCCTTCTGACGGGTGTCCAAAAGACACTGGCGGTCGTGAAGTCCCACTACGAGAATTTTGACGCCGGCCCTGTCAGCGAGGGCTTCCTTGAAGCCGACGACGCCGAGCTCTTGGCGCTGGAGGATTCCATGAAGGAGCCGGGAGAAGCGCTGGCAGGTCTCTTCCAAGCCGAGGTCGAGCTCCCTCCTCTGAACCTGCCGTGAAGAAGAAGCGGGCCATAGTGCCCTTGTAAAAAGTAGCCTTTCGGGAGTGGTTTGAAAGGAAACAAACAATATGGTCCTTCGTGGCCTTAACATTTATGTAAATATTTACTGAATGTTTGTTTCGTTTTGTTTCGTGCTTTTTTCCTTAGGCATTTTTTCTTGCTGATCCTGTGCCTGGGCCATCGAGCCTCAGGGGACGCTTTTCGGGTGTCGTAGCTTTAGTGGCATAGACGCAGCCGATGTCCTAGGAGCTTTGGCAGAAAGAATCCTTAGAAAAGAAGCTTAGGTGTTTTCTCCCGAGCTTCCTTCCTTGGCCGAGAGTAGATCTTATAGGTTTTCTTCCGAGTGCGGGTTAGCCTTTGAACACGGAGTGGCGAGGGGAGATGCTGTGGCCCTGGAGCGTAAGCGGTCTCCGACTCAGCCGGCTCTGCTCTCTGTGGCTTCCCTCATTCTTTCGAATTCTATAAGTTCATGCTTGATTTCCGGAAGGAAGCGTGTTTTAGGGAGAAACGAATTCGACAAGTTTTGAAATTTTTGCGTTTCCAAAATTGTTGAATCTCGGGCAAGTCCGGGGGTTCCCCCATCCTAGCCCCCGAGGGAGGGTCGGCCTTTCCGTAGGTTATGCCGAGCCTCGCTTTTACTGTGCGGTGAAATAAAGGGTCATTTCACTCCCGAGTGTAGGCTCGGATTGAAAATCTAAAATCATGTAAAAAGAGTAGAAGTCGGGTCTTTTCATCGATTTCAAGATTTTCAAAATAGTACAATGCTTGGAATCTTAAGGATCGAAGCGACGTAGCTGTTCGATGTTCCAAGCATTGCTGTAGACCTCGCCCTTCTCGTTCGCGAGCTTGGATGTGCCGGGGCGTAGCACCTCGGCGACGATGAACGGTCCTTACCACGACGGAGTGAGCTTGTGGCGCCCTTTGTTGTCCTGCCTGAGCCGTAGCACCAGATCGCCTACGCTGAAGGCTCGACCTCAGACGCGCCGAGCATGGTACTTGCGTAGGGATTGCAGGTATTTGGCCGAGTGCAGCAGGGCCACATCCCGAGCTTCGTCGGCTTGGTCCAGCGCGTCTTCCCGAGACGTTTGATTGCCTTGTTCATCGTAGGCTCGGACCCTCGGGGCGCCGTACTCCAGGTCTGTAGGGAGGACGGCCTCTGCACCGTACACCATGAAGAAGGGCGTGAAGCCCGTGGCTCGACTTGGCGTAGTCCTTAGACTCCATATCACTGCCAGGAGCTCCGTCAGCCACCTCTTGCCGAATTTATTCAATCGGTTGAATATCCTTGGCATAAGGCCTTGGGAACCATGCCGTTGGCGTGTTCTACCTGGCTGTTCGTTCTCGGGTGGGCGACGGCTGCCCAGTCCACTCGTATGTGGTACTCGTCGCAGAAAGCCAGAAATTTCTTTCCGGTGAACTGCGTGCCGTTGTCCGTGATAATGGAGTTCGGGATGCCGAACCGGTGGACAATGTCGGTGAAGAACAACACTGCTTGAGCTGAGCTGATTTGGGCGATCGGCCAAGCCTCGATCCACTTGGAAAACTTATCGATGGCGACAAGCAAGTGGGTGAAGCCCCCGGGCGCCTTCTGGAGGGGCCCGATAAGGTCTAGTCCCCAAACAGCGAACGGCCAAGTGAGCGGGATCGTCTGGAGGGGTTGAGCCGGCAAGTGAGTCTGCCGAGCATAGTACTGGCACCCTTTGCAGGAGCGTACCACCTCAGTGGCATCGGCCACGGCGGTTGGCCAGTAGAAGCCTTGTCGAAAGGCATTACCGACCAAGGTTCTCGACGCTGCGTGGTGACCGCAGGCTCCGGCGTGTATCTCTTCGAGCAGGTGTTTGCCCTGACTGAAAGGAATACAGCGCTGAAGTATGCCAGAGGGACTCCGCCGGTAGAGGCTACCGTCGATCATGGCGAAAGACTTGGCTTTGCGAGCCAGTCGTCGTGCTCTGGTCTTGTCCGGGGGCAAAATGCCTCGGACTAGCCAGCTGACCAGCGGCTCGCGCCAGTCTGGTTCGTCGTCATCCATCTCGGCTTCAATCTCCATTGCCTCGGCTTCGTCGCCGTCCTCACCCATGATCTCGGGTGACTCCCCTTTGCCAGAAGGGTCGGCAGCCCCCGAGGGGCTTGCGTGGCTTGGGGGCTGTCCGGGTTCTCCCGGGGGTTCGGGGGTCATCTTCTTCCCCTCAGCCCCCGAGGGATCGGCATTGACCGAGGTCTTGTGGAGGTCATTGGAGAATACGCCCGTCGGGACCGTGGCCCTTTCGGACGTAATTTTTGCCAACTCATCGGCCTCCTCGTTATACCGACGCGCGATGTGGTTGAGCTCGAGGCCGTCGAATTTTTCCTCGAGCAACCGCACCAGCTTGCAGTAGGCGGCCATTCTAGGGTTCTGGCACGTCGACTCCTTCATGACCTGATCCACCACGAGCTGGGAGTCGCCTCGGACCTTGAGGCGTCGGATCCCAAGCTCGATGGCGATGTGGAGACCGTTGACTAGAGCCTCGTATTCGGCCACGTTGTTGGAAGCCGTGAAGTGTAGCCGTAGTAGGTACTTGAGCCGGACCCAGAGGGGTGAGATGAAGACGATGCCTGCGCCAGCACCGGTCTTCATCATTGACCCTTCGAAGTTCATGACCCAATATTCCTCTTGGGTCAGGAGTGGCGGCAGTTGTGTCTCGGTCCACTCTGCCACGAAGTCCGCAAGCACCTGGGACTTCATGGCTTTGCGTGGCGCGTAGGTGATGCTGTCACCCATGAGCTCGATGGCCCACTTGGCGATCCTCCCCGTCGTTTCCCGATTTTGGATCACCTCCCCGAGGGGGAGGGACGACACCACGGTCACGGGATGGGATTCGAAGTAGTGCCGCAACTTGCGTCGAGCAAGGACGATCGCGTATACTAGCTTCTGGATCTGAGGGTAGCGTGTCTTGGTCTCGGACAAGATTTCACTGATGAAGTAGACCGGTCGCTGTACTGGTAAGGCGTGTCCTTCTTCTTGCCGCTCTACGACGATCGCTGCACTCACAACCTGGTTGGTAGCCGCGACATATAGCAAGAAATTCTCCTCCTTCGTAGGAGACACAAGAACCGGCGCTTTTGAAAGTAGAGTTTTAAGCCTTTCGAGGGCTTCCTGGGCCTTGGTAGTCCAGGTAAAGTGCTCGTTTTTCTTAAGCAACCGATACAAGGGAAGGCCCTTTTCGCCGAGCCTTGAGATGAATCGACTCAAGGCCGCGAGACACCCCATGAGCTTCTGCACGCCCTTGAGGTTTCGGATCGGACCCATCTGTGTGATGGCCGATATCTTTTTCGGGTTGGCTTCGATGCCACACTCGGAAATAATGAACCCGAGGAGCATGCCCCGTGGGACCCCGAAAACGCACTTCTCGGGGTTTAGCTTTATGTTTTTCTTTTTAAGGCAGTCAAATGCCTTTTCTAGGTCGGCTACTAAGTCACTCGCCTTCCTGGATTTTATCACTATATCGTCTACGTAAGCCTCAACGGTTCGCCCGATGAGGTCCCCAAAAACTTTGAGCATGCAACGCTGGTAAGTTGCGCCCGCGTTTTTGAGGCCAAATGGCATGGTTACGTAACAATATGTGTCGAAAGGAGTGATGAAAGAGGTCGCTAATTCGTCAGACTCTTTCATTTGGATCTGATGGTAACCGGAATAAGCATCAAGAGAGCAAAGCCGCTCACAGCCAGCAGTAGAATTTACTATTTGGTCAATGTGAGGTAATGGAAATGAATGCTTAGGACAAGCTTTATTTAAACTAGTGTAATCGACACACATTCTCCATTTTCCATTTTTCTTTGTAACCAAAACAGGATTTGCTAACCATTCTGGATGGAAGACCTCCTTGATGAATCTGGCCGCCAAAAGCTTCTGCACCTCCTCCCCGATGGCCCGGCGCTTCTCCTCGTCGAATCGGCGCAGGCGTTGCTTCACCGGCTTGGATCCGGCCCGGATGTCTAAGGAGTGCTCGGTGACCTCCCTCGGGATGCCTGGCATATCCGAGGGACTCCACGCAAACATGTCGGCGTGTTTGCGGAGGAAGTCGACGAGCACTACCTCCTATTTTGGGTCGAGGGTGGCGCTGATCTTCAGCGCCCTGCCGTTGGGGGATCTTGGGTCGAGGAGGACCTCCTTCACCCCCTCAGCGGACTTACAGGTGCCTGTGGCCTTCTTGGGGTCGGGGACCTCTTTTTCCAACCTGTCAAGGTCGGTCATGAGGGCCTCTAACTCCACCAACGTGCTGGCGTACTTGCAGCACTCGACATCGCACTGGTACGCGTGCTGGTAGGAGGCGCTGATGGTAATCACCCCTTTTGGCCCCGGCATCTTGAGCTTGAGATAGGCGTAGTTCGGAACTGCCATGAACTTGGCATAACATGGCCTCCCGAGGATGGCGTGCTAGGTGCCGTGGAAGCCTACCACTTCAAATGTCAGGGGCTCCTTCCTGAAGTTGTCAGGAGTCCCGAAGTAGACGGGCAGATTGATCTGCCCGAGGGGTTGCACGCTCTTTCCGGGCACTATCCCGTGGAACGGGGATGTCGTGGCCCGGAGGAGCGAGCGACTGATCCCCATCAAGTCGAGGGTCTCAGCGTAGAGAATATTGAGGCCGCTGCCTCCGTCCATAAGGACTTTGGAGAGCCTCGTGTTGCCGACGACGGGGTCGACAACAAGTGGGTAGCGTCCCGGTGATGGGACGTAGTCCGGGTGGTCGTCCCGGCTGAAGGTGATAGCGTCGTGGGACCAGTCAAGGAAGCATGGTGTCGCTGGTCCGACGGAGTAGACCTCCCTGCGCTCGCGCTTTCGCTGCCGCGGTGTAGGGGCGGTCCCGGGCCCGCCGAAGATCATGAGGCATTTGTCGATGGGCGGGAACTCATCGTCCTTCCCGCCCTTGTCCTCCTGATCCCTGGCGGGCTTCTTGCCAGCGTCGTCCTTGAACGGCTGCCGGCCGTAGTGCTTCTTGAGCATCACACACTGTGCGAGTGTGTGATGTACTGGACCCTGGTGATAAGGGCACGGCTTGCTGAGCATGTCGTCGAAGCGGCCTCGAGGGGGTCGTTCCCTCTTGGGTTCGGTGGCCGCCACGAGGGAGTCATCGCGGAGTGGGGCATTTCCCTTCCCCTTCTTCTTCTTGTCGTTCGGTCCTCGGGAATAGGTGCCCTCGGGAGCCTCCTCCTTCCGTTTGCCCTTGGGGTCGGAGAAGAGGGCTCCTACTGCCTCATCCCCTGAGGCGAAGCTGGTAGTGATCTTCATGAGCTCGAAGACACTGGTGGGTGTCCGGCGTCCGAGCTCATGAACGAGCTCTTTGCAGGAGGTTCCCGCGGCAAACGCTCCGACGACGTCGGAGTCGGCGACCTGGGGCAGCTCGTTGTACTGCTTGGAGAAGCGCCGGATGTAGTCCCGGAGGGACTCGCCCGGTTTCTGCTTGCAGCTACGGAGGTCTCAGGAGTTACCAGGGCGTACGTACGTGCCTTGGAAGTTTCCTACGAAGATTTTGACCAGATCGCTCCAGTCGAAGATCTTCCATGGGGAAGGTGTTCTAGCCAAGCTCTTGTAGAGTCGACGAGGAAGAGGGGGAGGTTGCGGATGATGATGGGGTCATCCTGTGCGCCGCCAAGTTGGCACGCAAGACGGTAGTCCGCTAACCAGAGTTCGGGGTTAGTTTTCCCCGAGTACTTGGCTATGTTGGCCGGTTGTCGGAATCGGGACGGGAACTTGGCCCTTTGGATGGCCTCGCTGAAGACGCATGGTCCTGAGGGCTCGGGTGAGGGTTCACAATCCTCATCCGAGTCGTAGCGCCCGCCCCGATGGACGCTGTAGCCGCGCGCGGCTCCGTCAGTCTGTCGCCGACCGCGGGCTTGTAGAATGGCTCGGACGTCGACGTCCTTGCCAAGCCGTTGGTGGACTGACGGAGCCCTTGGAGCCTTGGGTCGAACCGAGGCTTCGCGCTCGTGACGTGCTATGCCACCACGCTGGTGACTTTCGGCGCCACGGTGTCGCGATGCTGAACTTTCCGCCTGGAGGACGGCTGCATCCTCCAAGAGGTCTTTGAGCTGATTCCTAAGCTATCGTGCCTCCACGGAGGAGGGCTCAGGTATGCTCCGGAGTAGCATGGCTGCTTCCGCGAGCTTTCGGCTTGCCCGGGGGGCGGCCCCCGGTGTCTCGGCCCCGTCGTCAGCAACGATTCGGGCCTGGACATCTCGGGCTCGACGCCGAGCTGCTCCTCCATCGGTTTGTCGCTCACCGAGCTCCAGCGTAGCTCGCAGCTGGGTGAGGCGTAAGCGGTCCTCGTCCATCCGTGCCTCAAGTTCCCGGAGCTGCTCTAGCTCCGGGGTTTGAGGTGCGGGGCGAGAGGTTCCTACCCCCTGATCTAGCGGCGGGGCTGACCGTGTGGGCCGCGATGCCACTGGAGGGGTGTGACTTGTTCGTGCTGGGGTTGCGACGGAGGGGGTATGTCGTCGTTGCCCCCTGAGTGGACATCCTCCACCCGCCCCTCATCAGGGTGCATCAAGTTGTAACACTCCTGAGAGGGGTCGATGTAGGACTGGTCTGAGCTGGAGATGACGCTCGGTGCGTTCTCCCGTGAGTCGTTGGTGTGGGCGGCGTAGTCCACATTTGCCCAGAATTCATCATCATCGTCGCTGTAGCTGCGATGAGACGAGTTCTGGTCATAACGATCCCCCCTCCGAGTGTTGTCGAGGGTTGAGGTTGACGGTGGCGTCTGTTTCCCCGCCGCCATGTGTCCTGGCACTTTCCTCAGGGGATGGCGGTGAGGATGCCACGTGGTCTCCCACGAGGCTGTCCTGGCGCTCGAGGCGCTGGACTAGAGTGTCCGACAGTTCGTGCAATAACGCATGAACTGCTCGAACGTGGGCGTCCATGGCGGTCTGGAGCCCAAAGAGGGACGACGGCGCCGTTCCCCTCTGTCGGTGAGGGCGGAGAGAAAAATCGGCCGGCGTCGCGTTTCCGCCCTCGCCCGCCCTTTGGGGAGTAAGCGGATACGTGACCGCTGGTGCCGGAGATCCCGGGACCGCGGCCAGTGCAGTATTGGCTACCCCCGTTGGGGGTGCCTGGTGAGCCACATCTCCCGCGGCGGGAGGCTGGTTGGCGCCACTGCGCCTCCTCCTCCTGATCCGCCGAGAGCGGCGTGCAACGTTTCCCTCGTGCTTCGAGGCGGGTGGAAGCGTAGCGAGGGTCCTTTCTCTGGCCGTCTGCGGGGCCGGAGTCGGGACGACAACGACGTGGGGCCCGATCGGGCGCAGGTTCATCTCGAGCCTCTGGCCAGTGGCCACGAACTCGAGAGTCCTGAACCGGAGTACCGCACCAGCGGGAAGCGTGGTGGAGCTGGCTGCCATCCGAAACCTACGTCAACGCGCGAAAGGCCCCTACCTGGCGCGCCAACTGTCGGTGCTAGTTTTAGCGGGACTAACACCGGCTAGTAAATATGTGTCTTGCGGTTGAGGCTACGGATGGTGTGCAAGGGGGAACACAGGGATTATACTGGTTCAGGCCAAGCAAGCCCTGCGTCCAGTGGAGAGGAAAGTCGTGTTGTCTTACACTGGGGTGCTTGTAGTAGGGGGTTACAAGCTAGGCGAGTGAGGGAAGTACTCCCAGGTCTCTTGTAGGTGTCTAAGTGTTTACAAGTCACTTGCTGTGGGTGTGTATGTGTGGGTGAGAACTTAGAACTTCTCCCTCGTCCTCCTAAAGCTGGCCTCTGCTCTCCCTTTTATAGTCACAAGGGAGAGGCAAGGGCAGCTACGTATTTTACAGTGAGGAGTTGCTGTTCCCCGTTTGACTATGGTCAGCTACTGCCTTTTCTCCGCGTCTCCGGGGTATGGCTGTCGTGGTTCGCACGATCTTGGTGAGTTCCAAGGTGGGAACAGTCGTCTGACTACGTCATGTCGTCAGCTACGGTCTTCTCTTTGGGTCTCCAGGATATGGCCGTCGTGGTTCGCGCGACCTTGGTGAGTTCCAAGGCGGCAGCAGTCGTCGGATTACGACGTGCCATAGGGTCACACCTACCGGCTATCCTTCCGTACAATGTGACGAGAGGGTGAGTCACCTCAGGGCGTTGTCTCCCGAGGCTCGGGACTCCTGAAGGCGTGATGGGATGGAGCGGGGGATATCTCCCCTGGTCATATTTCTGGCCTTTGAACAGCACTTCTCGAGGGTCAGGCGGGCCCGGATGGAAGGCATGCTCGTCATTTTGAGTGGACAGTGCAGTAGGCGCCTTTCCCGTTCTTGCGTAGCCCGTCGTCAGGCGCTTGGACTGTCGCAGTCGGAGTTGATAGATCCCGGCGAAAAATGGGGCGGCGCACCGTAGACCATACCATGGAGAGGACGACCGTAGTGGGCCTATCAAGTCCTCTGCCAGGGAAATCCTGACAGATGGTATGGCCATCAGGGGCGTGCGAGGCACAGTTGCGTCGAGAATCTCGCCTGACGGGATGGAGCCTGTAAAGTGGTCAGGGAGGTCTCTTGTGGTCCAAGATTGCTCTGCTGACATCACCAGTGCCTTGGATGCCTTTGTGAGATCGCGCTCGAGGGGGATGGGGAAGCTCGGGCGAATCGGAGATTGGGGCGCCGAGGGTGCTGCTCTCCCGAGCTCTCCCGGGGAGGCTCGGGCGAATCGGAGATTTGGGCGCCGAGGGCGCCGCTCTCCCGAGCTCTCCCGGGGAGGCTCGGGCGAATCGGAGATTTTGGCGCCGAGGGTGCCGCTCTCCCGAGCTCTACCGGGGAGGTTCGGGCGAATCGGAGATTTGGGCGCCGAGGGCGCCGCTTTCCCGAGCTCTCCCGGGGAGGCTCGGGCGAATCAGAGATTTGGGCGCCGAGGGTGCCGCTCTCCCGAGGGTTGGCTATCATTAGTGCAATGACGTCGTGGGCCTCTGTAGACGCGGCCTTCGTGGGCTTCAGGTGCGGCCTTCGTGGGCTTCCACTGGCCTTACTTGGGCCGGGCCATGTTGGGAATGAGCGTTTTTGCATCGAAGTTGGGTACCCCTAACTTTGGTACCCGACAACTGACAATCCGACTATACTAGTACATTGCATCGCTAACGGACGATCAAAATACAGCCTGAATGAGATGACAGAATCAATCTTGTTGCCAACTCTCTTGTCTCCTGCACTGGCCATGAACTTATGAACCTGGCCACGAATCCAGCCCAAATTCAACAGATCATTCAACAAGAGCTCCAAAGACAGCGTCAATGAACGCGGGCGTGTACCTCCAGGCTAGACCATCCAAACCCTAGCGCCGCCACCCCTCCACAGCGCTCTCTGCTGCCTCGCCGCCGCTCGAGCGGGTCGCCGGCGGTCCGGTTGCACGCGAGGAAGGCGGCGGCGGGGCTTCCTCCATCCCTCTCTCTCTCCCTCTCCTTCCTCTCTCAGTGTTGCTGCATCGTGGCCCCTCCGGTGATGGATGGCATGGCCGTTCCTTCGTCGAGGTCGCCGGATCCGTGGTCTCCTCGGTCGGTTCCACTCGCCGGTGGCCAGTCCATCTCCTACCCCAGAACGCTCCGAGCGGGCGACTCGAGGGGCGCCCCTGCCGGCGTCCCGGGCACCCGGCCTCTGCCTCCTCTCCGGCCGCCGTCGTCGCCGGGCCGGCCGGATCTAGGGCCCTGCGGGCTGGATCTAGTGCCTCCACCCCTGGATCTGGTGCCTCCGCCTCGCGAGCTCCCTATTGGGAGGTTTGGCCAGGCACTTCGTTCGAGCGCGGGCAGCGGCAACCTCCAGCACCTGTGTGCTAGCCGGTAGGGCTTGGGAGGCGGCCTGCGGCGTTCACGGTTGTTGGGCGCCCAGCTCCGGCGGATGCATGCCAGGTTGGTGGCGACGGCATCGCTCCTGCATGAACGGTCCCGCGCTGCCTCGACCTACGCGCGGTAGGCCGCGGTTCACACCGGCTCTGATGGTCGGTGGCCGAAAACCGGCGGCTGGGCTCCGTGCAAGACGCCGGTGGTGGCGCGGTCTGCGTACGGATCTGCTCGAGCGTGGTTGTCCCCTCTCTTCCTCGGTCTCGGCTAGCCCGGTGGTTCTGGAGGCTGCATGGGGCTAGCGTTTGCCCGTCGACGGAGCCTGTGGCCAGCAGGCCGGGTTTCACCGTTCTTGTGCGCTGATGCAGGCGTCAGATGGTGGTAGCCACCGTTTAGTCTTCAACTTTGGATCTTGCTGGGAGCTGTGTGATGTCGTTCGGAGAGGGATGGTTGCTAGGCGAAAGCCTTCATCTTGCTGTTGGGCTGATGACAAAGATTTCTTTGGGATTCTTTTCGAAGGCGTCCATCCATGCACCTCCTCCTCTCTCGACAGGGATCTTGCAGGTGAAATAAACTGTCCACTTTGGATGGACGACGGCGGCGTGCCTACGTCGTGTTCCTTCTTGAGGGCGTTGTCCATGTAGCTCCTCACGTAGTTTCCAGTTTGGTAGCTTGGTACCGTCGTCATTGTTTCTAAGTAAGCATGGATGTGAATGTCTGCTACCGTTCAAGACCAGATTTTGAAGACGGTTGTCAAGGGTTTCTAAGTAAATCAGGAGACGAAGGATTGCTACCGCGTAAGATAACAGTTTTGAAGTACGGGCACAGAAGTTGGAAGCTTAGTTTTTTTAGCTCTCTTTGTCTTATTACTTTTTGTTTTGTTTTGTTTTGTTTTGTTTTCTTTCTGCCTCTTTTGAGGCTTAGTCTTATGACTTGTAATCTTTAGCTGTGATATAGAGACCGGATATCTATCCATTATCTAAAAAACAAGAGCTCCAAAAAGCTCGACAAGAAAGAACAAAGGCAGCGTGGTGCTGATAAGGCCCAGCCCTGTCCATGCCCAACAGTACACATGTGCATGCCTGTTCAGCTGAAAATAAACACCGATTTTATCTGACGCTGATTTATTATGAGGGTAAAACATCATTTAAAAACATTGATTTTGCATGATAATCTCAAGCGCTGATTTTCATGTGCTACTTTTTTTTTTTTTTGCGAAAGATTTTCATGTGCTACTTACTTGCTTAATCCGCAGAAACCATCAGTTCCAAACAACTAAAAATATGTTTCTTTTGACTGACGTCCGTCTGTGCTATCCAGTTTATGACTCGGATCTTTCTCTTAGTCTTATCCATCGCTAACGAGCCGGTGCATGTTTGTTCTCATATAATATAAATTATCTACCCTATCAAGGCTAGTATAAGAAAGAGAACATAAGTGATTTGTAGACTAATTTATTGTGAGAAAAAAAATTATTTCATGACCGAAAAGTAGAGCTTATTTTGGCTAATAAGCTGAAGCGAATAGGCTATGTGGCGGTCTTTCCGAGAAAAAAGAACCATTTGTATCAATCAACGCCAAACTCGTATCATCTAAAGAAAATTATTGCGTATACATAGGACTCCTATGAGAACGTGTGCATACTGCATAGTGCAACTGTTTATATTGTGCTTAATGCTATCCACCATTGCTTATTTTTTTCGGACATGGATTGATACCTTACAAGACGAGAAAGGTTCTGCCTTCGATCTGCTGCAGATGCATATAGTTCCTCGTTGACTTGGTGTTGCTTTACATGAAGCCACACCAGGGCATGGGACGCGAGCGCTCGACGGCCCGGTGCGTGCAAATCATATATAAACCCTCAAAAGTTACTGGCTGCATTCCTGGAAAATTTCAATATGACACGGAACATTTTATCCGAAGACAACATGTCAACTGTCAAGAACACAGCTTGATCAGATTAAATACCTGAGTTGTCAGCGATTTTTTTTAATCTCTGATGCATACTTATTGACTGCATTTGCTGTAGACTCCTTTTAAGCAAAAATATCAGACCCGAATGTCCCATGGTTACCTTCTAATGTTGAAAAAAATGAGAACAACGTATGAGGGACTAGATGATTTTTCAAATAATAAAAAAAGGCACCCAAATTCCATGCATAGAGAACTCGAATCTGAGTACCTACGCGCTATCCATCTATTCTAATGTTTAATTTTAGCAGGATTCTTCGTTATTGTTTTGAAAGGGAAAAGAAAGAATGGTTCCTTGTAAAGATTAAAGGTGTGGTACCTGGCAAAGCATGAGCCTTAATCTTCTTTGTTCTTCAGATTCCTTGACTGAGATTTGTTTAACTGGACTCGGCTTCAGCTTCACACAATCCATAAAATTCAGTCTGCACAAGGTTTGCAGTAGTGCAGAAAGGCTTCTTTTCTCGTGCACAGACCGCTATGCTCTACTGGTTTCCACATGGTGGTACGGTACAAGTGTACTACAATGCAAAATCTTCTATCTTTTCCAGTAAGAAGGCATCTGATCCCTCCCAAATCTATATCCAAATCGCTAGAACAGTTTGGCCGGCTAACGATGGTCAGAATTCACAAACATTCTTCTCAGCAGAATGATTGTTCCATTGTCTACTTGCAGGAGCTAGGAAAAGGACGGCAGATAGCAACGCATCAGGTCTATTCGTTGCTTTTTAAGTATGATTGGAGGACCCACAACTTTCATCTGCTCAATTTTGGTAGAGACTCGTTCGATTGTGATCAGGAAAAAAAAGTGACAAGATAATTCAATGTCTTATCATATATTCAGAACTTTCTGTCCATGAACTCTGTAGCTTACGTGCGGCAAAAATCAAGGCCCTTCATGAGCGTCACTCACTCTGCTGGTATAGATGTTGAAAGGCTAGCAGATAAGGAGTGTAATGAGTATATCGTCTAGATCCGGCTATAAAAACTTTGCGTATTGCATCGTATGTTTCAAGCGGTGCGGTACACAACCCAGCTCACTCATCTTTCGCGTCCATCCTAAATTCTTCAACAGCTAGTCAGTTATACAGTGACATTACGCTAGAAAAATGGCTAGGCCAGGAGACACCTATGGCAATACTCTGAAAAGACAGCGTTTCATTTACAGAGATAAGAAAGGGGCAAGAACAAAAAGGGGAACAGTAATTCCCCATGTACACACTGTTACATGGTTGGAAGAAGAAAGTGGAGAAAAGCAATCGAGAGCGAGACACGAAGTGTAACAGTATCACCAACGAGAATGGAGAGTATGGATCACATTTTACTTTGTATGGGTGGAAATGCAGCGTAGATACTTTAGTAGTCAGCTCACACCACAAAATCCCCTTCGATTATTTCATCACTTCAGGAAATGTGGGACGAATTGTCGTGACAAATCCCTGATGTGCTCATTTTCTATCTCAATAAGGCGAACAACCTGCTTGCCCAGAGATAAAATGAACTTGTCATAACATTCTGAGCTTACCAATCGAGATTTCACAACAATATCAGGGAAATAGAACAATTTTCTAAACTAACCTCTCCCATAGAAGGCCGCTGCTCTGGGTTTGCCCTGACACAAAGATATGCAGTTTTGGCTAGATGATACAACCCATATGTATCATATGTATCTTTAATGCGATCATCAATTAGTTCGTGAAGTGCAAGGCTTTCGACCAATGGCTCTGCCTGAAAATTTTTTTGATGTGTTGGAAATTGGACTGTGCAGATGTAGTCTAAGTATATAAATATAAGCAGAATTCACTATGAATAATACCCATTGCAATATATGTGTGCACTGTCCTCCATGGTCATCAAGCACCTTTTGACCAGATATTAGCTGGAAAAGAACAATCCCAAAGGCGTAGACATCTGTTCGGACAGAAACCATGCCGTATTGAGCATACTCGGGTGCCAAGTATCTGTTGGACATGACAGGAAATCACTAACATTATCAGAAAAAGGAGGATACATAGAATGGAAGAACTAGTTGATATCTCTGCCAGGTAGAGTTTCTCCAGACCCTGTTTGACCCAGAATCCTTGTCTGGATGTTGTCATCGCCAGCCTTCCATTTTGCAAGACCAAAGTCACCAAGCTGCGAAAGACAGCACTCCTATAATCAGAATGTATAAATGTATAATATGTTTGCATCTTGACATTTATCAATAACTAGTTACTCCATCTCACCATAGGAACAAAGTCATGCGTCAACAGTATATTGCTTGGACGCAAATCGCGATGAATGATTGGACCGGCACGACACTCCTCGTGTAGAAACCGCAGCCCTTTTGCTAAACCAATAGCAATAGCATGCCTCTTGTGCCATTCTAATAAGCCTGCCGACTTGTCTGTTTCCACCAAGTAACAAGAGCAAAGTAAGCCTATCATCGTCACATTATTGTTCTTATAAAGTTTTAAGCATATCAACTGAACACATACCAAATAAATGCCACTCGAGGGAATTGTTGCATATATATTCATACACCAAGATGTTATAGCTTTCTTTGCAGCAGTACCCGAGCAGCATGACAATATTTCGGTGCCGAGCAAAACTGAGAACTTGCACTTCCGAGAAGAATTCAGTATAACCCTGTGAGCTAGCTTCTTTGTGCAACTTGGCTGCAATGACCTGACCATCCTTGAGCTGGCCCTTGTACACATGCCCAAATCCACCCTCACCCAGCAAATTTTCACTTGAGAAGTCCGATGTTGCAGTTTGAATCTCCGAGAATGGGAATTTCATGGATTCCTTTATGTACAGAACTGATTTTAGACCGCAGCCAATGCACAAAACTGGCCTTTCTGATGAATCATATTGGGGGCTCATTCTATCTTGATATTTTCCTGGAAAATGATCACAAGACCACACATGGCATTACTGTGTATGATATAATATAATATAAGTAGCCCTGAAACATCAAGTAAATGGGAGCAACCAGCAAAATACAGTTCTTCTTTTCAATTTTTAGAAAATATTAAATAAATCGTTCTACATGAATTAGCTATCACGATTACAAGGACTACCAGAAGTTTTATGTCCTCTGTCGTCTGCACTGCCTGCTTTTTTAAAATTATGGTTTGGTGAAGAAAAGTTATCTCACCATTAGGCAGGGATTCCATATCATCAAATGTGGGAGACATGCCACTGAAGTATGGCATGCTGCATGCAGCCACACTGGAGGTCTCGTGGATCTCGTGGTTGTTTAGAGAGGCAAGGTAGCTTACAGGCGATGGCCTGATTAATACCTTGCGAGTGTCATCTTTTACAGTCTCAGAACTCAAATCCATCGTGACCGCAAAACGTTGTGGGTCTTTCAATTCAGCTGTGCTTTTGTATGATGGGTTTGTTCGTCGTATTGACCTCAAGGGTTGCACTTGTAAGTGATCCTGAAATGTCGCAACTTTGCAAGCTATGTGCTTTTCTAAGTGCTTGAAATCTCTCCTGAAGTGCCTGTAAAATTTATTCTAAATTCAATATTACCTCAAGTATCCAGAAGAATATGGGCATTGAACTTCCATTCAGGTGTTAGTCTTTCATAGACGTTTGAACAAGAAATGATGTACAAACCTATCTAGGACAACCCAAGAAGCTTTGCTGGAATTTACTTCATGGATAATGAAAACCTTCGCAGGTGCTCCCGGGATTATCTTGAGGGTCACAGTAATCTGATAAAATTTTGTAGTGTCAGAATGTTACAAGTATTTCAAGATTACTAATGTAACTAGTAAATCACCTTGTTATCCAGATTTCTGATAGAAAAGTGATTGCATGGAAACTAGGGATAAAAATAGGCATGCTTACATTACTACGGAAGCCTAATATGTCCATATAGAATAGATAGATGAAGGCATTTTACCTTGACATTATGGAGCATCTCTAATACTTGTTGGAGCTTATTTTTGTAGGATTCAGCTATGTTCGCCACCTGATCAACTAGGTATCGGTCGTTTGTCCCGACACAAGATTCAGTAAACGGTTTGGTTTGGTAGCCCACTGAACACAAACAGAAGAACTAAAAACATTACATATCCAGCAAATAAAAATTTTGGTGTAGTATTCAAAGAGAACGTTGGCCAGTATTATGACCTTACCACTGCAAACTCAAACTGTAGATTTTATTTCTTGTAAACAAAGATTCATAACTATATATCATGAAGGAAACACTGGGATACAGTATTACACAAATATTCTATCATTAAAGTTCCATGTTAGACCACACTTATACTAGAAGAGCAAAAAGGCTATCACATTAGTGCACATTCAATATACTAGGATTTTAAGCTAGAAATAGGAAAGTGATGCTAACGATGCCCAGAAACTATACATTTGGAAATGTATCATAGATATCAGAATTGAATTTTTCTAAGGTACTCCAAGGTAATATGGACCATACATTATGAGTCAACACAAAAATTGATATTATAAATATTACCTCTTGATAGGTTATACCAATTGCAATCAACCATATCGTAGCAAATAAGGAAACCCATCATTTGGGCACTTGCTATCTCGAGCGTGGTAGTCAATAAGGGAAATAATTTGACTTGTCGCATCCATATTCTCTAAAATTTAAACTTAGAAATAAAATAAAATACCAAATTATGACAGTAAAATTTCAAATTTGGTACAAATTTTCAGTATGCAAATCATATATACTAGAAAGTATGTGTGGTTTTCACTAGATGATTATCATGGAAATTTTAGGTTTCCTAGCACATGTTCCTATTTTCAAGCTACAACATGTGTTTTCACACACTTAATTTTGTTTTTCAATTTCTGATTTGCGTAGGTACTAGGTACACTTAGTGGGCTGTAGTTGCTGTCTTTTCGGTTGGTGCAAGGCATCACCCTTTTTTACAGCATGCAAGTGTTGAGTTTAGGGAAAACATGCTTCCTTTTAGATAGAACACATTAATTGGAATCAATCAATCAAAATAAAATGAAGAATTATATCAATAATTGAGATCTATTACAATTATTAATAGAGTCCTTCAGAACTGTTAAACAAGTTAAGAACAAGTTTTTTTTTATTTTCTTTTATTTGTTCGATGCATTTTTACCCTTCATTGTGTCATGTCACACACACCATACGTGAAGCAGACATCTTAAGTCTTGCAGACTAATCTACTCCATTGGTGATTCTGAAAGCTACAGTGCTGCCCCGAAAGGACATACCCATGACCAACAGTATGCTATCATCTACCAGACATGCATGATTGCATTCGCACTACAAAATACAAATACAGAGTTTCCTACCTAGTTCCACTAGTAATGCATAACAACTCTCCCACCCCTCACAACCAAATGCACAATATGCCAATGAGCATACGCACAGCTTCTAAAAGGGGAAATGAACAAGATGAATCAAATTAAGCATCAAAACTGCTATGACATTCTATTTTGAAAATCCACGAATGTAAACTAGCTAAGACTAGATTTGTGTGTGCTGAGTCATAAAATAGAGAGACTAAGGTTGTGATATCTCAGAGATGGTCCTCACTTGGATGGGTGATGGACTGAAGCACGCCGAGCACGAGAAGCGAATCCTTCGCGCGGAGTATGTCTCCTCGGTCCAACAAATTCTTCAGCGCCGTTTTGATCTCGTCATCCCGGTGGTCCCGCGTGGCGTCCAGCGCCACCACGACCATCTGTGGCGCCGGCAGCGGCGACGCCATAGTCAGGGACGGCGTCGCGTCGTCGCCCTGAGGGGTAGAGTAGGTCGCCCCCGAAGACGCGGGGGTGGCCTGGTCGTCCCCGGCGCCGATGATGGAGGACATCGACATAGGCGAGCCCAGCGGGGTCCTGAAGGGGCTGGTCCACCGCCGCTGCTGGCGATGCCGATGGCGATGCGAGCCCCTCCTGCTGCCGCCGCAGCCATCCTGGCCGCCAGGAAGCGCGGTTATGAAGACCTCGAGGCGCCTACGCGCCGCCGAGTATATTCGGGAGATTACAGCGTACATTCGATCCTGCTGCAGGCGCGGGGGGCACCTCGAGGTCGCCGGCAGAGAATATATCCCCCGCTCGCACCACCATTGACGGCGACATGATGGAAGAATCGAGGCGGTGGCAGCGGCGGCGAATCGCGGAAGCTTGCGGTTGTCGCGGCGCGGGTGGACGGTTGCAGCGGCGGGGGCAGCGAGGAAGCCGAGAGCTGCTCCGCTCTGGAGGAAAGCAGGGACCAGCAAACGGTTTGCTAGCACAGCGGCGGGAGTGTCAAACATAAAAAAGTATACTCCCACTAAAAATTGGATGGCAGGCGGCTGGTCCGGCAGGGCTACGCCGGCGACCGAGGGCGTGAACAGGATGCGGCGCTATTTAAGGACGTGCAGAGGGGACGCGGGTGGCTGCGGCAAGAACGCCGTTGCGCCGTGGGTCCTCGGCGTCCGTGCCGTGGCGAGGGCCCGCGGGCAGGGCGGGCGTGTGCGTGTGGTGTGTGGCTGTGCTTGTGGAGAAGATATTTTCCTCTTGCTCTTCAGTCTTCGCTCTTCACGCTGGTCGCTGGCAACGGGCGGATCAGGGGAGCGGACGTATACCGGCGTTACATGGGGTCGGGCCGTCGGGGTGTCAGCCGCAAACACAACCCTGTGTTGTGCTGGGGCAGAGGTGGATGGCGGCGAGACATTCAACTCAGCGATTCGAGTAATGGATCATGGATCCAAAGGCTGCTGAGCAACAGGACGAAGCGGGGCCACCTTGTCCTAGGCACAGAACAAGCACAATTAGAGAGGTGGCGTCAAGTATTGGAAGGATGGTGGAGATTGATTCGAAGACTCTTTTCAATAGCCTTTACAGCTTGGTGAGAGTGAGAATTCAGTGTAAAGATCCTACAAAAGTTCCTCTGAGAGAGTGTTTGCATTCAACAAAGGAATTTATCCTATTTCCTTCAAGACTGAGGCTTTTAGTCAGACTGAGGATTCTTCTGATGGTGACTCATCCAAGGGTAACGAAGAGGCTGACCCTGAGGAGGATCTGCTATCAGATGGAGGGGGAGATGACAAAACAGCAAAAAAGAATTTAGAGAAGAATGGTAGGAAGAGTGAGAAAGACAATAATGAGCAAAATTCTATGAAATCCCAGGAAAAAGGGAATTCATCTACTGGAAGCAAGACAGTCAAGAGGATGTTAGTCTTTGATGAAATTAATGGTAGTGAAGAAAAGCAGTCACTAGAGTGTGTCAACCTCTTGCAAGCCATGGAATTAGAGGACAACAATATGCTAGAAGAGGTTAAGGAGAGTGATCTGGAAGCTGAGGATAACTTTAACCTGCTCAATTCAGAAGAAATGGAATCAACCCAACTTCCACAGGAATGGATATTCGATTGGCAAGATAAAGAAAAGCAGTCATGGGCGGCTAAGCTGAAGGAAGGAGTTAAAACTGATCAAATTCAATTGTCAAAATCTGGGGAGGGTGTGCTCAAGGATACAGTGAACTGAAGCTGAAAAAGAGAATATGCTTGAGGCAAATTCAGTTAATGTTATCTCCAGTCTCACGGAAGAATCAAATAACACAATCAATATTTCACAAGAAGTAAATCAGAAAGGGAAGAGATCCAGGAAACAGCAATGGGGGCCAATCCAACCTTTGAGGAAAAGCAACAGAAACATTGACAATGGCAAGACTATGATGGACAAGGCTCAGGAATGTAGAAGGAAAAGAGATCTAGAGGAAATTGCAGGTAAAAAGCTTCTATCTACTCAAGTTGTTTCTGCTAACCAACTACTTTCAGTGGCCAAGGAAATTGGTATTGATTTTAAGGATGGAAATCCTATAGTGATTAACTCTATGGTTGAGTTGGATAAAAGTAGAATAGAAACTAGTAACAAAGAATGTAAACATAGTTCTTGTAATGCTCCTGAGGATACAGGAGTAGGCCAAGAAAAACAAGTAGATGTGCGGGGAGTTAAAGATGTCAGGAATGATATCTTTAAGGATGGTGAAATTGATAAAGAGGTAGGTTGGACAGAAGTAGGTCCTAGGAAGAAAAAATTTATAAAAAGAAAATGATAGGCCTTTTTTGGAATTTGAGAAGTTTAAATCAATTAGTTAGAGTGCCGGCTCTGGCAAGTAGGATTAGAGACTACCATGTTGACTTTGTTGGAATCATGGAAACCAAAAAGAAGGAATTCACTAATGGTTTCCTTAAATCCCTAACTGGTAACACACCTTTCTCTTGGTGTTTTCTAAAAGCTACAGGCTCTGCGGGAGGTATTCTTGTAGGAGCTAGTTCTGATTGTTTTACTCTCACGGTGGTAGACGTCCTTAAATTTTCAGTCAGTGTTATGCTTACTAGTAAGAAGAACAATTTTGTGTGGAAACTTATTATTGTGTACGGTCCTGCTTATGAAGACAGGAAAATGGAGTTTCTAGAGGAATTAGATGTGATCCTTTCAAAGTGGAGAGGACCAACTCTAATTGGGGGAGATTTTAATCTTGTTAGATTTGTAGAAGATAAAAGTAATGGCATTATTAACCACAAATGGGCTGATTTGTTTAATAGTTGGATCAGCAAGTGGGCGTTGATAGAGTTGAATCCTTCCAATAAAAGATTTACCTGGACCAATAACCAAAATAATAGGATTTTTGCCAAAATTGATAGGATTTTTGCCTCCACTGATTGGGAGGCGGCTTTTCCTCTTTCTAGTGTTAAAGCTCTGGATAGAGCTCCTAGTGATCACAACCCTCTTTTGTTAAATTCTGGAGACAATGCTACTTTTAGCAAAAAGAGGTTTAGGTTTGAAAAATGGTGGTTAGAAAAGGAGTCTTTTAAGGATATGGTCGAAAAAGCTTGGAGTACTCCGAGCAATTTTCAAAATAGTATAGATAGGTGGCAATTTAAGGTTAGAACCTTTAGAAGAGTTATTAGAGGTTGGGCAGCAAACGAAATAGCAGAGCTGAATAAATCTAAAGTAGCTCTTCCTAAGGAGTTTACTAGGCTGAAAAGTCTAGCTGAAGTTAGGAGTTTATCAGGGGATGAGAACAGACAGCTAAAAAATGTAGAGTTTTAGTTAAATAAAATCTGGAAACTAGAAGAGATTAAAAATTAGGTAGAGATCTAGAGATAGAAATGTGTTGGAGGGTGATAGAAATACGGCGTATTTTTAAGCTGTGGCTAACTATAGGAATAGGGAAAAAAAAGAATTGATTGCTTGATGGGACCTAATGGTCTGGTTTATGATAAAAAGGTATGATGGGGATTGCAGTAGACTTCTACAAAAAGTTATTCGCTAGAGAAGTAAACACAAATGTTAGTCTCGCTCCTAATTTCTAGGATGAGGAGGACAAAGTGACTACTGAGGAAAACTGAAAGGATCAAGGATGCCCAAGAGGGGGGTGAATTGGGCAACTAATAAATTTTTCGCAAATCAATTCAACCTATCGCAATTTGCCCAATGTCACCCCACAAGTGCTTGTGTCAATTCTATTCGTAAAACAAGTTATGCAACCTAGAGCCAAGTTCTATCACAAGTATACTACTTTAGGAAAGTAGAGAACACAAAGGAAATGCGGGAATGTAAAGAGTTAGAAAGATAAATCCGGTTTTTCCTGAGGTATCGGAGAGTCGGCACTCCCCGCTAGTCCTCGTTGGAGCACCCGCGCAAGGGTGTAGCTCCCCCTTGATCTTTGCAAAGACCAAGTGCTCTCTACGGGCTGATCCTTTGCCTCTCCGGCGCGATGGATCGCCCACAACCGCTCACAACTTCGACTTGGGCCGTCCACAAGCTCTCCAAGCGGTCACCAAGCCCCCGATCACCACCAAACCGTCTAGGTGATGCCGATCACCAAGAGTAACAAGCTTAGACTCTCACTTGACCAAGAACAATGCCAAAGAGAGTGATGGATGCACACAAGTCACTCTTGATCTCTCTAGGGAAGAAGCTCACAAGCAATGGAGTTCACTCAATGCTCCCTAGGGCTCTTGCTCTCTCACAAGATCAACAAGGGTTCCTTCAGCTGTTAGAAGTGGCAAGAGAGATAGAATGGAGACTTTGGTGGAGTATAAATACTCACCCTCTCCAAAACTAGCCGTTTTTCACTTTCCTGCGAACCGTCGGACGCTTCCGAGGCTCGACCGTCGGAACATTCACCACGGTCCGACTCTCACAGTCGCACTGTGCTCAGTCCTGTGCCAGAGGGGCGTCGGACCGAACTCAATGGTCCGACGCTTTCGAACAACTGACACAGTGCCTCTCAACGGCTATAACACGGATCAATGGTCCGACGCACACCGTCGGACCAAGTCCGACGCTCTTTTGCACTGCGGGAACCTCTCTGGAAGCGTCAGACGCTAAGAAACATTAGTCTGACGCTCACTCTCTCGACGGTCCGACGCTCGCTGAACACCTAGAGGCACCGTCAGACTCTGGCCAATAGTCCGACGACCATCCAGCCAGGGTCCGACGCTCCCTGGCTCGCTAACAAACATCCAGGGGCTGCCACGTGTCGTCGGACTCTAACTATTGGTCCGACGCCCATACTAGGTAGAGTCCGACGCCTCTAATTTGATCAAAACTTCGCCGAATCGAAAACTTTCCAAAACGAAGTTTGATCCTCTCTCTCTCTCAAGAGTCTCCCTGGGCTGTCTAGAGCTATGTTGGACAAGTGTGCATCACATCTACACTATCTAATCTTGCTCTAAGTCAAGCTACCCATCCAAACCCCTCTTAATAGTACGGTCAAAGAGAAAAACAAAACGTAAGACAACGCCAAGTGTCTCTCAACTCCAAACGACACTTGGCACTAGCCTATCACGGTTTTGTCTTCCATCCTTTGAAAATCGAATCGAATTCCATTGCTAGGGGCTTGAACCTACATGTTATTATGACCTAACCTCTAGGTTATTCTGCAAAACACACGTTAGTCATAATAACCGTCTTGTTGTCATTAATCACCGAAACCACTAGGGCTTAGATGCTTCAATCTCCCCCTTTTTTGGTGATTGATGACAACAACCTCAAATAGATTTAGAAAGAGTGAGGTTTTTAAAGGCTTGATTCATATAAGCATGTGACAATAAGAGCAAAGGGGTTAGGCATGCTTATACAAAACAAGACCACAAGGTACACATAAGATATGAAATAAGCATAAGTACCAAGTGTTATGCTCAAGATCGGAGTGAAGTGTGGAAGCAAAGACAAAGAGCATAACCAAAAGAGAATCAAGTGACATGATATAAATAACATGAAGCTCGAACACATGTCACAACCAAGTCTCAAGCATGAAAATAAACATAAACATGATGCATGAAAATCACATCAAAAAGAACCAAAACCCTCTCACGCGCTCCCCCTAAATCTATGCTCTCTCCCCCTTTGGCATCAAGCACCAAAGACCTAAGACTCAGGAGGAGAAGAAGAAGCTGCAGCATCGCGGTCGGAGGAGTAAGGTCAAAGCTCAAACTAAGAAGGGTCTGATTCTGACTCTGAACTCTGACCTGCCTGACCCTCTGTCGGAGCACGTGAAGGTGAAGCGGTCCGGGTCTGCTCAGCTGTCTTTGTAGCTGCTGCTGTGACTACTACGGTCGCAGTCCCTGCTGAAGTCGGGACTGGCTCTGAGGAGGCGACTGAAGACGGTAGTGTCTCTGTAGTCCCAGTGGCAGGTGGAGCTGTGGTGGTGGTAACAAGCTGCCGGAACTTAGGAGGTGTGGGCAAGCCTGTGATCTCGCTGAAGGTAGCACCCAAGCTCCTGGTCACTGAGGGGCCACCTAGGTCAGGTGTGAAACCGGTGTGGATCGGAGTGAACCCCTGAGAGCCTGGCGTGGCAAACCACTGCTGAGTCTGCTGAGTCGGCATGACGAACTGACTCTGGAGAGAAGCTGTGCCCTGACTCTGAAGTCCACCGGACTGTATCACTAGAGTCACCTAGGCTGCAGTGGCTGCCGATCCAACCTGCTGGACTGGAGAGGTAGTGGCTAGGTATGGTGGGGCTCCGGTGTGTTTGATGATGTGCTCCATGAACCCAAAGGTCTGTGGCTGTATTTGCTGACTTTGGAGCTGCATCTGGAGCATCTGCTGCTTGAACTGATCCTGCCTGAGCTGAATCTGAGTGAGAGCTGCTGCCTGCTCCCTGGCAAACCGGGCCTGCTCCTCTGCCTGTCTCTGCTGTGTCTGTTGTAAGCTCTGAAGAATGGAAAGCAGTGCAGGGTCTGTCTGTGAGGTCTGTGGAGCAGAGCTGGACCCACCGGCCTCCGAGTCGAGAGCTCGAGGACGTGAAGGGATGGACCGGTAATCCCTGTCAGAGCTGGATGAGGAGGTGTCGACGGGGTCGTCGTCTGCAAGTAACTGCTCAAGCTCGCTATGGGCAACGTGCCTCATAGCCTCTTCCTGCTGCTGTACCTCTGCCATGTCTGCCCCTGAAGTCTGATGGCGCTTGTACTCGGTGTAAAGCTCTGCTGCCACGGCGTCCGTCAATCAGAGAGGTCATCCTATAGAATGAAAACTCTGTCTCAGTCTGGCGCAGCTCACGGGAGATACCTGTCCAAATCCGGTGCAACCTCCGCTCAAGGATGTGAGAGATCCAGTGAGCGTACGGGAGCTGTCGCCTAGACCTGATGCCCTCTGCGATGGTGTCCTCCATCTCACTGATGATCAAGTCTGCCACGTCAAACTCTGACTGCTGGACCAGGGCACCAAGGAGCCAAAGCTGTAAGTGAGTCAAACCCTCCTTGTACCCCTCCCGCGGTAAAAGTGTACGCCTCATCACGTCGTTCAAGAGACGAACGACGGGACGAAGCTCCGAAGGTGTCCTGCGGGAGCTGTTTCCGAACGGCAGTCGAAAACACGCTGCTATATGAGTAGTACCAGGTGCAAGTCCTCCGTGAGCCCTCCTCGGCGGGTCTGTCGTGGCATAGCAAATACTGTGCAATCTGGTAGCTGACTCTGGCACTCCAAGCAGCTCTCGCAGAGCCTTCGCGTAGAGCCGGTATGGTTCTCCGCCGAAGGTGTACTGCAGGTACTCGTGGTCGGGGTCTATCCATAGTGAAACATAGAACTCTCTCGCCCACGACTCCACGTACCGGCCTGAACGGCCAAGAAGCTCTGCTACACCAGGCAGGTAAGACAAGTACGGCCTGATCTCCTCTCCTGCTGCCTGGACTATGTCCTCTAGGGGACATACCTTGTGCTGACGCAGTACAACTCCTGTGGCCATGAGGGCGGTGAAGAAGTCCTCGTGAAGAGTAGTGTACCAGCCCTCAGAAGCTCTAGGATCTCTCTGATCCGGAAACCAACTGGCAAGCGACGTCAGCCGGAGCTCTCTGACTCGGGCTACAGAGATCCTTTGCAGGTCCAAGTGAACGTCCGGCTCAGGCTCCGGCTGAGGCTCGGAGGGAGCAGGCGCCCTGGGAACTCGGTCTCCGCGCCTCTGACCAGTGGGTCGGGGTGGCACCGAAGGTCGAGTGCGGCCCGAGCAACGAAGAGGTGGAGCCTGGGCCTGCTCCCCCTGAGTAGCTGCCTCCTGCTGCTCTGGCTGCCTCGGCTCTGCCTCTGGCTGTGCTGACTCAGTCTCCGGCTGTCTCTGAGGCTGTGGCTGCTCCTCGGACTCATCCCTGCCTGACAAGCTGACAGAGATACCTCCAATATGTATACCTCTGCCACGCTCTGCCTCCTCTGCAACCTGTGTTACCCTGATAGCCTGCCTCTGCTCAGCTAAAAGTCTCTTCCTTTTCTTGCTGCTCTCGACAAGAGGGGCCTTCCCTTTGTCCAAAGGTGGACGAGGAGGAGGCCTTTCGTCTCCACCTGTGCCTCCCTCACTGCGACTGGCCTGCTTGCACCTCACCATCTCTGCCAACTGTCACTATCTCTCAGAAACTGACAACTGCCACTGACACTCAGAGGCTTGGCCTCGTTTCGTATCTGCGGGCTTGGCCCCGGATTCACTGACACACTGCCAAACACTCTGACCACGACAGCTGCAATAGAGAGATAGACAAGATATACGTAAGCATATATAAGCTAGAGATGAGAGAGCCTATAGAAGCAAGCATATTGGATAAGAGAGGAGAAGCAAAGCAACCTGAGGGAAGACCTATGAAGAGGTGAGAATCTCTGTCGACACAAGGCACCACACAAGGAGCAAAACAAGATCACTGCATGACATAGGGCACAAGTCAATGACTAGAGCAACTGACCTGGATATGCAATGATTAGGGAGGAAATTAAGGTGTGGAGGCAAAAGAGGATTACCACAAGGTGAAAATCACCTCCACAGACCCTAGAAGGCTGAGAGTAGAGCCAAGCTTCAATAGAACTGCGAGGAACGCGAGGAATGCTGGTTAGGGCATTTCACCGAACAGTTTAAGTGCGAGGTGATGAGTAGAGGGATTTAAACAAAGAAGTTTGAATCTCACCACCACTCTGTGGGAGATGCTGGCGCAGACAAGGAGAGGGGTGTCCTCGTGGAGGATGAGCACCTCCGGCGGTGCAAAAAATCACGGCGGCGGCGAACTGGGCACGACGGCGGCGCTGCTCTGCAGCAGCTCGCGGGCGTGCGCAGGAGGAGGGCGCGCACACGTCGCCGGAGAGGACTAGGGCACGGAGAGCGGCGGTGCAGAGCGGCGGCGCTTAGCACGGCGGTGCTGCTCGGCAGCAGGCGCCCGCGTGCAAGATAGGGGGCCCGCACGCGCGGGAAGACGCTCGCGGCCGGTGGCGAGGGCGTGGAGCGGCGGCGGCGAGCTAGGGTTTGGGTGCGTACGGGCGGCGGAGGTTAGGGCTAGGGCTCATACAGGCGGCGGCGTGATGGCTCTGGACGAAGACGATGGACGACTAGCAGACGGGCCCCACGCGACAGAGAGAGAAAAGAGCTGAAACTCGCCTTCAAACCGACCGTCGGACGGTTACTGTTGCAGGCGTCGGACCAACGCTCTGCAGGGTCCGACATTTCCAGTAAGATCCAGTGCCCGTCGGACTTAGTTCGACGCTCCTCGTCGGACTAATATCTTCGGTCCGACGCCGTGAACGCGGCGCGACGCGGCGTGAACTCCCCTTTTCAATAGTCCGACGTCCAAAAAAACTCGGTCCGACGCTGCGTCTGACGCCTCCTTCAACAGGATTAGGGACCGTCGGACTGAGGCAATTGGTCCGACGCTGGGAAAACCAGCGTCCGATGCCTCGGTCCGACGCCCTAAAACCTGTTTTCTTTCAAATTTCTTCGCGCCGATTTTCCCAACTAAGTTCCAACCCCAATAAGAGTCAAATAAACACCAGTTGAAACTAGTATGAGATGTCCTCACTCAAACCCTCAATTTTTTAAATATTTTGCCTTAGGCATATGTGAATTTTATGAAAATAGGCAATGAAATCCAAGAACTAAACGACAAAACAACAACCATGCAATATGCAATGCAAATTCACGTAAATTAAACTAGTTGCTTGTCAAGTTTGTCCTCGGGTAAGCTTCTTCACACGCTTTTAGGCGGTTATCTTAACCGAGTTAGACAAGCCCTACGTGCATTTCAATGTTAGACATGTTTTATGTTACAATGCAATGCACATGATAACACAAGATCATCTTTTAGTGAAGTTGTTTAGATTAAGGCAATTAAGTTCATTCCTTAGAGTACAAAAGCATGCCTCATCCAATGGTTTAGTGAAAATACCCGCCAAGTTATCATCCGTTCTCACTCCCTCAAAGGAAATGTCACCCTTGGCAACGTGATCTCTAAGGAAGTGATGACGGATGTCAATGTGCTTTGTTCGGGAGTGTTGAACCGGGTTGTTGGCAAGTTTTACCGCACTCTCATTGTCACACAACAAAGGCACCCTTTTTAAGTTAATTCCATAAACAAGTAAGGTTTGTTTCATGTAAAGAATTTGTGCACAACAAGCACCCGCGGCAATGTATTTCGCTTCGGTTGTTGACAAGGCAACACTATTTTGTTTCTTGGAGGACCAAGAAACTAGTGATCTTTCAAGCAAATGGCACCCTCTAGATGTGCTTTTCCGGTCAATCTTGCAACCGGCATAATCCGAATCAGAATAGCCGACAAGTGTAAAGTTAGCTCATTTGGGATACCAAAGGCCAATGCTTGGGGTGTGCTTTATGTACCTAAGGATTCTTTTTACCGCAACTAAGTGAGGTTCCTTAGGGTTAGCTTAAAAGCGCGCACACATACATACACTAAACATGATGTCGGGTCTAGTTGCGGTCAAGTACAACAAACTACCGATCATAGAACGATAGAGAGTTTGGTCAACCGATTTACCTCCCTCATCAAGGTCGAGGTGTCCATTGGTAGGCATGGGGGTCTTGATGGGCTTGCATTCTTCCATCTTGAAGCGCTTGAGGAGATCCTTCGTGTACTTCTCTTGCGATACGAACGTCCCCTCCCTCATTTGCTTGACTTGAAAGCCGAGGAAGAATGTGAGTTCACCAATTATGGACATCTCAAACTCCTTGGACATCATATCACCAAATTCCTTGCAAAAATCTTCATTAGTCGAACCAAAGATAATATCATCAACATAAACTTGACAAATAAAGATATGCCCTTTGTGCTTCTTGGTGAATAGTGTGGTATCAACCAAGCTGATTTTGAAGCCCTTGTTGATGAGGAAGTCGCGGAGGCGCTCATACCAAGCCCTTGGGGCTTGCTTCAAGCCATATAGCGCCTTGGACAACCTATAAGCATAGTTTGGATATCTAGGGTCTTCAAAACCCAGGTGGTTGCGAAACATAGACAAGTTCATTTATGAAGCCATTTAAAAATACACTTTTCACATCCATTTAAAAGAGTTTTAGACTGTGATTAGATGCATATGCAAGTAGGATACGGATGGCCTCAAGTCTTGCAACCGGGGCAAAAGTCTCCCCAAAATCCAAACCTTCAACTTGGGAGAACCCTTTTGCCACGAGCCTTACCTTGTTTCTCACAATGTTGCCCTTGTCGTCTTGCTTGTTGCGGAACACCCACTTGGTGCCTATGACTCTTGCACCTTTTGGCTTCTCTTCAAGTGTCCACACTTGATTGTGGGTGAAGTTGTTGAGTTCTTCATGCATGGCATTCACCAAATCCGGATCTTGAAGAGCTTCTTCTATGCTAGTAGGCTCAATGCAAGAGACAAACGAGTGATGTTCAATGAATTAAGCATGCCTTTGTGAGCAAGTCATTACCCCCTTGAAGGACTCCCTATTATGAGATCTTGAGGATGTTCTTGTAGGAGTGGAGTAATTCTTCTATCAACCACTTGAGGAGGAGGATTTCGAGCATCAACATCTTGTGCTTGTGCCTCAACTTCTTCTTGTGTGATGTGGGTGTCTTCATGTGGATCCACCCCATCTTTATCTTCATCATTTTGAGGCACATTTGATGAAGATGGTTGATTGATCACTTGCACATCATCACTATCATCTTCATCATCTTTAGGCATGATGTCTCCGGTTGGCATGTTCTTCATAGCCTTCCTCAGTGGTTCATCACCTACATCATCAAGATTCTCATGCTCTCCTTGAAAGCCGTTAGATTCATCGAACTCCACATCATATGTTTCTTCAACAAGGCCGGTGGCATTGTTGAATACTCTATATACTTTGGACTTCAATGAGTAACCAACAAGAAAACCAATATCACAACATCTTTGGAACTTCCCTAGGTGTTGCCGCTTTTTGTAGATGTAGCATTTGCAACCAAACACCCGGAAGTAGGAAACATCTGGCTTCTTGCCAATGAGTAGCTTATACAGGGTCTTCTTCAGCAACCGGTGAGGAAATAGGCGGTTGAATGCATAGCATGCGGTGTTGATTGCCTCCGCCCAAAACCTCTCCGGTGTGTTGTACTCATCAAGCATAGTCCTTGCAAGGGTGATCAAAGTCCGGTTTTTCCTTTCAACTACACCATTTTGTTGAGGGGTATAGGTGGATGAGAATTCATGCTTGATCCCAACTTCATCACAATATACTTTAATGTTTGTGTTGTCAAATTCTTTTCCATTGTCACTTCTAATCTTCTTGATCTTCACTTCAAATTCATTTTGTGCTCTCTTGGCAAACTTCTTGAAAGATTGGGCAACTTCGGTCTTGTCATGAAGAAAGAACACCCAAGTATATCTTGAAAAGGCATCAAAAATCACTAAGCAATAGAGCTTGCCACCAATACTTGCATAAGTTGTTGGCCCAAATAGGTCCATGTGAAGTAGCTCTAATGGTCTTGAAGTTGACACAAATGCCTTGGATGGATGTGTATTTGCCACTTGCTTCCCGACTTGGCAAGCACTACACAATTTGTCCTTCTCAAATACAACATCTTTCAATCATCTCACCATTTTCTTCTTCAATAGCTTCTTGAGTGTGCTCATCCCAACATGTGCAAGCCTTCTATGCCAAAGCCACCCAAGAGATTGTTTGGTGAATAGACAAGTCTTTAAATTTGCATCTTTCGAGTTGAAATTCACTAGATAGAAGTGATTATACCGGAAGCCCTTGAATATCACTTCATTGTCATCTTTCTTGAAAACAACCACTTCTTCACCTGTAAATAGGCATTGGAAGCCGAGATCACACAATTGACCAACGGATAGCAAGTTGAAGCTCAAAGAAGCAACTAGAAGCACATTTGATATGGAATGATAATTAGATATAGCCACTTTGCCAAGCCCTTGCACTTTACTCTTGAATTATCACCAAATGTTATCTTTCCTTGGTCTTCTACATTCTCTTCAAGAGAGGTGAACATACGAGCATCACCGGTCATATGTTGAATGCATCCACTATCAATTACCCAATGAGAGCCACCGGTCTTGTAGTTCACCTACACACAACAAATCAAGGTTGATATTTAGGAACCCATACTTGAGAAGGGCTCCGGACTTTCTCAACCAAAGCTTTTGCCACCCATAGTTGACTAGGCCTATTCTTGTTGGGAGGACCTAAAAACATGACTTTCACTTTGCCCTTTGAATCTTTTCTAAGCATGTAGTGAGCATCAAAAGCAAAGGACCTAGCATGCTTGGGCAAAGGTTGTGGTGGCGGTGTCTTGGACTCATGAGCAAAGTGACCTTCTTGTCCACATTCAAAGCATCTCTTAGGCTTGGGTTTGGGCTTGTTCTTTGCTTTGTTGAGGCGATTTTGACCTCTAATGTTTTGCACCTTCTCACCCATGTAGCCAATCCCACTTCTATCAAACTTCATCACGATGTTCATGAGGAGATCACTTTGGAGATATTGGCCTCTTGTGAATTTTTGCAAGCCCACGGTGAGATGACTCTTTTCTTACTTCAACTTCTTGTTTTCTTCCAATAAGCTTGCAAGGTGACACTTCTCATTCTTGAGGATCTTATTTTCTTTTCTAAGCACCTCAACTTCATCATCTTGTTGCACCGTTTCAATGACAATGGTGTTGGTGGTTGATTGCTTCTCAAGCTCTTTCTTCAAGTTCTTATTTTCAATCATGAACTTCAAATAATCATCATGGCAATCGGCCACCACCACTTCCTTGCCTTTGCTACTAGCACCTTACTTAATGATCTCATCAATCAAGTCATCACATGATTAGCTATATCACACTTAACAACAAGGTTAGGAGCATCATGTGTTTCATTTGAAAGCAAGTCATAAGCCATAGCAAGGTTGTCATGATTCACTTTCACTTGAGTATAGTCCTTTTTTAGCTTGTTGTAATAAGTGGTGAGCTCAAAGTGTATCCTCTCAAGTTTATCATGTTTTTCTTTGACCTCTTTTATGTTGGATTTGAGCTCCTTGAGATTGGATGACACATTTTGATTTTCAACTCTAAGCTCATCACTAGGTTTAGTGAATTGTTCATTTTGAGCTAAGAGGTTGTCATTCTCAAGTTTTAGATTTTCATTTTTCCTTGTTAGCTTTCTTATAACTTTAGTATAGTCATTAAGTAAGCTAGCAAGTTCATCATAAGTGGGTGAATCATATTCATTGTCACTATCACTACTCTTATCATCACTTTGTACCTTCTTGTTCTTAGCCATAAGGCAAAGGTGTGTTGGAGATGAGGGCGGTGATGGCGGTGGAGGAAGTGAAGTCCCAATCACAAGAGCGGCCACCTTCTCCTTTTCATCATCACTTTCTTCACCGAAGGAGCCACTAGAAGATTCAATGTCGGTGAGCCAATCACCAACAATGTAAGGCTTGCCACTCTTCTTGCTTTTGTGAAATTGCTTCTTCTTGAACTCTTTCTTCTTGAATGGCTTGACCTTCTTCTTCTCATCTTCACTTTCATCACTTGAATCTTGCCTTTTGCCCTTGTTCTTGAACTTGTCTTTCTTGGGCTTTGGGCATTGATGAGCAAGATGCCCAAGCTCTCCACAATTGTAGCAATCCATCTCGGAGATGGGCTTTCTTTTGCTACTAGTGAAGAACTTCTTCTTGTTGGAATCAAATTTGATTCCCTTGTTGTTGAGCTTCTTGAGCATCTTGGTGGTCTTCCTCACCATGAGAGCAATCTCCACATCTTCATCATCATCTTCACTTGTGGATTCAAGAGAAGTGTACTTGACTTGAGCTTTGCCTTTCTTGTCGGCCTTGAGTGCCAAGTCTTTCTTCTCTTCTTTCTTGGATGATGATCCATCTTGAGGAGTGATCTTCATGTACATCTCATGAGCATTGATCTTCCCCAATATTTGAGTGGGGGTTGCATTGGAGAGATCCGTTTGATGAAGTACGGTTACAATGTGACCATACTTCTCAATTGGAAGAACAAGCCTAGACTCACAAAGAGTAACAAACCTAGACTCTCACTTGACCAAGAACAAGGCCAAAGAGAGTGATGGATGTACACAAGTCACTCTTGATCTCTTTAGGAAAGAAACTCACAAGCAATGGAGTTTACTCAATGCTCCCTAGGGCTCTTGCTCTCTCACAAGATCAACAAGGGTTCCTTCAGATGTTAGAAGTGGCAAGAGAGATAGAATGGAGGCTTTGGTGGAGTATAAATACTCACCCTCTCCAAAACTAGCCGTTTCTCACTTTCCTGCGAACCGTCGGACGCTTCCGAGGCTCGACCGTCGAACCATTCACCACGGTCTGACTCTCACAGTCGCACTGTGCTCAGTCCTGTGCCAGAGGGGCCTTGGACCGAACTCGATGGTCCGACGCTCCTCAGTCCGACGCTTTCGAATAACAGACACAGTGCCTCTCAACGGCTATAACACGGATCAATGGTCCGACGCACATCGTCGGACCAAGTCTGATGCTCTTTTACGCTGCGGGAACCTCTCTGGAAGCGTCGGACGCTAAGAAACATTAGTTCGACGCTCACTCTCTCGACGGTCCGACGCTCGCTGAACACCCAGAGGCACCGTCGGACTCTGGCCAATGGTCCGACAACCATCCAGCCAGGGTCCGACACTCCCTGGCTCGCTAACAAACATTCAGGGACTGCCACGTGTCGTCGGACTCTAACTATTGGTCCGACGCCCATACTAGGTAGAGTCCGACGCCTCTAATTTGATCAAAACTTCGCCGAATCGAAAACTTTCCAAAACGAAGTTTGATCCTCTCTCTCTCTCAAGAGTCTCCCTGGGCTATATAGAGGCTATGTTGGGCAAGTGTGCATCACATCTACACTCTCTAATCTTGCTCTAAGTCAAGCTACCCATCCAAACCCCTCTTAATAGTACAATCAAAGAGAAAAACAAAACCTAAGACTACGCCAAGTGTCTCTCAACTCCAAACGACACTTGGCACTAGCCTATCACCATCTTGTCTTCCATCTTTTGAAAATCGAATCGAATTCCATTGCTAGGGGCTTGAACCTACATGTTATTATGACCTAACCTCTAGGTTATTCTGCAAAACATACGTTAGTCATAATAACCGTCTTGTTGTCATTAATCACCGAAACCACTAAGGCCTAGATGCTTTAGAAAACCAAGATCTCACGGCTCCTTTCTCAGAAAAGGAAATTAAAGAAGCCATTTTTGGTTGCTATAGTGAGGGTGCCCCAGGACCTGATGGCCTGTCCTTCTTGTTTTACCAAAATTTTTGGCATGTTATTAAAGATGACATAGTGGCCTTATTTGAGGATTTTTACCAAGGTAGTTGAGATTTAAGTAGATTAAATTTTGCTTTGGTTACATTGATTCCTAAGGTAGGAGATGCCTCAGACATGAAACTATTCAGACCCATTAGCTTATTGAACTGTAGTTTCAAGATTTTTTCTCAACTGTTGACTAATAGACTTAGCGCTACAGTTCAGAGAATAGTGGCTCTTACTCAATCTGCTTTTATTAAAGGTAGATTCATATTAGATAGTGTAGTTGTAGCCCATGAAATTGTTCATAGCATTCATAAAAGTGGTGAGCCAGGTATTGTGCTGAAATTAGATTATGAAAAAGCTTATGATAGAGTTAGTTGGGATTTTCTTTTTGATATGCTGGAAAATAGGAATTTCGATCCACTTTGGATAAAGTGGGTTAAACAGATTGTCATGCGTGGTTCCATTGGTATTCTTGTTAATGGTAAGGAAAGTCAGTATTTCAAGACTGGGAAAGGCTTAAGGCAAGGTGACCCCCTGTCTCCTTTTCTTTTTAATCTAGTCGGAGATGGGTTTTCTAAATTGCTTGCTAAAGCGGCGTCCAAGAATTTGATTCAGGGTCCACTTTCTGATTTTAAGGAAGGAGGTATTATTTCTTTGCAATATGCAGACGACACTATTATTTTCTCCAAGGCAGAGGAATCTGCATTGAGGAATTTAAAATGTGTTCTTATGTGGTTTGAGCAGGTTTCTGAAATGAGAGTTAACTTTCACAAAAGTGAGTTAGTCCCAATGAATTTAGACCCAGAAGAAGCTCATAATTTAGTCCACATTTTCTCCTGTCCTTTAGGCTTTTTTCCGATTAAGTACTTAGGTGTCCCATTGCACTATGAGAAACTATCTAGAGAAGATATTCAACCTTTAGTTGACAAAATCCTTAAAAAAATTGCTGGTTGGAGAGGACAGCTCCTTTCTCTAGCAGCTAGAGTTATGCTGATTAAGACTTGTCTGTCTAGCATTCCTATCTATTTGCTGTATTTTATAAAATTTCCTAAGTGGGCTATCAAGCTTTTAAATTCCCATATGGCAAATTGTCTCTGGAATGACACAGAGGAGAGCCATAAGTACCACTTAGCTAATTGGGATCTAGTGTCTATGCGCAAAGAGTTTGGAGGACTGGGTATTCCTAATCTTAGATATCTAAACATTAGTCCGCTAGCCTCTTGGCTGAAGAGGTATAATGTGGACAAGGAAAAGTTGTGGAAACAGCTAATTGATTATAAGTATGATACAGAGAAACCCAACATCTTGCTAACTAAGTCTGAGGGGTCTTCTAGCTTCTTCAAAAGTTTTATGTGGGCAGTACAGGTTGCCAAGATGGGCTATAGATGGAAAATTGGTAATGGTAAGAAAATCAGATTTTGGGAAGATAACTGGTTAGGTTCTTCAAGTTTGGCTGTCATGTTTTGGCCTATTTATAGAATTGTTAATGAAAAAGGTAAAGTAATAGCAGATGTCTGGGATGGTGTGGATTTAAAGTGCTCCTTTAGAAGGAGTTTTAGTGATACCTTACTTAATCTATGGTTGGAGATAGGTAATTTGGCTTCTACTATTCAGTTGTCTGATGTAGATGATGAGCTAATCTGGAATTTTTCTTCAAATGGCATTTATTCCTCGCAGTCTCTTTATAAGGTGATTAATTTTTGAGGAATTATCCCTGTTCATGTGCCTGCTATTTGGAGTCTTAAAATTCCTCCCAGGGTTCAATGTTTCTTTTGGTTACTTACAAATAACAAATTGTTAACTAGAGACAACATAGCCAAGAGAAGAAAGGTAGAGGATTCTACCTGTCTTTTCTGTACTGAGAATGAGTCAGTTCATCACTTGTTTTTCGACTGTGTAGTTGCTAGGCAATGTTGGTTGGTGATTTCTAAGATTGTGAATGTTAAACTGGGGGGAGGGGGAGGGGGTTGATATTTTAGTTATTGGAACTTTATGGCTTAGTAATAAGAAATTTGGTCTTATTAATATTGTCATGTCGGCTGTCTTGTGGAGTCTTTGGAAACTCAGAAATGAATTTTGTTTTCAGCATACAAGCTGGAGGGACATGGCGATGCTGTTTTGCAAGATAAATGGTCTTCTACAGAGTTGGGAAATCCTGTGTCCCGAGAAAAAGCGAAGCCAACTCAAGCTTTTTTCTCAAGGCATCCTGGCGGGGACTCGTTCCACAATTCGATTACCTTTCAAGGATTAGAGGGAATCCCTACTGCTGCCGTTGCGAAGCTACCAAATGCCAAAAGTCAGGAGATGTTCGAGTCTAACAGCTTGCCTTGGTGGAAGCCGGTCGAAGCTAGCCTGGAGGTGGTCTGAAAAGCTTCGGTTGCTGCTGGTAGCAAAACCCTATTTGTACCATGAATCTTTGTGTTACGTCTATTTTTTTTCTGGCTGTTGGTGGCTGTTTTCGGTACCTTCAAGAGGCTGTTCGTTGCTGGTTCCCACCTGCGCGGTTGCGTGGTGAGGTTTTTGGGTTTTGCTGTATCGGCATTGAGTTATAAAACTACTATGTCACTCGATGGTCTTTTTAATAAAAAAGGCTAAGACGAGGCCATTAAACTCTTAAAAAAAAAGAGAGATGAGGCATGTCCATTCGATCAGCCTCAAAGAAGTTTTATAGGAATCTATATAAATAAATATAAATAAAGATCTCTAATCCCGGTGAACTGCACTGTTTATTGTCCTGTTCATCATCCACTTTTCTCCTCCTCAACCATCCGATCCTAGCACCCAGGAATCCGATGGTTGCCACGTCCAACATCCAGAACCTCCTCCCATTGTCCACCACGCATACATCCACCGTCCACTCAACAGGACGCAAAAAAATCCCCATCCATCCACACTCTTCTTCCCGCCGGTGCTGTGACGGCGTCGCCACCGAGGAGCGCCGCCTCGAACCACTCCTCCGGCTTCCCCTCCCGATCCATATCGCTCCCGGCGACGTTGCGGCCACCAAGCGTCGACCCGCAGTCCGCCTCCGGTGAGGCCGCGCCACCGCCGCCGCGGAGGGGTACCGCACCGCAACCGGACCTCACTGCTGATGCCGCCGCCGAGGGGTGCCGCGCACCGGCCCGAAACTCACTGCGACGCATCTCCTTCTCCTCTGCTCCTCTTCCATGGTAACGCTCAGCTCAGCGCTGCTGTCCCCTCCGCACTACTCCAATTGATGGGATTTGTCTCGGTTGCGCCCTTCCCGACAACCACCAACAGCATCACGGCCTAGGGCCTAGCGCGTGGTGGCGGCCCTCCCTACGATGGGCGGGCGCATCGTTGCCTACAGCACCGGTGGACGCCGTACACCCCAGGTCGGTCCCTATGCTCACCCTTCCCCCTATGCGTGTTGTTCCCATTATTATTTGCCGTAGCTAATCATGATGCTGCTTGCCCCTCCATGATCCACCTATATGTTGCCCTTCCTCTGCTTGCGACATTCTTGACAGAATGGTCAGATGCAGACTTGATGCAGCACGTGTTAGTGACAGAATGTTGGATCCATGGTTATTTTCTACTTTCATCTGCCCATTCTATTCTAACTGCGCCCATAACAAGTCTTTCATCTCCAAGATTAAATTTCTTCATCAACCTTCGTTTCTTTGAATGTTTGGCATCGTCATCTATTTGTAAATTACCTCTGCACATATATCCAATTACTAGGGTATTAACCACTGCCCATGTGTTTTTGTCCATAGTGCTTTCCAGGTGAAGATGTGAGCCCACCAAAATATTAGGCATGGGAATCCTTTGGAGCACTCAATGATATTATGGACTGCCACAAAAGCAATTTTGATGGTCCAAGCCAAAAAACCAGTTTTCATGGTTGAAGCCAAGGTTAGTTACCACTCACCGGTTAATGCAAAAGACTTGCCTAGGGATTTACAGAGTTATTGCTGTCCATAGTGCTTTCCAGGTGAAGATGTGAGCCCACCAAAATATTAGGCATGGGAATCCTTTGGAGCACTCAATGATATTATGGACTGCCACAAAAGCAATTTTGATGGTCCAAGCCAAAAAACCAGTTTTCGTGGTTGAAGCCAAGGTTAGTTACCACTCACCGGTTAATGCAAAAGACTCGCCTAGGGATTTACAGAGTTATTTCTTGGAATGTTTGTCCTCGTCATATATTTGTAGATTACCTCTGCACATATATCCAGTTCTGGTGATGTTAACCGCTGCCCATGTGTTTGTTTTGCTTGGTGTTTTCTAGGTGACGATGTCAGGCCACCAAAGTATTAGACACAGAAATCCTTTAAAGCAGTCAGTGATATTATGGACCACCACAAAAGCAGTTTATGGTCGAAGCCAAAGGCAATTTTCAACTTTTTATGGTTGAAGCCATAAGCAGATTTGAACTTTTCATGGTTGAAGCCAAGGTAACTGTTAATTATACGACAGACTTCCTCGGGGTTTCCAAAGTTATTATTCCTGCAAAAAAGATGATGTGTTTTGTTCCTCTTAGCTTCAGTTGAACGCCAGCGATGAACATATTGTTCTGTGTCTTACATGATGCACATTAATGGCCTTCGTTATTAATTGGCAGCTCATTATCTACTTACATCAAGGACTTCCCGCATGATCATGGCCACGCTGAGAATTGTTGATTCAGCGAATGAACTAAAACAAATCTTTTTCCCATTCTATGATTTCATATCAGTTGCTTCCATTAGTATCTAACAATTACAGTTACAATGTCCTACAATTCATAATTCATTAGTTAAGCCTTCTCCTATATGTGCCACCATATTATAATGAAAAAGATATGCAAATCTGTATCTTAGTCCTATTTCGGTATAGCTAGCAGCTGTTATGTTTCCAGCCTTTCTGCGAACAATATAATTGTAGGCCTATGTTACTACCGAATCAAGGTACCCACTATTGTTAGCTTGCAGAGGGTAATTTCAAATGTTTCATCGTGACCACTTCTAATTTCAAATGTTTGCCATCTTGCAGAGGGTAATTAGGATAAAGGATATGGACTTACAAGATTTGTATCCTCTTCTTTACTCGGTTCTCTTACTTTCTTAGCGTTTTTGGTTCAGCTAAAATCTGAATATCAGTGCCCATTGGGCTTATTTTAAACCACACTGCATCTCAGCATACTTCTCCTAACCGCCTCCTTAATTTCCTTGGTTAAGTAACTTCAGCCTACCTCTATATTGAGTAAACTAGAGCGAGCAAAGTGCCTGCCAATTTTAGTGCCTGCCTCTATATATGACTTCGGCTTGCTTTGATCATAGTGCCTGCAAATTTTAGTTACGCTTTTTTTTTCAGCCACTCTATTTGTTCTCCATCAGTTGCGCTTAATAAAATGATCCCCGTACTGTACTGCAGCCTTACTGATTTATGAAGATTATAAACTAAAGTTGTTTATACCATCGATGCATGGGCATGCCCCCAAAATTACATGGAATAAGAGTAATATTTATCTTCATCGTATCCTTCAGTCATGTGCAGTTGCTGTGAAATACTATATTGGGCAGCCTCACTTCAAAAGAAGAGAATGCTTAATTAGCAGTAGATTACATTGTCTTTGGATCATTCCACTGTACCAAACGCATGGACTGCCATTGTCCATACAAAATAAAGTTTAAGTCATCCTATTATTTCCCTAAATTATTCATGGATTCATTTAAAGAAAACGTTCATTAACAAAAAATAATTTGGAATTTTCACTGATGTAAGCAGGTTTCCATGCTAATAATTACTTCTTAAGTGCCGTTATTGTCAGATTATGCTAGCAATAGACATTTATTGGCATACAGAATATTATGGTACATATATTTTTAGTATCTACTCCCATTTAATTCTGTAATCAGTAGGTTCTTTTCTTCGGTGAACATAATGAGGCAAGTGATATAATTCCCAGAGATGAAGGGCATTGCTCAACCAATAAAACAAGGCGAGGCACCTTTTTTTTTTTTTTTTTGGCTCCTCTACTTGCCTCATGTTATTTTAAAATTGTATATGCTTGCTGCTATGTGCTGCCTTGCTACTTAGTTTGGTGCCCAGCTTCATAAACTTTCCTTCGAAGAAACAATAGGTATATATTTCTGTTTTTGACGAGTTGAGATATGCTTCCTCTGTATTCTTTCCCACCAACTGCCTATAATTATTTGATCTCTAACGAAGCTTTTGCTATTTTCAGGTATGATATTTCAGGTTTACTCATACCGTCACCTATCTCATAGGATTCCACATGGTTCGTGTCCGCTGTAAATTCACAATTGAGATGACCCAGGATACTGACACACTCAAGATTGCGATCCTTCAAATTTTCATTCACAAATTTCGGCGCGTGCCTCCTATTAACTTATAATTGTTTTTGCCAGCACACTTGATATTGTACTGTGCCGTGGAATCTTTTATGCTTTTACAACAGATTAATTTTATTTCACCTTATTACTTAATAGCTAGATCATTACTGCATCTCTACGTGTTCAGGTGCTCTATAAGGTGTAAATTACGTCAAGTATAGTACACAAAATGTGAGTTTAGTTTAAATTGAACATGTTCACTCTGTTCGGCTGGCTGGTACGGTACGGTTGGCTGGCTAATTGTTCTGAGAGAAAAACACTGCTGAATAGTTGACTGGTGCTGGCTGGACTAGCCAGCCGAACAGGGTGTTCGGCTGTATCATCGATCCATACATAGTATCTATCCGCGCGAAGCGCGGGCCTCTGGCTAGTATATACTCTCTTCGTCTCACAAATAACTATAAATCTTTGACTTCAATCGTTCTCCTTTGACTGTCTATCTTATTTGATAAATTTTATTTGTTTTGATACGATTTAGTCTATTATTGGAGATATTTGCATAATGATTTAATAATTTTATTATTTAAATAAAAATTTAAATAAGACAGACGGTCAAAGTAGAACGATTGAAATCAAAGATGTACAATTATTTGCGGGACGGAGGGAGTATTGACCAAGCACAGGATGAACATGTCTAAACTTTCTCCATTCGTCCAACCACTGCAGCAGTCACCACCCGTCCTCCATGTCGTTATCTGTTTGTCACCACGGATCAACTGTACCAGCACTATCTGGATCAGCAGCAATACGCCCTAAAAAAAACGGTTATTCGTTCCACGTGTCGGGTACCAAAGTATAGGGTATCTAACTTCGATTAAAAAATACACGTTCTGAACACGGCCCGGCTCAAGTAAAGCCAGCGGAAGCCTATGAAGGCCGCACCTACGAAGGCCCATGACGACGCTGCATCAACACTAGTCTACTCTCAGGAAAGCGGCACCCTCGGACGCTAATTCTCCGATTCGCCCGAGCCTCCCCGAGAGAGCTCGGGAGAGCGGTACTCTCGGGCGCCAATTCTCCGATTCGCTCGACCCTCCCCGAGAGAGCTCGGGAGAGCGGCACCCTCAGGCGCCAATTCTCCGATTCGCCCGAGCCTCCCCGAGAGAACTCGGGAGAGCGGCACCCTCGGGCGTCAATTCTCCGATTTGCCCAATTCTACGATTCGCCCGAGCCTTCCCGAGAGAGCTCGGGAAAACGGCACCCTCGGGCGCCAATTCTCCGATTCGCCCGAGCCTCCCCGAGAGAGCTCGGGAGAGCGGCACCCTCGGGCGCCAATTCTCCGATTCGCCCGAGACTCCCCGAGAGAGCTCCGGAGAACGGCACCCTCGGGAGAGCGGCACCCTCGAACGTCCAATTCTCCGATTCGCCCGAACTTCCCCATCCCCCTCGAGCGCAATCCCTCAAAGGCATCCAATGCATAGTTGACGTCAGCGGAGCAATCTTGGATCACAAGAGACTTCTCTGACCACTTTACAAGCACTGTCCTGTCAGGTGAGATTCTCGACGCGACTGTGCTTCGCACGCGCACGACGGCCATACCACCTTTCAGGACTTCCCTGGCGACGGATTTGACGAGCCCACTACGTCCATCCTGCCCACAGTATGGTCTACGGTGCGTCGCCCCGTTTTCCGCCGGGATCTACCAACTACGACTACGACAGTCCAAGCGCCGGACGAACGGGCTACGCAAGAACGGTAAAGGCACCTACTGCACTGTCCACTCGAAAGGACGAGCACGCCTTCCATCCGGGCTCACCTAACCCTTGGGAAACACTGTCCGAAAGCTAGAAATGCGCCCGAAGGAAGATATCGCCCTGCTCCGTCCCATCAACCCTCCAGGAGTCCCGAGCCTCGGGAGACGACGTCCCGAGGCGACTCACCCTCTCGTCACATCATGCAGGTAGACGGCCATCAGGTGTGACACCACGCCATGTCGTAATCCCGACGACTGTTGGCGCCTTGGAACTCACCAAGATCGTACGAAACCACTACGGCCATACCCCTGAGACGCGGAGACAAGATCGTAGCTGACGACAGTCACACAGAGACAACAACTCCCCAGTGTAACATGCATGGCAAAGTACGCGCTGCCCTTGCCTCTCCCTTGTGACTATAAAAGGGAGAGCAGAGGCCAGCCTTAGACAGGTTCCAAGTTCTCAAGCTCTCACACACTCCACACCACACACAACAACCAGCGACTTATATACACTTCGACACTCACAAGAGACTTGGGAGCACTTCCCTCTCTCGCCTAACTTGTAACCCCCTACTACAAGCACCTCGGTGCAAGGCAACACGACTCTCCTCTCCACTGGACGTAGGGCCAGGCGGGCCTGAACCAGTATAATCTCGTGTTCCCCCTTGCACACCACCCGTAACCTCAACCGCAAAACACAAAATTATTAGCCGGTGTTAGTACCCGCCAAAACTAGCACCGACAGTTGGCGCGCCAGGTAGGGGCCTTTTGTGTGTTGACTCAGGTTACGGATAGCCGACATCTCCATGACGCTTCCTGCTGGCGCGGTGCTCCGGTTCGGGAGTCTTGAGTTCGTGGCCATTGGCCAGGGGCTCGAGGTGAACCCGCGCCCAACTGAGCCCTGCACCATCATCGTCCTGACTCCGACCCATCAAGCGGCCAGGGAAAGGACAACGGTGACGCTTCCTCCCAGTCCCAGAGGACGAAGGGAACGCGCACGTCGCGCTTCCCGACAGACCAGGAGGAGGAGGCGCAACCGCGCCAACCTGCCCCTGGTCGCGGAAAGCGCGGCCACCCAGGTGCCCCCCAGCAGAGGACGCCAACCCGGCACCGGCCGCCATCCCGGCACCTCCGGCGCCGGCAGCCACACGCCCGTCAACCGCCCGAAGGATGGGCGGGAGCGGGATCGCGGCGTCAGCGGGTCTCTCTCTCCGCCCTCATGGCGAGAGGGGGACGACGCCGTCATCTCTCTTCGGGCTCCAAAGCGTTGTGGACGCCCACGTCTGCGCAGTCCGCGCTCTGCTGCACGATTTGGTGGAGACACCTGTCCACCGCCTCGAGCGTCTAGATGACCTCGTGGGCGACCACGTGGCCTCCCCACCGTCCACTCCCGGGAGCAAACCCAGGGCGTATGGCGGGGAGGAGACAGACTCCACTGACAGTCTCACCCCCCGAGAATACTCGGAGGAGTGGGATCGTCGCGGTTGGACCTCACCGTCATGACGGCGCCCTAGCGACGACGACGATGAGTTCTGGGCGAACGTGGACTTCACCGTCCACCCCGACGATTCGTGGGAGGACGCCCCGAGCGTCATCACTGACTCCGACCAGTCCTACATCGACCCCGCTCGGGAATGCTACCACTTGGTGTACCCCGAAGACGGACGGGTGGAGGACGACGTACCTTCCCCGCTCTAGCCGCAACACACCCCGCCTCCGGCGACTCCGCGGCCTGCATCTCGCCCCGCGCACCAGTCTCCGAAGCTAGAGCAGCTCCGGGAACTCGAGGCGCGGATGGACGAGGACCGCCTACGCCTCACCCAGCTGCGAGCCACGCTCGAGCGCGAGGAGCAGCAGGGCACCGGCGGAGCAGCTCGTCGCCAGGCCCGGGATGTTCAGGCTCGTATCATCATCGACAATGGAGCCGGAACACCAGGAGCCCTGCCTCGAGCAAGCCGTAAGCTCACGGAGGCGGCAATGCTGCTCCGGAGCCTCCCTGAGTCCTCCACCGAGGAGGCACGGCAGCTACGGAACCAGCTCAAGGACCTCCTGGAGGATGCAGCCGTTCTCCAGGCAGAAAGTTCAGCGTCACGCCATCGTGGTGCTGAAAGCCACCAACGTGGCGGCGCGGCACGCCACAAGCGCGAGGCCTCGGTGCATCCCGAGGTCCCGAGGGCCCCGTCGGTCCACCAACGGCTTGGCAAGGACGTTGACGTCCGAGCCATCCTTCAAGCCCGCGGTCGACGAAAGACCGATGGAGCCGCACGAGGCTACCATGTCCTATCGGGGCGGGCGCTACGACTCGGACGAGGACCGCGAGCCCTCACCCGAGCCCTCAGGTCCTCGCGTCTTCAGCGAGGCCATCCGAAGGGCCACATTCCCGCCCCGGTTCCGACAGCCGGCCAACATAGCCAAGTATTCGGGAGAAACCAACCCCGAACTATGGCTAGCGGATTATCGTCTTACGTGCCAGCTTGGTGGTGCGCAGGATGATCTCATCATCATCCGCAACCTTCCCCTGTTCCTCGTGGACTCTGCAAGAGCTTGGCTGGAACATCTCCCCCTGCGGTTGATCTTTGACTAGAGCGATCTGGTCATGATCTTCGTAGGGAACTTCCAGGGCACGTACGTGCGCCCTGGCAATTCCTGGGACCTCAGAAGCTGTAAACAGAAGCTGGGCAAGTCTCTCAGGGATTACATCCGGTGATTCTCTAAGCAGTATAATGAGCTACCCCAAGTTGCCGACTCTAACGCGTCGGAGCATTTGCCGCAGGAACTTCCTGCAAAGAGCTCGTTCATGAGCTCAGACGCCAGACCCCCACCAGTGTTTCCGAGCTCATGAAGATAGCAACCAGCTTCGCATCGGGGGACGAGGCGGTGGGAGCTCTCTTCTCCGACCCAAACGGCAAACGGAAGGAGGAGGCCCCCGAGGGCACCTCTTCCCGAGGCCCAAACAGCAAGAAAAAGAAATGGAAGGGAAAGCCCCCCCTCCGCAGTGACTCACTCGTGGCAGCCACCGAGCCCAAGAGGGAACGACCCCCCGGGGCCGCTTCGACGAGATACTCAACAAGCCGTGCCCTTACCATCAGGGTCCGGTGCATCACACGCTCGGGCAGTGTGTGATGCTTAAAAAACACTACGGCCGGCAAGGACGATGCTGGCAAGAAGCCCACCAGGGATCAGGAGGACAAGGACGGGAAGGACGATGAGTTCCCGCCCGTCGTCGACAAGTGCCTCATGATCTTCAGTGGGCCCGGGACCGCTCCTACGCTGCGACAGCGAAAGCGCGAGTGCAGGGAGGTTTACTCCGTCAGACCAGCGACACCGCGCTTCCTCGACTGGTCCCACGACGCCATCACCTTCAGTCGGGACGATCACCCGGACTACGTCCCTTCACCAGGGCGTTACCCACTCGTTGTCGACCCCGTCGTCGGCAACACGAGGCTCTCCAAAGTCCTCACGGATGGAGGCAGCGGCCTCAACATTCTCTACGATGAGACCCTTGACTTGATGGGGATCAGCCGCTCGCTCCTCCGGGCCACAACGTCCCCGTTCCACGGGATAGTGTCCGGGAAGAGCGTGCAACCCCTCGGGCAGATCGACCTGCCGGTCTACTTCGGGACTCCTGACAACTTCAGGAAGGAAGTCATAACGTTCGAAGTGGTAGGCTTCCACGGCACCTACCACTCCATCCTCGGGAGGCCATGCTACGCCAATTTCATGGCGATCCCAAACTATACCCACCTCAAGCTCAAGATGCCGGGGCCAAAGGGGGTGATCACCATCGGCGCTTCTTACCAGCACACGTACCAGTGCGACGTCGAGTGCTACGAGTACGGCGGCGCGCTGGTGGAATCCGAGGCCCTCATTGCCAACCATGAAAGGACGGCAAAGGAGGTCCCTGACCCCAAGAAGGTCACGGGCACCTTTGAGCCCGCTGAGGGGGTGAAGGAGGTGCCCCTCAACCCGAGCTCCCCCGACAGCAAGGTGCTGAAGATCAGCACCACCCTCGACCCAAAATAGGAGGCTGTGCTCATCGACTTCCTCCGCAAGCACGCCGACGTGTTTGCATGGAGTCCCTCGGATATGCCAGGTATCCCGAGGGAGGTCGCCGAGCACTCCTTGGACATCCGGGCTGGGTCCAAGCCGGTGAAGCAACGCCTACGCCGATTCGACGAGGAGAAGCGCCGGGCCATCGGGGAGGAGGTGCAAAAGCTTTTGGTGGCCGGATTCATCAAGGAGGTCTTCTATCCAGAGTGATTAGCTAATCCTGTTTTGGTTAAAAAGAAAAATGGAAAATGGAGAATGTGTGTCGATTACACTAGTTTAAATAAAGCTTGTCCTAAGTATCCATTTCCATTTCCTCGCATTGACCAAATAGTTGATTCCACCGCTGGCTGTGAACGACTTTGCTTTCTTGATGCATATTCCGGTTACCATCAGATTCGCATGAAAGAGTCCGACGAGTTAGCGACTTCTTTCATTACTCCTTTTGGCACATATTGTTACGTAACCATGCCATTTGGCCTCAAAAACATGGGCGCGACTTACCAGCGTTGCATGCTCAAAGTTTTGGGGACCTCATCGGGTGGACCGTTGAGGCTTACGTAGACGATATAGTGATAAAATCTAGAAAGGCCAGCGACTTAGTAGCCGACCTAGAAAAGGCATTCGAGTGCCTCAAGAAGCGAAACATAAAGCTAAACCCCGAGAAGTATGTTTTCGGGGTCCCTCGGGGCATGCTCCTCGGGTTCATCGTTTCCGAGCGTGGCATCGAAGCCAACCCGGAAAAGATATCGGCCATCACATAGATGGGTCCGATTCGGAACTTCAAGGGTGTGCAAAAGCTTATGGGATGTCTCGCGGCCTTGAGTCGATTCATCTCAAGGCTCGGTGAGAGGGGACTTCCCCTATATCGGTTGCTAAAGAAAAATGAGCACTTTACCTGGACTACCGAGGCCCAGGAAGCCCTCGAAAAGCTTAAGGCTTTGCTTTCGAAAGCACCAGTTCTTGTGCCTCCTATAAAAGGAGAAAATCTCTTGCTGTATGTCGCTGCTACTAACCAAGTTGTGAGCGCAGCGATCGTCGTGGAACGGCAAGAAGAAGGGCACGCATTAACAGCGGTCTGTCTACTTCATCAGCGAAGTCTTGTCCGAAACCAAGACACGCTACCCTCAGATCCAGAAGCTGGTGTACGCAATCATTCTTGCCCGGCGCAAGTTGCGACACTACTTCGAAACCCATCCCGAATCGGGAGACGACTGGGAGGATCGCTAAATGGGCTATCGAGCTCATGGGTGATGGCATCACCTACGCGCCACGCAAAGCCATTAAGTCCTAGGTGCTAGCGGACTTCGTGGCAGAGTGGACCGAGATACAGCTACCGCCACTCCCGACCCAAGAAGAGTATTGTGTCATGTACTTCGACGGATCGATAATGAAGACCGGTGCTGGCGCAGACATCGTCTTCGTTTCACCCCTCGGGGTCCGGCTCAAGTACTTGCTGCGGCTGCACTTCATGGCTTCCAACAACGTGGCCGAATACGAGGCTCTGGTCAATGGTCTCCACATCGCCATCGAGCTCGGGATCCGGCGCCTCGAGGTCCGGGGGGACTCCCAGCTCGTCGTGGACCAGGTCATGAAGGAGTCGACGTGCCAGAACCCCAAGATGGCCGCCTACTGCAAGCTGGGCGGTTGCTCGAGGAGAAATTCGACGGCCTCGAGCTCAACCACATCGCGCGCAGGTACAACGAGGATGCCAACGAGTTGGCGAAAATCGCATCCGAAAGGAGGTGATGGAAATTGAAGCCGAGATGGATGACGACGAGCCAGACTGGCGCGAGCCGCTAGTCAGTTGGCTCGTCTGAGGAATCTTACCCTCGGACAAAACCAGTGCACGATGGCAGACATGTAAGGCTAAGTCTTTCACGATGATCGACGGTAACATCTATTGACGATCTCCCTCGAGCATCCTCCAGCGTTGCATTCCCTTCAGTCAAGGCAAACACCTACTCAAAGAGATACACGCCAGAGCCTGCGGTCGCTACGCCGCACCAAGAACTCTTGTCGATAACGTCTTTCGACAGGGCTTCTACTGGCTAACCGCCGTGGCCGATGCCACCGAGGTGGTACGCTCCTGCGAGGGATGCCAATACTACGCTCGGCAGACACATCTCCCGGCCCAAGCTCTCCAGACGATTCCCCTCACTTGGCCATTCGCCGTATGGGAACTGGACCTTGTCGAGCCCCTCCAAAAGGCGCCCGTGGGCTTCACCCACTTGCTTGTCGTCATTGACAAGTTCTCAAAGTGGATCGAGGCCCGGCCGATCGCCCAAATCAGCTCGGCGCAAGCGGTGTTATTCTTCACTGACATCGTCCACCGGTTTGGTGTCCTGAACTCCATCATCACTGACAACGGCACATAGTTCACCGGAAAGAAATTTCTGGCTTTCTGCGACGAGTACCACATACGAGTGGACTAGGCAGCCGTAGCCCACCCAAGAACAAACGGCCAAGTAGAACGTGTCAATGGCTTGATTCTCCAAGGCTTTAAGCCGAGAATCTTCAACAGATTGAATAAGTTCGGTAAGAGGTGGCTGACGGAGCTCCCGGCAGTGATATGGAGTCTAAGGACTACGCCAAGCCGAGCCACGGGCTTCACGCCCTTCTTCCTGGTGTACGGCGCTGAGGCCGTCCTCCCCACGGATTTGTAGTACGGCGCCCCGAGGGTCCGAGCCTATGACGAACAGGGCAATCGGACTTCCCGCGAAGACGCGTTGGACCAAGTCGACGAAGCTCGGGACATGGCCCTGTTGCACGCGGCCAAGTACCAGCAGTCACTACGCAAGTACCCTGCTCGGTGCGTCCAGGGGCCGAGCCTTCAGCGTAGACGACTTGGTGCTGTGGCTCAGGCAGGACAATAAGGGGCGTCACAAGCTCACACCACCGTGGGAAGGACCATTCATCGTCGCCGAGGTACTGCGCCCCGGCACATACAAGCTCGCAAACGAGAAAGGCGAGGTCTACAACAACGCTTGGAAGATCGAACAGTTACGTCGGTTCTATCCTTAAGATTCCGAGCACTGTACAATTTGTAAAATCTTGAAATCAATAAAAAGACCCGAGTTCTACTCTTTTTGCCTGATTTTTAGGTTTTCGATCCGAGCCTACACTCGGGAGTGAAATGACCTTTCATTTCACCGCGCATTAAAAAAGAGAGGCTCGGCCTAACCTACGGAAAGGCCGACCCTCCCTCTGGGGCTAGGACGGGGGGAACCCCAGGACTCTCCCGAGCCTCAACGATTTTGAAAACGCAAAAATTTCAAAACCCGTTGAAATTGTTTCTCCCTAAAACATGCTTCCCTCCTAAAACCAAGCATGAACTTATAAGACTCGGAAGAGTAAGAGAAGTCCCAGAGGACAGAGCCGGCCGAGTCGAGGAGACCGCTTACGCCCCTGGGCTACAGCATCTCCCCTCGCCACTCCGCGTTCGAAGGCTAACTCGCGCTCAGAAGAAAACTTATAGGATCTACGCTCGGCAAAGGGAGGAGGCTCGGGAAGAAACGACTAAGCCTTTTTTCAAACAATTCTTTCTGCCAAAGCTCCTAGGACATCGGCTGCGTCTACGTCGCTAAAGCTATGACACCCGAAAAAAGTCCCCCGAGGCTCGATGGCCTGGGCACAGGATCGGCAAGAAAAAACGCCTAAGAAAAAAACACGAAACGAAACAAACATGCAGCAAATATTTACATAATATAAAGGCCACGAAGGGCCACATTATTTGTTTCCTCCCAGCCACTCACGAAAAGTTGTTTTTTACAAGGGCACTACGGCCCGGCTGTTCTTCATGGCAGGTCCAGGGGAGAGAGTTCGACTTCGGCTTCGAAGAGGCCCGCCAGCGCTTCTCCTGGCTCCTTCATCGAGTCCTCCAGCGCCAGGAGCTCGGCATCGTCGGCCTCAAGGAAGCCTTCGCTGACAGGGCCAGCGTCAAAGTTCCCATAGTGGGACTTTACGACCGCCAGTGTCTTCTGGACGCCCGTCAGTAGGGCCTCCTTGACCCGGCCGCCGACGCTGCCGTAAAGTGCCTCCAGTCGGCTCTGGAGCGAGACCCTTGAGGGTTCCCCACCGGTGCCGATGGAGTCACACAGCTGAAAGGACCGTATAGGCTAGAGGGGGGTGAATAGCCTATTAAAAATTCTAGCAAAACACTAGACCACAAGTTAGTTGATAAGCAAGCGAGACAAAGCGCTAGCTCTAAACTATTCTATGCAAGCCACCTAACACGATATGCTACTCACAAATATAAGCACTCAACACGCAAGAAACCAACTCCTCCGTTCCTAAGGAGATGGCACCTAAACAAGTAGTAAGCGCAAGGAAGAAAGATCGAGTGGATTATACCAATGGGCTTGATTGAAGTGAAGTCCGCACGCCATGAAGACCAATCACCGAGAGATATCCAATATGAAAACCAAGAGATCAAACCCAATAGAATACTGGAAAGACAAAAGTCCACTCGATGGTGGAGAAGACAAGGAACACTCAATTTTTTGCCAAGGTTCACGTGATCGCCGTCACGCTACTCCTCGTTGTGGCACCGGTCTTCCTTGGTGGATTGTGAGCTAGGCTTCACACGCCAATCCCTCACCGGGAGCCGCTCACCAACACAAGAGAAGTGGCTATCAACCACGAGCAATCCACTAGAGTTGGTTTTGGCACTCCGCCGAGGATAACCACAAAACCTCTCACAATCAATCACCTCGGTGTGGGCTTGAACAATCTCCAATCAACCTCACACCGAAATCGCTTCCAAGCCGCTAGGGACACTGGCAATGCCCCAAGAGAATAAGAACTCAGCCTTGGTTTGCTCTCAAGTGCTCTAGAATGCAGATCACTAAGCAATGATGCACTTGAGGATCACTCAACTCATATGGATGAACAAGAGATGATCAATTGAGTGAGTGGGAGGCTTAGGATGCTCACAAAGAGTATGCAAATGATTCAAGTGTGCAAGAGTTGTCACCAAGTGACCAGAGAAGGAGTATAAATACCCCTAAGTGCAATCCTAGCCGTTACCCACTGAAAAACAGCCGTTAACACGTTTTTTATGACCGTCGGACTGGTTCCGTCGGACCAATCCTTTGCGTCCGACGCTCGGATGGCTGCCACGTGTCAGTACAGTTCAACCACAGCCGCTGGATCTCAACGGCTACTTCTCACACCATTTTCCCAACCGTCGGACGCTCAAGCTGATGGTCCAATGCGCGCACTGCTCCAGGCGTCGGACCGTCCGACTCTCACAGACGAGACACAGCTCGGCCACCGTCGGACTCTCGCGAGGTTAGCCGTCGGACCAATGATCACCACGGTCCGACGCTTCCAGAGAGGTTTCAACTCGCTCAAAACTGTCGGACTCCAGTCCGACGCTCACCGTCGGACGAAGCTCTAGCGTCCGACGCTCTTCCGAACGCCACGCGTCACGCCGACACTGCTCGGCACCGTCGGACTGAAGTGGGCAATGGTCCAACGCTCGTAAGACGAGCGTCCGACGCTCTCCATTGGCCAGAACTAGGGTTAGGCGTCGACCTCTACTCAATGGTCCGAAGCTGCCCCTGCTAACAGTCCGACGCTCATTTCTCAGGGTTTTTCAAGTCTATTTCTCACTCGTTCCTTCTAGGTGCTAACACTCAAGGTCTTCAACACTTGTGCACAGTGTGTTAGCATTTTCAAAACATTTTCCAAGGGTTTCTAACTTTGATCTTTAGGTTGTGTTACTTGAATGCAAATGAAATGCAACCTAGAGCACTTGAAAGTAATCTAATACTCGTTCTCCCCTTAATAGTCGGCTATCTATCCTAAATGTGAACACACCCACTAGGTGTCTTATTCACCAAAAGGAAAACCTATTTGGATTATACCTTTGCCTTCATGCCTTTGCTTAACACTTGATCACCTCACTTCTTGTTCACTTGATCCATGATAGAGCCATCTTGATCAACATAGTCTCCTAGGCTCCACACTCCATGGTTTGACCAACCAAAATCTTGCCATCACTTAGCAACTTAGGTTAGTCCTTAGGATATCATTAATTATTAAAACCAAACTAGGGCTTTCAATCTTCCCCTTTTTGGTAATTGATGACATCCCTTACAAAGATAAGAGTTGAGTTTGTTTTTGAACTTGTGAGCTTGTCCAAACAAGATTGTCATGTTTTTGGAAAGGACAAACAACACAAATTCGATTTGGTGGCTATTTAGCTCCCCCTACATATGTGCATGAATTTGGATTTTAAAGCTTGCACATATGCATATATAGAGAGTAAATTTCCACCAAGATGTGTTAGGATGGTTAGGATAAACCTTTGAAGCGTGATACCGATTGAAAATTTATATCGAAGTTGCGGAAATCTCCATCCTCAGCACTTTTGATAACTAGATGATCACAAAACTTGAGCATACCGTGAGATCAACATTATATGCAATGCTCAAGAACCACTTGTAAGACCACTTGTAATGTACAAGATCATCTAGCTACCACCTAAGCATGCTAGTTATCAAGTTATCAAACAATTCTATACTAGCATACTCCACTCAAGAACATAGCAATAGAATGTAAAACGATATGCAAGTGCATCAAACATATATGAGTGCACATTCCAAGTGCAAAAACCAATTTCATGAGTTTGCTCCCCCTTAATGTGAGCTTATCTTAAGTAAAGGTTATGATTCAAAATTTTTGATCCCTTTACTTTGGCCTATTGCTCTTCCATCATCGGCCTAATGATGGTTCATCGCGAAGTTCAAGTTCTCTCCCCCAGTTTAAGTTCTGTCGCCCTTTGTCATTTTATCTTTGTTCTTTCTCTCCCTTGGCATCAAGTACCACAAAAGGGTCAAGTTAACAGAATGAGAGACCTTTGTTAGTCAAATTTTAGTTCAATCTAGCAAATTTGTACAAGTGTCTTAACTCGGTTTGAACCAAAGACAAGCTTCTTCACGCCACCCGGGGTTATCTTGCCTATGTTGATTTAAGCACTTAGTTACTCATTTAATCTAGATTCAACACTAGGTTTGCATCCCCATGAACAAGTTATATGCCATCACTAGATCAAGCAATCAACCAAGCAATAGTGATGCCATATAGACTTCAAAACCATTTTAGTTTTCAATGAATGACCTAGAGAGAACAAAATCATGTCTATATGATCTAGCAAGTCATAACAAAGTATGAATGCACATGTCAAATAATGATACCTTTGCCTTGCTTGGAGAATAGACATGTCATAAGATATTCATGAAGTGCATCAACACATGTTGGAGTAGTCAAGTATGTTCAACTCATTCCTTAGCTTGCAAAATCTAGTTTCATCAAGTGGCTTGGTGAATATGTCGGTTAGTTGATATTCGGTGCCTACACTTGTGATTACAATATCTCCTTTTGCTTGGTGATCTCTTATGAAATGGTGCCACACATCTATGTGTTTGGTTCTTGAATGTTGCACCGGATTGGTTGTGATCTTCACCGCACTTTCATTGTCACATAGCAATGGAACTTTGTTGAATTTCAATCCATAGTCCTTCAAGGTTTGCCTCATCTAAAGCAATTGTGCACAACAACTTTCTGCACTAATGTATTCCGCTTCGGCGGTAGAAAGTGCAACACTATTTTGCTTTTTGGATGACCATGAAACTAGTGACCTTCCTAAGAGTTGACATGTACCGGAAGTGCTCTTTCTATCAATTTTGCAACCGGCATAGTCCGCATCCGCATAACCTATCAATGTGAAGTTGGAGCCCTTGGGATACCACAAACCAATGTTAGGTGTGCTCTTTAAGTATCTCACTATTCTTTTAGTTGCCTTCAAATGACTTTCTCTTGGAGAGTCTTGATATCTTGCGCACATGCACACACTAAACATCACATCCGGCTTACAAGCGGTCACATAGAGTAGACTACCAATCATTGACCGATATTGCTTTTGATCAACCAATTCACTTTCTTCATCCGGTTCCAAGCTTCCACTAGTGCCCATTGGTGTTGAGATTGCTTTTGCATTTTGCAATCCAAACTTCTTCACCATGTCTTTGATATACTTGCGTTGACTCACAAATGTGCCATTCTTCAATTGCTTGATTTGAAGTCCAAGAAAGTAGCTAAGTTCACCTACCATGGACATTTCAAACTCTTTGGCCATCATTTCTCCAAACTCCTCACAAAATGCTTGACTTGTTGATCCAAAGATGATATCATCAACATAGATATGCATGATAAACGCCCTTCCCGTATACTTGGGGAAGGCGTCCCCGTCGTTGCGGAGGTAGAACTAGCCGTGATGCCAGCCCTTGTTGGAGGAGGGGGCCTTGCAGGGGATGTACTCGGCAGAGCGGATCACAAAACCGCAGCCCCCCGCAAGCGGCTTCTTCGAACCAGCCGCCTTGGTGTACCAGTCGACGCGGGAGATACGGTGCCATAGGTTCCAGTGCAGGGGTACCCCGAGATAACCCTCGCACAGGGCGGCGTAAATCGACGCCTGCGTGATGGAGTTGGGGGTGAGGTTGTGGAGCTTTAGCCCGTTGTTGAAGAGGAGCGCCCGGCAGAAGCGGCTCGGCAGCGACCCGAGCCCGCGCTCGTGGTAAGCGATGACGCTCACCACGTACCCCTCGTCGGGTTTCGGCTCGTCATGGTCGCTCGACGGCACGACCCACTCCGGACGCTCCGCGTCGGTACGGGGACGCAGGAGCCCTAGCTCCACGAGCCGCTCTAGATCCTCCTCCGCCAAGGTGCTGCGCGGCCACGGCTCCAGCCTAAGAATACCGCTGGCGGCGGCAGCAGCATCGGTGCGAACAGGGGAGGAGGCCATGGCGAACTAGAGAAGAAAAGCTGTGGGAAGGCAACGATGTCGGCCGCGGTGGCGCTTCTCACTCGAGCGAGCAACGAAGGCGAGAAGGTGGACGGCGGAAGCAAGAAGGCGAACGGCTGCGTAAGCGAGTGGCCAGGGTAGAAAGAAAAAAATCACGGTTTTTCCTTATGTACCCAGGCGGCGAACTGTGTGAGATGCGGAGAATTCGCCGCATTAACTGCGTGGGGCCCACCACAATCCCATCAACGTCGCCAGCCTCGCACACGCAACCGCCTCGACTGCCCCGAACCGTCGTGTCCGTCAGGCTGCGCGCCTCAAAAAGGTGAGCCGAATCATTACGCCCGCTCGCCTCGATTCCGCCGATACATTCTCCTCCTCGATGAAGGAACCTCGGGCTCAGACGCACGTTACGTTCCCAGGGGATCGAAGACTGACCCACAGTGGCTCGAACAGTCGCCCCAGGGAAACCGAGTTAGGGACAGCTAGCGGATGGGTCACGAAAACGGCCAGTATCCCGACGCCCGAGCGTCACAAGGGACATCCCGTGCTGTCTCCAAGTCCCAGTAGTGAGTCAATTACGTGGAATCCCTCTGTGGGAGGCATCAGGCCCTCGGGACCTGTCGAAGGGACCCGACATCCACTAATTGACCTTTGGGAAACATTTGGAGTGTGCTCAGGCCACTAGCCGACCCCAAACGAACGAGGCACGGACCTCCACTTGGACCAACCCGTTTGTAGCTCACCGAAAATGCCGACTCGTGCCCCAACGGGGAAGTCGAGTAGGACCAAACCTTCCCCTTCCTGAAAGAAGAGCGCGAAGGTCGAATTAAAAAGACAGGAAAGAGCCCGATCGATCTCCGATACGAAAACGGAGGCTCCGGAACTTACCCTGCACCTTGGAAGGACCACCGAACGACCCTCCTATCACGATGGGAGGCTTGGGGGCTCCACTTCCAAGGGATCAACCACCTAAATGAATCAAAGAACACTTGAGGACTAATAATCACGATTTTAAACCTTTGGAGGGATATAGCCTCGGGGGCTACACCCGGCGGGTGCGCTCGCGCGCACCTACCGAAAAAACAACCTATACTTTATCTCCTCGACAGGAAGCCACAGCAGTGAACCTGTGGAGGAGTGCCCTCACTCCGCCACAGGCTCGGGGGCTACTGTCGGGTACCAAAGTATGGGGTACCCAACTTCGATGCAAAAACACACGTTCCCAACACGGCCCGGCCCAAGTAAAGCCAGCGGAAGCCCACGAAGGCCGCACCTACGGAGGCCCATGACGACGCTGCATCAACACCAGCCTCTCTCGGGAAAGCGGCACCCTCGGACGCCAATTCTCCGATTCGCCCGAGCCTCCCCGAGAGAGCTTGGGAAAGCGGCGCCCTTGGGCGCCAATTCTCTGATTCGCCCGAGCCTCCCCGAGAGAGCTCGGGAGAGCGGCACCCTCGGGCTCCAATTCTCCGATTCGCCCGAACCTCCCCGAGAGAACTCGGAAGAGCGGCACCCTCGGGCGCCAATTCTCCGATTCGCCCGAGTTTCCCCATCCCCCACGAGCGCAATCCCTCAAAGGCATCCAATGCATAGTTGACGTCAGCGGAGCAATCTTGGACCACAAGAGACCTCTCTGATCACTTTACAAGCACTGTCCTGTCAGGCGAGATTCTCGACGCGACTGTGCTTCGCACGCGCACGACAGCTATACCACCTGTCAGGACTTCCCTGGCGACGGATTTGACGAGCCCACTACGTCCATCCTCCCCACAGTATGGTCTACGGTGCGTCGCCCCGTTTTCCGTCTACCAACTACGACTACGACAGTCCAAGCGCATGACGAACGGGCTATGCAAGAACGGGAAAGGCACCTACTGCACTGTCCACTCGAAAGGACGAGCACGCCTTCCATCCGGGCCCACCTAACCCTTGGGAAACACTGTCCGAAAGCTAGAAATACGCCCGAGGAAAGATACGGCCCTACTCCGTCCCATCACCCCTCGAGGAGTCCCGAGCCTTAGGAGACGACGCCCCCAGGTGACTCACCCTCTCGTCACATCATGCAGGTAGACGGACATCAGGTGTGACACCACGCCATGCCGTAATCCCGACGACTGTGGGCGCCTTGGAACTCACCAAGATCGTGCGAACCACTACGGCCATACCCCTGAGACACGGAGACAAGACCGTAACTGACGACAGTCACACAGAGACAACAACTCCCTAGTGTAATATGCATGACAAAGTACACGCTGTCCTTGCCTCTCCCTTGTGACTATAAAAGGGAGAGCAGAGGCCAGCCTTAGACAGGTTCCAAGTTCTCAAGCTCTCACACACTCCACACCACACACAACAATCAGCGACTTGTATATACTTCGACACTCACAAGAGACTTGGGAGTACTTTCCTCTCTCGCCTAACTTGTAACCCCCTACTACAAGCACCCTGGTGCAAGTAAACACGACTCTCCTCTCCACTAGACGTAGGGCCCGTCTGGCCTGAACCAGTATAATCCCGTGTTCCCCCTTGCATACCACCCGTAAGTTCAACCACAAAACACAAAATTATTAGCCGGTGTTAGTACCCGCCAAAACTAGCACCAACACAACGTAATCTAGTTTCATGTATATTACACCTTAAACTGGACAGCTGAGTGGCTTGAAATTTTTTATTTTTATATCTCATATACAAAATTGAGTTTGAATAAGATATTTTATAAGTTTGTATATCATCATATCATCTACATGTGTAATTTTTTCTAAATTTAGACGACTTTTTTTTTACAATAAATTGCATTCGTTGCCTTTAGATAGGCTAGCGTATATTACAGCCCATGACACGGCATAATATAGAAAAAAAACAGCATATTTGGGCCAGCCCTAAGCTGCAGTTGCTCTAGAGTTTTGCCCAACGCCCCCGACACCGACCGGCCCAAGAAATACGCAGGCTCAAACGCGGGCGCACGTGAAAATTTTAGGTGCCGTTTACCAGGCGAGCGAATTCACCGACGCCGCGGCTCCTTGCCTCGATGCCAAGCAAGCCTCGAGTCGGGAGCCAGCAGAATGCAACTAGCTAGCCCACCCACCCAGAGTCGAGAGTCCACACCGAAATATCCGCGTGGCGTGGACTCGGGCTCCATTTCCATTCCTGCATTCCCTTCGCCTCCTCCGCCTCGCCGGCGTCACAGCCAACGTCGGCCCCCGCCTCCTCCCCCCACGCTCGAGGCTCGATCTCTCCTCCCGTTCTCCGCCCACACAATCCCTGCCGCCGCCGAATGCGGGACCCTCGCCTTTGGTGACCGACTGACCGACCGCCGGGTTAGTTGAGCGACCGCCTACCGGACCCCGCGCCGCGCCCGGATCTCGCATGCGCCGCCGCCGCCGTCGCGCGATCTAGCGGCGCTGCGCGCTGCCCCGCAGGAGGGTAGGGCTTCGGAGGCCTGTTGTGGTCTGGCGGCGGATATGGCAACGGAGGCGTCCACCTCCGCGGCGGGCGGGAGCTGGGTGGAGGGAATGTCGGCGGACAACATCAAGGGGCTGGTGCTCGCGCTCTCCTCCAGCTTCTTCATCGGGGCCAGCTTCATCGTCAAGAAGAAGGGGCTTAAGAAGGCCGGCGCGTCAGGCGTCCGCGCAGGTGACTTGCTGTGTCGTCTCGCCCCTCTCCCATTCCCATCGATCCAGACATTGCGTTGCCCCGTAGATCGTGGTGGCTTCTCTAGTGCTGCTGCGTTTTCGCTTTGATCCTCGAGGCTCTACATGAGCGCGCAGAGGACCGGCCTCGAGGCTCGGTTTTGGATTGGGCGTGGAATCTCCTTTCCCGTTGAGCCTTGAATGACGGATGCGTGCTTCGGATCTGTGTTAGAGCGGCAACTAGACAGTGTAGGAGTATACCTGAAGTTAGTTCAGGTATTGTAATGAATTGTGTCGGTTTGGGAGTTGACCTGATTCGAGGAAGGTCATTTACAAGTAGCTGTTGCTTATGATTTGTCTTTTGCTCATTTTTCTTATGCCATGCATTAGTTCAACAAAAGAATGTTTAACAACTGTTGTGTATCCACTGAGCACATCAATTCTAGATGCACTCCAGTTTCGTGTTGGTTGGACTGTAGAAGGGAGCTGTGTTTTGCACTTTTGTATAAGGTGAAAAGGGGATTATTTGTTGGCTTGACTTTCATGAGTTTACCGTTAACTGGAAAATATGGCCGTGGATGTTCGACATGCAGTGCTTTTGAAGAGTTGGGTCACTCCGTTTTACGGCTGTTGAGCTCCGAGATTTACTGGCGGATATTCTGTTCTCAGTCATTGAATTTGTTTCCATTGGTGGTTAATTGCAGGTGTTGGTGGTTACTCTTACTTGTATGAACCATTATGGTGGGCAGGAATGATTACAAGTAGGTCACCTCTCATCCGAGTAGGCCTTCTGTTGTGGCTCGTAATAGTATTGATGATTCTTAGTGCTATTTTCCAGTGATTGTTGGAGAAGTGGCTAACTTTGCAGCATACGCTTTTGCTCCTGCTATCTTGGTCACACCACTTGGTGCACTTAGCATCATAATTAGGTAAGAAATATAATTCGTACTGGCTTGATGCTGCTTGTTATCCAAACGTTCTTTTGCTCGTTTTTCTAACATGCTTCTCTCACAGTGCGGTTCTTGCAGACATTATGTTGAAGGAAAAGCTGCATATATTTGGTATACTTGGGTGTGTTCTTTGTGTTGTGGGTTCAACAACTATTGTACTTCATGCCCCTCAGGAACGCGCAATTGAATCTGTAGCAGAAGTGTGGGATCTTGCTACTGAACCAGGTACCCTCCTTTCTTACTCAATTAATAGTTACCAAATATTAGTTATGCCACTTCGGTATATTATCTCAGTAAGAGCTAATGCCATAAGTTTTGGTTTTGCAGCCTTTCTATCTTATGCTGCCATCGTTCTTGCTGCAACATTTGTGCTCATATACTACTTTATTCCACAATATGGTCAGACACATATCATGGTCTATATTGGTGTTTGTTCCCTTGTAGGATCTCTATCGGTATGAGTTTTACACATTCACTTGGCACTAGTTCTCTCAATATGTATTTGTTTGAGTGGTTGTTATGCTCTAATTCTCTTTCCCTTCAAAATGTGCTGGTGTTGGCAGGTCATGAGTGTGAAAGCCCTCGGAATAGCCTTGAAACTGACCTTTTCTGGAATGAACCAGCTAATTTATCCGCAAACATGGCTGTTCACCATTGTTGTTGTTGCATGTATAGTAACACAGATGAATTATCTGAACAAGGTAATAGTGATTTTTTCATTTTAATGGAGTGTTCAATGGTGTGCATAACTGCATATCTGGTGAGCATTGAGTACATCAATTACTTTGTGCCACATGTTTTGCATGGTATGCATGGAAGTAAGTGGCACTGTGCTGGCAGGAAGGCAGGATATATCTATGCTTATTGAGTGCTCCACTTGAATTTGAGGTTTTGGTGGTCGAATATTTATCTTTTGCTTGTCACATGCGTTGTAATGCATTGTTGACTCCTATGTTAATATGTTATGCAATGCATATGTGAATTTATCTTACTTGGCCCATTGAGTATTTTGATACTTGGGTACCTTGCTCATCTCCTGCTATTGTAATTGTGTTCTCTTTCTTGAGTTATCTTAGATCCAAAAATCAGGGATGTACTACCAGACATTTTCGTGTTTTATATGCTTATTTTGATATTATAGCACATCCGTGCAATACCCATTGCTGTAACCTGCAGAGCATGTACTATTGCCACTGTATATAATATGCCATAATAGACATTAGCAGGCTATTAGGATTAATATATATCAACACCTGATCATACTTCAGTACTTTTATATGATTCTGGTGTTGTACTTTTCTCTGTTACTGTTTGAAAGACATCCTAACTGTAGTGAACCAACTAAATTTAGGGTTTTTTTGTAGGCTCTTGATACTTTCAACACAGCAGTTGTATCGCCAATATATTATACAATGTTCACATCACTAACCATTTTGGCTAGCGTGATTATGTTCAAGGTAATTTTTTTGTCTTTTTGGCATCACTCAATTGAATACATTTATTGCCCTATTTTTCTATCTGCATGTTTGACATGGAATGAAATGTCCTTGTGTACTTCTAGTACTAGTTGTTACCTGCAGCTTTTAGTAGCAAAATTAAATTACCCTGTTCAGACTTTATCCATCTATTTAACGTATCAAATTTTATGTCCAACATTTTTCAAGTGGCATCTTTGTGTACTGATAGAAATATTACAAATGAGCCCTGGAGGGACAGGTAGAAGTTAGGAATTGGAATGTTTAAAGACTTGGTTGTTTCTCATTAATTTCCCCAGTCCTTCAATATTCACAATATATGCTGGGCAGGGCCCTCAACCCCAGTGTCTTTCCACTCAGCAGTAATACTGCAGATCATGCCGAAACTGTTTGCTGCTTGCTTCAACATGAACATGCTAGCATTTTTTATTTCGGTGTACCTCATTTCCATTATCACAATGGAAATACAGAAGTCTGATACCCAGAAACAGATAAGAAAGAAGCGTGTAACTGTTATTTGCTGGGAAGAGACTTCTATGCACACCGAAAAGAGAAGATGCTGAAATTCTGATAATCTATATGCTTAATGTCAGTTTGCCATACTTTCAAGAGTACAGAAAATACTCTTCTTTGGGTAGGACTTGTTTGATATTTGCTGCATGATGGCTGAAAGGAGGATGGTTGATGGAAATGTGATGTTAGTGGTAGTTGATTGTTAAAGAGGCCACAACAGTGGATGACAGGGGTTTATGGTGGCTGGTGGAGAAATAGAGATAAAGGTGTGATGACCGATGGATGAATGCATGCTCTCGGATTACCATGTGCTATTGTGCTACTCAAATTAACATGGTCCAGATTGGTTGTGAGATCCATTAGTTTGTGACAGATATTTAAGCTTGTGCTCCCAGAAGGCCAGAAATGACCATTTAACTTAAGTTTTGTTGTTGGCCGATTTAGCTTATGTACTCATCCAGTTCAAGGCTTTGGGCATGGTTGTCTGTATTCCCTCATACGGTTTTCATAGTGCTGCTGTACAATGAAAATCCTCAGCATTATTATTGATAACTAAACTACTTGCATGCAGGACTGGGATCGTCAAAATCCAACTCAAATTGTAACAGAGATGTGTGGTTTTGTTACCATTCTTTCAGGGACGTTTCTTCTCCACAAGACAAAAGATATGGTTGATGGTATGATATAATGCTCTCCACTTTTTGTTTGTTTTATATGTGCCAAGAACACACTAAATTTTGGTACTATTTCACTCTCGGGTATCACAGGTCTCCCACCAACTCTGCCTGTCCGGATTCCTAAACATGCGGACGATACAGCTGAAGGAATTCCTCTTAGATCTGCTGCTGAGGGCATCCCACTCAGATCACCAAGGGCAACCGAATCATTTCGGTCCACACTATAATGCTTGGTGATCCTTGTGGCCATGCCCAGCCATTCTTTCATTTGATACACACCTTTGTAGATTGTATTTTAGGATTCCAAAAGGTAAAGGCGCCACTCCCCTTGTAATTTTTTTGAGACATCGGTGTAGAGTATTGGGGAACCTCTGTTATACATCTCGAAATGCCCAGAATGGGCTTAGATCCAGTTTTTGATATGCACCACGGTGGCATACAAGACCCGGTCTCAGCGACACATAAAACTGTTGTATTCTTTGGATAGAGAATTAGAAGATAGGGAAAGAATCTGAAGAAACTTTGCCTCCAATCCACTTATGTCTGGTTGCTGATCTGCGGTTTTTGTAATTCATTCGTCTTATGTTCGTTGCTTCTGTGTGAGGGGAAGGCATTTGCCTAGCTACTCATGCTGAAGCAATTCATCTGCTATCGTGTCCAACTCAACTCGCCAAGAATACCGGAGGGTGGATTCTTTTCAGTTGTCGCTCAGTTTAGCGCGCTCTTTATTTGAGCTAGCCTGTGCTCGTGATCCCAAGCCCAGAGGCCAGAGCACGCGCTCTCCACCACAGCATCAATGGCGGAGAAGGAAGAATGCAAGGTCCTCATCGACAAAGCGAGCAACGACGTCGCCGATCCGCCACGTGACCAAGAAGAGGATGACGAGGACGACGACGACGATAGCTGGAGCTTCATCGCGGTCCTCAACCTGGTCCTCGGCGGCACGGCGCGCCTGAACGTGCTCCTCCCGACCGCCACGATCCTGGCCTTCGCCATCTTCGCCCCTCTCCTCACCGACGACGGCAAGTGCACCCGGTTGAACCGCATCCTGACGGCGGCCTTCGTCGTCCTCTGCGCCGCGTCCTGCGTCTTCTTCACGCTCACCGACAGCTTCCGCTCCGCCTCGGGCCGCCTCCGGTACGGCGTCGCCACGCCCAGCGGCATCCGCACGTTCTGCTGCGGCGGCCAGCGGAGGAGGAAGGGGCCGAGGGAGCCGGAGCGGTACAGGCTGCGGTGGTCGGACCTGTTCCACGCGACGCTGGCGCTGGTGGCGTTCGTGACGTTCGCCGCCTCGCACCACGACGTGGTCCTGTGCTATTACCCCGGCGTGCCCCGGAAGGTGGTCAACACCGTGCCGCTCGTGATCGGCTTCGTGGTTAGCCTCCTCTTCGTGCTGTTCCCGTCCAGGAGGCGAGGCATCGGCTACCCTTTCCTGCTCCGCACCGATCTCGTGTACCTGCGCCGCTGAAGCTTAACAGGCCGGCTGGGCTGTGCCTCCTGTGCGCCTGGATTATTCTGACAAGTCCGAACGCGTCGCGACACCGTGATTTGTACTTGAATTTCACACATACATGGAAAACTTCACGTGGTTTGCATTCGTTGTTTTCTGAAATTTGTGCCAAAATGTATGTATATATCTTTATTATCAATTGCATCTCTCATTCAGTGCAAAGCTGCAAGAATGGCAGGGAGAGAGATGTCCCCGAAGCAATCTGGGTGTAGCTGTACGTAGTAGTCCAGTAGACAACTGGACCTGTTTGCTTGATCATCCTTCCGCGTCCGGGTTCGGCTCAAGGCCTGCAATCTGCTTCAGTGGCTTCCAAACAAAACTTCTCCTGCACGCGCGCGTCCAACAGGATCACGTAATGGTTTATATAGCCACACAAAAGTGTTCCCGTAAACACGCAAGGAGATAGAAAAACAACGCATGTTAATTAATTACCAGTTGCCGACTTCTGCGATCACCCTGACTTTGGGGCGGATGTCTGGGAGCATGGCCAGGAACTGCAGCTCGGCCTTGGACAGGACCTGCGTACGTGTATACCATTCACAGGCCAGAAGAAGAAGCGGTTCAAGAACTAACAGAGCAATCAATCATCAGTTATGTGCTGCCTATCGATGGACGGCCGGATGCGCGCGCACTGTGTGTGCGTGTAAGCAGCCACTTCACCTTGGCTTCCATGATCCAGACGACGAGGCCTTTGGCGTCCGGGTGCAGCAGGCTGAGCCTGTAGTCCACCTCCGGCGGGAAGTACCACCGCGCCACCGGCTGCCTGCCGAGACTAGGCTGCAATCACACGGCACCACCACTCCGATCCAGTCAGTTCTTCGATCTGACACGGCACACAACAACAACAGCAACAGCAGCAGCAGCAGCAACAATGGCGTAGTAGTACGTACCGGGCAGACGGGGTGGACCTTGGTGAGGGTGGTCTCCGGGTCGCCGAGGCCGCGCGCGGAGAGGTCGAGGAAGTAGTAGCCCTGGTAGCGGAGGCGGTTGAGGTAGCGGCCCTCGTAGCCGCCCTCGTGCGGCGGGTAGATGGCCAGCGCCTTGTGCGTCTCCACGTCGTCCAGCCACTTGCCTATGTCCGGCCGGACCAGGTCGCCGCCCACGAAGTCCAGCAGCGAGCTGCGCACGGACACCGACGACCCCCGGCCGCCGCCCCGCGGCCCGCCGCGCCGGAGCGACGACGACGGCGCCGGGACCGGGGACACGGACACCGCGCGTGCCGCCGTTGCCGACCACATGGTGCTGCTACACTGCTACCTCTGCCTGCGGCCGTGCGTATGTGTGGGTGGGTGGGAGTGGGAGTCGCTCGCTTTTGAGCCTGTGGCGGGAAGATGGCTTGCACTGAAGTGGGGAGGGCCGGATCGGATAAGTCTGCAGTCGAGCCTGTCCGTTGGTCTGTCAGCCGAATCGACCAAGACAAGACTGCGATCGTGAGATGGCGGAGCTTTTTGCGTAATCGGGCATTCGGGCGCTGAGGAAGTATCGATCAAGATAGCAAGCAGTATAGCTCCCGGCCTCCCGCGAATATTAGTCAGGCACAACGCACAACCGCACAAGTGCGGTGACTGAAATGTGAAGTACTCCATCATGGTCACGGTGGGAGTATGGCTTAAAAACAAAACGCCTCATGCGGCTCGGCTTGATGATACACGACGGCGATTGCAGAGGATTTTTTTTCCCCGACAAAGGACGATGGCGACTGCAGAGGTTGTCCGGAGTCGCCGGAGAAGTGGAGCTGTGGAGGAGAGCAGTCCGCTGTGTGCTCCAATTCCGCGCGACGTCAGAATCTCACCAGATATTGCTAGATAGAGAGTATACATTATGCAAAAAGAAGTGTAGGAATAAGCTCCTGCCCCGCCGCCGCCTCCTCGCCGCCGCGCCCCGCAGACCTGCCTCCCCATGCCGTCGCCTCTCTAGGGTAGCTTCCCCTGCCCTCTCTGCTGCTATAGGTCGCGCTCCACCGCCCCCCCCCCCCCCCCCCATCTAGGTTTCCCGGTGGCCATGGAGGATGGGTCGCCTTTGCGTCGCCGTTCGTGGGCCGATGAAGTGGAGGAGAAGATTTGCATGAGCTCCTTGTCCGCGGTCCTGGGGAACGGGTTTCCTTCAGTGACTCGGAGGAGATCTCCGATTACTCCGATGAAGAAGTATCTGGATCTGCTGAGCAGGTCGCCCTGCAGCCGCCCTCAAGCAAAGGTAAGGAGATTGCGGGTCCGGGGCGTAAACACCGTCGAGTGCGCCGTCATCGTCGTCGGCGCCGCCCTGCTGGTTTCATGGCGGCGGCACGCCGCGCCCATCCGCCTGTGTTCGTTCCGCCCCCCCCCCCCCCCCCCCCGCGCACCCGGCCAGGGCGATGGGCGAGCCGGATGAAGATGGGTATTTTCAGGTTCAGAGCCGGCGCTTCGGCAAACCGCGCTCTCCTCCCAGATCTCCTCGCCCGGTGCCTCCGGAGCTTGAAGGACGCTGCTTTGATTGCCTTGCTGCTGATCACATCAGGAGCTCCTGCCATTTTCCGACGAAGTGTTACAATTGCTGGACTGAGGGACACCGGCTGACCAATTGCCCCTTCCCTCTGCGCCCTTCTGCGGCGGGGGTCAAGCGTGGCCGCTCCCCTTCGGGGTCGGATGCGGGCTGTAGAGTTCATCGGCAGCCTCTGCGTGGAAGATCTCGTGCGTCGGCGGACACGGTTTCGGGGAGATCTGCTTCGACTGGCGGCTCCACCTCCCTTCCCCGTTGTTGTGCTGCTTCGCCTCCTACGCCGCAGCCGCCACAGAGGCTCCCTGGTTCTCAGCATTCGGTGCAACCGGGTCGAGCCGCGGACTCTCAGCGCTCACGCCCGCCTTCTGGGGTTATCGCTGCTGGTAATGATGACGCTGCTGGCTCCACCTCGGCGCGTCCGCGTGCTTCCCTAGTGGTGGTTCCCCGGTCGGCAGAAATCCAAGCGGCTGAGGACGCGCTTGGTGGCGCTCTCGTCGTTGTTGTAGGCGGCACGAGGCCGGCGGTTTCGGTGGCCATGGTCTATGCTTATCTCTTCAACCGCTTTGAGATCACCGCCGATGATGTGGACATCCGGTGCCATCACCCTCAGGATTTCATAGCCCGCTTTCGGAGGAACTCGCATAGGGAGGATGTCCTGTCGTCTGCTCCGGGGGGTAACCTCTTGCCTCTTGTGTGGAGACCGTGGAGGCACACCTCTCTGGCCAGTGGCGGGTCCTTTCGCTTCAAGGTACTGGTGGCCCTTGGGAGGGTCCCTCTTCATGCACGGTGCGTTTCCACTACTCAGGCTGTCTTAGGGGAGTCCTGTGCTGAGGTCCAGCACACTTATCTCAGAGATATGCGAGAAGACGATGATCGCGAGATGTTTGTGTCCGCCTGGTGCTGGCACCCGTCTTTCATCCCTAAGGAGCGCTTGATCTTCATTCCCGAACCGCTCCTCGCTGGTGCTGATGATGGCGGGGCTCTGCCAGGGCTTCGCTATTTGGTGCGCATCCATTTGGTCGCTTACCAGGACCTTAGCGCCCCACCTGCCTCCCCACCGAACGATGATGATGGGGCTGATGGCAATGATGGTGAAAATGGTGGCGACGGTGCTATTGAGGACGTTGGTGATGTGGATGATTGGCCTACTCCACGAAGGAATAGCGACGATGACGACTCCGGTGATAGCAACTACAACAATTATCATCCTGGGGGCTTCTGCAGGCAGATTTCAGCAGAATTGCCTGCCATTCGCATTGGGGCGCTCCAGTGCCCGCTGCCGGAGGTCACGGTCTCCTCCCCCTTGCCCTGCCAGCGTGCTGTGTGTTTGGCGGGGTTGCAGAATCTCTCTTCTCCCTCGATGTCAATAGAAAGGACCTGTGCTGTTTCTGGCCTGGGTCCGGTGGCCCAGTTTATCAACATTGCGTCGCATCTTCTGCAAGATGGCCGATGTGCACAATCTCCTCCTGCGGTGGAGCAGGTTGACTGGTGGGCCACCTTGGCTGACGTCGAGCTTTCGCATAACTCGGCCCGGTGGACTCGAGTGAGGATGGTCCTGATTCGGATTGCCTGGAGCCGGCCTTCACTGACTGGTGGGCTGATTTTGCGCTGGGTGAACTTCAGCAATTGCCCTCGGTGTGTTTGTTGCAGCAGCTAGCCTCGCCTCCAGTTTTGTCTCTTGAGGACCCGGTATCATCGGCGGCGGTTGCAAATGTTGCTTTGCCGTCTGGGTGTGACGTTGCCCCCCGCTCCATTCAAGAGGAGCTGGAAGCTGAGGCTTGTCTCCCTATGCAAACACCGGTGCTCCAGGCAAGACCCAGGCTGCGTCGTTCTCGGACGCCGGTTACCATCAAGTCTCTCAGAAGGAGTGGTCGAATTGCTGCCAAGCCGCGGGCTGCCAATGCGATGATGCAGGCGCAGAACATTCTCCTCAAGAAGCTTGGGATGCAGGTCCATGAAGGTGCCCCCGTTGCTGAGGTTGTTGCCAGATTCCGTGCCGCCTTTCCTGGAAATTTATCTGAATCAAAGAAGCAGGCCATGGAGATTCTACTTAAAGGAGATTTCGATGTCTCAGCTCTGGAGCTGGACCTCACTGGACTAGAGGCCGACTTGGCCTAACCGCCCCTGCTTGGTCGCTTCCTCCGGTTTCCCATGACGACGGAACCCTCTTGTCTGGTGTGGAACGTGCGTGGTTTGAATGGTCAGGCACGTCGTAATGTGGTTCGCAGCCTGGTGTTAACTCATGGTCCCTCTCTGGTCTGTCTTCAGGAGACCAAGCTCTCCAACTTCTGTTCTTCACTTGCTATGGAAACTGTGGGTGATGCCTTTGATTTTGTTTCCCTGCCGGCGGTCGGTATATCTGGTGGTATCATGCTTGCTTGGCTAAGTGAATGTTGGTCAGCATCTGAGGTGGAGATGGGCCATTTCTCCCTCTCGGTGACTCTTACAGGGTCAGCCCTGCGTCAGCCCCGTGGCGTATTTCAGTGGTGTATGGGCCACAATCTGATGTTTATAAGGTGGAGTTCCTCAATGAACTGTCTACTTTCCGCGCTTCCTTCCTAGGACCGTGACTAGTATGTGGGGACTTCAATATGATCTACCACGCGAATGATAAGACCAACGGCAGGCTTGACAGGCGTGGAATGAGGCGGTTTAGATCCTTCCTGAACCAGGTTCAGCTTGAAGAGATCCCGCTGGTGGGGACGCGTTTTACGTGGTCTAATGAGCGTAATAGTCCAACTTTGGAGTTGCTTGATCGGGTCTTTGGGACGGCGGACTGGCTATCCGCCTTCCCTCACCATATCCTCAAGCCTCTGGCCTCGGACTGCTCTGATCACTGCCCCCTTCTGCTGCAACTTAATGCATTCGGTGATGCTAGGTGGCGTTTTTCGTTTTTAGCCATTCTGGGTCAAGATCCCTGGGTACAGTGAGGTGGTGGCCAGCACCTGGGCGATTGATGTCTCTCGGGCTGACCCGTTCCGCGTTCTCGACCTCAAACTTCGGAATGTGGCGAAAGCCTTGACAAGGTGGTGTTGCACTAAGATTGGCAGCATTCGGTTGCAGCTCATGTTGGTGAGAGAAGCGATTCTTTGCTTTGACAGTGAGATGGAGAGTCGCCAGCTCTTGCCTTGGGAAACAGAGTTACGTCGCACCCTCAAAATTCGAGTGCTCAGCCTGGCTTTGCTCTTGCGGTCCATCGCGAGGTAGCGCTCGCGGCTCCTGTTTCTGGCAGAAGGGGATGCTAACACGAGATTCTTTCACTTGCAGGCGTATCACCGCAGGAGAAGAAACAGAATTGAAAGGCTATCTGTCCATGGCTTGGAAATTGTGCAGGAAGCTCACATGGCGGATGCTCTCTACGAGTTCTATTGCTCCATTTTGGGGACTGATTTTGAGCGCTCCAGGAGAATTGACCTAAGCGTTATTGGGCTTCCATCAACCAATCTGGTTGACCTGGAACGTCTTTTCTCTGAGGAGGAAGTTTGGGCGGTCATCAAGGATCTGCCCACAAACAAAACGCCCGGCCCGAATGGCTTCACAGGCCTATTTTACAAGCTATCTTGGGATGTCATCAAATTTGATTATATGAACACGATGAATGCCTTCTGGGCCCAAGACTCAAGGAGTCTTTCTCATTTAAATGGCGCTTATATGGTCCTGCTGAGGAAGAAGGAGAATCCTGATGTTATAGGAGATTACCGGCCGATTAGCCTTGTCCACAACTTCGCGAAGCTTGTGACAAAGTGCTTAGCCACGCGCCTAGCACCTGTGCTGGACCAATTAGTTCAAGCTAATCAGTTCGCCTTCATTCGTGGGAGGTGTATCCATGATAACTTCCGGGAGGTGCAGCTTACTTGCAAATCTATCCATCGGGCACGCTCTCCTTGTGTCCTCCTCAAAATTGATATTGCGAAAGCCTTCGATTCGGTTGCTTGGAGTTTCCTCCTGGAGGTCTTACAACACATGGGCTTTGGCTTGCGTTGGAGAAACTGGATTTCAGCTCTATTGTTCTCGTCAAACACGAAGATCCTATTGAATGGGCAGCCTGGTCGTCGCATTTGTCATGCCCGTGGTCTGAGACAATGCGACCCCCTATCCCCTATGCTCTTTGTTCTTGTCATGGAGGTGCTCAACCACTTTCTTCGCTAGGCTGGAACTCAGGGGATCCCTCTCTCCGATCCCTGGCTTGGAGAGGTCCAGGGTGAGTCTGTACGCTGACGATCTGGTTCTCTTTGCGGCTCCGCTTGAGGGGGACCTGCAGGCGATCAAGGCCACTCTAAACATCTTCGGATTAGCCTCTAGCCTTCTAACAAATCTCGACAAGAGTGTAGCCATACCTCTGAACTGCAGCTTGGAAGAAGTGCAACGAGTACAATTCGTTCTCACCTGCAAAATTGAAAGCTTCCCTTGTCGTTACCTGGGCATCCCGCTGTCTGTGTTTAAACTAAGGAGGTCTGATGAGCAGCCTCTCATTGACAAAGTTGCGGCTCGCATCCTAGGATGGAAAGGGAACCTTCTGAGCACGGCGGGGAGAACAGCTATGGTCAAGACCACTCTCTCTGCTATCCCGGTGCATTTGGCCGTTTGTCTCTGCCTCTCCTCCTGGGCAGTTAAATCCATTGACAAACTCCGAAGGGGCTTCATTTGGACTGGAGCTGACAAGGCCGCTTGGAGGTCACTGCAAGGTTGCATGGTCCATTGTTTGTCATCCAAAGGAGCTCGGGGGCCTGGGGGTTCCTGACCTCAGGCGCTATGGTGTGGCTTTCAGAGCTCGTTGGGCTTGGAAGGAGAGGTTGATGGGTTTGCAACCTTCCACATCGGAGCATTCTGTGCTGGCTCTTGTTCACGCGGCTATGGAAGTCTCGGTTGGTGATGGTCAGGCGACTACCTTCTGGACTGACCGCTGGGTCAATGGGCTGCCTTTACAGTTTCAGGTGCCAACCGTTTTCACAGCAGTTCGGCCAACCAGGAGGAAGGCCTCGGTTGCGGAAGCTCTGCATTGAGAACGCGTGGATCCATCATATCGGGGGTCCAGGTGTCCTTACAGCTTGCAGTTGATGTCGCCTGGCTGTGCGATTTGCTCGACACCATTAGCTTGAACGATCAGCCGGACAGCTTATGTTGGAAGTTAACGGGAGACCGAGCTTATTCTGCTGCCTCGGCGTACCGCGCGCTGTTTCTTGGGTCCTTGGAGCCTTTTGGGGCTAGGCTCGTTTGGAAAACGGCTGCGCCTCCAAGAGTTTCGCCTTTTCTTCTGGCTAGTGTTGCATGGACGTTGCTGGACGGCGGAACGGAGATGGCGCCACGGGCTCCAAGATTCTAATCTCTGCATTATTTGCGACCAGGAGGCGGAATCCATTGATCATCTCATCCTGGGTTGCAACTTCAGCAGGCAGGTCTGGTTTTTATGTCTGGGGCGGCTTCATCTTCAGGACTGCATCCCTGTGGGTGAAGAACAGGTGTTCGTCTGGTGGCTTCGCCAACGCAAGGAGGTCCCGAAGCCTTTGCGTAAAGGTTTGGATTCCTTGTTCTTTCTCATTGGTTGGATGCTTTGGAAGGAGTGCAATGCTAGAACTTTTGACGATCGAAGCCTGTCGCCACCTCAGCTCACCAATCTGATCTTCGAAGAGGCCGGCAACTGGTGCTCCGCGGGGAACAAGCACCTTGGGCTGTTATTCTCTGTAATTCTAGTTTGAGTGGTTGCTTGTTTAGTCGCTTTCTTAGTTCCAATGTAGTCGCGTTGTGCTCTTGGTCCCTGTTGTGGTCACGGTAACATGGGCTACTGTGCAAAGATCCCCGTCGCCGAAGTGGTGGGATCCCTCTGCAGGCTCGTACTCGTACAACTCCGGGCCTAGCTGATAGTTCGTTTTGTTGACGCTTAAAAATTGTTCTCCGACTCGACCGAGTGTCGGACGATGATTTCCGTTTCGTCCGGCGTCTTTCGGCGTCAACATGTTCCTCGACCACTCGGATTCGGACGAGGAAGTGAAATTTTGCGACAAAGGCGTGACACATGTCTCAGTATCTCAAAATTGGACACTTTGATGTTGGCAGCTGATCCCATTTCTCCATTTAATGATAAAAGATAGGTAAGGATGGAAGATTAGCGTACAACATAAGAACAACGCGACACACTGAAACTTTCTCGAGCGTGTCACTGTTCAGTACTGCTCGGTTTTAATACCGCCGTGTGCATTGGATTTGGATCCCTAATGTGTGCTTGGTCGTAATGGGACACCGCTATGTATATACATATATATATATATATATATGCCCGTATACCACATGCTGCATCTCCCGTGAACGGTGAATCTGATCAGTAGGACTTGAACGGGCGGTAGACCTTGAGGTCGGACGCGATGCCAGCGATGGAGCCGGCGGCGGCGGCGACGGAGATGACGAGGCAGCCGAGGCTGAGCATCTGCAGGCACACCCAGCGGGCGCTCCACCGCGGCACCTTCTTCTGCACCACGTACATCTCCACGGGGAAGTAGACGGTGAGTGGCCAGAAGCCCAGCGCGCCCAGGAACCCCACCACGTCGTTGAAGAAGGGCAGCAGCATGGACACGACCGTGGTCGCCACCACGAACGCCGTCCGCCACGTCGCCCGGAACAGGTTCACCTTGCAGCGGCGCCGGAGCGGGAGCGGGACGTCGACCTCCCCGGTGACGTAGGCCGAGTCCGGCCACCGCGCCGCGGCCCACTTCTCGACGAAGGCGAAGAGCGGCTGGCAGTAGACCTGGTAGGCGCCGACGAGGTGGACGACGATGGCGGCGTTGGCCACGTCCAGGAGCCAGAAGGGCTCGTAGAAGCCGAAGCCCGTGAGGAGGTTCCCCGGCGCGGCGTCGCCGAACGCCGCGTACCCCGCGCAGCCGCACAGCATGTAGAAGAGCGTGGTCACCGCAACGCTCACCACCGTGGCGCGCCGCATCACCTTCGACTCCGACGGCGGCGGCGCCCGGATGGTGTCCTGGATCTCGATCAGGATCAGGGAGTAGGAGTAGGCGAAGGCGATGTCGCCGAACGCCTGCAGGCTGCGCCACACTTTGTCCGTCGGCGTCACCACGCCGATGCTGATCCCCGTCAGGCTGCCCTGCACGCCTCTGTTCGCTGCGTTTTGCGTTGCGTTGCGTTCATGGCAGCAAGTAAGCTACTAGTGGCACTGGCGCTGATGATGCTTGCAAGGATAGATGATATTGCAGCGCGCGTACCGATGACTTGGACGATGCCGAGGCCTAGCCCGATGGAGGAGTAGGTGAAGGACATGACGGCGGCGAGGATGGAGAGCCAGGAGATCTGGTCGAAGTCGGGGATCTGCGAGAAGAAGATCTCCGCCACGCCGAAGATGATCATGTAGGGCGTGCTGGAGATCTTGCAGGGGTTGCCGTGCCCCTTCTGGTGGAAGCAGTTGGCCCTCCTGATCGCGCTGCATGCAATGTATGCGGCGGTGCGCCAACATGAGACCATAGACAAATCACACGCTATTCTATTCATGCACTCGTCGTCCAAATAGATGAGCAAATGAAAGAGCAATCTCGACGATGGTGTTTCACTCACAGCATGCTGATGGAGGCGGCGATGGTGTACCCGATGGCCACGCCCACGATGTTGGCGTACTGCAGGAACCCGCAGATCTGGACCTTGATGCCACCTGCTCGATCGAGAAAATATAAGTTGTAGCTGAAGCTGATGTCGATCGAACTTGGAAGGCAGAGACGTGTTGGGAAGGAGGAAGAGGAGACGAAGACGGAGAGCACTACTACGCACTGAGGTTGGCGTTGACGGCGTCCATGTAGGTGTAGTTTCGCTTGCCGGTGCAGGGGTCGCCGGAGCGGTAGCAGTCGGCGAGCAGCGAGGAGGTGTAGTAGGTGACGAGCGAGAAGAGCAGCATCACGGCGGGCCCGGCCACCCAGCCGAGCTGCGCGATGGCCCACCCCAGCGACAGCACCCCGGAGCCGATCACCGCCGTGATGATGTGCGCGCTCGCCGTCCACATCGTCCCTGCAGCAGAACACAGCCGGGTACGTCGTCAGCATGCACATCTGTCACCACACGTCGACACTGTCACTGCAGCAAGCAGCTAGATAGCAGTCCGCCCTCCTGATTTGTTGAAATCAAACGTACCGTTACGCTTGGGCCGGCCGTCGTCGTCGAAGCACTTGTCGCCCGTGCCCTGGCCGAGCTCCACGCCGCCGACCTCCATGGCCGCCGGCGCTGCCGTCGGGTAGTAGTACGTGGCCACCACGTTCTCCGCCATCTCAGTCTGCTGGATGTCCAAGGAGGCAACGAGCACCCAGGTCAGAATTGAAGCGGCGGTTCACTTCCTAGTACGTACGTGATCGAGTGCAGATGCACGTGACGGCAGGCAGTGGCGCCAAGCCCTGACCTGTCACTGCCAGTGAGCACGAGCTGCTGCCGGAGCTGCGCTCTCCACGACCCCTGCCGCGTGCAGGTGCAGAGGGGCTGCTTTGAGCACGATTTACCAGGTGGGGGTGGCGAGGTACGACGTGGTGTGTGTGTGTGGGGGGGGGGTGGGGGGGGGGGGGGGGGGGTGGCGCCATTTATAAGGCCCGGCCGCCCCTGCGGACTCGGAGTTGGTCGCGCGCTCCGACCAGTCGCCATCGAGGTTTTGCGGACCGCGCCGGGGAGCTTGGGTTGAGCAATGAGCATGCAATGCATGCAGCAGTGCGAGGTAGACGACGACTCGAACAGTGGGCACGCGGTGTCAACGGGAAACAGCGTGTACCTAATTTGCACGCACTGCTGCTTTTGATGCCACCCTCACATAGTCGTCGGCACATAACCTAAACCATGTGTCCCAACGCGGCAAAGATGCGATAAGGATTTGCAACAGGGTTCTGGAAACCACTTGCCATTCCTAGTTACAGTACTGTACCTTTTTCCAAGGAAGTTGCTGGGCCGTCGTCGTATGCTCTGCCTATAATCGCTGCTCTTGCTCGTTTGCAAGGAGACTAACGAAGCTTAGGATCGGTTGTAGATGATGTTATATATCGGTATAGATGGAGTTAATGGTGTACGTGGTGTGTCCGTGTGTGTTATTGGTTTGCATTGGCTGGGTTTTATTTATAGCTGCTGATGTAGTGATGTCGACGCCTTGAGGGAGGATCCGTGCATTATTATATGCAGGCAGATGCACGACGAACGGCAGGGAGTCTCAGGACCCCACGGCCACGCCATTCCCTGCTCTCCTCCATCCATTTCTTTGCATCTGCGTGCGTGCATCTATGCATCGAATAGGTTCGTTCGGTATAAGTTTGATTCATTCCTAGCTCATTCGTCTACCGCACGAGAGAATAAGAACCTCCAGCTGAGCCTTGAATCCTGTTTCTAGACACCTCGTGCTCTCCCTGAGCTTTGAACCCTGTTTCTATGGAGGAGCTCCGGCGAGAGGGGGAGGATAAGGAGGTGTTCGTCGCCGACTTTCTAGTGCTTTGTCGGAGCTCCAGCGAAGTCTAGCGCGCCACGGCAAGGGCGGTAGGCGGTGGCGTCGTGTGGGAGGAGGAAGATGTCAGTAAAATCGAGGCCCGGTAGACTATAACTATTATAACAGCTGCACATATATGAAAAAATGTTCAGAAATTTCCAAAGAACAAGTGTGCTAATAAAATGTTAACGCCGTCATTCCGACATATCTGATATCTAGCACAATTCATTGGTAAGGTAACCTGTGCATGACTGGTGAACAAAGCGTTGCTTGCCAAGTGAACAAAATGTGCGTGTATATATGGCCCTTTTACAAGGGTACTTAGCAGCCGCTGCAGCTGCAGCCGAGTATGTAGTTTTCACGGTAGCTGAAAGTTCAAATCAGCTGCAGCTTATTAACAGCGCTGCTGCTGCATTGTTATTAGTGCAAAACGATTAGTTCGAGTCAATAAACAAAACGATTAGTGCAAGTTTGCATTAAATATTGCATTAGATTATTCTTTCGCTTGACCTTGATTATGGACACGGTTAGTGACGAATATCGGTATCTTATATTCCGTTTGACTGGTCCTACACCAAAGAAGGTACACACAATGAGAAAAAGCAGCGGTCAAGAACGTACATAGGAGTACATGATGGAGGGCCGTTCTTTTTTCTCCAAGCTTTTTTGTGATCATCATGGAGATGCACACCAATATATTTTGTAGTCATGTCCTGTAAGCATGAAGCAAAACATGCAGAGATTGAAGACTAAAACTTAGTATACAAAACAAGCGCATGCACTGATGCAAGCATGATATAGTGACTTAGGAATCATATGCTGATAGCCTAACAACTGAACAAACTCTCTTGCTGCTTTTTTTCTCCTTAAGAAAATTCTCTTGTTGCTTGCTTAGTTGATTCCTTGAGACGCTATAACCATGATGGGCATATTTGTGAAGTTAATAAGCTCTGAAGTGATCATAACATCACAGAAAAAGTCAGGGCCCCTCTCTGGTGTTTAGGCGAAGCGCATGAAGGCGTCTACTATGGACGTGTTCTTTTGGAGCAGAAGAGGACAACAGTGGCTGGAATCATGGAACAGAGCCGTCTCACTGACATGTTTAGGCTGTGGTCGGCACCAGAAGCTCTCATCTTGTGTTATTGAGCATTTTGAGCTGAGCTTGGTTTACGCTTCGGGGCCGGCGCATGCTAGGGCTTTCATTGCAGCACAGACACACGGCGCATGCTAGGGCTTTCATTGCAGCACAGACACACGATCTGATTGACGCATTGTGATTCTAATAGGTCAGCTAATAAGAGCAGTTACAATAAGCCATGTCAGTATGGCTAATAGCCAAGACAACTCAGCAAAGTCTGATGTGGAAGAGAGAGAAAACATAAAAGAGAGAATGGTGGACGATGCATTTCATCGGTCCGGCTCTTCACAAGCTCCAAGGCTCTCTTCATGAGCTCCAAGGCTCCGTCAGAGGCTGCCTCCCCCCCCCCCCCCCCCCCCCCCAGTTTTCCTTGTCGTCTGCCAATGAGAACACAGAGAGAGGGAGGAGAGAGAATGGTAGTGGCGGGTCTCGTGCTATAAAAAACTAGTTTCGAAAATTGTGAAGAGCCTAAATTGTTGTATAGATTGGCTATAAGAGTAGTCTACATATGACATGGCTTGGCTATTAGACAAGCTTATTGGCCTTGCCATGGAGCAGCCTAGGTAATAGCCCAAACATGATATAAGGTGTGCTGGTATTAATCAGGTTATCACCGGTGGAGGAGCTTGCCTTAGATTATTCGGGACAGCAAGGCAATAAACATTCAATAAACTGATTGACTAAAAAATCTGTTGTTATATTAAACAAATACACAGATAGGAGGTATCATGTCGACCTTTTTAACCCTAAGAAAGATTTACCCTTTTATCATGTTGCAATCAGTTAGCTATTTAATACTATAGACGTTAATCCCACATCCAAAGAGCTAGAATACTCGGATGACACGATAATTGCTCAAATCGGTTGAGGATCAAATCATAGCAAAAATCAGGGAAAATAACAGTCTAGCTGATTTTCCAAACTGGCTTGGCCGATTTCTGTAGGCTGGCTTGTAAAATCTAATAGAGATACCTACTGATAAGAATCATGTTGAGGAGAGACACGCCTAGAGTTATTCTACAATCAGCAGGCTTTCTAGTTTCTAGCCTCAAAAACACATGCAGAATGGCAGATACGAAAGACAAAAAAAGCTAGGATTTGATGAGAAAATTAGTCACAAGTGAGTTTTGCTGAAATGCCACCGAAACCGTGGGCTTCGCTAAAATGCCATTATGATACGGATGCCTCACGCTGTTTTGCCATTTCCTAATTTTACACAATTTCGAAAAAATCTTTATCCCAAATTTTCATCTCCTTGACTGTTTTACCCTGCCCCTCATTCTCTTTCCTCCTCCTGTTTCTCTGTCTTCTCCCGGCAGGAAAGTCTCCCGGGAGCGATTACTGGCCGCCCTGGTCGGACAGCGACCGCTGTCCGACTAGGGGCAGAGTGCGCGCCATCGATCCTACTGGTCCGTCCCGCCTTCTGCAATCCACGTCTGTTCGGCCCACTTTCAGCGCCCCGCGTCTCTTCGGCCCACTGTCTCGCGCTGGACTATTTCTAGACTGTTTTTTTTTCTAAATTTTGTTCACGTGCCAACTAAAAATACGATATATACCATACGTGAAATATCATCTTCCCAACTATACGTCAAAAATACAAAAATAAAAAAACATGACATGAACTTGTAGGAATGTGTTTTAAAACAATAAATGAAGCACAGAAGTTTGTGAATATCTATGGACACATTGTTGGGTTTTCAGTGATCAAAGGGAAGAATTACAAAGATAGAAAATTATTGTTGCAATGTAATAGATGTAGGAAACCAAAGCAGCAGAAGGAAGAAAATAACAATGGTGGCCAGAAGAAGCGAAAACTTGCTATCATTGACCGTACAGAATGCCCAATGAGAATCTCAGTTAAGCTAGAGAATGAGAAGTGTATAATCACAACAGTCTAGTTGAGTCACAACCATGAGTTGGTGTCTACACCATCATTGACAAAATTCTTTCTGAAACATAGATATATGTCTGATGTAGAAAAGGATTTCTCAAGAGTTCTACAAGAGAGTAGAATCAAACCTAGGAAAATTATGGCAATTTTCCGAAAGATGAGTGGAAAGTTTAAGTACATGAATTTCTCAAAGACTGACATGAACAACTTGAAACAGTCTGATAGAAGAAAGAGCTTGAAAAACACTGACATTGATAGAACCATTCAATATGTGAAGAAAATCCAAATGGAGGAGCCTGGATTCTACTATACCATAAGGACTGATGAACATAATACAGTGAAAAGTTTATTTTGGACATATTCTAAGGCAAGACTGAATTATACACTGTATGGTGATTATGTGTCCTTTGACACGACGTACAGCACCAACAAGTATAACATGCCATTTGCTCCTATTGTTGGTGTAAATGGGCATGGCAGAACAGTAGTGTTTGGCTGGGCATTGCTTGAAGACCAAAAAGCAGAAACATTTAAATGGTTGCTGACCACCTTTTTTGAAGTCATGGGAGCGAAAAAGCCAGCTATTATAATGACTGATCAAGATGCTGCAATGAGAAAGGCCATTCAAGATGTTATCCACCGGAATTGTTTTTGGCATATTATGCGAAATGCTAGAGAACATCTATGTGTACTATTGAGAACAGAAGAAGGGCTTGCTAAGGAGCTAGAAGCACTTATATATGACTGCTTCACTGAGGATGAGTTTGAGAAAGGATGGACAGTAATGCTAGAGAAGCATGATTTGAGCACTAACAAACACCTGAAATCGATGTATGAGTCACGGCATATGTGGGTGCCAGTTTATCTGAAGCAAGTGTTCTATCCATTTACAAAGTCCACTGGAAGGAGTGAGAGCACAAATTCAAACTTCAAAGATTATGTGCACAGAAAAGATAGTATAGAAACGTTTTTAAAACAGTATGAAATATTCCAAGAGGAGAAGCAAGGCTTCGAGGACAGAGACAGGTTTGATTCTATTGTCAAGAAGGCGAAGTGTACTACTATGAAACCAATAGAAAAACATGTAGTTGAGATATATACCAGATGCATCTATTTGAAGTTCTTGCAACAGTTGCAATTCTCAGACGCGTATAGTGTCGAAGAACTTGAGAAAGACAGAAGGTACAATATTATCTAGCATATGGAGTATGTTGGGCAAGAATTTGAAAGAGACAGATTTGTCATTGATGTTGATCGTGAGCTGAACAGGTTTGATTGTATATGTGCTAAATATAATAGAGACGGCATTCTGTGCTCACATGTCCTCAGACTGTTAACTCAGCTTGGAATTCACAAAATACCTGACTCATACATAAAGGAGAGGTGGACTACTGCATATCTTGAAGATGCTATAAAGAGAGAGAAAATGATGAAAGTGAACTCAGAAGGAAATGAAAGTGGGCAAGAAGCTATCAGGTATAGAATGTTGTATCGTGCTCCCTGGTTTCATTACTATAAGTATGCCATAATAAGGTGGCAAGTTTCTAAATATATTTACTCTATTTTTTAAAATACTTATTTTATATCCTCTCTTACTCGTTGTTTGTTGTGAACCCTTTTCAGGTTTGCAATGATGATGGCAAAAAGTGCTGATATATGTAAAAATATGAGCAAGGATTTAAGAAAAAGTCAGAAATATATGACTGAACTTGTGAAACTTGCAGAGAAGATTGAAAATAAAGCTATAGTTGAACAATTCAAGCTACAGTAAGTGTAGCAAAGGGTCATAGATTATTGAGACAATCTGAGAAGAATAAAAGCAAGAAGGGTTCTAAGAAAAAGAAAGCACCACCTAAAGAATAGATAATCAGTTGTTTCAGACCTCTTGACTTATGGAGATGAGAAGAGAATGAATCTCTTGTCTGTGTCAATGCTAGACATTTGGAGTTTAAAGTATGGATTGTAAAGTACTTTCAAATTAGTATTTAATTTCTGATCTGCGTTGAAGATACACATATGTTTTCATTGTCTATATCAATGCTATAAATATTGAGATCCGATAATATTACTTACATTCTCCGATGTAATTTTAACGTATAGCATTTATCACTTACAATTCACCACCATGTTATAAATAGTATCCTATTGGTAGCTGTCGAACAATGAGCCATATCTAACAGAAGATAGTATAAAATGTAATGGAATATCAAGTAAGAGTAACGATAAGGCAATTGCGCGTTGACGAAGAGAAAACAGTTCCTATGAACGGAGAACAAACGACAGCTGTTACTACTATGCTTTGTTTCTGTGAAAAACAGTTCTAAAATGTAATGTGGTGGTGGCAGTTGCCACAATATGAAAAACGGTTCTAAAATAGTATTATAAAAACATCAGAAACATGTCAATTAAATAGAACATCACTGTCTCAATTAATAGATTCAGTGAACATAATGTCTAAAGTAGTACAACATTATATTTCTTACACCAGAACATCGAAATATACATTGAAGAACAAAAGTTCAATTCTGGTGGAACATCATAGTACACCAGATATGAAAAAGAAGTGGAATAACTTGACTTCAATCTATGAAGCAAATATGATCTGAATCTCAGGTGTTGCTGCCGGTGCACTGCTTGATCCTTTCAAGTGAACATAATGTCTAAAGTAGTAGAACATTGTATTTCTTACACCAGAACATCGAAATATACACTGAAGAACATAAGTTCAATTCTGTTGGAACACTAACATCATACAATCCACAACTGAAACATATGGACCTTTATACTATTAACAACACATTTAGTGAGCAGAAAAGTTTTCTGATTGAATAAGCTTTAGAAATCTTGACAACATTCTTGTGGAGAAATTCTAAAATAAGAAAAAAGTTCAATCAATACAAGTATAACAAAGAAGAAAATATATGAGTGCATCTAGTTATGAAAGTTAAGAGGAAAAGGTAACGAAAATTACTTATACAAACCTGTGAAACAAAGCTATGGGTGACCTAATTTCCATTAGTCTATAAAGAGCTTAAAAAACTTCCACAGTTATCAACATTCAATTGGAACATTATAGCATTGTATGCCAACAGTTTCCAATTGTCTGTGCATTGCAAAAATAAACATAAAGTTAATTAGCACACAAAAAAGAAAGAATATATGAATAAAATATAATAAATATTCAATAATATACATGGTCAATCTTCCTCAAGTGCTTTCCATCATATAGCTCAATAAATAGCATAACAAAGATACCTGTGTCATGACTGAAACAAAAAAAATAAGCAAAAACAGTTTGTTTAAAAAATTAATTTCGAAATAAACTCCAGTTAACAGCCTTACTTTTTTGAAGATACAATTGGAAGTGATACATTTAAAACCTTGAAAGATGCAAATTGTTTGGTAGAGATGGCAGCAGAGTTACATAAATCTTGAAATTTGGGAACCTGCAAAAAGTTGAATTGCAAAAACTGAGAAAAATAAAAGTATGAAATAAGAAGTCTGGATTAATAGTTGAACCAATACTATTTTATTAATGAATGAGTTTGTTTCGTCCATTGTATATTTGACAGATGGATCATAGAAAATAATATTCTCTGATAACAAATCAATACAAATGACACACCAGCCATGAAGAAGATATGCTGGAAAGAAGAACTGTAAATATGAACAAATTTAAAAAAGTCAGTAAATAAGGAACTTATAATATTACTAAAACACATCCTCAATATAGAACTCATGTCAATATAGAGGTTACCATGTCACAGTTGGAAAAATCAAGATCTGAATGGTTTATATAAAGCTCATCCTCAATATAATCGGATCTCAATGTTTCATCAACAAAGCCAAGAAGTTTGTACTGGAAAATAAGCACAAAATAATTTACAAGTTAGTGATAACAACTATGATTAAATTCAAATATAATAAGTTACAGTAAAGAACTTACAACTAATAAAGGTTGAATTGTAATTTTTTTTCAAAGGCAATTGACATTCAACAGTGTCCAATTGATTTGAATTAAAAAGATGAGTGAATATAGCCATGAAATCATCATAAACTTCTCCACCAGGTTTAAGTGAATTTCTAAAGGCCTTGTAAGAGCAATTGAATCCAAACACTGAAATGAATATCATTCTGCAGGAAAAAAGTATAAACTTCAGGATAACAAAAAGAAGTGATTGAAAAAATATAGATCTAAGGAGAATGAGCTGAGGAAAAATGAAACATTACATACGAGTTATCGTAATATTGCTCAATATTATTGGAGACCTATGTAGTGTATAAGTCCTGAACATCATCAGACACTGTCAACTTTGTAGATATGCAATCATGAGATATGTATTTATTTCTCCTAGCCTTGAAACTGATCATAGATTGAAGTGATCTGTCACTTGGGTAGCAGTCTTTGAAAGGAGTACAACAGATATGTTTCATCTGTTATCAAAAAAGATATTGCATGGATTAACATATATATACATAAAATTTTAAATATAGCAAAATTTTTATGATCACTTTATGTACTTGCAGTCTGCCAAATTTTGTATTTTCATCTGTAGTAGAATCAAGCATAGCAATTTCTTTTACAATTCTTGACTGACCACAGATGGATCCTAGGAGTATTCGGTCCTAAATTGAATTCTAGAGAGCTCAAAAATTCAAGGTAACCAATCTGGAAAAGAAAATAGAGTGCAGATTCAATATGTAAGTTTAGTGAAAATATATGTAGAAAATAAGTGGTATATTATGCAGCTTACCACTAAAAGATGACAACATCCACCATAAATACTTGCAGAGTGTTTGAATTTTGTCTTCTTGTACTTTGAAGCATAAGTGAGGAACCATTCAAGAACGAAAGAGCACCAATTCAATTCAGAAATATCATTGACATTCATAAGTGCTGGATAGTAGGATGTACTGCAAACAGATCTTGTATTCGGGCATAGGAATGTTGAAAGCGCTAGGAGCATAAAAGTTCTGATAAAATTTTCTCCAGAAAGATGAGGTGTGATCAAATCACAAAGTTCATTTACTAAGGTGACTGTCCCACACAGTTTATTTGATTTTTGAAAAAAATTATATGATTCTATATATCCTTTTGCAAATATTGGTTTGATACCAATAGGAATTCCAAGAATTTTGTGCACACATTTATCATTTAGAGTAAATGAGAAACCATTTGGCAAATTTAATGTACTTTCATTCGGATCAAAGAACTGAACAAGCCACTGATAGAGATCCATTGGAATTTCTGAACAATGTAGGTCCAAGCAATGAGGAGAACCCAATTTTTTTAACAAGATCTTTCTGATCTTTAGAAAGCCTTGAAAGCACATTCACAAATATGACAACATCGTTTGAATGATGTGATACCTAGAACAAATGATTAAATTTTTACAAATTGTAGTTGAATTATAATAAATGTATACTGAACATAGACAATGTCACTTAAAATTAAAATAGGATCCACTTACTTTTTGTTTCTTCAAATAAGCAGCACCAGATATTAACAATTCTGTCTGATCTTTGGTGTTACTCAAATTAACGTCATCTTTTGTGCCCTCCATTGACATACAGCTACATGAGAATAATGAGAAAAAGCAATTCAAATTGTGCCCAACATAATGAGCTTTATATATAGCAGCAGATGAATTGTACCAGGCAATGTAGTTGCTATGGTTTCATGCAAAATTAATCAATTAACCACATTGGCGTACGTGTGTGCACAGGGGTTTACCGATTGAGCATACAAAATTGCAGGCTCGTGCAGAACACGAGATGTTCAAACATATATAGTATCCTACTATAGTGCATCTGAAAAAGGATCTAAAAAAGAAGAATAAAAGAAAGCGCCCAGAATAGAAGAAGGACAAGAGAAGGACGATACCTGCTGGATCCGTCGTGTGGTGAACGACGGTTCGATCTGGATTTGAGACATTAGAAGAAGCAGCAGCAGGAGCGGTAGTTGGATCTGGGATCGAGAAATTAGAACCATAGTAGCAGAAAGAGCGATTCGGTTTGTCTAGCTGCAAGCGCACGTCAGATCCAACGAGAGAGAAGTTAAAAAAGAAACCTGTTGAAGACTATATATGCGAAATTACAATAGTGCCATTGAATTATTATGTTGGGAATTGGTTGACCCACATATTAGTGGAAAAAAGAAGTGTCACACCCGGTTTTAAGGATAAAACCAGATGCACACCATATGTGAGCCTAGTAAGTCAAATCACACATATGATTACAAATATGAGGTAGTATCAAAAGATAATGCTAAAGTACATAACGTAAAAATAATAAAAGATACAACCTTAAGAAACTAACAGCGAAAAGACACTCTGATCTTCAGGTGTAGACGCCAACTTCACAGGGACACAGCTGACTGATTGATTACAAGCCTAACACCTCCAAACTCTACCAATCTGATAACCACCTGAGGTGTGGGGAAATAGCAAGGGTGAGTCCATGTCGAACTCCGCAAGTATAGCAAAAGGTAGTGATCCCATAAACTCATGATCAATGTAACATAAATACTGTAGAGCATAAAACGGTAAAAATGAGCATATTAGCAATCAAAAGTAACCATATTAAATGTAAGAATTCCAAGGCCGCTCGTGTCCTTGAGCAAGGCTAGTATACCAGTTTAATAAACTCTGCGTAGAGGTGTACACTTTCACTGTGAGCCGTGATTTACCCTTTTGCCCGAGGTGATCAGCCTCTTAGCTCACTACCAAGGAAGGCCGACAGGGTTCACTATGAAGCCTTTCAAAGGTTTGTCTAACGAGTTAGGGCCGCTAGGTTTTATTAGTCAGTCTGTGTGATACAACCTGTATAGGGATCCACAGTCTGCTTAACCCCATTTGCGCCCCACGAGTAACCTCTAACAAGTTAGAAAAGGTCCTCATACTGAGCTAAAACCAGAGCCATGTAGCCCTCATAGTTGTACTGTCAATCCTGGAGGTACTCTTACAGATAATTTCTCAAGATGCTAAAAATGACTTTTTATCGTTTAATGCTAAATCATTAGTTAAGTCACATGATCATGATCACAAAAAGAAAATCCAAGCTATACTTGCCTTAAACTTGAGACCTTTCCTCTAGTCCAAATCTTCAATTGATAGCTCCTCGAATCATCCACGTAATTCTCACCGACTGGGCATGATCATAAAGCACCACACAAGCATCCAAATACAGATATGCATGACATACAAATAGAGCTAAATTAGAACAATACACCAATCGATAAAAATAGAAGTTGAAAATATTATAAATGTAGTCTACGTATTGCTACGAACACGTGAGCGCAAAAATCACTCTAATCGGGTTTAAAACGTGAAAGTTATACTCAAAATAAGATCAAAATGGCATTTTTGTAATTAACCAATCTTATTTTTGAATTGAAACAAATAAAATCCATTTTCTGCGCACTAATGGACGGCAACTCCTATTTTTCAAAAGGGCAGTGGCTAAAGCAAAAGAAAACAGGACTTATAAATAAATCATTTGAATAGAGGTGGATTGCGGGTTGTTTTCATGAAAATGGAGGGGCTAAAACGCAAAATGCACTCGGCTGACCGGGGTTGATCTCGTGGCAGCTGACTGGATGCCATGTGGCGGGCTCGGGTTGGTGCGGTTCATCACGCAGGCAGCGGACTGGCTTGCGTGGCACGGTGGACCGGGCGGTGTGGGGTGCTCCTCGGTCCACGGTGGACCGAGTGCGCTGCAGAACGGGTGCACGGCTATCGCGGCGGCCCTGCGCGGCAGCGTGCCATGGGCGGCGAGCTGAGGTCGCCGACGAGCGGTGCTCGGGTGCCCTACTCGCGACGCGGATGATTCTAGCGGGCAACAGAGGCGACGGCGAGCACAAAGCGACGATAGCGGGGCTTCCCGAGGGTCGGGTGAGGCGGCGCCATGGCCACCGACGGCTGGAGATCGCCGGAGACGCGAAAATCCGGCGCTCCGGGGTCCGATTCCCCACACGGGACGCACCAGAGCGACGTGCGTGGCACCGCAAACTCACAGAGGCTATCGGCGAGGGTGAAGAACGCGCCAAGGAGGCAGCTCCGCGGCGGCGCCATAGCCGCAGGCCACTGCAGCTTTCGAAACTAGTTCTACGGAGCGCTAGAAGTCGAATTGAGGGCTTGGGGAGAAATATCGAGGTACTGTGCGTCCAATGGAGCTGCTCGTGACGACCGAGGATGCTCTGAGCGGCTTGACGACGTGCGGCGGCTATTGAGGCGGTGGAGGTGCGACGAGACGGAAAGGGAGTGAGAGGGGGCTCCAGACTTGGCTTTATAGGCCAAGCGGGGGCGGTGAAGAGACTCGAGGTGGTGGCCGCGGATGGTGGGGGTGAGTGCGTGGCTGTTTCGGCCACTTCGTCGGCGGTTTCCAGTGGGGAAGAAACGGCGATGGCGACGCTTCGGCTAGAGGAAGGAGGAGGGGCGGGGGTCACTGACCAGTGGGCCCACGGGGCAGAGAGAGGGGAGGGTCGGGCAGCGCTGCGGCCAAGCAGGCCGAGATGGGCCGTGGCCTGCTCGCTGAGTGCGCACGCGCTTGTGAAGGGAAGTGTGACAGAACCGCCCGAATTACCATGGCCCACGTGCACCTGCCGTAGTCCAACGACCTCCGACTGCTATGCACGGGAGCCTGATAACTCCGGAAGCCCTGTCGGGTGCTCTCGCGAACACCGTAATGTCCCATTGAGGATCATTTCACGGAACGGAAACCAACCATCTTATCACATTCATTCATAGAGTTCAAAATACATCAGAGTAAAAAGCGGAAGAGAACAATTATAATTTACAAATTCCAGTGATAGTCTTTACAAAAATTCTTGTCGATAGAGACAAGATAAGGTAGCTCTTACACTTCTAAGTAATGTAGATGACATCTTGCCCAAGGTAGTGCTGATAAGCACATGTCATCTACTGCATATGGCAGCTCTTCGGGTGCCACTAGCTTGGCGGTAGCCAAACCTGTACAGCTCCTGACTTTAACCTGCAACAGGGGGTTAACAAACCCTGAGTACATGGGGTACTCCGCAAGACTTACCCGACCAAAAATTGGGGAGAAGACTCAGGAATGCAGGCTGAGGGAAATCAAGATGAGTCTTTAGCAAGAATCAAAGAGTTTTGCAGAAAAGCACTCTAAGTCCGCTTAAACTCAATCCTGAATCTAGATTGATTCATTAAGATAATCTCATTATTCACCCATTTCCCACATATTTCACCTAGTTCCGAGGAGCAACGACGATTCGAATCGATTAAGTACCCAGCTGGGGATCCCTATCCACACTGCATATGTAGCACCTAAGCTTGCATATGCCAACCCCGCCTACCACGGCTTTTCTAAAACTTGAACCGGTCCTGCGCCACCCGAGAGCACAGTACTCCTCTCCTCTCCAGGCACGCCGGCCACGAGGGTACACGCTACTCTCGCCATCTCTCCACTCCCAGTGCGTGGTTGTCGGTTCAAGTAGAGGAGCGACCGGAGTCAGAGGCTTTCCGTAGTATGTGGCTAGTTGCAAAGTCTTGATCCAGCAGGCCGACAACGAATGGTCCCTAATGGATTCCATTTCGTTTTCTTAATAGACAGTCAGAGACACTACATTGAGATTCCTTTCTCAATGCAAGTCTACTGCCCTGTCAAACAATTATAATAGTTCATAGTAGTATACCCAAAGCATACAAAATATCTTTTTCATAAAAGCTTAACTATTAAGCAAGGCTAAGCATTTTATAAACATTTGCCTTTAAATCAGGTTTCAAGGATAATATATCAAGGCAGGTAAATGCAGCAAGTAGGTGACAATCAACTCCTATCAACCTAATGCAGCAATTTAACTCAAGGTGATAAAGATTTATAAAACTCAAGGAGGGGCTAATGCACCGGGGCTTGCCTGTTGCTTGGAGCAAATTCCACCCTGAAGTCTATCACCGAGGAAACTCCACGTCCAAAGAGTGAAGACCAACTCGGGATTTGCTTCAGATACGAATATCCCGCGTTCACTACACGAAATATTAATGCATGATGAAATGCATGGCATGGTGCATAATGGAAACATTCAAATACATTACATTAAATATTCAAAGAAAGTTAAATACTACTTTCTTTTGCGATAAAGTTGCAAGCCAACAAGACTAGCTTGTTGTCCAACAACTTGGGTTAGCAGTCTACGGGTACATATAAGGAATTCTATGCACGACTTAGGGTACGGAAAGGTTCCAAAAGAAGTCGTTCTATTTGGATGTTTTTACCCATGAAGTTGCATTAAGGAGCAACGTCATGACACTACAAGGTGATTACCAACTAGAAAAAAAAAGTCATTAAGTTCCTATTAAGATTATGGAGATTACCAACCTATCTCGCCTAATCATTTTATCAATCTACTTTAATAGTTGTTGGAAGCCTAGTTATCTCTCTATAACATTATCAAGTACTTGCGTAAGCAATCCATGAAACCCTAATGTCACGTATTAGCTATATTAATCATTATTAACCAATATAAACCTCCACTTAATAATAACCAATACTCCTTCCAAATAAGTTGCCAAGGACCATGTAAGGTTTTATGATCCCCGGTCTTCACTCAATCTAAAAACCACACTTCACATCACATTCCATATTTTAAGAAAATGAATAAATATGTTTAACAACGTGAACCTCTACTTCGGGACCGGCCCTAACAACCAACATGACCCAGTACGTCTCCCTTAGTGCTCCTATCACAAAGGGCCCGGTCCGACCCGGCTCTAGCCTGCCTCGGCCAAGCCAGAGAGACGCAGCCTTGGCCGTCGGCTGGCCAGGCCAGGCCCGGCCAGGGCCGCAAGCGGCCAGAGGTGGTCAAGAAGGTGGCAGCGGGTCGCAAGGCTCCCAGACCCACGACTCAGCTCCTAGTAACCTCAGTTCCCTAATTTGAAAACCCAGAACAAACCTTAATTAATTAACATTAACTATTATTATATTTTTTTAAATCATTTATTAATTAAGGATAAATTACAAAACAATTAAACTTTATCCAAATGAGCTATAGATTTTTGTGGAGGTAGCTCAAGGTTCATAACAACTACACAATTAATTTCATAATTTTTAGATAATTATTTTGAACTACAAAATTCTTGGAAGTCCCATTTTATAATTAAAATGGACATTTTTATTGCACACTAGAAATATTCAAATAACATACTTCATATTTTTATTAAATCTAGCACATCACAGAAGGGCTTCACAAATTGTTTCATGATTTTAAGTGCTGTGTAAATATTCTTGTGAAAATAACAAAAGTCACTATTATTCATTTACTAAGAAAAATGAAAAACCAATTTTGGTTGACCCAATCAGGGTTACTGGACTGGCCCAATCGGCCCAGTACCCCTTCCCTAACCTCTCGCGCTCTCTCAGGCCAGAGCAGCAGCATGCAGTGCCAGCGGCGCTCGGCCGACGGCGGGCTCGCCGCCGACGGCCTCTGCGGCAACAAGAACACGACCACCGCACTCTCCGTGAGCAGGGAAACCTATTCAGGTGCAAAGACAGGCGGCTCCAGCACGATGGCGAGCTCGTCGGTGTCCATGGCAGACAGCCGCGGCGGCGCGACGTGTTCGGCCCACGACGAGCTATCTCAGACCTAAACAACTAGGGGTACACGTCGAAGGTTCTCACCAAGCCTTGCTGCACTACGCGGTTGAGGTGGAGAAGGCTCCGAGGCTTGCGGTCGGCATCAATGGCGAATCCAGCAGCGCGAACCGACGACAAGATCTCCGTTCCGGCAACTGCAGTGCTCCAGAGAAGAAGCGATCGAGCCCGTGAGATTCAGCGAGGGATAAAGGGTCTAGGACATACTACTTTAAGGGGTTAGACTCACCGGAGCAGGCCGGCCTCGGTGAAACCAAGCGCGGCGGTCCTCTGCCCGGCCGCGAGGCAAAAGACGACGTTCGCGTGCCTCCGGCGACGTCAAGCAGAAAGAAGGGGCTCCGAGTGTGCGCAAGAATGAGGCGGATGTGAAGGCTCGATGAATTGGAGAGATATGGTAGGACGGTGGCCAATTTCGCTCGTCAATGGTTTCTCGCCGGCGACCACCGAGAAGAGGAAAAGTGCAGAACTTCGTCGACTTCGCGTTTTGACGAGGAGATAGGGATGGCTCCGGAGTGTGCCATGACGATGAGGACAATGCCGCGACACCCCTCCGAGTCGACACGCTCGCGGACGCGTGCCCGCGCGGTGCAACGGTGTAGGGCGGCGGGCGATGACGAGAGGGCCGCGTGCCCTGCTCTGCTGCTTGCCATTACTGTAGCCCTATCTATCCCCAAAGTCGTTTTCTTCAAATTACTTTCTTTTTCATATATGAACTTGAAAAATACCCAAAATAAGACTTGTGGGAAATTACAAACTGAACAATTTTGGTATTTAAAACATTTTCAAATTTTTAATATTTTTAAAATTATTGAAAAGGGGATAAATAGCCCTTTCTAAATTCAATCCAAATCTCAAATATTTATTGAAGAAGTTCAAAATATTTAAACATCAAAGTTGCTCAGTTTAGTGAGCTTTACAATTTTTATTTAAGACTTAACTTCAGATTCCAAGTAATTTTTGAATTGGAATTTTAATTTCTAATTTGAGGATAGAAATTCAAGTTTAACTTAAATTTCCAAATAGTAACTTGAAAAACTTTGTATACCAAAGTTTCTCCACTAAATAAGAGCTACAACTTTGCTTTTGGGACCAAGGCCCAATTCTACATAGTTTTGAAACTAGGGTTTTAGCCCGATTTAGGGTTTTAAATTAATTCCAATTTTTATTTTTAAGCAGTGATTAATTAATACACCCAATTAACAAGCCATCAGAAGATAAAATTAAATCACTCTAAATTACTTAAGAACAAACAACCTATAAAATTAAATTTGTTTTAATTTCTATGCATAATAAATTGAATTTAATTATGAATGCGGTGCAGTGCATATGATGACATGTCTGATTTTTACTTTAGTAACACCAGGGGTGTTACAGGAAGGAGGAGATGGTGGGCCGGCTCGGGCTGGCATGGGGCGGGCCACGCGCAAGGAAGAGGAGGGAGAAGCGAGAGGGCTTGTTGGGTCGGGCTAGAAGGCAGAGAAGGTGACGGAGAAAAGAAAACACTTTTTATTTTCTTTTCAGAACCAAAGCAAGCCAAAATTCAAACAAAGTTTTGAAATTATTTTCAACAACTAGCAAAACAATCAACCAAAATTATAAGCTTCAGCATGAGTGCAACAAGCATGTTTCTAAAACTTACATTTGATTTTATTTACTCAAAATTATTATTTGTCCCAGGTTAAATGCAAGGAGAAACAAATTAAGTGCTCAATTTAAATTTTCAAGATTTTTGAGAAAATCATTTATTTCACTGTTTAAATTACAAACATCATAATTAAACCTTGAGAAATTTTAGAAAAATTCTAAAATTATTTATTTTGTTTAGTGATTTTAATGCACAACCCAAAATACAAATTTTTGGGGTGTGACAAGAAGATACGCAAAATTACATCAACGCCATTCGATCTCCACATGAAACATTCATTCTTGAACACTAATATGACAAAGTATTTCGACTTGAACTAGTAAGTGCTTATTTTGTCTTCTTTTTAGCAGCATATAGGGGCGAAAAAGCAGTCAGGAAGATAAAACTATTGGTGTGAGACAGAGAGCAATGCAGAAGCTCATTGTGATATAATTTGTATTCTCAATTAATGAATCTATTAGCCTTGTGATTCTTAAAATCTGATAGAACACATTTAGTGGTAGCAGAACATCACATTAGAATAAGAGAACATCAACTCTATAATATCAGAACATAGGGGTTAACATGACAGAACATCAAAGATTAGCATATAAGAACATTGTATTTGTCATAACAGAACCTAGGTGATATCATTTATGATAAGATAGCATAAACTATGTGAAACCTGAACCTTGCATCCAATCAACATAGAACTAGAGGTATCACAATGTTTAACATTATGATAATGGTGATATGGTAGTAGAACATCCCATTAAAAATAAGAGAACATCAACTTTGTAATTTAAGAACATAATGTTTAACATGACAGAACATGAAGACTATCATATAAGAACATAGCATTTATCATAACAGAACCTAGGGCATGTCATTTATGATAAGAAAGCATAAACTATGTAAAACCAGAACCACACATCCCATTATCATTTTGAGGTTAAGATTACAGCAAAGCCATTGGACCCCGATATGAAACATTCATTTTGAATACTAAAATATGAATTGGAAATATAATCTTCACTTAAACTTATAGGCACTTATTTTGCGTTATTTTTACCTATAGAAGCTTTCACCTTAGCATGAACATACAAAAAGTGAAAATGCATTCTACCCATGCTTCTTTTTAGCTATAGAAGCCAATAGTGATATGGTTTGTATTCTCAGTTAATGAATCTACACAACCACCGCTCACAGTTATAATAAGCATCTCTCCAACCATAAGAAAGTGGTCTTAACATGTGACAAAAGGAACAAACGATACCACTAAGCAAATGTTGTGACACTGACAACTAACATTGGAAGAATATAGATACAATATGGACATTTCTGTGTAAAATCTGATATGACACATTTAGTGGTAGCAGAACATCACAATCAAAAAAATAAGAGAACATGTGGTTTATCATAGAAGAACATCGCGTTAATCATATAAGAACATTACGTTTATCATAACAGAACATCCTATTCTTATTTTGATAAGATAGCATGAACTATGTAAAAACAGAAACCTCGCATCCCATCATCATTTTGAGGTCAAGATGATATGTAAAATTACAGCAATGCCATTTGATCCCAACATAAAACATGCTCGCAAGTAACGTTAGAAGTATTTTGAGGTTACGACATCTAAAACCTAAGCCACTATGTACATACATGTCCGGACTGATTTAGAGCAACATACACATATTGTTCTAATACATAACAAATTATCTAAATATCAGACTTTCAGCCTTCAATCTTGTCGTTAGCAATATTCTTCTCATGACAGATTAGTCTATGTGTAATGATCTTGCGAAACTCTAAAACATCTGCCTGTTCATAATTAACAAAAGAATTAATTAGAAAAATTAAGTGTAACAATGATGAAGGAAATAGATATTGATCAAACAAAAAATCAGAATTAAAATATCAGAATTAACACTGTCAAAACATACTGGCTTAAATTTCATCGGAGTTTTTCCATCGAAATTTTCAACAAACATCATCACATACAAACCACAATCATAGCTGCAAAAAAAGAAAAATATATAATCTAGAATTAAAATGCAGAAAATAAGAAGTTAGTATGAAACTCTAAAATGTTAAGAATGAATTACATGTTATTCTGCTGAGGGCATGTAGGAACATGCTTCTCATAATCAGCTAATGGCCTGTCAAATATTTCAGCTTCATGGCAAGTTCTTTGGAAATTTGATACCTTGAGGTCAAATGTGGAGAGTGAATTACAATTAGGCTGAAGATAACAGAATTACATAAGCTGGATTCTTTGAGAAGAAATTACCAAATTGTCAATGAAAGTATCCCTGACTTCAACAGCAGAAGACTTGGCAGATGAGAAGAAGTTGATTTGTTTGTGCAGTAAGTTAACACAAAGAAGGAACCAGTGATCATCATAGCAAATTGGGAAAAATAGCTGTGAAAACAGAAATAAACTTTGTAATAAGAAATCAGCCTTCACAATATCATAAACACACAAGTATTAATAATGGGTTGAACATACAAGATCAGCCTTCACAATATCATAATCTTTGTTCATTCGCACAAGCTCTCTTTTGATACGGTGAGATTCAAATTTTTCAGGACTCTGAATAAGCTTCTTTTACAAAGTTAGAATGTAAAAAGAAATATTCAGTACCATATTTAATATATCAGTTCAACAAATATTGCTCACACAATGAACTTATGAAAAAAAAACTTACCCCTAAGAATGGAGAGAAACATATCTTGGTCCTACTGATCCTACTTTCAGTAGATTTTCTATTGCTGATATTGAATGAATGACCAAAAACTGACATCACATCATCAATGATTCTGCCTCTAGGTTTGAAGGAATTGTGAAAAATATCATAGGTGCAGTGGAAGTCATCAAAGACAATAAGAGGAGTTCTAACAAAGCAAAAAAAATTAAAAAATTATTAACCATAAGCAAAACAGTATTAATGAATGAATTATTAACAAGGAGATACGTACGATGTTGGTAAATCCTTGCCTTTCATGAAATCATTTCGTATGTATTTATTATATGTGCTGACAACATACTGAGGTGCTTTATATGTAATGGAATGTTGATCCATTTTAGCAGCCCTTTTTTTCCTTTTAGCTTGTCTATATAACTTGATCGAGTATGCTTCTTTGAAACTAGAATAAATAAATAAGCAATTCAGTACATAATCAAAAAATATCTAAGAAGAAAATAACATATCTGAGAGCAAAAACGTGCTAAAACTTTGTTGGATTCAAAATATAACATTCCAGACCTATTCAAAATAACATATCTGAGAACAAATGTGCTAAAACTTTGTTGGATTAAAAATAGGGAAAATAAAAAAATAGATAATGTAACAAGGAATTACCAGAAATAGAAGACTGAGAATTTTCAGAATTGAAGGCTTGAGGAGATTTAACAGGAGTAGAGTCAGCATAAGACAAAGCAATTTTGATACCATCTAGAGCTTTGTCCAAATTTGCAGCAACAGTATCTTCATCTGTTTCATCAATAATTTTCTGATAATGATAGGAAGGCAGCACATAAGAGAAATGCCATGTAGATTTATAAAAAATAATGAAAGTATAACATAATATAATATAGGAGTATGTAGATAGCATGATTCATAATGACTTAAAAAAAAGAGAATCAAAAAGTCTGTAGAATGTCATTGCAGTATGAACAAAACTTACTTCCAATTGAATAGACTTGTCATCATAATTTGTTCCCAAAGTAGTCTGTATAGAACCTTTTGGATGGACTTTAGTAATATCATCATCATCAGGTTCTCTGTGTTGATGAGTATGCTGAAAACAATATAAAGTAGAAACAACAAACTTTATAAGAACCAAAAAAAAAAGATGAATCAATAGATAAGTCATTTATGATAACATTGCATAGGGTTTAACAACTCTGTAAAAAATCAGAACATAGAGTTTAATATGACAGAACATCAAGATTATCATATAAGAACATTACATTTATCATAACAGAACATAGGGCATCTTATTTATGACAAGATGGCATAAGCTATGTAAAACCAAAATCTCGCATCCAATCAGCATTGTTCAAAAAAAAAATTATCAACTCACAGAAGTGTCAGTCTCTTTCTCCAGAAACCTTTCGAATATTCTCCATGAAAATTATCATGATCAAATTTTGAAGCATTATCATCATTTGTCTAATAATTTTATAAAAAACAAATAGAAAATCAAATCAAATTAAATCCAATGTAAAACAAAAAATGAAGAGAATAAAAAAATATTATATTATAAATAATATACCTTTTTCAAGTTTTGATCATCCAAAGTAGTCTGTATAGAACCTTTTGGATGGACTTTAGTAATATCATCATCATCAGGTTCTCTGTGTTGATGAGTATCCTGAAAACAATATAAAGCAGAAACAACAAACTTTATAAGAACCAAAATAGGATGAATCAATAGATAAGTGATTTATGATAACATTGCATAGGGTTTAACAACAACTTTGTAATATCAGAACATGGGATTTAACATGAAAGAACATCAAGATTATCATATAAGAACATTGCATTTATCATAACAGAACATATGGGATCTCATTTATGATAATATGGCATAGGCTATGTAAAACCAGAACCTTACATCCAATCAGCATTGTTCATGAAAAATAATAAAATATCAACTCACAGAAGTATCAGTCTCTTTCTCCAGGAAACCTTTCGAATATTCTCCACGAAAATCATCATGATCAGATTTTGAAGCATTGTCATCATTTGTCTATTAATTTTATAAAAAAACAAATAGAAAATCAAAATAAAATTAAATCCAATGTAAAACAAAAAATGAAGAGGATAAAAAAATATTATATTATAAATAATATACCTTTTTCAAGTTTTGATCATCCAAAGTAGTTTGTATAGAACCTTTTGAATGGACTTTAGTAATATCATCATCATCAGGTTCTCTGTTTTGATGAGTAGGCTGAAAACAATAAAAAGCAGAAACAACAAACTTTGTAACAACCAAATAGGATGAATCAATAGATAAGTGATTTATAATAACATTGCATAGGATTTAACAACTCTGTAAAATCAGAACATTGGGTTTAACATGACAGAACATCAAGATTATCATATAAGAACATTGTCATAAGATATGATGGCATAACATAGGGCATCTCATTTGTGATAAGATAGCATAAGATATGTAAAACCACAACCTCGCATCCAAATCAGCATTGTTCACAAAAAATAATAAAATAAATGTTAAACTCACAGAAGTATCAGTCTCTTTCTCTGGGAAACCTTTCGAATATTCTCCACGAAAATCATCATGATCAGATTTTGAATCATTGTCATCATTTGTTTGTTAATTTTATAAAAGACAAATAGAAAATCACGAATTAAATCCAATGTAAAACAAAAATGAAGAGAATAAAAAAAATATTAAACTTTGCAAAATAATATACCTTTTCCAAGTTTTGATCATCAAAAGTATTTGGAGCAGAACTAGACAGACTAGAGAATGATACAAAGTTATATACATCAGTAGAGAGAGATGTCAAACATCTTGAAAATATTGGTACCAAACTTGCTTGAAGTTGTTTTGATGAAATTTTAGACGTAACAAATGCAGAAGTGACTTCGGAAATTAACTTATCAATGTGAACTATGGGTTCAATGGATTCAAGAACCTATATAAAAAATCAGAACAAAATAAATATTGAACAATTTATATGTGATATTCTCAACTTCGAAAAATGAATAGATAAGAAAACCTTACATCAAAAGGAGGGCTATAAGATACAGAACAAGAACGATCAGTAGAAGAATTTGGTTTGTTTTCATATTGTGTAGAAAAAGTTTCTTCCTCCCCATCTTCTGAAGAAAAACTTTCTTCCTCTTCATTGTGCATGTCAGAATCATGCATTCCAGGAGGAATATCATTAAGACCACCAATCTCATCGATAACTACATGATATGGTGTCATAGAGAGAGGTCGAAACTACAAAAAGATAACAAAAAATAGAGACATGATAGAAATTTAGCAACAATCATATGAACAAAAAATCAAAATAAAAACAGATACTTACTAAAAAAACTTACATCTACGTTACCAAACTCCATATGAACTGATGAAGAATAGGGAACACAATCAACTTTGACAACAAAATTGAAATCTTCAGTCTTCACATGGCAAAACCGTGGCAGATCATAACATATGACATGTTCATTTGGAAATCCAGTATTCAAATCAAGGAAGTCCATGTACACAACCTAATATATTTATTAAGATGAAAAAATTATTAAGATTTATAATGAGAATATAATAATGAGAACCAACATATGAAAGATAGTTACCGCAAGCAGATGCAGACAAGATCCATAAGAGTGAAGACCATCTCGAATACGAGGTACAGAGGAATGAATGTTTTCCTGAAAAGTCTTTACTTCATCCACCAGATAATCAAATGCAAAAGTTGCCCAATCATAATTCCTAATTTCCCCAGCTCTCATAAGGTAGTTCAGAAGATCCAAGTCAAATGAATTTTGAGTGTTTGGGCAGATTACAGATGAAATAGCAACTATCATGAAATTTCGCATAAAAGCATCTTCATTGAGCTCATTGGCACACAAATTCACAGCATCTAAAATGCATGATTTACTACGACCACCAACATAATCAACATGAAATGATTTGGCTTCCTCAATCAATTCAGGAGATACATTGTCCAATGAAACTAGAATGTCACCAGAAGTGAAACCAAAAACTTGTTCAACCATTGCTTTGGTGAATTTTATCCTCTTATCCCCAAATTTGAATTCCTTATTTCCAAACTGAAAATGTGTCATAAGCCATTCAAGCAAAGCTGTAGGCACTGTGAAAATAGATATATTGAGGAAACTCCCAAATCCATTTGCTCTAACAATATCTTTTTGTTGCTCAGCCAGAGAAGAACAAAGCTTATGCAACCTATTCGGTGAGAAACGATGCTTAACACGATCTTTTTTTGCCATTACATCACTACATATGAAAAAAGGCATATCAATTCAACACATAAACTAAAAATATCTAATGATACTGAAAATATAGTTAAGCCTGACAACTTGATAGCTCAACTTCTTATTAATAGAACAGCAACTTCTTATTAATAGAACACCAACTTAGTTCTAACAGAACAACAAGTTGGGACAAGCAAACACTAGCCTAATTTTATAAATTACATATACATTCTCAACTAAAAATGCACCATCTACTAAAAAAAATGGAATCTAAAGTGAAATTCACCAAACCAAGCCTCAAAATTGCGCCAATCTTCCAAAACGAAATTAGGGTTTCCCATAAGAACAAACCACCGAAAAAGCTGCTCAATTCAATACTCACCATTGAATGACCAGAAACCAAGTTCGCTTGAGAAAAAATGAATGTTCGCCACCGGCGCCGCCGCCGCCGCCACACACAACAGCGACGCCACCACAACAACAAAAATGCTGGAAGAAGAAGCTAAAAAAGTTCCGCCGCTGCTCGAGCACCACACTCCGCCGCGTTCATCCACTCGTCGGTCGAACACCACTAGCCGTTCCGCTTATCGAAGGGCGAATGCAGAAACAGTCGAAGAACCGAACCGCTGTAACTGGGCAGAAGAAACTAACTGGGCCGAAACAGTCGAAGGGCGCTACTGGGGGGGGCGCGGGGGTGGTCGGAGAGCGGCTGGTCGGACGGGAAGATTCCCGAAGTCTCCCGGGCGGAGCACGACGCCGGCAGACACCGCCTGGGCCGTCCTACCCCGGCACGCTGCCGTCCCCGCGCCCACGCCCCCATGCCAAGCCGCGCGGCTCTCTGCTCGCGCCGGCCCCATGCCGCCCCTCCCGTCTCTTCCTCGCCACCAGAAAGGAGTACGAATCCGACGGTCTTCGTCGTAGTCGTACTACACGAATCGAACAGAGTTACGCAGGGGTCGTCGTCGTACTGCAGTATGGCGCCTGCTTGCTCCATCTCCTTGAGGATCCTGATCGTCTCTCTGTCAACCACGCGGCCCAGGTCATGGCCGATCTTGAACGGATCCTCGATGCACGTACACCAGGTGGTGGTCGTTCCCAACACGACTTGTCTAGCCCTTCTTCTGCTTGCTGGCATTTCACAACACATCACATAGCCAAGAGTTAAACAAGCATGCAAGTTTGTCTTAAACCATGCCACTCCTCCCGTCCTCTTCCTCGTCATCAGAAAGCATCATGAATCTGGCGGCCGGCGGCCCCGGGCCGCTCCTCCCCAGGCACGCCACACCGCCCCCTGCGCAGCACCCTCACCCAAGGCTCTTGACCCTCTGCCCGCCTGCTCGCTGGTCGCGAGCGGCTGGGCTGATGCCCGGGCCACATAAAAACGACGCTGTGGCACGGCATGGGGTAGAAGGCGACCACCAACCATGGGAGTTGTGGAAGGTGGTGGTGAACAGTGCCGAGGGGAGCACGCGGTGGCTTGGCCTAGGGGCGTGGGCACAGGAGTCGGCGGCGTGCCTGGAGATGAGCGGCCCAAGCCAGTGGGTGCTGTTAGATTGATCTCTCCACTAATGGGCCCAACAGCCCATTAAACCCTAGATCCGCGCCCTGATCGGGGGCGCCCAGCCCATCTATGGCTGGAGGGCCCCTGTCACACTACGCTATATAAAGAGGTGGGGGCCGGCGGCTCACAGTACGAGGTTGGTCGCGATCCGGTACACCCCACCGACAAAACACTAAACCCGATCTAGTGAGGGCGCAGCCAGTGACGGGAAGCTCCTCCACCGCCGCCGCCGCCACTGCTACACCGGACTTCACTGTATCGACCTCATCCCTTCAACGACCGTCGCTGCCTAGCGCAGAACTTCACCAGCGAACGTGATGGACGCCGCCGGTTCAAGCAACAACACCGCCATTCCCAACTCCTCTGGTCTGTACATCTACCTCCCCTAGTGTACCTCTGTTAATGCATATGTACTCGATCTATATGTATTCTGTGAACTGCAACTGTTTTACCCCTCTAGATCTATGCCTAGACGATCCTTATAGTCTAACAATGGTATCAGAGAGCCTCTCTAGATGTTGATCTAGATCGGGGAAAAGAAAAGCATCAAAGTCGATTCATTTTCGGATCAAACAGAAAGGGCAAACCTAACCCTAACAGAGGGGGAAAAAAAGAATGAAACGAAGAAACAGATCGGGTGAAGGGCCCTACCCGGGACCCTTCACGCCGCAGCACCGCGATGCCACTCCGATGGCACGCAGCAAGTAGGCCGAGACGCCGTGTGTGCTCGAACCTGTGCGCGACCACTGGTCCGCTCGACGGCGGCGCGTCCACCTCGCGGCGGGCACGAGCACCGGCGAGAAGACCGGCGGCGGCGCTGCCTTCTCCGGTCGGTCACAGACTTCGGTTGCTGCTCTTTTCGGTGGCGCTGAAAAGAAAGAGCCGGGGAGAGTAGAAAGGAAGAGCAAAGGAGCCGGTCGGACTTGGTCCGGTAGCGGCATCCTCCACCGGCGAGGATGGTCTCCATGGCCGGAGCCGTTCGGCTGCTGTGCGGCTGCGTACAGAGAGAAAGAAATGAAATGACTAGGGTTACGGTTACTAAAACCGGCTCCTGGGGTATTTATTCTCGCGAAATTTGCTCCCGGCCGTCGGATCGAAATGAATGGCTCAGATCAGCCAATGGGAAGGAGCTCGCGCGTGGGCCAGATTTGGCCCAGGTGGGTCTCCACATTTCCGGCCCAGGCCTAGGTTGCGGCCTGGGTGCGGGGGGAGTGAGCGCGCTGGCCTCTACGGGCGGCTGGGCCGTTTCCGTCTAATGGGCCTCAGGCTACAGTGAAGAATAATAATAATAATAAAAAAGGAGCTCGCTGGGCTGCAAGCGCTTGAGTGCGCCACTGTTTTCGTCTAGTCCGCGCGAGCAGAGGCCGCAAGCAGCTGGGCTGCGAGCATGCGCGTGCTGCAGCTGGCCGCTCGCTGTTTGCTGCAGACAATTTGAAAAGCAATCGTTTTATTATTTCCAGAAGCAATTTTTGTATTATATTCTTTGAACATTTTTAGTCCAACGATAATCTTGTTTGTGGAATTATTGAATATTGTTTTCTATGCTTCTGGAAATTATGGTTATTAAAGTAATTGTTACATGTTTCCGCTGCGAAAGTTAATTGTACTTATCTTTTATTATTAAATTCAAACCAACGGGAGAATTTAATTCTAAAAGAAAAGTGATACAGAAATATTTTTCTGTGCATTATAATATTGTCATTATTCTGACCAACGTTGATTAATTGCAATATTATGATGTTAATGGTTTAAATTATGTATTATTTCTATTTCTGCCCAACGGTGATGTAGACTTAATGCATAAATAATTGTATGTTTTACTTTTGACCAACGTTGGAACTAAGGCATGCAATTATTATTCATACGTTTATATAATATTCTCACTCTATATGGATTAATGATTTCAGGAACGATGAACTTGATGGATGCCATCGAGAAGATCCCCAAGTTGAAAGGGGACAACTACAATGAATGGAAGAAGAAGCTCAATCTGGCGTTTGTCTTGGCTGAGGTGGAGTGGATTAAAACCACTCCACGTCCAGTTGAGCCTGTGGCGCCAGAAAGGCAGACGGATGAGTCTGATGCTGACTGGCTGAAAAGACAGAGGGATTATGCTCCCTTAGAGCTTTCTTACTCCATCAACAAAAAGCATTGGGAGAATGCCAACAGGAAGTGTTGTGCTGTCATAGAGAACACAATTGAGCCTAGCATAATGGGCTCAATTGCAAAGTGCGAGACTGCTACTGAGTATCTCGAAAAGATGAAGAGTCAGTTTCATGGCTCTTCAAAGACTTATGCTACACATATAATTAAACAGATCATGACAGCACAGTACACTGGTGGCAAAAATGGCACTGGCATTAGAGAGTACATCTCAGAGATGAACCAGCTGAACAACAAGCTCAGGCCAATGAAATTGGCTCTTGAGGAGGATTTTCTTGTGCATGTCGTTTTTGCTTCGCTGCCTAAAGAGTTTGACAACTTTGTTGTCAGCTATAACATTCAACCTGAAAAGTGGAATATTGAACGTTGCATCGCTATGTGCGTTCAAGAAGAGGATAGGATAAGGAGTGCCAATGGTGGTTCCCTTCATTTTGTCAAAGAAAAGAAAAAGAATACTAATGCCAATGTCAACTCTCCCTCCAAGAACAAAGGCAAAGCTCCCATGCAGCATCAGCCTAAACAGAACAAGACTGTGGTGAACAAGGATCAGTGCCTCCATTGCCACAAAGAAGGACACTACAAGAAAGACTGTCCTGACTACTTGAAGTATGTCATGAAATGCAAAGGTGAGAATGTTATTACTTTTGTCAATGAATCCCTGTATATACAGTATTGTAAATCTACTTGGTGGATTGATTCAGGAGCAACTATTCATGCTGCTAATTCTTTGTAGGGATTTTGTTCGACGAGAACTACGCAAAGAAGAGAAAGGCAAATTAAAGTTGCAAATGGAGTCCAAGCAGACGTCGAAGCTGTTGACGACGTTTCATTGGATCTTGCTGATGGCTTCATTCTTTATCTTAGAGATGTTTTATTTGTTCCTTCATTAAAGAGAAACTTAATTAGTGTGTCTTGTTTGGATAATGATGGTTTTGATTGCCATTTTGGAAATGGCAAGTGTGAGATCACTTGTAATAATGAACGTGTTGGTATTGCTTTTCAAAAGCAAGATCTTTATTTGTTATCACTTCGCGAAAGTATTAATTCCGTTTGTGATGAAATTGATAACGTAGTATCGTCTACAAATGCAAACAGAAAGCGAAAGCGAACTCAAAATGCATCGTCGAAATTGTGGCACTGTCGTTTAGGCCACATTTCGAGGGGGAGAATAGAAAGATTAGTTAAGAATGAAATTCTTCCTCCATTAGAGTTCACAGATCTAGAACAATGCATAGAGTGTATCAAAGGAAAATACATAAAGACAATTAAAAAGGATGCTAAACGAAGCACGGGAATTTTGGAAATAATACATATAGACATTTGTGGTCCATTTCCCGTGAAAAACGTGGATGGTTATGACTCGTTCATAACATTCACTGACGACTACTCCCGTTATGGTTATATTTACCCAATTAAAGAAAGGACCGAAGCATTGGATAAATTCAAAATATTCAAAGCTGAAGTTGAAAACCAGCATAATAGAAAGATAAAGTTAGTCCGGTCTGACCGTGGTGGGGAGTACTACGGTAGACATACCCCGTATGGCCAAGTTCCTGGACCCTTTGCAAGGTTTTTACAGGAGAATGGCATAGTAGCCCAGTATTCTACACCAGGCGAACCTCAGCAAAATGGAGTAGCCGAAAGGCGTAATCGAACACTGATGGATATGGTGCGTAGTATGATATGCTACTCCACCTTACCAGTGAGTCTATGGATGGAGGCGTTAAAAACCGCCATTCACATTCTCAACAGAGTACCTAGTAAGGCGGTGCCTAAAACACCATATGAGTCGTGGACGGGAAGAGTGCCCTCGCTAAACCACTTACGTGTGTGGGGCAGCCCTGCTGAGGCAAAAGTGTTCAACCCAAATATTGGGAAACTAGAACCCAAAACAGTTAGTTGCCATTTTATTGGCTACCCTGAAAAGTCAAAAGGTTATCGTTTCTACTGTCCTGACAGATATACAAAGTTTGTAGAAACGAGACACACTGTCTTCCTAGAGGACGACATGATGAGAGGGAGCGGGGGAGCTCGGAAAATTGATCTTGAGGAGAAGCGGGTAACTGCGCCTACTCCAATGATTCAGGAACCTTTCTTCGAGTTACCCATTTTTGCTACACCGTCAGTGCCTGACACTGCAGCGCTAGCGCCTGTTGTTGATCCTCCTGCGGCAACGATAAATGATAATGAGGAACCTGTTCTTCAGGAAACCATAGAGCCCATTGCCGCAGATGAAGGGGAGCAACAACAGCCCCAAGATGTAGATGTGCCAAATGAGGAGGCCTCTAGAAGGTCTCAAAGAGTCAGAAGGTCTGCTATTCCTAATGACTATGAACTTTATCAAATAGAGGAATTTCAAATGCAGGATGATCCCACCTCATTTGAAGAGGCCATGAGAAGCGAACATGCATCAAAGTGGCGTGCAGCCATGGAAGATGAAATAAAATCAATGAGCGCAAATAAAGTGTGGGATTTGGAAGCAATTCCTAAAGGAGCCAAAACAATAGGCTGTAAATGGGTCTACAAAACAAAATATGACTCCCGAGGGAATATAGAAAGATTTAAAGCGCGACTTGTGGCAAAAGGTTTTACGCAAAGAGAAGGGATTGATTACAATGAGACCTTTTCTCCAGTCTCATGTAAGGATTCCTTCAGAATTATAATGGCATTGGTGGCACATTACGATTTGGAGTTACATCAAATGGATGTAAAGACGGCATTCTTAAATGGGGATTTAGAAGAAAATGTTTACATGGCACAACCAAAAGGTTTTGTCGTGGAAGGAAAAGAACGAATGGGATGCCACCTAAAGAAATCTATTTATGGGTTAAAACAAGCTTCAAGACAATGGTATTTGAAGTTTGATCGTACGATAAAAGGTTTTGGGTTTAAAGATAATGTAGAGGATAATTGCGTTTATGCAAAGTTTAAGAATGGAAAGTATATCTTTTTGATCTTGTATGTGGATGATATCTTACTTGCTAGTAGTGATGTCACCCTATTACAGGAGACAAAAGATTTTTTATCCTCAAAGTTTGAGATGAAAGATCTTGGTGAAGCTTCATTCGTTCTAGGGATCGAAATTCATCGAGATAGAAACAAAGGGGTATTAGGACTGTCACAAAAGGCATATATAGAAAAGATGCTAAAGAAATTTAGCATGCATAAATGTAGTCTGTCACCTACTCCAATAGTCAAGGGCGATAGATATGGGGATCATCGATGCCCCAAGAACGATTATGAGCTCAATCAAATGAAAGCGGTTCCATATGCTTCGGCTGTTGGAAGCCTACAGTATGCAACACTATGCACACGCCCTGACTTAGCATTTGTTACCGGGTTACTTGGCAGATTTCAAAAGAATCCAGGTATAGAACACTGGAGATTAGTAAAGAAAGTCTTGCAATATTTGCAAGGCACAAAAGGCTTCATGTTAACATATGGCAAATCAGATTCTCTGGAAGTAGTTGCATACTCAGATTCTGATTATGCTGGAGAAGAAAGAAAGTCGACATCAGGATATGTGTTCACTCTCGCAGGAGGAGCCATATCGTGGAAAAGCTGCAAACAAACCGTAACTGCATCGTCCACATTTCATGCCGAGTTTGTAGCATGCTATGAGGCCTCAGGGCAGGTGAACTGGCTAAAGAAGTTCCTACCCGGTTTGAAAGTGGTTGACTCTATCCATCAACCACTAAAGTTATATTGCGATAATTATCCAGCAATACAGTATGCTCACAACAATAAGTTAAGTGGTGCTGCCAAACACATTGACATAAAGTATTATGTTGTGAAGGATAGAGTCCGGGATCAAATGATAAGCTTAGAGCACATAAGCACTGAAAAGATGCTCGAGGATCCGCTTACCAAAGGCCTACCACCCAACGTGTTCAGAGAACACGTAGCCGGCATGGGTTTAAGGGAAAGCCTATGATTCCTGGACAGTAAACGGCCCAAAAGTTATTGAATTTGTTTCAGAACGGAGACACGTATCGTGGCTGTGAAATCTATCGGCAATGGACCGTGACGAGGAAGCACGCTCGATGCACTAATCTGTGATGGAATAAGTAAAAGTGAAAAGTATTAAAGTTTAAAGTATAAGTTGAGATCAAGGGGGAGAATGTTAGATTGATCTCTCCACTAATGGGCCCAACGGCCCATTAAACCCTAGATCCGCGCCCTGATCGGGGGCGCCCAGCCCATCTATGGCTGGAGGGCCCCTGTCACACTGCGCTATATAAAGAGGTGGGGGCCGGCGGCTCACAGTACGAGGTTGATCGCGATCCGGTACACCCCACCGACAAAACACTAAACCCGATCTAGTGAGGGCGCAGCTAGTGACGGGAAGCTCCTCCACCGCCGCCGCCGCCACTGCTACACCGGACTTCACTGTATCGACCTCATCCCTTCAACGACCGTCGCTGCCTAGCGCAGAACTTCACCAGCGAACGTGATGGACGCCGCCGGTTCAAGCAACAACACCGCCATTCCCAACTCCTCTGGTCTGTACATCTACCTCCCCTAGTGTACCTCTGTTAATGCATATGTACTCGATCTATATGTATTCTGTGAACTGCAACTGTTTTACCCCTCTAGATCTATGCCTAGACGATCCTTATAGTCTAACAGGCGCTGGCTTCGTGCTCCCGACCGCGAGAGATTCCGTCCGTGAGAAGAGAATGGGAATGATTGAGGCAGGGTAAAATAGTCAGAGGATGTAAAAATTTGGGCTGAAGATTTCTGAAATTTGTCTAAAATCAAGAAATGGCAAAACAGTGTGAAGCATCCATTCCATAGAGGCATCCTAGCGAAGCCCACGATTTCGATGGCATTTCAGCGAAACCTACTTGTGACGAGGGTAAAATTCAAATTTTCTCGGATTTGATAGGGTGTGCGTGCGTGCATGCATTCATAGAGGTGAGCGTACACTCGTGTACTTAAGCGTTAGGGGTAACTTCGTCAATGAGCGTCTAGTGTTTATAACTAGGTCTTGAAAAAAATAACTAAAATGAGACTAAACACCTACAATATTTCACTAAAATTTACACGAGTCCCGGATATCACGGATAAGAAGGCTACTAGTAATAGTCTGTCACGTCTATTCCATACCAGGAAGGCAAGAACTTCGCATCATCCTTTTGACGCTAGAACTTTTTTATTTCTTATATATTATAAAAAAATGCAACAAAAATAGAAAATGGATCGCTAATGGGCTTCACTAGTCGACGTGTACGGCTCTATGGACGAAGCCTTTTTTTTTTTCTCGAACGTGGCTGAGTAGTAGAAATCTATAGACGAAGCCCATGTGCACCGCATTGCCAAATAGTCAGTCCAATAGAATCAGACAGACCCCTGAACAGTCGGCCCAGTTTTTCAGGTTTTTTAGGGACCAAGATTGACAACCGGATGATATGTTGTAGCTTTCTCCCTCCTGCTAAAACGGGCCAAATCTGTACTGGCTTGGATTGGCGTTCCATGCGGCGAGGACGACCAGATTCATGGTTGTGCACTTGTGCTTATATGCATCCAAAGGATATTTAATTTAAATGACACAAGGCCGCAATGCTCCGCCGCCATTGAGCCCATCCACGATAGCAAAATTATTTTCGACCGTCGGATCCGTCAGTGGACGCCTGGATCTGGTTGGACCTACTGTTCCGCTGCCGCTGGTAAATATCTAGCCCACTCCCTCCACCCGGTAAAAAAAAAAATCATCCCTTCCTCTTCCTCCCGTCGCTCTTTCTCTCGTCCTCGCGACGACACGAACGGGGGCGACTGCGCCGGCCCCGGCGCGCGCGGCCTTCGGCGGCGGTGGCGGCCTTCCTCCTCCTCCTTTTCCTCCACCTCCGCATCTTCCTCCTTCTATCTCTTCTTCCCCCGAGGCGGCAGTAACGGTGGGCGGGAGCAGCGGCGGGCGGCAGCACCGACGGCCGGCGGTGCCGGAGGGCACGCCGGCGCGGCTGGGGCCCGGAGGCCCCCTTCCTCCGGGCGTCCTCATGACAAAGCGAACGAGGGCAATGGCGCCATCCCCAGCCCCGGCGCGCGCAGCCTACGGCGGCGGCGGCGGCCTTCCTCCTCCTCCTTTTCCTCCACCTCCGCATCTTCCTCATCCTTCCCCCGAGGCAGCAGCAACGGTGGGCGGGAGCAGAGGCGGGCGGCAGCACCGGCGGCCGGCGGTGCCGGAGGGCACGCCGGCGCGGCTAGGGTCCGGAGGCCCCCTTCCTCTTCCCCATCCTCCGGGCGACCTGGTTGATGTCGGGGAAAGTAGCTCGCGTGCGATCTCCTGAACTTACTTCCTCTAATTTTTGGAACAAGCAGCTTAACACGGAAGTTGCATCCTACATGCTCAGCGACTTCGTCTATGCCCTTATCTTTACAGGTACTAACCAATTGGACCTCTTTTTGCGCACAAAAATTAAGAGTTCATGTACAATATAGGTATGATTGCTTTATGGTTTTGATGATTCAATGAAGCACTATAGTGTGTGCTTTCATAGTTCTAACGGGCTGGTTCTTTGAAACCATGGTTCTGTATATTTTGTTGTAGTGTAAGAATGGGACAACAGTTGCTTGCTAGATGTCTGATAAATTGCTCACCATGGCTCACTTGGGTCAAAGTATTAGGTTCATGATTAATTTGGATAGTTTGGAAAAGAAGTCTGTAAACAATTTGTATGAAACCTAAATTTGCACTTGTCGGTGCTAGTTTTAGTCGGTGCTAACACCGGCTAGTAAATATGTATTTTGCGGTTGAGACTACGGATGGTGTGCAAAGGAAAACACAGAGATTATACTGGTTCAGGCCAAGCAAGCCCTACGTCCAGTGGAGAGGAGAGTCGTGTTGCCTTGCACCGGGGTGCTTGTAGTAGGGGGTTATAAGCTAGGCGAGAGAGGGAAGTGCTCCCAGGTCTCTTGTGTTGTCTAAGTGTATGCAAGTCGTTCCCTGTTGATGTGTATGTATCGGTGAGAACTTAGGATTTCCAGGGTGAGTCGTCTAAAGCTGGCATCTGCTCTCCCTTTTATAGTCGCAAGGGAGAGGCAAGGGCAGCGCTTACAATGCTACGTATGAGTTGCTGTTCCTCGTTTAATTATGGTCAGCTACGGTCTTTTCTCCGCGTCTCCGGGGTACGGCCGTAGTAGTTCGCACGATCTTGGTGAGTTCCAAGGCGGCAACAGTCGTCGGATTACGGCATGTCGTCAGCTACGGTCTTTTCTCCGCGTCTCCGGGGTATGGCCGTAGTGGTTCGCACGATCTTGGTGAGTTCCAAGGCGGCAACAGTCGTCGGATTACGGCGTGCCGTAGGGTCAGACCTGACGGCTGTCCTTCCGCACAATGTGACAAGAGGGTGAGTCGTCTCGGGGCGTTGTCTCCCGAGGCTCGGGACTCCTGAAGGCGTGATGGGATGGAGCAGGGTGATATCTCCCCATGGTCATATTTCCGGCCTTTGAACAGTACTTCCTGAGGGTTAGGTGGGCCCGAATGGAAGGCGTGCTTGTCCTTTTGAGTGGACAGTGCAGTAGGCGCCTTTTCCGTTCTTGCGTAGCCCGTCGTCAGGCGCTCGGACTGTCGCAATCGGAGTTGATAGACCCCGGCGGAAAATGGGGCGGCGCACCGTAGACCATACCATGGAGAGGACGGCCGTAGTGGGCCTATCAAATCCGCTGCCAGGGAAATCCTGACAGGTGGTATGGCCATCAGGGTCATGCGAAGCACAGTTGCGTTGAGAATCTCGCCTGACGGGACAGTGCCTGTAAAGTGGTCAGGGAGGTCTCTTGTGGTCCAAGATTGCTCTGCTGACATCACCGGTGCCTTGGATGCCTTTGTGAGATTGCGCTCGAGGGGGATGGGGAAGCTCGGGCGAATCGGAGAATGGGCGCCGAGGGCGCCGCTCTCCCGAGCTCTCCTGCGGAGGCTCGGGCAAATCAGAGATTTGGGCGCCGAGGGTGCCGCTCTCCCGAGCTCTTCTGGGGAGGCTTGGGCGAATCGGAGATTTGGGCGCCGAGGGTGCCGCTCTCCCGAGCTCTCCTGAGGAGGCTCGGGCGAATCGGAGAATTGGCTGTCATTGGTGCAATGACGTCGTGGGCCTCCGTAGGCGCGGCCTTCGCGGGCTTCGGGCGCGGCCTTCGTGGACTTCCACTGGCCTTACTTGGGTCGGGCTGCGTTGGGAATGATCATTTTTGCGTTGAAGTTGGGTACCCCAAACTTTGGTACCCGACAGTAGCCCCTGAGCCTGTGGCGGAGTGAAGGCACTCCTCCACAGGTTCACGCTGGTTCTTCCTGTCAAAAAAGATAAAGTGTGGGTTATTTTTCCGGTGGGTGCGGGCGAGCGCATCCGCCGGGTGTAGCCCCCGAGGCTTTGGAGGGATGGTATATCCCTTCAAAGGCTTAGAATCGTGTTTGTTAGTGCTCGGGTGTTTTTCGATTTATTTAGGAGGGTTGTTTCCTTGGAAGTGGAGCCCCCGAGCCTCCCATCGTGTTGGGAGGTCGTTCGGTGGTCTTTCCAAGGTGCAGGGCAAGTTCCCGAGCCTCCGTTTCGCATCGGAGATCGGTCGGGTCCTTCCCTGTCTTTTTTAATTCGACCTTCACGCTCGTTTTTTGGAAAGAGGAAGGTTTGGTCCTGCTCGACTTCCCCGCTGGGGCACGAGTCGGCATTTCCGGTGAGCTACAAACGGGTTGGTCCAAGTGGAGGTCCGTGCCCCGTTCGTAAAGGGTCGGCTAGTGGCCTGAGCACACTCCAAATATTTCCCGAGGGTCAATTAGTGGATGTTGGGTCCCTTCGATGGGTCCTGAGGGCATGATGCCTCCCACGGAGGGATTTCACATAACCGACTCGCTACTGGGACTTGGACACAGCATGGGATGTCCCTTGTGACGTTTTGGGCGTTGGGATACTGGCCGTTTTCGTGAGCCATCCACTAGCTGTCCCTAACTCGGTTTCCCTGGGGCGACTGTTCGAGCCACGGAGGGCCAGTCTTCGATCCCCTGGGAACGTAACGGGCGCCCGAGCCCGGGGTTCCTTTGTTGGGAAGGAGAAAATGTAGGCGGAATCGAGGTGCGCGGTTGTAATGATTCGGCTCACCTTTTTAGGCACGACGCCTGACGGACGCGACGGTTCGGCTCAGTCGAGGCGGTTTGCGTGCGCGGCGATGGCGGCGGCGTGGGGATCGTGGTGGGCCCCGCGCAGTTAATGCGGCGGATTCTCCGCATCCACCCACGATCCGCCGACGGAGTTTATAAGAAAAACTTACGGTTTTTTCTTTCTACCCTAACCATTCGCTTACTCGACCGTTCGCTTTCTTACCTTCGTCGCCTGCTCTTTTGCCTTCGTTGCCTGCTTCGAGAGAGATTGTTGCCGCGGCCGTTGTTCTTCCCGCAGCCCTTCCCCCTTCTGTTCCCATGGATTCCTCCTCCGCTGCTGTCGACGCCGCCGCCGATGTCGCTGCCACCGACGCCATCGCCACCGATGCTGCCGCGGCCGCCGCCGGCGTCCTCAGGCTGGAGCCGTGGCTGAGTAGCACTGTGACGGAGGCGCAGCTGGAGCGCCTCGTCTCCCTGGGACTGCTGCGTCCTCGTACCGACGCGCAGCACCCGGAGTGGGTCGTGCCGCCGCGCGACCACGAGGAGCCGAACCCCGGCGAGGGGTACGTGGTGAGCTTCGTTGCTTACCGCGAGCGCGGGCTTGGCTCACCGCCGAGCCGTTTCTGCCGGGCCATCCTCTTCGAGAACGGGCTAGAGCTCCACAATCTCACCCCGAATTCCATCACGCAGGCGTCGATTTTCGCCGCCCTGTGTGAAGGATACTTCGGGGTGCCCCCGTACTGGAACCTGTGGCGCCGCATTTCCCGCGTCGACTGGTACACCAAGTGGGTCGGCGCGAGGAAGCCGCGGGAGATCCAGCGCGCGGGGGGATGCGGCCTCGTGATCCGCTCTTCGTTGTACATCCCCTATAAGGCCCCCTCCTCCAACAAGGGGTGGCACAGCAGCTGGTTCTGCCTCCGCAACGACGGGGGTCTCTTCCCCAAGTTCACGGGAAGGGCACTCATAGCTCCCCTTCCCCAATGGGAGTGGGGGTGCCCGTCGAAGGAGTCAAAGCACCTGGACGTGTACTTCAACGCGCTCAAGGAGTTGAACAGGAGGGGCCTTACAGGGGCCGGCGTGGTGGGGAACTTCCACATGCGGATGGTGCTACCGCTGATGGAGCGCCGCCTGGCGCTTCATCAGACGGTGACCGGGTCGCAGCGGGAAGGCACGGCGATGCTGCCCCGTGACCTTGGCGAGGCGGAGGTCATGTGCCGCGTCGGCTACATGGTGCGGGGTTATCCCACCTGGGAGGAGGTGAACCGAGTGCCTATGCGTCCCTGCGTGGGCTTCCCGGCGTTGGTAAGTGTTGTTCATTCGATCGGGCCGCTGGCTTCCCCATCTTTCTCCTGACCTTTCTTCGTTCTTCGTAGGGCCTCTCGAGGACCGGGAAGGCTTCACTTCCGCCCGTCCCGGAGGATAAAGAGCGGCGAACCCAGAACCGCCTCCGGGCCACGGAGGAGAAGGCGAGGAAGGACAAGGTGACCGCCCGGAAGCAGAAGAGGGAGCGGAAGGTGGAGGAGTCCTCCCAGCGCCGCCGTCGCCTGAGGGAGGCCGGGGAGCCTGAGGTGGATACCCCCACCGACGATGACGGTGACGACGACGATGAAGAAGAAGATGACTTTTCCATTTTTGATCTGATGGAGTCTGACCGGCCGCTTGCGGCCACACAGCCCGCGGTGGGTGCTGACGAGCCTGGAAAGGCTCCGCTGTCAGCGTCCGCCGGCGGAAGTGCCGGGGTTCGTGATCCGAACCCTCGGGCAAACCTGCCGGAGGCCGCGTCCAAGGACGCGGCTCCTGGCAGGGCAACATCAGGAGGCGGGGCTCCGCCCACCATCAGCGGCGTGGCTCGGCCGAAGGGGCCGGGGACGGGCTCAGGCACGGCACGCGAGATGCCCCGAGGTTCCAGCAGGAGGACCGAGAGTCCCCTGTTTCGGAGGACCCTCCCCGCCGACGCGTCGTTGGTCGGCGCGGCGGCCGAAGGCGGGGGGAGTGCTGGGAAGACGCCGCCGGAGCCGGAGCCCACTGGCGCCAAGACGCCGGCGCTTGAGCTGGGGCCCTCCCAGGCTCAAGCTTCCCCGCCGAGGGGCGATGAAGTCAGGACGGCCCCCGGCGCCCAGGCGGAGCCCTCGTCACTGGGCGGCGCTGGCTCGGACGCCGGGTTGGTGCCCATTCCCCCGCAGCCAGCGCAGCCCGCTCCATCCGTCGTCTCGCCGAGCGTGGGCGCTGCGACGAAGAAGAGGGTGATTCCGAAGACGAGGTAAGTATCTTTACCTGTAATTCCTTCTAGTGGGGATCCTTTCCTGAGCGTTCCTTTCTTCCTTCTCTGCTTCAGGAAACGCTCGGGGGCGGACCTCCAGGTGTTGCACCTGAAGGTCCTGAAGGTGCGGGGCCATGACACGGCCGAGGGGAGTGCCCGATCGGCGGGCGAGGAAGTTCCTGCCCCCGCGGGTCCGCCCGTGGCGTTTGAGGCTCCTCTCTCGGGGGAGGCTATCTCGGCTGCGGCCGCCGTCGTCGTGCCCTTGATTGACCTGGAGGCGGAGCCAGCGCGGGCTTCCGAAGCCTCGACCGTCGTTCCGGAGACGCCTCGGGAGCGCCAGCCGATGCCGCCCCCACGGAGCCTGCCGCCACGGGGTCATCGGCCGCGGATGTCAGCGCCGAAGCTCCCCCCGCCCGTGAGGAAGGCCCCTAGGCGCTGGCCTTGTGGGGACCTCAGCCTCGGGAGCTGACCGCCTCCCGGATCGAGTAGACGGACCGCGCGGACCCTCAGGCGCCGCCCGTCTTCTCGCTCCGGGATGACCTCGAGGCCCCCAAGTGGGACGCCGTTCAGGAGCTCGGGTTTAGCTCAGCGGCGGGGCTCCGCGTGATCACCGACGTCCTCGAGAAGGACCTCCCGGCTCAGCTCCAGGTAAATCCCTGTGTCTTGTAAATTTTTTCTGCATATGAGCATCGTTCTTACCGTTTTCGCTTCTTCCTTTTTTTTCAGGACCTGATGCACATCCTCAGGGACAAGTCCCGCTTCCTTCGTGTTAGGCTCGGGCTCTGGAAGCAGCTCGACCTCAAAGGGAAAGCCCTTGCCCGCGCCTAGGGCGAGCTCGCCACCGCGACCTCCAAGCTTGCCGAAGTTAGTGTCGATAACACTATCCTGAAGGGGGAGGTCGCGGAGGCGCAGGGCCGAGCCGCTGCCTCGGTGACGCGAGTGCAGGAGTTGGAGAGTGCTCTGGCCGCGATGGCGAGGGAGCGCGACGCCGCCCGAGAGCTCACCGCCGAGAAGATTTCGGCAGGGGTCTTACGACGGCGAGGTGGCTGAACACATGGACCTGCAGAAGGTCGCGCGGGCGCTGTGTAACTCCGTCAGCACCAGTGGAGAACCTTCTGGGATGTCACTCCGGAGCCGACTGGAGGCACTCCACGGCAGCATGAGCGGCCGCATCAAGGAGTCCCTTCTGACGGGTGTCCAAAAGACACTGGCGGTCGTGAAGTCCCACTACGGGAATTTTGACACCGACCCTGTCAGCGAGGACTTCCTTGAAGCCGACGACACCGAGCTCCTAGCGCTGGAGGATTCGATGAAGGAGCCAGGAGAAGCGCTGGCTGGCCTCTTCCAAGCCGAGGTCGAGCTCCCTCCCCTGAACCTGCCGTGAAGAAGGAGCGGGCCATAGTGCCCTCGTAAAAAGTAACCTTTTGTGAGTGGCTTTAAAGGAAACAAACAATATGGCCCTTCGTGGCCTCAATATTTATGTAAATATTTGCTGAATGTTTGTTTCGCTTTGTTTCGTGCTTTTTTCCTTAGGCGTTTTTTCTTGCCGATCCTGTGCCCGGGCCATCGAGCCTCGCGGGACGCTTTTCGGGTGTCGTAGCTTTAGCGGCATAGACGCAGCCGATGTCCTAGGAGTTTTGGCAGAAAGAATCCTTAGAAAAAAAGTTTAGGTGTTTCCTCCCGAGCTTCCTCCCTTGGCCGAGCGTAGATCTTATAGGTTTTCTTCCGAGTGCGGGTTAGCCTTCGAACACGGAGTGGCGAGGGGAGATGCTGTGGCCCTGGAGCGTAAGCGGTCTCCGACTCGGCCGGCTCTGTCCTCTGGGGCTTCCCTCATTCTTCGAATTCTATAAGTTCATGTTTGATTTCCGGAAGGAAGCGTGTTTTAGGGAGAAACAAATTCGACAAGTTTTGAAATTTTTGCGTTTCCAAAATTGTTGAATCTTGGGAAAGTCCGGGGGTTCCCCCCATCCTAGCCCCCGAGGGAGGGTCGGCCTTTCCGCAGGTTAGACCAAGCCTCGCTTTTACTGTGCGGTGAAATAAAGGGTCATTTCACTCCCGAGTGTAGGCTCGGATTGAAAATATAAAAATCGTGTAAAAAGTGTAGAAGTCGGGGTTTTTTATTGATTTCAAGATTTTTAAAATAGTACAATGCTCGGAATCTTAAGGATAGAAGCGACGTAACTGTTCGATGTTCCAAGCGTTGCTGTAGACCTCGCCCTTCTCATTCGCGAGTTTGTATGTGCCGGGGCGTAGCACCTCGGCGACGATGAACGGTCCTTCCCACGGCGGAGTGAGCTTGTGACGTGAAGTCCTCTGTCGTCCTGTGAACAATAAGTCTTGGCCGAGTGCCCATGTAAATATTAGACTTTGTGATGAAAGCTGAGGACTTAGCATTTTTAGGGATGTCGTAGCCTCGGTGGCGTAGGCAGAGCCAGAGCTGTGCCAGTCCGACCCGAGGGGTTCTCACTTTGTCGCGCACACAGCCAGGTATCTCAAAGAAGGCTCGGGTGAGATCATTTTTTTACTAAATTTCCCAAACGCCCGTCTCTCTTTTCGCACTTAGGCAAAATTCGCGAAATCTTTCTGGAGCGCAAGTCGACCCTCGGGCGGAGGGTGGTGAGTGGAGGTGCCGTAGCCCGGAGGCATAGGCGATCTCACGACTCGGCCAACCCTGCCCTAAGAGTGTCCTTTTACTTCTTTGCATCTCGCAAGTTTTGCTAGAGTGCAGAAAGGAGTTTGACGCGGAATTTTCGAAAAAGCGATCGAAAAGGCGCAGAGGAAGTTAGATCGTCAGTCCCTAAGCGTCCACCCCTCGTCCCGTACTTGAAAAATTCCATGAAATTGCCTCGAAGCGTAAGTCACCTGTCGGGCGATGGGTGGTGAGTGGAGGTGCCGTAGCCCGGAGGCGTAGACGGTCTCGCGGCTCGGCCGGCCATGCCCTAAGGGTGTTCTCTTGCCTGTTCGGGTTTCACGGATTTTTTCAAGAGTGTTGGAGAGGTTCGGACGCAAGGGAGGTTTCAGTTTAAATCTCAAAATTTGTGATAATTAAAGAACGCTTATTTATCGATTGCAAGACCACAAATATGAACAAAGCCTGGAAGCTTAAGGGTAACTGTGACTTAGCTGCTCGAGCTACCAGCGTTGCGCTGGTGATGATCGTAGAGGCGGTGTCCCATGCGGGGGGCACCGGATTGGTCGGGTTGACGCGGATGCGCTTCCCCCGCCTAGTTCGGTGGGAGCGGCGCGTGGCGTTCCCTCCGTTTCCCTGAAATGGGTGGAGGTGTCGCCGGGGTCCCTTTCCCAGCCACCTACTGGGCCGAGGTTAGGATGATGATGGCCCGGGGCTCAGGTTGGGCCGAGGTTCATCTCGAGGCCGTGGCCAGTGGCCGCGAACTCGAGGCTCCCGAACTGGAGCACCGCGCCAGCAGGAAGCGCAGGGACGTTGGCTGCCATCCGCAACCGGGATCAACATGCAAAAGGCCCCTACCTGGCGCGCCAACTGTCGGTGCTAGTTTTAGTCGGGGCTAACACCGGCTAGTAAATATGTGTTTTGCGGTTGAGGCTACGGATGGTGTGCAAAGGGAAACACAGAGATTATACTGGTTCAGGCCAAGCAAGCCCTACGTCCAGTGGAGAGGAGAGTCGTGTTGCCTTTCACCGGGGTGCTTGTAGTAGGGGGTTACAAGCTAGGCGAGAGAGGGAAGTGCTCTCAGGTCTCTTGTGTTGTCTAAGTGTATGCAAGTCGTTCGCTGTTGATGTGTATGTATCGGTGAGAACTTAGGATTTCCGGGGTGGGTCGTCTAAAGCTGGCATCTGCTCTCCCTTTTATAGTTGCAAGGGAGAGGCAAGGGCAACGCTTACAATGCTACGTATGAGTTGCTGTTACTCGTTTGACTATGGTTAGCTACGGTCTTTTCTCCGCGTCTCCAGGGTACGGCCGTAGTGGATCGCACGATCTTGGTGAGTTCCAAGGCGGCAACAGTCGTCGGATTACGGCATGTCGTCAGCTACGGTCTTTTCTCCGCGTCTCCGGGGTATGGCCGTAGTGGTTCGCATGATCTTGGTAAGTTCCAAGGCGGCAGCAGTCGTCGGATTACGGCGTGCCGTAGGGTCAAACCTGACGGCTGTCCTTCCACATGATGTGACAAGAGGGTGAGTCGTCTCGGGGCGTTGTCTCCCGAGGCTCGGGACTCCTGAAGGCGTGATGGGATGGAGCAGGGTGATATCTCCCCATGGTCATATTTTCGGCCTTTGAACAGTACTTCCCGAGGGTTAGGTGGGCCCGGATGGAAGACGTGCTCGTCCTTTCGAGTGGACAGTGCAGTAGGCGCCTTTCCCGTTCTTGCGTAGCCCGTCGTCAGGCGCTCGGACTATCGCAGTCGGAGTTGATAGACCCCGGCGGAAAACGGGGCGGCGCACCGTAGACCATACCGTGGAGAGGACGGCCGTAGTGGGCCTATCAAATCCGCTGCCAGGGAAATCCTGATAGGTGGTATGGCCGTCAGGGGCGTGTGAAGCACAGTTGCGTCGAGAATCTCGCCTGACGGGACAGTGCCTGTAAAGTGGTCAGGGAGGTCTCTTGTGGTCCAAGATTGCTCTGCTGACATCACCGGTGCCTTGGATACCTTTGTGAGATTGCGCTCGAGGGGGATGGGGAAGCTCGGGCGAATCGGAGAATGGGCGCCGAGGGCGCCGCTCTCCCGAGCTCTCCTGCGGAGGCTCAGGCGAATCGGAGATTTGGGCACCGAGGGTGCCGCTTTCCCGAGCTCTCCTAGGGAGGCTCGGGCGAATCGGAGATTTGGGCGCCGAGGGTACCGCTCTCCCGAGCTCTCCTGGGGAGGCTCGGGCGAATCGGAGATTTGGGCGCCGAGGGTGCCGCTCTCCCGAGCTCTCCTGGGGAGGTTCGGGCGAATCGGAGAATTGGCTGTCATTGGTGCAATGATGTCGTGGGCCTCCGTAGGCGCGAGCTTCGGGCGCGGCCTTCGTGGACTTCCACTGGCCTTACTTGGGTCGGGCTGCGTTGGGAATGATCGTTTTTGCGTTGAAATTGGGTACCCCAAACTTTGGTACCTGACAGCACTCATACTTGCTTATGGTCATTGCCAGGATCGAAACTGTGAGGAGGCTGATGACTTTCCTGCTTTATCACATATGTATATGCATTAAATTTTTAAAGGTATAAAATCATTTTGAGCCTTATTTTATTCTACACCGACTTAATTTCCAACTTTGGTGTTCATGTCCTTTTTTCAAAGTGAAAGAAATTATGTCTTCAGTTTGCCATTGTTAACTTAGATTTCTAAAAAAGTTAATATTTGAGTGTTGGTTCCTGCAGAAATGAATAACATGTACATCATTTTTTTTTTGCAATACTTCCTTTTACTACAGAGCAGTGTTTCATTGAACTTACCATCATTCAACTGTCCCTGATCTGAAATTATGACTTAAATGACAAATCATGTATGGTTTAGTTGCCAGCAAGCAAATGGTGTTCCTACCAAGTGACAAAACAGACCATGTGAAAAGCTTGAAAGTTTCATGTGTTGGTGTGTTTTCATTTCTTATAGGGGTTCGATATAAGAGTTACACCAAACTTTGCATGTACAGTGTACCTTTATCTTAACTATTATTTAATATCTTAGCTTTATATGCATCTATTTGATTGAACTTTTCCTTCAGTGAACCATATCCTGATTTCTGAATTTTTTTCAAGGATCCATATCAACCAGTATGTCTCTGCATAGGCAAGCTTCTGCTTTGGTTACACTCACTTAACATTAGGCCAAAAAAATGGAGGTCAACAACATTTTCAAACAGGTGAGCTTATTTTCTTCAGATAGAGCTTATTAGGCTATGCATACATGACCAAGAAATTTCTCTTTGTTGTCAGTGCACTTCATAACCATTTAGCTATCAAGTGACTCATCACAAAAGCCCAGGTATTCCTTGTGTCATATCCACTGAGATTTACTTGCTTTGTACTGCACATCTGGAATAATACAATGTTTGTGTCCCCAGTTAATAACAGGTTCTGTATACTGAATCAAATATTTCCAGATTGCCAGTGCTTGCGCACCATACTGAGGTATGCTTATTCAACATATCCATTCACACTGAAATATAGGTTGTTCACGTATAGAGATTTACTTTCTTTATTGAGTTCTGCTCCTATAAAAATATTAGTTCCTTCTATTGTTATCATTTTTGGACGCTATACTGAATTGTCCAGCACCCTTAGTTAGTATATACGCTTCATTTGCCCAAACACAGGTGCATGTACGAGACCAAGACCACCAACCATTGGATCCATGTTGCCGCTGTTGTCTTTGGTTACAACATATATGCCTGGCATAGCCATGCCACAGTTTCCCAAAAAAAAAAGCTTCAGGCATGTCTTCTAAGATACTTCTGCATATAGATAATCTCAAATGATGTCCACAACTCAATAAGAGAAAATTTAAACTGGTTCTATGCCTTTCTAATACCACTATTTTTCCATCATTACTTCCGAAGAATATTGGAACACATTGTTTTTATAAAATACTAATGATGTCAGTCGCTCTTACCGTTGTTCAGGCCTAATTACCTTGGTTTGGTCATTGCACGGTACCGTGCTAACCCATATGCAAGCTTTATAAAAAAAAATACTGATCACTCAATTGCCAGTAGTTGCATTATATGGGAGGAGGTAACCTCATTTTCAGGAGGCAACAACGTAGTCTTTTTTTAGTCTTCGATTATAATTGTAGCAGTACCCCCGGTTCAGAGGAGGTAGTACTTATTTTTGATTTGCTTCAACCTCAACGATTCAGTCTTTAATAAAAGTTGTGCAAATAACATTACCAACGATCCATGGATTGCTTCTACACCCATGACCTCTTTTATCTTGGTATGTCACAAACAATTAAAGTATTAAACCCATGTCTATTTTGTAGACCTATGCTGCAAATACTTTACAGAAATACAGCTTTAAATTTTGTTGTATATTGCATTACTCATTATATCATGTATACGTGCTCTAAATGGAGATTCACTAATTATGTACGTATATCAAAGTACTGCAATTTAAACACACGTTGGTTTCCATATATTAGTATTGTAATCTTAACACGGTATTTACTGTCAACGCTTTTGCCTGCGCGGGCGCGCATTGTAGGAAACAAAAAGGCTTCTCGGCGACGCGCCGACGCTAGCTGCAGTGCGCCCATAGAGTGAAACTATCCAAAGACTACTTCATCTGTCCACAAATAAATGCAATTCTTTGATTTCTACAATTTCACTTTGATCATTCATCTTATTTAAATTCTTATACAAATAATAAATTAAATAAATTATTATGAAAATATATCTAACAATAAATTAAGTCATAACAAAATAAATAATATTTATTAAATTTTTTTAATAAGACGGACAGTCAAACAAAAATCGTAGAAATCAAAGAATTACGTTTATTCGTGGACGAAGAGAGTACTCCAACACGGTGGAATGAGCCGACACATGCAGTATCCAGTGCAAGTGCAACGGCATGTGCTTCTGGAGCACAGAAACATCCGTAATTTTTTTTTTTTGAGAGAGGCATGGTTAGGAATTTTTGGGGAAAGAAAAAAAAGTGTGTTCCGACAGAACCACATGTGACATGATTCTTCGTCCGACTGTGCTCTGTTCTGTCGCTCATCGGGCTTATTTGGATGGTGCCCTGGGAGCCAGTTGCCTACCAAGCAGCCAATCCTGCCCCAGGCGCTCAAAATCGAACGCCTGGGAGCCTTGCTTGGGGGCACAAACCAAACAGCCCCATCATGCCTAGAGCCCTTTTCCTGGACATACGGCCAGCAGCAATGATCTAGCCCGCACACAAATGCCAGCTTTGCCTTGTTACCGACGTTAACTAGAGATTTCGAGCTGCTAATTATAATAGCGACGATTAAAAAACGATGCAAGAGTACACATACCAACCAGTTCTTTGCTCGATCCAAGATCATTACGTACGTCAAGTTGTTGGTGCAAATCAAAAGGAAAGGTAGACAGCCAGCGCGCTGCCCCGTGACGGAGCAAGGAAAAAAAAAAAGCCGGTCTTTCTGGCCACATGGAACCAACTTTCTCATGTTTCTTGCCTCCTTGAGCTTCAGAAGGCAGGCGCGCGTGTGGTCAGCGCACAATGCAAGTTTAGCCTGATGATAGGATCACTACTGGACATTAAAAGGATTTGACCCTCTCCCTGACCAGGAACACACAGGTCGTGAGTGAAGCACACCACGGGGCTCGTCAACGTATTGTTTGGCTCTTGGCTTGTTGGCTTGTTGCTCGACGTCGTGTCTCACACATCACACTCGCACAGATCAGGCTCCGACCTCCGAGGCTCCGATCCGATGCCATGCCAAATTGCCAATCCAGCCACTCGCTCCATCCGACTGACAGGTTGGTCCCACGAGCGATACACACTCCACCCGCGCTTAAAATAAATACACACCTCGGCATCGCCGCCTCACTTGAGCTCCCCTTTCGCTTTGCATCGGGTTCTCTTCCGCTCGCCACCGGGAGGATGGCGGCAGGTGTGGATCCTCCTCCTCGTCATCATGATGCGCCCGCCGGCGGCCGAGGCCGGTGGTGGCGCTAACGGCACGGCGGCGTGCCCGCTCGACCTGGGCTACTTGGCCACGCTCCCGTGGGACCGCGCGCCGTGCGTGCCGCCCGTGACCAACGGCACCGCCTGCTGCATGACGCTCCTCTCGGTGCTCGGCGTGGGCCTGGCGTCGCGGCTCCGCGCCACGGGGCAGTTCCGCCTCCCGTCGGCGCAGGCCTCGGCGGCCTGCCTCCGCGCCTTCTCCGCCGCGCTGGCCGCGCCGCCGCTCTCGCTGCCGGCCTCCCTCGTGCCGGGCTGCTTCCCGGTCCAGTCCCAGTTTGCCATCTCCCGGGACTACTGCGCCGGGGTGACCACCGCCGCGGAGTACGTCGCGGTCGCCGGCAGCGGCTCCGTCGCCGGCCTCAACGCCTCCTGCGGCGCCGACGTCGCCTCCATGTCGCTCTGCAACCGCTGCCTCGCCGCCGGGATCGACGCCTCGGCGCGCCTCACCGCCGCCGCCGGCAACGGATCCAAGTCCCTCAACTGCTTCTACCTCACCGTGCTCTACGCGGCAGGGATCTCCAGCTCCGCCGGCCCCGAATCCCCCGTCACCGCGGGGTGTGCCCTCGGCCTCGCTCTCTCCACGCCTTCCCCCACCGCCCCGTCGCCGTCCTCTAGCTCCGCCACCCACACCAACATCGCGGTAGCCGCCACCATCCCGATCGCCTCCGTCCTGCTCGTCTCCCTCGCTGCTCTTCTCGTCTGGAGGAGGAACAGGAACAGGCACAAGCACACCAAGGGCAGGAGGAGCATCCAAATCTCAGAGGACCGGCGTTCGTGGCCGCGGCCAAACACCGGGTCCGTCATGTTCGACATCTGCGAGCTGGCCAAGGCGACCGGCGGTTTCGCCGAGCGCAACCTCATCGGGCGCGGCGGGTTCGGAGTCGTGTACCGCGGCGTGCTCGCGGACGGCACCGTCGTCGCCGTCAAGAAGATGCTCGACCCCGACGTGGACGGCGGCGACGAGGAGTTCACCAACGAGGTGGAGATCATCAGCCTCCTCCGGCACCGGAACCTGGTGCCGCTCCGCGGGTGCTGCATTGCCGACGCCGACGCCGACGCCGACGAAGGCAAGCAGATGTTCCTCGTGTACGACTACATGCCCAAGGGCTCGCTGGACCAGTACATCTTCGAGGACGGCCGGCGGCGGCCGGCGTTGTCGTGGGCGCAGCGCAGGACCATCCTCCTGGACGTGGCCAGGGGGCTGGAGTACCTGCACTACGGCGTGAAGCCGGGAATCTATCACCGGGACATCAAGGCGACGAACATCCTCCTGGACGCGGACATGCGCGCGCGCGTGGCGGACTTCGGCCTCGCCCGGCGGAGCCGCGAGGGCCAGTCGCACCTCACGACGCGCGTCGCCGGCACGCACGGCTACCTCTCGCCGGAGTACGCGCTGTACGGGCAGCTCACCGAGAAGAGCGACGTGTACAGCTTCGGCGTGCTGGTGCTCGAGGTGATGAGCGGCCGCCGCGCGCTCGACCTGGCCGACCCGTCCGGGGTCGTGCTCATCACCGACTGGGCGTGGACGCACGCCAGGGCGGGCAGGCCGGGGGACGTCCTCGCCCAGGCGCTGCGGAAGGAGACCAGCGCCAGCGTGCCGGCCATGGAGAGGTACGTGCTCGTCGGGATCCTGTGCGCGCACGTCACGGTGGCGTTCCGCCCCACCATGCCGGAGGCGCTGAGGATGCTGGAGGGGGATATGGACGTGCCCGACCTGCCGGACCGCCCGCGGCCGTTTGGGCAGAGGATTGCTTTCGACGAAGGCGAAACCAATTTCAGCGCTTCGTCGATTCTTAGCGGCGGCGGCGGCGGCCCGTTCCTGGACTTCGGAGACATGCTCAGGTGATGCACGACGGCAACAGTTTTCAACATGCTATACATGCTACACTGCTGCAAGTGTTGGTTAACTGGATTTCAGAGTGATGTATAGCCTTTCAGGCAGCTAATGTAAATGGATTATATGTAACATATAGCCAAAAGCCAAATACGTGTCATTGACAGTTCGACACAAATACTACACATCATGGTTTGTCCCCACTGTTTTAGTAGCGCACATAAACTATTCACTGTCCGGGCAGATCATACAGTACCAATAGTTACCAAGTTGCAGTGCCGCTGCTGGCGCCATCCTGAACGAGGACAGGCCAGCTGAGAACGTGTGCATCCACGACATCGGCACATCATGCGACTGACACACATTATACATTCATCCAAACATACCGGAAAGAAAAGATACAGTTGGCAACGCACGAGGACATGCAAACCAGTCTAGTTGTTGTCCTGCAAGTTGGGATGACTGGGCTGCACGCGGAAGGTGATTGGCATCTGGGCCGCCAAGTCCCGGTCAGGATGAGGATGGTAACCCAGCTCAAGATCTCTCATGCTGCCGCTCAGTGCAATATCTTGCTGGTGCTGCAAATAATGAAGAAAAGCAGTGGCTGAGGCAAGCTTTCTAGTTTCAGACAATTAACTATAACTAGTAGGAAGTAGGAGTAGTAAGTACTAGCGTGTAGATATTGTGTATCAAAATTTCAGCACAACAAGTATATGTCATTTTCATACGTCCCACCGACTCGATATAGGAAGCCTGACATTTACTTATCCAGTTTGATTAGACTGATCAAAAACAATTTAGTAGATAGAGGAAAATATGATAGAAACACATTTCATGGACATTCTAGTTGGCCAATATGTGGTCTTAAAGTATGATGCATAATTGTCAATATAGGCTAGTTGCATGTATTCCCCCTGTTTCTTTTCTTTCTTTCTTTCCTTTTTTTTTGAAAAAACTGGCAGGAGCTCTGCCTCTCAATTAAGGAAGGGGGATAAAAGTTTATTTACACGAGTCCCCCTTGTTTTTTAAGAAATAGTGGATTAACTTGGTCTCTGAAAACTGTATGCAGCACTGGTAATTTACACATCAAAATAAAGGTAGTCTTCAATTTCATATTGATTTTTCGAGTGAAAGAGTGATCAGCCTTTTCAAGTACAAATTCAACTTGTGAAATGCAACTCCGCAAGGACACTTACAACTTTAAAGGTCAGCAATTTGTTCTCATCTTCCATCATCTTATTCTACAATCAACCAACAAAATAAGTGGATGAAGTAAAGAATTAAAAATAACCATATGCTCAAATAAAATTCATAATACAGAATCATTAGTCAGATTAAGCTCATACGTTTGCCACACGCCTTTCCCAGTGCTCCATCTGCATCAACAAAACAACCAACATCAGAATTTATTTCACAGATGGCAATACCTGCAACATCAACCACATTGGTATCGACTGATTGGGTAGATTTGTTACCAGTTTCTCATTCAGGTTTGTCAGTCCATTATCAAGTGCCTCCTCAATCATGATCAGGTCTTTGGGTTGCAGTGAGTTTAGATCTTCACCTTTCAGGTGCCTGTACCATCAACAGGAGAAACTGAAGAGTTAAATTCCCAAAAAGAAAAGACAAACTATTCTAGCTTAAAATATAACTGTCAGACCACACTCTCTTTAAATAAGAACTTGATATGAAGATGGAAATTCCAAAAAAAAAAAAAAAGACAATCAGTTCAAGTTTAAGCATTTACCTGAGCTCAATCTGCATGGTGTCGTTCTCTTTCTTTATACGATCAATCTCTGCACTAAGGCTCTGAAATTGTTCATGTGCGCATCAAATAGTCAGTCAATATGTTCAACTAATTCTAGGAGGCCAGAAAAATGATAGTTAAGCTCTAAAATGGGGGGTTTCCATTCTGTCCGGAAATCAAATATTACCTTGTGCTTCTCATCCCACAGTATCTTTCCAGAGTTGGTCTGGTACTTCTCCAAGATTCTTGATAGCCTACGTCATACCAAAATGATATCACAGATACAGGCATGGATATTGCTATTGTGTCGGTTCAACACAACCAAGCGAATCAAAATAACGCAAGTTATAACGATTTCAGTAAAGAGAAGTATAGGTGGTTTACCTATACAAATAGAAAATACTTTAAACGGACAAGAAACCATTCGGGCAAAAATCTTAGATATACAAGCTCGTTCATGAGTGATAGATAAGAAAAGTCGCAGTACCGGCAAAATCTTATCCTTCACCTTTTTTTTTGCGAAGAAATCTTATCCTTCACCTAATTGCACTCCCCAATCCAAACCAACTTAAAATTGCATAGTTGTCACAGTAATGAAAAGTATAACAGTATCCAAATCCAACTATAATAGAACAGTATATAGCAGACTACAAAAATAGAACCTTTGTCCAGTCCGGCATAAACTAGAACAATACACTAAGGCACAGTGAAAACATAATCAGGCACAGGAAGGGGGAAAAAAAAAAGGAGAAGGTAACGGCACGCACGATGTCTTGGGGGAGCAGTAGTCGTAAAGCTTGCCGGCGCTGGAGAAGATGACGACGCCGACCTCGGCGTCGCAGAGCACGCTGATCTCCCGCGCCTTCTTGAGGATCCCATTGCGGCGCTTGGAGAAGGTCACCTGGCGGTTGGTGGAGTTCTCGATCCGCTTGATCTCGATCTTGCCGCGCCCCATCCTTCTTCTTCCCCTTCTCTCCTTCTCCTCCAGCAACTTCCCAATAAAGGCTCGCCTTTCTCCCCTTCCTGAGCAAGAGCCTGGAGCCGCTCGTTTGGTGGTGGTGCCGGTGTGGCGTAGTTGGGAGGGGCGGTGGTGGTGGGCGGGGAGAAGTAAAGGGGATCGCCATGGCAGGAAGAGGAATGGTGATGAGGCGGCTTTCGGGTTTGTTCAGAGGCGCGCGCCGGAAACGGCAAATGGCCTGTATGCTTTGCGTCCGCGGGGCACCTTGACTTCACCTCGCTGTCCGATTGCGGTTGATGGCAAAGCCGAAAGCGGGGGTAGAGGTACTGTACTTGGTGCGGTAATGGCGTTGTGTACTTCCATGAGCTCGTGTCGTGTCTTGTCGACGTTTTCCAGGAAGGACGATTTCATCAGCGTTTTCAAAATCACATATTAAATCACATATTTAAGGGGTGTTTGGTTGAGACTCAAGATAAGATGGGATGGTTCGGACTCTAATTTATGGGACAGGACGAATGCATTTTACATTTTAGTTGAAGAAAAATAGAATAAATCTATTCTTTTTCGGTTCAGAGACATCATAGGTGATATGAGCTCATAACAGGTGGGACCTATGCGTCTCCCCACCATCTATCCCACCTTGGATGACCCCATTCCCTTCGATTTTGAGAGATGGGAGTCACCAGTATATGTTTTGAGAATATTTTCAGGTAAGATGTCTTTATTACTATCCGACTCTGAACCAAACAACTCTTGTCTCGAGACGATCCTACCCCAACCAAGCACATCTTTACAGGGCGTTTAGGACGGTCACAAACTCGGCTCCACGAATTTTTCTGTAGAACAACTAAAAAATTAAAGTTCGTAGAGTATCTTTTTATGTGCTTAACTCCACTATTTTTCTTGGAATGGAGTGCGTGAAGCTCAAATTGTTTGGTTAAAAATATAAAACGGAACTGAAAAATATTAAGGGTTCCAAACCCCTGTTAAGTCGCTTGCCATCGATAGACTTTCATCAGCGTTGCGGAGGAAAGTATATACTTTTCTTAAGCTTCAACTAGTATAACACGAACTTTTTTAAGAAAAATATATTGCCACTTCTACGTCAAACAATGCATATGACTGAACTTAGAGGTATTTAGATTCAATATTTTACAAAAAATTTTGCTGTACGTGCTACCTTCTATAATAAATGTTTAATCATGATATAATTAGATTTAAAAGATTCTTCTTGTAACTTTTTGTAAAATTATCAAATTAGTTTTAATTTTTATCTATTGCTTCATGCATGTGTCTAGATGTTGATGTGACGGAACTTTTAAAATTTGAAGTTACATCTAAACAGGGCCGAATATTATAATAAATAGAAAATGGTTTAGGAAACCTCAAATACAAAATTTTATATCATAATGATCACAGAGAAAGTCCTAAAACTACAACTAAAAAATGTTTGCAAAAACCTTCATCGGAAAAGCAGTGCAAATTGTTGTTTCGACGGGTCAAGGTCCAAATCTGAAATCTCCCCGTCTTTAGTCGCTGCCAACTTTAGGCGCTGCCCGTCACTCAAGGAGTCAAGGTCCAAGGAGAGCAAAATCTCTCGTTTTCTCCACGCATGCTTCTCGCTAAAAAAAGAAACCAAGAAACGCCATGGCTGCCGAGACGGACCATAACCATCGGGACGGAAAGCACCGGCGATCGCACCTCCACCACCTGAATGTCCAGGTCCCTCCCGTGACCAGCAGCAACATTGGCTGCTTCGCCGGCTGTTTCCGCCCGTCCCCGAGCCCGACATCGTCGTCTTCCCCCGGCGCCGCGCACGGCGGCACCAGCTGCCTCGGACACGGGCACGGGCACGCAGACCGGCCGGCGTCCCCGTCCCTGATCCGGTCGCCGTCGGCGTGGATCAAGGCAAAGGGCCAGAGCCTCGGATCTGGCAGGCACGCGCGCCGCCGGTCCCGGGACTTCCAGTACGACGCCGTCAGCTACGCGCGTAACTTCGACGAGGGTGCCACGGACGACGGCGAGGGCGACGAAGAGACCCGGTCTTCTGCGACGGCGAGCGACGCGCTCAAGCACCTGTGCTTCACGTCCAGGCTCCCCACGTCGCCACCGCCCGAGTCCCCCTCCGGGATGCCCACCAGCGGCGGCAATGGCGGCAAGCCAGCGGAGCTGCGCGAAACAGGCCGTGATGATTTGGAGTGAAACGATTGCATTTGAGCGTTCGCTCTTCACACCGGCTCTTTTTTCTGTTTCCCGTGTTGGATTGGAAGGAGTTCATCGTGGTCGTGGTCGACTGCTGGGCATAGCCCGTCCCGTAGAGATGTGCGAGTCAGCGTTTGCTGTTGTTTCATTTATTTTACGTTGGTGTAATGTAACTATGCTTTGAAACATGTTCTTCGAGGTTTACTAGATGGTTGGTGGATGACTGGAGGTTAAGTTGGGGTAGAATTTTACTAGATATGGATAAAGTTTTACTCGATCAAGGAGGGTGATGATATAATCTCTTGGAGATTTGTTAACAGTGGAAAATTCTCTGTGAAATCAGTTTATAATGCTTTGTCTTCTAATAATGATTCAGGTCCATATCATGGATAGGCAAAGTTCCAGCAAAGATCAAAATTTTCTTGTGGTTAATAATCAATGCAGTTCTAACCAAATATAATTTGATAAGGAGGAAACGGACGGGGCTCCAACATGCTAGACCTGTTAGTCACCCTTTTTTTGTGTGTAGTATAGCGAAAGTTGTTTGGGCAACCAATTGGTGTTTGTCTCGGAGCAAATGATGTACCTACTCACATTGAACATTGTTGGGCTTGGTGTGAGAAATGTACCTTTTGGTAAAAAGTTTCATACGCTTGGGGGTGGCTGCTATTTGTTGGGCTATATAAAAAAATCGAAATAAAATTTGTTTTGAAGGGAAAAAAATTCATATTCCTATTACCATCATATGTTATGCTTGTGCACTTATGAAATACTGAACAAATCTATAGATAGAGGAAGATAAGAACACACTGTCAGAAGGGGTTGACACAATGCTAAGGATTGTTGTTCGACTTCTGACCAAGGAAAAGGAGGATGGACTCATGCTGTTGGGAGATAACGCTGGAGAACAAGAGGAGTGAAGACGTCACTGCTTCATAATTGGTGGTGGTGTTTTCGGTAGTCTTTTTGGATTGCTGCCATAATGAAAGTTGCTGGTTATTGTTTGTGGTTTTGCATGGGTTTATGTCCTTCTCTCTCACCTTTGTAATATCTAAACTGCTTAACTCTAGTCTTTGTATTGCTAGATGTCTAATAGTGGTCTGAAACTTGGGCCAGATATATAGTAGTAAGTAGTCTAGTTTTTTCTATCCTTAGCGTGTTTACCGTGTGTGATGGTTCTGAACATTGTATTTCCATTATTATTTATAATGGAAATAGGGAATCTCCTCAGTTGGAAAAAAACATGTTCTTCGAGTGGATATGTTGTTGCAACGTGACTACTTTGGTCAAACATGAGATGAGTAGCTAGCAACGTTGCCTTCTTGTTTTTTTCACTAACAATGCACGAAATACATGGAAAACAAAATAGACAATGTGATTAAAAGTTTCTTTTACATGTTCATTCTCTTACAATTTTCCTTCACTGTCATAGTCATCCGATTTTCCTCCGTAAACCACAAAACCTGTCTTTTCACCCCCTTCAAATAAAACCATTTGTCTTTACATCTTAGGTGGTTTTGAAAGTTCAGTTAAATCAGACTAGAAATAAACAAACATCTTTCAAAAAACCTATTTTAAATATTTTTTACATGAAAATGTGAAGCTAAAATAAACATCTGTAGAAATTAAGGGGTTAAAAGAAATTAAGTTATAGTTTAGAAATAAAAATAAAACGATCGTTTTTTTTTAGGGAAAAAATAAAACGATTGTGGTAGGCAATAGTTGTTCCATTTCTTCATAAACCCCGCAGGCCGCAGAGCTACCTTGATTTGTGCATGGCCCATGGGCTAGGTCAGCTGATAAAACAGCCCAAGCCCAACTGATAAAAAAGCCCAAGCCCACGCGATAAACTGAGAACAAACCGCCACCGGTCCCACAGGCCACAGGTCCACGCGGCACGCGCGCTCGTTCCGATTCTGAAGGCAAGGACGTGTACGCGGCGGCGAGACGAGGAGCCAACCCAACGGCGACGAGAAATCCACGGCGGCTAGTTCACCCCATCCGGCGCGCGCGACTCCCTCCGTCCCGACCAAAACCGAGGGCGTTTTCGTGTCGCTTCTCCAAACTCCGGAACCCACCTCCTCCACTCCCCCACTCACCTGCACCACCCCCACCCCGCTCCCCAAAACCCTAGGTCCTTCGATCTAATGCCGTGACCTCTCGAATTCCCAATTCCCCCAGCCTCTCCATGGATGACCCCGTGGCGGCCCCCTTATCGTCCTCCACCGCCCCTGCGGCTGCCGCAGCGGCTAGGGTTCCGGCGGCGGCGGTGGCGGTAGCCCCTGCCGTTACCTCTGCGCCGCCCGCTCTCGCTCCGCCGCAGCCTCCTGCCATCGCCGCGGCCGCGGTCCCCGAAGCCGTGGCGCCATGCCGGAGGCAGCTGTTCACGGTGGAGCTGCGGCCAGGGGAGACCACAATCGTGTCGTGGAAGAAGCTTCTCAAGGAGGCCGGGCAAACCGCCCCGGTACCGCCAGTGGCGGTGGAGCCAGCGTTCGCTGCACATGCGGGCCCATCTGGTGCGGTAAGCAGTCATTCATTTTGCGGTTGTTGCGGGTTGGTTGGTTACCTGCTGCATCGCTGTAATCTGAGCGCTACCTAGCTTAGCTTTTTGAGTAGATGAAAATAGAAGGATTCGCTGCAGACTGAAGGTAAGATCTGCAAGATGGAAAATGATGGCCGTTTTGTGTTTGGTAGGGAGCAACATGTCCATCCCTCATAAAAGCATACATTTAGGGAACCTAGTGATGACTATGACACCGACGATGTTCTTAACTACTATTAACATAGTGCAATTGTATTCTGTTGTTCGGGTTGAGCTATTTATCTTTTTTTTAATGTTATATAGGTGCCTGTGCTGTATGTTTCAGAGATATTCTACAGTGAGTATTAGTTCCTCTCTCTTGTAATCTGCCAAAACTTTGAAAGCATATAGGCCCAAATCAATGAAAACTCATCCTGATGGATTGCTGTACATGTTCATGCCAAAACCTTGTCATCATTCTTGAACGCGACACTCTTAACATCCAGTATTTCAGTGTGAAAAGTATGTTAAAATTGTGGAATCCATTGAATTGCTTGACATTCAAGAAGTGCTGTATTTAACATCTAGTTTGGTTTATCGTTTGAATCAGGCACATCCTGCAGAAAATGACCCCAAGGATCCAACGCAGCCAAATCGGTTCAACGCAGTCATTGAAAAAATTGAGCGCCTTTACATGGTAGTAAACATCGTGTTGCATTTGATCCCATGTTCACCATGGATGATGTTCTGACTTCATGTACAAATTGCCAGGGAAAACATAGCAGCGATGAAGAGGATCTTAATGATGTACCAGATGATGATCAGTATGACACTGAGGATTCTTTCATTGATGATGCCGAATTGGTAATTATATTCAAATTATTGTTTCTTTTGTCTAGACAAGTTTGCTTTTGTTGCTTCTGGATCTTTTCTGGTATAAGATTTATGACTATTAAATTGGACTCCTTAAAATGATTTGATTTTGTATGCGATGTAGTTATTATGTAGGTTACATCAAATAATATTAATATTTACCCTATGTTTTTACTTTCGTTGTACCTTTCTGTACTCTTTGCTTTTCAGTAGGGGAAATACTATTCTTTATTCTGTTATATGGTATTGCCACTTGAGCTGTAATGTCATGATGTATGATAAAATCTATCAATTTAGAATGATTTTTATTTTCTTATTTTTTTTTCAAACGGAGGAGATTCGCCATTTCTTTTTTATTTTCTTATTACCGATTTATTTAGTTTCTGCCTCTTTGCAGGATGAATATTTTGAAGTCGATAATTTGAAAACTAAGCATGATGGGTATTTTGTGAACAAGGGAAAGCTGGAACAGATGTAAGGTTCTTTAAATAATTGACTTTGGCGTCACCTGTTAATTCCTTTCTGGGCAGCACAGTTGATATTTGTTTTTAGCTATTATATGTACTCCCTCCATGTCATATTATAAGATGTTTTGGCTTTTCTAGATACATTGTTTTTATTATTTATCTAGACGTAGTGTATATCTAAGTGCATAGCAAAAAATATGTATCAATTTGGAATGAATCCCAAAGTACATTGTGTGCCAGCTGACATAGAAAATATCATGGGCACATGTGATAGCTCTTAACATTGAAAACGAAATGAGAGTGGCAAATTGTTATGCTAATGCTAGGATTTGCCATCTACATCAATTTATTCAAAGCAACGGATCAAAATAGCATCATTACATGCTTGCTTGCACACCTGCATTGCTATATTCATGTCAGGACTGATGAAATGGTATACATCAATGTGATCTTATTTTGTAGTGAACCTGGCACATCGGCAAATGTCGCTCCAAAGAAAAGGAGAAGAAAGGATGCATCAAGTACTTATCTGGAGACTAATGACCTTGCTCCAGTTGATTATTTCGATATTGGCGATGTACGTGGAAAATCCTCTGCAAGAGGTACTGTGCAGGTGGGAAAACAATTAGCTAGTAGCAACATAGGTTCTTATGGTCAATACCATGAGGACAATAGAGTGGTGAAGAATAAAACCAGTGGTCCTGGAGGAGCCCCTAAAAGAAAATCTTCTGAATTCTTCGAGTGGTGATTCTGCAGCACGTGCTAAGATTATTAAAGATGTCTCACATGCTCCTTTGGAGCTAAGAGACTTGGAAAAGCATAAAGCCACTGCACTACCTGTTGACTATGCACATAAGTCAAAAACCGAGACTTTTGATTATGCTTATCCAGCTTACAGGGATAAAGGCACTTCAATGCAACTTGATTTCCAACAAAGAAAGGTAAGCGGGGAAAATCATGATCCATCCAATAGAATCTATCGCAAAGAGAAACATGGAACAAGTGAATATCCTGGAATGGCAATGGCTAGTGCGGTCTATTCTACACAAACAATGGTAAGGGTTTCATTCTCATATTCTGCTTGTGGCACAAGAAAAAGTCTTCAACCCAGTTTAACATTTTCTGTTGTTTTCAGCACCCAGTTGTTGGTAGAGAGGGTTCAGGTACAAAACCCAAAGGCACCAGGCTTGAGCGAGCTATTCGTGATCTCCAGAAGATTGTTGCAGAATGTGAGTGTTGCACTGTATACCCCTGCTGTGCTATAGAGACTTTCCTTGGACAAATTAGTGCTGGAAGTAATTTTAAATGCTTGAAATTCTCCTTGCAGACAGACCACCAACAATTGATATTAATGAGGTAGATCCAAATGGCCAGGCAGCAGTTAAAAGACGGTTGCCTCCTGAAGTAAAGCAAAAGCTTGCCAAGGTTGCAAGGTTATCGGTATGTAGTACACTAGCACCACATCCAAATTTACTTCAGATTTAAGGGCGGATACTACTGTCTAAACTTGGGAACATTTGATTGCAGACCAGATATGCATGCAGTGCTTATGCAGTTTTGTTTTTTCCCCTAAAATTCGCATACATGATTTATTTGAATGAGTCCGTTCTTTTTGTGTTTACTTTCATTTGTACTAATTGGTAGTATTTCCATTTCTTAATCAAACACATGCCATGCAGAATCCCTTTCTAGTACTTTGTGTATACTTGACCTGTCCATAATACTGTTGTGTGGTGTAGGCAAATCAGGGAAAGAACCAAGAACATGAGCTAATGAATCGCCTCATGGGCATAGTTGGACACCTTGTTCAGCGCAGGACACTGAAGGTTAGTGATGGAAGCTAATTAGCTTATCTTGGAGACATGTACTGTTGTTGTAGATCACAATGGTTGGTTTTGTCTTTGTTTTTTATTGATTGAAAAGTTACTGATTCTATTCAAAAAGATGTTTTAGATACTGATATGATCTTCAACTTGTAATGTTGTTCTATGTTCATCTTAATCTATGTTAGCAAAACTTACAATATAGTGTTGTGGGAGAAAAGTATTTTTCTTGTCCAAACAAGCAGTATGATTTTAGAAATGATCACTTCCAACTGTTGCATACATATTGCTAGTTCAGTTAGAAGACTTTGAGCGGATACATTTTCCAAATGTCATATTGGGATAGTGCGGCAATTAAGCTATCACAAAACTTCGCAGTTTGTTATTTTTTCATCAAATATGAATAGAGTATAATGAAAAAAAAAAACTTTTGAGCATGCCAACTCAGGTCCTTGTGTCTTTATCAAATATGAATAGTACTTTAATGTTGCTAAACAATAAAGGTAATAGCAATTCATAGAAATCTGCTCTGTTTAAAAAGGTGACTCATCTAAGCGCGGTGCCTTGTCACTAGAGGGAGTTACACCTCTCCTGGCACCTAGGCATTTTTTTTTTTCACGTATATGTGTTTCGGGTTTGATGTATGTGTGAAAATGGGGCAAATTAGAGATGCAGAAAGGTGGGCTTCTGTCACATTTCTCATGGATGCATGATAACATCATTTTTTTATTCTCATATGCTAAATTTTCTTTATTTAGCATGATGTTGATCTAACTGGCCATATAATGTACAAACACCTTGCAATGCCTAGGCAGAGCCTGACCGCCTGCCTAGTGCCTAGTTCTTTTTGAAACACTTCTAGTTGTCGATTAGACCTGTTATGTAATAGTCTTTATTTTGAGGATGTTTCTGTTGTACTATATATTGATCCGGTGTGATAACCATTCACTCAGACTACATATCCATGGTAATTATTTTAACTTTGAGTATGCTTGCTTCCATTTCTAATAAATGCTATTTTGAACAGAGAAACATGAAAGAAATGGTAGAATCAGGTATATCTGCTAAACTGGAGAAGGCTGACAGGTTTCAGCGTGTAAAATTAGAGATCAATGAAATGATCAAAGCACGTATGGCTGCAAAGTCCAAGGTAAAGATACAAATGGTTACAAGTGTGTGTGAGAGTCCCTTCTATTATATTGAGTTACGAACTCTTATTAATCATACTTTTTCTTATATATATAGTATTGTGTCTGATGATAGATGTTCTGTTGTCAACATGCTACCAGGTCAATGAACAACAGGATGGTTCAGCTGATGATTTTCAGGTTGCTAACGATGAAAGAAGAGCTTTAAAAGCAAAGTATACAATGGATACTGCATTGGAGGACAAGATGTGTGATCTGTATGATATGTATGTTGAGGTATAAACCTATCAGCATTTTTGTTCTTTTTGGAGCCTGAAAAGGCTTTAGCATGAAGGAATGTTCTTTAGACTTTGTTAGCTTAATCATTTGCATGTTAGTGAAGGTACAGTTAGATATGGTTATTTCTGATCCTTATTTACTCTACCTTTTTTATTCTTTATTAGTGAAACATGTAGATGAGTTTCTATAGAACGAAAGTGGTTCGAATGGCTTGAATGCCCTATCTGAATCCTTTTCAGGGTATGGATGAAGACAAGGGCCCTCAAAGTAGGAAGTTGTATGTAGAGGTATTTTTTCTGAAGCCTCACCTCATTTCTCATTTTGGTTTCCTTTAAAACTGATCCTTTGGAATCTGTGGGCTGATTTGGTAGGGATCCTCCTTCGTGAAAAATCAGTTTTTGTTTCAATTTCTTCTCCTAATTGATGTCTGTCTGTTGTGTTTGTGTTTCTTGGGAAATTGTTTGGCAAACCAGGTTTTTTTTTTGGGTTTTTGACGTGAGAAACCAAGTTTTTATGTTTTCTCCCTTGTGTGATAAAGAAAATTGGAACACCTGGTTTTGGATGGGTTGGCAGGGTTTCTTTGGTTGCTGCCATGGAACAGAAACCTGGAAACACTGCTAAATGTGCCCTGAGTTTCCCTTTGACTTTGTTGACTTAATCCCTTATGCCATTTGTGGTTAAAACCTTGCCCATTTTCATTTATGAAAATATGCCAGTAACATCTTTGCTTTCCCCCCCTCTTGTACTCCTTTTTTTTTTTTTTGGAGAAACATACCTGATTTACATCAGATAATTCTGATTTGACAAATTAGTTGTGCTATAAGGTGAGAACTCAATAGAAATGCACCTTTGTCAAAACCAAATGTTTTGCCTCTTGCTCCCAATTGTACCATGAGCTGTATTGTATATCTCCAGCTTCCTTGGATGTAAATTTTGCTAGATGTTTGTGGATTATAAATTCTAATTTGTGAACTGGAATCTTGTCGCTCATGTACTTACTCCTTCCAGTCACAAAAACTTGTCACATTTGACTCTGCATGGCTTTCAATGCGTATCTTTGATCACTAACTTATTCTATAGTATATTCTTAAAGTCATTCAAATACAAGAGATTTTGCGAAGTATTTTGAATACAAATTGATACATATAACTAACATGTTTCCAAGCTTGTAATAGTAATTCTTAAAGGTTTGACCAAATCTTGTCCTAAACTACAAGTTTTTGTGACTGGACTGAGTAAAAGAGTAAGAGATTCTTTTAATATATAGTCAAAATACCAGTTTTGTAAATGTCATACCCGCATTGCTGGTGTTTGTAATGATCTATTTTTTCTCTCAAATTTTGGTGTGATTTCTTACAAAATTTAACACAAAAAATGTTCTGCTGAATACCTTGTTAAATCATGCAAAGATTGTGTTTTTGGTTTTATATGTACTGGAACTATTTTTTTGTAGATTCAAATTGATCTGAAGAGCATCTGCATCGACTTGGTCATGATTAAAATGTCATTTTTCTTGTACCAGCTTGCAGAGTTATGGCCTCAAGGTTACATGGATAATGTTGGAATCAAAGATGCCATTTCTAGATCAAAGGAGCGAAAAAGATTATTGTACAGCCAGCAAAAGGTCATCATTATAGATATTCCTCTTTTCCCGTTTTCTGTTAATTGTATGATTTAAAAGTTGAAACAGATGCGCACTAGAGTGTAAGGTTGACCTTATATTGTGTATCATTCTGTTGCTCATTTTTTCTCATAATAATTAATCTAGGTTCGCAGCGAAGAGAGAATGAAGAGGAAGAGGCTGGCTGCAGCAGCAAAGCTGCCAGATGGCTTTCCAGTTGTAATGCAAAGTGGAGTTGCCCCACAGGTTCCACAACCACCCATAACAAATTCCATCACATACCATGCGGTTGATTATGGACAGAACCAGGGGTTGAAAATTTTTGAAAGGGCTCGTGAAACGAGCTCCAGTGCAATTTCTGATGATGGAAACAGAAATGCTGGTGACAGTCAAGAAGAAGAAAAGGAAACCAGAATATGATCTTGTAGATACACAAGCTAACATACTAAAGGCTCCCTTGCCGCATCGGAGCGAGAAGCAAAAGCCTTCTAAGCCTGCTTGACGAGGCCAGTGCTGGTAGCCTGCCCTCCACGGCGACGACTCAAACCGTGCTTGGCCTACCATCGGTGCTTGGTCATAACCAACAACCAAGCTGATTATTTCGGCATAGTGTTGACATTTGGTTCTTACAGGCTCGTTTCAGCTGCTGTAACAAATTATGGCCGTGCCATGTGTTCGGCATCAATTGTCGAGATTAACATGTTTCCAGAGTCGAAATGATATTTGATCATTTGTAATTTTCTAGCATTGCATGGTTCCTTTGCCCAGATTATTTGTGCAGCGCTGATAGATATGATAAGATGAAGATTTGCACCCCTCTAAATATCGGTTGTAATTATGAATCGTTTCTGTTGCTTATAGTCGGGAAATATTTGTTCATATTGTACGATTTAAAGTCTCAGTCAGCGAGGTCCAAGCGTCGACAGAATATCTTGCGTCTGTAAACTTCCGCATCGTCAGTCTCGTCTCCTTATATGCTTTCTTGGACAACTGATTCAGTGCATGCTTGGATTGTAGGAATTACCCTGGAAACAACTGATTCAGTGCATGCTTGGATTGTAGGAATTACCCTCGAAGTGCTTCCAGGAATTTTGGCGCGAGGTACAGGCAGTTCAGTACACTTTGGACGGAAATCGTTGATAAGCGTATTTCTTTTCTTTTTTTTTTCTTTTTTCTTTTTTGGCGCGGGCTACAACCTACAGGCAGTTAGGTATAATTCAGACGGAAATCGTTGAAAATTACTGTGCGTTGGAGGGAATAACCCTTTCTTTTTGTACTTGGTTCAATTGGAATTTGGAAGCACGGGTAACAAACGAAGGATTCTCCGTAACGTCTTAGATGACAAAAAAAGAGAGAAGGACGTGAACCACGCCACTCGAATCATCATTTGGTTCTTCGATTGGAAACTTGTGTTTCGTTGTTGGATGCTTGACTTTTGAAGTTTTCAGCATCAAGATTTGAACCGTACGACTTAACCACTTTATCAAGATATGGTTTCCTCTTCCCTGGTCATGCCCATTTGAACCTTCCAGCTTAATTTTAACGGCAGATCCGAACTTTCCGCCACGGAACCCACAGTACGTCATAAATTCACCCGTTCCAATTACGTAGTGCCTTGCATATCAAATGGAAGATGTCAATTCCCGGGTGAATTTTGTCTGACCAGATTTCTATTCTGTATCGCAATCGCAACCAATCATCACGGGAGATGGGGAAGTCCTCGGATGAAATTCCAGCGGTAGATGCCAACCTTGTCCGGCGACTGGCGTGCTCCGGTTGCTGGGTCATCTGGTGTGGCAACACACAAATCTAGTGGCTGGCAACAACGGTGCTGGAGAGCCGATGCGCGACAGGATCTGAGGTGGGGGGCGAAAGCATGTGGTGCTATGCTAGAAGCACCGCCTCCGCGTTCCGGTCGGTGAACGCCACTGCCGCCGGCCCGCCGCGAGCTCACCTCCGACGGGACGGAACAAAGGCGCTGGGGCTGCCACCCACGTCGACCCATCCCACCCAGGCCGCCTCAGCACCAGCACGCCGCCCACACCAACGCGTGCGAGAAGACCACACCCCGGGCGCGCGTGCCTCGCGCCCCGGATCCAAATGGTGCGGGCGGATCAGCAGCGGCGCACACGGGCGCCCCCCGCGCCGCCAATTGGCACCGCGGCCGCCACGACGCCTGAAAGACTCGCGATCGCGGGACCTCCGATCCCGTCCCATGGCACCGCCGGCCTGCCCGTGCCTTCCCAAGTTCCTAGCACCACCGCCGCGCCGCGCCGTGCCGGTGGCGACGGAGCGGCAGCAGTAACCGGCAGGCGAATTCGAAATCCAGCCGCGCCGCGGGGCGAACTCGCTCTCATGCGCAGGCGTGGCGTGTAGCGCCGGCCTCCCAACCGCGGCCGACCGTCGCGCGCCGGGGCTACGACTGATCGGAGCCCTCCCTGCCTCCACGAGGAAGCTCTCCTTCTTCCCCCCGCCTCGAGGCCTGAACCCCGTCGCCTCTCGGTCTCGGGTCACCTTCGCCACACCGTCCAGCCCGGACCGCCGTGGCGCTCTGCTCCGATCTACCAAATCCATGGCTCCGCACGAGGACGCGGGCGCATAACAATCATTGCCATCCGCCAGCGCGTTGTCTCGCCGTCGGATCGCGGGATGGGAGATACGAAACCAAACCAGGTAATAAACTGGCCAACCTTTCCTTCCCCCACTGGATCAACCCAATTGTCTTGTGTGTATAGGCTCGCATTGTGCACAAGCTTGCTGACGGAACATATCGATTGGCTGTATGTTTTCATCTATCTGCGTGTCGAAATTTGTACGCGTAAGTTCCCCGCACGTTTCAACGTATGCAGAGTTGCGGACTGTCGTGGCGATTTACACTATCTTCGCGACTGCAGCACTCTGTTCAAACATTTTTCTTACCTTCATTTCCGTGCTTAGCGGTTTACCACTTGTCCGGCCCTAATAATAGTGGTTTTGTGTTGCCATAGCAAAAAAGCAAAGCTACTCCTACATATATTTTAGCAGGCTTGAAACGAAGTGTCTTACTGGGAATTCTTGAAAGACCAGTGTTCCATCGGTGCATGTTCATTCATATTGCGAATTTGCGACTTGCTGACTGTGATAAAAATGACCTTCCACAGTAGCACCAAGAACGAGCTGGAAACGGAACATATCGACCACTCGTGATGTGACAGCAAATATTCTGCTGATTACTGGAAGAAGCACCATATGCAGCTACGTTGCATTTGTGTAAGAGGCTATTCCTATATTTTTTCCCCATCTCTATTCTGGACAGGAGCGTTAATATTTTGACCAAGAGCCTCACAAAGGTTGGCCATTACTCTTGTTTGCATCAGAGTCAACATCGTCTCTTGCTTGTTCAACCACATTGCAGCTGAGAGGACTTCATGGTTTCTACCTTACTATACCTGCGATATCCGATATGTTAGTGCACAAGATGCTGACATACTAAAGGTACTGTATTTATGACTAGTTCTGTTCAGTAATAACTTTCTTTACGGTTTAACTTGATTCGGCAAGAACTGTCGTGAGAACATAATCTACAGTTTTATTATTATCTTCTGCATGCCAACAACCTGATCATGTTTTTTTTTTTTATCTTGGGCATCTATTCGTTGTCACTACATAAAATGCATATCCTACAATCTGAACAGACCTTATGATGTAGCTTGATCTTGTGCACACTCTCTTGAGACATTTGGACACTACATGTTCATGCTGGAAGTCAAAGTGTAAAAACAAACAAAAAAAATTTTTAACCTGCAAAATGTTTCAAAACCATCATAATTTACACCCTGTGAGTCTTTTTTTTTTTGGTTCAGAGGAAGAAAACTGGAGTTCATGCACTGACACATTTGTTACACTTTGTGCAGATTGCTCACTTTTAAACCCTACTAGCTCTAGCAGTGTGAGCTGAAATGTATCTAACTCTAAAAATAGTAAATCTCCACGAACAAAGCAATCAAATTTTGGCATCTCTGGAATTGTCATTAGGTACCTACACGATTGACAGAAAGTTGCTAATCTGTCATTATATTTTGTAAGCAGCCTCATCTTCATTTAATATGACACCGCAAACACTATAAATAACATCAAGAATGAGTTATCATCTAGGCTACAATTCTCTATGAATGGGAAAACTGATGTTCGCTGGTGCATTTGTTTATAACTATCTGTTGAGGCAACTCCACTTAACATGTCAAATCAGGGATTCATGCATCACATGTATTGCATATTGAACATTACATGTGCAATTATTTGAAATAACACCACAAAAAACATGAAAAAAGTATATATCTGTATTAGGATTTAGGACACCCAAATAATTTAGCATAGTCTAATGATTTCCTAAAAGCCCAATGAAGTAACATAAGCATAATAATACTCTCAAGAGAGGCAGAAGTGGAGTATGATGAAAAGAAACTGAGGATAAGACCCTTCATGAAGGCAGTCACAGGATGACAAGTTCTGAGAATGTCTATTCTTCTGGTAACTTTTAAGACGGTTAGCATATTCCAGATTGGCATTGTCACATTCTAGGGTGTTTTCTGCTAATCCATGCAAGGTACACTTCAACCAATTTGTCACTTCCAACCCAACAAGTTAGTAATTTATTGCATCAAACAAAAAATAGTAATTTATTAGTATCTTGGCCTTTTGTATTTCCTTTTTTTTTTAAAAAAAACATTTGTCTGTTTCTTAACTTTTGGTGCTGGCAGGTGAGGTACCCAAAATTCTAGATCAACAATTAAAAGAATTTTGGGTTTCCCTCCATAAAAAAAAACAACCAAAACAAAATAGAAAGTGAAATAGAAGGGGAAAGAGTTCTTAAGCGTTTGAGGCTCCCTTGCAGTTAAATATGTAACTGTAGTGTCCTATGAATATCTTCAGGAATTTGTTCCTGGATCACACGAACTATTATGCAGTTATGCATTCAACTTCTATCAGCAACTCATGACGTATTTTTATTATATTGATGATAAATGGGGAAAAATACAAATACTTCTCCTAGATACTGGCATACTACTGCAGCTATAAATAGAGAAGAACATTGCATCCAAGTGTTTGAAGAGATTGCCAGCAAGATTAGGATCTGTCATCAGGTCACTTGAGATCGTTAGCATTTGAAAGTGAAACAAATAGAATGCCTATTAGAAAATCTCTGAGATAAACCAACAATCTATTCACCACAAAAGCTTATTTATATCTCTTTTTTTTTATTATTGTTCTGATCGTGAAAGATAACCTTTTCACACTGCTGTTTTAGGTACCAGTGGCACATACATCATAGGAATGAAGAGTTGAACCAAGGTGAGAAGTGGTAGCGTGCTGGTAAAAAACTTATACAATTTCTTAATTTTAAGAAAGGAACATATACTACGTTCCATGAAAACTAATGCTAACCTTAGAGTGTTCATATTTATTGAGTCTAAGAAAATAATGTACTGGAAACTTACATTTGTCTTGAGTTTATAAAGTATTAAGCAATATCAACAAATTTGTACTTCATCCTTCAAACATATACCTAGGCAAACTATGACTTCATTTTTTCAGTTACCAATACGCTGGAAACATGAATACACAGATGTCCAGGATAGTGACAAAACAAAAAGAGTTAATGCATGCATCAGAAATTTTGAGAACACCTCAGAAATTGTGTTTAACAGGGGATAGCACACAAACACAACAACTCTTTGGGGAGATAAAAAAGGCAAGCAGAAAAGGAAGGCAGCAATAAACTCTCACACCTATCTTTGCTGGAATTTTGTCAGGATCCTCCCCTCGTTTTTTCGGAAGACGGCAGGAGCGTTGTCTTGAACAGTTAAAGGGGAGCGTTCCTCCCCTCTTGAGCTGTATCCAATATATCTCTCTCTCCCTCGCACATCTTCCCTGGATTTCTTGCTCCTCTTGCACTCCCCCAAAACGCAGCTCCCGCATCCAATCTTCCCCAGAGCGCCGCCAGGCACAGGTTCTCTCCAAAACCATTTTTTTTCTATTGATTTCCCTTACTTCCTGTTGTTTTAGCATCGTTTTCCCCCGAAATCTTTAATGAACTTGGCGAATCGTTTGGGAAGCAGGGGCTTTTGGTCGGCTAAGTGTTTTAGGTTGGCGATTTAAGGAATTCAGATTTTGTTCCATGTTAGTTTCGATGCTTCTCTGTTACAAAGAGTTGTTTGGGCACAGCCGGATTTGTAGTGTGAACTATAGAGAAACTTAAAACTGCTGAGGCTGATTGCAGATTTTACAGATCGAGAAGTATCTGATATTATTTTTATTATTAATCTTTTGATGAGGAAAGGCATCTGGCTTTTCAGTCCATAGAAACGAGTAGGGCTCCAGATCTGATTGATTCCCTGATGATCTGGTAGCTATTGGGTTGGGTTACCTTCTACGGGGCGAAGAGCTCAACAAAGTGTAGTAATTCCCCATTTCTCTCGTATGTCCCATGGCAAAGCACTGGTCTACGGCCCGATCCTGGTCATGGTCGTTTTGTGTATGGTTGGGGTAGAGGTTTGGGGATTTCTCAACTTGCCCTTCTTCTAGATTTACCCTGGGGCTGTCTTACACCTGCAGGTGGAGTAAATCCTCATTTGATCCCAAATGGATTGGCCTTGCTTTGAAGGCTATCCTAATCTTTAAAGATGATATCTTTTTTGGTTAAGAATCTGGATCTTTTGTTGTATGCATATGAAGATAAATTATCTGAAAAGTAATTTCATATTTTTGGGGGATGATAATCAAAGAGCAGAGATGTTATTCGATTGTAATAATGGTCACTCTCCAATCACTTGCCTTGGAATGGAAATTCTTGATGCACAAAGTTTTTTTTTGCTAGTAAGGAGGCTTATTTTACTGCATATAGGTGACCTATCCGCTTATTTCAGTGCAACAATTTGTCAGGAGGAGATTTTGTGGCAAGGTACTCATGGAAAGAAAATATAGTGTTGGGCCTGGGATGTTTGTTTGCAAGTTGAAAAGGGAAGGGGGATTGGGAGTTCAAGATGGGCACTTGAATCAGTGCCTGTTAGCTAAATGGTTTGCTCAGAAGGCAGAATGGAACAGATCTCTAGAAATCGATAGTTGAAGCAGAATAACTCAAATAAGGATCGACCTTATCTGGGGATTGGAGTCCATGAATCATCTTTATGTTTTTGGGCTGCCCAGTAGCTTATTTTATCTGGAGTTGGTCAGCAATTTCAGTGTTTCACTTCCACAAAACAAAAACCTCTTCCTTTGCTGTTGGCTGAGTTGTCTTAGTTATAGCGTTTTTATTTTCTTATGTGGTGCCGTTGTTTGCCCAGTCTAGGTCTTCTTCTTTTGTTTATTACCATAAGCAGCATCTATACCACTTGATTGGTTTCGAAAAACAAAAACATGTTCCTCGACTAAATTTATTTGTCGCCCTGGATTGGTCTTGCAGCTCTAAGCTGGATAGCTGGATAATGGAAGGCATTTTGATCACCCAATGTTTCTAGTTGCATCTTACTTTCATTTGCACCTGATCTCTTCAGGATGAATGTTTACATGTATTGTTTTCGCCCATATTTTGGTATTGTTCCATTAGCACATTTTGGGTCCCCTGGTGAAAAGGCTGATCAATTTTAATATTCAGTTTCGTCAAATATATTATGGAATAAATATTACTAACCAAATATTTTTCAGCTTTCTATAAATCTCAGTTGGGATGGACTTTTTGTACTTTACAATGCTGTCCTTGTTTGTGTTGCTCAGCGTTATGTTGTCACTTTTGTAGGGATCTCAAGTATGGCCCCCTCTGAACTTCCGGAGATGTCCCAGACTGCTCAGTTGATCTGCTGCAAGGTGTGTGGTAGGAGCTGAAGAGGTGGACAAGAGGTTCCTGATCTGTGACCACTCTGCATGCTTCTACAAGTACTACCACATTAGTTGCCTGACTACCGAGCAGATTGCAAGTGATGTGCAGATGGGCAGCCAGCTCTGGTACTGTCCATCTTGCCTCTGCCGTGTCTGCCTGTGTGACACGGACGATGATCAGATCATCCTGTGTGACTGCTGCGATGAGGGATACCACCTCTACTGCCTCAGCCCTCCGAGAACAGAGGTGCCCGAGGAGCATTGGGAGTGCGACCCCTGCAAAGAGCGGAGGGAAAAGGAGGAGAGGATATTGATGCTCCACAGGAAGGATTATGATGCAGACATTCTCAAGAGTGGCGAGCTCCATGGCCCGAACTTGCTGCTTAAGGCCGCGGAAAAGGTTGAGTCCAAGAAAAAGGCCGCGAAAAAGGTTGCGCCCAAAAAAAAGACCGCGAAAAAGGTGATGGGCAATGAGGAGATGGAGGTGGCTACGACCACCGGAAAGTAAGAGGCATGGAGATTCGAGATTGTGAGCAAGCGGATTTTGTGTTCTCGCCATGAACAGCTAGCGCTAAGTTTCTGCCCTGGGAGGCTCAGCTCTGCCCAGCTGAATGGGACGAGCGGCTGAGGACCGTAGAAACTTGTGCTTTCTGAACTGCATGGTTCGTGAATCCGAATCCTCCAGAATTGCTGCAATCTATTTCTTTATTATTATCGTTTCTTTCACCTCGCAAGGTCATACTTGACAAACTTGCTAGCTTCTGAACTGAGAAGATTATGATTATCCGTGATGCTTTTAATAATGGTTTATGGAACTGGATCTTGGTAGACTTAAAGTATCTGTTGCTGTGTTGAGAAATGTGTGTGTGGTTTCTAGTTTGTTCGTTGCAGGTGCATTTTGATTTGTGGGTGCGTTCACCATTGGAAATTGGCTCACGTATCCTGTATTAAGGTCATGATCCTTCGTGTTCCCCCCCCCCCTTTTGGTAAATTTTGCTACAGGACACTCCATTTTTGTTAAATTGTCTGTGAGATACTAGAATGGTTCCTTTTTCTTTGCTGTAGGACACTGGGCGGTGTCCTACATCAAAAGAAATTAGTATCCTACAAAGAAATTAGCAGGACACTGGAATTGTGCATTTTTGATTTGCTATTCGATAATGCAGTGTACAAGCATGGTACTATTGCCCTGTTTGATTCATGATCGGCTAATAGTTAGTTGGCTAATAGCTCATATCTAATATTAACTAACTATTAGCTACATATTAACTAGAGGATGTTTGGATACATAGCTATTAGCCAGCTAACAATTATTGGCAGTGTTTCTATTATTTCTTTACCAAATAGCTGGTATTGTTTGATTTGGTCCAACTAGTAAGATAGTTGTTATCTAAGAGTCCAACCTAACAATTAGTTAGTCTATTAATATATATGCCTATTTTGATCTGAAATAGATAATTATTAGCAGATAACTATTCTCTATAGGGTCCAAACAGGACTTGATTCATGCTAATAGTTAGTTGAGTAACAGCTCTTTTCTAATATTTATCTACCTATTAGTTGGAGGGTGTCTGGATGCACAACTATTGAAAAGTATACTTTTTTTCTAACTAGTGAGATAGTTATTATCTGGAGGTCTAGCTAACAGTAGCTACTTTATTTTTTTCAAGAATAACAGTAGCTACTTTATTAGCTACACATGTTTAAATCAAAAGAGATAACTATTAGCAGATAGTTCAACATATGTTGTTTATGGTTTTTTGGATGAGAATGATCAAAACAGAAGGATTGGTATACCTCATTGCATGGATGAGTAGTCCCAAAACCCTCGATCACCTTCCTCTTCTCATCCCCTGGGCCTCGAGGGTGCCAGCGAGAAACGAACAAACAGAGCTGCTTCAGAAAACAAAGCATTAAGGAATGTTCTCTGCATCAGTAACAAGCGACACAGGTGCGGGCCGCACCGTGCGGCCTACATAGACTTTACTTTCTTCTGAAATTTTGTTTCAGAATTTTGAATCATGAATTCATGATGGCTCGCTGACCAAATTAACCGAGTCAGTATCAGTTGCACGATAAGACTGTCAATGCCGGACTCGTTCGCCTTATGCATAATTAGTTAGCAGGGGTTGACATGAGACAATTGGTGCAGCACCCTTAATAGTGGCCTAGCCACCGTTTGGTGCGCTGGATATGTCCTATAGGCAAACAGGAGTTAAATTGTGGCCACCTGAAATTCTGGGTGTCAAATATGGTTGGGATCCAAGGATAAACAAACCATGGACAGCAGGTAATGGCCCCCCGTCCTTCATCAGACGTAAAAGATGCTGTGTGGCCTAAGCAGACATGATTGACCTGCATTTGTAACCCTTCTAACTTGTACTTTGGAAGTTCTTTTGGGCCTAAAAAAGGTTCCTTTATTTTGTTTCAGTTAATAACGAGAAGCAAGTATGACCTGTCTGCTCTTGCACTAACCGCACGAGTGGCCCAATTTGTAGTTACTATAGCCAACTGGTAAGCCTACAAAACCGACTTGTAAATACAGTTAAATGATTGGCAGTCTGCCAGTCTCAGAGAGGATCGGAAACTGTAAACTCTGCATAGGGTCTATGTTTTTTTTTTTGGAAAGAGAGAGAGGGAGAGAGAGAGAGAGAGAGAGAGACAGACTAAGCACCAGCAGTACTGTGCTTGAGGGTTACTAACTCCTTTCCCTCTCACTCTCATAGAGCCCACCATCCACTTTAAGCCCACGTGAAGGCACGTGTTGTGGAGCACAACAAGAAATGGATTCCGCTGGGCCGCAGTCCAGGCCCCCACCATGGCCCAAGTTGCAAGAGGCAACTCTTGTTCATGTCAGTTTCGAGGGGTCTGCCTGCTCCTCCCGTCCCACGTAAAAAAATAATAATTCTCTGGAAGTTTCAAAAAAAAAAATTCTCACTTTATAAAAAGTAAAGATTTTTAATTTTGATTAAAAACAGTAATACTTATAATACATATAATTGATATAGTTAGATAGATCATTGAATATTCTTTTGTAATAAGCTTATTTGGAGGTACAAGTGATGCTAATATTTTCTACAAATTTAATCAAATCAAATTTTTAAAAATTTGACCGACATAAGTTTCACGACTATTCTTTTTATGAGACGAAGTGGTACTCTTAGACAAAGACAGTGACAGTGACAGTGACACTGACAGTGACAGCCTATCACTCGTTAGCTTTTCCTTTCTCCGTCTCTTAATCTCACTTTCTCTGTCTCTCTCTCTCCCTCTGATGGCAACGATCGCGATATTTGCCCTCTGCAGTGGGATCACACACGGATGAGATGCACAAGCTACCTTGATCATCATGTCTTCGAGCATCAGAAATCAGAAAAAAAATCTGTGGAAAAGACATAGGGCACCTGCCCACGAACCCCGATTTAGTAATTGATTTAGGTTGATGATGCGATTGGCATCAACTCTCAAGCGTGGATTGGCTGCTGCGTCCGGTCCATAGGACCACTAGTACTGGTAGGCTACTACATCGATCCTCTTATCGGCAAAATATACGTATGTATGGATCCGCCGCCTATATAATTTGCCCATTCAGATAGCACTACCATGGCTTCCCAAGTCACCTAGCGATAACTGATAGTCAGCGAGGAAGGACGGTATGACCCCTCCACTAGTTTGGGTGGAGCTAGAGAGATGGGGGACGACTCGGATGAGGAAAAAACAGGTCAAACTCGGATGAGGCACTGGGTGCAGGCACACGCACAAAACAAAACCAAAAAAAAAAAAAAAACAAAAAAAAACCAAAAACCACTGATTATATCTAAATTTTCACCGTATTCACACCCTCTCACAGTAAAAATCTACACACCCACAAGGCAATTGTATCCCCTCAAATTTGCTCTACCTCTATCCCTAGGCCAAGCATATATATAATTACCTGATTCGTCGTGTTTGATCGATCGAGTGATTCCATGGTCCTCTCCCAGGCTTCCATACTTGATATATAGATATCAAGTTTCCACTACTTATCTGCTCTGATTGTAGGCTCAAACCCTAGACGAGAAAGGGGTGGGAGTAGGGGCCATGGGAGTGGTGTGGAACTAGTTTGATACGGAGATGAGAAAGAATCGAATGAAATCTGGCAATGATCCATGAGGTGTGGGAGGAAGAAGGGTGTTTGTGGGTTCTATGGTTACAAAATGGAGATGTAGGAGAGATGGGAGGGGGCGGCGGCGGCGGCTAACGGGTGTGCTAGAAAGAGAGGTAAGGCTATTTAGGGTTGCACATTTTAATCCAACACTCCATGTTGATTGATAAAAAGAGGTTCATGTGAGATGGACGGTGGCGATTCAGGGTGATTGTTGGTGGTGTGTGCATGGGTGTGGGGCGTGCGGGGGGAGGGGGAGGAGGGTGGAGGTGGCGTCGGAGAGTTGTGAGGTGGCACCGTGGCTGTGTTCGACAAGTTCTGTGAGAAGCAATTAATGTGAGGCCTCTATTGTGGGGGTGTTATAATCCATTATGTCATGTTGACGTATATGGAAGTACATGGGAGGTGGTTTGCGATGGTTGGCCGTGGTAATAGTGATGAGGTTAGGTTATTTAGTTTTGGGGTTGGGGTTAAGTGGGGTGTCTAGGGTCAACAGGTTGAGTGCAAACATAAGGTGAGGCTATTTATGGTTAGATATTTTAACCCTACTATGTATGTTATTATGTTAAATTTGCAATCCAGCTAACCTTTTGAAACAAAATAAAATATACCGGAATTACAGTCTATGCTATTTGTAGCAGCAGCGGACCGCGACTGCTGAGAGTTGAGACACAATTTACTGTATCAATAGTGCATATGCAGCTACAACACTGTTGAGTGACCTTATTAAAGGAATATGGATTGACTAGCTAATGTGACATTAAGATAGGTCTATATATGAAATATTTGAAAAGTAAAGTTATATGGAGGAATATTCATGATGCACTATCCCTTTGGTGCACCCCTCATACATGCATCACAATTGGAAAATACACTAGAATAGACTTTTCCAAAGAAGAAGACATCTACCCCGTGCTAAGTTTTTTTTTTTCTTATTGATTACTTTTCAGAAAAAAGTTAAATGGAAGGGAGAATTCCATTTGTGATCGTTTCAAATACAACATTTTAGGGCCCACATTTAGTTCCAGTCAAATATTACCTATCTGCTAATAACTATCTTCTATGGATCCGAACAAAACTAGATAGTAACTAGCTGGACCTTTAGGGTGTGTTTGGTTGGTGGGATATGGTAGGATGGGGTGAGATCATCCCGGACGAGAGTTATTTGGTTCAGAGTCAGGCAGGGACAAGGACATTCCACCTAAGAATATGCTCAGCATATACTGGTGAGTGGTGACTCCCATCCCTCAAAATCGAGGGGACAGGGTCATCCCAGGTGGGATGGGTGGTGAGGAGGCGCACGGCACCACCAGGGTCGGCTCTATAATTTTGTAGGCCCTTGGGCACACAAATAGATATGGACCAATTAAACTATTTTTTCTTTTTTCAGCACTTTTTAGACGACCTCTAACATATTTAAATATATATAATTTGAAATTTTCAATAATGAATATATAAATTGAATTAGAAATTTATAACCCTAACACTATACAAGCAAATCGCATACACAAAACAAACTTAAAAAAAATAGGATTTATTTGCTTCAAGATGTGTTGCTTACTATAATGCTTACTATAATATTTGTAGACTGTCATGCGTCCTCGCAGAGTCACAACTTGTGCCGGTGACGTTGCTGCGGGGTGCTAGCAAGACAGAAAGGCGACGACCAGCATCTAGCCTGCATGATGAGGGAATAGCGCGTCGTTGAGGGTCTTGGGAGAATAGAATGTGAAGAAAGCGATGCGCCGCCGGTAGAAAACAAATTGATACTTACAGGAGAACATACGACTGATATTAGGATCTGTAGGTTGATATTTATTGGTCCTTTAAAGGATTATATCAATTGTCATATATATCATTTTTATAAGAAAATTGTCATATATATCTATCACTTATCTATATGAGCTTGGGCCCCCTAGCTCCATGGGCCCATGGCCATCGCACCTCCTGCCCTCCCCCTAGAGCCGGCCCTAGGGCACCACCTGTCATGAGCTCATCCCACCTATGGTATTTCTGAACTAAAACAAATGAATTCATCCCGTCCTTCTTCAACTAAATAGAAAACGGACTCATCCCGTCCCATAATCAGAGTCGAGACCAGCCCATCCCACCTTGACTTCTGACCGAGCGCACCACTAGATAACAATTATTCTACTAGCTGACCAAATCAAATAGTGATTTATAATAGATAGCTAGGAGATAACAATTTGGCCGAGAGACGCGCCGAGTGACGGCCAGAGCGCGACGCGCGATTCCCATCGATGGATCGATCTCGCGTCCGGTCGGCCCGCCGTGCCAATTCCCGGACGTCCCGGGCAATGTACGTCCCTACTACCGGGAGCAAGGCGCCACGTCGTTGTTGCCCGGCTTGTCAGTTGTCGAGTGTTAGTAGTTTTTTTTTTTTCTCTCGCGGCGGTCTGATGAGAATCCTTTGGCGAAAAGAATTTTAATAAGGACGGATTATAAATACCTGTGTAACAGTCTGTTACTAACAGAGATGTCGAGATGCTCTTGAGAGCGAGGGCACCAAAGCCAGATGGAGTTTTCCCTGCCCTCTGTCGCTACATCCATGAACGATAGGCTCGGGCCTAGCTGCTACAAAATGGTCATGTCTTGCTTCTTAGTGCAACCGTTTGATCAATAAATTAAGTTTTCTTCATATAATTATATGAAAAATCTTTACACAGAACTCATATGGTAGTAACACTAAGGGCCTGTTTGTTTGGGTTTTTTAACTCGGCTTTCTATGTTTTGGCTTCAAGCTCTCGATTTTTGTAATTTTTGGCTTCTTAGCAAAACAAAGGAAAAACACTTAAAATGTGGTTTTCAGATTTTAGTTCATTTTCTGGTAATCTAGATTTTTGGCTTTTCAAAGTCAACTCAACTGTTGAATTGTTTGTTTCAACTTCTGGCATTTAATAGCTAGAAGCTATATAAAAGTCCAAACAAATAGGTCCTAAATATTGCATGACACCATGGGCCACCCTGAAGCACGGTCCTAGTCCAGGGCGGCGATGTGACTCGTCTGATCCCATCCACTGGCACTATGGGGGTGTTTAGATCCCTTCTAAGATCCTAAAATTTCCGTCACATCAATTTTGCGGCACATGCATAGAGTACTAAATGTAGATAAAATTTTTGCATGTTTACACAGTTTGTCTGTAAATTGCGTGACAAATCTTTTGAGTCTACTTAGGACCATGATTGGACACTTATTGAAAAAAATTCCTCACTACTACAGTATCAAAATTCCAAAACTTTACACAGTCTAAACACCCTTATGTTGAGCACTGAGTGGAAGCATGGATACGAGAAAGATGCGTCGGGGTGAATGTGGTGTGCGCCTGCAAAGGCAGCGCAAGGATGCTCGAGGCACGCCATGCAAGACTAGGACACTCCTACTCTTTTAAGTGCATATTGATCACATCCAAGGCATAAGACATACTCCCTCCATCCCTAAAAAATATCGTTTTCGCTTTTTCGAGAAAATAACTTTAACTAATTATATATCAAAATTTATTAGTTTTTATGGTACATAATTAGTATCATTAGAAAGATCTTTTAATGTAGTTTTTTAATAAATTTATTTAGAGATATAAATATTGTACATATTTTCTAAAAATCGAGTCAACTTGTGATACGTACCCTAACAGCGACACTATTTAAGGGACGGAGGGAGTAACTTAGTTTTTACATTTGTGGGGGCAGGCTTTAGAGCTTGAGATCTTTGAGCATTGGGTTGTTGTGCCATTGTGATCTTTGTGAGACAAAGCACAAGTCTTAGTGAACTTCGGATGACATTGATCCTTTGAGCTCTGTGTAGAGCAGCAACAACTTGTTGTGTTTGTGGGTGGGGGTGGGGGGGGGGGGGGGGGGGGGGCGATGAGGAGATGTCTTTCTTCGTAGAGAAGCTTTATAGTGGACAGTGCTAAGGGCCCCGTTTAGTTACGGAAGTTTGGGAAAAAGTTTGGATTTTAGTACTGTAACACTTTCATTCGTATTCGATAAGCTTTTATCTAATCATAGACTAACTAAACTTAAAAGATTCATCTCGACATGTACAGATAAACTGTACAATTAGTTATTTTTTACCTACATTTAATGTTCCGTGCATGTGTTTAAATATTCGATGTGACGGAGAATCTGAAAATAGTTTAGGAAAGTTTGGGAAGTAAACAGGGCCTTAATGGGTTGCGACACTTTGAGCTTGCTTTGTTTGTGCAAGACTTTGTGGCATCTGACACCAATGGAAAACCGTCTCTTCTTTAGGATTTTACCCCCTTTGGACATTCTCATTACTTGCCACATTTAAATAGGTCTGCCTCTAGGGTGTAAAGTCGTTATGGGTTGTGTCTTGGGTAGCTAGTACACACTAGAAAAATTTGGTACACGCATCAGGCTAGTTACTTTATGGTTTTTCTAGTTTATAGATCTAGAAAGCCATAAGATTAAGTTGTAGAGACTCAATGCCCTCCTCTCCCCCCTGGGTCTCCTAGCATTTGAACGCTCATGGTTCTTTTTTTTTTTTTTTGCGAATTACACAGTATAGATATAGACGCTCATAACACACGCACGCTTACCCTTTGTGAACATATGCACGCAAACACTACCCCTATGAGCACATCCGAAAGACTGCACCGGTAGATCTTGAGATTGACGAAGTCACCACAGGCGCCTCACTGTCGACGGGAACATCACCTACCACTGAAAGCATAATGCTATTAAATTCTTGAATAAATCTAGAAAATATGCGACAACCAGGATTTAAACTCTGATGGGTAACGTCTCACTAGACAGTCCTACCATTGGACCACAAATTAATATAATTATAACAGCTATGTAAAAATATGGTTTCTGATTGATAAGAGAATGTTACTTTGTGTGTTCGTATGTGAATTAGTATTTAGTAACGACCCTAAAGGTCTCCACTGACGCTTTCTAGTTTAACTCACAGAACTTGGTATTCATCTTGATTTAGCCATGCACTTTAGAGAACTTGTACAGCTTTTTTTTTTTTTTTGAATTAGCGAGGAAAAGTGAAAACGAGCTATGATGGAAAGGCATTTTACTTTCAAATCAGCGTGACTGCATAGCGTATAGTTTCAAAGTCAACCGGTAATACAAACCGGGGTTAACGAAGACTTTCACCGTGACACCCAACGTTGTCATTCTTGCATAGGTACAACTGTGTCAATTTTGTGCATGTGATAGGAGGGCTTAAAAATAGACTGTCGAGATATTTTTCATTTTTTACGAAAACGTGCATTGACGCATGCTTCGTTAAGTAGAAGTGGGAAAATAACTCACAGGTAATTTAAGGATTACCAGCAAAATCCCACAAACACAAACGGAGCAAGAAAATATTTGGGGGGGGAGGGGGGATCCTCCACCTCACAACCCCAACCAACTGAACCTAATATAAGAAGAAGACTGAACACAATAGAAGCCAGCAGTGTAGTTGAAGCTGTAGATGCAACGAGGACAACAACAGCAACAAAGCATCCGTTAGAGGAGATACCACAGAGGCCAAGTATCTGCCATAACCAGATGACGACCACCAATGTGGCACCATCCTCAGGAGAGGGGCTAACATGCTCACAGCAGCAAAGCATCTGCATGAGTGGGGGCCCAAGTGACACCGACGGCAAAGCATCCGCTCGAGCAACACGACGGCAAAGCATCCGTCGAAGAAGAGCCGGTGACAAAGCATTCGCCCAAGCAACATGGTGCCAAAGCATCCGTTAGAGAAGAGCAAACGACTGCAGCTACACCAAGCACCGGCTAGAAAGCACCATAGTGAAGAGTGGCATGGAGCACAATCAGGCACAGCACAGTGACCAAACGGGGGTAAGCGACGAGCTGTAGTGATTCTTCAGCGACGCTTTCAGAAATGAGGATGACGACCAAAGGCTCTGGACGTCATCACCGCTGGTCTTAGTGTCTTCTAAGGCAGGGCATGTGCCCCAGATTTTTGTGATGCTAGTGCAAACGCGCATGGGGTTGAACAACGATGCCCCCACGGAGGTGCGTGGCGCCGAAAGCATCATCGTAATCCACCCGATGGAACCGGATTGAGCTTTCACCCACTAAACCATGAGGGCCACAAGCACCTCCATGCCCTGGCCCCTAGGGCGGGTGCAAGCTGCTAGATATCAGCAAACAACCTAGCGGCCGCAGCTAGGGGGTGGCCCGACAAGGCCATGGACAACTGCCAGATCCGGCTAGCCACTGATTGTCACACCCAATTTTAAGGATAAAATTGAATGAACCAACTTATGTGCGCCCAAAGATCAATCACACACATAAGCGACAAATTACATAGTACCATCACAAGGTTTAATATATAACGAATAATATCACATAGTCTTTACATAAATAGTAACGGACTAATAATTATAATCTCTCGCGGAAGCTCCAATTCACAGGGAAGTAGTTGACTGGTGAACACAATCCTAATAATCCTCAGAAGAATCATCATAGTCATCTGTTACCCATCTGCGATTTTTATCCAAATATGAAAAATAAAGCAAACGTAAGTACATGTCGTACTCAACAAGAATAACATGGGTTTATGAGGCTCAAATAAGACAAGACACAGGTTTGACAGCGGTTGCTTTTAGTTGATCATGTTTTAGCAATTTGAGTAGCAGCCATAGAATATACCAAGGAACAAGATTCGCATGATCATATAAACATGATAATTAATATGGAATAAACATCAATATAAACTTCAAATAAATCAATATTAAATTAGTTAAGTTCCTGTAAGATGTCCAAGGCCGCTCGTGACCGTGAGCGCGGCTGATATATCAATTTTACACTCTAGCAGAGGTTGCACACTTTCACCATAAGTCATGATTCCCATATGCCAAGGGTCATGACTCCCATGTCACCTCACCAAGTAAGTACGGCAGGGTACACTATGAAGTCTTTTAAAAGCCTTCCTAACATGCCACTAATTAATCCGGGCGCAATGGCAAGGGGTGGTAGAGCCCTCCTTCTAGTGGCACACACACGCAGCAGTACACACAAAGACAGGAGCCGCAAAAACAACCAGCTCGGACAAGGAACCTTTCAAGATTAACAATATGATAGAAAGTAACATCATACTTGACTAAAGCCAGAGCCATATGACCCTCATGGTTGCGCTGTAAGTCCCGGTGTCATACTTACAGTTAAGTCCTTAGTCCATGTTGCTAAAAAGCAACTTTTAATCTTTATTTCGTAATTAATTAATCAAGTTCATAAGATCATGACATCATCAAGCACTAGCATCACTACTCAAATGCAATCTCATAGGTAACAAGGATCAAGTGATCAAAACTTAGGAATAAATGCTAGGGTTACCAAGGTAGACACATGCATCATGAATTTAATGATTAAGGTGAATAGGCAACAAGGATGGTCCATACTATACTTGCCTTGATCAAAGTGCTCTTGAGAACTTGGATCCTCAGCGTACTCTTGATCACCAACGTATTGCTCACCATCTGAACTCGATCATAAAATCACCATACAAACATCGAGGCAATCATACACGAAGCAAACAAGATGTAAATTAGAAACAGTACACCAACAGTAGAAAAATAGATTGAAAAGTTTATAAAAATAATCTACGCGTCGCTACGATTCCAACGATATAAAGTTCATGAAAATCGGAGTTCAAACGGGGAAGTTATGAAATAAACAAGTTTTACTTTAATAAAATAATAGATTAAATCTAATCTCGAATTTTAAAAGTTGAAAACATAAGTAACAGTAGTATCATTAGATAGATTACGAAATTATGAATCTAACGAAATTTGAACGGATCAAATCGGACCTAAAACGGAGATTTTATAGCTAAAATAAAATCAGTGAAAAAATTGTGAATATCTGGAAAACGTATTTTTGAATCTATTTAATGGAATACGTTTTCTAAAATGGAAGGCGTATTCAGGCTGCGGGCGCCGAGGACCGCGGGTTTAGACCTTAAAAAGCTGGGGGGGCTCTTTTGCAAAAGTGGCACCGAAGGGGTATTGATCCTTCTCGACCGTTGGATCAAATCTGGACGCACCAGATTAGAAGATAGAGAGGAGGGGAGGAGCTCCGGCGGGTTATTGTGGTCGGCGGCGGCTTTCTTGCCGACGGTTAGCTGGAGACGGTGAAGCCGGGGCTAGGGTGCTCAGTTTGGCGTGGGATTTGTTCGGGGAGAAAGAGGAGACCAAGACAAATCCATCTAGGGTAACGGTTGGAGCTTTGGCGGTCTCCATGGCAAGCAGCGAGCGCGACGGCGGAGTAATGGCGGCGGCGAAGCTTGCTGCCCTGGCTACAGCGCACGAAACCGAGGAAGAAGGGGTCGGGAAGGTCCCTGACCTTGCTGCGAAGCTTGGAGAACAACCAATTTCGACGGAGAGGCCTCCTCATTGGCGAATTTGATGGCGACGGCGGAGCTCGGGGCGGCGGCGGCTCTGTGGCTGCGGCTAGGGAAAGATTGGAGGCGGCGGCTTGCGCTAGAACTCGTGGGGAGGACAGGCAGGGCGCTCGGCTCCTTTTATTGCGGCACTTGGCGTGGCCTGCACGCACGCCAAGGAGGCCGGGTCGGCCACGATTCGGCGCTGGTGTCCGGCTCGGTTACGAGCTGGAGGTAGGAGGGGAGCCTGACGCACGGGCCCCGTGTGTCGGCGGCAAGGGTGAAGGAGAGGGGCACACGCGTGCGGCAGGAGCTGGGCCGGCGCTGCTGCTGGGCTCGGCCCACGCGGGGAAGGAAGAGAGGGGCAGCGCCCTGGCTGCGGCCTGGGCCAAGGAGAGGAGGGAGGGTGGCCTCGGGCCCAAGAGGGAGAGAGAAGGGGGCAGTGGGGAAGCTGGGCTTCCAGCCCAGGGAGAGAGGGGGGTGAGGTTTCTTCTCCCTTTCCCTTTTTTTAATTTTCCAAAACCATTTTCAAAAAGGGTTTTTGCAAATAAATTTCAAATGTTGAAACCCCAAAAATGAACAACATAAGTGGAGGCAGCATGTATGCAACACTCAAGTTTCTAGTTCCCAAGATTTATTTTAATTGCTAAAAATTATTATCCACTAGATTATATGCCAACAATTGCAAAAATAAATCAATTGATCCCTATTCAATAAATGCAAAAATTTTAGGGTGTTACAATTCTATCCCCCTTAAAATTAATCTCGTCCTCGAGATTAGATTAGCTTACTCAAATAATTGGGGATATGATTTTTTTAATTCTTCCTCTCTTTCCCATGTTGCCTCATTTTCCTAATACCGATTCCACTGAACCTTGCACATTTTTATAACTCTGCTCCTTGTGACCCGCTCTGCTGTTTCCAAAATTTTGATTGGATACTCCTCATAGGTAAGGTCCTCTTTAACCACCAATTCCTCCAATGGTATTTGCTCTTCGGGCACTCGCAAACACTTTCTAAGTTGGGATATATGAAACACATCATGAACACCCGCCAAACTTTCGGGTAGCTCTAGCTGATAAGCTACTTCTCCGCGTCTTGCTAGAATCTTGAATGGGCCAATATACCTTGGTGCTAATTTACCTTTCATATTGAACCTTTTTACGCCTCGCATAGGTGACACTTTTAGGTAGACATAATCTCCCACTTCAAATGTCAGTTCTCTTCTTCTTGTGTCTGCATAACTCTTTTGTCGCGACTGAGCCACTCTCAAGTTTTCTCTAATTTTCGCAACTTGTTCCTCTGCATCTCTCAACAGTGCTGGTCCAAACACTTGAGTTTCTCCGGTTTGGTTCCAAAATAATGGTGTTCTACATTTACGACCATACAAAGCCTCGAACGGTGCCATCTTGAGACTCTTTTGGTAACTATTATTATAAGAGAACTCTGCATATGGTAAACTCTTATCCCAACTATCACCCTTTTGCAATGCACAGGCTCTCAACATGTCTTCTAATATTTGATTGGTCCTTTCTGTTTGTCCATCTGTCTGAGGGTGATAGGCAGTACTAAAATTCAGCTCAGTTCCCAAAGATTCATGATTTTTTTTCAAAAGTGAGACGTGAATTGAGTACCTCTGTCAGACACAATTTTTTTAGGAACCCCATGCAGACACACAATTCTTGCCATATATAATTCAGCTAGCTTTGCTCCGGCATAGGTAGTCTTAACCGGTATAAAGTGGGCAACTTTAGTTAAACGATCAACAATTACCCAAATAGAATCATACCCTGACTGAGTACGTGGCAAACCAACTATGAAATCCATACCAACTTCATCCCACTTCCATTCAGGTATCTTCATAGGTTGTAACAAACCTGCAGGCCTCTGATGCTCAGCTTTAACTCTCTGACAGGTGTCACATATTGCTACATATTCTGCCACATCTCTTTTAAGTCCAACCCACCAATACCTTTCTTTAAGATCTAAATACATTTTTGTGCTGCCGGGACGTATGGAATAGGCTGAGTCATGAGCTTCTCGGAGTATCGCATCGCGAATAGATCTTATCTCGGGTACACACAACCTTTTTCCAAACCATAGAGTACCCTGTTCATCTATTCTAAATCCGGGTGACTTACCAACCACTACATTTTCAGCTATCTCTCTGAGCTTCTCATCTTCCAGCTGCCCTTTGCGTATATCCTGTTCTAGTGTAGGTTCAACCACTATCTCCATAGCATTAGTAACCAAACTTAAATTGAGACGCTCAAATTCAGCACATAGCTCCTCTGGCATAGGTGTTACTCGCATCTCATTAGCATAGCTCTTTCTACTAAGGGCATCAGCGACAACATTCGCCTTTCCGGGATGATAATGTACCTCTAAATCATAATCCTTGATCAATTCTAACCAGCGACGTTGCCTCAAATTCATATCCGACTGAGTAAAAATATATTTCAAATTCTTGTGGTCGGTGTAGATATCACACTTTTGCCCAATAATATAGTGTCTCCAAATTTTTAACGAATGCACAACTGTAGCTAACTCAAGGTCATGAGTAGGATAAGTCAATTCATGTTTCCTCAGCTGTTTTGATGCATAGGCCACAACTCTTCCTTCTTGCATAAGAACACAACCCAAGCCTTGACGAAATGCATCGCAATATATAGCAAATCTCTTGCTCAAATCCGGCAAAGTCAACACGGGGGCTGTGGTTAATCTTTTCTTCAATTCTTCAAAATTCTTTTGACATTTTTCCGACCAAACAAACTTAGCATTCTTTTCTAATAAAGCAGTCATAGGCTTAGCAAGCTTTGAGAACCCTTCAATAAATCTTCTGTAATACCCTGCTAATCCCAGAAAACTACGAATCTCGCTAACAGTTGTTGGTGGCTTCCAATTTAGAACATCTTCTACTTTGCTAGGATCAACCGCTATACCACCATTGGAGACAATATGACCAAGAAAGGCAACTTCTTTTAACCAAAATTCACACTTGCTCCGCTTAGCATACAACTTATGCTCCCGTAATTTTTGTAGCACCAATCTTAAATGTTCAGCATGTTCCTCCTCATTTTTCGAATAAATTAAAATATCATCAATAAATACCACAACAAACTTGTCTAGGTACTCCATAAACACTTTATTCATCAGATACATAAAGTAGGCAGGTGCATTGGTCAATCCAAAGGACATCACGGTGTACTCATATAATCCATACCGTGTAGTAAAAGCTGTCTTAAGTATATCTGTAGCACGGATTTTTAGTTGATGGTAACCGGAACGAAGATCAATCTTGGAAAATACACAGGCTCCTCTCAATTGGTCAAATAAATCATCAATTCTAGGCAATGGATATTTATTTTTGATAGTAACCTCATTAAATGACCGATAATCCACACATCCTCTGACCTCTATCTTTCTTATCAACAAAAATAACTGGTGCTCCCCAAGGTGAAGAACTAGGCCAAATAAAACCTTTGTCTAATAATTCTTTAATTTGTTTCTTAAGTTCTTCTAACTCATTTACTCCCATTCTATATGGACGCTTAGCTATGGGTGCAGTTCCAGGCAATAATTCAATAATAAATTCAATGTCGCGGTCGGGTGGCATACCTGGCAATTCATCAGGGAATACGTCCGGAAACTCATCCACAACGTGATCTAGCTGGTTGTCATCCTCCTGGAATTGATTAACTGTCGCTGCAGGTGGTGGTTGCATTACTACATCAACACTGACTTTGTCTCCTTTAGGTCTAGTTAACACAACGACCTTCTCCTCACACTGAATAACTGCCTTATTTTTCTTCATCCAATCCAGACCCAATATGACATCAATCCCAGCTGTTCTTATTACGGTAAGGTTCACTTTAAAGTCTACCCCCTTTAGAGCTATATTAACCGAAGGACAATAATATTGAGCTTGCATAGCCCCACCCGGTGAATTTACTAATATTGGGTTTTATAGAGCTAAAAGTGGTATACTCCGTACTCTAACAAAACTCTGTGATACGAAAGAATGCGAAGCACCGGAATAAAAAATAACAGTAGCGAGGATGGAGTTGACGCTGAACGTACCCATCATAACTTCTGGTGCCTCCTGAGATGTCTCTGTGGACACATGATTCACCCTTCCTTGATTAGATGGTTGTAACAGAACCGGCTAAATCACCTGGCCCACAGGCGCCTGTCATTGTCACTAATGACTTCTGACAGCCGGGCCCGTGTCCCAAATGATCTAGGCAGATCTGTCGGGCTACATCAGCGCCCTAAACTCCGCAGGATCACCATTGCAGAATCATCACAGGATTACAACATTTCATAATAAATTACATCAGAGTACAGAAGCGGAATATTACATAACTTAAGTTTACAAACCAGTTGTTCCAAATAGAATTTAAGTACTATTATTACAAACCATAGATAGTGGCGGTAGCAGTTGAATAATTATACAACATTATGAATATGATAACTTGGACCCTGCCCACGGGTCCCACTTTACTCTTCCTCACTGCCCTCCTGGATGATGGTCATGCAACACGGAGCAAGGCAGATCTCCGATGGCGGTTCACCTGCAGCATGGGTTACAAACCCTGAGTACTTGGGGTACTCCGCAAGACTTACCCGACTAAGGGTGTAAAATGAGACTCAGGAATGCAGGTCATAGGTAGGGCTAGCAGAGGATAAGAATTTGCGGAAAAGCATTACTAAGCAATATTTTATTTTATTGATATTATAATTGTATCCATAGTTCTAATAATCAACCTCAACCATCATCATTCATCCATTTCCTTCATTCGATCAGTTGACCTAGTTGAGAACCACTTCTCGGGGTAGGAAAGTGGATTGAGTCTCCATTAACCGAGGAGCACGTCGATTCGAATCCAGAAATAAACCCAGCTGGGGATTCTAACCACACTGCATATGCAGCACGCCGGCATACATATACCAACCCTTCATCTAGGTCTTTCTATCCCGGAACCGGTCCTGCGCCACCCGGGAGCACAGTACTCCACTCGTCTCCAGGCACGCCGGCCACGTGGGTACATGCTACTCCCGCCATCTCTCCACTCCCAGTGCGTGGTTGTCGGTTCCAGCAATAGAGCCACCTGACTCTAGGCTTTCCACATTGGTATGTGGCTAGGCTGTTCATCTCGATCCAGCACTCCGACAACGAGCGGTCCCTACTTTTATTTTTGGTTCGTGCCTGCCGGGTACCAAGTCATGGGAAACGCCGTCCCAAGAGCACAACACCCGGCGAAACACATTTCCGGTGATACCGACCAGTTCCAAACTATTCCGAAGGCGATCATGCACCGGGACTCTAACCCGAATACACATCAACCAACGGATAACAAGCTCTTCACTTAGTCATAGAGTATATGTACATCCATAGCACAGAAAATAGTTTTTCTTTTATGAAATTCTAATTTTCATTAAGCATGTCTAAGCACTTTTCAAATCATTTATTTATTTAAATCAGTTTTCAGGATAATTATTTGGGACAATGCATCTGGATAGGTTTCAATCAACTCCTATCAACCTAATGCAATAAGTTAACTCGAATTATAAGGAATTTCACAATAGAGGGTTAATGCACCGGGGCTTGCCTTGGATTGAGAAGAGGGTGGGATCGGGGTCGGTCCCGCAGATGTCGAAACCCTGGATCACCTCCGGAGTTGTTTCCCCTGCAATGGCCTCGACTTTCACTCCTTCGCTCCCGGTCACTACACGTGTGCAATGATGCATGCTTAACATGATGCAATAACATAGATAGAAATGCAATAATCAAATATCAACATCTTGAGTACAACTTTCCTTCACGGAGAAGTCGTAAACGAGATCTCAAAAAGTAAATAGGCATCTCATGTTTTATGTTAAAACCCATTTTAACAGTCATGGAAAGCCGCTGCACAGCTTTATGACTACTACCTCATACTAACATCTTTTGTTGCCAAGGATCATATAGGGTAGACCCTTGGGCTTCAATCAATCCAAAAATCACACCAAACCCTAAATCCATTTCTTCTATTCATTTTATTTACTTTCCCTAATTTCACATATATTTATTAACTAACCAAACTATCTCCAAATGTGACCAAACTTTACCAACAGATAGATTTCATCAAGAAACAGTACCACAATTAATTTCATGATTTTTGGATTTACAGGAAATTAATTAAAATTGCTCAAACTTGCAATTATTAATTAAACTACTGATTTATTCATTAGGCAAAAAGTACTGGAACACACTATATTATATTTTTAACAAATACTACATATCACAGAGAGCATACACAAATATTTTCATAATTTTCCAACCATCAGATTAATTCATATGAAATTAACAAGTATCAGCACTATTCAAACAAATCAAAATAGAAAAGATATTTGAAAATCCCTTTGGAAAAACGAAAACGGCCCACGGCCGAGGCGGCCCAGCCGGCCGCGTTCGCGCCCGAGCCGGCCCACCTGGCCCAGCGCGCACGCGCGCGCTTTAGCGCGGCCGCGGCCCACGGCCACGGGAGGCGGGACGCTGACAGGCGGACCCCGCCTGTCAGGTCCTTCTCCTACCTCCCGCCGGCGCCCGTGCACGCGCACGCGCGCGCGCGGCCAGCATGGCTCTCGCCGCCGGTGACCCTACCGGCGGACCCGAGCGTACCTACGGCTACTATCCACTCTAGCGGACACCCCTGAGCACTTAGCTTCTACCCTAGCCGCCTCCGACGAGGAGTTCCTCGCCCATGGCGGAAGCCGACGGCACGACGACCCTACGCCGGTCCACACAAGGTGAAAGAGGAAGGGGAATGGGGCGGAAAAGACTCAGTGGCTCACCACGAAGCCAACGGTCGAGTCGGTGAAGGCAGAGGCGGCGCGGAACGATGAGCTTGACGGTGACAGCAACGGCGGCGGCGTGCTCCGGCGATCTCCCTCCCGTTCCGAGAGCTCCAGGGCACGAAACGGAAAACCACCGAGCGCACCAGGTTAGGCATGGATCAGGGAGTCCAAGACGCAAGACCGGAGGAAGAGAGGCTCACCGTAACACGCTCGTCGCGTCGGGGACGACAGCGGCGGCGCTCCGGTCACCCGCGACCACGGCGATGAGCACTCCGGCACCTACGGGCAACTACAGCCCCCGCCAACGGTTGCAAACGACGCGCAATGGAGTTAGCGAGCCAGCGGGGAGATGGAGAGGGTGGTGGTGGCGCGACGACGGCGAATTTGGCCGGCGACCGAGAGACGGCAATGGCGGCCGGGGAGGAAGGAATGGCGCGGGGAGGGGAAACTCGTCGTCTTTAAAGGACCCAGGGAGAGGGAACACGAGCAGCACGACGCGGCGCACGCGAGCAACGGTCGCGGGGACCAAATCCCGGCCGGCACGGGCGGCCACGCGCGCGCGCCCGGCACGGCGGCTGCCGGCTCTGTTCGCGCACAGAGTAGGGTGGCGCGGCACTGTAGCAGTAGGTTCCTAGGGCTGTCGGTTTTCATTCAAATTCACCCATTTTTGAATACAAACTTGAAAAACTGCAAAAACAAAAGTTGTAGGTTTTGAAATTCTGAACAACTTTGCTTTTGGAACCAAGTTCAAATTCGCAATATTTTTGAAACTACAGCAAAAGGGGTAAACTAGGTTTTTGAATTTCAAACTATATTTTCAAAATTACTTTTGATTTTACACAACAACTTGAAAAATGGTCAAAATAGAAGTTGTTCTACTCAATGAGCTCTACAACTTTTATTAAGGTAGTTTGTCAGATTCCACTTAATTTTTGAAATGGTATTTCAATTTCACTTTTCAATTCATTGTTTTGAGTTTAATTCAAATTTTTATAATAGAACTTCAAAATCTCCAAAAATAAAATTTGTCACATCTAAAAAGATCTACAACTTTCATTTAGGGGTCATCTCAAGATTCCTTCAAGATTTTGAATTAGGGTTTTGGGGTGGAATTAGGGTTTAATTCAAACCTTTAATTTGAAATTCAAATTCCCAAATCGAAACCACATTACATCAAACCACTCTATGGCCCTAAGCACAATCATATGCAAATTAATTAATTTAAATATGATGACATGGCAGGTTTAATTAATCCGTAATACCCGGGGTATTACAGCCTTCCCCCCTAAAAGAAATCTCGTCCCGAGATTAGCTATTCTAGAAACTGAAACAAAGTAATGGAAAAGAAAATACACAAGTCAAAATATTTTTACACGAGCTCACAAAATAAGTAGAAGGGTTTTTAATACAGAAGATACTAGTCAGACCATTACATTCATAAGGTGGCAAAGAATTCCGGAAAGTTTTCTGCGAGATAGTCCTCGGATTCCCAGGTGGCTTCATCTTCGGAATGTTGGTCCCATTGGATCTTGTACCACCTGGTGGTTCTTCTCCTGGTAACACGGTCCTTGATATCCAAGACCCGTACTGGATATTCTGAATATGTCAGTTCGGGCTCCAGTACCACACCTTCTACATCGGTCACTTGGTCGGGAACTCGCAAACACTTCTTTAGCTGAGATACGTGAAACACATTGTGTACCTCTGACAGGTGATCTGGCAACTGCAACCGATAGGCAACTTTTCCCACACGCTCGGTGATTAAGAATGGTCCGATGTAGCGCGGGGCTAACTTACCTTTGACTCCAAAGCGATTGACTCCTTTCATAGGTGAAACCTTCAAGTACACATAGTCTCCAACCTTGAATGCTAGGGGTCTACGCCGCTGATCGGCATAGCTTTTCTGCCGAGACTGAGCCACCTTTAGATTCTCTTGTATTACTCAAACTTTCTCTTCGGCTTCATTGACCAGGTCAACTCCATAAAACCATCTTTCACCGGGCTCGGACCAATTCAATGGAGTACGACATCTGCGGCCGTACACTGCCTCGAACGGAGCCATCTTGATGCTTTCTTGGTAACTGTTGTTGTACGAGAATTCGGCCAATGCCAAGCACTCGTCCCACTTGTCAGGGTAATTCAATGCACAGGCCCTCAACATGTCCTCCAGCACTTGATTAACCCTTTCAGTCTGACCATCGGTCTGGGGATGATAAGCTGTGCTATGCAGAAGTTTAGTACCCAATGATTCATGGAAGGATCTCCAAAACTTGGATATGAACTGAGTACCTCGATCAGAGACAATGGTCTTCGGCACCCCATGGAGTCTCATCATGTGTTCTATATACATCTTGGCATAAGTGACCGCGGTGTAGGTATCTTTAACTGGCATGAAATGGGCTTGCTTCGTGAGACGATCCACAATGACCCAGATCGAGTTAAATCCCCTAGATGTCCTGGGCAATCCCACGATGAAATCCATACTAATGTCTTCCCATTTCCACGCGGGAACCGGTAACGGTTGTAGCTCTCCACCAGGCTTCGTGTGTACAGCTTTAACCTTTTGGCAGGTGTCACATCTTGACACATACTGTGCAATCTCTATCTTCATCTTGGTCCACCAGAATTTCTGTTTCAAATCCTGGTACATCTTGTTGCTTCCTGGGTGGATAGAGTATCTGGTCAGATGCGCTTCATCAAGAATTTTGCGACGTAGCTCCGGAACTTTTGGAACTACCAAACGATTCTTGAACCATACGATGCCTTCATTATCAATTCTGAAACAATCTGCTTTCCCCGCCTGGACCTTTTCTTTGATATGCCTGATGCCCTTGCTTCCCCTTTGAGCGGCCACGATCTCATCACGGATGGAAGTTTTAATACTGATATTTGCCAGACTGCCCTGTGGAACTATTTCTATGCCCCATTTTTCCAACTCACAGCACAACGACAGATTGTAAGGCCTCACAGTCAAACAGTTGCAATGAGCCTTCCGACTAAGCGCATCAGCAACCACATTAGCTTTGCCCGGATGGTAGTGTACTTCAATATCATAGTCTTTAATCAACTCTAGCCATCTTCGCTGCCTCATATTCAGCTCTTCTTGGGTGAAGATGTACTTCAAGCTTTTATGGTCAGTGTACACATTGCATGTGCTGCCTAGCAAATAGTGACGTCAGATCTTCAATGCATGAACCACAGCTGCCAATTCAAGATCATGAGTGGGATAGTTTTCTTCATGGGGTCGGAGTTGTCGTGAAGCATATGCAATAACTCTGCCTTCTTGCATCAAAACACAACCAAGGCCAGTACCCGACGCATCACAATACACATCGAATGGCTTCTCGATATCCGGCTGAGCTAGGACTGGTGCAGTGGTCAAACACTTCTTCAAGGTTTGGAATGCTGTCTCACACTCTGACGACCACACAAACTTGACTTGATTCTTCAGTAAGTTGGTGATTGGTTTGGCTATTCTTGAGAAGTCAGGGATGAAACGGCGGTAATATCCCGCCATGCCCATGAAACTGCGGACTTGGTGAACAGTGGTTGGTGGCTTCCAATTTAGGATTTCCTCTACCTTACTTGGATCAACAGATACTCCCTCAGCGGAGAGAATATGTCCGAGAAAAGGAACTTTATTTAACCAGAACTCACACTTGCTGAACTTTGCATAAAGCTGGTGCTCTCTCAAGCGAGTTAGGACGATGCGAAGGTGGTTGGCATGTTCTTCAGGTGTTTTGGAATAGACAAGGATATCATCGATGAACACGACAACGAATTTGTCGAGCTCGGGCATGAAAACGGAATTCATGAGATACATGAAGTAGGCAGGTGCGTTGGTTAAACCGAAAGACATGACTAGGTATTCATATAGGCCATATCTAGTGGTGAAAGCTGTCTTTGGAATGTCTTCGGGACGAATTTTGATTTGGTGGTAGCCGGATCTAAGGTCAATTTTAGAAAACACCTTAGCCCCAGCCAGTTGGTCAAAGAGTAGGTCGATACGAGGTAGCGGATATTTGTTCTTGACGGTCACCTCGTTGAGTGGACGATAATCGATACAGAGTCGAAGAGACTTGTCCTTCTTTTTGACAAAGATAGCAGGACAACCCCAAGGAGATGAACTAGGGCGGATAAAACCCTTATCAAGCAAATCTTGTAGCTGCACTTTAAGCTCCGCCAATTCCTTGGGAGGCATCCTATAAGCTCTACGAGAGATAGGAGCTGTTCCAGGCTTAAGCTCAATGGCAAATTCAACATCCCGATCAGGTGGCAAACCAGGCAATTCATCAGGAAACACGTCTGGGAATTCACAGACCACAGGAATCTTCATCACTTCTTCTACTGAGGTAGCACACAGCCTTTGCACGGATTTCTCCACCTTTCTTACTGGTAGGGGAAGTTGGATGAGAAGCTGAGTTTGACTATTAGGTATGTTCACCCTTACGGTTCTATTCAACACATCAATCAAGACCTTGTGCTGAGACATCCAATTCATACCTAATATCACATCTATATCCTGATCTTTTAGCACTATCATAGTAGTAGGGAACTTATGCCCTCCCAACTCTATTGGCACTCCCTGAACTACCTCTTTAGTAGACATACGCCCCCCGGGCGAGTGTATAAGGAAATTTTCCTTTATCTCCCCAATAGGTATTTCATGCTTAACCACAAATGTACGGTTGATGAATGAATGTGATGCACCAGAATCGAAAAGCGTAAGTGCAGGGTGACTGGCAACAGGGAACCTACCCATCATGACGGGCTCTCCCGCAGGGATATCATCCACTTGTGTATAATAGACCTGACCTGCTTTCTTGACGATCTTGCCCTTCTGAGCATGCTGCTGATGACCACGATGCTGACCCTGCTGCTGCTGCTGATGTTGCTGTTGTTGACCACCTGATGCATTCTGGTTGTACCTCTTGGGAAAAGGACAGTTACGTGCCCAATGTCCCATCTTGCCACAGTTGTAGTAAGGATGATTGTAGGTGGTTTGGGGAGTAGTAACGCGAACGCCAGGGGCATTCGGCTGAGTGGCATTTTGTTGATTTGAGGTGTGGGAGGTGGCGGCGGTGCGCACAACCACCTGCTGTTGGGGGTAGGATGGTCGATTTTGGTGAGTGGGGTGGTAGATGAACCTCTGGCGTTTCTGACTGCCAGAGAATGCAGGCCTCTTGTTTTTCTTCTTCTCCTCCTGAAGTTGACGATTGCTTTCTTCAAAAGCTAAGGCGCAGTCAACAGCCTCATGGAAAGTGCACTTGAGGTTATTGGACAAGCTGCGCTGAATCTTGTAGTTGAGACCTCTGATGAAACAGGCCTTCTTCTTCTCATCGGTGTTGGTGTGTTCGGGTGCATATTGTGCCAGGTGATTGAACTGCCCCAGGTACTGAGTGACAGTGGATTCATTCTGCTTTAGTGCTAGGAACTGGTCTAGTTTCAGCCTCATCACACCCGCAGGGATGTAATGAGCACGGAACGCCTCGCGAAACTCTTGCCAGGTGAGTTGATGTCCATCATCCTGTGCAGCCAACAGGTTGGCATACCAAGTGGTCGCAGGACCACGGAGCTGCTGAGCTGCAAACAGGGGCTTCTGTATCTCAGTACAGCGGATCAAACTGAACTTCTGCTCCATAGTGCGGAGCCAATCATCTGCTTCCAGAGGTTCGTCTGCCTTGGTGAACACAGGTGGGCGAGTGTCAGTGAAGTCAACATAGGTGGTCTCTTCATTGTCGCGGCGACCACGACGTCCACCACGGTCTTGCTGACTCTGAGCTAGCATGGTTGCGACGTTGGTAAGCGCGGTGATAGCCTCTGCCAGAGTGTTCGGAAGTGGTGGTGCTTGGGGAGCACCGGTCCCATGAGCAGAGTTGTCTCCCATCTGTTGGCAAGCAAACCACTTAGGACTTATATTACATAGGTGGAACATAGTAGCACACACAGAAATAATACAATACCAAGTTCATACAATAAGGCTTGCACCCAGGCAAAGCCACAACCCATAACTAAGGTTTTCTAGACAAGCACCTAAGATAGACAAAAGAGAGACTAGCTGACAACTCTAGGCCACACTGGCCTAGTCCTCGTCGATCTCCGACGCGCCAGAAGCGTCACTGTCCTCGAGGTCCTCCTCGATGTCCTCGTCACTCTCCTCGGAGTCCTCGTCACTCTCCTCGGAGTCCTCCTCAGAGTCTGCCTCCTCGACCTCGAGAGGCTCAACCTCCTCGTCAACGTCCTCCATGTCCTCATCCTCACCAAGGACAACTCCAAACTCCGGATCCTCCTCCTCAGGTGCAGGAATAGGGTAGAGCTGATCGTTGAGCTGGTGCACCTCCTCCTGCAAGGCGATGTTGTCCGCCTCAAGCTGCGCGGTACGCTGCTCCGCCCTCAGCATCCTGTTGTCGATCGCATCCTCGCGCTCCCAAGCCTCATCCCGCTGCTGCGTCAGGCGGTCGACCTCCCGACGCAGGTCACGGTTGGTCTCCACGTCCTGGTAGTGGTTGCGGCGAGCAACCTCGTACTCCTCCTCCCACTGCCCGACCAACTCCCGAAGTCTCCCGACCTCAACCTCCAACTCCTCACTGCTGCGACGGGGTGAGCGACTCCCAGAAGCCTCGCCCTCCCCGGTACGTGGCGCCAACTGGTGGTGCGGAACACCACGCGGTCCTGTCATCTTCCTGGCGGTGAGCTTGCAACGGGCCATCTGGAGAAGGTAAGTGGATTTATAAGTAATACGGGTTAGCAAGAATAGGTTTGGTAACTTATCCCAAAAACCCACTTTTAAGGAGGAAGTTATTTAATGTGTGATTAACATGATGCATGCACGTACTTACGAATTTTAAATTATGCAAGTAAACACATACATAAATAAATAAACTTTTAACATAGGGCTAATAATAATAGCATTATTCCTCCTGCTACTATAGCCACATAATATTAAATATAGGTTAAATTAATACTACGGAATAAGTCAAGAATAGAAGCAATTTGGACCCAAAATAACATATTAAGTTTTATGATCCAAAACCTTTTGAAGTTTTCGAAAAGTAATCCGTAATGATTAGCAAGGTAATGCTCTGGTACCAACTGTAACAGAACCGGCTAAATCACCTGGCCCACAGGCGCCTGTCATTGTCACTAATGACTTCTGACAGCCGGGCCCGTGTCCCAAATGATCTAGGCAGATCTGTCGGGCTACATCAGCGCCCTAAACTCCGCAGGATCACCATTGCAGAATCATCACAGGATTACAACATTTCATAATAAATTACATCAGAGTACAGAAGCGGAATATTACATAACTTAAGTTTACAAACCAGTTGTTCCAAATAGAATTTAAGTACTATTATTACAAACCATAGATAGTGGCGGTAGCAGTTGAATAATTATACAACATTATGAATATGATAACTTGGACCCTGCCCACGGGTCCCACTTTACTCTTCCTCACTGCCCTCCTGGATGATGGTCATGCAACACGGAGCAAGGCAGATCTCCGATGGCGGTTCACCTGCAGCATGGGTTACAAACCCTGAGTACTTGGGGTACTCCGCAAGACTTACCCGACTAAGGGTGTAAAATGAGACTCAGGAATGCAGGTCATAGGTAGGGCTAGCAGAGGATAAGAATTTGCGGAAAAGCATTACTAAGCAATATTTTATTTTATTGATATTATAATTGTATCCATAGTTCTAATAATCAACCTCAACCATCATCATTCATCCATTTCCTTCATTCGATCAGTTGACCTAGTTGAGAACCACTTCTCGGGGTAGGAAAGTGGATTGAGTCTCCATTAACCGAGGAGCACGTCGATTCGAATCCAGAAATAAACCCAGCTGGGGATTCTAACCACACTGCATATGCAGCACGCCGGCATACATATACCAACCCTTCATCTAGGTCTTTCTATCCCGGAACCGGTCCTGCGCCACCCGGGAGCACAGTACTCCACTCGTCTCCAGGCACGCCGGCCACGTGGGTACATGCTACTCCCGCCATCTCTCCACTCCCAGTGCGTGGTTGTCGGTTCCAGCAATAGAGCCACCTGACTCTAGGCTTTCCACATTGGTATGTGGCTAGGCTGTTCATCTCGATCCAGCACTCCGACAACGAGCGGTCCCTACTTTTATTTTTGGTTCGTGCCTGCCGGGTACCAAGTCATGGGAAACGCCGTCCCAAGAGCACAACACCCGGCGAAACACATTTCCGGTGATACCGACCAGTTCCAAACTATTCCGAAGGCGATCATGCACCGGGACTCTAACCCGAATACACATCAACCAACGGATAACAAGCTCTTCACTTAGTCATAGAGTATATGTACATCCATAGCACAGAAAATAGTTTTTCTTTTATGAAATTCTAATTTTCATTAAGCATGTCTAAGCACTTTTCAAATCATTTATTTATTTAAATCAGTTTTCAGGATAATTATTTGGGACAATGCATCTGGATAGGTTTCAATCAACTCCTATCAACCTAATGCAATAAGTTAACTCGAATTATAAGGAATTTCACAATAGAGGGTTAATGCACCGGGGCTTGCCTTGGATTGAGAAGAGGGTGGGATCGGGGTCGGTCCCGCAGATGTCGAAACCCTGGATCACCTCCGGAGTTGTTTCCCCTGCAATGGCCTCGACTTTCACTCCTTCGCTCCCGGTCACTACACGTGTGCAATGATGCATGCTTAACATGATGCAATAACATAGATAGAAATGCAATAATCAAATATCAACATCTTGAGTACAACTTTCCTTCACGGAGAAGTCGTAAACGAGATCTCAAAAAGTAAATAGGCATCTCATGTTTTATGTTAAAACCCATTTTAACAGTCATGGAAAGCCGCTGCACAGCTTTATGACTACTACCTCATACTAACATCTTTTGTTGCCAAGGATCATATAGGGTAGACCCTTGGGCTTCAATCAATCCAAAAATCACACCAAACCCTAAATCCATTTCTTCTATTCATTTTATTTACTTTCCCTAATTTCACATATATTTATTAACTAACCAAACTATCTCCAAATGTGACCAAACTTTACCAACAGATAGATTTCATCAAGAAACAGTACCACAATTAATTTCATGATTTTTGGATTTACAGGAAATTAATTAAAATTGCTCAAACTTGCAATTATTAATTAAACTACTGATTTATTCATTAGGCAAAAAGTACTGGAACACACTATATTATATTTTTAACAAATACTACATATCACAGAGAGCATACACAAATATTTTCATAATTTTCCAACCATCAGATTAATTCATATGAAATTAACAAGTATCAGCACTATTCAAACAAATCAAAATAGAAAAGATATTTGAAAATCCCTTTGGAAAAACGAAAACGGCCCACGGCCGAGGCGGCCCAGCCGGCCGCGTTCGCGCCCGAGCCGGCCCACCTGGCCCAGCGCGCACGCGCGCGCTTTAGCGCGGCCGCGGCCCACGGCCACGGGAGGCGGGACGCTGACAGGCGGACCCCGCCTGTCAGGTCCTTCTCCTACCTCCCGCCGGCGCCCGTGCACGCGCACGCGCGCGCGCGGCCAGCATGGCTCTCGCCGCCGGTGACCCTACCGGCGGACCCGAGCGTACCTACGGCTACTATCCACTCTAGCGGACACCCCTGAGCACTTAGCTTCTACCCTAGCCGCCTCCGACGAGGAGTTCCTCGCCCATGGCGGAAGCCGACGGCACGACGACCCTACGCCGGTCCACACAAGGTGAAAGAGGAAGGGGAATGGGGCGGAAAAGACTCAGTGGCTCACCACGAAGCCAACGGTCGAGTCGGTGAAGGCAGAGGCGGCGCGGAACGATGAGCTTGACGGTGACAGCAACGGCGGCGGCGTGCTCCGGCGATCTCCCTCCCGTTCCGAGAGCTCCAGGGCACGAAACGGAAAACCACCGAGCGCACCAGGTTAGGCATGGATCAGGGAGTCCAAGACGCAAGACCGGAGGAAGAGAGGCTCACCGTAACACGCTCGTCGCGTCGGGGACGACAGCGGCGGCGCTCCGGTCACCCGCGACCACGGCGATGAGCACTCCGGCACCTACGGGCAACTACAGCCCCCGCCAACGGTTGCAAACGACGCGCAATGGAGTTAGCGAGCCAGCGGGGAGATGGAGAGGGTGGTGGTGGCGCGACGACGGCGAATTTGGCCGGCGACCGAGAGACGGCAATGGCGGCCGGGGAGGAAGGAATGGCGCGGGGAGGGGAAACTCGTCGTCTTTAAAGGACCCAGGGAGAGGGAACACGAGCAGCACGACGCGGCGCACGCGAGCAACGGTCGCGGGGACCAAATCCCGGCCGGCACGGGCGGCCACGCGCGCGCGCCCGGCACGGCGGCTGCCGGCTCTGTTCGCGCACAGAGTAGGGTGGCGCGGCACTGTAGCAGTAGGTTCCTAGGGCTGTCGGTTTTCATTCAAATTCACCCATTTTTGAATACAAACTTGAAAAACTGCAAAAACAAAAGTTGTAGGTTTTGAAATTCTGAACAACTTTGCTTTTGGAACCAAGTTCAAATTCGCAATATTTTTGAAACTACAGCAAAAGGGGTAAACTAGGTTTTTGAATTTCAAACTATATTTTCAAAATTACTTTTGATTTTACACAACAACTTGAAAAATGGTCAAAATAGAAGTTGTTCTACTCAATGAGCTCTACAACTTTTATTAAGGAAGTTTTGTCAGATTCCACTTAATTTTTGAAATGGTATTTCAATTTCACTTTTCAATTCATTGTTTTGAGTTTAATTCAAATTTTTATAATAGAACTTCAAAATCTCCAAAAATAAAATTTGTCACATCTAAAAAGATCTACAACTTTCATTTAGGGGTCATCTCAAGATTCCTTCTAGATTTTGAATTAGGGTTTTGGGGTGGAATTAGGGTTTAATTCAAACCTTTAATTTGAAATTCAAATTCCCAAATCGAAACCACATTACATCAAACCACTCTATGGCCCTAAGCACAATCATATGCAAATTAATTAATTTAAATATGATGACATGGCAGGTTTAATTAATCCGTAATACCCGGGGTATTACAATGGTGGCTGATATCTGCTCTTTGGGTTGCTTCCCTGGGGAGTCTGCTGGTTCTGCTTCTTGGGGCAGTTGTAGGAGAGATGTCCAGTTTCTCCACAACCAAAACACTTGATGTGGGTGCCCGGTGTATTGGTCCTCATAGGAGTCTTACTTGGGGTAGTTTGTTGGGGTGTTTGAGAGGGAGTCTTCTGCTGCTGCTGAGGATAGGGGGAACGAGGTTGGTTCTGATTACGATTCCACTGACTAGATCCCCCTTGGTTCCACTGGTTGGATGGCCCCTGGTGCTTCTGCTGAAATTTTTGCTGAGCGGTATTGGGACGCTGATGGTTGTTCCTTGTAAAACCTTGTCCTTGCTTCTTCCTCTTGTTATCAGCCATCTCCTGGCGCTTGTTGTCAATCACGATAGCGCGATTCACAAGCTCTTGGAAATTGGGGTAGGTGGTTGTCATGAGTTGGAGCTGCAATCTATCGTGAAGTCCCTTGAGGAAGAGACGCTGCTTGTCCTTGTCATTAGCAACATCATCAGGAGCATACCGTGACAATTGAACAAAATGATCACGGAATTCTGGCGCAGACATCCGTCCTTGCTTCAGAGATCTAAACTCTGCCTGCTTCAACTCGATCAGACCTTCAGGGATATGATATGACCTGAAGTTTTCACAAAACTCTTGCCAGGTGATAGCAAGTGCATTGTTGGGACGACCATACTGGAATGATTCCCACCAGTCTTGAGCAGCTCCTTGCAACTGTCCAAATGCATATAACACCTTCTCTTGATCATTGCACTGCGCAATGTTGAGTTGCCTCTCCACAGCGCGAAGCCAGTCATCAGCATCCAGCGGGTCAGCAGCATGGTTAAACACAGGTGGACGACCCTTCAGAAATTCTCCTCGCTTATCTCTAGCAGGAGCTTGAACAGGCTGCGGTCCTCCAGCCGGTTGGTGCTGAATGAACTGCATCATAGTTTGCATTAGCTGGTTCTGCGAAGCGATGAGGTCTTGAATGCTAGGTTGCGGTGGTGGTGGTGGATTGACATTCCTCCTGTTACCGGCCATCTGTTTTTCAACACATAAATAAGTTTTAGTATTTTTGCCATCATGAATCTGATTTTTCTGGGCGAGATCTGATAATAGCAGTGAAGAAAAACGATCATATCTGGAGTTCTCAAAATCAAACAGAGACGTTCTCTATACCGTTGGAAAGATCTGAAAATTTTCTACAACTTCCATGTTAACCAATTTTCCTGATTCGGAAGTTAAATTAACCAAAAACAGACATTAACAGAAACTGTCCAAGCTGCCAGACTACGCAGAAACTTCAATTTGCAACAGTTATATCTCTCAAACCATAATGAATATTAATGTGATTCTTGTGGCAATGAAAAGGTCTGGAAGTCTACTGTTCCCCATTAAATTTTCATAATTTTGGATTTATGAAATTAATTAAGAATAATTAACAAGACAGAGAGGTCTGAAAACAGATTTGGTGGAAAACAGATTTAACTAAACAACTATTGATTCAATAATTCTCAAAATCTTAGACCCTAAGAGAGTTGTAGACATGCCCACAATTCTCAGCACTCATTACAAAGAACCAAATCACAAATATTTCATAAGAACAAAGCAACTAACACATAGAGTTTCACACGCACACAAGACTCGACTCAACTTAGCGCTACTAGCGTCTTTTATTGTTAAGGGAATTTCCTAACCCTATGGAGCGGAATCCTTGAATGGTGGAGGTGTGGGAATCTCCTGGAATAGCTTTGGTTGGTTGAGTCTTGCTCGATATCCATCAATCTCTTGATCTGCTTGTGTGTTGGCACTCTTGGCTCTTGCCAAATCACGTTCCAAACCATGGACTCTTCCCATAAGTGCCCAAGACAATCTTGCTAGAGCTCTAAGAGCGGGCTGATCCACTTCGGGCATAGTCATGGCAATGTCACCTTCTTCAGTCACCGCGCGAGGGTAGAATCTATGGACATCTCCTTCCATATCTTCATAGCGGCGACCATGGTAGTAGAGGTAGGCATGAGTAGCGGCATCTTCCATGCTCTCTTCCACGGTCCTACATGGAGCGGCGCTTTTGTGAACAGATTCCGTCTTGTAGGCTCTATGCTGTGCATCCCAAACCTTGATATTCAACTCTGTGGTCCAGTAGGTGTCTCGTAGAGGATGCGTGTGCTCCATGCTATAGTAGTTGAGAGTAGGTTGCAGGTCGGCGTAGTAGAGGGTCAGCATGTTGACGAGCGTTGTGTGGAAAAATGCATCTTCTTCTGGATACTTAGTATATTCCTCCTGGATCCATCCCATCCTCCTGAGCGGTTCACCTCTGACGGGGGCTTCAGGTGCGGGTGGTGCAACAGGAGGTGGAGGTGATGGAGCAGCAGGTGTCGGTGACGGAAGGATCTCTTCAACATCTACCATGTACATAGCTTCCTCTTCAATTTCATTTTCCGGGACGATCACCACGTCGTCTTCAGCTGGAATGTCCAAAGCTCGCGGTGGGTAGTAGCCTTCGGTGCTCATGCGTGCAGTTTTGCGACCACGAACCATCTTCTCGAATCAAGACAAAGTTAGAATTAGAGTAGACTGAATATTTTTATAATGGAATAAGGATAAGGGAAGCATAAAATTTTTTTTAGCAGTTAGCAAGTTAAGGTGGAAAGCATGAATAAGGTGAGAAAAACATCTCTAGAATTTCTAGGTTTGCGTCCTACAGTCAACCTATGCTCTGATACCAATCTGTCACACCCAATTTTAAGGATAAAATTGAATGAACCAACTTATGTGCGCCCAGAGATCAATCACACACATAAACGACAAATTACATAGTACCATCACAAGGTTTAATACATAACGAATAATATCACATAGTCTTTACATAAATAGTAACGGACTAATAATTATAATCTCTCGCGGAAGCTCCAATTCACAGGGAAGTAGTTGACTGGCGAACACAATCCTAATAATCCTCAGAAGAATCATCATAGTCATCTGTTATCCATCCGGGATTTTTATCCAAATATGAAAAATAAAGCAAGCGTAAGTACATGTCGTACTCAACAAGAATAACATGGGTTTATGAGGCTCAAATAAGGCAAGACACAGGTTTGACAGCGGTTGCTTTTAGTTGATCATGTTTTAGCAATTTGAGTAGCAGCCATAGAATATACCAAGGAATAAGATTCGTATGATCATATAAACATGATAATTAATATGGAATAAACATCAATATAAATTTCAAATAAATCAATATTAAATTAGTTAAGTTCCTGTAAGACGTCTAAGGCCGCTCGTGACCGTGAGCGCGGCTGATATATCAGTTTTACACTCTGCAGAGGTTGCACACTTTCACCATAAGTTGTGATTCCCATATGCCAAGGGTCATGACTCCCATGTCACCTCACCAAGGAAGTGCGGCAGAGTACACTATGAAGTCTTTCAAAAGCCTTCCTAACATGCCACTAATTAATCCGGGCGCAATGGCAAGGGGTGGTAGAGCCCTCCTTCTAGTGCCACACACACGCAGCAGTACACACAAAGACAGGAGCCGCAAAACAACTAGCTCGGCAAGGAACCTTTCAAGATTAACAACATGATAGAAAGTAACCTCATACTTGACTAAAGCCAGAGCCATATGACCCTCATGGTTGCGCTGTAAGTCCCGGTGTTATACTTACAGTTAAGTCCTTAGTCCATATTGCTAAAAAGCATCTTTTAATCTTTATTTCGTAATTAATTAATCATGTTCATAAGATCATGACATCATCAAGCACTAGCATCACTACTCAAATGCAATCTCATAGGTAACAAGGATCAAGTGATCAAAACTTAGGAATAAATGCTAGGGTTACCAAGGTAGACACATGCATCATGAATTTAATGATTAAGGTGAATAGACAACAAGGATGGTCCATGCTATACTTGCCTTGATCAAAGTGCTCTTGAGAACTTGAATCCTCAGCGTACTCTTGATCATCAACATATTGCTCACCGTCTGAACTCGATCATAAAATCACCATACAAACATCGAGGCAATCATACACGAAGCAAACAAGATGTAAATTAGAAACAGTACACCAACAGTAGAAAAATAGATTGAAAAGTTTATAAAAATAATCTACGCGTCGCTACGATTCCAACGATATAAAGTTTATGAAAATCGGAGTTCAAACGCGTAAGTTATGAAATAAACAAGTTGTACTTTAATAAAATAATAGATTAAATCTAATCTCGAATTTTAAAAGTTGAAAACATAAGTAACAGTAGTATCATTAGATAGATTACGAAATTATGAATCTAACGAAATTTGAACGGATCAAATCGGAGCTAAAACGGAGATTTTATAGCTAAAACAAAATCAGTGGCAAAATTGTGAATATCTGGAAAACGTATTTTTGAATCTATTTAATGGAATACATTTTCTAAAACGGAAGGCGTATTCGGCTGCGGGCGCTGAGGACCGCGGGTTTAGACCTTAAAAAGCTGGGGGGCTCTTTTGCAAAAGTGGCACCAAAGGGGTATTGATCCTTCTCGACCGTTGGATCAAATCTGGACGCACCAGATTAGAAGACAGAGAGGAGGGGAGGAGCTCCGGCGGGTTACTGTGGTCGGCGGCGGCTTTCTTGCCGGCGGTTAGCCGGAGACGGTGAAGCCGGGGCTAGGGTGCTCGGTTTGGCGTGGGATTTGTTCGGGGAGAAAGAGGAGACCAAGACAAATCCATCTAGGGTAACGGTTGGAGCTTTGGCGGTCTCCATAGCAAGCAGCGAGCGCGACGGCGGAGTAATGGCAGCGGCGAAGCTTGCTGCCCTGGCTACAGCACACGAAACCGAGGATGAAGGGATCGGGAAGGTCCCTGACCTTGCTGCGAAGCTTGGACAACAACCAATTTCGACGGAGAGGCTCCTCGTTGGCGAATTTGATGGCGACGGCGGAGCTCGGGGCGGCGGCGGCTCTGTGGCTGCGGCTAGGGCAAGATTGGAGGCGGCGGCTTGCGCTAGAACTCGTGGGGAGGACAGGCAGGGCGCTCGGCTCCTTTTATTGCGGCACTTGGCGTGGCCTGCACGCACGCCAAGGAGGCCGGGTCGGCCACGATTCGGCGCTGGTGTCCGGCTCGGTTATGAGCTGGAGGTAGGAGGGGAGCCTGACGCACGGGCCCCGCGTGTTGGCGGCAAGGGTGAAGGAGAGGGGCACACGCGTGCGGCAGGAGCTGGGCCGGCGCTGCTGCTGGGCTCGGCCCACGCGGGGAAGGAAGAGAGGGGCAGCGCCCTGGCTGCGGCCTGGGCCAAGGAGAGGAGGGAGGGTGGCCTCGGGCCCAAGAGGGAGAGAGAAGGGGGCAGTGGGGAAGCTGGGCTTCCAGCCCAGAGAGAGAGAGGGGGGTGAGGTTTCTTCTCCTTGTCCCTTTTTTTAATTTTCCAAAACCATTTTTAAAAAGGGTTTTTGCAAATAAATTTCAAATGTTGAAACCCCAAAAATGAACAACATAAGTGGAGGCAGCATGTATGCAACACTCAAGTTTCTAGTTCCCAAGATTTATTTTAATTGCTAAAAATTATTATCCACTAGATTATATGCCAACAATTGCAAAAATAAATCAATTGATCCCTATTCAATAAATGCAAAAATTTTAGGGTGTTACACTGACCCACCATGATTGCCTGTAGAAGGTAGACGGCAGGCGCCGAGGATGGGGAGGGGGCGCCACCGGATGCCATATCTGGCCCGCAGGAGCCTTGATCGGACCAGTCGTTACCGATCGCCGTCGTTTGACGCTGGAGATGTAAGGGTGGGGAGAGGGGGGGCGGGCAGGAGCGAGGTGGAGGGAAGGGAAGGTGCGGATGACGCCATTTTTTAGGACCGCCGTTAGGCGGCGACGGTGGCCGGGGAGGGGGGCTAGAGCTCGGCGCCGGCGCGATCGCCCTTGAGTCACCCGTTGGGGGTTGGGGGGGGGGTTGACTTAGGGGAAGGGGTTACCTTGACTAAGTGCCTAGAGACATTTTTCATACTCTCTTCATTCTAAATTATAAGACGTTTTTTTTCCTAGGTAGATACATAGTGTTTGCTATACACGTATCTAGATACATTTGGACATGAGGGAGTACAGTAGTTGCATCATGGGTAGAAAGTTAAAGTACAAAAATGGTTATATGCCAAAATAGAAAGTGGCATTGAAGAATTTGAAGCTCCTAATAACATCTGCACCGCATGTGTCAATGGGCATAAATGTGGCGAAAATATGTGGTGTAAACCACATCTCTCACGAAAACCTGTATAAATCATGGCAAAAGAGTTGTCTAAATTCAAAAAAAATTACACATGTAGATTGTATGATGATACACAATCCTATAAAATATCTTGTCCAAACTCGACTTTATTTGTGAGATATAAAAATAACAAATTTCTAACAAATCGTCTAGGACAGCTTTCTGACTTGAAATTTGTTATTTTCATATCTCACAAACAAAGTCGAGTTTGGACAAGATATTTTACAAGGTTGTGTATCATCATATCATCTATATGCGTAATTATTTTGGTGAATTTAGATGACTTTTTTGCCATGGTTTACATGGGTTTTTATGAAGGTTGTGGTTTGCACCACATATTTTGCCATAAATGTGGCAGGGCAGAACAGGTGGGTAGGGGTCCTCTCTCCGGCACGTAGGTACAGGCAGGACGACAGGGTTTGCGTCCGTCATTTGTGGGCACATCAATAGTACAGATAGCTCGTGAAAAATCGGCATTTTCGATGCCTCCAGGGTGCACACCAAGCCCTTTACGGCGCTGCGATGACAGACAGAGAGATGGCCGGCCGGGGGAGATGACCATGAACACTATACTAGCTAGTAGTACATGGATCGCTTTGTCCTCATGGTCAGCGACGATCCAACGAGCATGTTAGTAACACGTTCGTCGATCCAACATAGGATGTCAATGCCACTCCATGCCTGCTTGTTGCCTCAACAAATATTATTATTACAATCAGATTAGAGCTTAATTAGCAAGTACCCTCATGGCTGGGAACACAAACATGAAACATGCATGGCATCATCAGTACTGTTGCACGCTAAAACCATCGATCTACTACTAGCTAGCTCTTCTTCGATCTCTATCCTGGATCTTTGCAAATACATATATACATTTCCAAACCGATGTGATGCTGACAAACAAAAGAACCAATCAATTAATCTATGAATCAGCTAGCCCTGCATCCTCTGGACTGTCCTTCGTTAGTTCATCTAGATCCAAAATTTAAAAAGAAAAGAAATATGCTAACAATTCATGGGGTGCGTACCCGTGCATGCAGGTATGGAAACACAACAATCTTTGCATTATTGTACCCTAGCGTACAGGCCGAATCTCCAGAAATATACCCTACTCGTCGTCATGTCCCCAAGCTTGCCCTTAGCTTTGTCCCCAGATAGGCTCGATCAAATAGTGGACAAGGAAAGAAAGAGGACAAGCAGCTGATGATTCAATAAATTATTCAAGTAATAATAATAATAATAATAATAATAATAATAATAATAATAATAATAATAATAATAATAATAATAATAACAACAACAACAATTGTGCGTTTCCAGACAAAATATGCTTTTCCAGTTAAAGCAGGATTGGAATTTGCTTGTTACAGCCATCAGGAGGAAGGATATACAGTAGTACAAGCTATAGGATTGTTTTGTGACTTGTGACTTTGTGAGGACGGAAGATAAGAGGTAGCACCATCAGGACAGCATGGGCACCTAGCCAGCAAACAGCCGGCCGGCACCTCCAGCTCCAGGGATTCCAGATTGCGATCGCAGGTTGTGGCCTAGCAGCCGTGACCCGCCACCAGTACGCACAACGACGATTATTAGAGACCCCACAGTTTATCCAGTATCCACGGACTCACCCGGCCCACTCACCTGTTTTTGGCTAGATCTAACTGTATCACAATTCACAAGCCAATCTCAGTGAAGCTCAATTAGCTAGTAGCTAGCTGGTTCCTGCAGTAATAGTCCGGACTAGCTATTCATTGAAAAGCTGTTGATGTGTACACTGTTTCCTGAAATCAAGACAAGTGAACTGATGATAAGAATGCATGTGGTGTCGCCATGGATTGATAGGAACCTGAAACCAGCAGTCGCCCAAGCTTAGCCGTGTTGCAATTAGCTAGAGATATGTGTCGTTTTGTCTGTTTGTGTATGCACATAATCTCTGATTGGTTGTCAATCACATCCCCAAAAAGATCTCTGTGAGGAGTATAAGTTAATCCAGCTCATCTCTACTTATATATTGTAACCTTGTTAATGACTCGCCACACCTTCATTCCTTACCTACCTAACCCAGGTAAACTAAAACTAAAAGCAGATCCTGCACGAGGTGAAGCCAAAAAGGCATATGCAACAGTACCCAAATCTCAAATACTCCTCACCCCATATTTTTTTTAGATCACAGAATAACCATTCCGGCCTTCACATTCACAACTGAATGTTTAGAGCTCAGTCATACAAGGAGGGAACTTAGCCCTAAATTCCGCTAAATGGATATCCCCATATGAAAGGTTACAACAGCCACATATTACATACTTCAAATTCATATAATATACAAGATGTTAAAGTTACAATACATTATCAAAACTAAGAGCAATAGACCACATTTCACAAATCACATATACATAGCCACATATCACAAAATACCAATTTATTAGGAGATTTAGTACATTGGATGCCTCATTTAAAACCAGTCCAGAACTTGCTAAGCCAAATGTTAGAGGTAATACAAACATTAACCAGGCTAATTGTTTTGAAGATCTTCTCCTAATCAAGCCATACAGTAGAGATATAGGGGTGCATGGTGTTGTTCTCGTCCCTTGTGGTTGGAATCTCGCCTTTCCTAATTATCACCGACATCGACGACAGCCTCAACGCTATGTTCGAATCGTCATCTTTGGCCATCCCACACAACCATAACTCTTCATTGGTACCGTCCTCTGCATGGTCGTCGGTGTGGCGGCCATCGTCACTTGTCAGTGCCCCGGTTCCTCGATAGCTACGCTACAAGAAAAGATTAGTATAGATCTATCTAGGATTACTGATGGTTGGTGTAAGGGTTAGGGTTGGGCGTACCTTTGAAGCCTGGAGCAGTAGAGTCACCGGTGACGATGACGAAACACGGATCTAAACCTTTGGTTCCTCAACGGATTTGAATCAGTTGTAGATCTAGATAAACACGCAAAAGAGGAAAAATTAGAGGCAGAGAGACATAGGGAGAGAGCGAGCCAAGAAAATTTCTCTTACCACTAAATCCGGAGCATCAGAGCTGCCAACGTCCAGTAAGGTCGACGACGATGATGAAATGGAGATCACAGGTGGATGACACGGAAAGGATGAGGCTACGACGCTACGTCGATGGTGCAAGATCAAGATGAGGAGTATAGACGGTCATGCCGGCAAGCGATGGCTCAAGAAGCCACTGGAGGGCGAGAAGAAGAGAGAAAACTTGAGGCGAGAGAGGAATCATCGCAGAGAGGAGAGCGCCACTAGAGCGAGAGAGTAGTGGGTTATATGATTAGGGTTTCCACGTCACAGGGATGGAGGGGGTGTGGCATTTTATATACCCCTCCCCTACCAAGCAGATCAATGGTCGAAAGCAATTAGGGGGGGGGGGATCAATGACTAGGAGGCTTGGGCACTGTGCCATCTCGTGCTCGGGCCAGCCCTGTGGGTCAGTGTGGAGGCCTAGGCACGACACTGCCATCGGGTCTTGGGTCGGGCCGTGACGAGGATTTTATTTAAGAAAATATAATATTAGCTAAGACTTATTGGACTATGGCATCTATATAACCTATATAGATGGAACCCATTAGTGATTTCTCTGTTCTCATGTTAAGCCACGCCATTAGCAAGTAATAGCCATTTAATAGTCAAAATGTCAGTTTTGAAAAAATAGTCACAATGCCTTTAATCTGACCACCCTTTCAGTCGTGTTCTCTGCCCTGCAAGGCTTGCAATCCTATATAGTGCTCGGTGCTTCAAGTTTCAACTCTGTCGTAGTTCTCACGTGGACCTTAGAAATTACAACTTGGTGCATGACTTTGTGGTCAATTAGTATCATTTTATTCTCAAGCCACTATAGCTGCAATATGCTCCACTATACTGCACGATATTGCTACTCTTTCTAAAAATCTTGCCATAAATATTTGTATATATCAATATCTGTGCTCCACCATTAAATCGCACCTAAATATTTCCTCTTCTCCAATGTGTTCCAGTCGGGTACCAAAGTATGGGGTACCCCAACTTCGATGCAAAAACACATATTTCCAATACGGTCCAGCCCAGGCAAAGCCAGTGGAGGCCCGCGAAGGCCGCGCCTACGGAGGCCCATGACGACGCTGCATCAACACCAGCCTACCCTCGGGAAAACGGCACCCTCGGGCGCCAATTTTCCGATTCGCCCGAGCCTCCCCGAAAGAGCTCGGGAAAGCGGAACCCTCGGGCGCTAATTTCCCGATTCGCCCGAGCCTCCCCGAAAGAGCTCGGGAAAGCGGAACCCTCGGGCGCCGATTCACCGATTCGCCCGAGCTACCTCATCCCCCTCGGGCGCAACCTTTCTGAAGCATCCAATGCACGATTGACGTCAGCGGAGCAATCTTGGACCACAAGGGACCTCTCTGACCACTTTACAGGCATGGTCCCATCAGGTGGGCCCCTTGACACAACAACGCCCCGAACGCGCACGTTCGCCGTACCAACTGCCCCATCTCCTCTGGCAGGCGATCTGACGGTCCTACTCCTCCTATGCCGGTACAGGGACAGTCAACCGTATGGCTCCCCGGGCTGACGAGGCGATTCACCAACTACGACGACGACTGCCATACCTCGGTCGCACGTGTGACACCAGGAAATGGGGAACGACAGTCGCCCGGCCAACCTGGGGGAATGGGCAAGCCTTACGACCAGGCTCGCCTACCCCCTAGAATGTACCTCGCAGGAAAAAAGAAGCGCCCGAAGGAGGACACTCCCCCCGCTCTGTCCCATCAAGTCCCCGACGGCACCAAGGTTTCCCGAGCCTTGCGAGCTTGTACGCAAAGGTCAACCAATCTACTCGTTGCACTGCGCAGGATGAACACGACGGCATGATGTACTGCCACGCAGCCAACCATGACCAGCATTGTGAGGCGCCTTGGAACTCACCAATGGAACAGTAGTGGAACAGCCGAATGACTAATGCCATGCCGCCGAGGCGCCAAGACGAAGGCGTGGCCGACGATCGCCACTAGTCATCACGGACTCCACCATGCCGGGCACTGTAACACAGGGCAATATAACTCTAGCCTTTCCCTTGTAACTATAAAAGGGAGGGCAGAGGCCGATCACAGAGAGGCTCTTCTGGACTCACGTTCCACACACACAACAACAAGCAACTTGTATTCACATATTCACACGCACAAGAGACTTGGGAGCCCCTCCCTCTCTCAACTATGCTTGTAACCCCTACTACAAGCACCCTGGTGCAAGGCAACACGACTCGATTTCGCACTGGACGTAGGGCATTTGTTGCCTGAACTAGTATAAACCCCATGTTCCTCGTTGCGCACCATCCGTGACCTCAACCGCAATCTCTAAGTTTACTAGCCGGTGTAGCACTCGCTAATCTAACCACCGACAGTTCCGATAAAATTGCTCCAATTTTCATAGCAACGCGTGTGATCTTTTCATAATTTCTCTATATGTGCTTAACTCATTAAGGAACAGTATCATACCCGTTAAGGAATAGTATCATGCTCGTTAAAAAATAGTTCCGTCCATTATGCACAGTACCACACCCATTACTTTTTTTCCTCCTCCCCACCCCACGCGCAGTGTGGGGCTCCACTCTAGTAGCAAAGCATGCTGTAGCAGTGTATAGCTTAGGTGAGGGTGAGGCCCATCGACCGACCGAACGATCGATGGAGAGGTGGGCTACACGGCGAAAAGTCTTGGCAACTTCAGCAGCTAGCAGCATCAACAAGTTGCTAGCTACTCCTATGTAGGGCTCCTGTCGGTGCTAGTTTTGGCAGGCGCTAGCACCGGCTAGTAACTTGTGCTTTGCGTTTGAGGTTTCGGATGGTGTGCAAGGAGGAACACGGGAGATTTATACTGGTTTGGGCCAAGAGGGCCCTACGTCCAGTAGAGAGGCGAGTCGTGTTGCCTTGCACCAAAGTGCTTGTAGTAGGGGGTGTAACATCCCGGCTCAGGGCTTAATAGGATTGATAGGATACTCATACCAACAAGTTGCAACTTCTTTTCCGGAAGTCCATCTGCAAAGAACTCCGAGGTTAAGCGAGCTTGGCCCTGGAGCGATGGGTGACCGACCGGGAAGTTCTTCCCGGGTGCGCATGAGTGAGGACAAAGTGCGCAGAAAAGACTGGTGTTGGTCTGTGAGGGCAGTCTATATCCTAGTTAAGCTGCCAAATGTAAGCGGGCCCGGCCTGGGGGGAGGCGGGACGTTACAGGGGGTTACAAGCTGAGTTGAGAGAGGGAGAGTATCCCAAGTCTCTTGTGCGCGGAAGAGGATGCTTTCGTATTCGTGTAGTTGCGTTGTGTGTATGTTGGTGTCGTGAACCCTCCGTCAGCAAGGGGCGTCATCCGGTTGACTGTCCTTGGGACGGGGTGGAAAGAGTGGAACCGTCGTATCGGTCACCGGAGGAGGTATGGCAGTTGGTACGGAGGACGTGCACGAGCGGGGTGCCATCGCCTCGCGGCGTCCTGTCAGTGGGGCCGCTCCTGTAAAGTGGTCAGAGGGGTCCCTTGCGGTCCAACATTGCCCTGTTGACGTCGACTGTGCATCGGATGCCTTAGAGAGACCGCGCTCGAGGAGGATGAGGAGGCTCGGGCAAGTCGGAGATTTAGCGCCCGAGGGTGCCGCTGTCCCGAGCCCTCTTGTGGAGGCTCGGGCGAATCAGAGATTTGGCACCCGAGGGTGCCGCTGTCCCGAGCCGTGTCGCCGGGCCTTACGGGAGGCCACCTTGGGCCTTCACGCGCGTAGCCTTCGCGGGCTTCGGCTGGCCTTATTTGGGCCAGGTTGCGCTGAGGTTGCTTGTTTTTGCGTTGAAGTTGGGTACCCCATACTTTGATACCCGACAGTAGCCCCCGAGCCTGTGGGGGAGTGATGGTACTCGTCCACTGGTTCAAGTCTTTTCGCCTGCCGTTGTGGTTGGGAGTAGGTGCCTTTTCCGCTGGGTGCGCGCGAGCGCACCCGGCAGGTGTAGCCCCCGAGCCTGTGGGGGAATAAAGGTACTCCTCCACAGGTTTAAAACCTTTTTGCCTGTCAAAACAGTAAAGGGTAAGATAATTTTCCGGTGGGTGCGCGCGAGCGCACCCGCCGGGTGTAGCCCCCGAGGCTTTGGAGGGATGTTATATCCCTTCAAAGGCTGAAAATCGTAGTTGCACGTGCTCGGGTATTTATCAAGGGAAGATGATCCCTCAGAAATGTAGCCCCCGAGCCTCCCATCATAAAGGGAGTTTATCCGGTGGCATTTCCGAGGTGCAGGGCAAGTTCCCGGGCCTCCGTTTTCGTATCGGAGGTCGACCCGGTCCTCCCTGTCTTTTGTTAGTTCAACCTTCGCGCTCTTTTTTCGGAAAGAGGAAGGTTTGGTCCTGCTCGACTTCCCCGCCGGGGCGCGAGTCGGCATTTTCGGTGAGCTACAAACGGGTTGGTCCAAGTGAAGGTCCGTGCCCCGTTCGTTGGGGGTCGGCTAGTGGCCTGAGTACACTCCAAATATTTCCCGAGGGTCAGTTAGTGGATGTCGGGTCCCTTCGATGGGTCCCGAGGGCATGATGCCTCCCACGGAGGGATTCCACATAACCGACTCGCCACTAGGACTTAGACACAGCATGGGATGTCCCTTGTGACGTTTCGAGCGTCGGGATACTGGCCGTTTTCGTGACCCATCCACTAGCTGTCCCTAACTCGGTTTCCCTGGGGCGACTGTTCGAGCCGCTGTGGGCCAGTATTCGATACCCTGGGAATGTAACGGGCGCCCGAGCCCGGGGTTCCTTCGTCGGGAAGGAGAGGATATTGGCGGAATCGAGGTGCACGGTTGTAATGATTTGGCTCACCTTTTGAGGCGCGAAGTCTGACGGACGCGACGGTTTCGGCGCAGTCGAGGCGGTTTGCGTGCGCGGCGATGGCGGTGATGTGGGGATCGTGGCGGGTCCCACGTAGTTAATACGGCGGATTCACCGTGGATCACGGCTCAAGTATATAAGTAAAAATCACGATTTCTTTCTTTTTACCTTAGCCATTTGCTCGCACAGCCGTTCGCCTTCTCGCTCTCGTCACCCGTGAAACGACCTCGATTTCCACGAAGGGAAATCTACAGGCACGCATTGTAATTAAATAGATTGTATAGAACAATCCACAAAATTACCCAAATCTCAGTTGATACCAGGATCCATACAACGAGTTCATAACAGAGTCTTACATAAATTATTACATCGCCACACTGGTGGTTCAACAATTCAGAGAAGCTGATAAGATGCGAAAGCGATTCATCTTTCACAGCCAACTTGAGTGTAGCACGCGACCCTACTATTCCCAATCGTCTCCATCGAAGTCGTACCCTTTCTCGTCACCTGACAGCAAATTTATCAGTACGATTTGTACTGGCCACGGAGCCCACCTATGATAGCAGTTGCTTTGTGAAAAGTGGATGCAAAGCTGTACAAGCAGACCTATAGGCTGGGGTTTCCTATGTAATCAATATTTTAATAGTCAAGTTTTTATCTCATTTAACTCCACCCATTCACCCAAATCCATTCCATCCCATACACCACATCTCACACACACACACACACCTTGCACTCATTCGGCAGGCCCAACTCCCTCTCGGGCATGTCTCAGCGGCACACTGCCACATTGGGCACACTGCCGGAAAGTGTCAACCAGGGGGAAGAAAAGAACACTCACTACACTAGTAGAAGCTTCACAGGAAAGGTCCATAGCCGACGAGTCAGCATATGTATCGATCGATCAACCACACACTCTGCAGAGGTTTCACTACTCACAAGATTAGCCATCATAGGTGTTGCGCAAACACCTAGGCAGAATTCCAGATGCTTGCTTGCCTAGGTGGATGCCACCCTACCACTCAGCCCTGGAATAATCAGGATCCAACACCATCATGCTGAGACTAGAAGACGCAGTACCGGGCCCAATTAGTGGTACTGCGCATCTAGAACGGAACGGGAACCCATCGACCGTCTCCGCCCACCCTTATCACCTCACAACCTAGCAGTTGTGGCACCGTCCTACCAAGTAGTCCAGCCGTTCCCCGCCCATCGAAGACGAGTGAGCAGTAAAGGGTTCCCATAAACCTGAAACTAGTCCGTCCTAAGTTCGACCAAGCAGGCATCTTCTCTTTAGGGGATACTCTCCCCGTGCCATCACAGCACCTCCGTTCACGGGCTTCAAACCACACAGGCCATCCAACCCGGAACCACCTCGTAATCCATTACCCGCCACAGGTATCTCTCGCAGGGATGCCCAGGTTGCACCCCCGGCACGACTTGCCCTTCTGGCTCGTCTCATAGCCCACTTGGTCGACTTGACCCTCACCACGCACCCAAGACTCACGCAGCACGCTCCCCCATTTAATTAAGTTTAGTTCACATATGTCAAACCGTTCCCGATTCCCCACATATGTGTAATAATCGTCAAGTAGTAGAAGAGCAAATAAGCATATAACAGCGAGCATCTATCCTATCAGCGGATAACAGGGTGATAGTTTAAACAAGGCAGGGTAATCAATTATTCTAACATGCAACCCTAACAGTTTGTATCATTTGATTATAAAGCAATGGCATAAACGATATTTAGCATTGCGTAATAGGTGCCAAGGATTTGGTGAGACGTGGCATCTTCGTAGTCGTCTCCTAACTCCTGAAGGTACTCGTGGTCGTCCTCCTCAGTCAGATTCTCCTCTGGCTCTGAAAACGGAATCGAAATAGTCGCGTTAGCGACTCCTATAGATCATTCAGAAAAATCCAATAAAAATAAAGATCCAAATGCACTCAAACATAGGTTTAGGTTGTAGAGCTCATTTTTCTGAGAATTTTGATATATGGTGCGCAATTTTTAGACATCGTATGAATAAGTTATGAATTTCCGAAGTTTATCCTATTTTCTGAAAATGGGAAAAAGGCCATTTAATCTGGGAGTGACACGCGGCAGCACGGGATTGGTCGGGTTACTGTTCTCGTTGACCTGGTCAACGGTCCAGTTGGCAACGGCTCTGCTGACATCAGCATGACGTCACTGCTGACGTCAACGTTTTACCGACAGGTGGGGTCGGGTGACGTCACGGTGATGTCATCATGATGTCACCTGCCCGGACATGCGTCAGCACGTGGGCGTGCCACGTGGCGCGCCTGGCCCGTGGTGCGGCTCGGCGCACAGCACCAGGTCCACGGTGGACCCGCGGCTTGGTGTCCAGTGCACCATTCTCACGGGTGTACGTGGACCGCGTCCATCCCTCCCTCTTCTCTCTTCGGCTTACGGTGGACAGGGTCTGTGGAGGTGGCGCTGCGGGTGAGTTGTGCACCTAGCTGACACCTGTGCCCACGTCAGTGCTCACCAAGTGTTCGACGTGAGTTCCCAGAGGGTCGCTGGCGGCGGTCGAGCTCGGCGGTGGCGCTAGTTCCCATGTTGCGATCGGGTAGGGCTTCTACAGCTCGTCGGAGGGTTTGTGGGACGGTCTTCAGTTAAAAGGGAGTGGTTTGTGTCCTTGGCCGACCACTCGGTGTGCCATGGCGGCCGACGGCGAGCTGCCGCAGGGCTACAGCTCCGGTGGGTTGCGATGCGGTCCACAGCGAGGCAGTTTTTCCCTTCCGAGCTCCAATATCTGTTGCTAAGGGACCCAATTTGGCCGGTAGTGCTCCGGCGGAGGTGGTCCGCGTGGCTTGCACGGCGGCGGCTTGGAGCTGGTGGCGGTGGATTCCGGCGAGGAGGTAGCGGTTGTGACTTCGTGCAATTGGTTGCGGTTATCTTCGATTGGTCTTGCCAGAAGGGCCTACGACCCCTCGGCGGCGACCGATATTCGCGGTGGTGTCCTCCTTACGGCAGGGTTGTGCGGCGGCGCTCCGGTGACGACACGAGCTCGCGGCCAGGATGTGTGCGGTGGCCTCGGTTCCTATTTTCCCGTGTCTTAAGCCAAATCAGGTCACGAGAAGCTCATCAGGTGGTCAGACTGTGCTTTTGGTGGACGAATCCATCGGAGACGTGGTTGCGACGGCGGAGCGACACATCCGGCCTCCGCGACGGTGAGGCCAAGTCGAGATATCCAGGGATCTTCTATTCGCGTGTTCGGGCAAGGTCCAGTGGTGGGACTTCGTTGGATTCCGTGGTTGCAACCTACGGATATAGCGAAGTTCGTGCCGCGGCGGTGCCCGCGACAGAGCTCCGGTGAGCTCTCGGGCGAAGCGCGTTTGGGTTGTGCAGAGCTCTAGAGCTTACCACGTCTTCACAGATAGTCCTACGGAGTTACGGCGATTTCTCGACGGCCCTCCCTGCTGCGCAAGATGGCCAGATATGTTTGGAACGCCCGGAGCCGTGGCAGAACGGTTCCAAGAACACGCCGTGCTGTGTTCCCGGCTGACAGGGGCTCGCGGTCCAGTGGCTCGGGCTGGTCGTGCTTGTGTGTGTTGTGCAAGTGTTCTCCTGAGCCGGTGATGGCTCTACCAGCCGCGCTCCGAGGTTCGGAACGCGACGGCGTTCATGGCGGGGGCCGAGAGGGGAAACTGGGAGCTCACCGTGGGGTTTGGGGAGGAAAGGATAGCGTAGCAGAAGAGAGTCGTGGCCGTGCCGAGGGTTCGCAGTGCCGTGCCGATCCGCGACGATGGCACCGGCTCCGTCTCCGTCTCCGGTTCCGGCGTGCTCCGCAGCAGCTGCGTTCCGGTGGCTCCTCCTTGCCTCCCTCCTTCCTCTTCTCCCTCGCTCTCGGTCTCGCGCTGTGGTGTGTTGTGGTGCCACCAGCGGCGGCGGCGAATGGGGTGGAGCTAGGGTACCGGGAGGCGCACCAATTTTATAGCCGAGCACGGCTCGATCCATGGCGATCGGTCGGGATCCGCCGTGGGATATCCAAGGGCTGTGGTGAGCGCTAGGCTAGGGTTCCGGGGCGGTTGCGGGGCTTCCTTGTCGTTTAGGCGACGGGGGACAAGCAGGGGATAGGTCGAGGGGACAGGCAGGGTCGCGGTCATGCGATTCGCGTGACCCTGCCGGCCGTCGTCTTCGTGGAGAAGAAGAACAGGGAAAGGGAAGGCATGGCTGACATGCGGGGCCAAGCTGTCAGCGGTAGCGACGGCGCGTGCGTGCGGTCGCATTGCGCGTGCGCGCGGGGTTGGGCCGCGTCTTGGGCCTGCTGGCTGCGGCTTGCGCGCGGGAGAAAAGGAAAAGGGGTAACCGGGTGGGCTGGGCCGGCAGGTTAGCTGATTGGGCTGCCTCTACTCTCCTCCTTTCTCTCTTCTTCTTTTTCCTTTTCTTTTCTGATTTTTGCACTTTCCTATTTAATACAAATACTTAACCAAGCAATAATCTTGCAAATAAATTCCCAACATGCTGCATAGATGGTTAACCTAATTTAGATAATTATTAGGGTGCAAGTGGCTTTAACACACACACTATTTGAAAAATTAAATCAACATGCATGCACATAGAATGATTTGGAGGAGTAAAAAGGAAAAATTTTATTTGGTTGGTATTTTTGAGTTGTGTGGATTTTTGGGGTTGTTACAGCCCGTCTCCACGTCTTCGCTTTCTTGCTAGAGGCATCGTTGCCGCGGCCGTCGTTCTCCCCGCAGCCTTTTCCCCTTCGCTCGCCATGGATTCCTCCTCCGCCGCTGCCGACGTCGCCGCCGCCAATATCGCCGCCACCGACGCTGCCGCGGCGGCCGCCGGCATCCTCAGGCTGGAGTAGTGGCCGAGGAGCACCGTGATGGAGGTGCAGCTGGAGCGCCTCGTCACTCTGGGGCTGCTGCGTCCTCGTACCGATGCGCAGCACCCAGAGTGGGCCGTGCCGCCGCGCGACCACGAGGAGCCGAACCCCGGCGAGGGGTACGTGGTGAGCTTCATCGCTTACCACGAGCGTGGGCTTGGCTCGCCACCGAGCCGCTTCTTCCAGGCCCTCCTCTTCGAGAACGGGCTGGAGCTCCACAACCTCACCCCCGAATTCCATCACACAGGCGTCGATTTTTGCCGTCCTGTGTGAAGGCTACTTCGGGGTGCCCCCGCACTGGAACCTATGGAGCCGCGTCTCCCGCGTCGACTGGTACACCAAGTTGGCCGGCGCGAGGAAGCCACGGGAGATCCAGCGCGCGGGGGGTTGCGGCTTCGTGATCCGCTCCTCGTCGTACATCCCCTGTAGGGCCCCTTCCTCCAACAAGGGGTGGCACAGTGGCTGGTTCTACCTTCGCAACGGCGGGGGTCTCTTCCCTGAGTTCACAGGAAGGGCGCTCATGGCTCCCCTTCCTCAGTGGGAATGGGGGTGCCCGTCGAAGGAGTCCAAGCACCTGGCCGTCTATTTCAACGCGTTTGAGGAGTTGAACAAAAGGGGCCTTACAGGGGCCGGCGTGGCGGGGAACTTCCACATGCGGACGGTGCTACCTCTGATGGAGCGCCGCCTGGCGCTCCATCAGATGGTGATCGGGTCGCAGCGGGAGGGCACGGCGATGCTGGCCCGTGACCTTGGCGAGGTGGAGGTCATGCGTCGCGTCGGCTACATGGTGGGGGGTCATCCTACCTAGGAGGAGGTGAACTAGGTGCCTATGCGTCCCTGCACGGGCTTCCCGGCGCTGGTAAGTGTCGTTCGCTTGATCGGGCCACTGGTTTCCCCATCTTCTTCCTAACCTTTCTCCTTCGTTCGTCTTAGGGCCTCTCCAGGACCGGGAAGGCTTCCCTTTCGCCCGTCCCGGAGGACAAAGAACGGCGAACCCAGAACCGCCTCCGGGCCGCGGCGGAGAGAGCGAAGAAGGACAAGGCGACCGCACGGAAGTAGAAGAAGGCGCGGAAGGTGGAGGAGTCCTCCCAGCGTCGCCGCCGCCTGAGGGAGGCCAGGGACTCTGAGGTGGATACCCCCACCGATGACGACGACGACGACGATGATGAAGAAGAAGAAGATTTTTTCATCTTTGACTTGGTGGTGTCTGACCGACCGCTTGCGGCCACACAGCTCACGGTGGGCGCTGACGAGCCTGGGAAGGCTCCGCTGTCAGCGTCCACCGGCGGAAGTGCCGGGGTTCGTGATCCGAACCCTCGGGCAAACCTACCGGAAACCGCATCCAAGGACGCGGCTCCTGGCAGGGCAACATCAAGAGGCGGGGCTCCGCCCGCCATCAGCAGCGAGGTTCCGCCGGAGGGGCCGAGAACGGGCTCTGGCCCGGCGTCTGAGATGCCCCGAGGCTCCGGCGGGGGGACCGAGGGTCCCCTGTTTCGGCGGACCCTCCCCGCCGACACGTCGTTGATCGCCCCGACGGCCACAGGCGGCGGGGGGGGGGCGGCGGGCTGGAGGTGCCGCCGCCCATGCCCCCACCGAGGGATGTCACCATCGAGACTCCCTCGGGCGAGCAGGCGGCGTCCGTGCCAAGGAGCGGGGCCGGGCGCGACGCCGAGGTGCTAGTCACTCCTCCACCGTCGGCGGGGCCCGGCTCGTCCGCTGAGCTTGCCACTCCGTCCGGCTCCGGGGCGGCCAAAAGGAAGAGGAGGGTGGTGCCGAAGACCACGTAAGTCATTCTTCGTGTCGATTTTTCCTGCCGGAGTTTTTTTTCAACATAATGACTTTACCTTTTTCCTGTTGCCACCGCAGCGCGCGGTCCGGGCTATCTCTCCGGGTCTCTCACCAGAAGGTGCTGAAGATCCGGGGGGATGACACGGCCAGGGAGAGAACCCGCGCCTTGGGCGAGGAGACTCACCCTCCCGTGGGTCTGACGTCGGCGTTGGAGGGACCTTCTACGGGGAGGGTGACTCTGTCTGAGGTTGCTGCTGCCGCATCCTCGGCTACAGCGGAGGCAGTTCCGTTGCCAACCCCCGGGACTCCGGTCTTCGGTTCCGAAGGCACCTCACGGGAGCTGACCATTGACGTCGCCACGCAACCGGTCGCCGCGGACTTGGCGGCGGCGGACGCCGCGGCGAGGGCTCGTCCTCTTCGTGAGGAGGGTCCTTGGGTGTTGGCACTGACGGGCCCGCCCCCTCGGGAGCTGACGTCTTCTCGGATCGAGTGGGCGGATCGGGCGGACCCTCAGGAGCCGCCCGTCTTCTCGCTTCGGGACGACCTCGAGGGCCCCGAGTGGGACGCCGTCCAGGAGCTGGGGTCCGGCTCGGCGGTGACCCTCCGCGCGGTCGCCGATGTCCTCGACACGGAGCTCTCGGATCGGCTTCGGGTGAGCCTCCGTTTCCTTGTGACTTCACCAGCGCGTAAGTACTCGACTTACCTGCTGTCGTCTTTTCCTTCCTCCTTAGGGCTTGATGCGCACCTCCCGGGACAAGTCCCGCTTCCTCCGCGGTGGGCTTGGCCTTTGGAGGCAGCTCGACCTCAAGAAGAGGGCGCTCGACCGCGCCCAGAGCGAGCTCGCCACCGTGACCTCCCGGTTCGCCGAAGTGAGTGTCAGCAATGCCCTCCTGAAGGAGGAGGTTGCGGAGGCAGTGGGCCGGGTCGCCGCCTCGACAAGGCGGTCGCAGGAGCTGGAGAGCGCCCTGGCCGAGGCGACGAGGGAGCACGACGCCGCCCTGCAGCTCACCGCCGAGAAGACCTCCGCCGCCGCATCACTGGCCGACGACCTAAAGGAGACTCAGGCGGCCCTCGCTCAGGCGGTCGGCGAGATTGACTTGGTGCGAGGCGAGGCGTCGAAGGCTCGGGAGGCGGCGCGGGTGGCTGAAGAGGAGACCGGCGGTATGTGTTGTGTCGGGTTCTTTTTGCTTTGTTCGTCTTCGTTGCTTGCTGCCTGAAACCCTGTCTATTTTTTCGTTTCGTACCTTTGCAGTTCTGCAGGCCGCTTACAACGGCGAGGTCCGCGACAACCAGGAGCTGCAGCGGGTGGCACGCGCCCTGTGTGACTCCGTCGGCGGTGGCGGCGAGCCCTCGGGGATGTCGCTCCGCAGCCGACTGGAGGCGCTTCACGGCAGTGTCCACGACCACGTCAAGGAGGCCCTGCTGACTGGGGTCCAAAAAACGCTGGCGGTCGTCAAGTCTCATTACGAGAACTTTGACGCTGGCCCCGTTAGCGAGGGCTTCGTTGAGGCGGATGACGAGGCGCTCCTGGCGTTGGAGGACTCCATGAGGACGCCTGCAGAAGCACTGGCGAGCCTTTTCGAGCCCGAGGTCGAGCTCCCTCCCCTGGACCTGCCGTGAGAAGAAGTCGGGCCATCGTGCCCTCGGAAAAAATTTGTCGTGAGTAGTTATCAGGGAACAAACATGCGGCACTTCGTGGCCTTAATATTTATGTAAATATTATTTCATGTTTGCTTTTTGTTCGTTCTCGGCGCTTTTTTCTTAAGTATTTTCCTCTACTGACTCTGTGCCCGGGCCATCGAGCCTCGGGAGACTTTTCCGGGTGTCGTAGCTTTAGGGGCGTAGACGCAGCCGTAGTCTAAGAGTTTCGATGAGAGGGAAAACTTAAGAAGAAATCTTGGCCGAGTTTTCCCGAGCCTCCTGCCCTTGCCGAACGTTGATCTTATTAGTTCTCTTTCGAGCTCGAGTTATCCTTCGAACGCGGAGTGGCGAGTGAGGATGTCGTAGCCCGGAGGCGTAGGACGGTCCCGCGGCTCGGCCGGCTCTGTCCTCTGGGACTTCTTTTGCTCTTCCGAGCTTTATAAGCCTCGGTTTGACTTGGGTGGGAGATGTGCTCGGGAAAGAAAAAAATTTAGCGAGTTTTGAAATTTTTAAGTTTCGGATTTTCGTTGCAGCTCGGGAGAGTCCAGGGGTTCCCCCTGTCCTAGCCCCCAAGGGAGGGTCAGCCTTAAAGATAAGGCTGAGCCTCACTTTGTTATGCGCAGAACTTTACGAGTTCGCTTGTTCCTGAGGGTCGGCTCGGGTTAAAATCAATATAAAGAAGGACGAAACGATTCCTTTTATTGATTTCATGATTTATACAATACAATCGATCAAGGTTCAGGGATAGAAGCGACGTAGCTGTTCGATATTTCAGATGTTGCTGTAGACTTCGCCCTCTTCGTTCGCCAGCTTCTTCGTTTGAGGTGCGGGGCGAGATGTTCCTGCCCCCTGATCCAGCGGCGGGGCTGACCAGTGCAGGCCGCGGGGCCGCTGGAGGGGGCGTGACTTGTTGGTGCTGGGGTTGCGAAGGAGGGGTATGTCGTCGTTGTCCCCCGAGTGGACGTCTTCCACCCGCCCCTCCTCAGGGTGCATCAAGTTGTAGCACTCCTGAGTGGGGTCGATGTAGGACTGGTCCGAGTTGGTGCTAACGCTCAAGGCATTCTCCTCCGAGTCGTCGGTGTGGGCGGCGAAGTCCACGTTTGCTCAGAACTCATCATCATCGTCGCTGTAGCTGCGACGAGACGACGAGGTCCAGCCATAACGGTCCCACCCCTCCGAGTGTTCTCGAGGGGTGAGGCTGACAGTGGTATCCGTTTCCCCAGCGTCATACGCCCTGGTACTTCCCCCGAGGGATGACGGTGGGGATGCCACAGTGGTACTTCCCTTGTGGTCCAAGATTGCCCTGTTGACGTCGACTGTGCATCGGATGCCTTAGAGAGACCGCGCTCGAGGAGGATGAGGAGGCTCGGGCGAGTCGGAGATTTAGCGCCTGAGGGTGCCACTGTCCCGAGCCCTCTTGTGGAGGCTTGGACGAATCGGAGGTTTTGCACCCGAGGGTGCCGCTCTCCCGAGCCGTGCCGCCGGGCCTTACGGGAGGCCACCTTGAGCCTTCACGCGCGTAGCCTTCGTGGATTTCGGCTGGCCTTATTTGGACCAGGTTGCGCTGAGGTTGTTTGTTTTTGCGTTGAAGTTGGGTACCCATATTTTGGTACCCGACAGCTCCATTATGTTCAAGGAAGACGATAATGGCGGGACCTTCATCGATCGATTGATGTTTTTTTTTTTTACGAAAAAGAAGAGGGGATTCATTAGCTTGGTAAGCAGTACTTACAATCACCAGCAAAGACTTTTTCAGCACACACAGACGCTGCCTCCCGCCAAAACTCTGACCATTTACCCTCTCTAGCAAATCTAGCTAATGAATTTGCAACCTCATTGCCCCCTCTTCTAACCTGAGACATCTCCCAACACTATAGAAAATTTGCAACACTTCTAGCCTCTCGCATCGCAAAGCCAATCTCAGAACGATCTAGTTCCGACTGTCTCAAAGCGGAGCACACGCTCGCACAATCCGTCTCCAGTATGACAGGCAACACGCCACCTTGGATCGCATTTTGGAGTCCCTTGACACAGGCCCATGACTCCGCCTCCTCCGCGCTACCACACTTGCCTATGAACTTGCAAGCCGAAAATATTATCTTGCCCCTGGAATCTCTCCCTATTCAGCCCACACTGGCCACACCTGTTTCTTCTAAGTAGGAAGCATCAACATTGATTTTTATCCATCCTTCCTTCGGTGGAGTCCAAGTGTGGGGAAGCACGGGGATTGGCCTACCATCCTGCCTTGACATCTCGGCGCTTCCCCTATTGGCGTCTTTCCTTTTCATCTGCTAGTAGTTGTGGTGAGCATGAGTTCAGGCTCTCCCAATAGCTGACGCTGTCACCGAGATATACCCTGAATCATGCACAATGTTGTTATATACGTACCAGACTCTCCAGAGTAGTAGCTGTACCTGGCTCCGCTGTGTGCACGAGCACCGGTCCAGCAGTAAGAGCATCCAGTCTCTCCCACTGTAATGAAAGGCCTCTTCGATTGATTGACGTTTGATGCTATAGAGTGTTACATATAGACTAATTTTAAAAAACAATTTCACAGATAGAGAGTACTGTGAGATGAATTTTTAAAACATATATAGTTCATGATTTAACAATATACAGTGATTAATTAGCTTTTATAAATCCGTCTTGTAGTTTAGCCTCAGTCCATTTTATAAGTAGTCAACACTTAATATCCATCCATTTTATAAAGGGTCAACACTTAATATCCATAAAGGTAGTCAAACATTTGATGTGACACGGACTAACTTTTAGGCTTTATTTAGTCCTCGACCTTGCTTAAAAGTTAATACCCTATCACATCAGATGTTTGACACATGCATGAAGTATTAAATATGAACTTAAAAAATAAATAATTAAATTGCGATTGTTTTGCGAGATGAATTTTTAAATCAAATTAGTCCATAATTTAATAATGTGATGCTACAATAAACATATGCTAATAACATATTGATTAGACTTAATAATTTTATATTACGATTTACTTACTTTTTATTAGTATTCCAATACCCATACGATGTCACACCTTAAAACTTTAAGGCACTACATTTATACATCCAGTTAGAACAAACACAATTTGATCGGTAGCTCTCTCCTCTCGGCCACGCAATGCAAGCAGCTGCAGGAAGGGGCCGCGGGGGACAGGGGCGGGGTCACGCACAGTGGATTGATGCCCACCCGACGGGCAAGGAACAACCGATCCATCCTCTCTCCTCTCGGGGTCCATGACCTGAAAATGACATATGCTCTCACGAATTTTTTTGCAGCCTTGCACTATAGTAGATCGATGGTCACTCCACTTGCAGGCACAGGTACTGTACTGCTAGCTGCTAGCAGCAGCTCTCCTCGTCTAGCACAGGAGTGCTGCCCGTCGATCGTTTCAAAGAAAAGGAGAGCTGCCCCGAATTGCAAGCGCGCGATGCCCACTTGCAGATGCAGGCCGGGTTGAGCCGAGCGCAGCGCAGGGACAGGGATTTTGGGAGCGACAGACACGCATGGGGCCGAGCCGAAACACTGTGCATGCATGCTCCTTGGTAAGCTGAAAGCGCTTCATGCTTGGACATGTACTGTGGCCAGCTATGCACGAATGCCTGTGTGGCCATTTCCGTCTCCTATTTTAAAGATGAGTCAAAATATCCAAATTTTTTTTACAAAATAAAGGAACTAAATACCCCCTTAGCTTCCTAGCCTGAGAGAGCTGAATCAACTCTCCTAGCCAGGCAAGCTAAAGTTGTATAGGAATTTTGATAATTTGGAGAGATATCAAGGTGAAAGAAAGTTGTCAATGTTTCACGAAACCACCACCTATGGAATACAAACTAAAAATAAGGACTTTGCGACAAGTCCTGCACTATTGTATGAGTTGTCATTGTCATACAATTCTCACATTGTTTGTTTTGTTCTATGCACAATAATTGAAAAATCATGAGTCACTACGAGAAAATAAAAAGATGACTCACGAGAAGTTGTCTATTAAACTAACGGATGATATGTGGAATGACATAGTATTGTCAAAGACTTCTAGAAATGGCTCTAAGACATGAAAAGCATTGTGATGCATCAAACGATGCTATAGACCTATAGTAAGGCATGAAACGATGCAAGATTATATCAAATTTAAATCTATAACAGAGCCCACGAGCTAGATAAAAAAAATACTCCATCCATCACATTTTATCTACCGTTTTCAGTCCTCGAGAAGCATACTTAATTTTGACTATATATATATATATATAAATATATAAATATAATATTAATATTTATGATACATAGTTATTATCATAAATATATATTTTTAAATATATATTTGAATTTATTTTTATAATAAATTTATTTAAAGATAAATGTTACTAATATTTTCTGGAGGCTGCCAAGCTAGATACACTGTACAAACAAGGAAGTCCGTGATGCCCCCCAACCCTAGGCCCTGGCGGGGCCTCCGCCGCCGCCGCCATCGGCGCCGGTCGCCGCCCAGGTGCCGGAGCCCTCCGCCTCCCCTTCCATCTCCCCTTCCTCGCCTCACCCCTCCCCCCTCTCTCCTGCTCTGGAGCGCGGTCGGAGGGGCGTCCAGCTCGGGAGGCCGCCCCTGCGCTGCCGCCGGCGCCCCTGGCGAGATCGCCGCCGCCACCGCCGGCAGCGGGCGCCGCCCTGGTGCCGGCGACCTCCACCCCCTCCTCTCCCCTGCGCTAGGGCACGGCCAGAGGGGCGCGCGGCTCGGCGGCCCTGGCCCTGCGCCGTCGGCGGCGGCGGTGCCTGGGGCCGGCCCGGCGCCAGCGGCCGTTGCCCCCTCCTCAGCCGCCCTTCCCTTCTCTGCCGCCCTAGCCTCCTCCTCGGCCGCGCAGACCCCAGCCTCGGCAGCGCCGGTGGCGACGCCGGTGACCGGTTCGACGGCGACGCCCGCCACCTCGTTGGTAGGATGCGCCGTGGCACCGCTTCGACCTGGCGGTCCTCCGCCTAGCTGTGTCTGTGTGCGCGCTGGGGCAGCGGCCTCCGCTCCGCCTTCGTCGGTGGCCCCCTGGGCGGGGGGCGAGCTGGTCCTCATCGAGGATGTCGCTGAGAGCGAGGAAGAGGAAGATGTCGAGGGTGACGAGGCTGCTGAAGCCGTGCTGGCGGCCGCTTCCTCGTTAGTTGGAGCCGGCCTCGACGCGTTTCTCGTCCACCCGTCTGCCCCTGCTCCGAGCTCCTCCTTCACCCTGTCTCCCAAGGCAGCCCCTTTCCACCCGGGGGAGGGCAGGGCTGCACGGTCCAAGGCTCGCCTGGTGGGCCGACGAGGATCCCCCCGACGCAGACTCGGGGACCTTCTCCTCGGCGCCCTATCTGGACACGGTTCGTCGGGGATCGCCGGTGCCCCCGCCGCGCGAGCGACCTCCTGTCGGACGTAGTGAAGCGACGCCGAGCCGTCGGTCTCGTCGGTGCTCTGGTCGTCGGGGAGGAGAGCATCGTCGGTCGCGGCCACAGTTGGTGCACGGATTGCCACCTCGCCCAGTGGAGCGCCGCATCTCGGCACGCCAGCGCCTCGGTCACCACCGCCGAGTCTCCGCCCTGACGCTGACGGGTGGCGGGAGATCCTCAACAGGCAGGAGCCACGTCCGGCGGCCGCGCCCGCCATTTCTCTTGGCCCGGCTCGCAGGGGCCGGCCTGCAGTGTCGTCGACCGATGAGATGTCTCCTGGCTGAGTTGCGCGACAAATGCCTCAATTGCCTCTCATCCGCGCACCGTGTGGCTGATTGTAGGCTACCACAGTGATGTCTGCAGTGCAGGGGCTTTCGCCACATTGCGCGTGAGTGCAAGCAGCTGAGGCGCACAGGTGGTTAGGCCTCGGGTGGAGACGTGACGAACACCACTATCACCTCCGCCGGTAGTCGATGGCCGTGCGAGCAGGGACAGCGAAAGCGTCGAAGGCGTCGCAGGGGGCCAGCGGGGTTCGACGGCGAGCCAAGCGGGACGGGCTTCACCCAGCCGGTCACCATCGCGGCGTCAGCGGATGCCGATGGAACCGTGCCAGGAGCGACCGTAGTTGTGCATGGTGCGACTACGTACGAGGGCGGTGGGTGCCGACGGCGGAGGTGCCGCAATCGTCGACGTCGACCTAAGGGGAACGACACCACTGCGACGACGAGTGTCTCCACCGTCAAACATGGGCGGTCGGCTGGCGAGCCTGACCCTCTTGTGTTGGCAATGTGCATGGGCACGAGACCTCCCGCGTTGGTCGCCTCCTTCGACGACCCGATGCTGGAGGAGCTTGCGGCCGCTCTCGTCACGTGCCGTTCTCTGGAGACCGTCTCTCCGGGGACGGCGGAGCTGGCTCCGGCGTCGGCGAGTCCACCTCAGCCGTCGGTGCAGGTGCTGCCGCAGTCCTCGCCTACTCGAGAGGCGCAGATTGAAGTCGAGGACGATGGCACGACGCCAACGCCATGTGAGACTGCTCAGCATCTCACGCGGACGGCAAAGGTGCGCCTTGGCGCCGACGATGCCCTACCAGGCGCTTGAGGATGCCACGCCAGCGGCACAGCTTGAGGGCGCGGACCCAGTGATGGTTTCCGGTGGGCTGCGGACACCACCCCCACGCCACAGACCAGCCGACCTCACTTAGTACGATGGGCGTCCCAGTTCACCGTTGGTGGACGCCCACCTGATCGCGGACCACGACGATTCAGCCAAACACCGGCCTTGTCAGCTTCACTAACAAGGTGTTGCGCAAGAGGAGCCCTCCGCTAATCCGTGAGCCTCCCAAGTCTCCCGCGAAGCCGGTGCTGCCATGGCGGAGCAAGAGAGTCGCGGTTCAGAGTTTGTCTCAGGTACGTGCTTCCAAGCGAGGTGAGGTGTTACTCATGCAGCGTATGGGCTACACCAAAGGCCCTGCAGCGCCATCCGCGTTGGAGTTGGAGGCATGGGAGAAGTTCTTCGATGGAAACCTAACCGCGTCCAATGTCGAAGCGCTGGAGGTGCTCTTCACGGCCGCTGGAGAGGGCTCGTCCAAGTAGCCGCGAAGTCGCGTCTCTTTGATTGTCTCTTATGTAATATCACATCCTGAGGTCCTTTGTTAGGTCGGTTCAGTTATGACTGTGTTGGATCGACCAGTCATTGGCGCTCTGAAGCGCATTGTATGTTCGTCTGAACTTTTCTTCTTAAATATAATGATACGCAAATCTTTTGTGTATTCGATAAAAAAAACTAATATTTTCTAAAAAAATATTTAACTGATGCTCTTCTCGCGGTAACACACAGTCGCACACACAAGGTATTTGGATAAATAATGTGGCATGCATGTTCCTCATGAGTGCAGCTGATGACTCATCCGAAAATAGTAGCAAGATCGTTTCCTGGAACATGATGGATTACACATACCCGGCTAGTCAGCTCTCGATCGATCGAACCTGCCAAGCTCAACGGTCAGTAGTTTGGAGTGGATGTAGCGAAGCACTGCTCTCTTGTGATCGGATCAGGTCGTGGAGGGGTGCAGGGATGACGTAGTTCTTCCACTGAGCTGAGACATGAACGGCTGAAGGCCCGAGGCCGGACGAAACAAGGAAAACAACAGAACGTACAGGTGCAAACGTATGGTGGCTGCAGTACACTGGCAAAAATTTCAGTGAAAGTTTGGGGCGTAGCAAGCAACTCATCGCAAATGTCCAAGTCAGTGCCAGAAGTATCATACAGTACTGTCCGGGTGCCCAAGATGCTCCGTGACATTTTGAACCAACTCGATTGGAATGGGACACCTGGGACACCTAGCCTAGCTAGCTCATGTTTTTCTTTGAGCCCATATTTGGATCCATCAGTTCAGAATTGGATACTCAAGTTTCGTGCTTTTAATCACTATATAATTATAATATAATTAAGTACAGTCCCACACATGAGAAGCAAACACGCTGTTTTAGTTTGGCCTGTGCAGGTGGTTGTATCTCCTGCCTATCAAAGACGAAATTCCAAGTTTGACGTCCTATACTATGGCCTTATTCGGCAAAGCTTCAAACGACTCAAGACTACAAGTCCCCCTGTATGTCTTACCAGGTTGCCTATTAAGCAAAAAGAAAAAGTTCTCTGTCTTGCTCCCTCTTTCTCACCAGGTTGCCTATTAAGCAAAAAAAAGGCCATTGCAGTATGACTTCGTTCTAAGATTTCTACTAAAGCATAAGGCATTCTACATGGTGCCCATGCTTAGGTCCTATTTGGCACAGTTAATCTTCACTGGAGCTCTTTTTTTTTAAGTTGAGATGTTTTGGAAGTATGACTTGAACAAAAGGCAATATGAAGATCAAATGATCAACACCTCGAGCAACAATATGGAGGCCTATTGAATCCTTAAAAGACTAGCATAAAGTCCAAGAGACTTCAAGTAGAAAAAACCATGACCAGAAGACATAACAAAATTGAAGTTAAACACGCTGCCAAATAACTCTGATGATGTCTCTACTGCAGGCACCGGAGAATAGGGTCGGTGTACTAAGGTCATGTTTAGTTCCCACCGCAAAAACTTAACAACAATCACATCGAATGTTGTGACATATATAGAGTATTAAATATAAAAGAAAAAATAATTAATTTCAGATTTTTTTATAAATTACGAGACAAATCTTTTAAGCGCAATTAGCCCATAGTTTGACAATTTTAGGCTACAACAAACTTTTGCTAGAATAAATTCATCTTGCAGTAGTTTTTTCTATTAGTATGTGAAAAACTCTTCTAGCGTTCTGTGGAACATACGATGTGACACACGAAACAATTATACCCCAAATTTAAACACCCACTAAAGAATTGGTCCTGCTGCCATCATTCAGTCACCGAAAAAGTCCGGTGAGGAAACGAAGTTGAAGCGCCATATGCTTCACTGTTATCGCAGAAAATGAAGACAGTCGCCTTACCTTCTTATTGCTATCGAAGACTACGCATTGGAGGAAAGGTCTAGCTAGAGAAGATTGGAGGCACGGTTCAGCAAAGATAGAGGCACCAAAATGCTCAGGCCCTGTTTATTTCTAAATTTTCTCAAACTTTTTTCAAATTCTCCGTCACATCAAATCTTTAGTATATGGAACATTACACATGTAATGTAGGTAAAAAATAATTAATTGTACAATTTATCTGTACATGTCGAGACGAATCTTTTAAGTCTAATTAGTCCATAATTAGACAAAAGTTGCTACAGTAACAAAATCTAAATTTTTTCACTAAACTTCTGCAGCTAAACGGGGCCTCAGCTCAGAAGCAACAGGATTTTTTTAGTGCGCTCTGGAGAGGAAGTAGAAGGCTCCTAGACCACCAGAATTTGCTCGGTGGTCACCCAAGAAGTAGCACAGGAGAAAGACCTCTCCAACAATCGGCAAACTTGCATCTGATGTGGCAGGCAACAAATTTCTCCGATGTGTCACCAATGGCCACATTTTTTTTTTTGGAGGGGTTATAAATCCATGGAACCTCTCATAAAGTTTATATGATGTTTATAGTATTTTTTAAAAAAGATAGGAGCGGTTGGAAACGCGATTCGAAGATTGAAGAAGATAATAGTCGTGACTTGAGCTCAACTTAGTCTTCAATTAACTTAAGTTAGTCTAACTCTATGTTTAGCCTGGCCCCCTACCCCTAGACGTTTTCCTGGCTCCGTCCCTAGTTCTGTGTCAATGTGTTCGTATCTCGGCCATTATTGACAAGTTACATTCTATCTGACCCTTTTTTAGTTTCCGGTGAATCCTATTTTTGGCCTTCCTGATTTTTTATTCTATTTCCGTAATAAAATTTAAAAGTGGAAATGAGAGAGGGTTATCCCTACCGTTGGTTGTTATCCCTAAGTCCCGTTTAGTTGGGGAAGTTTAGAGAAAAAGTGTGGGTTTTGGTAATATAGCAGTTTCGTTTGTACTCGATAACTTTTGTCCAATCATGGACTAACTGACTCAAAAGATTCGTCTTGACATGTACAGACAAACTGTGCAATCAGTTATTTTTACCTATATTTAATGTTTCATGCATGCGTCTAAAGATTCGATGTGAGAGGAAATCTAAAAAGAATTTGGAAAAGTTTGGGAACTAAACAGGGCCAGTTGTACATATATGACTTGCCTCAGGTTATATACAAAGCTATATGTACCAAAGGTCATCCAACCCTAAAGGTTTAAGATGTTTTCCCTAAATCTATCTTCCCGTGATTAGTTATTGTTCTTCAAAATTTCTTACAATGCCTTTGCTTGATTTCAAGCCCTCGAACAAGGAGATGTGTAGCATAGGCTTCTTGGGGTACTCTTGTATTCCCACTAATATATATGCCAAAATATAATTTATGGCAATTTCTTTGAGAACCAAATATTGGTCTTATTATATTGATTTCTCCAGTTTTAGTTGACAACTTGATATCATATATGATGTCAATCCAAGAAACATGCGTGGAATCTTATTGGAGGGTGTGACGTACACTTAATGACTGGGAGAAGGAAATTTGGAAAAGAAGATTATGAATGAACTAAAGGAGGTCGAAATGAGATGTTGGGGTAGATAGTGATCCGACGTGAATGAAAGGAAAAGATAGCCTTCCTGTAAGGAAACCTAATGGGACCTCAAATCAGAAGGCATAGGCGTGGCTTCCCTCAAGGCACCAACTATGAGAAGCAGCCGTTGAAAGCATGCACCATTAGCATACAAAGTTTAAAGCAAACAGCAGTGGAGCAATGCAGACCCTCTGAGCTCTAGCTCCACTTGGGATAGGTCGATGACTCAAACAAACAAATCAGTGGCCGGGAAGAGAAGATTCTTATCTCCTTTCTTCGACCTCTCCAATATGAACCCATTGGCTCACTCTCAGTCTCACCCAAAAGAGTTATCTTGTTCCTGGTGGAAGGGACAAGAATGTATATAAGGTCCAATAGAAAGTCCAAAGTCTAGGCACCCAGGAACTTTATTGGAGGTTGTTGATTTTTATCTACAAAAAAAAAATCCGACCACTGTAGCCGTACACAATCGATTTTTATAAATTTTTCAGCTCAAACGCTGAAAACTAATAAAAGAAAGAAAGAACACCCTCAAATATAGAGAAATCAAAAGCAAAGTCTGTTAATGTTTCGCCACCCATTTCTAACAACACATATATCAGCCAATTATGTACCTACTTAGTAGCGAAGAAGCCTTGGAAACGCTCCGAATAATAGTGAAAATGGCATCAAAACCAGATCACAAGAGTACCTCATCCGCAAAATCATAGCATTATTTGCCACAAATTTGGCCAGTGTGACTGTGAGTTGAACTCGGCAGCTTTTGTCTCATCTTTGACCCACATCGTCTTTTGTCACTTATGTGGCTGGACAAGCGTGCATATCAAGCCAGCAACTATATATCCTCTTGCTAGATGCTCCTGTAATATATAGCTGCCATATTGGTTGTATCAATTAAGCATGACCTTATATTATTGTCCTTTAAAATAACGAGTAGCTATGTTTGCTGAAAGTTGTAAGGTAAAAGCTGAAAACTGATTTCTTGTAAGAGAAAAATATTGTTTCAAAGTTGAAAAGAAGTCAAAATAAGTTGCTTATAAGTTCAAGCAAACAGAGAATTATCAGTTTATTGCATAGTCATATGGATGACTTGCAATTAGAAGATCTATTTCGATACGTTTTGAAACTGGATCCTCTAAAGCTGTATTAGTATCAAGTAAAAAAATCTAGAATGTAACCATGTTTAATTATAAAAGATCATAAATAGTTATTATACTCAATAAATACTACTGCATTTATCATTTAATATATTTTTATAGAATACCTATTTATGTCACAAATATTGGCATTCCTTTATATTAACTTGGTCAAACCATATATAGTTTTGAGTTTTTGACCAAGGATGAAACTAGAATTGCATCCTTTTTACTAAGGTTGTGGTCTATATGCTTTGATAAAAATTTTCAGTTATTCTATATGTATTTTCATCTTTTCACCACACCTTTATTAGTTTTTAATATTCATTTAGTTGAAAATATAGTTTAAATTATATCAGCTCTTGTTGTATCCTTTCTATAGGTACCACGAATCACTACTTTGGCTTTGAAATTATAACCGAATTAGTTGTAGCATTTTTATCCATGTGTTTTCAAATCAAATGTTATTTATTTTATCACTTATTTAAAAAATATATATCCTAGACCAACCATTACTTACTATAGTGGCATAAACGGTTGTTTTAACCCACACCACGACACTCAAGGCATTGAATTTTTCCTCTACCAAAGAATTATATGTGTAGTAGTGTTGTTGTTTAATTAAGGAAAGTGTGCTTACAGTTAACCTATCCGTATTGGTACGTCAAAATGTAGTATAAATTATCTAAATAACAACCTATAAAATATTGTTGTAGAATTTAATATAATTTAAATGAATTTTTGACGTATGTGGTTTCAAATAAATTTATCTTCGTGATTTATAAACAATAAAACACATTTTCACTTGGTGTGCATGGTGACATATATGATTTATGTTAACTTCTAAATTAAAGTGTGTTAGAACTGGGTAACTTAGAATGTATTATATTCATTATAATATATGGTTGTTCTATTCTTTTCCATAATAGCTTGCATTGGTAATTTAGATAAATTTGAGGGCTATTTAAGTTTATAGTTTATAGCAGCATATGTAGATAGATGTGAACTAAAGAGGCTATTGTATATTATTGTCAAAGGTGGGTATTTCAAAAGAAAATTTAGGCGCCAAAGTAAACTATCTTTCAAAATGTTGAGTTTGGTGGTCTTGACGTATATTTAGGGGTCATTTATATTAGTTGTACAAGTGAGTAGTATTTCTAGAGAATAGAATAGATTCAGTGGTTGTTATCCTCTATGATGATTTGAGACACAAAAACTAGTGAGTACATGTTTTCAAGTACTTTGATGATTTCTAGAATTTTTTTAAAAAATATATTTTTAGGATAACTATCGAGTCTCGATCCAATGAGGGCTTTTAGTTAGTAATAATAATATATGTGTTGTTATGCTTTGCATGGCACCCCCAGGTCTTCAATATGCATTTAGTTGAACATAAGCATAAGTTATATCAGTATTGTTAGCGATGGGAAAGAGTCGACCTGCCCTCGTGTCCTGAATGTCAACTTTCAGGGACCACGGGTCGATCCATTTCACCTAAAAGCTATTATCTCCCTAACATAATGGGTTGTATGGTCGTCCTAAATATACTTTTCTCTTATCACATCCATGAATACAATCGATAATTTTAAAAAAGATGGGATATAAGATTAAAAGGTATCATGATAACACATTAAGGTTCTTAGCAATGCATAAAATTAAATAAGTTTGCAAGTGAAGCATGGTTTTATTTTTTCTATTTTACTTTCAAAATATGATATTCCCCAACTACTTCTTAGTATAAACATGTTTCCTAGTTATGACTAATCATGCTTATTTGACCCAGATTTTTTATAAAAATATTGTTATGGGACGATTGGATCAACCCATCTTGTCCATTGGGTCAATAGGTTCTGTGGTCGTCGACCCATATTACATTTTGAGTTTGGCCCTTACAATCCACTAGCTTTGCATTTGTAGGCTGACCTCTAGACCATTTACATCCGTAATTATTGTTGCATCTCATTCTATGACATCATGAAATCTATGTTTGGGCTTTCAACTTCTAATACTACTGTTGCATCTTTTTTACCCACGTATTAAGTTAAAACTCTAGTGGCTACAGTATCTTTTGTTCAATTTTTATTTTTATTTTTCTTGCTTTACTAAAAATGTATTCTAGGTTTTAACTACATTCTTAGCTACCATAGTGCCATAACAATTGTTTCATCCTACACAATGGCACTTAAGATGTTGGATTTTCTACATCGAAGAATTATATGTGTATTAGTTCTATAAAAACATAAAGTAATAAAAAAATAATATCAATATTGATGTCACATTTTTCAATTGAAAAATGTATAAGCTTATCTAAAGTGAATTATTGTCATAGAGAATTAATATAATTTAAATTGAATTACTAACATTATTATTACTTTATTAGTATGTGAATTGTTATTGAAACATTTATTATTATTGAATTATTTTTATAATATCTTATATTGTAGTTATAGATTGGAGGGATATTTACTTTTATATTTTTATGTGGTATATTTTGCCAATTTAGATACAAAGTAAAGAGAATACAATATCATTATCTTTCATAATGGTGAGAGTTGGGCTTCCAATAAATAGTGGATTGTCACAAATAAAAATGTTCCATTACTTGGGCTTAGCTTTGATCAAATTTATAGTGAATACTATTAACATTTTTATTATATCTCCATCTAAATTTACATTGAAAATATGTTCCATAATTATTTAATGGTACCTTTACTTGTGTTAAATTTTAAATGGTTTGATTTCTCGAAAAAATGAGAATTACATGGAAAGAGGGAGAGTACTACATGCATTTTGTGATCAGTGAGAAGCCATTCATAATGGAACAGTGGGCCAATAGACAGTAGCGGATCCAGCCAAAATATCATTGATGTCACAAGTACTACACCATGATTTAAGTTCACATATAAGCATCAATTTGCAACGCAAATCTCACAAAATCAATGCTGTCATGTGACAGCAATGAACAGGGCTGGATCCGCCCCTGCCAATAGATATCTAGTGATATGATCATGGGCATGTTTTTGCATGGTTGTTCCTCCACTAGCTATAGTTTGATGATATGATAGGCTGCCCACATCATCGGACTGTAGCATGTTAGTGCAGCAACATTGGAAACCCAATTTTGGAGATGAACCATGATAGTACTGAGTTGCTAGATCGATAAAGAACCAAAAGTCATCTTTTCAGTAGAATGCGTTGGCAGAGGTTTGATCAAACTATTAATGCTTGAATTGCACTCTGTTGTGTTGCGAGAGAAGCGTCTATGATTTATACAATTCGAAGATTTGTTGCCAAAGTAAAATACTTTTAAAAATGCTAATTTTGGCTAATAAGCTCAAGTGAACCAGCTCTTATTAGTCAAAATTATTGCCTTTTTATAAATTTTGCTCACATAATAACAAATTAAAATTCTCTAATATCAACATTTATTTTTTAGCTCTACCAAACAGGCTCAAGGCTAAATAAATCCAAACTAAAAGGTCCCACACGTGAGGCCACGCCTCCCTCCAAATGTTGCCCTCCCTGCCTTCGTCCTTGTCGTCGCTTGCGAACTCCTTGCGTTCTTCCCTGTTACAAATACCCCCACCCGGCTGGACAGCTTCCCTGCACACTCGCAGCTCGCACATCTCATGGTGTCCCAAGAACGGCAAGAGCCAGCTCTGCCTAGCAGCAGCGCCAAGCGCGCAGCCTCGTCCATGGACGCCAGCCCGCTCCTCCTCCGCGCCCCGACTCCCAGCATTGACCTCCCCGCTGGCAAGGACGACATGGCCGACGACGACGCGGCCGCGGGCAGCAAGGCCGCGGCGGCCGTGTTCGACCTGCGTCGGGAGCCCAAGATCCCCTCGTCGTTCCTGTGGCCGCAGGAGGAGGCGCGGCCGACCTCGGCGGCGGAGCTGGAGGTGCCGGTGGTGGACGTGGGCGTGGTGCGCAATGGCGACGGCGCGGGGCTGCGCCGCGCCGTGGCGCAGGTGGCGGCGGCGTGCGCGACGCACGGGTTCTTCCAGGTGCGCGGGCACGGCGTGGGCGCGGCCCTGGGGCGCGCCGCGCTGGACGGCGCCACGAACTTCTTCCGGCTGCCGCTGGCCGAGAAGCAGCGCGCCCGGCGCGTCCCCGGCACCGTGTCCGGGTACACGAGCGCGCACGCCGACCGGTTCGCGTCCAAGCTCCCCTGGAAGGAGACCCTGTCCTTCGGCTTCCACGACGGCGCCGCGTCGCCTGTCGTCGTCGACTACTTCACCGGCACCCTCGGCCAAGATTTCGAGCCAATGGGGTAAGTTGTCAAGTAAGAAGAACACGTGCGTCGGGATCTTAGCATTGCATTCGACAACAGAACGCTCGATCGATCCCATGCACGTACGTGTACGTATGGATGGCAGGCGGGTGTACCAGAGGTACTGCGAGGAGATGAAGGAGCTGTCGCTGACGATCATGGAGCTGCTGGAGCTGAGCCTGGGCGTGGCGCGCGGCTACTACAGGGAGTTCTTCGAGGACAGCCGCTCCATCATGCGGTGCAACTACTACCCGCCGTGCCCGGAGCCGGAGCGCACGCTGGGCACGGGGCCGCACTGCGACCCCACCGCGCTTACCATCCTCCTGCAGGACGACGTCGGCGGGCTGGAGGTGCTCGTGGACGGCGAGTGGCGCCCCGTCCGCCCTGTCCCGGGCGCCATGGTTATCAACATCGGCGACACCTTCATGGTAACGCCTCTGTTTTGTTTTTGTTTTTTTCTTTCTTGGCCTCTTGTCCTGTCCTGTGTACCTTTGTACACTCGGCTTCAGTTTCCTGTTTTCCCCGAATCCTAGCGTGAACAGATTACAGCACGCACACGTAGGCATGTCATGTAGCAGCCGCTGCACTGTAGTACATGGCGATGCAATAGAGACATGCGTTCGAGTTGGTTCCGTCTCGGCGGGGTTGGGCTACACCTACACGCCCACGCCGATGCTTCCGCGGGAAAGTTGCGACAACAGAACGGACCGCGGGGGCCGGCTAGCAGCACAGCAGCAAGCTGCGTTGCAGACAGGCTTGCGCGGCGGCGGGGACGGCGACGGGGACGTGAGGGGGAGCGATACGATACGATGGGTGCCGGGCAGGAGGGGCAGCGCTTTCGGCGGGGGGCCCGTGCCCAGGTCAGGTCAGGTGCGCGCGGCCTCGTCCGTCGCCTTCCCCTGCTTTTCTTTTGATGCCGCCTCTCTCTCTCGGGTGCCCATCCATTCTGATCCGCCAAGGCCACGCTCTGCGATGCGCCGCACGAGCGCGGGGGCCGTCCAACAGTAGAAAGTGGTGGTACAAGGTTGCTTTGCTTCGAATTGGATTACTGCTGGTCACCGCTGCTGGTGTTGGTGCCGTGGTGGCGGCTGCTTTGCTTCGTTTCCGCTGGCGATCCGGCACGTGGCGCCCACACCGGGGCTCCAGCTCGACCCACCCGGTTTCCGCGACCTGGCCCGCCGCGGGGCGCACCGACCGCGACAATGAGGATCAGGTTTTTCCTTTCTGCTGTGCGTCCGACACGATGATTAATTACCGTGCTAACCCCCCGCATCATGGCATGGCATGCAGGCGCTGTCGAACGGGCGGTACAAGAGCTGCCTGCACCGGGCGGTGGTGAACCAGCGGCAGGAGCGGCGGTCGCTGGCCTTCTTCGTGTGCCCGCGCGAGGACCGGGTGGTGCGCCCGCCGGCGGGCGCCACGCCGCGGCAGTACCCGGACTTCACCTGGGCCGACTTCATGCGCTTCACGCAGCGCCACTACCGCGCCGACACCCGCACGCTGGATGCATTCACCCGCTGGCTCTCTTCCCACGGCCCAGCCCAGGAGGCGGCGGCGGCGGCTCCCTGCACCTAACGTCGAGACGGGCCAACAAGGCCGTCTCTTTCGCCGGGGCCCGCGCGGGGTTCGCCCACGTGGGCTCTGTGACCGCGGGCAGGTGGCAGACACGTGGCCCACGGGCCCCGCGCCGCCTTCTCCCAACTCCCATTTTTGGACGCTGCGCCTGCGCGCATGCCGCATGCGTGCGTCGCCTACTCCTGCTACTAGTGTACATATGCAAAAATACATATATATCTATATATACGTATTTTTATTTTCTCTATATTATATATAAGCAAGGCGGCCCTGGTGCCTTTCTCTTGTTTTGTCGACAACTGTTTTGTTCTCATTCTATGGACCATGGATGGTTCAATGTTTGTACGTACTCGTACGTAATAACTAGGGGCGTGCTTCGTGACCTGCTTCTGCCCGGAGCCCCGGACCGGCGGGTTGGGCTGGCTGTGGCCAGCTTTAGCTTGGTTGCCGTGGTATAGCTCCCCTTGTTTGCTTTACGTTCTAATTGAGCCAGACTCAACTGAAATTGTGTTTGATATGATGTACCGATGGATAAGGTCACCTTCCATCAAGAACTTTGGTGGCGTTACCCCCTCCTTGTCCTTTTGGCATTCCATCGAGCACTTGGTAGGAGTTGGTTGGCCATCTGAGCAGTTACGCCTGTGCGTGTGGCAGGATGGGAACCGGACTGGAGGGGCTACCGGAGGAGACCACGGACCTCAGTGGTTGGGGTTGCCCTCGACGCCTAACCTGTGCAGGTACTGGCGGGCGCATTTTGCGCCAGGATCTCCGACGGCATGCGGCGCTACACCTAGGTCGCCCCCGCTGTGACGCGCTTGATGTACTCAAGAAACTCGCGCCGCGTCTTGGGCACCGTCGCTGTCTCCCGCATGGATGGTGCTGGCCACCGGCGCCTCTGGCATGCCTCCGCCCTCCGGTGTCGTGTTGTTGTGTCTCGTAGGCAGCTCGTGAGGCTCTTGGCTTTCCTCTCCTCCTCCCTCACCCTCCGGTGGGAAGTGGTCTGGGACGATGGCGAGCTATGGAAGCAGCAGGAGGAGGAGGAAGAGTTTGAGATGGAGACAGTGCGATGGCAATGGAAATGGGCGTCTGGGCTATCTGCCTCGGCGTCGGCCTCCTCGCCACGGCCAGACGGTTCCGGCGGTCGCCGCGCGAAGAAGGCGCCCTCCACTGAACGCGAACGGAGACATGCGCCGTGGAGGCGGAGAAAGAGCGAGCGGGCGGTAACGCCATCCACCACGCGGAGCAGACGAAGTGCTCGGTGGAGCCGGGCCGTGAAAAAACAAAGGGGGCATCGTTTTTCTAGAGTGACCCAAGTTGCTTTGGATCCCATGCGCACATATTTTAATGTTGGATTAAGTACACCAAACAAGTAGTATGTTCTTTTGGCTAAAAAATAAGCACCGATTTCGACTCGTGCTAATTTATTATAAGAGAAAAAATTTTAGCTGAAAAATAAGCACCGATTTCGGTTCGTGCTAATTTATTATAAGAGAAAAAATACTATTTCATAGCTGAGAATAAGCACTGATTCATCGAGAGAACAAACTCGAGGTTGCATCCCAGAGAGCGTGGGACACCTCTCTAGCCCGGTGTACAGTAGTACTCCTCCAGACTAGTACAGTCGTACTGGACCGACGTCGACGTCACCTGTGTCACCCGCGGCTGGTAGCGGTAGCGCACGGGTGCTGAGTGACAAAGGATACACTTGCACTGATAGCTGGGGAAAAAACAAAACTTTGTAAACAGCAGGATTATGTACAAAGGCAAAACAATCCACGTGTACCTGTATTCAAGTGAGCTGAGACAAAAGAAGGCAACAAGAAAAATATATTACTGCAATTTTATCTCTGCATCGAACCTCTTCCAACCGTGCCGCATCCCGGACATTTTGTATCTTTCCCGGTGCTCCGTTGCGTTCTCCCGCAGTCGATAACATGCAGCCTTTGCACCACCGAATCCAGTGTACTGGGCGTACTGACTTGTCACACAGACAGCAGGTCGGTAACACCAAGCATGTCACTGTAGACTGTTGGGCGCGTTAAACAGCTTGCACAAAATATAGCATATGCAGTTATGCACTGTAGACTGTTGCGTTCTCAGTTTCTCACGCTGGTTGATAACGTGCAGCCTTTGCACCACCAAATCTAGTGTACTGGGCGCAGTGACTTGTCACACAGACAGCAGGTCGGTAACACCAAGCATGTCATTGTCGACTGTTGGGCGTTAAAACAACTTGCACAACACTCTTTTGTCAAAAAAAAAAAAAAAAAAGCACAACACTTCAAATATAGCATATGCACAAGATTGTTCGACTGCTATCCGACAAACTGAACAAGGTGCCCCAATTGAACTGAATGTACCTGTGATTTCCAGCACTATCTTACAGTAGCCTTGTGAAACAGCAAATGGGGGGAACAGATGTGTATTATTCTACAGTTACACCAAAGATTTTCGTCCTTTCAGCATCAACAAGAATCATGTGCATATCTAGAGACAAAATTCCTCTAATTTTACCCTACTTGGTAACAGTTTTCTTCAACACATATATTTCACGTGCTTGCATCAAGTTCCTTGGGCCGCCACATCGACTTCTCGACGCAGAGCAAGCCCTCGTTGCCCTTGGTGTAGGTCATTCGCACCTCCCACTGCAGGGATTTGGCCATGCTTTCCAGCTCATTTATAGTGTTCGCAGTGTCCCTCACAATCAGTTTACCTTGTGGCCTCAATACACGATCAACCTCGGCAAAAACTGCCATCAATTTGCATCTGTAAACAAGCATCAAAGATTTAGTATCTGAAATACTGCAGGTAAACAACACAGATTTAGTTGCAGGAAGCATAAAAGCATGCAAACATGCTACTTGTATACATATATCAAAGAAACATGTCAAACTCAAAGCATGAAAACTATTATTTTTTTCTAGCTGAACTAATCACATCAGTCGTTTGAACTTCTTAGTTTAACGCATATATATACCAGAAAGACAGGGCTTATTGTGGCTGCAGTTGATTGGTTGAGTGAAAAACACTGTTCTATGGCTGAAAAGTAGTGCTGATTCTGACTGATAAGCTGAAGCGAACAAGTGAATGTCTAAAGCATTAATCCTTACTGGATTCTATGGTTAAAGCTAAGAAGAAAACTTCAGTCACCCAGAACACGAAATACTAACCTCTTTTTGAGCTTTGAGAATAGATGGTCCGCATGCAGAAGGTCATACGTTCTTGGGTAAGTGCTGAAAGACTCGCACCAGTCATGGTACATACCAAACAAACCACGCTCGTAAATGATGGGCAGTGTGTCTGGTGAATCAATCGGCACAATATTCATGACCCAGACCTTTTGGTCCCTCAGAGCTGCAGCAAAACTGCCATGCAACAATGTAAAGCATTAGTCAAGAACTAGGTGCTAAAATGCATTTCTCGTTGTCAACTTTCTTCAGTAAAAAAAAACAGTGCGGTTTTTAAAGCAGAATCAAGAAAGATATTTCTCCAGCTTAACTGAAAGAAAAATAGAAAATTGCTTAATGACTTATGGTTGACAAGTTTATGTTTTATGCTAGCTATGTGCCAGCTTGGGTAACTGGTAATTGTATAGTGTGATCTGAATTACCAAAAAGAAAAGGAGAAGAAAAAACATCCCAAGAAACTGAGAAAGACAACCATTTACTTACCCTCCATACACAGCTCTCATGTCCATGACATTTCTCACTTTGGACCAGTCAATTCCCATGCCATTCACATATGATTTACTAACAACCCGTTTCCAGTGAGCATTATCTGCCTCGAAATCTTCATTTCCAGGTTTTCCATACACCCCAACCTTGGAACCATCAATCCAGAAAGGGGTCTTATCAAGCCTTTGCGGCCATAACTCTGGCCATTTTGATCCTCGAACTTTTGAACCACCAGGCAGTTTGTGCATGCATGCTTCCAAAGGTACATTCCTGCAAATCAAAAGGTTGTATAAGCAAAGCAGAGAAGCACTTCACAATGTTGAAAATATATTATTCCAAAGAAGCAAAACCATACCAAGCAGCGTCTGCATCATCAGATTCCTTGCACAATGGTGGGCTGTTTTCAGATCTTTTCTCATAGCAAATATTGTCCATTGGTTTATGATATATGACCATACCAACTTGGTTTAACTTATCCTTAGTCTTGATGACCATCTTCCAGCACATGGATTTTGTCAAAGTGGACATGGCTGAAAAGAGCAAGTGGTCACATGTTATGTTAGAAATAAAATTCAATTTTGCAGAGTTGATCCATAGCATGTACTTTGAACAAATGCAATCCTTCCCCATCCATGAATGTTAGAATGTAATAGTAACAGCCCATATTGGGCGTACGGCCCATTGGCCTTGTACATTGTAACCCTAGCCTATTAGGCTATATAATGAAGGTCACCCCCCCTGATTAGGGTGTGCGGTGTTTCTCTACATGGTATCACGAGTCTCGGGGCCCTGATTCTGGGTTTCCTTACCTTCCGCTTCCATCTTCGCGCGCCTCCTCTGCCCGTGCGCCCGACTCCAGGGCATGCGCCAACGCACCACCAGCCGCGCTCGCTTCAGTCGCGCCGCCGCCTCCGCAGCCCCACCGCCTCCTTGGCCGCGCGCTGCAGGCCGCCGCCCGACCGATGTCGATCCGCCCAGGCCTCGCGCCGCCCTCAGGCCGCACGATCGCCGCTTCCCAGGCCGCGCGACTGCCGCTCCAGGCCGCAGCGCGATCTCATCGCGCCGCCCCGATCCGGCCAGCGTTTGCCATGACGTCCTCGTCGAATTCCTCCTTCACCACCGGCGTTCTTGGCTCCCAGTCGTCCGGCGCCATGGGGGATGCCGTTGCTCCTCCCTTCTACGCCGCCTACGCCGCCGTCAACGTGAAGCAGCACATCCCCATCGTCCTCAGCCTCGAGCGCCCCAACTACTCCAAGTGGAAGGCGTTCTTCACCGCCCTCTGCGCCAAGTACGGGCTGCTCAGGCACATCGCCAAGTACGGCTGCACGGAGGCCGCGCGCCTGGCTAACCCCACCTGGTCTCAGCCCGACGCCTGCATCCGTGGCTGGATGTACGGCTCCGTCGATTACACCGTCCTCGACCTCGCCATGGAGCCCAATCAGGACGCGTGCGCGCTCTACGGCTCCATCGAGGCCCTGTTCGGACCTCGGGGAGGAGTTCCACACCATGTCCCAGGGCGACCTCTCCGTCGACGCTTACGCTCAGCAGATGAAGCACACCGCCGATGCCCTCCGGGAGGTTGGACACACCATCACCCCCACTCAACTTGTGCTCAGCCTGCTGCGTGGCCTCAACCCCCGCTTCGCCACCACCGCCGACATCATCGCCAACACGTCGCCGCTCCCCGACTTCAAGACCGCCACCAACATGCTCCGTGTCAAGGAACTTCGCCGCGGCACCGAGCACAAGGAGGCCTCGGCATCAGCTCTTGTCACCTTCACCATATCCTCCTGCACGTCGCCGTCCTGCCGGTCCACCTCCTCTACCTCCAACCGTGGGGGCGGTGGCAAGGGCAAAGGGGGCAAGGGCAAGGGTGGTCGCGGTGGCAATGGCAACAGCGGCAGCGGGAACGGCGGTGGGCGCAACCAGCAGCAGGTCGCGCCACAAGGCGGTTTCGGCGGACGTCAGGGCTCCCAGCCGGCTCGTCCTTGGTTTTGCTACAACCCTTGGGCCGTCCAGCAGCCGTGGCCGCAGCAGCAGCAGCAGCCGTGGATGCCACCCGCGCCTCCTCCACAGGCGCACACCGCCTTCGCGCCGCCGCAGTTCTCTGCCGCGGCTGGTCACCCGGCGTACGGGCCTTCAGGCGGCTGGGATCAGACCAGCCTGATTGCCGCCCTCAATCAGCTGGCAGTTCAGGGGACTTCCCCCTGGGTCATGGACAGCGGAGCGACATCCCACATGTCCTCCAACGACGGTATTCTTCTCTCCCGTCTCCCGTCACCACCGTCCTCCATTACGGTTGGGAACGGACAATCTATTCCTGTTTTCGGTCGTGGCACATCTTCTTTACAAATAGCTGATCGCTCCTTTCATCTTGATAATGTTCTTGTCGCTCCGCAACTCACTCGCAACTTGTTATCTGTTCAACAGCTTACCCGCGACAATAACTGTTCAATTGAGTTTGACGCCTCTGGTTTTTCTGTTAAGGATCTCCAGACCAAGACGGTCCTCCTTCGGTGCAATAGCTACGGGGACCTCTACACCATTCCACATCACATGCCTCCTCGCTGTCATGTCGCCGTCGTCTCCCAGGAGCTGTGGCACTCCCGCCTTGGTCATCCAGCACCAGCAGTCCTCAACACTCTAAATAAGCTTTCAGCCATACAATGTAATAAAGCAGCTCGCCGCCTTTGTCATGCCTGCCAGCTCGGCAAACACGCTAGGCTGCCATTTGCTTGTTCGGTTTCTAGTACATCAGCACCCTTTGAAACTCGTTCACTGTGATGTCTGGACCTCTCCAGTTTCGAGTATTTCTGGTTATAGATTTTATCTTGTAATAGTTGATGATTATACCCATTGTTGTTGGACATACCCTCTTCGCCATAAATCTGAAGTTCATGACCATATTGTTCAGTTTGTTGCTTACGCTCACACACAGTTCAGTTTTCCTGTGCGCTGTTTTCGGGCAGATAATGGCACCGAGTTCCTCAACAATGCCACTGCTGCCTTCTTGGCTGGCCGCGGCATTCTGCTTCGCACCTTGTGCCCCTACACATCCGCCCAGAATGGCAAAGCTGAGCGGATGCTTCGCACACTGAACAATGCTGTTCGCACGCTTCTGATTCATGCCGCCATGCCTCCTTCCTATTGGATCGAAGCACTTTCCACCGCTGTGTTTCTGATCAACCGGCGGCCCTCATCGTCCATACATAATGGTATTCCCTATCACCTCCTTCACCGCAAGATGCCGGACTACTCCATCCTTCGAGTTTTTGGTTGCCTGTGCTATCCGAACCTCAGTGCCACGACTCCCCACAAACTGTCTCCTCGCTCAGTAGCGTGCATCTTCCTCAGTTACCCTCCTTCCCAGAAGGGCTACCGGTGTTTTGATCTCTCCACTCGCAGGATCATCATCTCTCGCCACGTTGTTTTTGATGAGACTCACTTTCCGCTTGCGGCTTCCAAGCCTCGATCGGATTCTTTTGATTTTCTGTTACAGGATATACTCCCTGCGCCTGCCCCGTCTCCCTCAGACGTTCGGCACTCGCGGGCCTCGGTTGCGCCTGCCTCGTCTACCTCGGACGATGCCGGCGACCCCGTCGAGCTGGACCCTACCATCCTGTGGCATGGTGCCGCCTACCGGCTGCCCCAATTGTCACGGCAGGCCGCGCCTGTCCCCGCTGTTGCACCTGTTGCAGCTGAGCGGCAGCGGTTTGGCCTCCACTACAGCCGTCGTCAGCATCCGGCACCGGCTCCACAGCCGCCGCCGGAGGTACCTCCGGCCCCAAAGCCGCAGGCAGTGGTGCCCCCGGCTCCAGCACCGCAGGCGGCGGTGCCCCGGGCTCCAGAGCCTCCTGCGCGGGCGACTCGTTCCCAGACGGGTTCCCTGCCGCCGCCCATGCAGCGGTATGGCTTCACCGCGGCGGCCTCCAGTCTGGCGTCTCCGTTGCCGGGCGACTCTCGCGCCGCGCTCGCCGATGCGAATTGGCACGCGGCCATGGCCGAAGAATACAAGGCGCTCGTGGACAATGGCACCTGGCGTCTTGTTCCTCGACCGCCTCATGCCAACGTCATCACCGGCAAGTGGGTCTTCAAGCACAAGTATCGTGCTGACGGCTCCCTGGCTCGTCATAAAGCCAGATGGGTCGTTCGTGGGTTCTCGCAGCGGTACGGCATCGACTACGACGAGACGTTCAGCCCGGTTGTCAAACCGGCCACCATCCGGGTCGTCCTCAGCATCGCCGTCTCTCGCTCCTGGCCGATACATCAGCTGGACAGTGAAGAACGCTTTTCTTCACGGCCATCTGAACGAGACAGTCTACTGCCAGCAGCCGCCCGGCTTCGTCGACCCGGCGGCTCCCGACCACGTCTGTCTCCTGCAAAAGTCCTTGTACGGACTCAAGCAAGCGCCCAGGGCGTGGCACTAGCGGTTCTCCGGCTTCGTCCAGCGGTCCAGGCTTCACTGCTTCGACCTCCGATACGTCCCTCTTTGTTTACAAAGCGGGTGCCGACATCGCCTACTTGCTGCTCTACGTCGACGACATCATCCTGACAGCCTCGTCGACCCCGCTTCTTCGTTGCATCACCGAGCTCCTTCACTCCGAGTTCGCCATGACAAATCTCGGGGATCTTCATCACTTCCTCGGGATCTCTGTCACGCGTTCTGCTGACGGCCTCTTCTTGTCTCAGCGCCAGTACGCTGTGGACCTACTCCAGCACGCCGGCATGGCTGAGTGTCATTCTACGGCGACTCCTGTTGACACTCATGCCAAGCTCTCTGCTACGGACGGCGCTCCGGTGGCGGATGCCACTCAGTACCGCAGCCTCCCCGGTGCGCTACAGTATCTCACGCTGACTCGTCCGGACCTCGCCTATGCAGTTCAGCAGGTTTGCCTCTTCATGCACGACCCGCGAGAGCCTCATCTTGCGATGCTCAAGCTTGTCCTGCGGTATGTCAAGGGCACCCTGTCCACCGGGCTTCACATCGGCACAGGCAGCATTACCAGCTTGACCGCCTACTCCGATGCTGATTGGGCTGGTTGTCCAGACTCTCGGCGCTCCACTTCAGGCTACGGTGTCTTCCTCGGCGACAACTTAGTCTCTTGGTCCTCCAAACGACAGACTACGGTCTCTCATTCGAGTGCAGGAGGCTGAGTATCGTGCTGTTGCGCACGCTGTGGCTGAGACTTGTTGGCTTCGTCAGTTACTTCAGGAGCTCCACGCACCCATCTCTTCGGCGACGATCGTCTACTGCGACAATGTCAGTGCTGTCTACATGACCGCCAATCTAATTCATCATCGTCGCACGAAGCATATTGAGATAGATATTCACTTCGTCCGTGAGAAGGTTGCTTTGGGACAGGTTCGGGTGCTCCATGTTCCATCGTCTCATCAGTTCGCGGACATTATGACCAAAGGGTTTACCTGTACAGTTGTTCACTGACTTTAGGTCCAGTCTTTGTGTTCGTGACACTCCCGCTTAGACTGAGGGAGGGTGTTAGAATGTAATAGTAACAGCCCATATTGGGCGTACGGCCCATTGGCCTTGTACATTGTAACCCTAGCCTATTAGGCTATATAATGAAGGTCACCCCCCCTGATTAGGGTGTGCGGTGTTTCTCTACAATGAAAGAAGTTGACCGCTCATACTTGAGATTACTCAGTGCTTTCACTCATGAACTGCTGAATTTGTTCTGTCAATAGTTGCTACACTAGAATGGTGGAAGCAGGGAGTAGCTAAACTTACACACAAGCAATAGCCTGATCTTTTTTTATGTGTGTCCAAAAGAAAAAAAAAATGATATCGATGACTTATTAAAGATGGGAGGCTCTACGGTATTTCCATGCAGCAAATCAAATTACCAGCTAGCCTACTTATGGATATACACTTCACACAAAATGATGTTATGCAGTTTGTTACGTGACATTAACATAAGAACTTCATTCAGTTAGTGTGAAACTAAACTAAGCAGTTACTGCAATACCATTCCAAATCTCAACATCCTCTGGGAGCTTTTGGTAAACAGGAGTGGCAGACCAGACAAAGTAACCACCAGGGCGTAACAAGCGGTTCAATTCCAACAAAAGCTTGCCACCTAAAAGTAGCAGGAGTCAGCAATAAGATTCACTTCTATAGCAAATCAATAAAAGAAAGGAAGATGTCACCAACAAGACAAACCTTCAATGTGCCAAGGGACCCTGCAGCGAGCGCAATGAATGACATCAAAGACTCTGCTGGGATATGGAAGTCTCTTGGTACCCATCACAGCTGATATTGCTGGAATTCCCCTTTCTAATGCAAATTGTACTTGAGCTTCATGCTCATCTTTCGGAGCAAAAGACATGGTAAGCACATCTCTATCAAACATGTAGCCTCCAAAGCTGGCAACTCCACAACCGACATCTAAAATCACGCGGCTTCGTTTGCCCCATGCAATATCAGGCAGTGCCTGTGAATGGCAGTTTAATCAGCATATGATGAAAGCAAGTGTGATAATATATAGTTCAAAGATGCAACATGAAACTTTCATTATGATGGTACAGTACTACGCTTATTTGCTAGATTAATGTAGGGATGAGACTAAAAAAAAGTTGTGTCCGTCAGAATGAGAGGCTGAAAACACAGGGCTGGCTGTGAAAGCCTGATATCGTTTACTCTGGCACATAAAAACTTTCTCCAACACATGTAGATTTCCATAGGGTACCATTTGACAAATTAAGATTGTGGACTAGTGAATCAATTACCGATGCTCAAAAGAGTGAGATAACTGCAAGTCTAATGGGTGACTAATATCAGATGGTGATAACATACCTGCTGAATAGTATCAATATAGTGGAGGGCACCGTTCTTGAACTGAGTCCCACCCCCAGGGAACAGGAGGTAGTCACCTGAGACTTTAACCCAATTTTGATGTCCCTTGTACTCTGCGAGACTAGTGTGAGGAACATTGCTGTACCACACCTGCAAAAAGCAGCACAACTTGTAATACGCAAACAGAGATCTTGGTCAGCTAAAGATGATTCAGTGTTGTACAATTTAGAATGGACAGAATCACCTTGTCCCTGCTCTTTGGCCACTCGATTGGGCGTTTATATCCTTCTGGGAGTGGAACAAGACAGGTAGGAGGCTCCTCAGGGCAATGCCTCTCACGATGTTCATAATGTTTGGTAGTTCGAAGCTTCTTGATAGCCTTCTCGTTGTCAAGGCAAGGTATGTAATCTGTCGAGGCACTGGTATTACATAATTTCCAGGTATAGCTGGTTGCATCACCTGAAGACTTTGATGACGCTTGGACTTCCTTTTCATTCTTTGACTCTGCAGCCTGTGTGGGAAATGAACCATTCTGGGTATTTGACTCCTTCAGAAGCTCTGATTGGGCTCCATCGGGAAATACCTCATTTGAGTTTGAGCTCTGGTCCTTCTCTCCATTTTCTTCCACCTTCTCTTCTATTTGAGGTCTGTCCTCCTGAGTGACATCACCTTCAGACTTCTCTTCTTGGTCATCCTTACTCTCACCATCAGTTTTTTCATCACCACTCTCATTTGTCATTTCATCATCTTTCTTCTCCCCATCACCATCATTCTTCGTTTCATCTGACCGCCCTTCTGATTTTCTATTTGCATCATCAAACATATCCTTGGTCTCCGCTTTCTCTGTCGGCACTTCAGGCTTCTCCTCTGGTTTCTCATTTAACTTCTCTTCCTCAGGGGCATCCTTATTATTCGGCTCCTCTGGAACTGTGGTGTCATTGTTGTCGGTGTCCTCAAATTTCTCAGAACCTTCACCAGCATTGCCAGATGGTGCCTCCTGTGACGCCCCAAAATTGACAGGCGTAGGCTGCTGCTTCACCACCGGCTTCTTATTCGACGAGATCTCCAGCGGGAAGACAGTGGACGATGTCATCATCCACGCGCCGACTAGGCAGAGCGCCACAAAGACGACAACCGTTGTGGTCGTGCAGAACGACGACGAGGACGAGGACGGCCGGCGGCCGTCCATCTTTCCGCCTCGGCCAAATGCCATCAGTCCCTGGCGAACATGCAACAGAGCACCCAACCTTCACGCGGTTTGTCTCCACCAACTACGGCTGCACCAAGAACCCCAAAAAACCGCAGCTTTGTCTGCTGTATGCTGCTACGGCCACGCGGCACCTGAAGCAAACCACAAAAGAACTTAAATCGCTGCGGGTTCAAATCAAGCTCCTGGATCTAAGTAAAGAAGGGAAACGCTGGATCTACTGAAGCAACACCGAAAGGAAGATCCGTTATGGGTGTTATTACTTAGCATACTGTTTTCTACTACAGCGGCTCTTTCCTAGTATAAGAACACGGGAAAACGCGGAGAAATCCCCTCCGTGTGGCCAAACATGGAAAGAAATTCAGTAAAGCGTGTGCATTAAAACCCCCCCTCCGTTCTGTTCCTTCCGCAGAGAGCTACCGCATCTTCCAATTGAGCTAGCTCTCAGCTGGGCGCAAAACGCGCGCGCTAATCAATGGCGGATTCCTTCCTCCTGTAAAGAAGAAAACAGCCTAATCCAGTCCAGCTGCTCGCTCGCTATCTAGCTAGCTCGTCGGCGGAAGGACGGAACCAGCTTTTGCTAGATCCAGGGCAGCAAGCGCGTTGCAAGGAGAGAGAGAGAACGGAGTAGCAATGCGGAGGTGGTGGATTGGTACCTCGACGGAACCGGCCGGAGCGGTCGCAGTGGCCCTCCGCGCGGATCTCGAGGAGGAGCGAGGAGGACGGGAGGCGAGGCGCGTCCTTGGGTTTCTCTTCTCTGCCTCCGCACTGAGCTCGCCGCGTTATAAAGGTAGGCGGGCGGGCAGCGCAGTGGGAGTGTGCCGGAGTGGAGTGGAAGCTGCTGTATTAACCATATTAACTTTTGGATTTCTCGTTTGCCTATTCATCTTATTTAAAAATTTTATTTAAATATTATTTATTTTATTATAACTTAGAGATATTTTACTAATAATTTATTTACTTTATTATTTACTTAAATTTTTTAAATAAGACGAACGATGAAACATGAAATTCAAAAGTAAAAAAAGTAAGTTATATTAAAACGTGCGAGTAGTGTGTCCAGAGCGGGAAGCGGAAGCGGAGGAGATGGGTTCGCATTACACGACCGTACGTAATTATAATAACACTTTTACGTACAGTACGGGTTAGATTACTCGGGAGTTTTTGACAAATAAAATGTCCTGATCTGAGTGTTTGGTACTACTAGTTTTGTAGATTTGCCCCTTTAAGATGTTGCCGTTTCACCCAGGGGCTCAGAAAGAAGAAACGGCAAAGTTTTTGAGGCAAAAGAGTTGGCCGAGAACATGATCGAAGGACATGAGGAAAAAATTGCTCTAAGGAGTGGATTGCAAATGCAGATAGGAGGAGCAGTATTAGGACAAGCGCACACACGGTGTGAGTGCGACGGTGCGAGTGGGCCCGCGGCGTGAGTAAAAAGTGCGCGCGCGCCGTCCGGCCTCCGTCCAGTGCACCGTCCGCTGCTCGGCGCTGCGGGTCCTCCGCGCAACGGCGCAGTGAACCGGGCGCGTGCATCCCGGTGTCGGTGGCGGCCGTCGGCATCGCTCATTCGATGGGCCCCGGACCCGGAGACGTCACGAGGCTGCTGGGTTGGTTTGGGGATAATCCCATTCCCACCCGGCCCACCAGGCTGGGGCTGGCCCACTTGTCACTAATGGCTCATGGCTGGGATGGCTAATGCCGCCTGCCCAACAACCAACCCCTGTGGACGCGCTGGGTGGACTGCTACCGCCTGCCACGCTCCACGAGTTGAGGCTCACCGAACTGCGGCGCGCACGCTTCTTCCATCCAGAGAGAGCTCTGTTCTCTGTTGACAGTTGACTGTTTCTTCATTGGAGAGCCATGTTGACTCGGACTAATAATACAGTTCGTGCTTTTCAAAATTCAGAGCAGCAGTGCAAAGCTGCCCACCGATGGGCAACGGTCCTTTTTAAGTTTGTTTTTTGTACGTACATACTGCTCGATTCCATACTGCTCCGCCTGTGTCTAATCTCGTCCAATGATCACTCTACCTGTTCGTCGAGGAACAGTAGTTGTACCCTACTCCTACATAGCCTACCGTTGGATAACTCCCATATCATTGTCATCATCTCATGCCGGCAGCAGGTGCGTCACGGCGTCAGGCTGCCGCTTGAAACAACAGGCGAGAGAGCCGCCGTTCCATTCCATGGTCCGCCGAGCAAGGAGAATAGTAGATCCGGAAAGGATTGCGAAGGAAGCATGCCGCGCACGTGCTGCTCCTGAATCCGATCCAGATCGACCTTGGCCTCAGCAGTCAGCAGCGATGCGCAGCGGCAATGATCGCGCGCTGTGCTGGACGTTACGTTGTCTTGTAGAGGCGGAACGGAACAGGGAAAAGCCACGGCGCTTTGCCGACGCGACGCGCTGACACGAGGGACCCATTAAAACGGCCATCAGGCTGCCGGCCTAATCATGCATGCCTGTCGGGAGATCTCATCTGTTGCCAACCATGGTTATGCTCGGATGCTCCCGGTTCAGTTCGTTTGGCTAAAAATAGGCGTTGATTTCAACTGATACTATTGTGAAAACTAAGCTTTCCAGCTAGTCGATGTTCCCAACGTGTGCATGTCATACCGGGCACGTCCTGCAAACCTGTAGTTAGCTGCTCCTAAAACGACCTCGATTCCCGCGAAGAGAAATCCACAGGCTCGAATTGTAATTCAACAGATTGCTTGGGACAATTCATGAAATTACCCATATCTCAGTTGACACCAGAATCCATACAACGGTAATTAAGTCTTACATAAACATTTATTACATCGCCACATTGGCGGAATCAACATTCAGAGAAACTTTAGAAGATGCGGAAGCGATTCATCCTTCACGGCCAACTTGAGTGTAGCACGTGACCCTATTCCTCGTCATCATCTCCCTCGAAGTCGTACTCATTCTCGTCACCTGACAGCAAATTTATCAGTACGATTTGTACTGGCCACGGAGCCCACCTATACAGCATTTGGTTTGTGAAAAGTGGATGCAAGGCTATACAAGCAGACCTATAGGCTGAGGTTTTCCTATGCAGCTGTAATCAATGTTTAATTAGTCAAGTTTTATCACCAATTAACACCATCATCCCTTTTCCCTTCACCACACCTCACATACCCACACCTCACTCTCATTCGACAGGCCCAACTCTCTCTCGGGCCTATCTCAGCGGCACACTACCACAATGGGTACACTGCCAGAAAAATGTTATCCAGGGAGAGAAAAGAATATGCTCTCATCTAATAGTGGTTGCAGAAACATTAGGAAAGGTCCATAGCCAACGAGTTGGCTTATGTATCGATCGATCAACCATACACTCTGCAGAGGTTTCACTACTCACAAGATTAGCCATCATCGATGCTGTACAATCATCTAGGCAGAATTCTGGGTGCTTGCTTGCCTAGGTCGGTACCACCCTACCACTCAGCCCTGGGTCATTCCGGATCCAACACCATCACACTGAGACTGGGAGACGCAGTACCGGGCCCCATCAGTGGTACTGCGCATCTAGAACGGTACGGGAATCTGCCATCCGTCACCGTCCACCCTTATCACCTCTCAACCTAGCAGTAGTGGCACCGCCCTACCAAGTAGTCCAGCCGTCTCCCGCCCATCAGAAGCGAGTGAGTAGTAAGGGAATCCAGATGTTTTCGGTCACTAGTCAGATCCTAGGTTGTGACCAAGCAGGCATCTCCACTTAGGGGATACTCTCCCCGTGCCATCACGGCACCTCCGCTCACGGGACTTCAATGCACATCCCGGAACCACCTCATAAGTCATTACCCGCCACAGGTATCTCTCGTGGGGATGCCCAGGTTGCACCCCCGGCACGACTTGCCCCACGGGCTTGTCCCACATCCCACTTGGTCGACATCAACCCTTACCACGCACCCAAGACGCACGCAGCACTCTCTCCCAGTGGTTATAATCAGTTATGCACCGTCCCAATTCCACCACATAGCATATAGCATGTAGTAAGTAGTGGAAGAGTAACAGTAAATTAAGCAGCAGCTAACCTAGTAGCGGATAGCAGGGTAAAGTCTTATCAAGGCAGGGAATTCAAATATACTACCATGCAACCAATCCATACATAATCATAAAGCAATAGCAACAATGTCATTTACAATGCGTAAATAGGATCTAAGGATTTGGTGGGACGTGGCACCTTCGTAGTCGTCTCCTAGCTCCTGAAAGTACTCGTGGTCGTCTTCCTTAGTCAGATCCTCCTCCGGCTCTGAAATCGAACACGAAATAGTCGCGTCAGCGACTCCTATAAAGTATTTCAGAAAAATCCAATAAAATAAAGAGCCAAATGCACACAAACATAGTCTTAGATTGTAGATCTCATTTTTCTGAGAATTTTGATATATGGTGCGCAATTTTTGGACATCGAATGAATAAGTTATGAATTTCCGAAGATTATCCTATTTTCTGAAAATTGGAAAATTGGTCGGTTAATCAGGGGCAGCTCGGGATTGGTCCACGTGGCGCGCGGGTCCAGTAGTGCGGCATGTGGCGCCTCATCAGAACACAGACCCGATGGTCGCCCACCAGGTGTTCGATGCTGGTTTCCAGAGAGTCGCTGGCGTCGGCGTAGCTCTGCGGTGGTCGGGGGTAGCTCGGCGGAGCTCGGCGTAGTTCGGCGGTGGTCGGGGGTAGCTCGGCGGAGCTCGGCGTAGTTCGGCGGTGGTCTGGGGTAGCTCGGCGGAGCTCGGCGTAGCTCGGCATAGCTCGGCGTAGCTCGGCGGAGCTTCGGCGTAGCTCGGCGGGGCTTGGCGGAGCTCGGCGCAGCTCGGGCGAATCGGACATTCGGGCGCCAAGGGTGCCGCTCTCCCGAGCTCTCCCGGGGAGGCTCGGGCGAATCGGAGATTTGGTGCGCCGAGGGTGCCGCTCTCCCGAGCTCTCCCGGGGAGGCTCGGGCGAATCGGACATTTGGGCGCCGAGGGTGCCGCTCTCCCGAGCTCTCCCGGGGAGGCTCGGGCGAATCGGAGATTTGGTGCTAGCAGGGTTCCAGGGCGTCTGTTCAAGGCGGCGGTGTCTCTCCGGTGCGGCGGACGATGACAGGGCGGCGATGACCATATTTCGGCAAGACAGTGCTCGGCTTTCCCCAATTGGAGTGCTCAGGCAGTCGTCCGACCAGATGGTGGCGGGTTAGAGTCGTGGTATGGCCTCCTTCTCTCACTCGGCATACGGCGGTTCTCCGACGAGGTGGAGGCGCACGTAGCCAAGGCGACAGACATGATTCGGGGCTCGGCTATCTACGCGGCGGTGCTGAGGCAGACTTGGCGAAACTTGTCGGCCTCTCTCCGCAGCGCGAGGCGATCGGGGGTACTCGAAACGGATTTAGGCGAGGCGGATCGTGTCGGCGGCGATCACGTTTCCCCGAGAACGCATCTCTCGGTGTTCCGGGCTATGGAGGTTCGATCTCCCGTAACTAAGCTTGTCCGAGGTGGTCGGTGAGTTGGTGGTCACGCTAGCGGGTCGCGGTATTGAGATGCTCCAGTCATCGGCGGCGATGTCGCCGCGACTGGGAGGTTCCGGAGGGGCTAAGGAGGTCTTCTAGGAGATGTATACGCCTTCAGGGTCTATGGCGATGGTATACCAACTACCAATTTTGGCTACCGAGATTCCCAAGGTGCTCGGTTGTGGCGGCGGCGTGTCGCCGGCGGCGGCTGACGACGGCAAGGTGATTACGGTCTTGTTTTGGCATAACCGGACGTGGTTCAGTCAAATTGGCGTGACTAAACGGGCATACGTCCGCTTAGTGGTGAACTAGTGACAGGGCAAGGCCTCCTTTTGGCTCCGGTCCGCGGCGGCGCTCCGGCGAGGTCGCGGCGCACTGCGGACGAGGCTTCCTCTAGCGTTTAGATCCGCGTAGCTAACTCAAGGGGTCGTGGCGGTGCTCCACGACGCTCTAACCTATACGGGTGCTAGTCGGATTGCTCGGAATGGGTGATTCGGCGTCGGAACGCGTCGGTGGTGAGCGCGCTCCGCCGAGAACGCGTCGTGCTGCGTTCTCGGTCTAGCAAGCTTGTAGTCCGGGGGGTTTCGGCCGGTCGCATGAGTGCATGGTGCAGGTGATCTTCCTGAGCCGGTAAAGGCTCGTGCCTGCGCGTCCCGTGGGCGGAACGCCATGGCAAAAGCAGGCCAAGGTTCGGACATGGCGTGCGATGGCTCACCGTGGTGTCGGTGAAGCTAGGATGGCGATGCAGTGGCGAGTCGGAGCCGTGCAGAGCGATCGCAGTGCTGTGCCGCTCCTCGTCCGCAGCTCGGGCTTCTCCTCCGTGTCCGGCTCCGGCGTGCTCCGCGGCGGCGGCGCTCCGGCAGCTTCTCCTCCTCTGCTCCGCCCTTCTCCTACGCTCTCTCTCTCGGTTTGGTGCAGTGTGCCGGTCTGTGCCGTGGTGGCGGCGGGGAAATAAGGGTAGGGCTTCGGGGTGAGCTCCTTTTTATAGGCGTGCTTGGCCAGCTCCAATGGCGAACGGTCCTGATCGCGCTCGACCGATCGAAGGGCCGTGGCTCGAGTGGATCTAGGGCTCCGGATGGGCGCGGGTTCGCTTGGCGGCCAAGAAAGGAGGGGACAGGAGGGGGACAGCTCTGCGGGGCGTGACGCTGTCGGCTGTGGGACCGGGGTCACGCGAATTGCGTGCACTCGTCCCTGTCGCCTCTGCGAGGAAGAAGAACAGTGGGGGAGGCGAGAGCGGCTGACAGGCGGGGCCGGGTGGTCAGCGGCTGCGGGGAAGCGGGTGAAACGGTCGCGCGCGTGCGGTCGGCATCGCGCGTGCGCGCGGTGTTGGGCCGGCCCAGTGCGGGGAGGCGGGGTGGAGCGCGCGCGCGGGTGAGGTGAGGAGAAGAAGGCCGGGCTGGTTTGGGCTGGCCTAACTCTCTCTACTTTTTCTATTTTCATTTTATTGTATATATACATATATTGCCCATTTTAAATATTGAGTAAATAAAAACATAAATTGCAATAAATCCCAAATGTGATGCATAGGCTATTATTTTATGTGAATGGAATTAAAATGCAAGCTAGTACTCCTTTATTACCAAATTCATAATGAAACATATATGTTTGCACAAGAAAAATAGGTTTTCACAATAAATAAATGAAAAATTTTAATTAGTTGGGATTTTTAGGTTGTGTGGATTTTTAGGGTTGTTACAGCTCCGTTCACGCACCGGAGAGGGAGTGTTTGCCTGTTTGGTGCTGAAAGATCATAGAGAAAGGTGCAAGGTTGCAGTTGCTTGGAATTGGAACGCAAACGCACACGCACCTGCCCGACGGAGTGACCGTCCACAACCCCCTTCCAAGCGACCGGGTCACGTCAACTGGCAGTTGGCTTGCCTCATCGTATGTCTTTCCTTTCCTTCCTTGCAATGCAGCGACATGTCAATTTGACAAGCAAGCTAGTGCGAGCACATCCGATTCCGGCCGCCAGAGGAAACCTACCAGCCCACCACGCAGCCCATCCAAGTTCAGCTTCAGCAGCGCGTACCCAACAATGCCAATCAGCCTGTTCTTTTGGGTCAAAATAAACACTGATTTCGGCTCGTGCTGATTAGTTGTGAGAAAAAAATACTATTTTATGGCTGAAAATAAGCGCTGGCTGAATATGGATAGGCCTGCTGCCTGCACTGAAATCTTCTGTCTAAAAGGGAAAAGGAAAAAAAAACGGAGTGATCTACAAAACAGAACTTTACAAGTAATCAAGTACTACTTCCGTCCCAAAAAGACTGTAGTTTTAGACTTTTCAAGAGTATTTTTAACCGCTTGTCTTATTTAAAATTTTTTATAAAAATGCATAATTAATTAATAATTTTAAAGTATCTCTAATGATAAAACAAATTATAATATGATAAATGATAGTTATATAAATTTTTTAAATAAGACGAATTGTCAAACGTGATATCTGAAAAGTGTAAAATAACAGTCTTTTAGCACAGAGGGAAGTATGGTGGGATGTCCATGGGGGAGCTCCTTGTCAGACTCCATGACAGCGAGACATCAGCTTTTAGGAAGCTGTATATGGTGGGAACGTAAGCCTGAGAAAAAGATCTGGATTGTGTCAGTGTACAAAAGAATTTAATTTGTGAATTATTCACTCCGTTCCAAAAAAAAATTGACGTTTTGATTTTTAGACTTTTTGTTTACCCATCTGTCTTATTTAAAACTTTTATATATAATGGTGATTTATTTTATTATTAGAGATACTTAAATTTAAAAATTAAATAATACGAATAGTTTTTTTTTGATAAAAAATAAGACGAATAGTTAACAACATTGTTTTTATACGAGGGGTATGTAGAGTTCTAGACGTATCCCTTAAAAAAAACGTCCTGCCAGTTGGGGAAGGACAAGGAAGATCAGATGGACCTGCTGTGCGGGCTTGTCTCTCGGCCTCCCATCTGCCACAAGTTCGAGTATGCAAAGGGCCGATTAGATGAGTAGAGATGAGTCGATCAGATGGGCCTAAGTAGGCCGGAGACGTATGCAAAGGGCCCTCTGATCTATCTACTTCTGTTTGGACCATGCCATTTGCCGATGGGCCTAATTCCAAATCCAACATGGGAATGCATTTTTCAATTTCCTACATTTTTCATGTGAAAATTAACTGATTTCTGTTGTGTCCGTGAAATTCCTGGGTTCCAAAGATGTGAAACTTCATTGAGGACAACATTTCCAGACTGCAGCACGCTAACTCACAACAAGATTTGAGTTTGTTTACATGCAGATCAATCATAATTTGAGATATTTCTGCACCCTAACCCTTTCTGACAGTAAGGCAGTAACATGTACGGAGATAACAATGAATAATCTCTCTGCACGAAACGCCATCAGTTTCTTTAGACCAACCACACCGCTACTGTAAAAGAATCCTGCAGGACGATTTAGAGGAGAAATGTGTTGCAGCGGAGTCCTCTACATGCTACAGTATCCGCTTGCATCCGCTACAATTAGCGCCATACAGGACCTCCTCTAAGCTGGCGACCCCACCACCACTGATCCAATGCGTGCATGCGCGGGAGCGAGAGGAGAGAGGGGAGGGCAGTGGTAGGTCACACGTGTTCAACTAACTTAAAAAAATGTTATAACTCACAAACCAAAAAATCAAATTAAATTCGGATTACACCATTAAATTCGTTTTAATAAATCCTTAAAAATAAGATCTCACATGGATATATTTAGATAAAATTTATTTACAAACATGTGGACCATGCTGTTGTTAATTGATATAGAGTATGTGATATAGAAGATAATGGGTGCGAAAAAAACGTGTATGAAAGAGAGAATCTTGATGATCAAGATATATAGAAGATAGAAATAAACAATGATGAATACGGGTAGTCTTATAGCAGTCATTTGTTGCTTCGAACCGAAAAAAGACAGAAAGAATGAGAGATTTTTTTTTTTTTGAGCAGAAGAAAGAACGAGAGATTGTGTTGCTTGGAGTGCTATAAACAAAGAGGCGAGGCACCAAAAGTCCAAAGCAAAGGAAAAGGCGAAACCTCGAAACCAAACGATTCGGCGCCGCGTTTCCAGTTCGGAAATCTGAATCCGTCCAGAAGGACCAGCAGAACCACGGCGCAGAGCGCCAGAGCGTAAGCAGTAAACTGCAGGCCTCGCTTCGGTGGATCCTTCCTATCCGAGCCGCCATAGCCCACTGCAGTGACGCGCGCATAAACAGCCGAGAATTCGTGGCTGGACCGCTGGACGAGCGGACAAAAACCATGTCGCTCGAGCGAAAGCCTGGCGATGGCGACGCTGCCGTTTGTTGGTATCCGGCTGGTCATTTACTCTAGTCTAGACTCTAGATTGAGGGCGGTGTTCTCTTATCTTAGCAGGAGGCGCGATCAGTTCATCAGCTGTTTTGTCCCTTGCTAATTGTAACTTTTTTTTTCCTACCATCAGCTCATCAACATTTTTTTTGTCTGCTTGCTCGGCAACTTGATGGGCTTGTTGTGCGGGAATCTTCCCGTCCGACCTGGTCGGACGGGTGCAGCTCGCCGACCACCCCTCACACGATAGCAGATCTCGTCCTCCGCGCGTTTGTGTTTGCTTACTCTGCTATCCGCCATTCCGGTACAGGGTACGGCGCCGAACCCCCACTCCCCATTGGCCATTGCCTGGTTGGATGGTACTGTAGTACGTACTGTACCATGTGAGTCACTATGTGCATTAGTATAAGAACGCTAGTTAGTACTATTAGTAAAACTACGTACGCGTATTCCTTTTTTCCTTTTCAATTTTTATGTTCTTTTTTCTTTTCTTTTTTGCTGTTACTTTCTTTTTTATATTTTTTCTCTCTTTTCTTCTATTTCTGTATTTTAATTTCTTTTCTTTTTCTATTTTTCTTTTTTTGTCTTTATTATTCCTTATGTTTTCTTCTATTTTTCATTCTTTATTGTATGTTTTCTTTTTTCCCTTTGATTCATTTATTTTCTTTTTCTTTTTTCTTAACTTTTGTCATTCTTTCCATTTTATTATTCTTACTTCCATTTAGTTCTTTATTTTTCTTTCTTTTTTGTTTTCTTATTTTTTTTATTTTTTAATATATATACTTTTAAATTTTTTTATATCTTATTTTGTCTTTATAGATATACATGATGTTCATGTATTATATTTGTAATATTTTATAATATTTTTGTAACACCCCTGTTGTTACGATGACTAAAACCTGCCATGTCATCATGATTGCATGCAAACCATCACCAAACAAACTCATTATTACTGTGCATCATTAAAATAATTTTTATTTCCACATGTGGTTGTGCATATGTGATTTAGGGTGATTGGGTGATATCAGTCCTTGTTTGAGTATATAAGATTAAATCAAATTACATATTCAAACGAAATCATTTAAAAGCCCTAAATCGGACCAAAACCCTAATGCAAAAACTAAATAGAATTAGGGGTCAGGCCTTAAACAAAAGTTATAGATCTTTAAAGGTCGAGCAACTTCTATTTTAGACAATTTTGAAGTTACTAAAAATAAATTCAAATAAACTTTAATCTATGCTTTAAAGTTTAGTTTTGAAATTCAGATTCAAAAACTAGCAGGGATCTGGTGAAGGTTCTTTAATAAAAGTTGTAGGTCCTTAAAAATAGAAAAACTTTTATTTAAGGAGATTTTGAAGTTTACCAGTGAAAATTCAAATTAAAACCCGATTAGTGTTTGTTTATTCAAATTTAAAATGCCCTTTCAAAAACTATCAAGAATTTGGGAAAACTCCTTTAATGAAAGTTGTAAGGATTTTTAAGTTGAACAACTTTTATATTTGGGGATTTTGAACTTATGCATTGATATTTCAAATTAAACCCTAACTAGTGTTTTGAAATTCAAATTCGAAACCCGACTTCAAAAATTAACAAGAATCTGACCAAACTTCTTTGATGAAAGTTGTAGATCTCAACAAATAGAACAACTTTGATCTTTGAAGGTTTTCAAGTTATTGAGGAAAATTCAGAGAATTTAAATGGATTAGAAATGAAATTCAAATTGAACTTTTACCCCCTTTGGAATTGCTCAAAATCTATTCAAAATTTGAATATGGCTCGAAAACAAAAATTGTTTAGCACAAAATTGACTACAACTCATATTTGGGTAATTTTCTTGGTTCTTATATAAAATGAAAAGTAATTGTAACAAAACAGTAAGAAGGTGATTATGGCGCTACAGTGCTCGCGCCTCCTTCCTCTGTTCGTGCACAGGCGCGGGCGTGCCGCCGCGCGGTGCCGCCGTCCTGCCTGCCTGCCGGCATGCGCCTGTCGGGGGAGATGCGTCATGGGGGTCCCGGACGTGGTCTGCTCCCCTCCCTTTCTTCTTTAAGAGGCCTGGCACCACCATTTTCCCCTCCTTTCCTTTCCATCGCCGCCGACGAGCTTTCGGAGGAGAGCAAAAATTCGCAGCCACTGCTTCACCTCCACCCTCTCCATCTTTTGAATAGTCTCTACTCTTTCTTGCGCACCGATTGGTCCCAGTTGCGCTAGTGTTGGTTCACTGCTATGCCCAGGCATTCCCTTTCTTCTCCGCGGCTGGTTGGAAGCGCCACCGTGAGCTCGTCACCAAGGGTAGCCTGCTTCGGTGAAGCTCTCTTCTTTCCATTCTCCGTTTTCACTCCCCTTTGACTCATAGATCGTGATCGGCCTTCTGTTTTCACCTCTATCGTTCAGGTACCGCCGGAACGGGACTTTCGCCGCTGGAAAACGCCGCCGCAGCCGCTGTCGCCGACAAGGCCAGTGCTCCGCTCAGTTCTAGTCGACGTCCGAGTGCGCATCCACCCCGTGGTGAGTTGCTGAGTCTTCCCCTGTGTGTGGTTCGAACTCTACCGCTTCGTAGCGGCAGGGAACACGCCTCGCCGCCGTGCGGCTCGTCGGCCGTCCGCCATGGCTGCGCTGGAGCTCGCTCCAAAGCTCCGGCTGCTCAACCGAGTGCACAACCTGACGTTTCAGGTCGCGGGATAGTTGCCGGAGTCCTTGGCCTCGTCGGAGATGTCGTCGCCGGCAAGCCACCGCGGCTGGGGTCGCGCGCGTGGCGCCGGCAGAGCTGGGAAGGAGGAGGTGAACGGGGGGCCGCGCGGGCCGCTCAGCAAGCCAGCTGGGCCGGCCAAGTCGCGCGCGAGCGCACTGAAAGCGGCCGGGAGAGAGAGAGCGAGCGCTGGGCCGGCCTGTGGTGGTGGGCTGACTCGGGCCAAATCAATGTTTCCTATTTCCTTTGCGAATTGAATGGGATTTTCTATTTTCTGATAAACGGAATAGTATTATGTTTTGTTATTTTTGCAGAAATAAATCTGTGATACTAAAATTTATGAAATTAATTGTGGATGCTCTCTGTGATATGGTGAATGCATGAAAAATACAAAATAAATATTTTGAGCACCTTCTGTATATAAGTAAAAATACATAATTTAATTCATAAATGTGACTTCTAGGAATTTTGTGGGCTAGAATTATTATCCAAAAATTATGAAATTTGTTTTGTCACTGTTTGGGGCTGAGATCTAGTTGTATAAAAAGTTTGGGCTCGAATGGATATAGTTTATTTATTTATTATTTTATGCTCTATAATTTGATTAATAAAATAAATAGAAAACCTTAATGAACTAGATTTTTAGTGACTTTTGGATTGATTGTTGACTCTGGGTCATTCACTATAGTGATCCTTGGCATGTTAACTGGTGTATTACGGTAGATTTTGAAAAAGTTGTGCAGCGGCTTTCTATGACTCTTAAAATGGTCAATAAAAACGAAATGCGGAAACACTCTTTTACCTCATGAGAAATGTTTTGCAACTTTACCATGAAGGAAAGTTGTACTCAAGGTTGTTAATTAAATGTTTGTTCTACATTTTTCATTCATGTCATTCCGCACCATGTAAGCATGCATCATTGTTTTACGTGTAGAGATCGGGTTCTCGGAAGAATTTCTTGATTGCTCCCCGATGGAAGAATTATTCGTCGACAGAAGTCAAGTGGGTTCCTCTGGTTTTCTGGCGGAAGTGACAGACCTGCAACACAGGCAAGCCCCGGTGCATTTAGCCCCTTCCTTGTGTTTTATAAAATGTTTATAACTTGGGTTAAAATATTGCATTAGGTTGATAGGAGTTGATTGTCACCTACTTGCTGCATTGCCTACCTTGATATATTATCCTGGAACCCGTTTTAAAATAAAATGTTTGGAAAATGGTTAGCCCTGCTAAATTAATTTAGATTTGCCTGAAATGGTACTTTCTGTGCTATGATTATATATTGAGAACAAAATATGAGAATTGGTGAAGAATTTGTTATTCGTCGGTCGACGTGCACTTGGGTTAGAGTCCTAATGTATTGTCGCCATCGGAATAGTTTGGAACCGGTTGATGAAAAAGGAAATGTTTCGCTCAGTTGATGTGCACATGGGGTGGCGTTCCCCATGTCTTATCATCCGGCAGACATGAGATTGGAAAAAGCTTAGGGACCGTTCGTTGTAGGCTTGCTGGATCGAGACTTTGCAACTAGCCACATACTCCTGGGAAGCTTTATCTCCGATGGCTCTATTGGTTGAACCGATAACCACGCACTGGGAGTGGAGAGATGGCGAGAGTAGCGTTTACCCTCGTGGCCGGCGTGCCTGGAGACGAGAGGAGTACTGTGCTCTCGGGTGGCGCAGGACCGGTTCAGGGATAGAAAAGCCGTGGTAGACGAGGTTGGCGTATGCAAGCTTAAGTGCTACATATGCAGTGTGGATAAGGATCCCCAGCTGGGTATTTAATCGATTCGAATCGTCGTTGCTCCTCGGATAATGGAGACTTGATCCATGCCCTACCCCGAAATCTGGTTCGGAACTAGGTGTTTTGAGAATAATTAATTTGGAAGTACGATGATTTATGAATATGAGTTCGGAATTATGGGTTATGATTAAATTAAGATTGAGGTAAATATTGAATTAGTATAGTAATGTTTTTTCCGTAAAACTCTTTGACTTTTGCTAAAGCCTTACCTTGACTCCCCTCAGCCTGCATTCCTGAGTCTCACTCCTTTTTCTTAGTCGGGTAAGTCTTGCGGAGTACCCCAGTACTCAGGGTTTGTTAACCTCCTGTTGCAGGTAAGTTGAGTGAACAGTTCCACGTGTGACTGTGTCTAGTTGTATGCAGCTACTCCACTACAAAACTCTGGTTTGAGATAATGTAATCTAGCTTTCAAAACCTATATTAATACTTCCGTACACTTTACTCTGATTCATTTTATTTGTGTAAACTGTTGTAATACTGTAATGTTTACAATGAGATCCTCGGGAAAGTAGGGTTTCCTAGGGAACCCGACAGGCCACATAGGTCAAGGAGAACTCGTGCAAACTGATCGTGGGTACTTAGGGACGATGGCGGTGCACGTGGGCCCTATGATTAAGGCGGTTCTGTCATAATTTTTTATGTTCATGACTAGATATACGATGTTCTATAATCTATTTTGTGATGTTCAGTTCGAGTATATTGATGTTCTATGATATATTTTGTGATGTTCAGTTCGAGCGTGTTGATTTTCTATGATATATTTTGTGATGTTCAGTTCGAGCACATTGATGTTCTATGATATATTTTGTGATGTTCAGTTCGAGTATATTGATGTTCTATGATATATTTTGTGATGTTCAGTTCGGAACATATTGATGTTCTATGATATATTTTGTGATGTTCAGTTGGAGTATATTGATGTTCTATGATATATTTTGTAATGTTCAGTTAAAATATATTGATGTTCTATGATATATTTGTGATGCTCGGTAGTATTTTTCTTCTTCTAAAATTTTATTTAATTACTTCATTAATTTTATATGTTATTTACACTGCGTGATATTGTGTGATGTTTAGATTGTATATGTGTAGTGTTAATGTGATGTTCTAAAAAGTAGTGTGATGTTTAGATTGTATATGTGTAGTGTTAATGTGATGTTCTAAAAAGTATTTGTGATATTTTATAGTATACACTGATGTTTTGAGAATATTTTTTTCGATGTTCGGTAGCTCTTTTCTTCTTTTATTTGACTCTAGTTAATTATTTTACTAATTTTATTTTACATTTTCATGATTTTTTATGTTCATGTAGCATATATATAATGTTCTATATTATATTTAGTGATATTCGTGTAGTGTTAATATGAAGTTGTGTTTAGTATGCATAAGATGCTCTATACTTTTTTTCGACTATGTTCATGTAGTTTTTAACACCATGTCTAACGATTATCTTTAAATACATACTGTAACATTCCGGCCTAGGGTTTAATGGGATTGATAGGATACTCATACCAAAAAGTTGCAACTTCTTTTCCGGAAGCCCATCTGCAAAGAACTCCGAGGTTAAGCGAGCTTGGCCCTGGAGCGATGGGTGACCGACCGAGAAGTTCTTCCCGGGTGCGCATGAGTGAGGACAAAGTGCGCAGAAAAGACTGGTGTTGGTCTGTGAGGGCAGTCTATATCCTAGTTAAGCTGCCAAATGTAAGCAGGCCCGGCCTCGGGGAGGCGGGACGTTACAGAATGGTATCTGAGCCGACCCTTACGGTTTCACGGACGCGTGTGTCGTAGTTGCGCAGGCATGGTGCGCATGGCTGGTGTGGATCCGGCGTGGTCACACAGCATGGCACAGGACACACGGACGTGGCCAAGAGGGGACGTTCCTGACTTGGGATTGATCGACGAGGACGTCGATCTCTTAAGGGGGTGAGGATGTAACATTCCGGCCCAGGGCTTAATAGTATTGATAGGATACTCATACCAACAAGTTGCAACTTCTTTTCTAGAAGCCCATCTGCAAAGAACTCCGAGGTTAAGCGAGCTTGGCCCTGGAGCGATGGGTGACCGACCGGGATGTTCTTCCCGGGTGCGCATGAATGAGGACAAACTGCGCAGAAAAGACTGGTGTTGGTCTGTGAGGGCAGTCTATATCCTAGTTAAGCTGCCAAATGTAAGCGGGTCCGGCCTCGGGGAGGCGGGACGTTACACATACTTATTATGAGATAATTGTTTATTAAAAGTTTATCGAAATATATTCATGTGAGATCTTATTTTGAAGAGTCTATTGCAAGAAAAATAATGATGCAATCAGATTTTAATTTTTATACTTAATTTAAAAGATATGACTTTTTTTAGTTAAGTTTTGGCTGGCGTTACCAGTGGTGGGGCCCTAGGAGTAGCTGTGAGGTAGACCTGCTGCTCTGTCTGCAAAGCACCTCACGCGCGCGCGATCCTCCGCGCTTGACGTTTGCTCGCTCCGCTGGACCGGGGGGGGGGGGGGGTGGCCAAAGCAGAGCCCGCTTCCGACCAGGGCGGCAGCTAGCGCCCCTCCCCCCTCCCCTTGTTGTGGGCTAGTGGCTTGGTACGAGAGCAAAAGCTGTGTGCCGTCCGTGTGCGCGGCAGGGTATGGTCCTGTTAGTTTATTCTTGGATTGAGCATTAAATGTAGGTAAAAAATAAAACTCATCATTTTACATTTAAATTACGATACGATCTTTTTAAGTCTTCTTAGATCACGATTAGATACTTATTATAAAATTTAGCAAACGTGCTATAGTACCTAAAATTCAAACTATTCAGCATCTAAACACAGTCTCAAATCCAATTAAACGGTTTGATTTCACTATAAATTCAATAAACATATTTCTTTCATTCCAAAACTAATACTCGATCTGTCCCAATTTATAAGTTGTTTGCCTTTTTTTTAACCCTAATTTGACCGCTCGTCATATTCAAAATATTTGTGCTAAAAGAGTTAAATTTTAATCATATTTGAAGAACTTTTATTAATAAAGCATATCATAACAAGAGAAGTGGTATTTTTGTACAAATTTTTGAATAAGACGAGTGATCAAACTTGGGGCAAAAAAAGTCTAAGGAACGGATTTAGTACATCCCCTGCCAGAATAAGTGTCACAATGGCATCCATATTGATCAAACTTACTTAAGTTCAATGAGAGCTGTATAAATATTAGCAACAATTATATCTCTAAATAAATTTAAAATCATGCATAGTGAGTACTAATATTGACTAATCATGTATAGTAAGTATAAATATTTTTTCTTATATATATCCATATTAATATTTTCTTATATGTCAGATCAAAATTTAAAATATTTTTGTCGCGTACTAAAGTATGGGGTACCCAACTTCGATGCGAAAACATACATTCCCAACACGGCTTGGCCCAGGTAGGGCCAACGGAAGCCCACTAAGGCCGCGTCTACGGAGGCCCATAATGATGCATCAACGCAAACCTATCCTCGGGGAAGCGGCACCCTCGGGCGTCCATTCTCCGATTCGTCCGAGCCTCTCCGAGAGAGTTCGGGAAAGCGGCACCATCGGGCACCAATTCTCCGATTCGCCCGAGCCTCTCCGAGAGAGCTCGGGAAAGCGGCACCCTTGGGCACCAATTCTCCGATTCGCCCGAGCCTCTCCGAGAAGAGCTCGGGAAAGACCATCCCTCTCAAGTGCAATCTTTCAAAAGCATCCCACGCATAGTTGACGTCAGTAGACCAACCTTGGACCGCAAGGGACCTCTCTTACCACTTTATAGGCATGGTCCCATCGGATGGGCCCCTCGACACAACAGCGCCCCGAATGCGCACGTTCATCGTACCAGCTGTCCCATCTCCTCTGGCAGTCGATCTGACGGTCCTCCTCCTCCCACGCCGCTACAGGGACAGTCAACCGTACGGTTCCCTGGGCTGACGAGGGGATTCGCCAACTACGACGGCGACCGCCATACCCTTGCCACACGTGTGACACCAGGAAATGGGGGACAACGGTCGTCCGGCCAGCCAGGGGGAATGGACAAGCCTTACGACCGGTGTTGCCAACCACCTGGAATGTACCTCACAAGGAAAAAGAAGCGTCCGAGGGAGTACACTCCGCCCGCTCTATCCCATCAGGCCCCCGATAGCACCATGGCTTCCCGAGCCTCGGGAGCGTGTACCCGGAGGTCAACCTATCTATTCGTTGCACTGTGCAGGGACGGACACGACAGCATGACGTATCGCCATGTAGCCAACCATAACCAGCACTGTGAGGCGCCTTGGAACTCACCAATGGAATAGTGGCAGATCAGCCGAGTGACTAATGCCATGCCACCGAAGCGCCAAGACGAAGGCGTGGCAGACGATCGCCACCATTCATCGCCAACTCCGCCATACCGAGTACTGTAGCACACTATGTAACTCTAGCCCTTCCCTTGTAACTATAAAAGGGAGGGGAGAGACCAGCCTTAGAGGACCCCTCTCAATATCTCACAAGCTCACTCACACTCACAGGCACTCAACAACGAACAAAAAAAAGCAATCTGTACGCACTTAGACACTCGTAAGAGACTTGGGAGCCCTTCCCTCTCTCGCTCAGCTTGTAACCCGTACTACTAGCACCCCGGTGCAAGGCAACATGACTCGATCCCACACTGGACGTAGGGCACTCATTGCCTGAACCAGTATAAATCCTGTGTTCCCCCTTGCACACCACCCGTAACCTCAACCGCGAAATACAAGTTTACTAGCCGGTGCTAGCCCTCGCAAAAACTAGCACCGACAGTTGGCGCACCAGGTAGGGGCCTTTTGTGTGTTGACTCAGGTTACGGATGGCAGACGCCTCGATGATGCTTCCTGCTGGCGCGGTGTTCCGGTTTGGGAGTCTTGAGTTCGTGACCACCGGCCACGGGCTCGAGATGAACCTGCGCCCAACTGAGCCCCGCACCATCATCGTCCTAACTCCGGCCCGTCAGGTGGCCGGGGAAAGGACCACGGCGACGCTTCCTCCCGTCCCAGAGGACGAGGGGAACGCCGCACGCCGCGCTTCCCGGCGGACCAGGAGGAGGAGGCACAACCGCGCCAACCTGCCCCTGGTCGCGGAAGGCGCGACCAACCAGGTGCCCCCAGCAGGGGACGCCAACCCGGCGCCGGCCGCCACCCTGACACCTCCGGCGCCGGCAGCTGCACGCCCGTCAACCGCCCAAAGGTCGGACGGAGGCGGGATCACGGCGTCAATGGGTCTCTCTCTCCGCCCTCATGGCGGGAGGGGGACGGCGCCGTCATCTCTCTTTAGGCTCCAGATCGCTATGGACGCCCACGTCCGCGCGGTCCGCGCTCTGCTGCACGATCTGGTGGAGACACCTGTCTACCGCCTCGAGCGTCTAGATGACCTCGTGGGCGACCACGTGGCCTCCCTACCGTCTTCTCCCTGGGAGCAGTCCCAGGACGTACGGCGGGGGGAGGCGGACTCCACTGACAGCCTCACTCCCCGAGAATACTCGGAGGAGTGGGATCGTCGTGGTTGGACCTCGCCGTCACGACGGGCCTCAGCGACGACGACGACGAGTTCTGGGCGAGCGTGGACTTCATCGTCCACCTCGACGACTCAAGGGAAGACGCCCCGAGCGTCACCACCGACTAGTCCAACATCGACCCCACTCGGGAATGCTACCACTTGGTGTACCCCGAAGATGGACGGGTGGAGGACGTCTATTTAGGGGACGACAACGACGCACCCCTCCTGCTTCAGCCACAGCACACCCCGCCTCCGGCGACTCCGCGGCCGCGATCAGCTCCGCCGCAGGACCCGGGGCCTGGGACATCTCGCCCCGCGCACCAGTCTCCGGAGCTAGAGCAGCTCCGGAAACTCGAGGCGTAGATGGACGAGGACCGCCTACGCCTCACCCAGCTGCGAGCCACGCTCGAGCGCGAGGAGCAACAGGGCACCGGCGAAGCAGCTCGTCGCCGGGCCCAGGACGTTCAGGCTCGTATCATCGCCGATGATGGAGCCGGAACGCCAGGAGCCCTGCCTCGAGCAAGCCGCAAGCTCACAGAGGCGGCAATGCTGCTCCGGAGCCTGCCTGAGCCCTCTGCCGAGGAGTCACGGCAGCTCCGGAACCAGTTCAAGGACCTCCTGAAGGATGCAGCCGTCCTCCAGGTGCAAAGTTCAGCGTCACGCCAGCGTGGCGCTGAAAGCCACCAATGCGGTGGCGCGGCACGCCACGAGCTCGAGCCCTCGGGACATCCCGAGGTCCCGAGAGCCTCGTCGGTTCACCAACGGCTTGGCAAGGACGTCGACGTCCAAGCCATCCTTCATGCCCGCGGTCGACGGAAGACCGACGGAGCTACATGTGGTTTCCATGTCCATCGGGGCGGGCGCTATGACTCGGACGAGGACCGTGAGCCCTCGCCCGAGCCCTCGGGTCCTCGCGTCTTCAGTGAGGTCATCCGAAGGGCTAGGTTCCCGCCCCGGTTCTGACAGCCGGCAAATATAGCCAAGTATTCGGGGGAAACCAACCCCGAACTATGGCTAGCGGATTATCGTCTTGTGTGCCAGCTTGGCGGTGCGCAGGATGATCTCATCATCATCCGTAACCTCCCCCTATTCCTCACCGACTCTGCAAGAGCTTGGCTGGAACATCTTCCCCCGCGGTTGATCTTTGACTGGAGCGATCTAGTCAAGATCTTCGTAGGGAAATTCCAAGGCACGTACGTGCGCCCTGGCAACTCCTGGGACCTCAGGAGCTGCAAGCTGAAGCCGGGCGAGTCCCTCAGGGACTACATCCGGCGGTTCTTCAAGCAGTACAATGAGCTGCCCCAGGTCGCCGACTCCGACATCGTCGGAGCATTCGCTGAAGGAACTTCCTGCAAAGAGCTCGTTCATGAGCTCGGACGCCAGATCCCCACTAGCGTTTCCGAGCTTATGAAGATAGCAACCAGCTTCGCCACGGGGAATGAGGCGGTGGGAGCCCTCTTCTCCGACCCAAAGGGCAAACAAAAGGTGGAGGCCCCCGAGGGCATCTCTTCCCGGGGCCCAAACAGCAAGAAAAAAAGGGGAAGGGAAAGGCCCCCTCCGCAGTGACTCCCTCGTGCTAGCCACCGAGCCCAAGAGGGAACGACTGAAAGCCCTAGTTTGGTTTTGATAATTAATGACATCCTAAGGACTAACCTAAGTTGCTAAGTGATGGCAAGGTTTAGGTTGGTCAAACCATGGAGTGTGGAGCCTAGGAGACTATGTTGATCAAAATGGCTCTACCATGGATCAAGTGAACAAGAGGTGAGGTGATCAAGTGTTAAGCAAAGGCATGAAGGCATAGGTATAACCTTAAATAGGTTTTCTTTAAGTGATCAAGACACCTAGAGGGTGTGATCACATTTAGGATAGATACCCGACTATTAAGGGGAGAACGAGTGTTGGATTACTTTCAAGTGCTCTAGGTTGCATCTCATGTGCATTGATCCAACCAACCTAGAGAACATCGTTGAAAACCCTTGAAAAATGTTTGCAAAATGCTAACACACTGTGCACAAGTGTTGAAGACCTTGAGTGTTAGCACATAGAAGCAAGGAGTGAGAAATAGACTTAAAAACCCTGAGAAGTGAGCGTCGGACTGTGCAGAGGGGTAGCGTCGGACCATCGAGTAGAGTCTGACGCCTAACCCTAGTTCTGGCCAATGGCAAGCGTCGGACGCTCAGTAAACGAGCGTCGGACCATTGCCCATCGGTGATTAGTCTTCACGGCGTGTGGACTTCACTTCAATCAAGCCCATCGGTATAATCCTCTCGATCTCTCTTCCTTGCGCTTCATACTTGTTTAGGTGCCATCTCCTTAGGTTCGGGGGAGTTGGTTTCTTGCGTGTTGAGTGCTTATATTTGTGAGTAGCATATCTTGATAGGTGGCTTGCATAGAATAGTCTAGAGCTAGCGCTTTGTCTCGCTTGCTTATCTACTAACTTGTGGTCTAGTATTTTGCTAGAATTTTTAATAGGCTATTCACCCCCCTTTAGCCTATACGGTCCTTTCTACGACCCCATCGGGGCCGTTTCGACGAGATGCGTAGCAAGCCGTGCCCTTATCACCAGGGTCCGGTGCATCATATACTTGGGCAGTGTGTGATGCTCAAAAAGCATTACGGCCGGCAGGCGTTCCGGGACGCCGCCGGCAAGAAGCCCGCCGAGGACAAGGAGGACAAGGAGGGGAAGGACGACGAGTTCCCGCCCATCGACAAATGCCTCATGATCTTCGGTGAGCCCGGGACCGCTCCCACGTCGCGCCAGCGAATGCGCGAGTGTCGGGAGGTCTACTCCGTCGGACCAGCGACACCACGCTTCCTCGACTGGTCCCACGACGCCATCACCTTCAACCGGGAGATCACCCGGACTACGTCCCATCGCCGGGGCGTTACCCGCTCGTTGTCGACCCCGTCGTCGACAACACAAGGCTCTCCAAAGTCCTCATGGACGGAGGCAGTGGCCTCAACATTCTCTACGCTGAGACCCTTGACTTGATGGGGATCAGCCGCTCTCTTCTCCGGCCGGTGACTTCCCCGTTCCACGGGATAGTCCCGGGGAAGAGCGTGCAACCCCTCGGGCAGATCGACCTGCCCGTCTACTTTGGGACTCCTGACAACTTCAGGAAGGAGACCCTCACCTTCGAAGTGGTAGGTTTCTACGACACCTACCGCGCCATTCTCGGAAGGCCATGCTACGCCAAGTTCATGGCCATCCCGAACTACACCTACCTCAAGCTCAAGATGCCGGGACCAAAGGGGGTGATCACCATCGGCGCTTCCTACCAGCACGCGTACCAGTGCAATGTCGAGTGCTGCGAGTACGCTGGCGCGCTGATGGAGTCCGAGGCCCTCATCGCCGACACCGAAAGGCTGGCAAAGGAGGCACCCGACCACAAAAAGATCACAGGCACCTTTGAGCCCGCTGAGGGGGTGAAAGAGGTGCCCCTCTACCCGAGCTCTCCCGATAGCAAGGTGCTGAAGATCAGCGCCACCCTCGACCCAAAATAGGAGGCTGTGCTCGTCGACTTCCTCCGCAAGCACGCCGACGTGTTCGCTTGGAGTCCCTCGGATATGCCAGGCATACCGAGGGAGGTCGTCGAGCACTCCTTGGACATCCGGGCCGGGTCCAAGCCGGTCAAACAGCGCCTACGCCAATTCGACGAGAAAAAGCGCCGGGCCATCGGGGAGGAGGTGCAGAAGCTTTTGGCGGCCGGATTCATCAAGGAGGTCTTTCATCAAAAGTGGTTAGCTAATCCTGTTTTGGTTAAAAAAATGGAAAATGAAGAATGTGTGTTGATTATACTAGTTTAAATAAACCTTGTCCTAAGTATCCATTTTCATTTCCTCGCATTGACCAAATAGTTGATTCCACTGCTGGCTGTGAGCGACTTTGCTTTTTTGATGCATATTCCGGTTACTATCAGATTCGTATGAAAGAGTCCGACGAATTAGTGACTTCTTTCATTATTCCTTTCGGCAAATATTGTTAAGTAACCATGCCATTTGGCCTAAAAACGCGAGCGCAACTTACCAGCGTTGCATGCTCAAAGTTTTTGGGGACCTCATCGGGTGGACCGTTGAGGCTTACGTAGACGATATAGTGATAAAATCTAGGAAGGTCAGCGATTTAGTAGCCGACCTAGAAAAGGCATTCGACTGCCTCAAGAAGAAAAATATAAAGCTAAACCCCGAGAAGTGCGTTTTTGGGATCCCTTGGGGCATGCTCCTCGGGTTCATCGTTTCCGAGCATGGCATCGAAGCTAACCGGAAAAAGATATCGGCCATCACACAAATAGGTCTGATTCGGAACCTCAAGGGAGTGCAAAAGCCTATGGGGTGTCTCGCGGCCTTGAGTCGATTCATCTCAAGGCTCGGCGAAAAGGGACTTCCCTTGTATTGGTTGCTGAAGAAAAATGAGCATTTTACCTAGACCACCGAGGCCCAGGAAGCCCTCGAAAGGCTTAAGGCTCTGCTTTCGAAAGCACCGGTCCTCGTGCCTCCTACAAAAGAGGAAAATCTCTTGCTGTATGTTGCGGCTACTAACCAAGTTGTAAGCGCTGCAATAGTCGTGGAACGGCAAGAAGAAGGGCACGCATTACCGGTACAGCGGCCGGTTTATTTTATCAGCGAAGTCTTATCCGAGACCAAGACGCGCTACCCGCAGATCCAGAAGTTGGTTTACGCAATCATTCTTGCCCGGCGCAACTTGCGGCACTACTTCGAATCTCATCCCGTGACCGTGGTATCATCGTTCCCCCTCGGGGAGGTGATCCAGAATCGGGAGACGACTGGAAGGATCGCTAAATGGGCTATCGAGCTCATGGGTGATGGCATCACCTACGCGCCACGCAAAGCCATTAAGTCTCAGGTGCTTGGGGACATCGTGGCCGAGTGGACCAAAACGCAGCTACCGCCACTCCCAACCCAAGATGAGTATTGGGTCATGTATTTCGACGGGTCGATGATGAAGGCCGGTGCTGGCGCAGGCAACGTCTTCGTCTCGCCCCTTGGGGTCCGGCTCAAATACCTGTTGTGGCTGTACTTCGTGGCTTCTAACAACGTGGCCGAGTACAAGGCTCTGGTCAACGGTCTCCACATCGCCATCGAGCTCGGGATCCGACGGCTCGAGGTCTGAGGGGACTCCCAGCTCGTCGTGGACCAGGTCATGAAGGAGTCGACGTGCCAGAACCCCAGGATGGCCGCCTACTGCAAGCTGGTGAGGTTGCTCGAGGAAAAGTTCGACGGCCTCAAGCTCAACCACAGCGCACGACGGTACAACGAAGAGGCCGACGAGTTGGCAAAAATTGCATCCGAAAGGGCTACGGTCCCGACGGGCGTATTTGCCAACGACCTCCACAAGCCCTCAGTCAGCATAGATCCCTCGGGGCCAAGGGGAAGAAGACCCCCGAGCCCCCAGGAGAACTTGGATCATCTTCAAGCCTCGCAAGCCCCTCGGGGGCTGCTGACCCCTCTGACAAAGTGGAGCCACCCGAGACCCTGGCTAAAGATGGCGACGAAGCCGAGGCGATGGAGATTGAAGCCAAGATGGATGACGACGAGCTGGACTGGTGCGAGCCGCTGGTCAGCTGGCTTGTCGAAGGGGTTTTACCCTCGGACAAAACCAGAGCACGACGGTTGGCACGAAAAGTCAAGTCTTTCACGATGATTGATGGCAGCCTCTATCGACGTAGTCCCTCGGGTATGCTCCAGCGCTGCATTCCCTTCAGTCAAGGCAAACGCCTACTCGAAGAAATACAAGCCCGAGCCTACGGTCATCATGCCGCACCAAGAACTCTAGTCGGTAACGCCTTTCGGCAAGGCTTCTACTGGCCAACCGCCATGGCCGATGCTACCGAGCCGGTACGCTCCTGCGAGGGGTGCCAGTACTATGCTCGGCAGACACACCTACCAGCCCAAGCTCTCCAGACGATCCCCTCACTTGGCCATTCGCCATATGGGGACTGGACCTTGTCGGGCCTCGCCAAAAGGCGCCTGTGGGCTTCACCCACTTGCTTGTAGCCATCGACAAGTTCTCGAAGTGGATCGAGGCTCGGCCGATCACCCAGATCAGCTCGGCACAAGCGGTGTTATTCTTCATCGACATCGTTCATCGGTTTGGTGTCCCAAACTCCATCATCACTGACAACGGCTCGCAGTTTATCGGAAAGAAGTTTCTGGGCTTCTTCGACGAGTACCACATACGAGTGGACTGGGCGGCTGTAGCCCACCCAAGAACAAACGGTCAAGTAGAATGTGCCAATGGCATGATTCTCCAAGGCCTTAAGCCGAGAATATTCAACCGACCGAATAAGTTCGGCAAGAGGTGGCCGACGGAGCTCCCAGCGGTGATATGGTGTCTAAGGACTACGCCAAGCCGAGCCACAGGTTTCACGCCCTTCTTCCTGGTGTACGGCGCCGAGGCCGTCCTCCCCACGGGCTTGGAGTACGACGCCCCGAGGATCCGAGCCTATGATGAACAGGGCAATCAGACTACCCACGAAGACGCGTTGGACCAAGTAGACGAAGCTCGGGACATGGCCCTATTGCACTCAGCCAAGTACCAACAGTCACTACGCAAGTACCATACTCGGCGCGTCCGGGGCCGAGCCTTCAGCGTAGGCGACTTGGTGCTGCAGCTCAGGCAGGACAACAAAGGACGCCACAAGCTCACCCCACCATGGGAAGGACCATTCATCATCGATGAGGTGCTACGCCCCGGCACGTACAAGCTCGCAAATGAGAAGGGCGAGATCTACAACAACGCTTGGAACATCGAACAGCTACGTCGCTTCTATCCTTAAATTTCTGAGCATTGTACAATTTGTAAAATCTTAAAATCAATAAAAAGACCCGACTTCTATTCTTTTTACCCGATTTTTGGATTTTCAATCCGAGCCTACACTCGGAAGTGAAATGACTTTTCATTTCGCTGCGCAATAGAAAAGTGAGGCTCGACCTAACCTACGGAAAGGCCGACCCTCCCTCGGGGACTAGGACGGGGGGAACCCCCGGACTTTCCCGAGTCTCAACGATTTCGAAAATGCAAAAATTTTAAAACTCGTTGAAATCGTTTCTTCTTAAAACATGCTTCTTTCCTAAAACCAAGCGAGAACCTATAAGACTCGGAAGAGTAAGAGGAGTCCAAGAGGACAGAGCCGGTCGAGCTGAGGAGACCGCTTACGCCCCAGGGCTACAGCATCTCCCCTCGCCACTCCGCGTCCGAAGGCTAACTCGCGCTCGGAAGAAAACTTATAAGATCTACGCTCGGCAAAGGGAGGAGGCTCGGGAAGAAACAACTAAGCCTTCTTTTTCGAGGGTTCTTTCTGCCAAAACTCCTAGGACATCGGCTGCGTCTACGCCGTTAAAGCCACGACACCCGAATAAAGTCCCCCAAGGCTCGATGGCCCGGGCGCATGATCGGCAAGAATAAATGCATGAGGAAAAAAGCACGAAACGAAACAAAACATACAGCAAATATTTACATAATATAAAGGCCACGAAGGGCCACCTGTTTGTTTCCTCTCAGCCACTCACAAAAAGTTACTTTTACAAGGGCACTACAGCCCGGCTTTTCTTCACGGCAGATTCAGAGGAGGAAGCTCGACGTTGGCTTCGAAGAGGCCCGCCAGCCCTTCTCCTGGCTCCTTCATCGAGTCCTCCAGCGCCAGGAGCTCGGCGTCGTTGGCCTCAAGGAAGCATTCGCTGACAGGGCCGGCGTCGAAGTTCCCATAGTGGGACTTCACGGCCGCCAGTGGCTTCTGGACACCCGTCAGTAAGGCCTCCTTGACCCGGCCGCCGACGCTGATGTAGAGTGCCTCCAGATGGCTCCGGAGCGAGATCCCCGAAGGTTTCCCACTCGCGCCGATGGAGTCACAAAGCGCGCGCGCGACCTTCTGCAGTTCAAGGTGGTCGGCCGCTTCGCCGTCGTAAGCCGCCTGCAGAACTACAGGAGCAAAGCATGGAGGTGAACAAAGATGCAGCAAGCAACCAGGACAAACAGGACGAAAAAGCACGACATTGCACATACCGTCTGCCTCTTCCCGAACTTTCTGTGCCTCCTTCCGAGCCAAGTCCCCCGCGCCAACCGCCAGGCGCAACGCCTCTTGAGTGTCACTCAGGTCGAGGGCCAAGGCCTCAGCGACGGAGGTCTTCTCGGCGGTGAGCCCTCGGGCGACGTCGCGCTCCCTTATCATCTCGGCCAGGGCGCTCTCCAGCTCCCTCACCCGTGCTTCCAAGCCAACAGCTTGGCCCCTCGCCTCCGTGACCTCCTCCTTCAAGATGGTGTCGTCAACACTCGCTTCGGCGAGCTTGGAGGTCACGGCGGCGAGCTCGTTCTGGGCACGGGCGAGGGCTTTCACCTTGAGGTCAAGTTGCTTCCAGAGCCCAATCCTGCCGTGAAGGAAGCGGGACTTGTCCTAGGAGGTATGCATGAGGTCCTGGAAAGGAGATAGGAGTGGAGACGGTAAGAACAATGCTCATACGCAGGAAAAATTACAAGACATGGGGATTCAACTGAAGCTGGGCCGGGAGGTCCTTCTCGAGGACGTCGGCAATCGCGCGGAGACCCGCTGCCAAGCTAAACCCGAGCTCCTGAACGGCGTCCCATTTGGGATCCTCGAGGTCATCCCGGAGCGAGAAGAAGGGCGGCGCCTAAGGATCCGCTCGGTCCGCCCACTCGATCCGGGAGGCGGTTAGCTCCCGAGGCCGAGGCTCCCTCAAGGCCAACGCCCAGGGATCCTCCTCACGGGTGGGGGGAGCTCTTGCGCCGACATCCACGACCGATGACCCCGCGGTAGTAGGCTCCATGGGGGCGGCATTGGCCGGCGCTCCCGAGGCGCCTCCAGAACTGACGGCCGATGCCTCGGGAGCCTGTGCTGGCTCTGCCTTTAGGTCGACGACGGGCGTGACGATGGCGGCCACGGCCAGAGCAACCTCTCCCGTGGGAGGAACCTCGGACGCCATGAACGGACCCGTAGGGGGACGGTTTTCTTCGTCCGTCGACCGAGCTCTCTCCCCGGCCGTGTCGCGACCCTGCACCTTTAGGACCTTCAGGTGCGACACCTGGAGGTCCGACCCCGAGCGTTTCCTGAAGCGGAGAAGGAAGAAAGAAATGTTCATAACGCCAAATAAGGTCTCTGACGAAGGAAATAACGGGTAAATACACCTACCTCGTCTTCGGCACCACCCTCCTCTTCTTCGCCGCCCCCGCGCTCGGCGAAGCGACGGATGGTGTGGCCTGCGTCAGCTGCGGAGGAGTGGGCGCCGCCGCGGCGTCCAGGCCGGCACCGCCCTAAGGCGGGGGCCCTGCCTGGGCGCCAAGCGTCGCCTCGAAGTCGCCGCCCCTCGGCGGGGAAGTTTGAGTCTGGGAGGACCCCAGCTCAAGTTTCGGCGTGTTGGCACGGGCCGGCTCCGGCTCCGACGGTTTCCGCTCACCGCTCCCCCGCCTTCGGCCGTCGCGCCGATCAACGACGTGTCAGAGGGGAGGGTGCGCGGAAACAGGATCTCCCCGGTCCCGCCGGCAGCGGCCAGGCTTGGCTCGGGCGCCGGGTCAGGGCCCGTTCCCGGCTTCTCCAGCGAGCCCTCGCGGCCGCTGGAAGGCGGAGCCGAGGCTCCGATAGTCACGCTGCCGGAGGCAGCGCATTCAGACGCGGTCCCCGATAGTTTCGCCTGGGGGCTCGGGTCACGAGCCCCGGCACTTCCGCCGGCGGGCGCCGACATTGGAGCCTTCCCAGGCTCGTCGGCGCCCACCGCGGTCTTTGTGGCCACAAGGGACCGGTCCAACACTGTAAAATCAAAATATTCTTCTTCTTCATCCTCCTTGTCTTCGTCGGAGAGGGTGTCCTCCTCCGGCTCCCCCACCTCCTGACGGCGACGACGGTGCTGGGAGGATTCCTCCGTCCTCCGAGCCTTCTTCTGCTTCAACGCGGTCTTCCGGTCCTTCTCCGCCTTCGCCACCTGGTCCCGAAGACGGTTCTGGGTTCGCTGAACCTTGTCCTCCGGGAGAGGCAGGAGGGAAGGCTTTCCCGATCCGGGAAAGACCCTGAGACGAACGAAAAAAGTAGTCAAGAAAAAGACCGACAGAACTGCAAAATCGACGAAGCGGACGACACTCACCAGCGCAATGAAGCCCGTACGGGGGCGCTTGGGTGTCCGGTTCACCTCGTCCAAGGTATGGTGGCCGCCCACCATGTACTTAACCCGGTGCATGATCTCTTGCTGGCCGATGTCTTGGGGCAGCATCGCCGTGCCCTCCCGCGACAACCCGACGAGCATCTGGTTCAACGCTAGCCGACGGTCCATCAGCGGCAACACCGTCCGCGCGTGGAACTGCGCCGCCACGGCGGCTCCCGTAAGGCCCCGGTCACGCAGCATTCGGAGCGCGTCGAAGTAGGCGTTGAGGTGCTTGGCCTCCTTCGCCGGGCACCCCCAATCCCATTGAGGGAGGGGAGCGACGAACGCTCTTCCCGTATACTTGGGGAAGGCGTCCCCGTCATTGCGGAGGTAGAACCAGCCGTGGTGCTAGCCTTTGTTGGAGGAGGGGGCCTTGCAGGGGATGTACTCGCCGGAGCGGATAATGAAATCGCATCCCCCCGTCCGCGGGATCTCCCGCGGCTTCTTCGGACCGGCCATCTTGGTATACCAGTCGACGCGGGAGATGCGCCGCCATAGATTTCAGTGCGGGGGTACCCCGAGGTACCCCTCGCACTGGGGGGCGTAGATCGACGCCTGCGTGATGGAGTTGGGGGTGAGGTTGTGGAGCTCCAACCATTTGACGAAGAGCAGCGCCCGGCAGAAGCGGCTCGGCGGCGACTCGAGCCCGCGCTCGTGGTAAGCGATGAAGCTCACCACGTACCCTTCATCGGGATTCGGCTCATCGGGGTCGTCCGGCGGCACGACCCACTCTGGACGCTCCGCGTTGGTACAGGGGCGTAGGAGCCCTAGCCCCACGAGATGCTCCAGATCCGCCTCCGTCACGAAGCTTCAAGGCCACAGCTCCATCCTGAGGATGCCAGCGGCGGCGGCGGTGGCATCGGTGCGAACGGGGAGGAAGACATGGCGAGCTAAAGGAGAAGAACGGGGAGAAGGCAATGGCGTCGGTCGCGGCGGCGCTTCTCACTCAAGTGAGCAATGAAGGAGAAAGGGCAGACGACGAAGGCAAGAAAGTGAACGGTGGCGCGAGCAAATGGCTAGGGTAGAAAGAAAAAACCGTGAGTTTTTCTTATATACCCGGGCGACGGATCGAAGGAGATGCGAAGGATCAGCCGCATAAACTGCGCCGGGCCCGCCACGATCCCCACGTTGCCGCCATTTTCGCGCACGCAACCTCCTCGACTGCCCCAAACCGTCGCGTCCGTCAGGCTGCGCGCCTCAAAACATGAGCCGAATCATTACGCCTGTCTGCCTCTATTCCGCTGATACATTCCCCTTCTTGACGAAGGAACCTCGGGCTCGGGTGCCCGTTACGTTCCCAGGGGATCGAAGACTGGCCTATAGTGGCTTGAGCAGTCGTCCCAGGGAAACCGAGTTAGGGACAGCTAGCGGATGGGTCATGAAAACGGCCAGTATGCCGACGCCTGAGCGTCACAAGGGACATCCCGTGCTGTGTCCAATTCCCAGTAGTGAGTCGGTTACGTGGAATCCCTCCGTGGGAGGCATCAGGCCCTCGGGACCCATCGAAGGGACCCGACATCCACTAATTGACCCTCGGGAAACGTTTGGAGTGTGCTCAGGCCACTAGCCGACCCCTAACGTACGGGGCACGGACCTCCACTTGGACCAACCCGTTTGTAGCTCACCGAAAATGCCGACTCGTGCCCCAGCGAGGAAGTCGAGCAGGACCAAACCTTCCTCTTCCTGAAAAAAGAGCGTGAAGGTCGAATCAAAAGAGACAGGGAAGAGCCCGATCGATCTTCGAGACGAAAACGAAGGCTCGGGAACTTGCTCTGCACCTTGGAAAGGCCACCGAACTACCTTCCTAACACGATGGGAGGCTCGGGGGCTCCGCTTCCAAAGAAACAACCCCCCAAAATAAATCAAAATAACACCCGAGGACTAATAATCACGATTTTAAGCCTTTGGAGGGATATAACATCCCTCCAAAGCCTCGGGGGCTACACACAGCGGGTGCGCTCGCGCGCTCCCACCGGAAAAAACAACCCATACTTCATTTCTTCGACAGGAAGAACCGGCGTGAACCTGTGGAGGAGTGCCTTCACTCCGCCACAGGCTCGGGGGCTACTGTCGGGTACTAAAGTATGGGGTATCCAACTTCGATGCGAAAACATACATTCCCAACACGGCCTTGGCCCAGGTAAGGCCAACGGAAGCCCACGAAGGCCGCGCTTATGGAGGCCCATGATGATGCATCAACGCAAACCTAACCTCGGGGAAGCGGCACCCTCGGGCGCCCATTCTCCGATTCGCCCGAGCCTCTCCGAGAGAGCTCGGTAAAGTAGCACCCTCGGGTACCAATTCTCCGATTCGCTCGAGCCTCTCCGAGAGAGCTCGGGAAAGCGGCACCCTCGGGCACCAATTCTCCGATTCGCCTGAGCCTCTCCGAGAAGAGCTCAGGAAAGCAGCACCCTCGGGTACCAATTCTCCGATTTGCCCGAGCCTCTCCGAGAGAGCTCGGGAAAGCGGCACCCTCGGGCACCAATTCTCCGATTCGCCCGAGCCTCCCCGAGAAGAGCTCGAGAAAGACCATCCCTCTCAAGTGCAATCTTTTAAAGGCATCACATGCATAGTTGACGTCAGCAGAGCAATCTTGGACCGCAAGGGACTTCTCTGACCACTTTATAGGCATGGTCCCATCGGATGGGCCCCTCGACACAACAGCGTCCCGAATACGCACGTTTGTGGTACCAGATGCCCCATCTCCTCTGGCAGGCGATCTGACAGTCCTCCTTCTCCCACGCCGCTACAGGGACAGTCAACCGTACGGTTCCCCGGGCTGACGAGGGGATTCGCCAACTACGACGGCGACTGCCATACCCCGGCCACACGTGTGATACCAGAAAATGGGGGACGACGGTCGTCTGGCCAGCCAGGGGGAATGGGCGAGCCTTACGACCGGTCTTGCCAACCACCTGGAATGTACCTCACAAGGAAAAAGAAGCGTCCGAGGGAGTACACTCCCCCGCTCTATCCCATCAGGCCCCCGATAGCAACAAGGCTTCCCGAGCCTCGAGAGCTTGTACCCGGAGGTCAACCTATCTATTCGTTGCACTGTGCAAGGACGGACACAACGGCATGACATATCACCACGCAGCCAACCATAACCAGCACTGTGAGGCGCCTTGGAACTCACCAATGGAATAGTGGCAGATCAGCTGAGTGACTAATGCCATGCCACCGAAGCGCTAAGACGAAGACGTGGCTGACGATCGCCACCAGTCATCGCCAACTCTGCCATACCGAGTACTGTAGCACACTATGTAACTCTAGCCCTTGCCTTGTAACTATAAAAGAGAGGGCAGAGACCAGCCTTAGAGGACCCCTCTCAATATCTCACAAGCTCACTCACACTCACAGGCACTCAACAACGAACAAAAAAAAGCAATCTGTACGCACTTAGACACTCGTAAGAGACTTGGGAGCCCTTCCCTCTCTTGCTCAGCTTGTAACCCCTACTATGAGCACCCCGGTGCAAGGCAACACGACTCGATCCCACACTGGACGTAGGGCACTCATTGCCTGAACCATTATAAATTCTGTGTTCCCCCTTCACAACACCCGTAACCTCAACCGTGAAATACAAGTTTACTAGCCGGTACTAGCCCTCGCTAAAACTAGCACCGACAATTTTACTTTTCAAAAATGGGATGACACTTATTTTTTGGAAAGATGAAGTAAAAATCTTGTTTCATAAGAAATCAAACGGTCTTCTCTAGGTAGATTTGCAAAATATAGAATATTTATATATTTAATTTTTTTTATTAAAATTATATTGCATGATTAATCTAGTGATATATACTACATATCATACACTAATACTTTTTTGTTCATAAAATAGTTTGATCGTCGAGTAACCAAAAGAAAGTGTTATTTAAAGCTGAGGCAACAAAGACAGCGCTCCTTCAAAAATACCAGCAACACCAACACTACGGCTCAAATGCCAGCTCTGTAGGAATGATCCACAGGAACACATACACGGGGGATCGAGCCTTAGCTCGAGTGGCAACGCTCCAGGTGTGGCAGCTGCTGGTGGTGGGTTCGACCGCTGCTCGACCCTCGATTTCTACCAGGTTTTTTTTTCCCATTTTCAGGTGTACCCTCTCTCGCGTGGAACTACAATGGGATAGCGACGTGTTCGTCGTCTATGGAGCTAAGGATGGTTTCGATGATCTCTTCAAGGACGCGGTCTTCCTACCTATGTGTAGTTGTAGGGTTTGTATGTGTACGTAGAGAGTGCGTGAGGTGTGCGTGCGTGTGGTGTTAGTGTGTGTCTGTACATAAACAGATGCTACAGCTGTACCTAGATAAGTGGGGTAAAAAAAACACAGGAACACATACACATCGCCCTGTCTGGGCGTCTGGCAAGGTCTATTATGCTGTTTGTCAGAAAAGCCCGGTCGAAGAACTGGCTTTATGCCAGAAAGAAAGCCCACAGAACACGATCACATCCAAGGCCCTTCACAAAATTTTTTCTTTTTCCTCACATTGATTGTCCTTTACGCATGTAAGAAACATTAAATAAAGTAGCAGCTGTTACATGTTTGTATTTTTTTCCTGACTATCTCGAGATGAATCTTTTAAATTTACTTAGACCATGATTGGACAAAAGTTGTCAAATACAAATAAAAGTGTTACAGTACAATTTTTTCCCAACTTTTGGCAAAGCTCCAAGAGGTTGGCGGACCTGTCCTAGACACTGATCAATATGTTTGGTCAACCATAAACTTGTAGTGACTTATCGCTCTGTTTATTTGAACTAGATTTAACTTATTTTCAACCATAATATAGTATTTCTTTCTCAGAATAATTCAGTCGTATAATTTAACCTAGCTAAATTTCAGCTTGGACGAAATTTAAAATTAAGGGACTTGCATTTTTCTATATCCAACTAAGATCTATTTATTTATATTTCGTAACCTAAAAACATTTCTCCGATGTCTTAAAATGGCACTCAAATTGGTATATCTACTAGTAATTCTTTTCGGACCGTTCGCACCTAGTATTGGGTCTTGGCATCTTGGGTGCTGTTGCTGTTCCACGTCCACAGCCCCAGGGAGAGACGAGACGAGATTTGACAGGAACATTCGCCGGGCGTGCAGAGGTGATAGGCCCGAAGACGATCCCGTCTGGACGTGGAAGTCCAGGCTTGGCCGCCCGCCCGGCGCCGGCGCCGCCCTGCTGCCTACACGTGCGGATTGACCACCCGCTGACTGCCGACTCTAATTTCTCCCATCGCTTTTCAACGTGTTCAGTGTCTCGCAGTTCAGTGTCTCGCAATTTTCAATGTGTTCGGCAGACCTTTACCTGCAACAGCACGTTTTTGCTCCTTTCAACATGTGGTTCAGCCATGTTTCTTCGTCCATAAGCATATACAGGATACAGCACCTTTGGCAGCTGCAAGCAAGACAACGGGTCCAGACAGACATCCTGTCCAATTGCTGTGCGCAGTGTGCAGTGTGCTGATGATGCAGCAGAACACAGACGAACACTTCTTCATACGAGACCAGCAATGATCAAAATAGCATAATTCCTTTTTTTCATTTTTTTTTCAAAGAACCAACAGCTACAATATACTCCTTGATGCTTGACGATGACGAATGGAATGAGTATATGGCCTGCACTACCTACCACCATACCATACCCATTCGAATCGAGACTGCAACTACAAGACCTTTATAAAAATAAAAATTACTATAACTAATAACCAATGAAGGAACAGAAACCCTGCACTGAACCAACCATGTACTGTATGTATATGTACAAGCACACACACATGCCGCGCACGATCGACCTCCCAATGCGCCGTCCATCTCCCTCCCTTCCGGCGGGGCCACACGGTCTCATTGCCGCCTCTCAGTCTCTCTCCATGTATCCAATCCAGCTATAGTTTCATACTATATAGTCTCTCCTCCTTGTAAGTCAACAAGGGCGGCTCGCCTGAGTCAAGCCCACGCCGCGCGGTTGAGATAGGCCAACCGCAGCGTACCAGGCTGGGGTTTGCATGCATGCATGCATCATGCTTAGCCTCCCCCAACCCAACCTCCCTCGGTCCCTCCTCTCTGAATTGATGATGATGAGCTCTTCGAGCTGAGCGTCGTCTAGAACGGCTTGCCCCAGTACATGAGGATGTCCTGCAGCAGCGGGTCGCCGGCGGAGTGGCCGACGACGGGGTCGAGCATGGAGCCGGCGGGGTTGACGGGGTCGGAGGCGAAGGTGCGCTCCCACTCGCTGATCTTGGGCTGGCTCTGCACCTCCCGGTCGCACGCCAGCTGCTCCGGCGACAGCACCTGCTCCGAGCAGCTGGAGTCCGCGTGCAGCCGCGGCATCGAGTCCGACGGCCGGTCGTAGTACGCCGCCAGGTCCGACGGGAACGCCGGGGGCAGCCCCGGCGCCGCCACGAACGGCTTCTGCTCCGGCGGGGAGCTCGCCGCCGCGACGAACACCGGCTTGCTGTCCCTGGCCGCTGCCGCCGCCGCCGGCTTCTCCAGCCCGCCCTTCTTGTTGTAGATGCGGCACAGGACCCAGTCATCCAACTGCACACACCAACAGATCAAAGAATTTGTCAGATGGATGATCACGTAAGCATTGCTAGTGCAAACTGCTGATAAACTAAAGAATTTTTGACAAAAATAAACTAAAGAATCACAAAGCGTCATTTCGATGTCTAATCCCAGACGACCCCACAAGAACTCTATTCATAAGAGTACTCCTATATCCATGTGGCTTTGCTGCCGTCGCAGGGCGCGACGGGCGAACATGATTGGTTCGCCATGGGCATCGAATGCTTTCACACCGAGGACAGCGACCCATTCGAATCATCGGGCAAGTTGCGCCGGTGCAGCCCTCCTAGCCGTTCTAAAAAATTTCAGCGGCCCGAAAACCGTGGGCCACGCTTATCCCCGCATTCATTTCGAAAGCAACACATTTCTATCGTCGAGTTCTTCATTTTGTTTGACAGGAAAACAAAACGACACGAATTACGGACGGCGGCGGCGAGGTGGTTGCGCTTACCCTGAGGCTGTTCTTCTTGCGTGCGGAGCGGTCGACGTCGGCGAGGCGGTACTCGTGCATGATCCAGTTGGTCTTCTCGCCCTTGGGCGCCTTGCCGGCGTAGAAGACGAGCGCCTTCTTGATGGCGAGCGGCTTGGGCGTGCCCACGGGCTTGTCGGCGCCGGTGGCCTTCCAGTAGCCGGACCCGGCGGCGCGGTTGGGCCTCGACCCGTTCGGGTACTTGCGGTCCCGCGGGGAGAAGAAGTACCACTCCTTCTCGCCGTACAGCGCCATCCCTGCACACAATTAACACGACATCGAAATCGATCAGCATCATCATCATCATCACGGCCGGCCGCGCGCACAGAAGATTAATTATCTATCGATCGAGGAGGACGACGTACTTGGGAGCAGCCATGGGTCGAACTTATAGAGGTCGATCTCGGCGATGATGGGGACGGCGATGGGCAGGCCGGCGCAGCGGCGGCACAGGTAGTGCATCACCAGCTCCTCGTCCGTCGGGTGGAACCGGAACCCCGGCGGCAGCTGCAGATCCTGACCGCCGCCGCTCATCGTGTTCAGCTCGCTCGCTCGCTCTCGCTCGATCGCTGCTGGCTGCTCTGGCTCTGCTAGTAGACTTGACGCTAATGGTAGGAAGAGGGGAGGAGGGCTTGAAACTTGTTCCGGGTGCGGAGCCGGGCATTTATAGCCGAGGCCGACGGCGACACGTGTGGCCCGTGCGCCGGGCCTCCCGCGCCCCGCGGTAGCGCACACGTGGAGGCGCCCGGCTCTGACCGGTTGACCGCGACACGTGGACGCCGAGAGGCGGCGCCAATTCTGTCACTGCTTACGCCAGCCTTCTTGGACGGACGCGCGCCCGCGTCAGCGTGGCGTGGGTCCACCGCTGGCCTAGCTTCTGCCCGCTCCGGCCCGGGGACCTTCCGGTGGCGGCGCGACACGTCGGGCGGCCAGCGGTGGGGCGGCCGGGAAAGTACGGATGGTTCGGTGCGGCCGCGGGGCGAGCATGAGCGTGATGGGGGAGGAAGGATAAGGATGAGTCGACGGCGACGACGACGAGACGATGAGGCAGGAGTTTTGCGCGGGGTAGGTGCGTGCGTAGTTGGGAGTTAGTACCACACACACAAGCGGCCGTTTTCTTTTTCTTTTCTTTTGGTGATGAGAAAAAGAGAAAGCGCAAGATAAGGGGGAGCCAGCTAGCAGATTTTGGAGCGTTTAGGGATTATTATGATTTGCTATGAGATTTGATCTTTTATGTTTATTTATAGTACTCCTATGTATGTTAACTGCTACTCCCTCCGTCCACAAATAAACGCAATTTTTTGACTTCTTCGATTTATGTTTGACCGTCTGTCTTATTCAAAAAATTTAATAAATATTATTTATTTTGTTATATGTTATTTTATTGTTAGAGATATTTTCATAATAATTTATTTAATTTATTTTTGTATAAAAATTTAAATAAGACGAATGGTCAAAGAGAACCAGTAGAAGTCAAAGAATTACATCTATTCGTGGACGGAGGGAGTACGGGCAGCTAGAGTACGTCAGCCTATATGACTAAAATAAATGTGAGAAAGTGTGCTCTTCCGTGTGCTCCATCTTAATCTCGCTACAAAAGCGTCTTTCTTACGATTTGGAAATATTATCAAAATCATACTTTGCTCAAAACTACTATTGCAGCAAATCATCATTTACTCTAAATTATAAAATTAGTCTGCATTAAGAGCTACCTAGAATGTTAAGATGTTCTTTATCGCCCTGAGGAGTGGGGGAGGGGGAGTCCTGGCCCTGTCAATTTATTGGCTAGAACGAAGCTAAAAATAGGCCCTCCGTATTTTCAAAAAAAATAGGCCCTTCGTAGTAGTAGTAGTAGTAGTAGTAGTAGTAGTAGTATGCATAAAATTCTATCCATCCCCTTTTTTACTTCTAAATGTCTTCCTTTTGACAACATGAAGACACCCAGAACTTAGAAATCTGTATAAAAACCGTTATACAAAGATACACACACATTTGCGTATTCGAGAAAAAAAAAAGGTAAAAACCACAATACTAGATATAGTAATGAGTGTTAGCCAATGTTTTTTTTTCCAAGAGCCAAGTTTAGAACAGGGATGATAATTATTCACTGTCCTGCGCATTAGGGATTCCACAATCCCAAATTAGATTCTCAAAGAAGTTTTATATTCTAAAGAATAACAACTAGGGCCAAAGGCAATTAGGAAAATTAAACATCGATTAAACACACTTCGATTAGGGACGCATCGAAGTGTCGTACGTACTCGCATGGCTGGAAATGGAGTTACAGAGCGAGCGAGCAGAGTAGCCTCACATGGCCATCAGCGACGACGCACCGGACACAAAGGCGTAGCGATGAGCCACAAAGGAAATCGGCCGCGTCAGAATAAAAATTGACGGATTCTTCATCTTCTCACGAGAGTATAGGAACTACGGCTTGCATACTTGGGAATGGGCCCCTAGGTTTCGAGGGCCTAGTGCGTGGGCACCGCTAGAACCCCCTAGGGCTAGGCCCGAGAGGGGTGCAAACGGGACGGCCGCTCCAGGCCCTCGATGCCAATTGGCCTCTTAGGAGATATGTACGTTAGTACATAGTAAAATATTTAGATCGGTATACACTCCCTCCGTATCGATTTAAAAATCGTTTAGAATAACAACACTGTCTTTAAAACAAGACTTTGATTCATATTTATTGAAAAGTGATATATGCATATTTTTATGAAAGTATATTCGAAGAAAAAGCTATTGATATAGTTTTTATATTTATAAACTCAACAATTTAAAGTTACTCATGATTTATATTTCCATGTTTAACTAAAATTTTATGCAAAACGACTTTGTTTTTAGATACGGAGAGAGAGTACGTTAACTTAATAGTAGTAGACGACGACTGGTACGATATTACTTGGCCCAAGATCGAGAAGCCAGCTTAGAGCCTAGCAGGGCCTATGTCATCCTCAGGTAGCCCAGCAAGGTAGCGGACGCTGGCTGCCGCCGCTTCAGCTGGCTACGGCGGCGACTCTATGCCCTGAAAAATCTCAGGACCAACACTAGTTCTTATAACTTTTATCTAATAAACATAAACATATTTAAAGTCAACATATATTAGTCAAAATCCACTAAGTTTGATTATTTCCAATACTAATTATGACACACTATATTTTCGAACGGAGTGATATGATCTCGAAACATTTATCCTGACTCCTAAGTCAAATGATCCAAGTCTGCTCGGGTTGTGGAAGATGTTTAAAGATATTTTCAGCACCAAAGAATGCAATATTTATTTATAGGAAAAAACGTAGAATGTAACCTAAAACAATATTACATAACAAATCTAACGCTATATAACTATCTGATATCATAAATTTTAATACTAGACTAACTAATTATTGTAGCTCTAGAATTATACTCTTCTTTAAAGCGGATACATATAATACATATTCCCCGTCTCAATTTATAAATCATTTGACTTTTTCAATTGACCACTCAGCTTATATTAAAATATTTATAAAAAGAGTTAAATTTAAATCGAAGAACGTTTATTAATAAAATAAATCATAAAAAAAGATATTTTACATAAATTTTTAAATAAAATGAGTGGTCAAATTTAAAGCCAAAAAAATTAAATGACTTATAAATTAAAATGGATTTAGTACTAAGCAATTAATATATCGACGAGGAAGGAGCGCCGATGCCGCACACAAAAGAAGACCATTGATTGAAAGGCGCGCGGTGGAACAATTAATCTCACGGTCTAGCGCCGGAACCTGCTGTAAATCACACGTGACGCGAAGAAATGTTTGGGCGCACGCATTCGCAATGCGGATATGCTCGACGAAATCACGAGACGTACGACGACCCGCTCAAAGCCGCACGCACGCGCTCAGCTGATACATACCGGTGACGATCGACGCAGCGGTGGGATTAATTAGGTTGCCCGCATTTAGTCAACAGCTAGCTATGCATGCATGTATCAGCTGATGCATACCGGTGACGAACGCAGCAGCGGCTCTACTAGATTTTGCCATCGGGCTGCGGCGTTAGTCAACAGTCAGCACCGCCCTCTTATCTTCCTTCACGCTCGCGGCTAGCTCACCCGTATGTTGTCCACCTCCCTTTCACGTCCATGTCCAGCTATAGGCTACGACGAACTGAAAAGCGGTTGTGTTCGGATGCCCAACTCAGCGACTCTGGATCGATCGGGCTGGGACGCGCGCACACGCGGTTTCTCTCAGGCCACCCGGTCAATAGCTAGCCATTCGGCAGGGCCGCCAAGTTTCGATGGATGGATCGGATCCGGTCGAGAAGAGACAACGATTCATCGGTGCACATTGACTGACGACGTGTGCCTATCGTCGCGTACGGGTTCGTGTCTCTTTTTCTTCCCCGTACGTGTGCCTATCTGCTGTCCGATCGTTCTGGTGCGTGGAATATGCTAATTGGGCGAATCCACCAACTAAGCATCCGCAGCCATCGTCCTCACACGTCGTGCGATCGACGTGCGACGTGTGTAATCACGCGGAGTCCCCTAGGCCCTAGGAAATGGGTGTCGTAATGTGCGTGACTGGTCCTGCTCGCGTGTCCCCCTCCGTCCCCTCCTCGTCGTCGTCCGATCCCCTGCCGTGCAGTTCGCTCGGGGTAGATAGATGGCCGCCGGGTGGATGGTGAATTGGTGATGGCCCGAGTTGCACATGCCTTGACCGTGGGTAATGGCCGACATATATTGCAAGCTACTTTTTTTTTCTAAAAGGTTTGCGCAGAAATTCTCTAGTGTGTGTTACTCTGGCTAAGATGCAATGCAAGCGGAGTCCACGGGCGCCTTTGTAGATGGCTGAGAAGACTGTTAATCGTTATGAAGCAGTCCAGGGGGGCCGGGGGGGGGGGGGGGGGGGGGGGGGCGCCTCTGTAGATGGCTTATGCCTATATTCGTGTTGTGTGCATCAGATAGACACGTCTAATGACGCAGCTAATAAGTCGTACTGCTATTATTAGCTCTCGAGGGGTTAATAACGAGCTAGCGCGCGCGCGAGGCCAAGCTCCATAGGCCCGCCGGGTGTATGATTAGTCAAAATTCCAAAAGGTGCGGATGCTTAATCATGCATATCCCATCAGCAACGTAGACATCATCGTGCTCATGATCACTTCCCCAATTAATACGTATCCTTCGCCGTCGTCGTTCCGATCCCTAGCTAGATAGATCAGCTGCTATCACTAGTAAAAAATGGGTTCTAATCCCGGTCTTTAGTCCCGGTTCAAGGTCTTAGCAAAATAAAAAATATTTGCGCCCCATGAGATTCGAACCCAAGATTTCGTGCATAGCATCACGCGTGGCTTACGACCCCACCTATAGAGCACATGTGACTTTAGATAGGATGTTTTCCTTTTGAACTAACGCGTAGATGACCCTTAGTACCGGTTGGTGCCTTTAGTCCCGGTTCCTAACACCAACCGAGACTAAAGGGTCTACCTTTAGTTCGGGTTGGTGTTATGAACCGGGACTAAAGGTTCTAGGCGTTTAGTCCCGAACACAATAAAATACCGGGACTAAAGTCAAAAATTGATGCGGATCAAAAGCCATTTCTCTCCTGGTGTATATATGCGGTTGAAAGTGGGGGGACTTTTGTACTGCGAGATAAGATGCCGATAGATATATGCTGCGTGCGTACCGCTTGTGGTTGCGTACACTGTCACGTACGTGTCACCCATCTATTGATATTGATGGACGATGCTGCTGTACACTCCTCACTACTCGTAGCCACCGTGTACCCATCTAAAAAGCAGATGGCGGATTAATATAAGCTGGTGGAAAAGCCGATCGATCGATCAATCTAAAAAACAGAATTATGCATGCACGGTGCCACGGTGAGATGAACCGTGTGACAACAACCAAATTAAAAAAAAAGGTGCACCTTTCGTTAAAAGTGAACGCGCGAGTTCAAGAAGCAGTTCGGATGACACCGAGAGCCAAGGCGGAAAGAAGAACCAAGGAACAGAATGCATGCATCGCATATGCATGATGATGATGATGATGAGTCATACCCACGTTGTTCTTATCTAGAAACCAGTATAGCAGTAGTCATGGTACCTGTTTACGGATGCATGAAGCACCCACCTAGTATCATTACTTCTAATTAACTATAGCAACTATAGTAATTTAACTTATTTTTTTATGAAAAGTAATCAAGTCTAGCTAGGTATAGAAGGATATTTGGTGGGCGATGGCGCCTGCGTGAGCTGAGAATACCCTCATTGCCGATTGTACAAACTATATGCCTAGCTAATGAAAGTCTCTCTCTTTTTCGCAAAAAAAAGGTAATTTAACTTATTAATCATGGCTCCCTAGCTTTTCACGTACAGTACATGTACATGTACGCGATGATCTCCTCTGCTTAAAAAAGGGTCACCTAGCTGCTTCCATCCAGTTATATATACTACACCAAGAAGCAGTTTAATCCATCTGTACAGATCCTTGCTGGCTGTCTCTGGATCACTCGGCACGGGGAAAAAACAAGTATATTCTGTAATATAATGGCGTCTGATTAGGAAGCCCAGCTGGGGGCGAAAGCACTCGCTAACCTAACTCCATGTACGATCTCAGTCCGCGATAACGCCAGCGGCATTTGTTTAAGGGGGTCTAGACGGTTCCAACGGTTTCTTTATATGCTTTGCTGCCCTGACGATCGAGGTCGCCCATTAACTTAATAGAAATGGCTTAGCTAGTGGCCCATTATAATTAAGCGAGTAGTAGTAATCAGTGTGCAGCTACGGACAGGGCCGGACTGTGACTCCCAGCACGCAGACAGGTTTCGACATTCTCTGTGATCACGTGTGTATGCATGCTTTCTGGATGGATGATCACTACCCGGTGTAAGGACAACACGACTCTCCTCTCCACTAAACGTAGGGCTTGCTTGGCCTGAACCAGTATAATCCCTGTGTTCCCTCTTGCACACCATTCGTAGCTTCAACCGCAAGACACATATTTACTAGCCGGTGTTAGTCCCGCTAAAACTAGCAACGACAGTTGACGCGCCAGGTAGGGGCCTTTTGCGCGTTGACGTAGGTTTCGGATGGCAGCCAGCTCCACCACGCTTCCCGCTGGCGCGGTACTCCGGTTCGGGACTCTCGAGTTCGTGGCCACTGGGCCAAGGGCTCGAGATGAACCTGTGCCCGATCGGGCCCCGCGTCGTTATCGTCCCGACTCCGGCCCCGCAGACGGCCGGAGAAAGGACCCTCGCTACGCTTCCACCCGCCTCGAAGGACGGGGGAAACGTTGCACGCCGCTCTCGGCGGATCAGGAGGAGGAGGCGCAGTGGCGCCAACCAGCCTCCCGCCGCGGGAGATGCGGCTCACTAGGCACCCCCAACGGGGGTAGCCAATACTGCGCCGGCCGCTGGTCCCGGAATCTTCGGCACCAGCGGTCACGCATCCGCTTACCGCCCGAAGGACGGGCGAGGGCGGAAACGCGACGCCAGCCGATTTTTCTCTCCGCCCTCACCGGCGGAGGGGAATGGCACCGTCGTCCCTCTTTGGGCTCCAGACCGCCATGGACGCCCACGTTCGTGCAGTTCATGCGTTATTGCACGAACTGTCGGACACTCCAGTCCAACGCCTCGAGCGCCAGGACAGCCTCGTGGGAGACCACGTGGCATCCTCACTGCCATCCCCTGGGGAAAGCGCCAGGACACATGGCGGCGGGGAAACAGACGCCGCCGTCGACCTCAACCCTCGACAACACTCGGAGGGGGGATCGTTATGACCAGAACTCATCTCGTCGCAGCTACAGCGACGATGATGACGAATTCTGGGCAAATGTGGACTACGCCGCCCACACCAACGACTCGCGGGAGAACGCACCGAGCGTTATCTCCAGCTCATACCAGTCCTACATCGACCCTTCTCGGGAGTGTTACAACTTGATGCACCCGGATGAGGGGCGGATGGAGGATGTCCACTCGGGGGGCAACGACGACATACCCCCTCCGTTGCAACTCCAGCACGGACAAGTCTCGCTCCCTCCAGCGGCCCCGCGGCCCGCACGGTCACCCCCGCCGCTGGATCAGGGGGCAGGAACCTCTCGCCCCGCACCTCAAACCCTGGAGCTAGAGCAGCTCTGGGAGCTTGAGGCACGGATGGACGAGGACCGCTTGCGCCTCACCCAGCTGCGAGCTACGCTGGAGCTCGACGAGCGACAAACCGATGGAGGAGCAGCTCGGCATCGAGCCCGACATGTCCAGGCCCGAATCGTTGCTGACGACAGGGCTGAGACACCGGGGGCCGCCCCCCGGGCAAGCCGAAAGCTCGCGGAAGCAGCCATGCTACTCCGGAGCATACCTGAGCCCTCCTCCGAGGAGGCACGACAGATCAGGAATCAGCTCAAAGACCTCCTGGAGGATGCAGCCGTCCTCCAGGTGGAAAGTTCAGCATCGCGACACCGTGGCGCCGAAAGTCACCAGCGTGGTGGCATAGCACGTCACGAGCGCGAAGCCTCGGTTCGACCCGAGGCTCCAAGGGCTCCGCCAGTCCACCAACGGCTTGGCAAGGACGTCGACGTCCGAGCCATTCTACAAGCCCGCGGTCGGCGAAAGACTGACGGAGCCACGCGCGGCTACAGCGTCCATCGGGGCGGGCGCTACGACTCGGATGAGGATCTTGAACCCTCACCCGAGCCCTCAGGACCACGCGTCTTCAACGAGGCCATCCAAAGGGCCAAGTTCCCATCCTGATTCCGACAACCGGCCAACATAGCCAAGTACTCGGGGGAAACTAACCCCGAACTCTGGTTAGCGGACTACCGTCTTGTGTGCCAACTTGGCGGCGCACAGGATGACCCCATCATCATCCGCAACCTCCCCCTGTTCCTCACCGACTCTACAAGAGCTTGGCTAGAACACCTTCCCCCACGGAAGATCTTCGACTGGACCGATTTGGTCAAAATCTTCGTCTACTTCCAGGGCACGTACATACGCCCTGGTAACTCCTGGGACCTCCGCAGCTGCAAGCAGAAACCGGGCGAGTCCCTCCGGGACTACATCCGGCGCTTCTCCAAGCAGTACAACGAGCTGCCCCAGGTCGCCGACTCCGACGTCGTCGGAGCGTTTGCCGTGGGAACCTCCTGCAAAGAGCTTGTTCATGAGCTCGGACGCCGGACACCCACCAGTGTCTCCGAGCTCATGAAGATCACTACCAGCTTCGCCTCAGGGGATGAGGTGGTAGGAGCCCTCTTCTCTGACCCCAAGGGCAAACGGAAGGAGGAGGCCCCCGAGGGCACCTCTTCCCGAGGACCGAACAACAAGAAGAAGAAGGGGAAGGGAAAGGCCCCACTCCGCGATGACTCCCTCGTGGCGGCCACTGAACCCAAGAGGGAACGACCCCCTCGAGGCCGCTTCGACGACATGCTCAGCAAGCCGTGCCCTTATCACCAGGGTCCAGTACATCACACACTCGCACAGTGTGTGATGCTCAAGAAGCACTACGGCCGGCAGCCGTTCAAGGACGACGCCGGCAAGAAGCCCGCCAGGGATCAGGAGGACAAGGGCGGGAAGGACGATGAGTTCCCGCCCATCGACAAATGCCTCATGATCTTCGGCGGGCCCGGGACCGCCCCTACGCCGCGGCAGCAAAAGCGCGAGCGCAGGGAGGTCTACTCCGTCGGACCAGCGACACCATGCTTCCTTGACTGGTCCCACGACGCTATCACCTTCAGCCGTGACGACCACCCGGACTACGTCCCATCACCGGGACGCTACCCACTTGTTGTCGACCCCGTTGTCGGCAACATGAGGCTCTCCAAAGTCCTCATGGACGGAGGCAGCGGCCTTAACATTCTCTACGCTGAGACCCTCGACTTGATGGGGATCAGTCGCTCGCTCCTCCGGGCCACGACATCCCCGTTCCACGGGATAGTGCCCGGAAAGAGCGTGCAACCCCTCGGGCAGATCGATCTGCCCGTCTACTTCGGGACTCCTGACAACTTCAGGAAGGAGCCCCTGACATTTGAAGTGGTAGGCTTCCACGGCACCTACCACACCATCCTCGGGAGGCCATGTTACGCCAAGTTCATGGCAGTTCCGAACTACGCCTATCTCAAGCTCAAGATGCCGGGGCCAAAGGGGGTGATTACCATCAGGGACTCCTACCAGCACGCGTACCAGTGCGACGTTGAGTGCTGCGAGTACGTCGGCGCGCTGGTGGCGTCAGAGGCCCTCATGACCGACCTCGAAAGGATGGAAAAGGAGGTCCCCGACCCCAAGAAGGCCACGGGCACCTTTAAGCCCGCTGAGGGGGATGAAGGAGGTTCCCCTCGACCTGAGCTCCTCCAACGGCAGGGCGCTGAAGATCAGCGCCACCCTCGACCCAAAATAGGAGGCAGTGCTCATCGACTTCCTCCGCAAACACGCCGACATGTTTGCGTAGAGTCCCTCGGATATGCCAGGCATCCCGAGGGAGATCGCCGAGCACTCCTTAGACATCCGGGCCGGATCCAAGCCGGTGAAGCAACGCCTGCGCCGATTCGACGAGGAGAAGCGCCGGGCCATCGGGGAGAAGGTGCAGAAGCTTTTGGCGGCCGGATTCATCAAGGAGGTCTTCCATCCAGAATGGTTAGCAAATCCTGTTTTGGTTAAAAAGAAAAATGGAAAATGGAGAATGTGTATCGATTACACTAGTTTAAATAAAGCTTGTCCTAAGTATCCATTTTCATTACCTCGCATTGACCAAATAGTAGATTCTACTGCTGGCTGTGAGCGGCTTTGCTTTCTTGATGCTTATTCCGGTTACCATCAGATCCAAATGAAAGAGTCCGACGAATTAGAGACCTCTTTCATCACTCCTTTCGGCACATATTGTTACGTAACCATGCCATTTGGCCTCAAAAATGCGGGCGCAACTTACCAGCGTTGCATGCTCAAAGTTTTTGGGGACCTCATCGGGCGAACCGTTGAGGCTTACGTACACGATATAGTGATAAAATTCAGGAAGGCGAGTGACTTAGTAGCCGACCTAGAAAAGGCATTCGACTGCCTTAAAAAGAAAAACATAAAGCTAAACCCCGAGAAGTGCGTTTTCGGGGTCCCACGGGGCATGCTCCTCGGGTTCAATGTTTCCGAACGTGGCATCGAAGCCAACCCGGAAAAGATATCGGCCATCACACAGATGGGTCCGATCCGAAACCTCAAGGGCGTGCAGAAGCTCATGGGGTGTCTCGCGGCCTTGAGTCGATTCATCTCAAGGCTCGGCGAAAAGGGCCTTCCCTTATATCGGTTGCTTAAGAAAAACGAGCACTTTACCTGGACCACCGAGGCCCAGGAAGCCCTAGAAAGGCTTAAGACTCTACTTTCAAAAGCGTCGGTTCTTGTGCCTAAAACGAAGGAGGAAAATTTCTTGCTATATGTCGCGGCTACAAACCAGGTTGTGAGTGCAGCGATCGTCGTAGAGCGGCAAGAAGAAGGACACGCCTTACCGGTACAGCGACCGGTCTACTTCATCAGTGAAGTCTTGTCCGAGACCAAGACACGCTACCCTCAGATCCAGAAGCTAATATACGCGATCGTCCTTGCTCGACGCAAGTTGCGGCACTACTTCGAATCCCATCCCGTGACCGTGGTGTCGTCCTTCCCCCTCGGGGAGGTGATCCAAAATCAGGAAACGACGGGGAGGATCGCCAAGTGGGCCATCGAGCTCATGGGTGACGGCATCACCTACGCGCCACGCAAAGCCATCAAGTCCCAGGTGCTTGCCGACTTCGTGGCAGAGTGGACCGAGACACAACTACCACCACTCTCGACCCAAGAGGAATATTGGGTCATGAACTTCGACGGGTCAATGATGAAGACCGGTGCTGGCGTAGGCATCGTCTTCATCTCACCCCTCGGGGTCCGGCTCAAGTACCTACTACGGCTACACTTCATAGCTTCCAACAACGTGGCCGAATACGAGGCTCTAGTCAACGGTCTCCACATCGCCATCGAGCTTGGGATCCGACGCCTCGAGGTCCGATGCGACTCCCAGCTCGTGGTGGATCAGGTCATGAAGGAGTCGACGTGCCAGAACCCCAGAATGGCCGCCTACTGCAAGCTGGTGCGGTTGCTCGAGGAAAAATTTGACAGCCTCGAGCTCAACCACATCGCGCGTCGGTATAATGAGGAGGCCGATGAGTTGGCAAAAATTGCGTCCGAAAGGGCCACGGTCCCGACGGACGTATTCGCCAATGACCTCCACAAGCCCTTGGTCAATACCGATCCCTCGGGGGCTGAGGGGAAGAAGATGACCCCCGAACCCCCGGGAGAACCCGGACAGCCCCCAAGCCACGCAAACCCCTCTGGGGCTACCGACCCTTTCGGTAAAGGGGAGTCACCCGAGATCATGGGTGAGGACGGCGACGAAGCCGAGGCAATGGAGATTGAAGTCGAGATGGACGACGACGAACCAGACTGGCGCGAGCCGCTGGTCAGCTGGCTAGTCCGAGGCATTTTGCCCCCGGACAAGACCCGAGCACGACGACTGGCTCGCAAAGCCAAGTCTTTCGCCATGATCGACGATAGCCTCTACCGGCGGAGTCCCTCTGGCGTACTTCAGCGCTGTATTCCTTTCAGTCAGGGCAAACGCCTACTCGAAGAGATACACGCTGAAGCCTGCGGTCACCACGCAGCGCCGAGAACCTTGGTCGGTAACGCCTTTCGACAAGGCTTCTACTGGCCAACCGCCGTGGCCGATGCTACTGAGGTGGTACGCTCCCGCGAAGGGTGCCAGTACTATGCTCGGCAGACTCACTTGCCGGCTCAAGCCCTCCAGACGATCTCGCTCACTTGGCCGTTCGCTGTTTGGGGACTAGACCTTGTCGGGCCCCTCCAGAAGGCGCCCGGGGGCTTTACCCACTTGCTTGTCGCCATCGACAAGTTTTTCAAGTGGATCGAGGCTCGGCCGATCGCCCAAATCAGCTCGGCTCAAGCAGTGTTGTTCTTCACCGACATCGTCCACCGGTTCGGCATCCCGAAATCCATTATCACGGACAACGGCACGCAGTTCACCAGAAAGAAATTTTTGGCTTTCTGCGACGAGTACCACATACGAGTGGACTGGGCAGCCGTCGCCCACCCGAGAACGAACGGCCAGGTAGAACGCGCCAACAGCATGGTTCTCCAAGGCCTTACGCCAAGGATATTCAACCGATTGAATAAATTCGGCAAGAGGTGGCTGACGGAGCTCCCGGCAGTGATATGGAGTCTAAGGACTACGCCAAGTCGAGCCACAGGCTTCACGCCCTTCTTCATGGTGTACGGTGCAGAGGCCGTCCTCCCTACGGACCTGGAGTATGGTGCCCCGAGGATCCGAGCCTACGATGAACAAGGCAACCAAACGTCTAGGGAAGACGCGCTGGACCAAGCCGACGAACCTCGGGACGTGGCCCTGCTGCACTCGGCCAAATACCTACAATCCCTACTCAAGTACCATGCTCGGCGCGTCCGAGGTCGAGCCTTCAGCGTAGGCGATCTGGTGCTACGGCTCAGGCAGGACAACAAAGGGCGCCACAAGCTCACTCCGCCGTGGGAAGGACCGTTCATCGTCGCCGAGGTGCTACGCCCCGGCACATACAAGCTCGCGAACGAGAAGGGCGAGGTCTACAGCAACGCTTGGAACATCGAACAGCTACGTCGCTTCTATCCTTAAGATTCCAAGCATTGTACTATTTTGAAAATCTTGAAATCGATGAAAAGACCCGACTTCTACTCTTTTTACATGATTTTAGATTTTCAATCCGAGCCTACACTTGGGAGTGAAATGACCCTTTATTTCGCCGCACAGTAAAAGCGAGGCTCGGCCTAACCTACGGAAAGGCCGACCCTCCCTGGGGGGCTAGGATGGGGGGAACCCCCGGACTTTCCCGAGATTCAACAATTTTGGAAACGCAAAAATTTCAAAACTTGTCGAATTCGTTTCTCCCTAAAACACGCTTCCTTCCGGAAATCAAGCATGAACTTATAGAATTCGGAAGAATGAGGGAAGCCCCAGAGAACAGAGCCGGCCGAGTCAAAAACCGCTTACGCTCCAGGGCCACAGCATCTCCCCTCGCCACTCCGTGATCGAAGGCTAACCCGCACTCGGAAGAAAACCTATAAGATCTACTCTCGGCCAAGGAAGGAAGCCCGGGAGGAAACACCTAAGCTTCTTTTCTAAGGATTCTTTCTGTCAAAGCTCCTAGGACATCGGCTGCGTCTATGCCACTAAAGCCACGATACCCGAAAAGCGTCCCCCGAGGCTCGATGGCCCAGGCACAGGATCGGCAAGAAAAAATGCCTATGGAAAAAAGCACAAAACAAAACGAAACAAACATTCAACAAATATTTACATAAATGTTAAGGCCACGAAGGGCCATATTGTTTGTTTCCTTTCAAACCACTCCCGAAAGGTTACTTTTTACAAGGGCACTATAGCCCGCTTCTTCTTCACGGCAGGTTCAGAGGAGGGAGCTCGACCTCGGCTTGGAAGAGACCTGCCAGCGCTTCTCCCGGCTCCTTCATCGAATCCTCCAGCGCCAGGAGCTCGGCGTCGTCGGCTTCAAGGAAGCGGGACTTCACGACCGCCAGTGTCTTTTGGACACCCGTCAGAAGGGCCTCCTTGACGCGGCCGCTCACGCTGCCGTGGAGTGCCTCCAGTCGGCTCCGGAGTGACATCCCAGAAGGTTCTCCACCGGTGCCGACAGAGTCACACAACGCCCGCGCGACCTTCTGCAGGTCCATGTGTTCGGCCACCTCGCCGTCGTAAGACCCCTGCAGAACTGAGGGAACAAAGCACGAAGATGAATAAAAATACAGTGAGTAACCGAGACGAGCAGAATGGAAAAAATACAACGCCGCGCTTACGGTTAGCCTCTTCCCGAGCCTTCCGTGCCTCCTTCCCGGCCAAGTCCGCCGCGGCGAGCGCCAGGCGCAACGCGTCCCGAGTCTCATCCAGGTCGAGAGCCAAGGCCTCGACGGCCGAAACCTTCTCGGCGGTGAGCTCTCGGGCGGCGTCGCGCTCCCTCGTCATCGCGGCCAGGGCGCTCTCCAACTCCTGCACTCGCGTCGCCGAGGCAGCAGCTCAGCCCTGCGCCTCTGCGACCTCCCCCTTCAGGATAGTGTTGCCGACACTAACTTCGGCAAGCTTGGAGGTCGCGGTGGCGAGCTCGCCCTGGGCGCGGGCAAGGGCTTTCCCCTTGAGGTCGAGCTGCTTCCAGAGCCCGAGCCCGCCACGGAGGAAGCGGGACTTGTCCCGGGAGGTGTGCATGAGGTCCTAGAAAAAAGGAAGAAGTAAAAACGGTAAGAACGATGTTCACATGCAGAAAAATTTTACAAGATGCAGGGATTTACCTAGAGCTGAGCCGGGAGGTCCTTCTCGAGGACGTCGGCGATCGCGTGGAGCCCCGCCGCCGAACTAAACCCGAGCTCCTGAACGGCGTCCCACTTAGGGGCCTCGAGGTCGTCCCGGAGCGAGAAGACGGGCGGCGCCTGAGGGTCCGCGCGATCTGCCCACTCGATCCGGGAGGCGGTCAGCTCCCGAGGCTGAGGTCCCCTCAAGGCCAGCGCCCAGGGGCCTTCCTCACGGGCGGGGGGAGCTTCGGCGCTGACATCCACGGCCGATGACCCCGTGGCGGCGGGCTCCGTGGGGGCGGCATCGGCTGGCGCTCCCAAGGCGTCCCCGGAACCGACGGTCGAGGCTTCAGAAGCCCGCGCTGGCTCCGCCTTCAGGTCAGTCACGGGCACGACGACTGCGGCCGCCGCCGAGATAGCCTCCCTCGAGGGAGGAACCTCGGACGCCACGAGCGGACCCGCGGGTGCAGGAACTTCCTCGCCCGCCGACCGGGCACTCCCCCCGGCCGCGTCATGGCCCCGCACCTTCAAGACCTTCAGGTGCGACACCTGGAGGTCCGCCCCCGAGCGTTTCCTGAACCAAAGAAGGAAGAAAGGAGCGCTCGTGAAAGGATCCCACCAGAAGGAATTACAGGTAAAAATACTTACCTCGTTTTCGGAACCACCCTCCTCTTCTTCGCAGTGCCCATGCTCGGCGAGACGATGGATGGTGTGGGCTGCGCCGGCGGCGGAGGAGTGGGCGCCAACCTGGCATCCGGGCCAGCGCCGCCCAGTGACCAGGACTCCACCTGGGCACCGGGGGTCGTCCCGACGTCACCACCCCTCAGCGAGGAAGCTCAAGCCTGGGAGGGACCCAGCTCAAGCGCCGATGTCTTGGCGTCGGTGGGCTCCGGCTCTGGCGGCGTCTTCCCAGCACTCCCCCCGCCTTTGGTCGCCGCGCTGACCAACGACGCGTCTGCAGGGAGGGTCCACCGAAACAGGGGACTCTCGGCCCCCCTGCTGGAACCTCGGGGCATCTCGGGCGCCGGGCCTGAGCTCGTCCCCGGCCCCTCCGGCCGAACCATGCTGCTGACGGTGGGCGGAGCCCCGCCTCCTGATGTCGCCCTGCCGGGAGCCGCGTCCTGGCACGCGGTCTCCGGCAGGTTTGCCCGAGGGTTCGGATCATGAACCCCGGCACTTCCGCCAGCGGACGCTGACAGCAGAGCCTTTCCAGGCTTGTCAGCGCCCACCGCGGTTTGTGTGGCCGCAAGCGGCCAGTAAGATTCCATTAGATCAAAAAACAGAAAAATCATCTTCTTCTTCCACGTCGTCGTCAGTGTCCACCTCAGGTTCCCCGGCCTCCCTCAGGCGACGGCGGCGCTGGGAGCACTCTTCCACCTTACGCGCCCTCTTCTGCTTCCGGGCGGTCACCTTGTCCTTGCTCGCCTTCTCCTCCGTGGCCTGGAGGCGGTTCTGGGTTCGCCGCTCTTTATCCTCCGGGACAGGCGGAAGGGAAGCCTTCCTGGTCCTCGAGAGGCCCTACGAAGAACAAAGAAAGGTCATAAGAAAGACAGGGAAGCCAGCGACCCGATCGAATGAACAAGGCTTACCAACACCGGGAAGCCCGCGCAGGGACGCATTGGCACCCGGTTCACCTCCTGCCAGGTGGGATAACCCCCCACCATATAGCCGACCCGGCGCATGACCTCCGCATCGCCAAGGTCACGGGGTAGCATCGCGGTACCTTCCCGCCGCGACCCGGTCACCATCTGATGAAGCGCCAGGCGGCGCTCCATCAGAGGTAACACCGTCCGCATATGGAAGTTCCCCGCCACGCCGGCCCCAGTAAGGCCCCTCCTGTTCAACTCCTTGAGCGCACCGAAGTACGCGTCCAGGTGCTTCGATTCGTTCGCCGGGCACCCCCACTCCCATTGGGGAAGGGGGGCTATGAGTGCCCTTCCCGTGAACTTGGGGAAGAGTCCCCCGTCATTGCGGGGGTAGAACCAGCCGTTGTGCCAGCCCTTGTTGGAGGAGGGGGCCTTGCAGGAGATGTACAACGAAGAGCGGATCACGAGGCCGCATCCCCCCGCGCACTGGATCTCCCGCGGCTTCCTTGCGCCGACCCACTTGGTGTACCAGTCGATGCGGGAAATGCGGCGCCACAGGTTCCAGTGCGGGGGCACCACGAGGTATCCTTCACACAGGGCGGCGAAAATCGACGCCTGCGTAATGGAATTCGGGGTGAGGTTGTGGAGCTCCAGCCCGTTCTCGAAGAGGATGGTCCGGCAGAAGTGGCTCGGCGGCGAGCCGAGCCCGCGCTCGTGGTAAGCAACGAAGCTCACCACGTACCCTTCGCCGAGGTTCGGCTCCTCGTGGTCGCGCGGTGGCACAACCCACTCCGGGTGCTGCGCGTCAGTACGAGGACGCAGCAGCCCCAGGTGGACGAGGCGCTCCAGCTGCGCCTCCGTCACAGTGCTCCTCGGCCACGGCTCTAGCCTGAGGACGCCGGCGGCGGCCGCGGCCGCTTCGGTGGCGACGGCGTCGGTCGCGGCCGCTTCGATCGCGGCGGCTTCGGTGGCAGCGACATCGGCGGCGGCGTCGACAGCGGCGGAGGAGGAATCCATGGCAAGAGAAGAGGGAAAGGGTTGCGGGAAGAACGACGGCCGCGGCAACGATATCTCTCGAAACAGGCGACGAAGGTAAGAAAGCAGACGGTCGAGCGAGGGAATGGCTATGGTAGAAAGAAAAAACCGTAAGCTTTTCTTATAAACTCCGCCGGCGGATTGTGGGTAGGTGCGGAGGATCCGCCGCATTAACTACGCGGGGCCCGCCATGATCCCCACGCCGCCGCCATCACCGCACGCAAACCGCCTCGACTGAGCCGAACCGTCGCTTTCGTCAGGCTTCGCGCCTCAAAAGGTGAGCGGAATCATTACAACCGCGCGCCTCGATTCCACCTACATTTTCTCCTTCCCAACGAAGGAACCCCGGGCTCGGGCGCCCGTTACGTTCCCAGGGGATCGAAGACTGGCCCTCCGAGGCTCGAACAGTCGCCCCAGGGAAATCGAGTTAGGGACAGCTAGTGGATGGGTCACGAAAACGGCCAGTATCCCGACGCCCGGAACGTCACAAGGGACATCCCATGCTGTGTTCAAGTCCCAATAGCGAGTCGTTTACGTGGAATCCCTCCGTGGGAGGCATCATGCCCTCGGGACCCATCGAGAGGACCCGACATCCACTAACTGACCCTCGGGAAATAATTGGAGTGTGCTCAGACCACTAGCTGACCCTTAACGAACGGGGCACGGATCTCCACTTGGACCAACCAGTTTGTAGCTCACCGAAAATGCCGTCTCGTGCCCCAGCCGGGAAGTCAAGCAGGACCAAACCTTCCTCTTCCCGAAAAAAGAGCGTGAAGGTCGAATTAAAAAAGACAGGGAAGAACCCTACCGATCTCCGATACGAAAACGGAGGCTCGGGATTTTGCCCTGCACCTTGGAAAGACCACCGAACGATCTCCCAACACGGTGGGAGGTTCTGGGGCTCCGCTTCCAAGGAAACAACCCACCTAAATAAATCGAAAAACATCCGAGGACTAACGAACACGATTCTAAGCCTTTGAAGGGATATATCATCCCTCCAAAGCCTCGGGGGCTACACCCGCCGGAAAAAACAACCCACACTTTATCTTTTTTGACAGGAAGAACCAGCGTGAACCTGTGGAGGAGTGCCTTCACTCCGCCACAGGCTCGGGGGCTACTGTCGGGTACCAAAGTTAGGGGTACCCAACTTCGATGTAAAAACGCTCATTCCCAACAGGGCCTGGCCCAAGAAAGGCCAGTGGAAGCCCACGAAGGCCGCGCCCGAAGCCCACGAAGGTCGCATCTACAGAGGCCCACGACGTCATTGCACTAATGACAGCCAACCCTCGGGAGAGCAGCACCCTCAGCGCCACTTCCCCGATTTGCCCGAGCCTCCCCAGGAGAGCTCGGGAGAGCGGCACCCTCGGCGCCCAAATCTCCGATTCGCCCGAGCCTCCCCGGGAGAGCTCGGGAGAGCGGCGCCCTCGGTGCCCAAATCTCTGATTCGCCCGAGCCTCCCCGGGAGAGCTCGGGAAAGCAGCACCCTCGGCGCTCAAAATCTCCGATTCGCCCGAGCCTCCCCGGGAGAGCTCGGGAGAGCAGCACCCTCGGCGCCCCAAATCTCCGATTCGCCCGAGCTTCCCCATCCCCCTCGAGCGCGATCTCACAAAGGCATCCAAGGCACCGGTGATGTCAGCAGAGCAATCTTGGACCACAAGAGACCTCCCTGACCACTTTACAGGCACCATCCCGTCAGACGAGATTCTCGACGCAAGTGTGCCTCGCACGCCCCTGATGGCCATACCATCTGTCAGGATTTCCCTGGCAGAGGACTTGATAGGCCCACTATGGCCGTCCTCTCCATTGCATGGTCTACGGTGCGCCGCCCCGTTTTCCGCCGGGATCTATCAACTCCGACTGCGACAGTCCAAGCGCCTGACGACGGGCTACGCAAGAACGGGAAAGGCGCCTACTGCACTGTCCACTCGAAAGGACGAGCACGCCTTCCATCCGGGCCCGCCTGACCCTCGGGAAGTGCTGTTCAAAGGCCAGAAATATGACCAGGGGAGATATCCCCCGCTCCATCCCATCACGCCTTCAGGAGTCCCGAGCCTCGGGAGACAACGTCCTGAGGTGACTCACTCTCTCATCACATCGTACGGAAGGATAGCCGGTAGGTGTGACCCTATGGCACGTCGTAATCCGACGACTGCTGCCGCCTTGGAACTCACCAAGGTCGTGCGAACCACGACGGCCATATCCTGGAGACCCAAAGAGAAGACCGTAGCTGACGACATGACGTAGTCAGACGACTGTTCCCACCTTGGAACTCACCAAGATCGTGCGAACCACGACAGCCATACCCCGGAGACGCGGAGAAAAGACAGTAGCTGACCATAGTCAAACGGGGAACAGCAACTCCTCACTGTGAAATACGTAGCATTGTAAGCGCTACCCTTGCCCCTCCCTTGCGACTATAAAAGGGAGAGCAGAGGCCAGCTTTAGAGAGACGAGGGACAAGTTGTAAGTTCTCACCCACACATACACACCCACAGCAAGCGACTTGTAAACACTTAGACACCTACAAGAGACCTGGGAGTACTTCCCTCTCTCGTCTAGCTTGTAACCCCCTACTACAAGCACCCCGGTGCAAGGCAACACGACTCTCCTCTCCACTGGACGTAGGGCTTGGTTGGCCTGAACCAGTATAATCCCTGTGTTCCCCCTTGCACACCATCCGTAGCCTCAACCGCAAGACACATATTTACTAGCTGGTGTTAGTCCCGCTAAAACTAGCACCGACAACTATAAAAAAAATTAACCGTGGCGGTTAAAAAGGCTTAACCGTAGCGGTTATCTCAACCGCCTCCGACCTAAGGTCACAGTTAATCGTGGCCTTAACCGAGGCGGTTGGGAAACCGCCGCCACGGTTAATCATATTAACCGAGGCGGTTGTTTTAAGATAACCGCCACGGATAATCAAATTAACCGAGGCGGTTATCTTAACACAACCGCCACTTTTAATGGATTAACAGTGGCGGTTATCTTAATACAACCACCGCCGTTATTATTTTCCAGGAATAAAAAAATGTTTTTGTGATATTTAAATTTGGATTTGAAACCGAAATTTCTGATATTCACATGCATTCAAAGTAGAAAAATGCACGTACAGAGTATAAACACGTAAATCATATTTAGTCTTATGTCATCCGTATATACATCCTCCGTATGTCACCGTCAATGTTACAAAACGTTTACTTCTAAACAAGGACATGACATTATAGTTTCAGCACGGCATAATTAAGCTAATCGAAGATGTCCGACAATTTGTAGTCATCCATGTTTAGACCACTGGTTCTCCAGTTGCGCAGCTTCTCGTACTTCTCCGCTGTCGCGAGCTCGCTTGTAGGATCAAAGAACTTACCCCCCACATGACAACAATCGTCCATGACGCATTTGCAAATGTCAGCTATTGTTTACTTGATGTTTCTATCATCCAGTTTTTCCTTTTTCCACCTTTTTATTGATTTCCTAAGCTGACGCCAACCCTGGTGGTAACTTCCGCAAGCCCTGAGGAACTCGCAAACATAGTATCCACATAGGACTGAGCCAAGTGGTTGCTTGGCACACTGCATGGAAAATAGAAGTAATGTAAGATACAGTATATTATCCGTGGCGGGTAGCAGTGCATGGTAAGTACTCGCACCGGGAATTCTCTCCTCACGGCCAAGTGTGTGCCAAACTTATTCTTCTGTCTCTCGGACCTCCGATCATAGGTGGTGGGGTCTTCCACGTACATCATATATGCGCTATATATATGGCAAAACACTGGTGTTAACTTATTGTTAACACCAAATTTTGAGCTAGGAGCCGATAGCCGATACCAGAGGAAGATAGCCGATCTCGGAAGCAGATTCCGTCCAGCGGAAGGAAGGAAATAGCAGATTGCACGGTGAATCGGTTATCGGGCCAAGGTGACAGGAGGCGCGTAGCGTCAGTATTGATGACGTAATCCAGAGTCCGCGCCGCCAGGATGCGATCACGATCAGAGTCCGTTATGGAAAGGGAAGGTGGGACTCCAAGTTACCTTAGATATAGGATAGTTTGTTAGTTTCCTTATCTATTGATGAGTTGTAATTCGACTAGGACTCTATCTACGCTCAGGGTATAAATATAAGCCCTCAGCTATTGATATTAAAAAACAACAACATCAATACAACACAACTTTCGGCTCCGGCCAACAAACCCTAGAGTCAGTCGAGTCCGGCGAGTTACTTCATCCAGGCTAGGTGTCATCCGGTGGACGCAGGCTTGCTTGTAAGTATCGTCAACCCCCTGTTAAACTATGTCTTTTTAGCGTCATCCGGTGGACGTGGAAGCATGGCAGACCAGGGTCCTTGCAAAGCTCTATTTCTTTGGTGTCATCCGGTGGACGTGGGAAGCATAGTGAGTCAAGGATGATTCACGCTGGTTTACCCGATCAATCTGCGTTAACCGTCATCCGGTGACGAGATGCAGATTAGGACGGTTTTCACGCGCGGATTAGTTATCGACTCGTGTTTGTTTGTTTGATTAATCTATTAGTTAATGTCATCCGGTAGGCAGACTATAGATTGAGATAGTTCGCATGCATGGATTAGTTATCGGCTCTAGCTAAATATGGCAATTTAGTTAGATTCATTAAGTTATCAAGATGTTATTTGTTGTTTATTGTTTATTTATCAATATAACATCTCTCTGCCCGATCAAGATTGACAGATTTGGCCTTAGATTCACTTGAATCTGATCGTCGTTTATGCTTTTTATGTTTATATTACCATGATGATCGGCTCCATGGTTACATCGGCTAATTCCCTATCAATCTTGTTCGTTACATGTTGTGCGTTCGGTTCTAGTTGAGACATAAGTGGTTCTGAGGTTATCGTAAGTCTTATTTTCGCGTCCTTGCTTAAGTTAAACTGAGTGTCATCCGGTGGAACAGGTTTAACCTAAACAAGTTTCGCTAGATTAGACTTCCTTTAATTTGAGGTCTGTTTATGACTACGCTAGCATTCGTTCGTGCTTCATGGACCCTGCATCGGCTAAAGAGCCGATTCAGTTATGTTTTCACGAATAGATTGTGCATATAGACTTATTTGGACATCAAATGATCTAGCTTTGTTTGCTGGGTTTGTTGAAGCCCGCCGGCCGTTAGACCAGGTGAACGCAGGCTTGGTGAATTTAGCGAAGAGGATTTACCAAAGCCGCCGGCCTTCTAGACCAGCTTTAATAGATCTCTGCTTGTTTGATGTACAGATCAGATCTGTACACGTGATCTATTCTCTTTTATACACATTAACCGAATTAGATCGGCTAGCACGTTATTATCTTTATATGAATATCCTGATAGCCGTTTTACTTCATTATTATATTATCGGTTCATAACATGACGGAATCGGCTTTCTAGTCGATCTCCGATTATATTGGCTCTTTGAGCCGCACAGTTGGAACTATCTGGACTCACCAGTTAGTTCCGCCTTGGGTTACTGATTATTATCTGTTTCCTTGTCAATTGCAGGTCAAATTGACTGGCACGCTTGGGTGTTACCGACACTCTCAGACCGGGTTCGAAGCTAGCTGGATCTGTGAGAGCTCTACTGCTTTCAAGGGTCGTTTCTGGCTTCGCTGGTGTGTTGGGCTTAGGGAACTACTTTTTGCGCCAACACTTACATGACAAACACTAGTCATGCAAGCGTGTGTTGTTGTCACTTACTATCGCAGACAGTGCTCAAAATCCTTATACCCTTCTTTGTCGCTCGGGTTCCGCAAGGAATCAAATATGACGGCATTTCCATCCTGAGGATAGATGACAAATAAAATCCAGTGGCCGCTGACTCCCAAGCTACACAATTGAATCAATGTGGAAAGATACACCCATAAGTTATAGTACTTTTGACCCATAAGTTATTGTACGTATCATTTTGACATACTCGAACTGGTGGGCGGCAAAGATACACCCATTCTTTGTGACCTTCTTCATGACATGTAAGAGGTACTGTCCCTTTCTGTACTTGATCTCTCCTATCAATCTCGCACGGACTTCCGCTTTCTGCAACCCTTCCAAATTCACGAGTTCAGGATGCGTGTCCGGTATTCCGTGGCCAATTATTGCCCTCTGGCTAATATTCATAGGAGATAGGTATAAAATAGATTTGCCTAGTTCCTTGCATACATATGCTTGCATCCTAAAGACATAAGTTGTCGTCATAACATTGTTAGTTTGATCGTCTTCAATTAACATACCTATAGCGATTCAAAGATACAATATAACTTACATGGCATAAAGAGTCACTTGGACGACGTCGAGATCCTTGCGCCGCAGCAGCCTATGCATGTCGTGGAATTCAACAGGCATGTAACTTTCATCATCCTCCAAGTGGAAGTACTCCTGCGGGACCTTCACAACGAACTCCTTCATGCCCAGCTTTGCAGCATGCATATACCAGATTTGGAACCTTCGAACCTCCCACGGCTGCACCAAAAGATCGCCCAAGGTCAATATGAATTTGCCATTCTCGAAGTTATCTGGGCAATCTGAACTTTGGGGCCAAAATTTAGGTGGGGTTCGCTCCCTGTAGGGGCACCATGAAAAAAGAATGTTACGTGCATCTACGCGCACTTAAGCTGTTGAAAATGTTTAGTTGCCATAAGCATACATACCTTTCGAACGCCGTAGAGTACTTGAACTCTTCGGCTAAGTTGGACGCCGCCCATTGCTCCGTGGTGAGGTGGGGAGGTCTGTTCATGGTGAGGTCGGCAGGTTTGTCCCCAGCTTCATCATCCGGTTTCTTCGGTGCGGAAGGACATTTCCCACTGCCCTGGGTTGGGGGCGGTGTCTCGTTGCCCGATGGACCCCCTGTACCTCCTTGAGGGTTGCTCTTGTCGGGACGCGGTAGAGGACTGTTGTCTAGGCCTGTAGCGTCGTACTTGTCATCGTTGTCGTCGTCAGAGTCGTCGCCGCCATTGTCGTCGCCACCATCCGGTAGAGACAAGTGTGGCGCCGCGGGATGCGATGGCGGAGACGACGGGAATTCCAAGACGATGTCTTCCTTGTTCCACAGAACAAACGACGTGATAGTATAGCCGAGGTACCTGACCCCTTCTTCAGTTGGGTAGTCGAGTTCTTCATCGTAATCTTTGTGGGTCCAAAGGATCTCTACCTTGGCATAGTCATGCGGGATCGGCCTGTTGTTGTATGTGGCACCGCTTTTCGTGGGGTACACTAGTCCATTAGCAACAGTCTTCTTATTCGCCATCTTGCGTCCGATTGGAATATACAGCGTGCATTCCCTCGTCTCCACGATGTCATCGACCGGGTACCTGTGGATTCCTCCGGCCGTCGACGAGCCTGGAACTATTTGCTGACTCGCTGTTAGTTGTACACCAGCCTGCACAAACATCTGTGCCCGCAACTCCACCATCTTGGGGTCGGTGCTAGTGAAAGCCTCCTGTATTGACTTGCTGATCATCTCTTGCATTGCTTCATCGCGGCCTTTTTGGATGAGCCCTTCCTTGTATGCCTGCCTCGTGTGCTGTGTCCCGGCGTCAGACTGCCAGGACTTCACGTTCTTCCAGCTCTGCCTTGAGGACACGCCCCGGACGCGGCCCCGGTGCTCAGGGTTGCCCAGTGCCTCGGTCAGTACATCGTGATCCCTACGAGGTTTGAACTCGCCGGTCTAAGCAGCCTTAGTGATCTTGAGTACAGCTTTCTCTGCTTCCTCAGCCTTTTCCTCATTGTATTGAATCTTGCCCTCCTTCAGCTTCTTCGGCCTACGGGCATATAAGTAGTCGCGTGACCTCTCATCGATGCCTTGTAACGGGTAGCTCTGCCCGATCGATTCTGCGTCCCTTTCTTCCTAGCGCCACTTGGGCCTCTTACCGGCATACCTGGTCATGCCTAGGTGGTGGATGAGCTCATTCTTCTTTGCGAGCTCCGAGAACTTCTCGCCTTTGCGCTTTGCTTCATCGGTGGTCATCTTCTCGACAAACTCATCCCAGATATGCCGCTTGATGAAGTTGTAGTCTTCATATGGTGTCTTCCCTTTCTTCACATACTGGGTGTTTAGTTTGGACCGGAAGCTGCGAAGAGCTTTGCCTTCCAGGAACAACGCATGGCCCCTGCACACGGCTTCATCGTATTGTTCGGGTGGATACTGGAAACGTCTCTTCACGTCAACCCACACTTTGTCTTTTAGAGTCTGCAGCACTTTCCTCCAATCTGAATAAGTGATAGACACATGTTCCCTTACTATGCAAGAGCATTGGTTGCTGAAGGTGCCGATAACTGTTTGTGGCTCCAAGGGCTCTCCCTGCGGCCCTATCTTGGTTATGACATGCACCCTCTTTGAAACCTGGTGCCTTCCGTGCTGGCCCCTCTTCAATTCTGACTTTCCACTCTTGGAGGTTGTCTTTTCTGATGAAGCGCCCGGGGACGGACCGGATTCATGCCCCTCATCACCAAACTCCAAACGCAAAGGCGGCACCGGAATCTGTATACATGACAGGAGCTCACATTAGCTGTATACATAGTACATGCGAGCCCGTCGATGGTGTGTTAGTTGGACACTTATGCGGCCCTCTTCATCTTCTGGTCCGCCACCTGGGGTGCAAGATCCTTGAGTTGACGGCCCTGTTCTTTGTCCCTTTTCCGGTGTATAGGTCGGATCTTCTTCTTCCTCCTTACGTGCTTTCTTCTCCGGCCTAGGTGTTAGGACCTCCTCCTCATACTCGCTGCTCTCATCTAATGATGATGAGGAGCTTCCCTTATCACTCGGGCCCGGGCTTGGCTAACGCCATTGTCCTTCAGGCGATCCCGCCATTGGAAGCTATGAATAAGATAGAGTTATACGGACATCTCACAAGTGCGAGTATGGCATACAAAGTAGACAAGAAAAGTACAAAAGAAAAGAATAATACATCCTTTTTCATTGCAATCAGAGATTACATCATTTTTCATTTACACTACGAGTAGGTGTACAAAGTAATTGAAAAAAGTACAAAAGAGTAGGAAAATTACAAAAGAGTATAAGAAAAGTACATATTTGGCTCAGATTTGCCCTATTGTAATAACATCGCTTCTAAACCGGTTGCTTGTATATGATATACATGCCATCCTAGTTTAGAGGCTCACAAGCAATATGGGGACTTTCCATCATCATAGCCGCTGCCTCAACATACAAAGTTTCACATCATTGCAAATGCCACTGCCTGAGGACATTACTAGAATCAAAACCAATTCATCATCGAAAAAGCTATACAATAGGGTTTCAATTAAAGTAGTAGAGTTAGAGTAGTAGTAGACAAGTAGTAATAGGATTAGAAGTTAGAGTAGTTGTAGGAGTACAAGTTGTAGAGTAGTAGTCGTATAGCTAAGAGTAGTAGTTGAGTAGACAAGTAGTAGTAGAGTAGTAGTACACAAGTAGTGGTAGAGTATATGCCAAACAATTCATCATTGCATTTACAAATAAATTAAGAAAGTACAAAGAGTATAACAAGAGTACAAAAGAGTATAAGAAAAGTATATATTTGGCTCAGATTTGCCCCATTATAATAACATCGCTTCTAAACTGGTTGCTTGTATATGGTATACAAGCCATCCTAGTTTAGAGGCTCACAAGCAATATGGGGACTTTTAATCATCATAGCCGCTGCCTCAGCATACAATTTAAGTTTCACATCATTGCAAATGCCACTGCCTGAGCACATTACTAGAATCAAAACCAATTCATCATCGAAATGCAATACACAATAGTAGTAGAGTAGTAAGTAGGAGCACTAGTAGAGACAAGTAGTAGTAGAGAAGTAGTAATAGGAGTTAGAGTAGTAGAGTAGTAGTAGTAGAGTAATAGAGACTAGTAGTAGAGTAGTAAGTAGGAGTAGGAGTTAGAGTAGTAAGTAGGAGTAGGAGTAGAGTAGTACGTAGTAAGTAGGAGCAGTAGAGCTAGTAGAGCTAAGACTAGAAGTATGAATAGGAGTAGGTAGTAGAGTAGTAAGTAGGAGTAGTAGAGCTAAGATTAGAAGTATGAATAGGAGTAGTAGTAGAGTAGTACAGTAGGAGTAGTAGAGCTAAGACTAGAAATAGAATAGGAGCAAGTACTAGTAAGTAGGAGTAGAGTAGTAAGTAGGAGTAGGAGTAGAGTACAAGTAGCAGGTAGTTTTAGAGTAGAAGTAGACAAGTAGTGGTACAGTAGTAGGAATAGTAGACAAGTAGGAGGAGTAGAGTTCATATAGTAGAAGTAGACAAGTAGTAGTAGAGTAGTAGTACACAAGTAGTGGTAGAGTATATGCCAAACAATTCATCATTGCATTTACAAATAAATTAATAAGAAAAATATAAAAGAGTATAACAAGAGTACAAA